>CM051823.1:98055435-99311268 GCA_028451465.1 Erethizon dorsatum | reverse complement strand
CTACATTCATTTGGTGCTAAAGAAACAATGATCTGCTTCAAAACCAGAGGTAAAACTGGTGGTGTGTCCTCCACCTGAGAAGCAGGGTTATCTGAACAGGGCTGATTATACACAATCATGATATTGCACTTGCAGGATTATTTAGATAACTTTGATCACAGGAGATTTTAAAAAATTTGCTTACTTTAGAATCCCAATTCCATGTAAGATATAACTCTGCTGTTCTATGAACCATGCAAATTCTGCTGGAATTATCTGATTTATTGCTTTAATCCCCTTCTTCACTAGGATTGTGAATTTGCTGACTGCCAGTAGGTATCAGTATCAGATGAGACTGCTAACAGCTTGAGTGCATTTTAGGTTGGAAAAACTGCCCTACAGTAGTCATCTAATAATAAGTGGCATCAGACCTTTAATGTAGGTTAACCAAAGACAGTTATCTTACTAAAAAATTTAAGTCAGTGATGGCTTTTAACAGTGCATATAGCAAACTCCCTGAACTAAAGGTTCCTTTATTTCTTTGGAAAAATCTATATACGGTTTTATTGAAAGTATTATAGTAACCAAAATGGGGAAGGGCTTACTATGCTGGATAAACTTTTTCAACCAAATATTTACTCAGAATATGTGAGTAAAAAAAAATGGTGAGCAGAACCAGACAGAGGTCTATAGATTAGGGGGAAAGCCAGACCTTAAACAAAACTGAGCTCAAATAAATGTAAAATGGCAATGGACATATACAATAAGGAAGAGATTCATGTAACAATGGATCAGGAAGGTATTTCTGAGAAGGTTATTACTGAACTGAAAGACAGTAAATTTTTTTTTAAAGATAATGGAAGGGGCAGATAAGTTAAACTGTAAATCTGATGGAAAAAAGGGGAATAACTCAATATGAGAAACCACTCGCCATAAGGGCTTACCAATTCCATTACTTTTCAAACACAGGTTACATCTACATGGACCTTTTTTCTTTTTTGTACTGGGAATCGAACTCAGGGCCTTGCGCTTGCCAGGCAGGCCCTTGTGCCACTGAGCTATATCCCCGACCCTACGGACACTTGATAATAAAACATAATCCAAAAGTGCCTATATTAATCTTATTACATATATACTTTTGGTAAGTATTTTTTCATTATCAAATTTGATACAGACAACACTTTGAGATATTCAAAGAAGTTAACAATGGTTTATAAATTATTATAAAATACCAACTTAACATTAGTTTTCGGTCATTGCAAATTATCAATAATAAACAGTTTCCATCAAAAGTTATTACTTCTTTTGAAGATCCTTCCTTCTCTGCTCCCACTGTTTAAATGAAAGGAAATCTAGAGAATGTGACAGTAAGTAACTCATCCTCTTAGAGATACCCTGGATCGTAAGGGCAGGTGCTGTGGTCGTGGAGGGAATAAGGACCAGAGAGCTGTTACATCAGGCAGAACTTCACCTCTGCCATTCACAAGTGTGACCTTCCGAAGGGAACTGTACCTCCCCAAGTCCCAAATTCCTTATCTTGAATTGGGGTTTAGTGCGAAGTCTCAATATGACAGTGTTTACAAAACATTTAAATCTCAGGCCGATTTGCTATAAATGCCAGGCACCACAACAGTAATAACAATTCCCACATCTGATATAAAAACTCAGTATTGGGCCGGTGAGATGGCTCAGCGGCATAAGCGCCTGCCTTGCAAGCGCGAGGGCCCGAGTTCGACTCCCGGATCCCACATACGAAAAAGGGGCCGGTGATATCGCTCAGCGGCACGGGTGCCTGTTGGCGCGCGAGGTCCTGAGGTCGACCCCCCGGTACCCACAAAAAACAAAAAACAAAACAAAAAAAAAAAACAAAAAAAAAACAGTATTTTTACTGAGCTTTAAGAGTCAATTATGTGACTTTTGTTTTCTAGCTTTTAGTGTTAACACTTTTGTCTACAATTATGCAAATATACTTTACATAAAATAAAATTTAACTGACATTTAAAAATGATTGTTAAATATCATTTATAGAAACAAGACTGTTTAACTTATGCTTTACTAGTAGCTATATATTTACTGCATCCAGTACTCATGCAATGCCTGTGTAATTGTATCACTGAAAATATTGGTTCTTTGAAAGACAATGTATAATATGAGACGGTAAAATTACAGATAAAATATTCAGTAATTGTATCCTCTTGAACTACAGATTTGTTTCTGTGAGCCTTAGTTTTCAATCTTCAATTAGATTTCTTTTAAGTCCATACTAATTAAATGTTCAAAAAAGTACTTCAGTGGGTAATAAGGAAATATGCTCTTTTCAGTGTACCTCTGTGGAACTAACTCAAAATACTTCGGAAAGACAGAAAATGAAAGAATCATTTATACTATACATCTGGAAGGAAAAGTTACATTACTTTGAAATCCTAATTAAAACTGAAATGCTATGAAGCACATGAATAAAACACAGTATTATTGATTCTAGATCAATGGGTAAAAGTATTATCAGTGGGCTTTCTGTTATTGTTGTTGTTGGTAATGGTTTGATTATGGACTCCAGAAGCCGACTTAAAATGAAGACTGACTGAAGACAACGGCTACTTAATCCTCAATTGCTCAGCCAGGCTCTCCTGTGAAAACCACAGTCATTTATTCCTGGAATTCCATTTCACGATTTTTCTCAAGTCTTGAGAATGTGACATGCTTGCTTCCATCACTTTACTTAGCTCTCATATTCCTCAAGTATTTTATTCTAGATATTTTAAAATATTTACAAAGGAGATTTTTTATTTAGTTTAGATGAATTAGAAAAGTAGCAATCCTAGCATCAGGAAAGACTGCTAACAAAATAATCAAAATCCTTGGTTAAAAACAAACAGGCAAACTAAAAACCCTTTCAGGGTTTTTACTACTTCTTCCTCAGTAGGACACTCTATTTACTTCCAAATTACTCCTCGAATTTTAAACAACTTGTCTAGTTAATTTCCTGTGTGTGATCACTGACTATAAGTGAGGTTCATTTTCTTATCTGCATCATGTAGGCAATTAAAGGAAATTGAAAGTGGGTAGTGAAGCTTTTATGCAACTGGGACTGAAGCTGAATGCAGGGCAGCGAGGTCAGTGGAGTCCATTATATTTTTATGTGAGAGGCTGGTTTGTCTGCCTTGTCCTTGTTTATTTAGTGAAGGCTGGACTGACTACTAACTGCAAATCTGTCTCTGATTTGTCCAGCTGTCCTTGAATAAAGACATCTTCTGAAAATGCTAAATGACAGTGAGTGACAACCCATGATGAACTCTGCTTGTAACCTGCTGCTACTGTTTTTAGATTACAAAAGAAAAAAACAGAATAAAGAAACATCCTTTATAATCACATCAAATGGTCCTTGCTGTTCCCTCAATACTTTTCGTTGTATTTCCCTTTTCATTAAAAACTTCAATCTGTTCTACAAATGTCAAAAACTCCGCTACTCCACATAAAGTAGAAAAAATGTATATATGCTACTCCATTTTGCTTCTGCACTTACACTGATTTTTAGTTTTTTTGAGATATACATTCCTATGCAAATGGTTTATTTGCACGATGTCACATGAATTGCTTGTTCTAAACCTGGCAAATCTATACTACTGAGTTAGGTCTTACAGTGATTATCTGGCACTTGGGTTTAGTTAGGGCTCAAGGAGCTTTATTTGATATGCAACACTTACTGGGGTTTGTGGCCCTTAAATACACTGACTGCAAAACTTTACCTTTCAAGTTTGTTAAAATTAGAAACTAACAAACACTTATAATTGACTTAGGCTTTTACTTTACTGAAAACTTTACGAACAAATCAACATTGTTTGTGTGTGTGTTTACACACACTGGAACATACATTTCTCCCAGGTGCAATAATTGTTAAGATCCTACTTTACCTGACTTTAAAGAGGTAAAGTTAAGAGTAATTGTTAAGAGCCTGCTTTACCTTCTAAGCAATTACAGAGAAGAGAGGAAAGACAAGACAAGAGTGGGTTCCTGTTTGGTCTCGTGTAAATATTATGTAACAGTAAACTAGTACTTTTATGTTACTGTACACATCACTGCCTGTGTTGAACTCACTTAACAGCAGATAAGAGGGCACTTGTACAGTGGTGATGGCAGCCTGAGCAGAATGACAAACGAAGAAGCTTTATGTTATAACTTAATCTCTGTCATGGGAAAAGTAAAACTTATAAAGTTAATGAGTTCTAGACTTTAAGTAGCACTTGATTAATTTGTAACATTCTGAGGTGTTAAAGCAAACCAAAATTAGTTTCTCACATTCCAGTGCTGTCTTTTGGCCACTTTAGAAAAGCATTTCAGTAAATTTCCCTTATAGGAACCCCATTCAGTTTCTGTGCTTTCTGAAGTATTAAATTAATTGAGTATTATGTATTTTGTAATAACATTTGAAAAATGAGCTGGCATTTACCAAGCCAGGTCTAGGTACATGAGGGGATAAGAAAATATGCCTCATATTATCTTTGCTCATTAAATCAGATTGCATTTCATTCAACTGTTAATCTATGTAACTTTTCCTGTATATTATCAAACATATGTAAACATCAGTATTGATCGAAAACTTATGGTTTCTACTTTTAATGATATATTCAAACTGAAAAAATCATATACTATCATTCTGAACAAAATGAACTTTTAAAATAAAAGATTTATAAATTTGACTTACATGGTATTTGTACTAATCACAAAATTGTGTAAGGTATGTTAGGAATGAACTTAATAGTCTAGTTTGAAGAAAAATGTAGAAGAACCCTAGGTTAGGAAACATTTTTTATAAAATGATAAAACTAAAGAGTTGGTGAAGCAACAATAAATTAATTTTTCAATGTGAATACAATTTATTTCATTATAATAAAGTATTTCTTTATATGCAGATGGTCAAAATATAAATATTGATGGATATAACTGTAATTTCTCATGATATCTATGTGTGTTCCTTTCAGGCTATGTGAGTACATGTGTCTGATTTGTATCAATGTCTTAAATTTATACTATTATTATATATTGCTGTTAATCTCAGTATCCCCTTTTAGGATTCAAACTTGATAGCCTCAAGATTTGTATTTCCTAAAAGGAAAATATCTAAACTTGGACACGTGTTTGGACTTCAACCAACTGAGGGCAAGCACAGAATCATTTGCTAAAAATAAATATGAGCAAGAAATAATACCTAGTCTTTTCATTTTAAGAAGGACCACCTGGTTGACAGCTGGATTTTAAAGGATCTTCAGATAGTGGGTACCAGCAGGTCTGTAGTACTTAAAATAATTTCAGTGGTAAGAATTCCATCAGAAACTTCTATTTCCCAGGATTTATAGCTAAGCCCTTAAAAAATTGCTCTTTGATGAAACTTAAAAAAATTCCTCAGTTTTCAAGGATATAATAAAAATGCCTTATAGCTTAACAATGTTTAGAGATTTTTCTTTTAATAAATACAAATCTTGAGGCTATCAGGTTTGAATCCTAAAAGGGGATACTGAGATTAACAGCAATATATGATAATTGTATAAGGCTAAAAGTCACACTCTAAAATTGCTCTTAAAAATGAAATAAACTTTTTTCTTGTTACTTTGTTTCTGCAGTTAAAACCTCACATATTTATTAGAGGTAACTTTCTTTATAATTGGCATTTCCATAGGTTATGAGATTACATCAAACACAAAACAAGCAAACACAAAGCCAAAATAAAAATTAAATCCAAAGAGGAAAGGATTAAGGCATACTAGTAAAACACTTCTAATCTAATATTTACTAGATATTTTTGTTCTGAGAATTAAGAAATACATGTACAAAGAGCTAAATAAATCTGCAAGTGAAATATCACATAGGTCAATGTACAAAAAATGTCACAATATAATATAGTAGCAATTACAAGTAATGAAATAAACAATGGTGTTATTTAGGAAATAATTGCTGAGTCTCAGCTATGGAATATTTTAAGAGGGAGTTGAGTCAAGGTAGATGGATGACTGTCAGACATATTTTTCAGTTAGCATTCATAAGCAAATGTAAGAAGTTGAGTATCTACACAGAGTATTTAAAGGAGACAGAAGATTAATCAAAACAAAAGGGAGGAAGTAATCTGTAGCAGTCTAATGAGTGGTGCAGGTAAGACTGTAGAATGTCTTGACAGCCAGGTGAGCAAACAGTGTACATAATCTTAAATTGTGGAGGGGGGAAATGATGTTTTAAAACAGATTGATTAGGAGGGATGATATGGTAGATTAAAGAGGAGAGAGAAACTAAGGTTAAAAGGTTTTTCAGGAGACTGTTTGGCACAGTTGATGGAAAAAATGTGAAGAGAACAGAATAAACTTTTTTTTTTATACGCGGGTACCAGGAGTCGAACTCAGGACCTCATGCTTGCCAGGCAAAACTTTTTTTTTTTAAAGGGAGAAATTTGGGAAAAATTTATAAAGTAAGGACAGAATGAACTTGGTAACAAGTTTAATATGTGAAACTGGGAAGGAGGGAAGAAGGTGCCACAAATTACTCCAAGGCCTTCATTCTGGACATAGGAAAGGCTGCGAATACAACTGACAAAACAATGACAAAAATGAACCTTCTGGGCAGGATGAAGAACAAGATTTCAGACAATGAATTTGGTAATGGACAGAAGAAGTGGGAAGGTCTACTGAGCAAGTAGAAGTATGGAAGTATAGTTGACAAAGAGAGATCACGATTGATTGACTATGCTACATGATTCATCTATTGAAAGGCAATACATAAAGCTGTAATAATTGTGGTGCAACCTGAGAAAGTTACTAACGTACATTGCAAAGCAGATAATCAAGAAAGAACGTTTAGAGAACAACTAGAGGTAGGCACGGGAAAATGAGCTAATGACAAAGCATAAGAAAATAAAAGGACAAGATATGAGAGTATTTTTTTAAGGATGGAAACAGTATTAAGAAGAAATAACATTGTTAAATACTAAAAAAAAAACCACAAACACAAAAAAAACCCACAAAGTGAATGTACCTTAAGATTATAGCACTGACAATAAGGAAGACACTATAGACCTCTAAATATTTTGGACAATGGTAATTCATAATACAGAAAGTTAAAAACAAATGGATGGAAAAGAAATGGAAGCAACAAGTTGAGATCTCATTTAAAATAATTTGGCAATGGTTGGGACAGGAAATAAGAGAGTAATTTGTGAAGGGTCAGGCCAAATAAAGAAGCGTCTTCTTGTTCACAGAATAAAGTTACGTGCTCACGTTCGAAAGGACTTTTTTCAAACAAAACTATTTCAAAGTTTATAAAGCTACTGAAAAAATTTCTACCACAAAGGAATTAAGAGAAAATTAAGAGGTGTAAAGCCAGCTTGTGAGATTCAAGATAGATCTATCATCTTATGGATGTATAAATTTTATTTATCTATTCTTCAGTTGCTGGATATTTGGTTTATTTCCACTTTGAGGCTATTAAGAGTAAATCTGCTTTGATCACTTGTGTAGAAGTTTTTGTTTGAACATGTTTCAATCCCTAGGAGTGAAAGTGATATGTCATATGAAACCCTGCTTTAACATTTTAAGAAAGTGACAAACTATTCCAAAATGGCTGCGCCGTTTACATTCCCACCAGAAATGCGTGAGGGTTCAGATTTCTCCAATATACTGGCCAACACTTGTTATTGTCTTTTTTTTATTATAACCATCTCAATTGATATGAAGTGCCATTTTACTGTAGTTTTGATTTGCATTTTCCCTAATAATTAATTTTATTGATATATTTTTAAGTACCTATTGGCCATTTGTATATCTGTTTTTGGAGAAACACGCATCACACCACCACTCCCAGCTACCTTTAGTTTTTATAAATGGTTGCTCCTCAGAATACTTTGCCAATATCAATAAATTCAGAAACATAAGAAAACATGTAACAATAAGTAAAACTGGTGAAATAGGTCATTGCTTTCTAAATTTCACAAATTCTCTTCCTAGATGTTTAAGCAGCAACCACAGCTCAGGTCTAGAGTGCAGAAAATAAAAGATCTGTGCTACAGTGCCTAGAGCAACAATCACATCAACTGGCTGGCTCCTACCGATACTGGAAAAACAGCTTAGGGTACTTTCTTATGCGTACTCTGACCTAGAATAAATTATTTCCTGAAATATATTAAATTTTAATGCTTCTTACTCAATGACTAGAAAGTTTTTTTCCCCTAGAATCTATTCTAAAAATCTAAATTTATTCTTAAAAAACTTTTTGGTATATTTGAAATGGAAAAATCTAAGTTCTCAAAAGGAACTAACAAAAATGGTAGCTTGCACATTAAGTATATACAGGAACCAATAGATCAAGAAGCAAAGTCTAAGCCGGGTATAATGGCTTGTAATCCCAGCTGCTTGGGAGGCTAAGGAAGGAATATCTTGAATTCAAGGCCATCCTGAGCAACTTAGGAAGACCTTGGTGTTGGGGAAGTAGTTCAGGGATTCCTGGGTTCAGTCCCCAGTACACACACACACACACACACACACAAACATATGAAAGAAAATGTAGCTATCCCTAAAATTTTCTGAAAAACTCTGATACTCTATTTTGCCTTGGAAATTAGGATTCCATGATTAAAATTAAGGAATAAAGTCAAGGATTGATTCAATAAATGATGTCTGTTTTTTTCTGGAAACAGTGCTCCTTATGAAGACAGAAAGTCAAATGCTAGTACAGTGGTAATCACATAATTTGTAAACCATATCTGAAAAAGACAACTTTGAAGAAATTATGGTAAATGTGTAAAATGAAGAAACTGTATATGTACGATTTTTTGTTCTCATTTAGTATAGGTACATATTTAAAATACCATAGTTCTCTTTGGAGGGGTACAGATAGCTGACAAGAGTTGGTTTAATTTATTGGTATAGATGGAGAAAATTATTACTAAAATTTATTAGGAATCATTAACTCAAAATGATGTAATAAACTGCTCTAAGCTTCTTCCTAACTCTTCACTTATTTCTGTAGCCCCTATAAGATGTGCTTGCATTCATCCTGTAGTATGTCCACTGGCTAGCTCCTTTTGACTAGATATCTTTCCTAATATTCACAAATCTCTCATTTCTGTAGAAGCCTCTTCTATGAAGTGCTGATCTTCAAATTCTACTTATTGCCTTAAAAATGCACATATCATCTTGAACTACAAAATATTCTTGGTAAAACAAGATTTGGACTCAGAATTAAAAATCCAAAGCTTAATTGAAATAAACATTTACTTCATTATGTAAGGTATGAATACAGTGATGGGAGAGACTGATTTTAAAAAAACATCCAGAGCATATGTATATCATATTATTCAAGATAGGTACCTTGGAATGCTATAAATGCATTTTAATAGGGCTTCATTACCTGGTAACGTGGTCATAACCAATTCCATAACCAAAAATAATATAATCTGACTTATCACAACCTTACTCTTTTGAATTGGCTTCAAATAACTTCCTCTCATTTTCCCTTTTTTTTTTTTAATGTGGGTACCAGGAGTTGACCTGAGGACCTCATGCTTGCCAGCAGGCGCTTGTGCCACCAAGCGATATCACTGGCCCTTTTTTTTTTCCTTTATGTGGGTTCCAGGACCTCGTGCTTGCCAGGCAGGCGCTTACGCTGCTGAGCTATCTCACTGGCCCCCTCATTTTCTTAAAACAAAAGCAAAAGTGTGAAAATCAAAACAAAGCCACCAAAAAACGTTACCTTTAATGAATAACATTTTACTCCTAAAATATTCAAAAGAACATGCCATAGGACCTGAAATAAGTTAATAGTTTTATAATGGAAGAATTTAACAAAAACTGTTTTTCAAGATAGATAATCTTAAGACAATACTCATAAGATGTATTAATTCTATGTGTGTTTAAAAAGTCACCTAAATTTATCTTTACACACACATCCACTCCTCAAAAAGGTAAACATATTGATAGATCACACATATATACACAAGAAACAGGTGCTATATGGAAGTCATAAATTGGGAGAATAAAAATAAAACACTGAAAAGTGGGCTCGATATACATTTAAAAACCAAACCAAACCAAAAACAAACAAAAAACCAACTGCTAGGCAGATAGCTAAGGTTTGTTTTTCTGGGAACATATGCAATGGGTAATTGGTACTTATGGCATTCAACTCAGAATCTGTTTAGGCAGAAAGTTTTAGCTTTAGTTCATGTTTGTAAAACTTAAATGTTTTGAATTAACTCATAAAATCAATTACTTCCTAATATTTATAGTTATCAATATTTTGACGAAGGAGTAAACTTTTAATAAGTTTTATTTAAAAACAACAAAGAAAAATAGAGATTTTAAATGCCAGATGTCTAGGAAGATCCCATTTGGATTTGAGCTACTTAAATTTGCAAGCATGTATTTATACATCTAACAGAGCTTCTGTTTCCTCCAGAATCAGAAAATTAACTAGCTTTGTAGCATCTTTCTTGATCTGCCACCCGTGCCCTGAGGATTAGAGACTCCACCTGAGCTTGTTTTACAAGCATAACAGAAAAATTAATCTCTGCTGGCAGCGCTCCCGCTGGGATACTGATGAATAATGATATCCCTCTTTTGCTGCCCTCTCAGTCCACTAGAAAAGCCACTCTAACCCGGCAACGTGGAAACTGCTGAAACCATTCCAGCTGTGGATTAGCAGGCAGTCAAGCATCCATCTGCTCTGTGTGAATCAACAGAAAGCAAACATTCATTCTTGTGGCTAAAGTCATATTCAAGCCCCATAATATTATATACATATATATATATACGAAATAAACAAGTATGTACTGTAAGCTAATTTAATTCAATTCCTCAAGTTAGCTTGTCTTAGTGCTTTAAATGCTGAAAAACAAAGTATATGTTTAGGGATTATAAAGTATAACTCTTAAATTTGTTATTCATCTGGGACTGATTTACTAGAAATTAAACTTCTAGAGTGCATATGAGAATATGTCAGGCATATATACATTTTTAGATTCTGAAATGTAGCAACCAACTACTTGTTTTGTAAAGTAGGGCTGCTTAATCAGTAGTTTTATTTTATTGATATATTAATACAATGAATGTCCATGGATTCTGTCTTCTTCAAAAAGGAGAGAATCATTACTTTTGCTATACAAATAGCAAAACTGCATGTATTAGGACTGGCAACTATTCACTTATTTTGGCACTGGGGGTTGAAACCAGGGCCTTGCACATGCTGAGCACATGCTCTACCACCGAACTACACTACAGCCCTATAAGCTCTTTAATAATGAGCCCCCTAGTTCTTTAATAATCCATAATGTAATAATGACTGATGTTTATCAAATCCAATTCACTTTGCTGTCAGTCTCCAGTGACAATTTATTCATCTTTTGTTTTTCTCTGCTTTTAGTTGCATTTAGGGTTATTTTGTCTTGCTGATTTTTCCCCCATCTCCTTGTCTTCCTCCCTCCTTCACTGTTTAAAAAAAAAAAAAAAAAAGTAGTTCAAGGTCACAACCCCTTCTGTGTTTTCATTCCAGCACAGCAATATTGTCAGCTCAGTCACTGGGTCTGCGAGACAGTTTATTTGTTCGTCCGTGAGAAGACGACGACACCTGTTGGGCATTTATCTTACACATTTGCTGACACTATTTAATAAACAGCAGAAAATAACCACAATTTGTGGTGTATTTCATACCATAAGATGGTACAGAGGACCTAAACCTAGTAAGTTGAAGTAAGAATACATAGAAGAATGATTGTTATTAATGGAAATACTTTAAAACTGAGATTACAGTAAATAGCACTGTTCTTCTGAGTTACACATAAAATAATGAATACAGAATAAGAAAGTCTAAAATTTTATGTACATGAGAAGAACAACATTTGGAAATCCCTTACTCTCCAATTTTTTTTAATTTAAGTGAGTTTTAACTTTCTATAATAATCAAATTTCTGAGATATGCTTACGTTTCTTTGGAGTCAGCTAGAAGACACTTTATAAAATAGTCTTTTTTTCAGGATAGTGGAATATTAAAACAGACTGACAGATGGTGTGACTGCTACTACTGTAATAAAAAACTATGTATATGTGTTTTATTTGGTAGTAACAAAACACCTCAAAATACATCTACAAGAATAGAGTACAATAATTTCTTTTTTGTGTGTGGGTAACCGGGGGTCGACCTCAGGACCTTGCGTGCCAGCAGGCGCCCGTGCCGCTGAGCGATATCACCGGCCCTTTTTTCGTATGTGGGTTCCGGGAGTCGAACTCGGGCCCTCGCGCTTGCCAGGCAGGCGCGTACGCTGCTGAGTCATCTCACCGGCCCGAGTACAGTAATTTCTCAGGGTTTTAAAAATAAAAGAGAAGCTGGACATGGTGGCACATGTCTATAATCTTAGCACTCCAGAGGCTGAGGCAGGAGGATTAGCCTGAGTTTAAGGCCAGCCTGAATGAGATCTTCTCTTGAAAAAAAAAAAAAAAAAAAATCAAAAGACCACAGCTTATAGTGTATCAATAGGGAACTGCTTTAGGCTTCTGTCATATATCTAATAACTAAGCATGAAAATATTTATTTTAGTCCTTCTTATGGTAGGAAGGCTATAGTTTGCAACCAAAATTCATGTAATGTAAACTTAGTCCCTAAATTCATATGCTAGTAATATTTGGAGGTGAAATGTTAGGGAAGTAGGATGAGGTCCTCTGAGTGGGACCCTATGACTATGTAAGAAGAGAAAGAGAAACCTGAGCCAGCAGTCTCGCATTGTCTCACCTTCTGATGCCCGTGCTGTGCTACGTTGTGGGAAGGCCATCACCAGATGCCAAGTGGGCTCTGGTCCTATGATCTTAGACATCTCCGGCTCCAACACCATGAAACAAATATTTTGTACTTCTATTTTTTATGAATTACATGGTCTCCATTATTTTGATGCAACAGGAAATTGGCTAAGATATCTAGGTTTTTTTTGGGGGGTGGTGTGAAAGAGCTAACTGTTCAGTTAATTAGGAACTAATCATTTTTATACAAGGCAAACATAAGTATCTTAACATTAGTCTGCATATAGAACTATATAAAAGAAACAAAAAACACTTTTGTCACTGATTCTCTTTCAAAAAGCTTACGTTCATATTTAATAGGTTACAAATTATTTACAGATGTCACAAGAGTTTGACTTAAAAGTTTTCAACTTTGTGCATTCTATAGAACTGTTCTCTGAATTTTGATCTTTTTCCAGCTAGTGATATAGTGCGCTATGATTCTCCCTTGTGATGCCTGGCAGCTGCAATGAGTCAGCTAACAGCCACACAATCATGAGAGTGACAAACCAACACTCTGAAGTTTATTGTGCTGTTAAGATGTAATGTTTGGTAGGCTAGGTGTATTAATTGCATTTTCCAACTTACAATATTTTCAAATCACGAAGGGTCTATAAAGACATAATCCCACTGAAATCAAGGAAAATCTGTAGTCTAAAAGAGAGATACTGGTTTTTTTAAGAAACATTTTGTAGTTTTAATTTTCTTTTATAAATAATGCCACAGTGAACATTTGTTTACACACATTTTGAGAACACACTTGTTTCCTCAGTATTCTTAGAAATGAAATTACAACACCAAGGAGCAGAAGTTTTCAAAACCTTTTGGAAATACTTTGATAAATATAAAATTTCTTTCTCACATGAAGAGTCTGTTTAGCAATACTTGCTTGGGAATATCCAATTCACAGTGCTTTCAGCATCTATGAATATTAACTATTGAATCATCTGAATTTCTAGTGATTTAATAGGATAAAAAGATTGTTATATTTTGTTTCAATTCATAATTCCCTCGTCACTAAGTTTTTTCTTTGTTTTTGTTAAAAATAAATTTCTTTTGTAAATTGTTACTTAATTCCCTCTTTCATTTTGCCAGTGGAATATCAATGGCTGGTTTTTCAATATTATGATTTAAGAAAATAATTTTAATATATAATTCATCACAATTATGACACATTAATGGTTTTAAAATTACACATGTAGATATGCATATACTTAGTATTTCTATGTAGGCAAATCTATCCATTTTAATTTTTTTAATCCTTTATGCTTTGTAATTCTGTCTTACTTTAGGATTTCAATTTTGTATTAGTGTATGTCTGAAATATATAACAGCTACATTCATTTTGAGGAATTTCTACATGGAAATAGCATAGACTGAGAATTTTCCATTCCTTCCTTTACTTCCCCCTTCCTTCCCCCCACCCAATTCCTTTCCCAATCTTCAAAATATCTGCCTTTTTATTTCCTACCATCTCTCTTTACCCAGACATATATGTAGATATATACATACATATATCCAGATATATATGTATATATAGATATGTGTATGTGTTTATATGTTTGTCATACAAGAGAAACCATGTGATACTTATCTGTGTCCAACTTAATTTCACTTAACTTTATGGTCTCAAGTTCTATCAGTTTTCCTGCAGATGACATCATTCGATTCTTTTTTATGGCCAAATGATATTCTACTGTGTATGATACCACATTTGCTTTATCCACTTGTCAGCTGATGGGCATCTAGGCTGTTTCTAAAACTTTTACATTAGGCTTTCCTTTAACTCTGAACCTGATTTGAGTTCATTTTCACATATACTATGAAATTAGAATCTAATATGAATACTTTTGTGAAAAGTTATACAATTCACCCGGCAATATTTGTTGAATTAACCATCCCTTAATGAATGATTTGTGACGTTTCCTTTTTATTGGTTAATGTTTCAGACAGAAACACAAGAGGGGCAGGTCTTAACCAATGTGTGAAAACTGTGATGCTGAGGTGGGGAAGGAGACTTTCTGGTATATAGATTAGCATGAGTTTCAAGGAGGAGCAAAGGACAAGAGAAGGTGAAGAGAGGCTGCTCCCACTCTAGCCTATATTGGAAACAGACGCAGAGAAATT
Organism: Erethizon dorsatum; assembly: GCA_028451465.1. Lineage (NCBI taxonomy): Eukaryota > Metazoa > Chordata > Mammalia > Rodentia > Erethizontidae > Erethizon > Erethizon dorsatum. The sequence goes on along the minus strand of CM051823.1, from coordinate 99,296,359 downwards.
GCACATGGCACTCCAAGGAATACGTTGTAAGTTTTTTTTTAAAGATGAGAAAAATGGTAATTGTCCTCTGTACATATGATTTATATAAATTATAATACATCAACTATTAGAATTTGCTGTTGATGCTAAAATATTACTAAACAGAGCTAGCAAAACCAGATTAGAGTGATTATCACACTGAATGTACTGCTTTACATACATTATTTAATCTTCTCTTTTGCTTTATAGAGGAGTATGGACCTTAGAAAGGTTGAGTGATAGCTCAAGGTCATACATTAGAAAATGGTGCAGTTTTGTCTGCCTGATTCTAAAGCCAATGTTCTTAATAACTATATTTTCAGAGACTACAGATATGCTGGTACAAGTTACATTTTCAAGACAGTTAATTCCAAACTATAATTATTTCTTTTACATAGGGCTATCCCCTTCTTGAAGGCAAATACCATAACTCAATTATCAATGTTCCTCTTGTACCTAATGTAATTAGTAGGTGCTAAATAAATACTTGTTTGACTGCTGACTGTGTCTTTAAGAATCACCTGTAGAGGCTTGTGAGATGGCTCAGCGGCATAAGCACCTGCCCGGCAAGCACGAGGTCCTGAGTTCAACTCCTGGAACCCACATAAAGGAAAAAAAGGGCCGGTGATATCGCTCAGCGGCACAAGCGCTTGCTGGCAAGTGCGAGGTCCTGAGGTCGACTCCCGGTACCCACATTAAAAAAAAAAAAAAAAAAAAAAAAAAAAAAAAAAAAAAAAAAAGAATCACCTGTAGAATAGTAATAGGTATAAAAAGAATAAGCTTCCAAAAAGGAAAGGGATCTAGGAATAAGGGTAGGGGGAGACAGGAGGGAAAGGAGGTGAAGGGGCAGTGAAAAAGGTCAAGATGTGATGTGTGTACCAATTCCCCATGATAAATGTATTTATTATGTATCAAAAACATATACTAATAAAAGTATATATCTGAAAGAGGTGAAGACGCAGGATAAATAAGAGAAACTATAAACAAAGGCAAGAAGAAATTACAGTAAAGGAAGGGAAAGGAAAAGATCAGGAAACTGTAGTATAAGAAAAAGGGGCATTTAATCCCTCATCACAAATTAAAATGTTTTATTGTGTATCAAAAGCACTTAAAGATTTTACATATTGTTTTATTCCTGCTTAACATCATGTTACTATAAATATTTCCTGACATTGTATAATATTTTTAAAAGGTTATATTTGATTTTCTCTGTTAACAGTCTCTAGCCCTAGGTTCTGGTCATCCCTGAAATGAACTACTATTATTTCTTGATAATGTAGCTGACTGAAACTTTTCAGTCAGCTACATTATCAAGAAATAATAGTTACCCTTCCTGGGCCGGTGAGATGGCTCAGTGGCTTAAGCGCCTGCCCGGCAAGCGCGAGGGCCCGAGTTCGACTCCCGGATCCCACATACAAAAAAGGGGCCGGTGATATCGCTCAGCGGCACGGGCGCCTGCTGGCGCACGAGGTCCTGAGGTCGACCCCCCGGTACCCACAAAAAAAAAAAAAAAAAAAAAAAAAAAAAAAAAAATAGTTACCCTTCCTATATCCTTCCTATATCCTGTCCCTTCCAGGCTGGATTAAATATGTGTGTATACTACGACAGCACTATGTACACATGGACATACTTTCTGTGTGTATGTGAGCCTGTGTGTCTGTCTTTCCCACTGCCAAAAGCTCCTTGAGTGACCAGATCATATTAATCATGATTTTCTCAACATCAAGCAAGTGGTTCCAGTCTGCGCTCCATACATACATGCTCACCAAAGAGACACAAGTAAACAGAAGCCTGGCGATACTGAGCAACTGCTCTTGGCAAGATTAGCTGAGACCTCTTTGCTGGAGGGCAGACCTGGCCCCACTATTTTATTACTAGTTACTCCAGGTCAGAATGCCCACACTGAGAATAATAATTCTGTGGTTTGTGCTTGTTTTCACTGTAGGGTCTTCTGTCCTAAAGTCTGTCCTTCTAGGCCAGACCTGTGGGCCACATGGGCTTATGAATACATCCTCCTCATCTCTTTGATGGATGAGACTGCTGAGCCTGCAAAATGATACATACCCTGAGGCCAAAGTCAGAAATACTTCACTGGGCACAGTTGAGCTGTAGCTCTTGAGGTTTTGAGGTGACTGTAATTTTCTGAAGCCCCAGTTCTCTAAAACTGCTATGTGCAGAAGGAAGTAGAATGTCTTTTGTTCCTTCTTGAGCTATACTTTGTCAAATGGGCATTAACATGGCATTGCACGACACATCAGTGTTTACATAGTCAACAGTAGAAACAGCTGCTTGCATCTATATTTGGATCAATACCTTTCCTTAAGAGTAAGTATATAAAGAGCTTTGGCCATGAGGACAAATTGGGGTGACATAATTGTACTTCCTCTCCTCCTCCCCAACCACCTCTTTGGGAAACTCTTCAGTCTCCAATACAAACAGTCTTGTAGTAGGCCCTTTCTACTAGTTCACCAGACAAAACTCATGTCTGAATATCAAGAGAGAACAAGGCATATGTGTGTCTACATCAAATTATACTTTAGTTTGCAAGGGAGATCTATTGGTTGGTGATAAAAATAAAGGATTTTTGAACACTTATAACACAGTGAAGAACTTTTGAGTATCTGCTAACTCTAGACTTACTTTTGAATATTCCTTGACAAATTCTGCTATTCTTACTATATGCTGGCTTTTGCTATGCTTAATTACTATTAGACCCCTACTCTTTTCCATACCATATTGTGTGTCATTCCTTCCTTGCATTTTTTAGTTCGTCATTTATTTTTCTACTAGTTGATTAGGAAAGCCAAATTTCCTTTCTTAAAAAAATATATTTTCCAGATACAAAAAATTTACATGATGGGATACCGTGTAATATTTGACACATGCATAGAATGTGTAATGTTTAAACCAGGTTAAACTTATTTATCTCCTGAAATACTATTTCTTTTTGGTGAAAAATTTCAAGATCCTTTCTAGCTTTTTGAAATGTATAGTACATCATTGTTATCTATAGTCACCACACTGCAATAGTACCCCAGAGTTTCTAGCCCTATCTAGCTGTAACTTAGAACCCACTGTTGAACCTTTCCCCATCTTCTTACCCACACTGTAACCAGCCTCTGGTAACCATCATTTTACTCTCAAACTTCTGCGAGATGAATGTTTTCAGATTCCACATATTAGTAAAATCATATGGCAACTATATTTTTGTTCCTGACTTAATTCACTTAACAATCTCCAGTTTCATCCATGTTGCCACAAATTGCAGTATTCCATTCATTTTTTTGTGGCTGAATGGTATTACTTGTGTACATGTATTACTTGTGTACATGTGCCATTCTTTTTTTAAAAAAATTCATTCATCAGTTGGCGGGCAGTCATTTGTTTTCACTTCTTAGCTACTGTGAATAGGGCAGCAATGAAAGTGGGAGTGCAGGTGTCTCTTTGACATACTGATTTAACTTTCTTCATATATACACCCAGTAGTGATAATGAATCATACTATGGTTCTATTTTTAATTTTTTGAGGAATCTGAATACTGCTTCCATAATATCTATACTAAATTTTTTTCAGATTAAAAAAATTTTATTAGTACATGTTTGCAGTACATAATGATTACATTCATTGTGGGGAATACCGCCAGTATTAGATTCATTTATTTATAAGTTTTATAAAGATAATTATCATATATACAGAATTTAAGACTGACAAGTGTGCAAGGCTTCCCTTTTTTCCAAATTTTTTTTTTTTTGTGGGTACCAGGGGGTCGACCTCAGGACCTCGCGCGCCAGCAGGCGCCCGTGCCGCTGAGCGATATCACCGGCCCCTTTTTCGTATGTGGGTTCCGGGAGTCGAACTCGGGCCCTCGCGCTTGCAAGGCAGGCGCTTACGCCGCTGAGCCATCTCACCGGCCCCCCTTTTTTCCAAATTTTGCCAGTCCTTGTTATTACTATCTTTTTGATACTAGCCATTCTTATTAAAGTTAGGTCATATATCACTGTGGTACTGATTTGCATTTCTCTGATGATCAGTGATACTTTCTCTTGCCTTATAAAGGTCTGTGCACTTTATCTTTTTGAAGAACCTGCTCTTTCATTAATCATTTGTATTTTAAGTTGCTATTCCATCTATTTATGCTCTGATCTTATTATTTCTTTCTTTTACTAATTTAGACTTTAGTTTGTTCCTTGAGATGCAATGATAGGTTATTTATCTGAGATCTTTCTATCTTTTTGATATGGGCACTGATTTCTCAAAACTTGCCTCTCCCTACTAGTTTTGCTGTGCACCATAGGTTTTGGTATGTTGAGTCCCCATTTTCACTTGTTTCAAGAAAGTTTTAAATTTTTTTTTTTTTTTTGTGGGTACCAGGGGTCGACCTCAGGACCTCGCGTGCCAGCAGGTGCCCGTGCTGCTGAGTGATATCACTGGCCCTTTTCTCCTATGTGGGTTCTGGGAGTTGAACTCAGGCCCTCGCGCTTGCCAGGCAGGCGCGTACGCTGCTGAGCCATCTCACCAGCCCTTAAATATTTTTCTTGATTTCTTCCTTGATTCAGTTGTTGTTCAAAGGTAGGTTGTTTAATTTCTATTGATTTGTTTCTGCTTTTAACTACTGTGTATAGTTTCTAAAATTTTTCATTTTATTGGTTTCTAGCCTTATTTCATTGTGGTCAGAAAAGACACATGGTATGACTTTAAAAAAAAACTTTGCTGCAACTTTTTTGTCACCTATCATATGATTTACCCTAAAGAATGATGAATGTGATGATGAGAAAAAAAATGTGTATTCAGAAGTTGTTGGATGGCAATGTTTTGTTAGATGTCTCTTAGGTCCATTTGCTCTAGGGTACAATTTTACTCTGCTATTTATTTATTGACTTGTTAGAATGATCTGTCTATTGCTGAAAGTAGGGTGACAACGTTCCCAATTATTACTTTATTGGAGTCTGTCTCTCCCTTTAGGTGTGTTAATTGCTTTATATATTTGGATACCCCAATATTGTATACATATACAATAACACTGTTAGCATTGTTATTTCCCCTTTCTCAATTGTCCCCTTTACACAATGACCTTCTCCTGGTCTCTTTTTACTGTTTTTAACTTAAAATCTATTTTATCTGATATTAGTATGGCTACTCCTAATTTCTTCTGGCTTCTATTTGCATGGAATATCATACCCCACCCCCTCAGTTTCAGTCCATGTGTGTTATTAAGATTGAGTTTCTTGTCAGCAACAAATAGTTGGGTCTTTTTTTTTAATCCATTCAGTCATTCTATGTCTTTTAAATGAACAATTTAGAGATATAGCATATGACATACACCTAAGATGCTTATTAATTAAAACCCTTATTCTGTGAGCTATGGTTCATATTGAATAATATATTTTTTACTTATTTAGGAAGATAAATTACTAAATATTACAGCTCAATTTAAGCGTTGGCATGACTAAAGAACTAGATTAAATTGACCAAAGCTTTAACTGCAATTGAATCAAGAGACTTCTTTCAGATGAATATAAGCCTAATAAAACAGCCAATTTGATTTGCCTGATTTTCTCCCAGCCAGGTTCCCATGGCTTCTTGACTGTTTTGCAGATTACTGCTTAGTCCCCAAAGAAGGAACATTTTTCTTACTAATAAAGCTTCCTTATAGCTTTCAAGCCCAAATTCCTAATTCAAAGTGCTAATCCATTTGCAAAACATCTCACTGAAGAAGTAATCACCCAGCCATAATCAGTATTACTAATCATAATTACTTTATGATTTCTTCTAATTACTAAGTGGTTTTTAAGCAAATATAAATTGATGAGCACTCACAGGAGTGCAGACACTGGTGTGGAAATCAGGGTAATGTTTCATTAAAGAATCTTAGTATTTTTTTTTTATATGGAGTTAGGATACAGCAGTGGAGAACCATTACTTTTGGAGACTTTGCCATTTCTGTGTGGTAGTATAAAATCCAGACACAAGGTCTTTAGTAAAATATGAACCTGAGGAAGGAGAAAGGGAACAGGAAGTAGGGATAGAGCAACCTGAGAGAAAACTCAGAAAATGCCATAGAGGGAGAAATTGTAACTATGTGTGATGATGGGTATATCAATTCGTTTTACTGTAACCACTGTTTGGTTACATTAGATTTCTTGTATTGTAACCCTGTGGAGTCATGCACCTGAACTATTTGCTGTTGTCTTTAAAATAAAAGGACAAATAAAAGAACTAGTCAGATATGCATATATCTCTATATATGGATATATCTAATTATATCACCTTGTATAATCTACATACAACAAAATTTAATTTAAAATGAAATTGCAATCAAATAGACGAAGATCACTCAGATGAAGTTATCCATATATTTAAAAAAGGAACAACTAAACTCACTAAAGGATACATGCTAAATCACTAGCAAAGATTACTGGTGATCAAAACAGACATAAAACACTGAGTCTTCTTTATTCCTCCAAGCCACTTATAATGAAATAAAAAGTTCTTAGTACATCCAATAAGGCTGCCTTTCTTACCAGAGAGACACTAAATTATCTGAATCCCTACAAAGTGTAAAGTTTCCCTAGGGTAAGGGCAGTTTTGAATGCAAAAGAAAACTGAAAAATAAGAATCAAACTCAAACCAAAAGGTGAACCAAAACCCAAATTCAAACCCAAACCACACCAAAACAAAACAAAACCTAAAAAAAAAAGTCTGTCTAGGTCAAGGTCGAATATATTCTAAAAAATATTTTTATATCTGTATGATGATTTAAAGCATTTACATATTAGCTCTTCTCATGAATCCTGTGACCTGTGAAGAAAAAGTAGTGTAGTTATAACTGCACATTTCTTAATGAATGAGGAAATTGAGGTTTAGGTAAATTAAATGACTTTTCACACACAAGTTAAAATGGTTATGCTGACATGTGAATTTATGTTTCCAAAATTCAAACAGCACATTAATTTTATTATACTATGGCCACCACACTCTATTGATGGTCTTTTCCTACCTTTACAGGTATTTCCACACCTTCCCAGTTTCTGCTGATGACCCAGCTTGGTAATTTGTGGAAAAATACTCACTGTCCGGATTATCTCAACACCATGACTTTGCACTTAGAAACCCATCTAGATGGCTGTCACCACTGCCCCCAAAACAAACACACATCCTGCTCTTAACCCAGCACTCTTTACCTCAGCAAATAGTATTCCCTCTCACCAAGTTGTTCAGGATAAAACCTAGGCACCATTTTTATTTATTTACTTATAATTAATTAATCTGTTATCAATTACTGCTGGTTCTGCCTGAGTCTGCCTGTACCTTAGGATAAATCCCAAACTCCCCACTATGGCCCAAGATGACCTGGCCTGTCTCTATCACGTCTTTCCACTGCTCATTCTATGAAGACTGTTTTTTCTGGAATTGCTTGAAACTTCCATGTAGTTCCAGTTTCCTTTACATTTAGTTTCCCTCTGCCTAGAATCTACTCCCCAAGTTTTTTTTCACAACTTTCTCCATCTTTATGCCATTCAGTTCCCTGTTCAAATATTGTTTCTTCAGAAAAGCTTTCCTTAAGTAACATAAGAAAAGGAGGCTCTTCTAGATACATCTGGATTCTTATTCCCCTCTTTTTTAAATCTCACTCATACTCATCTGAAATTATATTTGTTTACTTGTTTACTATTTGCTAACTTCACTATGAATATAAGGTCCATGAGTGCCAGAAACATCAGTCTAGTTTTCTGCTGTATCCCTCATACCTTTACTATAATAGTGTTAGATGAATGTTATTAGATAGGATAATAGCTAGTATTTATTGACTACTACAAATGAGTAAATAACTTTTAAGTGCTTTATCTGTATGAATTCACTTATTCTGATCAACAACCTCATAATGTACTTAGTACTTACCAATACCTCCATTAAATACATGAGGAAACTGAGGTTAAGCAACTTTGTCCCAGGTCTAGGAAGTGATGGAGATAAACGTGAAGGTTTACAGTTTGATTCCAGAGCCCAGTCTCCCAATGACTAAGATCACATTATGAGGATTATATCCTTAGTAAACCAACTAGATGTATAGTGAGTTGATTAAGTGAGCCAATATATACAAATTTTTTTCACATTAGATTTCTCGTTTTGTAACCCTGTGGAGTCATGCACCTGAACTATTTGCTCTTGTCTTTAAAATAAAAGGACAAACAAAAGAACTAGTCAGAAGAATTAATGGACAAGAAACTGATGAGTGAGGAAATGGCCAGGAGATATAAATCTCTATAGCAAGTATGCTATAGACCAGTGATGGCCAACCTTTTGGAGCTTTCAATGCTAACGAACAGCCCACTGTGGCACACATGCTGGGTTCCCTACCACTGCTATGGACTGAACCCCCTTCCCATTAAAATGTTAAATCCTAACTCTTAATATGATGGCACTTGGAGATAGGCATTTGGGAGGTGATTAAAGCAGAGTTCTTTTGAATAGGATTATTGAAAAAGACACCTCAAAGCACTCTCACCCCTTCCATGCCATGAGAGGATAAAGCAAGAAGATGGAAATCTATGAAACAGGAAGTGGGTCCTCACTACACACAAAATCTGCTGGCCCTTTGATCCTACCTTCCCAGCCTGTAGAAATGGGGGAAATAAATAGTTATTAAAGCCACCTAGTCTATAGCTGTCTTAGTTATTTTCTTGTGCTGGGACAAAAATCCCAACATCTACAAGTTAAAGGAGGAAGATTTATTTTGGCTTACAGGTTGTAGAGGTTTCAGTCCATAGTCATCTGGCTCTAAACCAGGTGGCATGGCAGAAGAGAGAGCTCATGATGTGGCATGGAGAAGCCGGGTACAATCAAGGGAAGAGGAGGGATATATATTGTTTCGGGCCATGCCCAGTGACCTATCTCTTCCCATCAGGCTTTACCTCCCAACATAATATCCAGGTATAGATTCATCAGTGGACTAATGCAGTTATACACACCTGTGATCCATCACCCTCCCAAAAACCCACCCATGAGCACAGGAGGCTTGGGGGGCATGTAGATATAAGCCATAATAATAGTATACCTGCTATAGCAGCTAGAATAGACTAAAAATAAATAATGTCTGAGGTATAAGGACTACTGGTGGCCTAATGATAACCAATAACATGGAAGGAACAACCTATTATTTATTAAGTATAATGAAATCTAGGTAAGAAGAAACAAATTAATGAATACCTGTTCTGTTTTAATTTCTAAAAAATTATATAAGTATTATTATAAATAAAGTAAGATTCAATAAAGAAAGGAGATGGCTAAATATAATTTGTTTTAAAACACATGAGGATATATCTTACAAAAAAGAATTCACAAAAATTTTAACCCAACCTTTGTTATTGTAGATTTAAAAAAAATTTTCCAGTAACTCTGTTGTATTTCTCTATACTGTTACATGAAAAACAAAACAAAACAAAACGCCTGGCATGTTACTTAACCTAAAAGGTTGTCTGTCCCTAAACACTGAGCGATATGCCTGTGATTATTTTTTCCTTTTAAAATTCCATATTTCCAAAACAACATAATATTGTAGGATGCTGCTTATACTAATTAGGGGTTAGAAAGGATGTTAGGATGTTTATGAATTCTTTTGTTCGATTATACAAAAATGATATTAAAACATATTCAGTTGGATTCATTATTGGGGATGATCACATCTGTTTACCTACTTGGCTGCTTTCTGAGGTCAAAAGGCAAGATGGCAGCTTCTCAAATTGAAACAGAATTTTGACATTATTTGTATTGGGACAATATTTTTTAGGACACATGCCAACATAAACTTTTGAAATACTTCTAATCATGTTAGCTGAGAAAGATGCTAACGTCCATCTCTGAACTGCTCCACCTGCTGGACCGAAGAGATCCTAACAATAATCTTTGTGTACTTGAAATTTTATTGGAATGAAATTACAAATACTTTAAGCAGAAACTAATTTCTAGAACATGAAAATTAAATTTTAAAATGTTTTATTCAATATTCAAGTTTCCACTTATGTTTCACTTATTTTAAAAACCTAACAATGTTCTGCTTACCCAAATTACATTGAGAAATGGTTAAAATTTTGAATTCACAGAAAATAATACTCTTCAATGTTATTTTCATTATAAAACAAGTATTTTCCCAGTATGATTGTATGTGTAGTTACAAGTCTAGAGTTATGATGACATTAAGTTAAGCAGTTACTACTAATGATAAATAAAAGTATTTTCAAAAACCATGTTTATTTTCACAAACTATGTTCAACATAGTACTTGAAATCCTACCAAGAGTAGCTAGACAAGATAAGGAAGTAAAAGACATCTAAATTGCAAAGGAAAAAGTTAAATTATCCTTGTTCGTAGATGACATAATCTTATATTATAGAAAACACTAATGATTCCATCAAAATACAGTTAGATTTAATACATTCAGTAAAGTTTTATGAGGTAAAAATCAAGATCCAAAACTCAGCAGCATTTCTATACACCAAGAGCAACTTATCTAAACGAAATCAAGAAAACAACTCCATTCACAATAGCTACAAAACATAAAATAGGAATGTTACTATTGAGGCAAAAGATCTTTATGATAGAAACTATAAAATACTAACCAAAGAAATAAAAGACATAAATAAATGGAAAAATATCTTATCTTCATGTGTATCAATACTGATAAAATGTCTATATTATCCACAGTGATATACATATTCAATGCAAAGATACCAATGATATACTTGACAGAAATAACAAAATTTTATATGGAACCACAAATATCCTGAATAGCCAAACAATCTCGAGCAAACATAACAAAGCTGGAGCTACCACACTTTGCAATTTAAAATATACTACAGAGCTATAGCAACCAAAACAGCATGATACTGACACAAAACTAGACACATAGACCAACAGAACAGAAGAGAGTCCAGAAATCTATGCATTTATAGCCAACTGATTTTTCTACAAAGGTACCTAGAACACACAATAAATATCGAAAAATATTTTAAAAAATAATGCTTTAAAAATATGCTTTAAAAAATATCACTTTCAAAAAATAATGCTGGCAAAACTGGATACCTATATGCAGAAGAATATATATTTTTTTAAACAGGGTCTCTCTATGTAGTGCAGGCTGGCCTCAAACTCACTTATGCAGCCTAGGCTGGCCTCAAACTCATGGCGATCCTCCCGCCTCAGCCTTCCAAATGCTGGGATTACAGGGTGCACCACCACTCCAAATACTGATCTTGTATCATATACAAAAAAAATCAGTTCAAAATGGATTAAAGATTTTGATGTAAAATCCAAAACTATGAAACTACTAGAAGAAAACAGAGAAAAAAAAGCTACATGATATTGGTCAGGGCAATGGAGTTTTGGATGTGACCTTAGAAGCAAAGGCAATAAAAGCAAAGATTGACAAACAGGATTACATTAAAAAGCTTCTGCAGAGCAAAGGAATCATCAGAGTGAAAAGCAACCTACTGAATGAGAGAAAAGATCTGTACACTGTACATCTGACAAGGAGTTAATATCCAGAACATACAAGGAACTCAAACAACGGCAAGAAAATAAATGGCTATATTAAAAATGGGCAAAAGGTATAAATAGTTCTCAAAAGACACACAAATGGCTAACAGGTACATGAAATAAGGCTCAACATCACTAATCATCAGGAAAATAAACAGTAAGAACCATAATGAGATATTATCTCACCCCAGTAATAATGGCTAATATCAAGAAGACTAAAGATAAAAAGTGCAGCCAAAGAGGTGGAGAAAAGAGAACCACTGCATACAGTTAGTGGGAATGTTTATTAATACAGCTATTATGGGAAACAATATGGAAATTCCTCAAAAAATTAAAAATAGAGCTAACAATCTGCTACTAGCTATATATCTAAACGAAATGAAATCAAAATGTCAAAGATACTGGCACTCCCATTCACCACAGCACTATTTACAACAGTCAGTACACGGAGTCAAAGTAGGTGTCCGTCGACGGATAAAGAGATAAAGGAAATGTGGTATACAAACACAAAGGAATACTATATCATCATAAAAAAGAAAAAAATTCTGTTATTTGGGACAATGCAGATGAACCTGGAGAATATTATGTTAAATGAAATAAGCCAAGCACAGAAAGATGAATACTGCACAATCTCACTCGTACAGGGTATCTAAAAATGCTGATCTCATAAAAAGACAGATGAGAACAGTGGTTACCAAAGGCTTATGTGGTTGACATGTGGGTGGATGGGGAAATGTTAGTGAAAGAATTTATAATTGCTGTAAGATAAAAGGCAAGGAAAAAAAAAAAAAAGAGAGAGAAAGAGTCTAGAATAAGCAAATACAGAAAGGCAGCAAGTAAACTGGCTGGCCCAGTGGGGAGACAATGGGAAAAGAGACATTGGGAATAACTGTTATTGAATTTCTTAAGTGATAAAAATATTCTAAAATCAATCATGGTGACAGATGCACACCTCTGTGAACATATTAAAAATCACTGGATTTTACACTTTAAATGGCTGGACAGTATGATATGTGAATCAAATATATGTGAATTTCATATGTGAATTTCAATAAACTTTTTTTTTTTTTTTTTTAACAAACAAAACTGGGGACCATGAGGCATGCCTGTAATCCCAGCACTGAGGGAGGCTGAGGCAGGAGGACTTTGAGATTGAGTCCTGCCTAGACAGTTTAGCAAGAACCTATCTCAAAAAAACAAACAGGCTGAAGATGTACCTCAGTGGTAGAGCTCCCTTGGGTTTGATCCCCAGGTCTGCAAAGGAAAAAAACAAACAAACAAACAAACAAACAAAAACAAACCAAATGCTCTCATATGATCCTAGGGACTCAGTCATCCAATCCTGCCAGGTTGGTAACTGACTTCTGTAGAGCATAATGTCTGAAACTCTTCTGCCTTGAACTTTGTAAACAGGTCAAGACACTTCCCATGCACAGGTAAAGTGATATTCAGCAGCAATAGCACAAAGACAGGATACTTCTTTGTGTTCAGTGGGCTTTGGGGGGCTCTTGTATAAATATCTTTAAAAGATACAAATGTCTTCTATATCTTCATATTCCCCGGTGCACTAAGTATTAATACTGGACCAAAACCTGAGAAAATATTAATAAACAATGAAAAGCTAAAATAATTTTTTTATAGACAATTTAGGGTGAGAAGGTTATGACTGTATCTTCTTTATGCACTATGCTTTGTTAACGTAGACAAAAGGACTAAATAAGATTTTAAAAAAGAGGGAAAGGTATAAGACATCAAAGAGAAAAGATATATTTAAAAAGTTGCTTGGAGGTACAAAATCCTAACTCCAACTCTGTCCTAGTCTTCCATACTGTGTCAATTTGGGGAACAATAAACTTTTTTTAAATGAAAAAATTACATTAGATGACCACAGATTACCCAAAGTTGTTCATACTTTGGTATCTAGAGTTATTTGTTAATGAACAACCCTATTTAATCAATCTTTAGAATCCTGGTTGTTGACAATTCTTATTGCATGGCACTGTCTACGAAACCAAAATCAGGAAAAAAAAAAGGAACAAAAACTTAACATAAGACAAATTCCAGGTAGTATATTAAATACAGTTTATACTCATCAAACATAACAGCTTAAAACTCTCTAGAGTAATCTTCTAAAGCACAACAGACTTAGTGATTAAGAAAATATTTCATTTTTCTCTGAAAGTGCAGAATGCAGGGAGAAGCTAAGAAATAATGGGGAATAGGGAAAGCCTCAAGAGAAAGCCACCAAGAGAAGCAGAAAGATACTTTTCTTTTTTAAAGACATTTGCCATCTGTGCTTCTCCAAAAGATGCCAGGCACCTCCCCAGCCTAGGATCAGGGAAGCTCTTCACACAAACCCTGGAAGACATCCCATCAGGTCTCAGTAGTTGAGGGGATAAAAGGTAGCAGATGGGATCCTAAGATTGTCACGAGGTTATTTGGAGATGGAAGGCCATGAGCTTGGTGGTGTTCGCAGTTACTCCACTTAACCTTTTCTTTCTTTCATTATTCCTTTAATCAATTCTTAATTTCACATGTTGGATCCCCTACAATACTAAATATAACCAGATATTTAAAATTTACTTAAAGTTTTTCTCTTAAAAATTTATTTATTTTTCTGATGTCATGTGTTTGAGAAAAGTATTTTTGCATGCTACAAAAATATAGTAACTGTGACCTAAATGTGACAAAATTCAAACATCACTATGCTTGCTATATTATTGAGCATTTTGATATATAAATTTAATCTCATGTTTCTGTATGATTACAAGAACCATAATAACCTAGTATATCTTACAAAAATTATTGAAAATTCCAGAGAAATACATTTGGGATATACTTTGCTTCCTTCCAGAGTTACTAATAATAGAGCAAGCATATTCTGAAAAATGTTTGAATAGATTTTCCCTACCTTTGAAGACTTTTTATTTTTAGTACTGTTTTCAGTCTACTTACTATATCAAATCATGATCCCAGCTTGCCATGACGACAGATACTTTTTACACTAGACTTGGATTTCCAGTGCCAACATCATTAAGAGATTCTTCAAATTACTTTTTAAACGTCCTTTTCCCTCAGGATTTTCACTTATGTCTAATTAGACTACTAACTCCAATCCATGTAATCCCTGTTGCCAAAACTGCTAAATGCTTCAATAAGTAGGAAGAGGCCATCAATGGAGCAAGACAGATGTAATGTCACTGGTTAACAATAGAGGTGTGAAGCAGCTGCCTTAATTATGAAGCTTATTAATTCATCATGTTAAAAAAAAACTTGGCAAGGGCTCTTGTAAAATGCCTAACCTTTTCAAAATAACATCAGATTCTTTAAAACTTAAAATATATATTTTCAATAAGAAATGCTACAATAATTATTTTGCCAGTGATATCTACATTCCATACTTAATAATTCTACGTTACAGGGTCACACATAATTTTGTTCTTATTTTTTAAAGTATGCATGCTTACATTTCAGTAAATTTTTTTTTACAGATAGAATGGGATTAGAGGATAAAGATAAAATACATATAGGAGAGGAAGTAAGGTACAGGAGAAAAATTTTAAAGTGCTATTTTTTGTATAATGTGAAAGAACTTAATCTTATTAAAATTCAATTTAATTATCTGTATATTAACACTTACAATGAAGGATTGTTTGGTGCTTATAAATAATGTATATAAAGTGCCTGGCACATAGTAGGTACTCTTTAAGAAGTTATTTAAAAATGGATGTATTAGAAAGACAAGATTTAGATGAGTGAGTTTTGTAGAATAAGATTAGTGAAGGGAAACAGTCTTGATAGAATCTTTGGTCTTACACCTAGAATCTTTTACTATCACCTAAAGATAATGATATAAAAAGTAAAACCCAGAAACATTTTAACTTCTAGGAAAGAAAAACAAGTGAAAACAGGGGTCTCAGAAGAAGTGTAACAAGAGAAAAAAACTGTATTAGTGGAAGTATATTTTCTTTTTCAGTTTTTTTTTTTTTTAAGTGCATGATTCCATTTATGAAAAGTTCCAAATAGAAAACCGTATTGTTGGGGAATATACACACAGATGGTGAAATGATGAAAAATAACACAATTATCTCCAAAGTAAGGATAGTATTTACTTCTAGGGGGACAGGGCATACTGGGACTTCTGGTATGTTGGTAATATTCCATTTCTTGATCTGAACAGTGATCACATGGATATTCATTTTATACTTACTCTTTAAAGTGTATATGTATAGTTTAGGTAGTCATTATATGTATAAAGTCTTTCTTAAATATTTAAAAAGGGGGGAGCAGTGTTATTTGTAAATGAAACCTTGACAACAATTTTTTTTTTTTTTGTGGGTACCGGGGGTCGACCTCAGGACCTCGCGCGCCAGCAGGCGCCCATGCCACTGAGTGATGTCACCGGCCCCTTTTTCGTATGTGGGTTCCGGGAGTCAAACTCCGGCCCTCGCGCTTGCCAGGCAGGCGCTTACGCGGCTAAGCCATCTCACTGGCTCGACAACAATTTTTTTAGCATTGCTTTTTTTTTTTTTTTTCCTTTTTCAGTTTTGACTGGAAAAAAGATTTTCATACAATGGTGTAATAATCAATTGGTGTTAGTATCCAAAAGTATAACAGATTGCCAGAATAAAAAGAACAAAAGCCCATAATATTGTAAAGAATGAAAATATTCCTGAAGTACCTAAAGGGTCAACAGAAAAAAAGCAAACAAACATTAGGCCAGGCAAGTAGAATTTTGATCTCTGGCTTCCCTGGTATGTGAAGAAATGATCCTTGTCTCACACCAGATATGACCTTCACAATTCCATCTTCTCTTTTAGGTCTTTAGCAGCTATTAATACATTTATTCCAGTCCTTTTTGAGTCTATATATTTTGCCTATGATACATCCATCAATTGAAGCAATAAGTCCTTTCAGTTTATTACTTGCAGGATCAGAGAGAACCACCTACCAACTGTGAAAACTTAACCGTGTTCAAGATCCAAAGAAGCCTATGTTCACACAGCTCACGTTTTTAAATTTAGTTACATTGATACAAAGCATTTGCTGTTCTAGATTTAAGGACCTAATCACTTCTGCTACCATGTTAGTAGCTCAGTTTGAGCCATTCAGACTTTTTCTCTAATGTCCTATTAATGTGAGACCAACAGAAATGTATATAGCAAATCTCCCCTGTAGGGAAGATGAAGGGCAGAATACTCTTATTTTAGTTTTAGATATTCTTTTACTTACTAAATCCATATTATTTGGAAGAATTCATCTCATCTTCTAACTCAGAAACTGTGTGATGACTTCTTCCTTTGATAGCAATATAATATGATATGATATGATGATATGATATCTGATGTAACTACCAGCCTGACCCTAACAATCCTACTAATAGATGAAAAGAAAACAGAAGGTAGGAATCAATAAATAAGCTATAAATGGACTTAATGTTACCAAACTTGACAACCTTCTACTACGAAATGAAACCCTGAAGTGCCAAAAACATTGAAAGAAAGCATATAAGATGACCTGATTAAACCATGTGTAGTGGCCCATGTCTGTGATCCTAGCACTCTGGGAGACTTGAGGCAGGAGACACAAGTTTGAGCTCAACCTGGGGCAACTTAGTTATGCAGGGAGACTCTGTCTCACAAAAAAAAAAAAAAAAAAAAAAAAAGGATGGATATGTAATTCAGTGTGTTCAGTATGAAGGCCCTGGGTTCCATCCCCAGTACTAAAAAATATTAAATGCTTTTTAATTTTTGAAAGAAAAGGTCATTTCTGGTAAATATTATAAAAGCAATAAAATCATTATATCACTACTAAAGAAATTCTATGGTTATTATCAAGAAGACAAAAAATAACAAATGTAGGTGAGGATGCAGAAGAAAGGCAATTCTATATATTATTGGTGGGAATGTAAATTAGCAAAGCCATTTGGGGAACCAGTATGGAGATTCCTCAAAAAACTAAAAATAGAACTATCATATCATTCAGTAATTCCACTATTAGATATATAACCAAGGAAGAAGTCTAAAAAGATACTTGATATATATATATTTTTTTTTTTTTAAATGACCAGAAGAGCATAAAATTACAAATACACAAAAATGATTAATAGTTGAGGTATAATGTACATTAGCCTGATTTATTATACATTATATACATATACTGAATTACCATAATGTGCCCCATAAAAAGTACAAATATTATGTGTCAATAAAACATTTAAAATGAAAAATAAAATTCTAATTTTTATTTCAGAAAAGTTGATAGCAATATACAAAATGACTAATGAAGGGTACAAATTCCAATTCATTTTTGAAAAGGGAAAACAGCCTCACAGCTAATATGAGACTCTAAATAACTGCATTCAATAAAGAAAAGGTCTAAAAGACGGTACCAATCATCAATTAGGAATGTATAAAAGTAAGAAATCATCACCTGCTCCTATGCCTTGATGTAAACTGAAGGAAATAATAGGTTACATATTTTTAAGTGTTTTAGTGAATGTTTTAATATTCTTTTTGCATGCTACTGTTATCGACTATCTCCTCTGGGTCAACAATAACCATAATTCAATAGTTCTGAATTTTATTCAGAATTTCAACACATTCTGAATAAAAGAAAAATCTTAAAACATAATTTCTATATTATAATTAATACCAAAGAATACAAAAACCAAAGGTCAAATATAATGTGTACTCTAAGAAATAATGAAAAACTTCATAACTGACAAAACTTAAAAAATATTATAGCAAGTTTATAATAATATGTAAGTGAATAGAAGCTTTTTAGACATAATGTCAGGAATATTAAAAATTCTTAAAAATTAATGAATTTAAGAATAAAAAAGAAACACCTGTGAATGTATTTTGTGAAGGTGGCATTAAGAGTATGTTACAAAACCAAGTTGCTCAAAAACATGATGTGACTGCATGAAGTATTATAATAACCAAAATAGTGACAATGGAAATATGTCATTGGAGAACAAAAACTACTTCCCCTGCTCTTCTTATCCTCTTGTGCTAATGTCATCCTGCTCCCTCCAGTTCCTATTTTAGCTTCTTTCTTGTTTCAAGACTATAAAGAGCTGGGTGTTGCAGTCCCAGACTCGCAGAGCTGAGGAGGGTGGACAGCCGGTGTCCGGAAGTTACGAGCTACAGGGTACTGTGTTGACCCCAGGTCCACACTAAGTCTGGCATCAATACAGTGACCTGCCCACAGCAAGGGTACCACACGTTGGCTATTGAAAAGGGTACCACAGGTTTTTTATTGAAAAGAACAATTTCTAAAAGCTGAACTACCACTACTTCAAACATAATCTTGCTGTACTACTTAATATTGCTAAGGTAATTACAAATGTTAGGTCGTAAATAGTGAATAAATTCCTAGAGAAGAAATTAACAAAACAGTGTACCAGCGTATCTCCCGAGAGTCCTATAGTTTTCTGTTCAAAATGAAGTGTCACTAAGATACTACAGACTTAGACACTGTGTAGCAGAAGCTGAGAGTTTTTAGACTAAGAACCAGAAGGAAGAGATTTTATCATTGTTGCTGTGAAAATTTTTATAAGGTACACTGTACAATAACTATATAAATACAGCATTGAGTTCATGCATATACGTAGACAATTTGTTTTAGTCAGTTATTCACAGAATACTTCACTTTATTTTAATAAACATATACTCTGAGATCAGTGTAACTGGTTTTATACAGTGCAATGCTGGAAAAAAAAATGCCTGCTGACATAATATGGGCAGACCTCCTGTTCTGGTTAACACCTCTTTATAGACAGGACTGAAGCACAAGGAACAATGACTAAATTCCCCTAGTATTGTGCAGTAGTTTTCCCTGGTCCATGGCGTAATGTTCTAAGACTCCCAGTAGATGTCTGAAACCAAGAAAAGTAGACCACTACATCCTGATTTCATTATAAGATGTGAATTATAAATTAGGCACATAAGGAAGTAACAACAATCATCAATAATAAATAAAGAATTATAAAAAATACAACAAAAGTTATAAAAGACCCAATAAAAATGGGAAATTGAAATGAATAGACAATTCTCAAAAGAAGAAGTACAAACAGCTATGTCATGAAAACATGCTCAGCATCTTTGGCCATTAGAGAAATTCAAATCAAAACAATACCGAGATTCAACCTTATGCCAGAAAGAATGGCTATCATCAAGAACTCATGAAACAACAAATACTGGCTAGGTTGTGGGGAAAAAGAAACATTTTATAATGCTGGTGAGAATATAAACTATTAAAGCCACCATTAAAATCAGTATGGAGATTCCTCAACAAACTAAAAATAGAAATTCCATTTGATCTAGCTATACCTCTTCTGGGTATCTCCCCGGAAGAGTTAAAGACAACCTAATGCAGTGATACATGTATAACCATGTTTATAGAAGCACAAATCAACAGTTATATTTCAGAAGTGGCCTATATGCCCATGCACAGGTGAATGGATAAAAAAAATGTGGTATATTTACACAATGGAGCGCTAAGCCATAAAGAAGGGTGAATTTCAGCCATGTGTAGGAAAATGGATCTACCTTGAGTCCATAATGCTAAATGAAATAAATCAAACACAGAAGGTTAAATATCACTTGATTTCTCATATGAGAAACACAAAGCATAAATGATTTAAAGAGCAAAGTAAAAGCAAGATGAATAGGAAATAGGGAGGCAGACTTTGTGGAGATGGGAAAAGGCTCTGGGGATGGGGGAGAAGGAAGGGAAGAGGAAGGGAAGAAAGAAGGATCAAAGATTTGATAAGCATATGTACTGATACCACATGATAGATATATTCATTATGTAGCTTAAATATATACTAATAAGAAATTAAAAAGAAAATGAAAAAGGTCTGTGACTATGGTCTTTCTCTTGAAATAGTCAAAACAAACATTAACATTTTGGACTGTGGTTGACTGAGGGCAGCTGAAACCATGGAAAGCAAAGTCACAGAAAGGGGGACTACCATCTACATCTTTCGGCTATTCTAGGGGCATGCATGGGAACGCAGAAGGTAAGAGGCACATGGCTTTCGCAAACCTCCTTTACAAACAATGTGAATTTAGCCTTAACATCAGTGCCACTCACCTGACGGTGTGTATGTGAGTGTGTGTGTATGTGCGTGGGGGGAGGGAGAGTGAGGGAGTATAAAATATGAAAGTGGCTCAGTGGATAATAGAGCAGTTAAGAGTGCACATTCAGGTGCTGGACTGCGAACTATTCACATGCTGTACCATCTTGGAGAAGCTGGCTAACCTATAAAATGGCAATACTGATGTAAAGTTAGTACCAAATGAGTGGCTGTTTTCAGCACTAAATGAATTTAAAAATTAAACTTATTTAACAATATAAAGTTATTGGACTAGTGCTTGGCACATGAAAATTGCTCAAAGGCTTTAGATATTATTACATGTGTTCCCAAGGTATAAAAGTACTTTTAAATATCAGATTAGGTAAGTGTATCAAGTTAGGTAAATATGCGCTGTAGTCTGTCTCCAAAGTTTTGTGTGCTAGAAACTTGGTCCCTAATTAACAGTACTGAAATGTGGTGGGACCTCTAAGAGGTGGGGCCTAGTGGGAAGTAATTAGTTCTTCGGGAATCACTCTTAGGAGGGATTATGGCCCGTTTCACAGAAGTGAGTTAAGTCTCACACTGGATTAGTTATCATGAGAGCAAACTGGTATAAAGTGAGGCCACCCCACGTTTGCTCTCTTCTGTATGTCACATAACCTTCAGCACTCTTGTACATGCTCTCATCATCTGACACCATCTGCAGCCAAACGCGGCCTTCCAAGCTGGGGCTTTCTGACCCAGAAACCAGCAGCCAAATAAACTTCTTTGTCTCTTAAAGTATTCCTGACTCAGGTGTTCGTTATAGTAACACAAAATGGATTAAGATGATATGATAGGAGAGAAATATTATACTTTTAAATCTAGCAGAGATTAATTTAAGATGCATGCCCAAATTTATTAATAATTATTTCACTGCCTGTGCTAAGAGTCTGTCCTCCGAAGAAATACTACTTTTATGAATCTTCGTCTAGGAGATGATGAGTCTCATCCTTAGGGAGCTAAAAAAGTTCATCCTTTTAAAATACAGTGGTGCCTCAGTTCACAAACTTTACCCTTTCCATGATTCTGGTCACAAACAGAATTGGATGAGAACCAAATCAAATTTTTCCATAAGGTCTACATTGAACCTAACCATTGAATTTGTTTCAGTTCTCGTCCAATTTGGTTTGCGACCAGAATCGTGGAAAGAATTAAGTTTGTGAATCAAGGTACCTCTGTACTCTTCCCTTAGAAATTAAATTTTAATTTCTCAAAGAAAATTATTTTTGATAATCACCTCATGTACTTCAATTATGTATTCTTTTCTATAGACCAAACAATAGAAACTAATTAATACAAAATTAGCCTATACACCCTTCTACCATCAATCAATTCATTCACAAACATTTTCTCACTCACTCCAATGGTCATGGCCATATGCTGGGCACAAAATGTATAGAGAAGTTTCTCAGAAGGAAAGAAATTAAAAAACTGTGAATAAGACATCAGTTTGTGTTGAACAATAAAGCAGTAGGGGGAGGGAGAAAAAAGCTAGTGAGTGAGTGACATGCAATAGAATAAGTGACTTTACATGAGAAGGGCCTTAAATTAAAGACACAGTCAAACTGTTCCCAACTTTTAAAAAAAACACCAACATACCTCAAGGATAAAATAAGACCCAAGATTATATATATCTATATTGATAGCAATATATTGACTAATATATCAACAAAGTTTTATGGTAAATTATTGTACATAAATTCAACAAAATAAACAAAATAAGTAAATAAAAGGCAAAAGCACATAGTTATATAGAAAGTCAGGTGGAGAACATACTCCTAATGATAATTTTAACTTTAATATTAAATTTAGTTCATAGATTTCTGCCCACCCTCAAAAGGAAATATGAAAATAGGATAGTTTTTTATCATACAATATAGCTTCTTTTTTTTGGTGGAGGGGGTGTGTGGGTTGGGAAAGGGAGTTAACAGGTTTCCTGGCATTAATTCTAAGAACTTCATCATGGGATCCTTAAGAAAAGAAACTCCAGTAACACCATAGTTAAACATGCAGCAGGAGCCATCCAAAGGAAGCAGTAAGAAAAGTTTTCAATCATAATTCAAAGAGGCTACCATTTCTAAAGACAGGGTGATCACCTGGCTTATTCAGGGAAATCCAGCTTACAGATTTTATCCTCATTTAAATATTAATAGTGCACCATTCCATTCTCAGAAGAATCCAAGATTGGATGATAAATTATGTGGTCACCTTTATTTAGGGAAACTTAGTCTGGATATGAAACTTAATAGCAACCTTGTTTTATACGATGAAGGCCTTTATAAACAATTTGTCAAACTTCAAGAACTGGATGGCAACAATCTAAATTAAAAGAAAAGATAAAATACTCAAAACCAATGTAATAATACCAGCAACTCACACTTAGAATTGAAAGCAATTCTTCCGTACTGCATTCAGGTTTCAAACGATCCTTGAACATTTTAACTGTTTGGTGCTTCAAATAGTAATAGGAAGCAATTCGGCCATATGTCAGAGGCTCAATGCTCCGATTATCCTATTTCAAAAGAACGATAAAATGACATATGTCAAAAAAGTACAATGTAGTCACATATCTTCATATAATTATAACTCATACTGCAGGCTGCTACTTGCAATCATTTTGTTACAAATTTGGTATCACTAGAAAAAAGGTCCTATTGTTAAAAAGCTGGACAATTAGAATGTACATGACTAAGTTGTACCTCTCCAATTTCAATACAGTAGGAAAGTTCCAATTCAACCAGGGACTTCTCAATCAGATGGGACAGAAACTTGTTCACAGAATCATGGCTCACATCACCCAAATTGTAGTAGCTAGAAAACAAGTAAGGTTATTAGTTACTTTAAGATACGTGTCACTAAAATTATCACCTCAGTTTTTGGTCTTTACAGAATTTCAAAACTGCTGAATTACATTTACATCATATCAAAGAAATAAAGCATTGCAGTTACCATTCCTGTTTTACAGATCAAAAGCCCTATACTGAAGTTTGCTGACACCAATGAAATGATAATACATAGAAAATACCATAGAAAAGCAATTAAAATTATTCATTGCATTAAACAAAACTAAGTTTCTCAAGTCAAAACTGGTTATTTCTTCAGTTTATCCATCTACCATAAATTAAATTTATGCACTGAATTTATAAATGTCAAGTGTGTGTATAAATATATGTATATATAAATGCAAATATAATTGCTTATTATTATGAAACTTATCCTCATTAGTTTTATAAGACTCAAAGAACTACTTATTTGGGTGGGTAGATGAGTTCTTTCAGGAAATTTAGTCCACTATTATTCTCCCAAAACTTAAAGAATAAGTGTCATCCTAATCACTTGAAGGGACACCAACATGCTAGATCTAAAGCATTCTCACTAAGTTTCAATGTACAGAAAATACATAGGTTCGGCTCTGTATGTTACCCAAGTAAAAAGCCCAAGGACATGCAATACACCTGAATCCTCTTCCCTGCAACCCCA
Source organism: Erethizon dorsatum (assembly GCA_028451465.1). Taxonomy (NCBI): domain Eukaryota; kingdom Metazoa; phylum Chordata; class Mammalia; order Rodentia; family Erethizontidae; genus Erethizon; species Erethizon dorsatum. The sequence continues at coordinate 99,272,201 of CM051823.1, read as the reverse complement.
GGTTCTTCGCAAATTCCCATGATCACTTATAGTCTATGCCTGGGAAGAGATCCAAAGGGCCAGGTAGTATACTCACAATCATGACCGTTTTCTAATTTCTACTGAGTGAACCCTGTACCCTGTTCAGCACAGAGGATTTATATACCCTACCTCCATTCCTTATCCAAATCAATAAAGAACAGGAGTGGAAAGTGGTCTTAGAACATCAGAACAGGTTCTCATCACTAAAAGCCCACTATGGCATTTTTACATCTCTACAGAACTAGAAAGGGGATTTTTATAGTTGGGGAAAAGGGTGGAAGAGGCTGACAAGAAACCACAACTTGACTGTTTGGGGATTTTCTTTTTTCTTTGAAGGGAAAGAGTTGGAGACAGTATATGACAAAAAAATTTAAAAACACAAGAAGCCAGACTTAAATCATGCGAGGATATATTTTCATTAGAAAGAAGTTAACTGTAAATGGCTAAATGTATCCAAATATTAGGGTCTCCACTAAATAGTGATTAATAAGGTTAACAGAACTTATTTGGCAAAATAACTTCTCATAAAAAAGGATTAGCTACTTTTAGTCTATGGAAAGATTACTGCTTTTCCTAAAATACTTTTTTATGAAATGAAGGAAATTTTTCAATGAAGAGATAAATATAAAGTGCTATCACTAATCTAAATATTCAAATTTATGTCCAACTAGGGCTATATGAAACTGCAAGTCCACCATTAGAAACGATCAGAAAATATTTCCTTTACCCTAGAAGATGACTAAGGTAGAGTATTTAGTTAGAATATGCTTCCTGCTTTAGAGATAAAAATAAAATTTGTGTACATTCAAAACCCCATAAAAAAGACAGAGCCTCAAACCCATCCCAGATTATTAAAAATATTTTCTCTTTCATTTTTCCAATAATGAAATTCCTCAGTCAAACTCTGTATAAAATATGTGCATAAAATATGTGCTTACTTTGCATTCATATTCTTTTGGTTTGCTGTGTCTATAATTTTCAATACTATTTGCAACTGTCTGGACTAACACACAGTTAATAAGGTCAATCCTAAATTGAAAACATTATAAACATATGCCCAAGATAATGTACAAGTAGTACCACGGACAGAGTAAGAATTAAAAAATTCTTCATGTAATAAAAATTATAGTAAATGTTACTATGAAATAAAAAATTAACATTCTACTTTTATCTATAAATTTATTAGGTTTTTGAAAAAAAAAAACTCATGAATGTTGCTGCTGATTACTGTAAAACATTATCAGAAAAAGAAACAAGCTGTAGTATATGTACCCACATGTACCCACTCCCCAAGATGATTGTAAACTGCATGTACTGCAAACAGGTACTAATATAATTTTTAAAAAGTTAAAAAAAGACATTACAGAATGCTGACTTCATCATTTTATGCTTTAATACATGTTTGGTACACTTGCAAATAATAATTCCTTCAAAAATTGATTTTTAAAAACATTTTAGTTTTGTTCGACTGTATTTTACTTTATTTTATTTTATTCACTATATTTACAAAACGTATTTTGATGGACTAATATATTCCTTTGAAAGTTTTTTTTTATTTAAGTCCACTGGGAATCTTCTAAACACTAATTGATGGCTTTCATCCAGATGAAACAGAATCAGTGTAAACATTTCTTAAACATTTGAAATAAGTAGCCAAAAAGAGAAAGAAAAACCACTAAAATCAACTTAGACTACAACATTATCTGATGTCTTCACTAAAATGTTACTCATAATATAATCTGTTAAAAATCAATAATTTCTTTGAGCAGAATAACAAAAAATAAAGAATGTCATGGATAGTTATTCTTAACTTTTCTCCCTAAATTTGCATAGCAACATTCCTGATTCACAGAAAAAAAAAAAATTCAAGTAACTGAATGTCACTGATCTTTATCAAATATCATTCTTTGCAAATATGTGGAATGAAAGTTACCATCGCTTAAAAATCCTAAAATCCTTATAAAGTAAAATTTTGTTACAATTTGCAAGACATTACAAAATAACAAAATTAAATGTAAATGGAATTTTTTTTAGGATACACAAAATTTTAAGAGTAAATATATTTCACATTTTCCTGTGAATTAAGGATGGAGTTCAGATTTATACAATCTCTGTTAGTAGCATAATTTGGCCTTCGCTTCTCTTAAATGAACTTTTCAGTTACTGTGCAATTAATAGCCTGAACAAGTACAAGCATTTGGCTTAAAATGTTATCTGTCATTAATTTCAATATTAAAAAAAGCATGCACCAGCTAAATAAAAAGGTCTGTTTTCATGTTGTACTTTCCACAGCACAAAATATATAATTTAGTGGTTAAACAGAAAATCTTACATAAACTGCTTAATCACAGATAAACGATACAATGTAGTTTCAGACTCACTGAATTGAATCATCAAGTCATTATCTTTCCTTTGCTATAAACAGATAGCCTACCTTTTTGTCAGCATGCTATTTCATTTATTTCACAGAGAAACCCAGTTTCACAATAATTGACTTGTCAGAAGCTCTAATTTATGAGACTGAGCTCTGTAAGATTTCTCTATATTGGACTCAACCTGCACACAAGCAGGGTTGAATATTTACAATGCTGTTAACAGGTGCTGAGTTGTTTAATGATTCTAATAGCCAGAAGCGTACTGAGCAAGCCAGCGGGATCACAATTACAGGCTGTTTGAACACAACAATTACTAGTCCCCAGAGAGGTGTGAAAGTCAAAGGCAGTTTGATACTGACAGCATCTAGCACAGGGGCTAGACATGCTAACTTCTATTAGCAGTCCATTGGGAAAAAGTCATAACAAACCTCTCCCTATCATAAAAATTTACAAAGTTCATAAAATTTAAACAATCAAAAACTAAAACAACTTTAAAAAAATTATCTTTAAAAATCTTGACAAAGGATAAACAAGAATAGTACTCATGAAACCTCAAATTATCTTTTTTCAACCTTAATACAGATGAAATTTCACCAGTTGGGAATGAAAGAGGTTTTATAGTAATGTAAAACATAGATAAAATTATACCAAACAGTTTGAATTTGATGTGAATAGTGGCAGTCATTTCCTGTTTGGTTTATATAAACCTGGCTAGATATCTTGTTGGGAAATTTTTCATCAGTATTGAAATGCTGCTGCTGTAACTGTCAGTCCTGGGAAGTCATTTGTTACAGCTCTGTGTTTTTTATGTTCAGATTATGCAGCAGTAATCATGACACAAATAATGAAAGTGGTTGCAGGACAGCTGAAACTACCACATTTTCACCGTAGAAATATTTAAAAGCTTTCTCAAGGGGGAAACAGAGTAAAACTGAAAATACTAATTGAATCCAGAACTCAATTTGGGATATATCATAGTTTATGAGAGCACTAGCGTGTGTTTATTACATACATTTGAACAAGCAAATGTATATAGCTATGTGTGTACATATATGTTTATACATATACATCCTTATATGCACTGAATAAGTATTCATATGTATGCAAAATATATACACACAGAATATACACAGACATATAGTTAGCAACCTAAGAACAATGGGTGAATCTATCAACAGTTTTAACTGTCGGTGTGGTGTGATGGAGCTGTACAACAGCATGGTTAACTGAAGGTGGTTAGAGAGTTTTGCATGTATCTATATATAACTATATTTTGAATGTAGTCTTTCTTTTCTATAGTTAAATAAATCTGTCTCTTTGTTACACATACAACTAAACGGGCAAGCTTGTATATATTCCCTTCCCACCCTAGAGACGTCAAATCTCAGTTTATGGTACTAGATGCTAGGAAATACTAAGAAAAAATAAAATTACATGTTGTATAAACTCTTTATTTGAGACAATGATTTTGGCATTCCTAAAATGTTTACTAGATCTGGAAATTAGCAGGAAAAATTTCTCACTTCCCTTAACTCTTACATCTTTGTTTGCTTCTGGTTTCGGGGAAAGGTGATTTTAACACAGATAGCGACAACAAGAAAAATATAATCAGCCAGTTACTAGGATGTAAAGAAAAAGGAACACATGTGCACACTTCGTGAAAATGTAAACTAGTATAGCCTTTTTGAAAAACAGTATAGATGTTCCTCACAAAACTAAAAACAGAATTACCATATGATCTAGCAATTCTACTACAAGTCATACACAGAAAGGAATTTAAATCAGTAGGTTGAAGAGATACCCGTTTTCCGATATTCACTGTGACATTATTCATAATAGCCAATATAGAGAAGCAATCCAACGCCCGTCAATTGATGAATGCATAAAAAGAACGGCATATATATACATATGACTTAATAAAGAATCTGTTTTTGCAACAACATGGATAAATATAGATGACATTATGCTAAGAGAAATCAGCCAGACACTGAGAGTCAAATATTGTATGATCTCACTTACATGGGGAATCTAAAATAATTGAACTTACAGAATTTGAGAATAGAATGTTGCTTAACCAAGCAAGCAGGGTAAACAGGGAAAGGGGAAATATTGGTCAAACAGTAAAAAGTTTCAACTGGACAGGAAGAATAAGTTCTGGTGATCTGCTGCACTGTAAATTGACTATAGTTTATAATAATGTATTATATATCTTTAAATTACTAAAGAAAATGAATTTTAAAGTTATCAATAAAAGGAAATAAATATTTGCAGAGGTAGACATGTTAATTAGACTGATATGTTCATTTCATAATGTATATATGTAATAAAAATTTCACATATTACTGCATGAATATAATTATTATCAGTTAATGTAAATATTAAAATTAATTTAGGGAAAATGTTCCATTTTTATCTAGATGTAAAATTACACATATTAAAACTGACAATTTGATTTTTTAGGGGTAGTAGCATGAAATGAACACAACTGTCATATATTCAGAAACTGCATGGCATGGTTTCCCTAAAAAACACACTTTCAGCACAGTAATGAAAACAGAAGCAGACAGGGAGTGTCCATGTTTGCATTCTGGACCTGAAAATCAGCCCAAAGACAGAAAATGTGATGGAATACCACTGTTGCCTCTGCTACTCCCAAGGTGTGCTATTGTGAGCAAGTTGCTTAACCTCCCGTTTTAGTTCCTTCATTTACAAAAAGGAAATCACAACAGAACTAAATGAATTACGTTTTTGAAACAGCATCTCAAACATAGTAAACAATAAATATAATTTTGTTCCCCTTTTTTTTTTTTTGTGGGTACCGGGGGTCGACCTCAGGACCTTGCGCGCCAGCAGGCGCCTGTGCCGCTGAGCGATATCACCGGCCCTTTTTTCATATGTGGGTTCCGGGAGTCGAACTCAGGCCCTTGCGCTTGCCAGGCAGGCGCTTACGCCGCTGAGCCATCTCACCGGCCCTGTTCCCACCTTTTAAATTTTGATTTTTATGTTTATAAATTCATAACCTATATTTATGTTTTGCTATTATCTTCCATTTATTTCTTGAAATGAGTATTTTTGAGCACACATTTCTTTAAATGTCTATAAAGATATATTCCTCAGAATTGTGTGTTGGTACGATTTCCTTGGTTTTATTTGCAATGTAACACTAATACAGGACAACACTGTACGTTCTATAGGATCTTTCGTTTGGATATCATCCTTTACTAGAGTAAAAGTTTCAAACAGATTTTGCTTGCCATACTTTTTATTGTTTATCTTTAGTTTTACAGGATGAGCACACCTAATCTGAAAAACAGTATCTGAACTGCTCCAAAATCTGAAATTTTTGAACAACCTAATGTTACAAAAGGAAAATTTCAGACTTGACCGCATGTGACAGTATGTAAAATTTTCATCTGTCTATGAGTATGAGGTGTATGTGAAAGATAAATGAATTTGTGTTTAGAGTTGGATCCTATTCTTCAGCTATCTTTTTATGTGTACGCAAATATTCCAAAATTAAAAAAAAACACACATAATTCATGGGTATTGTTATTCAAATCTTTTATAATATACTGATCGTGACATATTGATTTTTTGAGATGTGTTAAGTCTCGCAATATAACTAATTTAGCTGGACTATAATTTTAATTAGATTCCTCTTCATCCTTTTTAATTTTTTAAATTTGAATTTCCTTTTTCTTGATGTTCATTCTGCAGCTATTGCTTTTTGTTATTACTCTCCTTTACATGCTTTTCAACTTTTCTGTATCTACAAGGTTCCACATGACTTGTACTACCACCAGCCTTCCATATTCTTAATCTCATCTCCTGCTATTCTCCCCGCTTTACCCACACCTTTGCTTTGCTCCTTGAATACACAAGGCATGTCTGCCTTAGAACTGCTCTCTTGGCCTGAAATGTTGGTCCCTAGATATTCATGTGGTCAACCTTCTCACCTCTGTTAAGTCTTTGCTCAAATGTTGGCCCCTCTCAATGAGATCCATCTGTAATCCTCACCTCTCTCACTCTACCTCCTGCCTCTCCCAATCTTTCTTACTCTGTTCATTTTTTTTAAAACACTCAGTCTCTCCTGATTTCTTTTAAATGCACTATCATTGCTGAGAAAATGTTAGTGTCACAAGAGCAAAAAGTTTTGTTCGATTTATTACTACATCTTCAAAATGGCTAAAATAGTGACTGGAACATAGCTGATAATAAATATTTATGGAATTAAGAACTATAAGTTTGATTTTAAATGCTTTTATCTTACCACTTTAAAGAGATTTCATGATTTTTGAGGCTTGAGGTCATTAATTATATTGCTACCTCCTAACAGGACCTAAATGGTTGCTAATCATAGCTTTTTTAAACTGCCAAATTTTTTCTATATGTATTCTGGACTGATTAACTCACATGGCAATAGCTAGGGCACAGGCTTCTACTTCCGAATAAAAATTATAGTTTAGTTAGGTATTTAAAAATATGTATAGATGGCTATTAGCTCACATGAAGCAGACGGTTAACAGTGGATAAGCGTTCACCTCGCTGCATTTATTAGTATGTGACTAGACTTTTAAGACTGTTGGGGTTTGGCTCGCATAAGGGCTTGGGAGGATATTTCAGGCAGAAAGAAGAGTGGCAGCAAAAAGACAGAAGTGAGAAGAGCCTCTCATCCAGAGGTAGTGTGAGTTAAGGTCTCCTCTGATCTATTCTAGCCCCTTTGCTAGTGGTGGTGGTGATGGAGGTGGAGAAGGAGGAGACCTAATCCTCCTATGGAGCAGCAATAGGGCAGGGGAAAACAGCTGCTACAAGCAGTAAGAGCTCTAGGGTAATTCACTAAAATGATGCATCCTCTGACTCCCAGTTCCAAATTTCCTCTTAGGCAAATATGGTCATCAAATAATGTAGGTAGACTAAGGAATACTTGTTCATTTATATGGAATACATGGGCTACAGCCACGAGTGACTAGGAGACATATACGTTGCAAATACTCAAGAAATTCTCTGGATCTCAATTTCACTATAATTTCTCCTCAAAATTTCATCCTTTGTCCACTATGCTAAGCCTTTTCTAAATTATTATTTGACCCCTAATTACTACTGTTTATTACAGTTGCACATGGATTTTCTTACCATAATATTATTAAATAGAAGGCAGTTTGTAACCAGAGCAACAGGGATTGATGCCTACTCCAGTTCCCTCTCTGTGGGAACCCTATTCTGACTAGTGTCTCCAACTCTCCACTAAGCTCATCTAACTTCCACGATTGAAAAAACAAATGTAAATGCTGGGCAGTTTCCTACCCATTATCTAAATTTAAAGAAAACTAATCTTTATCTAGTTTCCGTGTCCTGTATAATTAATTCAATTTCTGACCAATAGTATCTGACAATTTACAAATTAGGCTAGATGGGGGATAGACTAAAAGCAGATGAAGGAGCTAGAGAACTATGGAAGCAAAGGAGAGAGAAAATTAAAAAGCAAATTTGGAGTTTAAAATCAAGCTAGGTAAGTGCAGAGAGATAATATTAACAAAGTAAGAAAGTTAGATTAGAAGAATCTGATGGTTTAATGATTTATTCAATTTCATATGTGGTGAGTTTGAAAGATGGTGGAAATTCCATGTGGCAGCATTTGAAAGGTGAGTGGAGCATTTAAACTGTAACTTGATGGAGAGCAGATTGGAGCACCATATTTTGGGGTCTCTCACATACCATACAAGTAGTATTAAATATAGAAGAGGCCTTTTGAGAAGAATGCCTCAATATTATTCACTGAGAAAAGCAGTGTCACTTCTATAATATTCTTTCCAAAAGGGCTAATTTGAATTAAGTGATGAGGAAACTTCGGCCAAATCTAAATGAAGGACATTTTTATAAATGACCAGTATTCTCCAAAAGAGCCAAGGTTATGATAGACAAACAAAAACTGAGGAAATGTCACAGAGTGAACTAAATGTCACTGGAGTGAACTAAAGAGACAAAAGTATTAAATGTGATGCAGGATACTAAACTGGATCCAGGACAGAAAAGGAACATTACCAGGACAGTAAGTGAAATCAGAGTCATAGTTAATAGTATTTTGTAAACATAAATTTCCTAATTTTGATAACTGTACTATGGTTCTGTAAGATATTAACAGGGAGAAGCTGAGTAAAATGTAAATAGTATCTCTGTGTTATTTTTGCAAGTTTTCCTTCTCATATTACAAAAAATCAGAAAAGGGAATAAACAAAGGGTAATGTTTCTGCGGATTCACTAAGAAAGTTTAATTTGCTAAAGAATCCGACTGGCTTCAGAGAATATACTCTTATGTACTGATCAGACAAGCTGACTGAATGACTGTGTTGTTAGCTCCTAAAATGGACCCTTTAGGATGGTTCAGAACAGCCGAGCAATGGACAGAGAGCACAGTGCATCAGCTCACTAATTGGCATTAGGTTCTTTACAAAATTAATATCAAAACAGAATGGCTTTAATTCATTTATTTTATTCTCAACGTGACCCACTGAGGGAGGCAGACTGCTACTCTTTCCAGAGGAAGCAAGCGAAGCTCAGGAAAGTGAAGTGACTCAAATTCACACAGATAATAAAGGGTAGGGCTGAAATAAGAATCTGTGTTGTGATTCCCAGCCCTGGCTTTATGAGATACAAGTCAAGTTACTGTAAGTACACAGCTTCATTTCTTCAACATCAAACAAGAAGGCTGGATTAGAATGCAAGTGAAGTCTATTTCACAGTTTGAATCCTAATCTATTTACTGTGGCAAATCTACAGTTCTAGATGGCTATTTCATTAATTGCACAGCCATGTTCACAAATGATATTTTGTACCTGATCCAGATGCCCCATGACTTGAAGAAATTCTGAGTAAAAGGTCACCATGTTACCAAACTATTATCTAAGAAAGGGAAATGCTGGCTGAAAAGAAATTTCTTAAGGTATCAACAAGTAAGATTTAGTATTGACATTTTTATCACGACTTCTCTGTTTAATGGTTTAATATTTTCTCTTACATGGATAATGTTCCTCAAAATCAACCCCTACTCTAGTCCCTCTGCATCTTTTAAGGGCCTCTTTATGTTTTCTCTATTATTAAACAACTCTATAACTAGCCTTCCTGCTGTAATTGTCTTCCCATTCCAGCTGATTTCCTACAATAGTACTTAGGTACTAAAACAAAGCAAAATTTAATTTGGTGATATTAAACCATGTTTAAAAACTTAAAGTGGCTTATTCCTTTAGATTCCAAAAGGACAAGATGTAAACTGCTCAGCATGGCACGTAAGCCACAAGCCCTTTACCCTAGTGCTTTGGCCTACTTTTGGTCAAGACAATCTTCTCATCTCCTTAAGTAATGGCTACCTCAATCCTTTTCTTTCTTTTTCTTTTTTTATTTTCTGAAGACTGAAGATTCTTTCAAGCCCAGAAATTTTTTGCTTTTACAGTATTTTTTTGCCTGAATGCTTTCTACCTTTCCTACTCCTATTCCTTTCTCAACATTTGGATAAAGTATCACCTCTCCTGTGAAGCTGTCACTGTCATGGACTTAAATAGAGTTCTACTAGAGCACTTATTTACATTACAACGACTCACATGTGCTTTTCTCACATTAAAAGATCAGCACTTGAAGACAAAGAATGATATATATACTCATCCTTATACCATATCTAAGTGTTTAGTAGAACATCTGACAAACAGTAGGTGCTAAATGAAGATATATTGCGAAGAGTATAAGATAATTTACCATACCCCAATTTTATTTTCTCTTGCAAGGTTCTTATTAAACCTTACAAATGCATCATAAATTCTTCCCCCTATAACTTCACAAGACTCACTCTTCTCTGAATTGCACCTAAGTCAGTCACTACTTTGTGGTTTAGCATGTTTTTGACTTCAGGTATTTTCTACTAACTACACAGCAAACTCTTCAGGCTATCTGGAGGTAATTAAAAAAGAACCAAAGGTATATGACCGATTATTTTCTAATATAATACACTGTGATCATATCAGAGAAATTATCTGATTCTTTTGGCCATTCATAAACCTAGAATGTCCAGTGTTCTGATCTTTGTGTATGTACTTGAATTTGGAGTTTATTACTTTCAAACATACCTTCTTTAGAAAAACAAAAATAAATAATCATCATTCAAAAAAATCCTGCACTTACCTGGGGTTCATGATAAGACGTCGGAAAAAGTAAGTCCAGGTTATATAATCCATTGCATCTTGCTTAGATGTTATTGTACCACCAGCGATTTCTGCATTTAAGTGGTCAGAAAGCACTCCTAATAAACTACATAGTGAATAAGACATGGGAAGTAAACATTAAACAAAACATACTTAAATTTATCTCACGTAGTCAAGATTTAGATTTTATGTTCTAAGATACTGTAATGATTGGGATCCAAAATGTCCCCCAAAAGGCTCATGGTGTTGAAGGCTTGGTTGCCATCTGATAGGCTTTTGAGAAATAATAGAACAAGCTGATCATGAACTGAAACCTCCGAAACTGTGAGCCAAAATAAATCTATTTCTTTAAAGCTGTTATTCTCAGGTATTTTCTCACAGTAATGAAAAGCTAACATAGATATAAAACAGGCTGGGTGTGGTGGGTGCACACCTGGAATTCTACCACTTGGGAGGCTGAGGCAGAAGAACTGCAGTAAGGTCAAAGCCAGCCTGAAGTACAAAAAACCAAGACCCTGTCTGAAAAACAAAAACAAAAACACAAACAACAACAACAAAAGAATGAAAAGAATACAAAAAAGATATGTTTTATATAATTTATATATTTTCTATGCAATATTGTATGATTTGTGAATAATTAACTTTAAATAATTTGGTGGGAATTTTGTTTTAGTGTCCTTTCATGAGACTATAAAACACATAGTATTACAAACTTACGTTAACTAAATTTAGTGTATGTATAAATTTGTTATTTTCTTTAAAAAAAAGTATATTTTCATTTGAACATGAATAAAAAATAGGCCAGTCAGAAAGAATCTCATAAAAATACTATAATAACAATATTTCTTAGAATAAGTATTTAGTAATAATTTCTTGAAAGTAATTACAACTATCTGTTATACTACGGATACTCAACAGACAGTAGTTAATGTTATCAATAATTTTAGGAAAATCAGTTGCTAGATGGAAAATAAACATAGGCAGACAGGAATAAAGATAATAACTTTCAGAGGAAATAAACAGCCAAGAAACATAGGGTAGAAACAAGGCAACAGAAGAGATATCTTGGAGAATAGGAAATAATATAAAGCAATGGAATAAGTACTGAGACAGATTAAAGGACAGTTGGCAAGAAAGCTACGGTAGGACAAAAGAGTGAGCAATGATATTTCCTTCATTTACTCAGTGACTATTAAGTGCATGGACATAAAAGACATTATTGTATTAGTGTTGTGGAGTATACAAAGATTAGGTGTATTGAAAAACTGGCATAAAAATTTTAGTTCTTACATAAAATGTAAAATGAAGCAATATCTAACAAAAGAAATGGCTTAGATAAATTGTAATACAATGGATAATATACCTGTATCAAAATAGTTTTTTTCAAAAGACAGGAGAAAATGATCAGAATAAATTGAATATGAAACAAGGTTGCTACATTACTCTCAATTCACCAGTGCAGAGTACAATTGGATACACTTAATTTGGAGAGCAATTTGGCAATATTTATTGGAACAAATCCTTGACCCAGCAATTTTATTTTTTCATTATGACCTGGCTAAAGAAGTATTTACATGTGTGGTTAGAAAAACAAAATGCTGCATTGCAACGTTATATTTAAGAGAAAACTAGAACACTCTCTAAATGCAAATTAATTGAGAAATGAATGAAAAAACTATGGAATACTTTATAAGAGAAAATATTAATAATGGTCAGATCAAGGTACAAAGTTAAGAAATTTACTTAACTTTTTACTGAAATATATCCAGAGAAAATTACAAAAATTATACACAGCTGTATAGCCAACACCGGGGCCAAGCACTGCCAATGCCCTAAGTGTCCTCCTCATGCACTTTTCTAATCATTGCCTTGTTCCAAGGAATTTACTGATCTCTATTTTTTTTTTTTAGCATACTACATTGGATTGGGACTCTAGTACAAGACCTGCTTACTGGAAGTGGTGAAATCAACACCCTTGTATCACTCCCTTTCTCAAGGGAAAGCTTTCAATATTTCATCATGAAATATGACATTCTTAGTAGGTGTTTTGTAGATACTCTTTTAACGGATTAAGAAGATTCAATTATATTTCTGTTTGCTAAGAGTTTTAAGGGTGTGGAATTTTGTCAAATGCTTTTTTTACATAGATGAGATGATCATATGATTTTTCTCATTTTTATGTTAATGCAAATTACATTATGAAGAATGCTTATTTTCAGATAATAATCTTTGCCTTTATGGAATAAATTGCACTTGGTTGTAAATTTACTTTTATACACTGGTGGATTTTATTTACTAATGTTTTACTTTAGATTTCTATATCTACATTCATAAGACACAGGTTTATTACATTCCTTTTTTATAAAGTTCTTATTAGGTTTTGGCATTCAAGTTATTCTGGTAACATAAAACAAGTTGGTTAGTATTCCTGTCTTCTCTACCTTTGCTACTACTAGGAAGAGCTTCATTTAAGGCTGTTATTTGGGAGGCTGAGACAGGAGAATCACAAGTTCTAGTCCAGCCTGTGTAAACTTAGTGATAGTGAGACCCTATCTCTAAGTAAATAAATGAAAAAAAGACAGACAGACAGACAGACAGACAGACAGACAGACAGACAGACAGAAAGAAAGAAAGAAAGAAAGAAAGAAAGAAAGAAAGAAAGAAAGAAAGAAAGAAAGAAAAGGCTGGGGATATACCTCACTGTGAAGCCCTCAGTTCAATACTTAGTACTGAAAAAAAATTAATGATGTTATTTCTTCCTCAAATGTTATGAAGAATTTGCTAGAAAAGCATGTGGGTCAGAAAATTTCCTTGTGAATAAATTTCAGATTCAATTTTTCTGATAGATAAGACTAAATATTTTGTTGTTGACACAGTTTTAATAACTTTTACCCCCCTTTTGTTTTTTGGACTGAAGATTTAACTAAGAGGTACTATGCCACTGAGCTACACTCTCAGCTCTTTTTATCTTAAGACTGGGTCTCAGTAAGTTACCCAGGCTGGCCTCAAACTTGTACTCCTCCTGCTTTAGCTTCTGCAATAGCTAGGATTACAAGAGTGTGCCACCGCATCTGCCTAGCAATGTTTTAAAAAGAAACCTTACCATTTGATCAAAGTTTTAAAAGTTGTGCATAATATACCTTTATCTTCTCAATATCCATAGTATCTTTTCATTCCTGATATTCAGGCTTAAACGTTTGTGTTTTGTTCATCTTTTTCCAAGAACCAACGTGTGGCATTATTAATTTTTCTTAAATATATGCTTACTTTTAATTCATAATTCTATTTGCTCTTTTCTTTTTGTTTTTTGAGACAGGAGCTCACTATGTAGCTGAGACTGGCCTTGAAATCACTATGTAGGCTAGGCTGGTCTTGAATTCATGGTGAACCTCCTGCCTCAGCCACCCAAGTGCTGGGATTACAGGTATGTGGCACCATGTCCAGCTATTTTCTCGTTTTTATGTGTTCAGTTTGCTAATTTTTTTCAAATTCTTGAGATACTTATATAACCGATTTTTCATTCTTTTTCAATTATATAAATTTATGGTCATAAATTTTCCCTGAGCATAGTATTAGCTATACTATTATTTACATTAAAAATAATCAAAATTATTTATACTTAGGATAAAAACCCCAGTAACAATTTATAGTATATATCAGAAATGTTTGTTCTCAGTGCAGTCAGAATATAGTAAAGGAGACAGTGCACAGAAAGAACTATGATAAAAGGTAGAAAGCAGTAAGTGTTTTAAGTGAAATAAATCTTAAGTGAATAAACCTGAGGAAGAAAGGTTATTTTCAGCAGAAAATATTTACCGGTACCACAAAGAGGCATGGGTACTTTAATTCAGAAATAAACCAGCAATCTAAATTATTAATTATACTATCCTCCCATATTAGGTATTTATTCACTATACTATAAAAACGCTCATCAAACTAATACTTTGCTAAGTTGCTTACTATGTAATAGACACTGTTTAAGCAGTATTTATTTGGACACTGAGATACACTGTAAGATAACTGGCACTGTTGGACTTTCCATTTTACAGTTTGGTGCACTAAGGTTCTGTACTGAGGAGTTAAATAACTTGCTCAATATCAACCAAATAAGATGCAGAGTTCACATTTCAATCCAGGTCATCTGGCTCCAGTGCCAATGTGACTGAACACTGTACTACATTGCTTCTTTTGAAACATTTTTTAAAAACAAAAATTATAATGGAATATTGACTTACAGAAATAATTTTATTACATATTAAATAATTCTTTCATGCTATGTTTTACTGATTTTTAGCTAATAAAATATAACCAGAATACCAACAACTTGCTACAAAATAAATTAATTTATATTAACTTAAAATTTACCTTGATTCCACTGGGAAAGGTTCATAAAGAAATTTTTTGTAAAAGTCTTTTTTTATATCATGAACCAGAATTACAGCTTTGCCTTGGTCATCAAACTGAGGCCTCCCAGCCCGACCCATCATCTGGAGCACATCTATAAAACAGAGAACAGAGGTAGTCTGCAATTTTGTGGTACGTAGCACAACAAGGTCACAAAGTGAACAGCATTTTAAGAGCACATATGCTATCTGTGTTGACTATACTTAAGTACCCTGAATTAATATGATTCACTCAGAAAATTTATAATTAACTAAGCAAGTCATTATGATGCAAAATTGACTGTCCAAAAGAATACCTTACACAATTAATAAAAGAACAATAAAAAGTTTCCTTCAGTTAAATAATTAAAAATGCTGGTCAATAGATATTACCATTTTAATTAAATAAAAAAGTAAAACATATACAGGAAAATTCCTTCCACAGAGTTATTTAATTATCATTCCTCATGAATAGTGGGTCTACTTAGGCCTTGTTTCTCCTATCTAGGGGATAAAATCTCTTTCTTCTATAATGCAGGAATCTCTGAGGAAAATAATGACTTAAAAATGATTTAGCTTTTACATGTATTCATTCAGTAGGAATACACATTGAGTGTATTTCCCTCTTCTGAGCACAGCGAGAATGCTTTTATTGATACTAAAATATCTTCACACAATGCTCATGTATTAAATGTAGCAACAATCACCTAGAGTCTGGAGTTCCATGGAAGTACCATTTATATTAAAACACTTAAAATGAAAAAAATGTAATGCTCAATCAAAATTTATTGTCACTAATAGGTACTACTCATTAGTAGACAATAGCTACTATAGTTGTCATTGATAGTTACTAGTACCTTATTTATGAATTTGAAATCATCATTTATGTTTTATGTTTTTCATGTTTATTAACAAATAGGGTAAATTAAAGTAAATGCACCAGCTCAATATTTTGTATAATATTTGCGCTGAAAAAAAATTTACAGTTTTCTCATTGTATGTTTAAATGTGACCAATTCTCAAAAAGTTAATTCACACAAATTTAAGTTATTAAGGCTAAAACAGCAGCTTAATGTATCTCTGCAAATTTAAAAAATTACCTGTAATGGGAAAATCCACATAACGTCTTGTTTTTCCATCATAATATTCTGTTCCCTTAATAATTACTAAGTGAGCTGGAAAGTTCACACCCCAAGCTAATGTGCTTGTAGCAATAAGAACCTAAAAAAATAAAAAATCATATTTTAAATCTATGTAAAATTTTAAGTTGCATTTAAAGAAGAAAAAAGGTACCTGAACTTTACAGTGCACGAACAGTTCCTCTACTGTTTTTCGGTCCCTCTCATGGAGCCCAGCATGGTGCATCCCTATTCCAAAAGCAAGTGTCAGCTTCAGACTGGAATCTTTTACTGTTCCAATGATGTTCTCCATCTGCAAACAAAAACATAATTACAAGATGTAGGTGTATTAATTTTGAAATTTTCATATTGATTGCATTTGATTAATTTTTTGCTTTTCACAACATTATATAGACATAATAACATGGGCCTATCTACAGTTATGAGTAAGTCTAAGTTAACTGAAAAGAATATTTACCAGGTGAAAACACATATTGTAAATAAATTCAAATTTAAATGTTATTCACCTTATTTTTAAGCATCAAGGGAAAAATGTGTAAGTAAATGGAATATTCTCTTTATGAGTAAAAACTTTTAAAATGGATATAATATCCTTAAAATGTTTCAGTCTCTTTATTCATCTATTGTTATAAAAAGGCAAAAGCCTTTTGGATTTTTATTTCTTTGGCTCAGTGTCAAAAATTAGAACATTCAGACAAAAAAATAAAGAAAAAAGAACTAGCCATAATCCCACCAGACAAATCCCACCAGGGCTTTCCCTAAAACTCTGCAATAGTAGAAGCTACTGGCCTTATACGTAAATTTAGAGATCGGTAAAGGGTGTGCATATATTTTAATGACATACTTATGCAAAAATTGTTTTCCAGGAAACCACACAACTATGAATAGTCACCACGTTACTAAATCCTCAAAAACTCTTATCATTAAAAAATCAAATTGGTATATTTTTACTTATTCCTCATTCCTTTGAGCAATATTGCAGGTGAACACATTTCATATTTATTGGCTCTTTTCTTTTGTAAATTGTTTTTCACTTTGTAAGTGGATGTGATAGCTTTTTTATTTCGTACTGGCTTGTGGTAGCTCTTTCCTATTTCTTCAATTTTGTTATAGTTTCATTTTTTATGATTTAAATATATTCATAATTAATTTTATACAGAAATTATGGTAAAGACCAAAGTTTAGTTTTCTTAATAATTAACCAATTATTGGCTGGCTACATAGTTCCTTACCCCACTTATTATAAATATTAACTTTATTATACTCAAAATTTTTACAATTCCACTTTTTGCATTTTAAAACAGCTTTCCTTTCCAGCCTCAGTTTAGCTCACTAAACTGTCACATATCTAAATGGTTTTTGAAAGTAACACTTCAGGGGCCGGTGAGATGGCTCAGCGGTGTAAGTGCCTGCCTGGCAAGCACAAGGTCCTGAGTTCGACTCCTGGTACCCACATACGAAAAAAGGGCCAGTGATATCGCTCAGCGGCACAGGCACCTGCCGGAGCGTGAAGTTCGACACCCGGTACCCACAAAAAAAAAAAAAAAAAAAAAAATTAACACTTCATAAATATCCTCTGAATATCCTATCACTTTCAATTCTACATGGTAAATACTTAACGCAACACAAATTTGATGGCAAGAAGCAGCAAATCTTATTTTCTTACCAAACTTACTCCTTACAAAGAACTACTAAACAGATTTGTTCAATGACAGATCATTACTTCTTCCTGAAGCAGGGAATGCTATAAGGTGCAGCACAGGAAGTTCTTTATGAAGAACTCCATGAGGGGAGCAATGTGAAAAAGAAGCAACTTGAAAATAGATAGAATTTAAAAAAGGATGACATCTGTCAGTTATCTTTATAGCTTTATCATCACATTCCAACAGTACTCAGGAGCGAAAGAAGAACTTGGAAATAAGCACATGTACAATTTTTACATACTGGAGATAGAAGTCTGAAAAACTAACACTGTCTTCAGCCCTCCTTGTTCTTTTTTCCATTTACCACCTCTACTATGTAGAAGTATACCTGCAATATATTTACTCTCCTGGCTGTGTATAAAACAATAAATAGCTTTAAAAATCTCCAACTAAAGAAAATTTAGCTGGCTGCAGCAGTATAAATCAAAGACCAAATTGTCTACATAAAGAAATACTCCAAATATCTGCATTCTTATTGATTTTTCTTTTCAACAATCAAAGAAACTTCTGAGCTTTTAATTTTTTTTTAATGTGGGGGGATTACACTAATAATCCACAAATTAGGGAGATGAAGTTTGGTTTAATACCAATGGTTAGTGTGTAAAAAGCACTGCACAGGGAGGAGGCAGAACAGGGAGAAAAGTAAAGAGATTTAAAATGATCAAGATATGCTATATACATGTACCAATTCTCCAAAACAAATTAACTATTATGTACTGCAAACACTAACAGAAAAAAGCACTGTACAGAGCAGGTGATACTTTAATGATATATAGATATATTCATTTTATTTCACAATATACTATGGCCACCTGATATTCCTGCATTATTTACTTTCTGAACTGTTAAGCAGGAATATGCAAATATATTAAACATAAATCTACTTTCCTTAAAATTAATACAGGATATGTAAGCTGTCTACAAATGCATACTATAGAGAAAAGTGCTTGTCTCATCTCATAAATTCTATGTTAGCTATTCTCAAGTGACAGCTTATTACTTTTTCTTCCTAAACAGTTCACCACATAAAATATCTCCAATTTAAACTATTGGAAACTAATTCTTTGATGCTCCTGCTTTGAAAATTACTTTCAGTTTCATAACTCAAGTTAAGTATATACAATTTATGTAATTTATGGTGTCCCATGGCAATGCCAATCATACCTAAAAAGTAATATACCAATTGCTATATTAAAGCAAAAGAATCCTATGTCAGCAGGACTGGTTTCAACAACATCCTGCCTTCTGCAGCAGGGAAGGCTAGCTGTTTCTCTCTCCCACCACTCTCACATAAATCTATGCATTAAGAACTGTCTGCCTATTTGAACTGGCAAAGGCTTAAAATCCTCATGAGGTCAATCGCGAAAAAAACTTCATTTATAACATGGTTTCTGTGGATGAATATGAAGTATTCAAACAAAATATGTATAGTTGTTATTCAATCATTAAACATAAAATACTACTAAGCTTGCATAAATAACAATTAATTAAATAATATATTTGTTACTATATTTCATCTTGATAAAAATATAATACAAACAAAAATTTTCAGGTAATTAAGGCTTAAAATATGGTAACATTATTTATTGAGCATTTATGTTCTGGCATTGTACTAATCACTTCGAAATGATCATCACATTTAATTTTTTATATAAAGTAACAGAGTTCTAATATAACAACCAATTTATTTACACAAATCAGTATGTTTCAAATCAAGTCTCAGTGACTTTGAATACTATCGTGTAGATTTTCTCAACTTTGATTCAATAGGAGATTTTAGCTCCATAAAAAATATATGGGTTAACACATAAATTTTCTGAGAATAGCTGGTACCATTCTAGATATATAGGAGACATACTGATTTATTGTATCTTTGCCTTAGACTATTAAGCCTTAATTCTTAAGAAGGGGTGCTATAAAATTAAAAATAACCATAATAATGAAAACACTTCATTTAAATTCCACAGTTCATTTGTTTTCAAAAAATATTTGTTGTTATAGGTATCCCCCCAAAACAGCCTTTGAAATATGTGTGACTACTTGACTGCTAAAGCAAAAAGTTATTCAATAGTGTACATAAAAGAAAAACAGATCTATGTTCTTCCAAGTAGTGGTCTTTTTTTTTTTTTTAGGGTGGTAGGGGAGGAGGCACATATGTAAACTGTTGAACCATTTACTTTAACTTCATAAAATTTTTTTATATTTTAAATTTATTATACAAAAAAAGCTTTTGTAAAAAGATAGGATTCCATTTAAGTAGATACATTACTCTGTGCCTGAAATACATTCCAGTCAGAATATAATTCAGTAAGTTGATGACAATGCTGGCTCCAAAAGAAAGGAGAAGACCAGATTGGACAAGAATGAGCTAACAGACTGTGCAGCCCCATTCTGTCTCTTTGAGTGTGATATATTGTTTCAAGATGCTAAAACCCATACTTTCTCAAAGCATATCTGTTGTGCTGGTTTTCCCATTTTCACAGAATCCTCATTATCAGAATTCTGTACTCTTTTTCAAAGCATGTCAGACTCAGACCATATGCCACTGAATAATACTTATTAATTTTTTAAAATGCTCAATAAAGGATGCACCATATACAAGAATTGTGAAGGTTATAAAGATTTTTCAAATAAAAATAATTAAATATATCACATCTGGTACAGATGTTAAGTGAAGTTACAAACATTTCTTTATGATTATTAAATATTAATTTCTTATAATACAATTCTATATGATAAACCCAATGGAGTGAAAGAATAACAATGAAAGAAACATTTTAGAATATTATATTGATTTACTAACAGGAAAGAATTAAAGAGATAAAGTTAATTCAATATAAATATAATAAATCAGGCTGGGGATGTAGCTCAGTGATAAACCACTTGCCTAGCATGGGTGAGGCTCTGGGTTTAATCCACAACACCACTTTAAAAAAAAAAAAAAATATATATATATATATAAAATAAATGTGAAATAAGTACACAAATAAGATGTAAATTAAATATATAACTAGAACCTAAACAACAGATAAATCTTTGCTATGTATTCTAAACAAACGCAATACCATTTGTAATGTTTGCATTTTAGTTTGGCTATTTTTTATAATGGCAATATTAAAAGTGGCCTATAGGGTAAGATATTAAAGAGTTTTTTTCCTTATGCTTCTAACTTAATTCAGTACACAGTTAGTAGAAAATCCCAGAGTAAACATTTCATATTTATTTTGAATATAACTTTTATACATATTTCTGTTTGGGGAGTGTTCAGATTCCAAAACATGTTTGTACAGATTTTCATATACTGAAAGATTTTAAAATGTAGATAAAGCTGATTTTAAAAGGAGTAGTATAGTTAATTTTCTAAAGCAGTATAATTGTAAATACTTTAACATAAATTTATGAAAGATCACAAGCAATAGAGAATATAAGATCAAATATGATTTATCATATAGTTTTCAGTGAAAAGAACCTGTTTATAAGGTATTATTCAATGTCTTTGTATCATAATAGTAATATTATGAGTATCCTTTATCTAAGTATCCCTTATCTGAAATGCTCGAGACCAGAGGTGTTTCAGTTTCAAAAGTTGTCAGACTTTTGGAAAGTTTGCATACTTTATCAATTAAGCAACTCTAGCTCAAAATGTTCAAAATCTGATACTTTTTAAATGCTGACACAACCTGTAAGAGTTAATATTTATCAAATGTTTAACTATGTTTCAGGATCTTAAATGTTTTAATGCTTTTAATGCTCATAATGTTCTTGTGAGGATGAGGTTATTTGTTTTATAGATAAAGATACGAAGCTCAGGGGTTAAATAAAAAGTCTACAAAGGTCACATAGCTTGTAATGGGCAGTTAATACTAAACCCAAGAAAACTGGTTCCAGTCCATACTCCCAATCACAATGCCACAGTCAAATAACTAATAAAATAATGGTATTATTCACCAGGTTGAAGACTAGAACTCATTGTTTTAGACTACATGTAGAAAGTAGATAAGAGTTGAAATAATGGGTAAAGTATCAGAAGTCTATGTAGATGATTTGTGAATTTATTCTTTATTGAGCATTATCTAAAAATAAAGCATATCTAAAATTCTTTTCTTTTCTAAATAAAATATTACCTTCTTCAATTTTCTCAATTGAAAATGGCATAGTACTTGTTGGTTGTTCCTGTTTGACATCTTAGCTATTGATTTTTCTTTATTGTATTTTCATCCTCATCAAATGCTGACCACCCCAACCTAACCTTCTCTAGCCAGTAGTCTGACAATGATCCCAGTTATTGTATGGTAAAGTAAAAGGACACAGGCTCTTGAGTTCCCAAGCTGCCACTGCCTTGTGCTATTTTGAGAAAATCACCTAATCCTTCTGCTTTAGTTTCTGCATCTGTTAAATTGGGATACCAAGAACTATCCTTTAAGAATTATAATTGTATGTGATAATTTAAATAAATGATAATTTAAATAATTTAATGAACTATAAAGTACTCTATATCAATTATTTTTGCATATAATCAGAGCTTTGCTTCTATTTTCATTAAGGACATGCATGATACAAACTACACTAAGGCAAAATAAACCAGAACAGCTTCCTATCTAGTAGCTCAAGGATCTTAACCAGCTGCTCTCAATCACACAAATATTGCATGAAGCCCAACTAAGTTCAGATGTCTAATGCTCAAGAAACCTGTAGATAATGTCTGACACTTAATATTCTTAGCTTAATAGTTTCTGAGGTTTCCTTAACTATTAAGAGGTCTGAATCCTTATAAAACCAGAAAGTGCTTGGGGTGGAAGATTTGTATTGTGCGCTAAATCTGCTTTAGTTTGATAACAAGCAGGTTATTTGAAATAAAAATGATGTGGCTACCGTGTATTAAATTTAACTCAATTTCTAATTTTCAATAATTTCTAAATTGATCTTAAAAACCTGGTATTAACTTCCCACCTATTAAAAGAGGTCAATATCTATCTGTACAATGAATGAAAAGGCAGAAGAATCAAAGAAAACTATAATTTAATATCATTAGTAGAAACCCTACCAAACCCATACTTAGGATGATTTTGAGTAAAGGTAGACTGTAGTTCATTTTGTAAGTTTACTAAGATTTTGCTTGTAATGAGGTTGGATGACTAATGTATAGCTTAAACTGATAAACTTTTCAATCATGTAAAAAGTCTTCTGTATTGAAAACAGGAAAACACTATCCATCTTTTCATGGAAGTATTCACTTGCACTACACATTTTTCATAAATTTACTTTGAAGAAGTGTGTAAATTATAACTTACAAATTCCATTAATAATAATGTTCTCTGTCATTCAGAAAGCCTTTGAGCCAGTTAATCTGAATTAACAACATTTAACTAAACTGTTATTCCAAGGATTTCATCTCCCATACTCCTGGCTTTCATATTACCTCTACCTGAATTATCTGCCTTGCTCCAATCAGAAAGTTATTCCCTTTTCTGCTTCTGCCCCACCTATCTGCTGGTGGTGTAGACTTTAGAGCACAGTTTACCATCTTTTGTTCTAGGTTCTTTGTGGCAAAAGCCTTGCAGAATTATAATTTATTTTCCCCTTGTAAAGACAAAAATGAATAGCTAGTTCTCTTTGTTGTATTCTTATTTTCACTACCTAGACCTTATTTAAGAATATGAAGAAAGGACAGCCTTACTCCTAATCAGCAAGACATACAGAAGAGTTGAAAGGGAGGATGTGAGCTACACTAAAGAATAAAGTCTGATCTTCAGCTAGCATTGTGCTTTCTCACTACAGATACAGAATCTCATTTAAGGTGCGAGAAATGAAATATGAGCAGTGTTCTGAGCTTTCAACCAGTAAACTCCGTCAGATGAAAGGACCCTCCCTCTCTGCTCTTTCATCTTTTAGTGCTGGTTGGCAGCCATCCAGAACCTAGTATGATTCACCCTTGCATGTGGAACTAAACTGTGGAATACCTGGTGGAAGCTGATAGACTGTACTTGCTTGATGCTAAATTTTAGTATTAGATAGCAAACTTCTAGCAGAGTTGTGTATTTGCTTCCATTACTGCCCCTCACCCTTATTTACATCCAAATTGGCTCTGTTTGTAACCCCTCTGGTTCTGCTTACCAAGTTCATGCAGGAACTGCAAGTGTTTAATGTTATGGATGCTTCCATTTCATTCTGCTTCTGGTTCCATTTCATTCAAGTCCCATTAATGTCTGATACACTCCTTCCTGCATGGAGCTCTTTTCTTCTATAGTGTTTTGCCACACTGGCATCACTTTCCCAGAGCCCTCTGCCAGCTCTGAGTTTTCTACCTCAAAATGAGAATGCCTCAAGGCCCTCTTTTTCTCCTTACTCTCTGTATGAGGACCTAGGGGTTTAAAGCGTGCCTCTTTTTTTATGTCCCCACATTCCTATGTTCATCTCACATCCTCTGTAGGTTTGAATCACTTTTCCACCTAACTGCTATGAAATATCCACTTGAAAATCTGGGTATACAACTCATATGTCCAATATATAACCTGTAAAGCTCAAATCTGTCCCCACATCATCCTTTCATTCTTACACTCCCTCATTTCAATAAAGATCAGTGCCATCACCTAGATCAGTGATGGCAAACCTTTTAGAACTTTCAATGATAACAGCCTGCTGTGGCATGGGTGCCGTAGGTTCACCACCAGTGACCTAGATGTTTGAGTTAATAACTGAGAAGACACTCTTGTTTCCCTTCTTTTCCTCAGCCTCCATTCCTCATCTATCAGAAAAATTTCCCACCAACTTATCCAGCTCCCATCTCACCACCATCAAGTCCACACTTTTAATCTATTTTCCACTAAGTAAAGAAATGATCTTAAAATATAAATTAGATTATGGAACTTGTCTAGTTTAAAACCTTTTAATGTCACTGAACACTCCCTTAGATATATGTTTGGTTCCACGTTTCCTTCAGTCTTCTGGTCAGAGGATACCTCCTCAGCAAGGCCTTCCTACCTTTGTTAATATATAACATTCCTCAGCACACCGTATTTCCATTACCTGCTTTATTATTTTCCTATAAGATCACCACAGTTTGTCATATGTGCTTGTTATCTATCATTCCCATTAGTATGTCAATTCTGTAAGGGTGGGAACTTTACCGGATACACAGAATGAGGTCAATTAATGTCTGTTAAAAATGTAAATGACCATTTTGGAATAAAATATAAGCTCCTTAACTAAGAGTCTAGGGACTTGCAAAAAAATGGCTTCTACCTATCACAGTTGTACCATAATCTTGCCAGCCTTTTCCAATACAGCTGAACAGATCTCTCAGTTCCTTTAACAAGCCGCGCCCCTGGCCCGAAAGCTGTTACCTCCTTTTTTGGTAGAACTCAAGTTCACCTTTGGGTCTCAGTTTTACTGTCATCTCCTTACAGACGTTTTCCTTGATCACTGTATTTAATCTCCATTCTCTTATTCTATTTCATTTTTATTGGTTTCTTTCATAATGTTTTCATTATTTGCTATTATTTTACTTGAATAAATACATAAATAAAATGTAAAGTTACATTTTTAAAAAATGTGCCTTTTAAAATTCCTTGAGAATTGGGATCAATTGGCTAATACAGTTCTGGTGAGGTGACGATAATAATAAATATATGTTAAGTAAATAAATACAAATTCTAGAACAGGCTGCCTATTGATTTCAGTTAGAGAATTATTTATTTATTTATTTGTTTATTTATTTATTTATTTATTTATTCTTTCTCTAGGGTGTATATAAAATCACTTTATTTTTTGTTTTATATTACCTTAAAAAATTTTAATTGATACACAAAACATAAAAGTTGTACATTAATAGGGTACCATGCAATGTTCAATACTTGTATACACAGTATAATATTTAAAACACATTAAACATACTTATCCTCTCAAACACTTGCCATTTCTTCATGGTGATTACTCCCAAAATGCTTTCTTTTAGGTTTTTGAAATGCACACTACCTAAC
Source organism: Erethizon dorsatum (assembly GCA_028451465.1). Classification (NCBI taxonomy): domain Eukaryota; kingdom Metazoa; phylum Chordata; class Mammalia; order Rodentia; family Erethizontidae; genus Erethizon; species Erethizon dorsatum. Next base: position 99,246,413 of record CM051823.1, on the reverse strand, counting down.
TGTTTCATCTATAATCAACATCCTGTGTAAAAGTACTGGAGAGCTGCTTCTTCCTACCTAATTATTACATAGTACCAATGAACAACCACTCCCTATCCTTTCCCTGGCCTTTGGTAAGCAACATTCTACTCCCAACTTCCATGAGGTCAAATATTTTAGATACCCTATGGGTGAGATTATGTAATACTTATCTTTCTGTGCCTGACTTACAATGATCTCCACTTCTATAAATACAGTCACAAAAGAGGACAGGATTCTACTCAGTTTCTTCATCCAGTCCTCAGTTGAGACATTTGGGTTGTCTGTTTCCTGGCTATTTTGAACAATGCTGCAATGAACATGGGAGTGCAGGTGTCTCTTCAACATACTGATTTCATATATACATATATATATGTGTACATATATATATATATCCATATACAGATTGCATGGTAGTTCTATTTTTAATTTTCTGAGGAATCTCCCTGTTTTCCCTACTAGTTATATTAATTTATTTTCCCATCAACAGTGTGTAAGGGTTCCCTTTTCTCCATATCCTTGCCAGTACAAGTTATATTATATTTATAGTCTTTTTGATATATGCCATTCTCACTGGGGTGAGGTTACATTTCACTGTGGTTTTGATTTGCATTTCTTTGATGATTAGTGATGCTGAGCATTTTCTCATGTCATTGCTTTTGTGAAATGTCTCTTTGGAAGAATTATATTCTTTTCTATTGTTTGGAATAGTCTGAAGACAATTCATATTAGTTCCTCTTTAAACGTTTGATAGAATTCGGCAGTGAATCCACCTAGTCTTGAGCTTTTCAATGCTAATTCAATCTCATTATTATTATTGGTCTATTCAGGTTTTCCATTTCTTCATGGTTTTATCTTGGTAAGGTGCATGTGTATAGGAATTTGTCTATTTCTTCTAGATTATCAAATTTATTGGCATAGTTGTTCATAATAATCTCCAATGAGATTTTGAATTTGTGGTGTTAGTTGTAATGTTTCCTTATTCATCTTTGTTTTCACTTATTTGAGAAGACTTATTTTTATGGCAATTTGGAGAAAGGAAAAAGCACAAGAAGAGTATATGCTTATATGATACATAAGGATCTTACAACTGAAGCTGCTGATCATAAACTGGCTATTTCACTGTTATTTATTGTAAAGTAGAGATGATGCAAGTTGATGACTCACACTTTGCCTGTTGATGGGTTAGCCAGAGGATAAGAAGCTTGTCAAGAGCACTACTGTAGGGCAGGTATCAGGAAACTCTGAAGCTTTATATGGATAAACAGCATTGTAGAAAATGCTGTTAATGGTATTTACACAAAATGACCACTTGTGAGGATAAAATAGAGTATGACCTTCCTATGTCATAGTGGTTTATGCAATGGGGACATGCACTAAGGGGACCATGGTAAAAGAGATGACAATCATGCAGTGCCCAAACACAAATTTTCTTCCCTCAAGAAGTCCCACCTACTGTTATTATTGAGTGTAAACCCTGGGTCCATTATGAAGTACCTTATCCGCAGAACCAGATAGTTATTTGGAAGATTATATTGGAAACTTTCTATCACTGAGGGGACATTTATTCATCTGTGAAAGAAAAGACACTTCAGATTTTGGCTCTTTCCCTACCTACCATGTTCTGCCTCAAGGAAGATTTACTAAATGCCTTATACACCATCATGATATGCTGTGCAATAATTCTGCTGACCAAGGAACTCATTTCATCAAGAAAAAAATAAGGCAACAGACAGATGCCATGGGATGTAGTGGCCTTATTATGTCTTTCATCATCAGTGGATGGTAGCTGAGAGTACCTTAAAAAGGTTGGGGTGCTATCCTGCAGGATAAGGTATATGCTCTGAACTAGAAATCATCAGATTCTTTCTCCTACTGTCAGAATATACAATCCAAGAATCAAGTGGTCAAGATGTGTGGATACCTTCTGAATCACAGCTGTACAAAATTTTGTTTCCCTTCCCTATAACTCCATCTCTATTAGTTTGCAGTATTAATATCTATATATTAATAATTTCCATGGAAATAACAGTTTGCTGAAACAGCCACACAGGAAATTGAGGCTCTCATGCTTTTAAAAAAACAGATAAAATGCAGTCAGACTAAAACTTTCACTGAGACACAATACCCACATCCACAACTTCAAGGAAGAAAGGTTTAATTCAGCTCACATTTCAGGAGATTCAGTACATGCCTGGCAGGCTTTAAGACAGAAACATCCCGGTGGAAGAGCATGGAGGAGCGAAGTTGCTTAGTTCACGGCAGCAGGAACAGAGCAGAGCAGAGGAACAGTGCCACAGTGGAGGGGATCCAAACCCAGACACAGACCGCAAAGCCACCTGTCTATGGCCCACCCATCATACTTAGAGTTGTGCTCCACCAACTCTTGAGGTAGATTCCAAAGCCAACCAAGCTGAAACTCCACTGTAACCACCACATTGGCTAGAGAGTACTGAGATGAGACAGTGAAAGAGCCAGACTACTAAATGCAAGAGATCTAGGACTAAGTGGTAAATAGAATTAATTATAAAGTTTTTAGAATTGTCTTTCCCTGGGGACAATGAGTGAATTTGGGTTATAAGAAGGAAGTTGCACTGTTAGGAGGAAACTTTTTTATTAAAGTGTTATGGAAATTAGTGTAAGAATAAATAAATAAATGGTCAGTGAAAGGATTATAGTGGAGCTTTGCTGCCTGTGGACAGCCATTTTCTGTATATCATCTCCTACAACAGAAGCCAGTTAAGGATACTGTTTTTTGTTGATGAATGCCACAGACTAAAACTCAGGTATTCAGATCTTCCTGTTGAAACCTGAAATTTGAGAGGATGACACAAGGACCCAGAAATAGTTTGAGGTTAATGAAAGAATTGGTAGCTTCAAAGTGAGAATCTAAGTAACATGACAGCACATATCCGTGACCTGCTGAAGTTGCGGCAAGGCTTCCTAATGGCAAATACAGAAAGGTATTGCTTTTGGGTTTTCTTGATGCAGATGATTTTATATCAGTGATATACAGTACATGAAAGTGTCTTTCTGCTGGCTAATACTTTAGAAAAATACTGGATTAAGAAGACATATGAATAATTCTTTTTGCCTTTGCTAAGAAATAGAGTATATACGGTAAAACCTTGGATTGCTAATAACTTTTCTATGAGTGTTCCACAAGATGAGTAAACATAAAACAAGCAATGTCTTGCAATATGAATAATATGTGATGCCAAGGTCACATGCTCACAAACTGAGCCAATTGTTCTTCTCTCTCTCTTTCTCAATTGCTGTGGGATTGGGCTGATTGTCTCCCTACAGCAAGAATTTATGGAGATCTCATCTGCAGAGGAAGAGGGGAAAAAGGTGGAAGAATCCTTCACTTCAAATGAGATTAGGGAGATGTGTAAAAAGTGGGAAACAGTGCAAAATTCTGTAGGAAAGCACCACCCAAATAATGCTGTAGCAGTGTAATCAATGTATCTGTTTAACGACAATGCATTGTCGCATTCCTGCAAAATTCTGAAGAGGAGGCAAAAGCAAGTATCATTGGTTAGCTTCCTTGACAAAGCTGTATAAAAAGAAAAAGATTCCACTGAGCCAGTAGGTAGCAGTGATTCCATTACCGATAGTGAAAATTATCCTAGACAATAACCCTCCTCTTTCTTGTCTCCCTCACACCAGCCGTGAAGGTTTTCAAAAGTAAGTGTAGGTAAAATAATTTTTCTTTACATTTTGTATTTTCTTTATTATTTTGTATTACATTACAGTATCAAAATCATATTTATATGAATATTTTTGGGTTGTGGAACGAATCATCTGAGTTTCCATTATTTCTTAAGGGGGAATCTGCTTTGATATACAAGTACTTTGGATTACAAGCATGTTTCTGGAATGAATTATGCTTACAACCAAGGTTTTACTGTATATTCATCTTAGTCATATTCTCTTTCCATGCTCTTCTGATTTATTTTTTTCTCTTCCTCTTTTCCCTAAATATCTAGAAAGCACTCCTGACTTAAGGTCATCCAATTGCAAAATGATCTGGATGCTGCCAGGCCTCAGATACATTGCTGCACTGCTGCCAGGACAACTACAGTCTCCTTTAAAAGCTCAAGTTGTCAGTACTAGATTTCTACCCAGTATCCCAAGTCCTGCCACAGAACACCAACATAACACTGTACAAGGAGCAGCGACAGGAGAAGCCATTCAGATTCCAGCCCACAGTATTATGGAAAGTAACCTATAGATATATTAGGAGGATAAAAAGTCTATTTTAAGTCAACTACTTAGGGGTTCAACAACTTAAACATCTGCATGATAGATGGTATAGGTATAACCACAGTGAATTTACATAGTAATACATTGCAAACTCTAAAACATTTATTTAAAAATGATTGCTTTAGAGGCAGTAACAAAACAAATCATGGATTGCCTTTTTCTTGAGATGGACTAAGTAAAATAAAATGTCTGAAAATTGCATAATTTCTGTCTCATTATTAACAGTGAAAATCTCCAAAACCTATGCAAGTAAGTTATGTGGTTTCTATTTAACCTTGGTGATAAATTTTTGTGCTAATAAAAAAATAATAATACTGAGAAATAATTCTACTTTTCAGAAGTATGGCTGAGTTACTTAGGTTCTGTGTCATCAAAATTAATAAAAATACCAAAAGTGTACTATAACAGGGAAGAACACATGAGGTTCACATCTGAAGTTAATGTGAGTCACATATGTGCTAAATGCACAGTGCCTATATACTTTGAGCAAACATCTCAAAATGTGTTTAGTAGGTATGGGCTTTGTACCTTAACTTCAAAGAGTAGATTCCATTTGGAACACTTTTAGGGCTAAAACATGAGAGAACTAAAATTAAATCTAGATCAATGCTGCACATAAACTAAGTCATCAATATCTTATATATCTATTTTTTGGCATTTGTCTGCTAAACTATGATGCTGCTTTGGACCTAACAGGGTGATCAGACATAACACAGGACAAAAAGATCTTTTGATAAAAAATATTGACTTTAAATTATTAACCTGAATAAATATTTGATAAACATATACAAGTAACATTAATAAAGTAATAATAAAATTTTAAAGAAAAAATGATAGTTTTCATTTTACTTCAAGTAGTCATTTGATACCCTTTATATTAAGCTAATGTTTAGGTCTGCTAGTGAATAAGGTCATCTGTAAAATTAAAGAAAATATTGTGAAATCTCAGTTAACTATTATACACTAACGTAATAGACACAATACTATCCACAGACCTACTAACCCTAAATGAATTGTGAGAAGTAGAAAGGGAGAAATATGCAAAGTATCAAGTCTAGATGCTAGTGAGGTTGAAATATTGCTTTTTACTGATGTTGAATAACTCTGTTCTTCAGATTGAAATGGTGGACATGGAGGAAGAAAGGGAAAGAGATGACAATGCTTTATGTTATTGATTTCATCTATTTTCATCATAATTCCATGTAGGAAAATATGTTTTTAAAACTGGAAGAAAGGAAAATCACTGCTTATTAAATCTACAGAACAGAAAAGGAGTATCTGCATTTAGAAGTAGTAGAGGAAACAAATATCAGGTTGTATCATATAAAATGCAAAATCTTGTATTGTTAAAAGATACCATGATAAAAAAGATAAGCAATAAATTACAAAATAGAGTAGATGATTAATATACATGTATACTAATTCATATATAAAGTGAAATTTTATTTACATGTATTTTTAAAAATTTAGTTTGCCACACAAATCTGCCAGATAAATGAACTGATAAACAAAAGATGAAAGAAAATAGACAACACAGAAAGAGGAAAACTAATAAACAAATGTATGCAAAAACATAAAAAAACAAAGCATGCACTAAAACAAAAAGATAACATTTTATCAGTATCAACAAATTACAACAAATGGAGAAAATTACCACTGTCATATACTGCTGGTAATTCATACACTGATGATGATGTGAACATCAATTAGTACATTCTTTTTGGAAAGGAATTAGCAGTTGTTATAAAAAGCTATAACAATATTCATATTATTTATCCTGCTAATTTTATTTTTAGAACTCTATACAGAAGAAATAATTCTAAAAAAGAAAAATCTATATTAAAGATGGATGATTATTTAATTACACAAAAAACACAAAAAATTAGTGTTTTCTAATTTAAAATAATAAATTTTCAAAAAATGTAATTTTACAAAATTAACTAATTCTATGAGGACATGAACACCCAAAAATTATGAAACCTTACTTGAATATAAAATATACATTGTGATGATGCTAAAGGGAAAATCCTAAGTATGGATTCATAACTAAATGTTTAGTGGGAAAATGCTGGAAGCAAATACATTAGAATATTAATAATGTCAAGGTAGTAGTATTATACATTTCCTCTTTCTGTTATTTTTTGCAAATTTGTTGTTTCACATTTTTACCACAGGCTAAAACTACACATAATTAAATGTGTACATTCTATTGTAATACAACATAAACTAATTTGACACATATAAGAAGAAAATAAATTATATTATTTACCTCTCTTTCATCCATATTTAACCACTGCTTTGGATCTTCTTCAGTAGCCAGAAAGGCTATTAATTCCAAAGCAGTAAGTCGAGTTTGACGTCTTGATGAGACAAATATCAAAACAGGTTTGGCTGGAGAATGACTTCTAATTGCTGTTTAAAAGTTGTGGAAAATGAAATGGTAAGCCACTTAACACCAGGATATGAATTTTATTAAGATAGCAAATGGGTACATGGGAACTAATGCAAATTATTTGGGTGAACTTTTAATTTGGTCATAAAATGTAGTATTATTCTATATACTACACAGATCTGACAGCACACTGGAGAGATGACACAAAAGAGGCTGCTGGCTCTACCTAGGGAGTAAGGTGCTAGGACAGGGAAGATTTATGTTAGATCCAAGTTTTACCCTCAGCTGCCAAAGAAGGAGAAACTTGGATGCTCAGGCTTTCCATTAAGAACTGTACACAGACAGTTAGGTTAAGCTTTCTATGCCCACATTATGTTTTGGAGACATTTCTGCTTGCAAAGTGGTCCTGGGATCTGAAGAAAGAGTCAGGTTGAGACATGCAGGGTTATGAAAAATGTCCAAGAAAGATCACAGAAAAATCCTTTTATTTTCACCCTCTTAACAGCAAAGGGAAAAATTGGAAGAGACTGGACCCTTGAAAAAGTAAGAGATAAATCAGAAGAAAACTTTCTGTCTGATTTTCCAAAACCATGTGAGGTTTCAAGTGAGAAGGTAAGAGAATACAGAAGAGATCTGAAAAGAATGTATGTCTGAGAAATGGCACATGAGTAATCAACATACAGAAGACGAGATGAACACTATGAAACCTGAGTAACAAGAGTGAAGGAAATATTATAAATCAAATATATAAGAAAATTACTTTAGAAGTTAGTAAGTCACTTAGCCTAAATGGAAATAAGGTTTCTTTGCTCCAAAATGATGATAAGATGACACAAGTAGACATTATATTTATATAGCACTCTTAAAATTGTATATGAAAAAGTTCAACTTCATTATAATTTCTTGTTTGAAGCATGAGCTATAGATTTCTTTTTATGGGTGAGAAATAAAATTTATAGTGGAAATGTTGATATGACCTTGACTATACTATACTCTAACAGTGAGAAATAAAGGTTTTATAAAACTGTATTTCTAAACTCATAGAAATATAGTAATCACTAGAGGCATAATAAATAGTTTATGAGGATAGCAGCTGTGCTGATTTCATATCTTAAGAAGTGAAAGTATTTCAGTTTACTATTGATTTACAAAACATAAAATGCTTCATTTCCATCAATGGTATGCAATCAGCCATTCTTTACACAGATATAAGCTATTTCAACAATATATGTTATGAAAAATAAACTCATTTATCTTATTTCTTTTTCACCATTTACCAGAATATTGCAGGATAAAATGATAAATCTTTGGCAAACCATATTAGAGATAAAATGTTTAACACACACATATTACTAAAATACTGGCATCATTTGTAAATACAAGCATGAATGGATCCGTCTCTTTTTTAGACCTCAACATCTAATGTATTTTTGTTGCTATAAGAACAGGTGTGGCTGAACAGCTCACAGCAGATTTATTGTTCATTAGTGATTTTGTACAATGCTTCTGTGGAGGTGTAAATAATCTCAACTGCCAAGATTGGTCTCCAGTTCACAATCAATACTTTGCTTCTGTCATGAGGCTAATTACAGCAGCTAAAAAGTCCCCTCGCAAGTGTCAACTCACAACCAACAGCAGTTCACGTTACAGAATTTATTTTGGAGGTTATTTTTAATTGAAACAATAAACGTTCTCTACACAGTCTAAATAAAACATGTTTCAATAAAATACAAATGTTATTCTTTGTCTAATTTGTTAGAAAAGAAAAAAAAATCATGAAAACTGAAGTATTACAGAAAAGTAACAAAATTTCTATGTTTCACAGTTTCTGGTAAAATTACAGTTTTCAATTTGTGTAAGATACTAATTACCTGAGGAAACACCTTAATAGATTAATATTTCAAATTATTTGATTACTTTTTAAAATTACACACCTTTAATCTACTACAAATACATTATCATTTTTGAAATCTAATTTTTGATAGGTAATTTAATACGTATTTTTTATTCCTTAACAGTTGAGGTAAATAGCTTTAGGTATTCATCGCAGTTGGACCAGCACCACCTTTTCAAAGAATACCAAACCATTGTTAGAACGCATTTGGTAACTACTCTACAGAATGGTTACTATTTCATTCCAAGAATCTGAAGCTTACCCTGAAAGGCAGGCTTGTTCATGCTAGCCATACGAGGACAGTAATGTTGGCCTGGGAAGCCTTGGATGTGAACTTCCAGTGGAACGGGGCGTACTGATGGCCGGAAATTGAATAAGCCCATCTAGAGTAAATATGAGAAAGAAACCATTTTCAGTTGTTGTATTTGTTTATAATGTTATAATGTCTCCTTAATGTGTCCACCTGAGCCATGTTACTAAATGCCTGATTGATCAATCTTTCACATACCTGCTTAATATTGAGCCAGTCAGCAAGGTCTCTGGCGTTAGCTAATGCAGTAGAAAGCCCAACTATCCTAACAGGCTTTTCTGTGTGTGATGAGATGAAATTTGTTCGAGAAACAATGACCTCAAGAACAGGACCTCTTTCCTCCCCTAAGAAGGAAAAATAATGTTAATTATTTAACAAATATACAATGGCTGTTGAAGGTATGAAGTCAAGTTCATAGGTTCCTCAAAAAACTAAAACTAGGACAACCTTATGATCCAGCAATCCCACTTCTGAGTATATATCCAAAAGAACGGAAATCAGTATGCTGAAGAGATATATGTACCCCCACGTTCACTGCAACATTATTCACAATAGCCAGAAAAGGAAATCAACATACACATACAATGAAATACCATAAACTATGAAAAGAATGAAATCTTACCATTTACAACCATATGTGTAAACACAGAAGATATTCTATTAAGAGAAAGAAGCCAGGCACATATATGTGGAGACAAAAACGTCAAACACATGGAAGTAAAGGGTAGAATGGTGGTTACCAGCAGCTGGGAGCATAAGAGCATAGTAAGATACCAGTCAAAGAGTACAAATTTTTCAGCCAGGAGAAATAAATTTGTGAGATTTACTATACAGCCGGCTGATTAAAATTATGTATATTTCAACACTGCTAAGAGTGAATATTTAATCTCTCACCATAAGAATGATAAACAAGTGAAGTAATAGATATGGTAATTAACTTGATTTAATCATTCCAGTTTGTATATATATCAAAACATCATATTGTATCTCAGAAGCATGTGTAATTATCTGTCAATTAAGACTAATAATAAGAAAGCTGAAGTTTCTAAATGATTTAGATATAGTGGTACCCACCAAGCAGATGGATCTCATCTATGATGAGAATAGTGACTTGCTGTACATAATTTCTATTTTGCCAGCTTCTGCTGACTCCATCCCACTTCTCTGGTGTAGTGACGATAAGGTCAGCCTGGGCAATGGATTTCATATCAGGAGTGACATCCCCAGTTAGTTCAATAACTCTAAGGAAATAAAAATGTATCTCTTTCAAAATAAAATTTAATAATGCTTAAAGATGTTACCACCTCTCTTTGATTTCTAAAATTTTCTGACATGAATCTTAAGAATTATAAGATTATTTCTAGCCATAAAATGAAGGGTATATAAATTCAAATCCCTGACACAGTTAACTTTTATCAGATATGTGAATAATGTCAAACTTTGATTATAATTATGGAATCTCTGTCGTAGGTGATTTATAACACTCAAATCACATCTCATCCACATATTGGAACAAACAAGTTTTTTGGGCCAAAGTATTAACTTATTAAGACAAAAGAAAGCAATCATTATAATTATGTGTAAATTTCATTTCTTTTATCAGACTGAAATTTTACACAGATAATATAGGAAAATTCAAGCATATTGTAATATAAACAAGATAAGCCATCGCAAATAGGTGCTACCTCTTTCTAAGCAGATCTCAGTCTTTTGGTGAAAAAGAAGAAAAAGCAAAAAATCTGAGTCCTGAAGTGTTAGACAGCATGTAAGAAAATCTGTAGACTAACTCCAAACTTAAACAATTACTGAACAATTACTAACCAATTTCCACACCTGTGTTAAAATTCAGAAAATTGAAAAATGGACAAGATTGCTTTTTCCAAGTATAATGTTCCCAAACATTTATTTATTTTTACTCATTTTTAATATTTTATATATTACACTGAATACTTAATCTATTCATATGATTCAACTACATAGTGAATTGTCTCCATAACATTTGTATCCATTAGCCATCTATTTTTCATTTTGAAGCATTTACATATTCATATTCTTTATTATTTTTAAAAGGAGAGATAAGATAGCTGAAAAATTTTTTCTTTGCATTATGTTTGAAGATTGTTTATTCAGTATATAAAAAGCTTATTCTTTTGTAGGGTTATAAAATAATTTATATTGTGTAAATGTAGCATAATTTACTCAGTGTTGCCATACTGGATATTTGGGTTATCTGTATTATTTGGCTATAAAAATAGCACGGTAATGCTTTTTTAATACATTAAAAATATCAACATAAATTGCATCATCTTCAAAACTCTTTTCTTAATAAATGATTTGTATGCAAAACGCTTTTTAAGTGGTTGTGAAATTTATTCTAATATGAAATAAAATAAAGATATAACCTGTTTTGTAATGATACTACAGTGAAAAAGTTATCCTGCAAAATAAAAGGATTCATATTATGTAAAGAAAATTTATTTTTAATCTTAAAACAATGGGTATATCAACAGTATTTAACAGTTATAAGCTTTTCAATAAAAGATTCTAAAAATCACTGAAAATACATTCAACGGTTTTATGTAACTTTTTATTTGTTGGCTCTTTTATTCACAGCATATCCTTTTGAATTAAAGTAGAAACTTACTTTTTACCAAGTTTTTCTTCTATTCTAACTTTCCAATCATCCATTCTTTCCCGTACTAAGGCTTTTAAGGGTGCAATATATACTGCCTAAAAAAAGGAGGTGGATAAAAAAACTCTAAGAAAACAGTGACAGCACTATCACACACAAGTAAACATAAAATCTGTCAGAATAGGACAAGCACATACAAATGTTATTTATAAAAAAATATTGGTTTATAAAATGCTTCAAAGTAGAATAGAGTTCTTCTGTTGTATTAACAGGTACCTTTACTGATCAATAATCACATAATAGATTGAACAGTGGGAAAACAATGTTAAAAAATGTCACTAATTGGAAATCAACGAAAAAGTGAACATTTCTGAAATCATAAACAATGACAAAAACGGCACATAATTTCAGTTGCAACATGTCTAAAATGTCACTGTTTTAAAGTATTCATACAATGTAAAAGACAAGAAAAACCTAAATATGTTCCAAAAAAGTTGCCAGAATAAGCAAATATAATAAAATTTCAGGCTATAAAATCAACATACAATAATCTGTAGCATTTCTATATACTAACAATGAACTACCTGAAAAAAAAAATAGCCAACAAAGAAATCCCATTCACAATAGCACGAAAAGAATAAATAATTAAAAATAAATTAAACCAAGGAGTTGAAAAGTCTGTGTATTAAAATGTGCACAACACTGATGAAAGAAATGGAAGCAGATACAACCAATTATATACCACATGCTAACGAATTGAAAGTGTCGTTGAAATGTTCACACTATGCAAAACCAATCTATAGATTCAATGTACTCTCTATTATTAGCAGAGTAAATGACAATGGAAACTTTGTAGATATAGAAAAAATTCTGAAATTCACACAGAACTGCAAAGATCCTAAAGCGCTAAAGTGATCTTCAGGAAAAACAAAGTTAGAGGCATTACTTTTCCTATATCAAATTACGTTAGAAAGCTATAGTAATCGAATCAGTAAAGCACTGGCATAGAGACAGACACATAAGATAATGGAACAGAGTATACTAGAGAGTCCAGAAACCAACCTACACATATATGGTCAATTTATCTGTGACAAGGATGCCAAGTATACACAGTGAGGAAAGGATAGTTCTTTAATAAATGGGACTGAGAAAACTGAATATGCACATACAACAGAATGAAACTGGACTCTTGTTTCACACCATATGTAAAAATTAACTTGAAACTAATAAATTTAAGACTTACATGTAAGATATGAAACTACTAAAAGAAAATATTGGGAGAAAAGCTCCTTAATATTGGTCTTGACAACAATTTTTTGGAAATGGCACCCCCCCAATAGAAAACAAAAGCAAAAATAAAGTGGGGATATACCAAACAAAAAAGCTTCTATACATCAAAGGAAACAATCAACAGATTGAAAAGATGACCTATGTAATGGGAGAAATAATTGCAAATTATATATCTGGTAAGGGATGAGTATCCAAAACATAAAGAACTCATACCGCCCAACAGCAAAAAATTCAAATAATTCAATTTAAAGAAGGACAGAGCATGTAAACAGACATCATCCCAAAGAAGGCAAATGGCCAAAAAGATATATGAAAAGGTACTCAACATCACTAATCATCAGAGATATGCAAATCAAAATCACAAGGTGTCACTTCAAATCTGTTAGTATGGATAATATCAAAACAACAAAAGATAAGAAATGTTGTCAAAGATGTGGACATAAATGAACTGATATACATTGTACAATTTTATACATTGTAAAAATGTAAGTTGGTATAGACATTGTGGGAAACATTTATGAAGAGTCTTAAAAATTAAACACAGAAATATCATACAATATAGCAATTATATTTCAGGATATATATCCAAAAAAGAAATGAGATCCATACCTTCAAAGAATTATGTGTACTCCCATGTTCATTATACCATTATTCAGAAAATTCAAGATAATCTAAGTGTCTCAAGATAGATGAATAAAAAAACTGTCACACACACACACACACACACTATTCAGTTACACAAAAGAGGAAATCCTGCTAATAGGCACACATTTTGCTAAGTGAAATAAGCCAGACATGGAAAGAAAAAAATGTCAAATTTATAGACTCAGAATAGAATGAGAATAATGGTTATGAAGGGACATAGTAGAGGATGAGGAGATATTGGTCAAAGGGTACAAAATCTCTTTTATATAGAATAAATAAGTTCTAGCAATCTAACATATAAGATGATGATTACAGTTAATAATGCTATATTATATACTTGATTCATTAAAAGAGTAGATGTTAAGTGTTCTCCCCACAAAAAAAGAAACCATCTGAAGAGAGGGATATGTTAATTGCACTGACTGTAGTGTACATTGACTGTAGTAATCATTTCATAATGTACATTAAGATAGCACTTATAAACTTTAAACATATAATTTTTATTAAAAATGAAGCAATATTAAAACATTAAAAATATTTTGATGTAAGAGTGCTTAAAACTAGTAATTACTTGGCTTGCAATGTCACTTACTGTTTTTTTGTTTTGGTTTTTGTTTCTTTTGGTACCAGGAATTGAACTCAGGACCTTGCTCTTGCCAGGCAGGCACTTGTGCCACTGAGCTATATCTCTGGCCTCTCATTTACTGTTAACATCATAGGCTTTTGGAAAGACATAGAATCAAACCTACCCCTGTATTTCCTGTGTTTAATCAAACTATGTCTTTTTAAAGTATTAGCATTTCCATCATATCCACAGGATTTGATTATGAATTATTATACATCTTAGGAATATGGCTATGAATGAGTTACTTCATAGAGAAATTACCTATGATTTATAGATGTCTTATAATGAAGAAGGACATGTGAGCACCACTGTATACATTAGAAATTCAACTAAGGGACTCCAAAGTTTGATGTAAATTTTCTTGCAGCAATTATTCTAATACTGATTGGCCCTCTGGAAAATTCAGAGTGAGTAATGGATCTACTCATTGCATTCTGCCAATATACTTATAACTGGTTAGTCTAGAGATTACGAACTACTTTCCCTAGTTGAATGTAATTGTATAATTCTTTCAACAGACCTTTGAAGTAGGATACTTGTTGAAGACTCTGAAAATGGCTAATTCAGCTGCAACAGTCTTTCCTGATCCAGTGGGTGCTCCAAGTAGGACATTACAGTCTGTATGATAGAGCGTGTGGAATATCTGTGTCTGCACAGGGTTAAAGTGGCTGAAGCTGTACAGGGCTTCATATGCTTTACATCCCAAAGCTGTGATCGGTAAAGGCTGAAGATCCAGTAACTCTGAAAAGACCCAAATGGCACTGCTGATACAATAACTACACAAATATGCACAATACTGAATCCAGTATTAATAAAGACTATTAATTCTTTAGAAGGGGAAATGCTTAACGTAAGTTCTCATATACCAGTGATACATCTTTCATTCGCATACCACATTTATCATATTAACACACTGAAAACTCTTCTGAGGAGTTCTCTATAAACCAACTAAATCTCCTCCAGTCAGGAATGTAATTTCAATAACAAGTATAGAAATTATATATAATATGGAACTAAATTAAATCTATCCTAATCTATAAAAACCTGAAAACAATTTGTAAACATCAGGACTGGAACTGGTATAATAAATTATTTTTGACCTGTTAGACACCGACCAAGCCTGAGTAGTTGAGGGAGCTGCTGCCAAAGCCAATGGGAACTGAAATGAACTTAGGCACACTCCAGGAAGAATCCTGGGTACAAGTTTGAAAGCACAGCGTGACTGAGTAAACAAAAACTGCCGGAAGAAAACCTTGAAAGAAATTAGATTTCACAGTTTCTTACCATGTAGACTAGAAGCTTAAAGCAATGGAAGGTTAAAGTGATTTAGAGAGATAGTTATACATTTATACCCTTGAATACCTGATAGACCTTGAACTCCCATAATCTAGAAAGCCATCAGTTAAAAAAAAAAAAAAAAAAAAAAAAAAAAAAAAAACAACCTACAGGATACCTTTACTCTCAACATTACTGCATAGAGGATGAAGTTTAAATAAGAAAAAAAAAAAATAGTTTCAGGAAGGAGACAGTGTACCCTTATTGTATGTTTTCTAGATGCAAAGTAGGTGAACTTCCTTCTAAAAAAATGTACTTAAAAGTAAAAAAACAGCTGTGTTGGTACAGCATGCCTGTAATCCCAGCATCCTGTAAGGCTGAAGCAGGAGGATCCCTATTTTGAGCTCTGTCTGCCTGAGCAACTTGGCAATTTAGTGAGACCTTGTCTCAAAAAACTAAACAAAATAAAACAAAAAGTTGCTTGTTGTGAAGGCTCTGGGTTCATGCCCCAGTATTGGACAAGGAAAGTAAAAAAGCTAGTCTTAAAAATCATCCTTCTCCACTGCTCCACTCTACTACATGGGTAGCTCATGCATGCTCATGCATGCTACCCAGAGCTAACTGCATGCTCTGTATGTCAGATCACAATTTTTCACATTTTCTGCAGCTCTGGAAACCAACAGTGGGGATGCATTGCAAGTTAGGGGTTGTAATGCTAATCAAAGCATAGACATATTTTCAGTGAGCCTAATACATTAAACATTATACAATGTCAATTGCACAGCTATAACAATTAAAATTAACATGTTTTATTTCAGTAAAAGATTTTTTCTGAGCTCATCTGGACTCAATAGCATGCTTATGTATACTTGGAGTAAAACAGACCATGGGATAATTGATATTTAGTGTGTTTCTACCATCGATTGAGATATCATGGTAGTACTCATTGCTTTTTAAAATGTCGTCGGAAATCAGCTAATTTTGTGATTAGAGTGATATGTGTTTTATTACTTAATATTGAAATGATTAAATGAGCATGTATGTAAAAAAAAGTGCTTTAGTCAAAGAAACCTATGAGTCATGTTGGAAGTATGTGTTTTAAATGAAAACATCAAATATTTTTGTTTATTATGAGGTTCTAGAAATCACATGTAAGCATGTGAAAGAAAACCAGGAGGATCATCTTCAATGAGTAGATCACTAGGTACTACAATCTCATTAACTTTCTGTGTTGGTAATCCTTATCATTCTGTTCTGCCAACATATTAAAGAGGAATTTAAGTTTGGGATAAAGAACCTCCCCTTGTGGTAAGATAAACGACAAAAATGGCAAAGATTACAAGCACATTAAGCCCTCTTTTTGCTTCCCAAAAGACTCTAAATAATGTACTTATTTAAAGTGGTCAGACCTAACATTTTTTTTTATCCTGCAGAGCCAAAAAGTTATTTTTGGGAGAATTGTGTATATAGAAAATAAAATTTGACTTTAATAAAGATTTATTCTTGAAATTTTGCTTCTATAACAAATCGAAACAGAAAGGCATTCATTCATGTTATGAAAACCTAAAATGAAATTTTGCAAGTTTTGACAATGAAAAACACTGATGAGACTGGCATGTTCAGGCTGGTATGGCTGTAGATGAAAAATACTTACCTGTCATTGCCATATACCCCTTTTTAATGTCAGCGGGGAGGAACAGAATGACTATAAAGGCTATATATTATTGGCAATACAAACTAACTCGGGCATATGCAATTCATTCTAGCAATAAAACATACTTCTTGGTATTAGCATTTAAACATAAAAGTACAACAAATGGGAAAAACAAAATCCACAACTCACTAACATGTTAATTAATTTAACATATAGGTTGTGCATCTCTAATTCTAAAATCCAAAATCCAACTTTTTGAGTGCAACATGACCCTACAAGGAGAAAACTGTACATCTGACCAATGTGACACATTACTTTCAAAAAGTAGGCACACTAAAACTATTGCATAAAATTACATTTGGCTAGGTGTATAAGATATATATAAAATGTAAATAAATTTCATGTTTAGACTTGGGTCCTATCTTCAAGATATCTCATTATGTATGTATATGTAAATATTACACAATCTGAAATCTGAAACATTAAGGGTTTTAAGCATTTTAGGTAAGGGACACTAAATGTATACATTTAGAATTACACAGAAAAGAAAATTTAACTTTTTTCTATAAAGTAGAATAAATAAATTGGAATAAATTCAAAGAAAGAGGTATCTCAAATGTTTCACAGAGAACACACAAAACATGGTGACACAATTAAAAAGGAAGGCAATCTGGAGAAATAATGATTATATATAAAAAAGGATAAAGCACAATAATAAAGGTGAGTCTCATTCCTATTAAAACTATTACAATTGGCCTAAGCCTAGTATAATATTCTTAAAACTCAATAAAAATTAAGGCCCACAATTAAGTTCAATAAACTGTACATACTTGACTTTGAAAAATCTGTTTTCAAACTATATTGTGAAATAAGTTGGATTCTGATTCAGAATGAAACAATTTTAAAGGATAGATACTTTTCAACATTAATTAAAACCATAATTCTGGGGAGCCAATGACTCAAATGAGCATTCAATATGTTACCTGTATGGGGAGGATGTCTCTCTGGTAGAATCAGATGTTGAAAGTTGATAATGCATACAGCCTCAGCTCCTAACCATCTATCAGACACTGCTCGGATGTAGTATTGGGAAGGCAAAGGCTCAAAAATAGGGATTGTAAACACTAGTAGTTGAGCTTCTTTATTAATGACCTAATGTAAAATAAAATCTAAAATAAATATGGTTATTCTGATATCATAAACATCTTAGTAGTCTACTGTTGAGACAATAGTATCTGTACAAGATATGTTAAAAATAGATGGTTATCCTAAGATAAATGTAATGAAAACAAAACATTGTTATGAAATTTTATTGCTGTCTACCAAGACTTTCAGCCTGAATCTTGTTTTCGCTATGATTAAAAAACAAAACAAACAAACAAAAAAAAACAAATGAAGTTAAAGAAGTAGCAAAAAACTAATCGTTCTCTTATGATTAGAGAATTTTAAAGGAATGGTCTTTTCACTATATGATTCAACATGTAGTACTGTGTGCATGTAATATTTATCCTGGAATATTCTACATATTCCACACCACTGGGAAGCCATGCCTTAAACCGTGTAAAGATTACAACTGAATTTCTCAAGCTATGATTATATTGAATTATCAGTACTATAACATGCAATCACTGTGTTCCTTTAAAACCAAATAGACTTAATGCCTAATAAATGAACTTTAATATCAGTATGATCAGAGAAATAAAGTAAAAAACAGAAAATGTTTATATTTTTTCCTATGGTAGCAAAATAGTAAGGATATATCCACACATGCATGTTTACCTGTTTTTTAAGAGCAAGAAAATACTCTGAATGATAAATATGATCATTTGTAGGATCTTCTACCCAAATCCACCAGGGTTCTCCTATGGTTCCATGAACCTAGAAAAATAGCATCCAAGTACCATGAATATCATAACTGAAAAGACTGTGCTGTTTACAAACTCAAAACCTATTCCTCTTTCCCTAACAACTTTACTGACATATAATTTACAAAATAATTTTACTCATTTAAAGTATGCAGTTCAATGGTTTTAATATATTCACAAAGTTGCATGAACATAACCATAACCATAATTTAACTTTATAACATTTTATTGCCCACCCCAATAATATCTGTATTCAATCCCGCTACTACCAATTTAGAACAAATTTTCCTATGCAGGACATTTGACATAAATCAATCATATAATATGTGATATTTTGTGCCTGGTTCTTTAACTCACTGTTGTTTTCATAGTTCATTTATGTTTTGGCATACATCAGTATGATGCTATATTTTTATCATCAAATAATATTCTACTAGGAAGATAACCATATTTGGTTTATCCATTTCAATTCATACTCATTTTCTCTCTCTCTCTCTCTATCTACTTTCCTCTCCCTCTCTCTCTCTTTCACTTCTCATACTAGTCCCAGTCTTATTGAGTATTCATCTCTCCCTCCCTCGTGTGACTTAAGAGAAGGTGATCCCATAAGCCAATTAGCTGCTGGCATTCTCCTTACAACAGCTATAGTAAAGGAGAAGCTCATGACAAATACTGGTCAAACTGGATTGAAAAAGGGCTTATGGTCTATACCGTGGGCTGGGGAAAAGGGTAATGTTTTCTCCTTGCTCTCTCTGTTGAATATGAAAAAGGAAGCATAAAAACATTTGGAAAATATCCAACACTGTCAAAAGAATGAAGAGAAAGATCCTGAGACATAAATGATATTATTAACCATATTATTCAGCCATCCTTTATGGCTATTCTCCCTGCAGACCTTTTATTATACAAGATAATATATTATCTTGGTTACATTAGGCTGAGGGAGGAAATTTTTCCATTCTTGAAGCCAATAGCATTCTTTTAGACAGAGATAACTACAAAAACAAGCACTCAGGGCTGGTGATATCACTCAGTGGCACAGGTGCCTGCTGGCGCACGAGGCCCTGAGTTCGACTCCCAGAACTCACAAATGAAAAAAGGGCCGGTGATATCGCTCAGCGGCACGGGCGCCTGCTGGTGCACGAGGTCCTGAGGTCAACCCCCGGTACCCACACACACAAAAAATAATAAATAAATAAAAAACAAGCACTCACTCTTACTAATTATTTAAACTAAACTCTGGCAAATTAATTATGGATGTAACAGTGTGAAAAAATATGAAACTTTCATTCATTTAAAAAACAGTCCATTAAATATAAAATGAGTTCATGCCTAAATATAATTTTATATTTATGTGAATTTTATATAAGTAGAAATATTAAATATAATTTTGTATCATTATCTAGTTTTCACAGAAATTCTGTGAGAAAAAATAATGATTATAATATGTGTTTATGTATGAAGAAATCATGGGAATTAAAGGTATGGACACTTTAAGGCTAATGTGGAATTCAGATAGGACTATAATTGCGTGAATTTAGAGCACAATGCTGAATAAAATTCATTCACATTACAAATGTATTAATGTAGGTAATGCAGAAGGTATTCGTTCATATTTATAAGAATCCTAAAATAACTGTCTGAAGCAAAGCACTGTGATACTACAATTACTGAGTCACCTGTCTTCCCTTTAGGTTTCTTGAAAGCCAAGATTTGAGTCTTACTTGCCTTTGTATCTACAATTTCTAACACAGTAGCTGGTGCAAAGACAAACCCTAGAAAACGTTGACTGAGTAAGAAGAAGATCCAGAGGAGATCTTCACCATGTATTTATCATCATATTTTAATATAATAACATCTAAAGTATTGAAGGAGGAAAGAACAAGGAATAAAAATTGAAACAGAAATGTGGTAAGACAGGATGTTAAGTATATAAATATATAAATATATACATATGCATATGTATTTATATACAGTGCTAGATGTTCAGGGAAGTAAAGAAAACAACAGAAAAATATATTTGTTAGGGTAACCAGTTAGTCATTGGAGATCACTGGAAAAGTAGTCTCAGAGGGAAAGAAATTGGTGACAAGGTAAAAATACAGAATTGTTTTTAATAAGCCTAATGTTTAAGAAACAGAATGATAGTTTGAGAGATATCAAGATTTGAAAATGGTTCTTTTAGCAGAGAGAATCGTGAATGTTTGGTAAGCTAAAATTATAGAGTAGAACTGGCAAAAATGGTAACGTAGAGAACACAAAGGAATACAGCATTCATGTGTCAGTCCTTCTAGAGTTGAATTCATTAAAATATTGTTCACTGTTGAAATTTTAAGTTTCCTAGATTCTTGAAGGGCTCTCACTGGTCAAAATATGATTAACACAACATATTTTTCTTATGGATGAAAGTAATTACTACTACGTTTTTAATGATTCTTTCACATTCATTTTACAGGATTTTCTATGTCTCAGAGACAGATGTAAACAGGTATACTGGAACCTATCATACAGTAATTTTAGTTTAACAAAGACATAGTTTTTTTCCATTTCTACCTGATCATTCCAAGTGAAATCTGGGTAGATGCTGAGTGTCACTCGGAGGACAGTTCGCGTGATGGGTTGAATGGATGCTTCCATCATAACAGAAGGAATCTGATGAACACATTGTTTGACCTTCAATCCAATATTCACATGATGCAAAATGTGACCTGAAAGAAAAATACCATGTAGAAGAAATGTGTCCAGACAGAAAAAAAAAAGCAGTATACAGTGACTTGTAAATGGCATTTCAGAGAAGGTGGTTTTATTCCTTGTTTTATTATTTGCTATGTAGAATTGCTGACATTCTTGACCTGGCATGTTTGAATATTTTGTAATAGTTAACTTGAAGTAGCAATTCATAGCTCTGAAATCCACTACCAAGGTTCCTTCAGGTATTAATAGAGTTCTTAAAATTACCGAAACTTGATAGTGTTTAAACTATTATAAACAGACCCACTTGTTTCCACAGCAGTTTTGACACAGTACAGAAATATTTAGTATTTTGTGAAAACAGCCATTAATTTTTTTCAGGCTGTATTTCAGAACCATATTATTATAACAGGAAATGCTTCTATAATTAAGTACAACTCACCCATCCACACCCGCTTCCAGAAAACAGAGATAAGACATAAAATATGGTGACACTAACACAAAATTAACTATTCATACATATTTTCATAAATAATAAGATCCTGGAAAATAGACATGTATGGAAGTACCAGGGGAATGGCTGTCACAAAGCAAATGTGACTATAAATAAGTGTGATTAACTAGTTTTAGCAAAACTGAAAATAAAGTTTATCTTCCTTATCAAAATGTAATACATATAACCCAATACATACTGCATGTAATTTTATCTTTCCTTGGAGCCAATTTCTTTCTATTGATAATTTCTATCTTCTATTCTACCTTAGAAGAAATATTCTTTTCCTCTGCAAGTATAATAATCATGTTAGCCTCTCTTAACATCTTTGGACTTTCTGCCAGCAGTAATCTTTCCTCTCATTTATTTTCATTCTGTCTCCCTTCTTGTGTAATATCTATCCTATTCAGAATTGAAATACTACCTAATCAATACCTTATACATTTGTCTAATAAAATGTTTAGGTTCATGGAAATAATGTAGGAAACACTTTTCAATATTACATGAAACAAAAGTAGAACACCAGATACTATGTACACACTGATACCAACTGGGTTTAAAGATGTGTATTTGTGTAACTAAGCTCATTTAGAAATTCAGGAAAAACACAGAGCCTAATGTTCACATAAATTTATACTGTACTACTGCTTACATACAAAACAGAAGTCTTTGAAATCAATTAAATATTTAGAAGTGAAATGGGAACAAACACCATTGAAAGTTATCATTTATGGCTAAGATTCTGTGTGTAAATTACTTCATGGCATGACAATATAAACTATTTTAAATTTAGTTGTTAGTTCTGTCAAATAACTTCATAAAACTTGGAGTGACTTAGTGACTTTTGCTCAAGTTTAGATAGAGGTTTTAAAACTGTGGTAAAAATTTATCTTGAGTAATGTGAAAATTTACAACATATTTATATTTAGTAAAATACTTCATTTATACAGAAAAATACATTTAAACTTTTTTGTTTCCTTCTTACCTATTTCATCTTTCCTCATGTCTTTCAGCTTATCCACAGTAAGTTTTTTTTCTTCTAATCTTGTTAGAATGTGTGGTGGTAACACTGAAAATTGTCTTAAAGGGCTAGCCCAACCCCAAAGCCTCTTGTCAATGACTTTACTAAGATTCAGGAGCCTGTAGGTCATGGTAGGCCAACGTTTCCTTAGAGCAATTTCAAAAAGAGCACGGACAATTCTTGCTGCATTCTGAAGAACAAATGGGCAGATTGGTGGTTAGAGCCAATGTGCTTTTAAATTTGTCAACAAATTTATTATTCCAACTCAGTCTCAAAAGAAGGGCGAGTCAAACTGCATCTTTGAATTGTGGGACAACATCTTTTCTCATAAAAACCCAATTTTCTTTATTATTTACTCACAATAGTAATCACATCCTTTTTATGTATATGTCACTTGTTAAACTCTCACAGTAGCCTTACTCCAAAGTTCTTAGGAAACTCTATGCTTACACCCTCTGAACAGAAATGGAACAGGAAAAGACAGAACGCATGCAAAGTACCCAGGAGGCTGTTCATGGAATATAAAAAGGGAAGATGCTTCTAGGTATATGAAATTATTAAACTTATAAGGCTGTTCTGACGAAAATTAAGGAAGACTTTGAGAACCAGAGAAAAACAATGAGCAAGAGAAGGGTAACAAGAAGTACTGATGAGTACAGCTTCGCATGTTAACAGCTACCTATAAAACAAGCAATGTAACTAGTATTACACATATTATCTCATTTAATCTTTACAACAACTACATTTCATTGGTATTGATACTGTGATTTCACAATTATACTAAAGTTTGAAGATATTAAAATTTTGACCATGGCCATAGAGGTAGTTGGTGTCACAGCATCTATTCAATTCCAGAGCCTAATGATTCCAAACTTCACTTTAAGATACTAAACTCAGTGGTCTAAGGATAGCTTCCTTAATAGATATACAGAAAGTTAAGCTGAATGAATGTTTTTTAAAAAATCCATATAGCTAATTCCCACTTCTTTTATATCCTTTCTTTTATCATTAACTGAAGATTGTTTCTGAAGATTCTTTTACCATGATGAACTTTAGGGACATTATGGAATATCTACAGACATCTGTATTTGAAAGTAATGTTAGTATTAGACAATGTTACAAGAAATGATAAATAGTAAACATTCCAAATGGTAGAGATGATCCAGCGTAGAATTATGAGGTAAAATGTGACATAAGAATTAAAATCTTTGCTTTACATTTTATAAAATTGTGTAATTTTATAGAAATTATATTACATTTTATAGAAATTTCTCCTGACAAATTTGAACTTTTTTTTTGTTTTGTTTTGTTTTGTAATTTTAGAAGCTTAAAAACAAAAATGGCACACAGAAGTCAAAAGATAGTTCTGATGCTCATGAGGAACCACAGATGTAAGTCTTATTAAGGCCTAGAGAATATATAAAATGAGTATTTTGATTACTATAACTATCAGGCAGATTTTCCTACATTACTGTTTGTTCTTGTAAAAACTGTCAGGCCAATTTTTCCAATTATCTTTGAAAGTACGTTACTTTTTATATTTTAGAAACTATAATTGTTCTCTAAAAGCTAAAAGAAGAGGAAGGAGAAATCCCATATGACCAGATACAAAGAGGACATTCTAATTTGGAGTGATATACATTGGATGGGAATAATGACATAGACTGGGTGGGAAAGTCTGTAATATGTACACTTCAGAGAGTATAAACACAGGCTTTTAAGATGTTAAGGGAGTTGAGGTAAGGATTTACCTTCGGTGCTAAGACAAGCAAATTTAAGACATATAGAAGGATGTGAGAGAGTGTTTATGGAATTACTTATGGCTTAAAGTTTTAAACTTTAAACACAATAACTGAAGTATAATCTCTAATGCATTCAAAGATGATAAATCCATAACAGTCGTTTAAGAAAAATGAGAGAGGTTTTGAGATATATCCTTACTCTAAGTTGACTTCCTGGATACTAATCATGATGAAAATCTGGAAGATTTACATTATAAGGCAATTCTCATGTCATCTCTAGTATCATCTTCATAATCTTCAATCAAATAGAAATGTTGCTACACTATTTATCCAGAACTAGTAAAACTTACCTTTTATTTAAAGAATCAATTATTTCAATATAATCATTAGAAAATACAAAATACAACATTAAGTTACTTTTCAGAAAAACTAAACAAAGGAAAGTTAGAAATAATGATGTCTCTAAAGGCTGAAAGGTCTGGAAATATACAGGTTTTCACTACATCTATATTTTCTTTATATAATTTGCGAAATTATCATCTGGTTTCCTGGTTACACTGATTAAATTACTACAGGCAAACTGTTTATCAATATATCTGAATTAATGATTGTAAATATTTTATGTCCTCGGCTATTTCTAAGCATTCCCAAGTATTCATGCATATTAACAACAATTTATTTAACTCAAACACACTTTTCTTATATTAAGGCTTTGAACAAAGTTACAAATATAATGTAACAGCAGAATAGTTACATATTTTAAGTAAGATTAATTTCTCCATTTAATGGAGGCATTTACTCAATAAAAAATAAAAATTATTCTTGAGATATACATTTAAGAAATGTGTATCTCAAAAGGAAGCCTTTAATTTGAAAGATAAACAGAACAAAATAAGCTATGTAACATGAGAGCTTGAATATAAAACCATAAATATATTAACATTTCATACCATAGCATTTTTAAAAATTTAGAAATTAAATGAGCTGTATTTTGGGGAATACTTTTCTTTCAATCTTTGATTTTTAAGTATCAACAGTACAGAAGATTACTTTTCAAAAAAAACCAGAAACCTACCACATTGAATGTAAGGTATGAGATATATTAAATTTTATTTAACGGGAAATTTGTTATAAGCCAAAACAACCATGAAATTTCACCCCAGTCCTGATTTATGAGCACAGATTGTATAGAAATGAAAAGAACCAGTTTCTAAAATAAACTGGTAGTTTGATTTTGCTATACATTCATAGTATAACACAGACTAATTCCTAAAGGTAAGCACAGAAGAGAAAAATGGGAAAGGAGGAAGACTCTTACCTGTGCAACATATGCAGAATCTGATATAAGGGAGAAACTGTCCATCTCTCCTCGGCTGATGTAAGTTTGAAGTAAGATGTTTATTTTCCCATAACTATTTTCTACACCTCCAGGAGCTGAGAGTTCACAGAAATTGTTTAATAAGGCATCTAATTCTTCTATTTCCTCTTCTCTGACCTAGAAGTTTTAATAGTAATATTTGGGCTGTTTTTATTAAAGTTTTTCATGCTGAAATTAAACCACTCTGTATGTTTTAAAAACTTTCCATTTAGTATAACACACTTTCTTTTCATACCTAAAATAATTTTTCTGCAGGTAGTTATAAAATACAACATGAAACCATCTTAAGTTTAATACAATTACATTTTATTATTCATCACTAGCAGTAAAGTTGCCATTGACATACAAAATTTTGATATGCCATAAAAATTAAACCATCTGACCTCACCATCCTTCAGTTGATGAGATTTCATTTTTCATTTGACCAGAATAAAACCTCTGCCCAACTGGATTAGGGCAAACTTGATTATCTTCAAATGCATTCATTACAGTTATATATTTTTATATGGTATAATACACTCAGAGCTTAAAGTTGTGAAGTACTGTTTCAAAGTATTAAAGTTTTCACTGTTAAGAAAATTAAATAAGATGGAGACAGATACATTCATATCTAAGTCAGAATCATGCATGTACTTTTTATTTTCTCCAGTGAACTTTACATTACAAATAAAGTAAAACGTAGATATTGTATTTTTCAATAGTTCCGCTACAATAAACCTATTTAAATTACTTGATTTGGACTACAAAGAATATGAACTACAATAAAATATTACAATTTAGGAAGCTAAGTATTACTGATCAATGGAAGATCACTGGTTATTGTATCAGAAATAATAATTATAAACTTTTATAAATCAATAAAGGTGGCCGGTGAGATAGCTCAGCAGCATAAATGCCTGCCTGGCAAGCAAGAGGTCCTGAGTTCGACTCCTGGTACCCACATATGAAAAAATGGCCAGTGATATCGCTCAGCGGCACGGGCACCTGCTGGCGCGCGAGGTCCTGAGTTTGACCACCGGTATCCACAAAAAAAAAAAAAAAAAAATCAATAAAGGTATCTGTGTTTTGATTCAAACTTCAAGTGATCTTACCTTGATTTGATCAAATTCTTCAGCTTTGGAGACTATAGCAAAAATATCTCCTTCTGTTTTATGAGCATCAAAGAGTTCATTAAAAGTCTATCAAAGTAAGGGTTATATTTGATTAAAATCTAAAGTTCACAAAGATATTTTAAAATATAAACATTACTATAAATCACACAGCGTTAAAGAACATTGAGTCCTAGACAATACAAAGATATGTCTGTGGCCTAGTATTTCAAGTCCTTGCTTTATAATATTATCAAATTTATGAAAGACTGAAAAACACTCCTACAACAATTAGCTGAGGAAGACTTTTAGAAGCAAAAAGATCAATAAAGTGTTAATGAAATCTATTTTAGATGCCTAAAAAATGTTCTTCATAACATTCTCCTCTTTGGCTCAGCGTGGGTATATAGAAATATGCTACATTCACTAATTGTAAGCTGATCAGATACCACATAAAATTCAGAGGAAAAAAATGAGAAAATATGTAATCTGAAGATTCTCACAAAATTAACAGGGAGGGCACACCAAAAATCAGGAAACTTGAATGGGGGAAAAAAATCAGTCAAATCTAGGTAGAATAAAGACAAAAGTAAAGCAAGACTAGAGTTTCTGAAAAAGAACTATAGTCTTAGAAAGTAATTTGGTGTTGATATACCAGCAAGTGGACAAAATGAAAAGGCTGGATAATAGAGAAGATGAGTAGATGTGAGCAGGTGACGGAAGGAGCAAAAAGTGTTGGGTTGAGGAACCACCAGATCACATCTGTGAGATAATACCTGTTAAAAGGCACTGAAGAAATCTTAAGTGTTATATAAATATAAGGTTTATTTTAGAAAAGCGAAAGAACAAATAACCATATGAAAGTGTTTTCTGAAACTTATATGTATAAGCAAATGTTAAATGAGCACAAAACCTAGGCTTCATATAATCTAAGGCTTTCATATTTCTGAAGAAATCTCATTCAAATGTGTTCTATTTTCCCATTTTAAAATATTTAAAATACAAAAGTAAAAATGAGTATAAGAAAAATTCAAAATATGCAACTATAAATAGAATAAATGACAAAAATTCACCCTAACCTATCTTTTTCTCTTCAAATTTAAGTCTTCACCTTACAAAGGTAAAGTTAAAATTTCTGTTGAATTTTCCTATGATACATGTAAACAAACACACATTAAGGCATGTATATACTTTTTAAAATGAAAATAGTAAAGTGACCCCTTCACAGAGAACTATGCTAAAACAAAACAAGCCACGCTGAAATTGTGTGGTCAAAATTAGCCTTGAAAATTCCTTAAATTGCCCATATAGTATAGAGAAGTGGACCTGGAAATTTTGTTAGTTTCCTTAAATCTTTTTTAATCCATGTTTCTTAATAACAATGTAATTAACTTTTCTTCTTTTTATTCAAGAATAATATTAAGTCATAGCTTTGCACTTAAAGTTAGTTAGGCATTCATCTCATAAGACTCAGAAATAGGGGCGGTGAAATAGCTCAGCGGCATAAGCCCCTGCCAGGCAAGCGCGAGGTCCTGAGTTTGACTCCTGGTACCCACATACGAAAAAAGGGCCGGTGATATCACTCAGCGGCATGGGCGCCTGCTGGCGCGCGAGGTCCTCAGGTCCACCCCCGGTACCCACACACGAAGAAAGACTCAGAAATATGCTTCAACAGTTTTAGGTGTGGGATTGTGTACTACCAGGGACATATTTATTAAACAAGACGGCAAGAGGACCTTTGCTACTTATGATCTTATTTTTATCTTATTTTTACTGAAGGTATATTGCCAAATTCATGCAAATTAAATGTATTTTGACCTATCAGTTGCTTTTTTGTTTTGTATTATTAGTACATATATTTTGAAGTCTAGAAAGTATATGCATCTAAAAACAAATATACAGTTGCACTTGTTCCTCTATAATACCTCGATGGTGTTGTATTTAATATAGAAGTGGCTGGCAGTTCTACCCAGATCAGTTGAGGAAAAATATCCAGTTCTCTCTTCAAAACGAATCATCTGAGCTTTGTCAAGTTTCCTTCCAACTTCAATGACTAACTGTTCTCGATGCTTTCTTAATGTTGGGTCAATCTGCAGGAAAGAAATATAAACACTTGAATTCTTTAGACAGTCATTACTTGCAAACATAAAGCCATTTATGGAAATTAAAAACTTCTTGACATTTTAGTTAGCCTTTTTTGTAATTAATTTTTTAATTGGTACATAAAAAGGTAAAAAATGTAAAGGGGTAATGTGATGATGCAATACATGTATACACCGTGTTATGTTTAATCCAAGGTAAATAAAAGTCTCTTCGAATATTTATTGTACACTTATGGTAAAAAAAAACAAAAACAAAAAACCTTTTAAAATTTTTTCCTGTAGCTCTTTGAAAAATGTACAGCGCATTCCTGGTATCTATAATCACACTACTGTAGAACAGTACACCAGAACTACTTGCTCCTAATTGTAACTTAGTACTCACTAATCAACTTTTCTTTATCTCTCCTTCTCCTTTACTCTTTCCATCTTGTAGTGAACAACAACCTGCTAAAAACTTCTATGAGATCAACTTTTTTAGATTCCCCATATGAGTGAGATGATGTGGTACATGTATTTCTGTGCCTGATTATTTCACTTAAGATATTAATCTCCAAATCCATCCTTCCTGTTACAAATGATGAAATTCCGTTCTTTTTTATGGCTGAATAGTATTTTATTATGAATATTTATCACATTTTCTTTATCTAACAGGTAATGTACACTTAGGTTGCTTTCACTTGCTGGCCATTGTAAATTGTGCTGCAATAAACATGGAGTATAATGTCTCTTTGACACACTGGTTTCATTTCCTTTGGATATATACACAGTAGTGAGAATGCTGGATAATATGTTTTTAAATTAAAAATTTAAAGTATACATTAATAAAATTAAGAAATAACCTGAGAAGATTTTATTCTATAAAGAAAGCTTCATTAAAATTATCAGTTTGCATATTCTCCTCAGATACAAATATTCTTGAATCTGGAATTATTATATGGTCTTATACTCTTTAAGATTATAAACAATGGGAATCAGATATAGGAAAAAACATTATCTTCTCTTTCCCACGGTAAAATAAATACTACGTTAAAATTATCAAACCATATTCCTATTCTATCAGTTATTTGGAGAAATGATGGCAAGAATGCTTTCCCTGAAGTTAAGATACATAAAAATAAATGTTCAATTATCCTTTTAAAGGTATAGTTCTGTTCTAGTAGCTTTCCTAATTGCTGATGGAAACCCATTTTGACTATAATAAAAATGAAAGCAAAGATTAAACAAATTAGTAATTAGTTTTTTCCTATGCGAAATTATGTAACACAAAATATTAATATTCTTGTTGCTATGATGTACGTGTACACACCCATACATGTATACATGCCAAGTTGTGAAGATTACTCTCTGGTCATGAGAAATAAGGTAAAATATGATGCTTACTGGGAACTGGGGAGAATATAAAAACACTTTACAAATCTAAAGAATTTATACTAGCATCATTTGTTTTAACTTAGTTGTTCATGGTAGCTAAGGTAAATTTTAAAAACCAGAAACTGAAGCCTGGCATGGTAGTGCACAACTGTAATTCCAGCACTCTGGGAGGACTGTAAATTCAAGCTGAGCCAGGTCAATTTAGCAAGACCCTGTCTCAAAATCAAATCAAAGCAAAGCAAAGCAAAGCAAAGCAAAGCAAAGCAAACGCTATGGATGTACATCAGCATGAATTTTTTTGTTGTTGTTTTTTTTGTTTCGTTTTGTTTTTTATATGCGGGTACCGGGAGTTGAAATCAGGACCTTGTGCTTGCAAGGCAGGCGCTTATGCCACTGAGCTATATCACCGGCCCCCACCAGCATGAATTTTGATTTAAATTTCTTTTGACAAGTGAATATTCATATGATAATAATGAGATAATGTTTTCTTCAAACCACAACTGGATTTTATCTGTAATTAGAAAGCATTTACAGTGTATAAAGCAGAATTCAAAGAAAACACAAGATCTGAGAGAATCTGTAAGCCACATGGACCACACAATTATAATGTTCATAGGAAAACCTCCTATCACATGGGTTTAATTCTCAGTCTATGCACACACACTGAATCATGGAACTTTTCCCAGCCTCCACACTGTTACAGTAATAACTCACTACTTTCAATTTTAGAAGAAATATAGAAAAGATTTGATAAGAACAGATGATATACCACAGCTTTTTATTAAAAAGTCTATAACTTTTTTCATGTCTTGTTTATTCCAAAACTTAATTTGCTGTAGTTTTTAAAAATTGGTGAATAATATAATCAAATGGAAATACATGAAAAATATTGATAATAATATCACAGGAGGCCAAGTTAATATTTCATTAGTGTTTTCTGAAATAGATTAAAGCTCTTTATTTTTCTCATAGGTCCTGTTTCAGATGAAGCAAGATTAGCAAATATTTATCCTCATATCATGAAAGTATTATGGAACCCAAAAGGTTTCAGGGTTTTTTTTTTTTAAAACATAAATGAGATTTTTACCTGATAAGCTTTGTGACTGATGCCATATACTAATGGATTTGCTCTCATCCGTACATAAAGATAAGTGTAACTTATCCACTTCACTGCTTCTTCCACGTTAGTGACTGTTCCCAAAGCAATCTACAAATAAAAAATACAACAGAAATTAAAGTAATGCATTTAGGTCAAGCATAAACATTACAGCAAAGACCATTCTGTCAGAAGTTATGTTTTTGAAATCGATCATTGTGCTACATTCAAAAGATGGTAAGCACAAACACCGGACATGATTTCTCCAATAAATTAAAAATCAGTCCTGCCTCATTAAATTGAGAGTAGTACACTAGAAATGTTATCTTCCAAAATTGAACTTATTCAATATTGTGGTATTTGATTAATTTTTCCCTATATGGAGTTTAACTCAACAAAGTATTAAGGACATTTTTGGCATTTGTTGGTTTTTTTTTTCTTATTTGCTATCCATTTCATTTTACTTTAAGTGATTATGCTGTGGAATAAATTTAAATATCAGTGTACTGGAATAAAAACAACAAAATATTACTAGTTCTATCGCTATTTGTCCTGATCCTGTGCACCATAATCAGCCAAACCACAGAAAGTATAATGTTAACTTAACCTCTAAAGATACGCTTTTATTTATTTATTTATTTATTTTTTGTGGATACCGGGGGTCGAACTCAGCACCTCGCCCTTGCTAGCAGGCGCTTGTGCCGCTGAGCGATATCACTGGCCCTTTTGTCCTTTGTATGTAGGTACCGGGAGTCGAACTCGGGACCTCGTGCTTGCCAGACAGGAGCTTATGCCGCTGAGCTATCTCACTGGCCCTCAAGATACCCTTTTATATGACTGCTAGTACAATATGAATACAAAGGCAAATTCAATCAATTCTATATAAAAATAAAGCAGATTTCATTGATAATTAAATATATTAATACATATTCAACATATAATTAAATATATTAATATATATAAAATATGCTAATGCATATATTAAATACATTAAAACATATATAGTGGGAGTGTTTTTTATTGGTTAACTTTAAACAACCTATGAAAAATATAAATATGTATATATCTGAGCCATAATACTGGGTATTTCTTTATATTCAGAAAGGAAACATAATTTTCAACATAGCAATCTAACATAGCTTTGTGATATATTACTTAAATGAAACCAAAAGTTAATAATTTAAAAGCACAACAGACATAAGAACTGTGTAGTGAACAGAAAGGAATAATTAGGCAATGAGAATAACAAAATTTTAAGAATACACTTTTTTTTTTTGGTGGGTACTGTGGGTCGACCTCAGCACCTCGCGCGCCAGCAGGCGCCTGTGCCGCTGAGCGATATCACCGGCCCTTTTTTTTGTATGTGGATTCCGGGAGTCAAACTCGGGCCCTCGTGCTTGCTAGCAGGCACTTATGCCACTGAGCCATCTCACTGGCCCAGAAGACACTTTATTAAAAGTATATTTCCTCAGCCAGGAGATCCAGAGAAAGAAATTTTACTCTTATTTAAGTTGTTCATTTTGCTTTAATAATTTATCCAAGTTGTGAAAACTGACAGTTGTATAGTGTTTCCTGAACCCTGAGAAAAAAAAAAAACTTTAAACACCTAATACTTCAAAGGACAGAGGTTCCACATCTAAATTATTAAATTTTAGGGGGGGAAACAAATTCTGTCCTTTTAGTAATAATATTGAAGAAAATAAAAACTTTCATATTTGCTTTAATTTCTATATTGTAACTTTTAATCCTGAGCAACTAGTTTTGTGAAATAAACCTGGGGTTGAAAGTGGTACAGTGTGTGCTTAGCATGTGCAAGGCCTCAGGCTCAATTCTCAGCATAAAAGTTAGTGCTTAGCTGTCTTTACTTCATTGAAGGTGAAATACAGCAACATATAATTTTCACCATAATATTATATCATACTACTTGTTTTTTAAAAAAGAGAAAAAGGCTTTCCACTAATCATAGAGTAGCATGAAGCAAAATTCAGCCAGTAGTGAGTTGTGTAACAATTTCTAAGATTTTACCAATAGGACTGTCAAACATTTTCTAACTTGCTTAGGTAAATAAAACTAGTATGATGATACGGCTAAAAATTCAAGCCTGTATTACTTTTTATTCCATTTATTTGACAGTCAAAATTGTATTGGGTCATATGGTATATGACCTATATTCCCTTATGATCTTATTATACCTTAAAATAACAACCTATGTTCCCTTTTGACCTGATATTATTTTAAAGTATCACATTACTCCTAAGTGTAGAAATTTTGTAAAAGATAAAGCTTGCTATAATTTTAAAAAACAGACCCAATAAATTAACATTAATAATTACCCTTTGCTACTAGTGATAAGATTAAAGAAGGAAGTAGGTAACAAACACTGAATCAAGTAATCTAAGTCTTCTAATCATTCGCCAAAACGAAGAGGTTTTCTAGAAAAATAAATGTAAATTTATGATGGCACATCTTATTTTGAGATTAATCCTTGAATGCCATCTAGTGACAAAAAATAGAAAATTTCTTGTAAATATCTGCTGTCACCTAGTGGCTACTTAATACAGGGGCCTTTCATAAAACAAATTTTTCCTAGTATCTCTTTGAAATTTGTTCATTTTTCTCCATAATCATATAGTGAATCATTAACGAGCCTATACACTATGTAAAGCACATGGGCATGGTAACAAACATCTAATGGTCCCTGGCTTCAAGAAACTCCCTCATCATGAAGGTGATACATATGGAATTAAGATAGCCATATGAACCCAACATTCACAGTGCCTAGCAGATTAATACAGTACTTCCTCAAGATGGTTTTAAAGAAAATATTTGACATGTGAAACTTATAAAACCGGCATTAGTGTATAGTGTGATAGAGCTTTATGTTCCACTAAGGAAAATAAAATCCATTCCAATCTTGGTAATTTAGAAATAAGACTCAAGTATATCTAAGACTTCATATTTAATTTATATTTTAAACTGTAGTCTTTTTTTTTTTTTTTTTATGTGGGTACTGGGAGTCAACCTCAGGACCTCACGCTTGCCAGCAAGTGCTTGTGCCACTGAGCAATATCACCGGCCCTTTTTTTCCTTTATGCAGGTTCCGGGAATCGAACTCATGGCCTCGCGCTGGCCAGGCAGGTGCTTATGCCACTGAGCTATCTCACTGGCCCTGAACTTTAGTCTCTATAGCTATCTTTTTATTTATACTATATACGCTTTTGAAAACTGGTTGAAACCATAAAAATAAGCAAATATAATTATTATGAATATGTATAACAGACACATGTATATGTATGTGTATATATATATAAACTACATACTTTAGTATGTATATATGTGAAAAGTATGTTACTATTTATTCATTTGACTAAAATTTCAATGCTGGCAGCAATAAATGGGGATGAATATAAAGGGACTATCAGAAAAAGTGACATTATCATTTATTGCATACAAACTTGGCAAAAGGCATTTATTACATTTTTACAACAATCCCGTTAGAGTATATCTAGTTTATTAAATCAAATGGGACGTGACAGGCAAAATGAATAGAAGAACAACCTGCTGGGACAGAAGACCTGTCTTGGAGAGCACCGGAGGCAGAATTGGCAATGATGGTCAGACGACAGAAGCCTTAAATCTCAGAAAAAAATATTTGTATAACAAATAGCTTATGGGAACTCTGTACAAAGAATGTATGTTAGGATACAGCAAAATTAATGTAGTTTTAAAGTATGGACCAAAGGAGGATAAAAACAGAGTACAGGCCCAGCAATATCTGATGAACAGATTTTAATAAGCCTCAAACAGGTCTCGCTGTTCTCTCATTACAAAATTGAGGCACTTTATATACGGAAGGGATTTATAATCTTTCAGTGTCAGGATTATGGAGTCAGCCCATTAGGCATCATGGAGCAAAATGCTTCATAAAATATTTGCATTAAAATTATGTTTAATATAATTTCTCCAGTTCTTCTATATTAGTGATCAAAATTGTTATTCGTAGGGCTGGTGATATCGCTCAGCGGCACGGGCACCTGCTGGCGCACGAGGTCCTGAGGTCGACCCCCAGTACCCACACACACAAAAAATTGTTATTCGTAAAATGAAAGATATTAATAGAGGTAATATTGCTAACTTAACATTACTGCTGCTGTACAGTCTTATAAAGATTTTGGGAGCCTAGAGAATTACAAATCTATAACTGTAAGAACACAGCACAAGTTCATAGTATAAACTAATTTCACACTTGATTTCTACCAATTACTATATTTAATTTCACATTCAACTGTAATTTCAGGGAGTCTATTTCATTAACAAGAAAATTTACTTTAATAGGGAGCTATGCCAGTAGACAAAGATATGAAAAAGTTTAGCAATGGGTATACGTCACTACATTAGCTAAAATTTTCAAGATATATGTTTCATTTGAATGTCCATGTCCTTTGCATCACTAAATGGAAATAGGCTTATAGCTATTTGACATTTCTGAGAATTACTTATCTAGTAAGTACTTTATGAATAAGATATGAACTTATGGGTCATCATTTATTTTTATTCTCAAGGCTTTACCAAATGGTTTCACTGATGCTATTTTATTTTCCTTATGAAGAGAGTTCCTTCAGGACAACAGTATTTGTACTCTTTGTATCTTCTATATTACAACATTATCATCTTGGGTTTATTTCAGCACTTACAAAAAGCTTTTAAGGACATTAAGTTTACAAGAATTAGTCTTTTTTGGCATGCTTTTAAAAGAAATACTACATAAAAGAACCTTGTTTTTTACTGTCAGAGTCCCAGAAACATAATTACTTAAACCATTCAATCATAATAGACAAAAATGACTGAAATTGAGCAATTATAATATTCTTTGGAGTCAAGATTTATTTCCAATCATTTTTATTGTCCTGTAATTTTGTGATTAGAAGCCAGTGGCTTTCATATCTTCTTCCAACTTCCAATCATTATCTTCCAAAGCTTACCTATCCTTCCAAAGTCATATTAACGTTTACTACTTTCATGAAAAATGCCTTTCCTGATAGCCTGCGGTCAAATGTATTTTCTCTTTCTGTTGAATGCTTCTATAGAACTTGATTTTCTTAACATTATTTGTCAGTATTTTCATGTTTTTTTCCTTCCCCCTTGGACTTTATGCTTCTTAATAGAGGGAACTGCATAGTGAGTTTGTTTTTCTTTTTCATTTTTTAAGCCGACTCATAAATAACATGAATAGAATACAAGTAAATTTCTTTATGCTAACAGGGCTGGCAAACAATAAGCAGTATTTGATTGTATATGATTCCCTTATTTCATACTAATATCCTATCTACTTTCAAAAATTATTAGAAACAAATGTAAAATAAAGGATGGCTAAATAGGAAAGCGCTGAATACCACAGCAATACAGGAAGTCCCCAAACTTACGAATGAGTTCCATTTTGGGAGAACGTTCGTAAGTCAGATTTCTTACCTCCAACAAAGTGAGTCTCACACACCTTTGACACCAACATACAATGTATACAGCTTTGTGCTTCCTGTAAGTCCCCTCCACATCACCTCTGCTTTCATCTTGCTTCTGGAGATCCTGGGCTGGCTGAACACTGTACTACTGGACACTATTGCATGGGACAGTAAGCACACAGCAGCACAACTGCGACAACGTCCAGCAGACATATGAAATATTTCAGTGATTTGTTTGCATCTATGAATGTTTGTAATGTGAGGTCCATTCCTATCTGTGAAAGTTCTCAACTCAAATGTTCGTAAGTTGGGGACTTTCTGTCATTAAAAATATCATGAAAACAGTGACACAGTAAAACCTCCTTTACATGTTTCTAATTGTAAGAATGTTTATTTTCCTTACTTGTTAAAATAATACCTACACTTCCCAGGCCTGTAAACTCACAGACATACAGACACACAAAACAAATTATGCTCCAGCTCAATTTAAGCAATCACGTTTTATATAACAGTTAATAACATGACAATACAGGAGAGCTTTGTAAACTGTATATAAACTTTATTAGAAACTTCATTAAAAGCTCTAAATCAATGTGCAATTAAAAATTAGTTGTTATTATTTCTGTTTCCCTAGTTCATATAATTTCAGGTGGAATTTTTAGTCTATAATACAACTTTGTAGGTGGGAAGTATGGTCATTTACAATGAGTTCTTGTCAGTCTCACTGTCTACATTTTTGATTGCCGTAAATACATCAACAATATTGGCATTTAGCCTATTTTGTCTTACAACTATATGGCGTAGGCTATATTCCTAAATCCTACAAAACAGCAACCAACTCAACCCTTATTTCAATATATTTCTAAAGCAGATAATTCTATTTTAAGCTATTACTCAATAGATCTTACCTCTGCATTTAGGTTATCTGCAAGGCTTTCCAGAAACTGACTCTCAATTGGGTTTTGTTGAGTGAGCAGAGTGAGGTAATGACTGAGTTTATCATGTGTTGTTATAATGATTCCTTCCCCAAATTTGTCAAATTGTGGTCGTCCAGCTCGGCCAAATATCTGCATGACATCTAAAATTCCAAGATCAACAAAGGAACCTCTTTTTGCAGCATATATTTGTGTTCCCTAGATGAGAAAAAGTTAATAAAAATTTACATAAACACACACAAATATAATCCTGAAGAGCTGAATACTGAAATTGGGCAAATATGGCAAGATCTCAAAAGTGTACTTTAACTAATCCCTTCATCATCTGTGATAGAGTTAAATTTTCACAAGATAAACTAGATTCTTATTGAAGAAAATAATTCTGACCTTATATAAATAATACTCAAAGTCAATGAAACACCCAAATCACAACATTTTTGTAAATAAATCAATCCAAAGGTTTGTTTTAAGACACACACAAATCCATGTGCAAAGGAAGGTAAGCTCCTACCTTAATAATAACAGCATGAGCAGGAAGATTGACACCCCAGGCTAAGGTAGCTGTACAGACAAGGACTTTGATGTGCCCATTGGAAAACAAGTTTTCAACCAAATTTCTGTCCTGCCGAAGCATTCCTGCATGATGAATACTAAAACCATCTGGGAATAATTCTCGCACTTGCTTATTTCTTGACTTTTGAACCTACAGTAGACATCAACAAAATACAAAAAAGAATTACTTGGCATTTAGAAGCAATTGGCATTTAACATATCTGTTGAATGAGTTTATCGAAGAAAGTATAAAATTTTTAAGTATCTTAAGTTGTAACTACCTTTTACTATATGATTCAAGACGAATCTTTTAGTTTTCTGTTGTCTGTCTTAAAATAAGGTAATATTGGAACATGACATAAAATTCAAAAGGAATGAAGTAAAAAGCAAGTATCTTTTTCATCCTGTTGTCCCTATTTGCAATCAGTCAATATGATCTGTTTTATACCCTTCCAAAAATACTCTATAAAAAATAAGCATAAGTCTGTGTCCCAATTCCTTAAGAGTAAAGGCCAGAGTTCTTATAATGCAAGGCCTTACCAACAACAAACAAACAAACAAACAAACAAAAAATCAATCCCATTCCCTAAGCTCCCTTACACCAGCCATAGTGGCTGGCTTATTCTTTTAGTCTATTGTCTTAAAAATCCTTAACTGATTTCAGGGTTTTAAAACACTTTCTAGCCAGGTGTGGTGGCACACACCTATAATCCTAGCACTCAGGAGGCTGAGCCAGAAGGATTGCTGTGAGTTTGAGGCCAGGCTATGCTACATATTGATTTCAAGACCAGCCTAGACTACACAGAGAGAACATGTCTCAAATGAATGCATGAATGAATGAATGAATGAATGAATGCTATCTATTCCAGACCCACTATCTGCAAGACTTTCTCTTCTCTTACTAAGATGTTCCCTGCGTCCTGATAGAATTCGTCATTGTATTCAGTCCATAACCCTACCACTGTCAATCACAGCTCTGTTCATGGTGATCTATGATGGTAAAGCATTAACTATCTGTTCTAGCTCCATAATTTTTCAACTAATCTGAATGTACTGACTTTACTTGCAGTGTCTATTCTTGCCCGGGTGGACCTTAAATGCAGGACTTAGTCCATTTATTTGCAATCTGTATTAGTATTGAATAGTAGAACACTATTCAATAGGGAAAAATATTTCTACAAAATTAAAGACCTTAGACTAATGTTTTAAGGTGTTTATATTGTCAAAGCTTCTGTTATATCATCATGTGACTATTTGTTGTTGCTCTTAAAAATCTCATTACTGACAATTTAAGAGCTTGTTTTTCAACATTTTGTCCCCTTGTAAGTTATATTGGCAGGGAGGAAGATTTCAGGGGACTGGTATTCTAATCCAGGTTTTGGCACATTGATGATCTCTAAGGTCATTTATAATTTTAAAATTCTAAGTTAATAATAATTAACTGAAAATTGCATTCTGTGAAACCTGCTTCAATTGTAAAACTGAAGGTCATTCATTAGCAAACTGCACCATCTAGTGGCAAGCCAAGTAAATAACATTTTGGAGCCTTTGAGTCTAAAACAAAATACAGATATGCATACTAAACAAGACTATCTTCCATCAAGTTTCATAGTGAATATATTCATATTTATTCTTGTGCAGTATACTCATCTTGTAGAAGTAATATTATAATATTCTTTATGATTACATTTGAATCATGTTGGTTATCTTTTTATTTTTTTATTTTTATTTATTTATTTTTTTTTGTGGGTACCGGGGTGTCGACCTCAGGACCTCGTGCGCCAACAGGCGCCCGTGCCGCTGAGCGATATCACCGGCCCTTTTTTCGTATGTGGGATCCGGGAGTCGAACTCGGGCCCTCGCGCTTGCAAGGCAGGCGCTTACGCCGCTGAGCCATCTCACCGGCCCCTGGTTATCTTTTTAGACAAGAGATACTATTAATCTTCTTAAAGCAGCTCTTATGAATATGGAGAGACTTTGGGATAAACACCGTCATGCAGAATTTACTTAGACATAAAAGAGATCCTTCAGAGGCCAGAGGTAGGG
This sequence comes from Erethizon dorsatum, assembly GCA_028451465.1. NCBI lineage: Eukaryota > Metazoa > Chordata > Mammalia > Rodentia > Erethizontidae > Erethizon > Erethizon dorsatum. The sequence goes on along the minus strand of CM051823.1, from coordinate 99,205,573 downwards.
AAATAAGACACCTCATCTATTCCACTTCTTCTCCAATATTTAAAAGTAGACATTCAGAACAAACAGGAAATTAAAATTGTTATTTGGAGATATTCTCTACAAATCATATGGCTACACTGCTGTTTGTTTCAGATGAAGTTGGCTGTCTGCAGATCTTGTACACTGGAATACCCTGATGTGCTTCTTCTAAATGTAGATTCCTTGAACAAACCCCAGCTGAAGCAGGATTTGGCTAACCCTGCTGGGGCACCAATTAACACAGGAAGAAAATACAGAAAGCATGTAATTATAGGAAGAATTATCCTGGAAGGTATCAAGTGAATTTGGAGTGTAGGTATAGCACAGTAATGTCTCCTCTGACCAGGTGAGTTCTACACTGAATCAGCTGCAGTGGCCACCAACTATATTTGTCACTCAGATCTCAGGGAGAAAAAAAGTCATTTCTTTTATCTCTGTTCTTAGTAATACTATGCTTTGTTTTTCAATTGGTTCAATAGAGACCTGATGTGGCAACAATTTTAAAATAAATATGGGTTGCTTGTTCTTAACTGTCTTCAAATCTTAATTTTCTACTTGTAGACTCATATACCTTACAGTACAAATGAAGTGGAATCTTTGGGGATGAGGCCCAGGAATGTACACTTAAAAAAATCTTATTTTAATAATTATGACAGAATAAAATTGCCCAGTTTCTCACTTCTGGTGTACAGTTCTATGTATTTTAACATATGTATTAATTTGTGTAACTACCACCATTATTAGAGTACAAATCAGTTCCTTTACAAAAACAAAAACTCCAGTACGTTTACACTCCCTTGTGCTAATTCTTTATAGTTATAGCCTCTTTACTGACAACCCCTGGCAACCACTGTTTGTTCTTCATCTCTGTAGTGTTGTCACTTCAAAAATGTTATATAAATTGAACCAGAAGTATATAAATCTTTCATACTTGCAGTAATATTTTATCGATCTGTACAATTTGACTTTTAAGATTTTATGCTAAATAACCTCAAATTCATTATTGTATTAAATAATTTACATTCATAGAAGGTATCTCCTAACAAATTTATAAATGTGCTAGTAACTAAGAAAAAAATGTACTTTAAAGAATCAAAGACAAGGTCACTTAAATAAGAAATATGTAGTAACCTTATGCTAACTCTAGAAACACAAATAAATATAAGACAAAATCTGAGCACTGGATGCTTTGCAGATGGGCTAATACACTATTACTTCTTTAAAGTATGACCAAATGAAATTCATGCCCTACATGCTTTCCCTCCAAACTAGTGCCTCTCTATTGTTCTTTTTCTCTCATAACCCAACTACCCACTCAGTAATATAAGCCAGGCATCTTTGAAAGAGTCAGAAACCCTTTTTCCTCAATCCTCCATATCCTATTGACCCATTAAGCAATGTTTTCCAAATATTCCCAAATTAACTGCCATCTGTAACTAATCCTCCCATCTTTTCTCCTGCCTGTATACTGATTTTTAAAATAACAAATACAATATTGAACATGCTACTCCCTTCCTCTAAGTGCTCTAGTTATTACCTACTGCTTTGAAAGTAAAATATGAAATCTATAACCTATATACAAGGTCCTCGTGATCTAGTTGTTGCCTACATATTAGACTCATGCCACACCGTTACCAATTGCTATTCCTGATCATTCTCTGTTATTTATCCATTTGACTTTATTTTCCCCCTATTTCTTTCAATGTGCTATTGTTTTTCTGATGTCAGGGCCTTTTTCTTGAACACTTGTCTGACCTCTTTTGCTTTCCCTAACCTTCAGATTTGAGCTTAAATGTCACTTGGTTGGTGAACCAACACCATCTTCTAAAACCATTACTCCAGATAAGATCAACCAAATTTACTTTATTTAGCACTGTATTCCTCTTTATTATTTATTGTAAATGAAATTGAAATTCATCATTTAATTAGTCATATAATCTCAGTCCTTCCAGAAGATATGTCCATAAGGGTAAAGGGGAACCTACTTTTCACCCTAAAAATATTTCCATTTGAATATTGATCAGCACACAAAATCTACTCTCACTTTCTTGAGTCTTTGGATGGACTGGAGGGTAAAAAATGCTATTTTGCAGATGTCTTGTCAGGGTACCAGATGCAAAAGGTTATTCTATTAATTGAGAGTACTCATGCAAGATTTGGATGATAGCAGTCAAGAGATAACCATCTTCCTGCTGCTGTCATTTACTGGCGAGCAAGATCTTAGAAACAGAGGGTTGAAAGTTATAGTGGATGTACCACATATTCCAAATGTTTGTCTAGTGTGTCCATGAATGGTAGAAGGTAATTATGATGACAGCTGTGGATTTTAAACTGCTGATAACCATTCTTAAATTCAAAAGTTTTAGTGATAACTCCATTCTTATCAAACTTCTGGTAAGAGCCTAACTTCTTTCCCAAAATTGTTTTTTGCATTTAAACTGTATCCTAGGTGGGCTTCTGCTTCCTTTGCTGAATTCTGATTGATATAATGCATGTCTTCCTCAACCACTATAAACAAGAGTCAGCAGAGCCACCTACCTATCTTGATACCTATTGATCTGTTAACTAGCTTATACTCAGTAAATATTTGCTGAGTGACTGTCACCAAAAATAGTTTGAGGCTCATTCCTAATGACACAGACTAACCTAATCCCCATAACCAATTTCCAGATGTCGATCTGGCTGTGCTAATTAGTCACGTTAGGAGAAAGGAAGTACTCTGTTCTCTGTTCCATGATACATCCCTTCAAAGATGGGCTTGTGGGCTGTATGACTACAGCACAATTATATAAAAACAAGTTAGGATTCTAGAGAGAGCACTTTGGTTAGCAAAACGTAAACCTTATCTACAACTGAATTTTCTTTATTCATGTGGCTATCTTTAAAAAAATATTGAAATAAAAATTTAAAAAATTATATGGCAAAATGTGATTTTGATCTTTAAATTTATTTTATTTTTTTTTATGTGGGTACCGGGAGTCGACCTCAGGACTCCGTGCTTGCCAGCAAGCGCTTGTGCCGCTGAGCTATATCACCGGCCCTTTTTTTCCTTAATGTGGGTTCCAGGAGTCGAACTCAGGACCTCGCGCTTGCCGGGCAGGCACTGATGCTGCTGAGCTATCTCACCGGCCCCACTGATCTTTAAATTTTATCATTACAACTAATAATGACTAGGCTCAAAGAAAAGATAAAAACTCAAACTGTATTTGGCCAACCAGGATATATGGCACAGGAGAATGGAGGGATATAGTAATATAAGCTTGCTTGGGATAGATCAAAGTTGATGGTATACATTCTTGAAGTAAGCAAAAACAAAACTATTACTATTGCACTGTTAGTGTATATAACAAAAACATATGCTTTAATAATCAGCTAAAATTTTTAAATCATAAATCTCTATATCCCCAGGGGTTTATTATTAAATGTGTATGTCTTTAGAATGCTTCCCTTACTCAAGTATTTTCAAACGAGATGGAACAATAATGCAACTAGCATAATTTTCCAAAACAAGATGTATAAATTTATCAAAAGAAACTTATTCTATGCTTCTAGTGCAGAAATAAAAATCTTGGTGTAGATTAACTTTTTTCTTGGAAAAGATTCCCAGGTTTAGGAGGCCCAGGATAAAGGGGCTGAAAATAGACTGGCTTTTAAAATAATAAATAATGCAACAGTAAATCTAGAAATACGCCAAACCCTCAAATCACCTTCGGAGTTATAGCTGGACACTGTCGTGCTTAGTTTTTCTCCTTTCTTTCTTTTCTAGTGCTGAGGATTAAACCCATGGCCTTGTGCACACTAGGTAAATGCTTCACCACTAAACTACATGCAGTTTCTGATGATTGACTGGGCTTAAAAATATATCATCTGAGCCTAGCATGGTGGTGCACACCTGTAATCCCAGCACTCGAGAGGCTGAGGCAGGAAGACCACTGCAAGTGTGAGGTCAGTGTGGGCTACATAGTGAGTTCTAGGCCAGCCTGAACTACATAGCAAAACCCTGTCTCAAAAAACAAAGAAACAAAATACATCATCTGTTAACTTAATTTCATCTAATAAGTTTTCATCCTCTAAAATTTATTTCCCCACTTTAGTTTTTCTTTTTCTTCACTTGCTTATTGGAAAATTCATGTTTTAATTATTAAACTTAACAAGTGCACATATAAAGAGGTAAATATTTGTCTATTCCAAGTGGTACTGATATTTGCAATACACTGCTTACTGCCTTTTTAAATAATAAGTTACTATTTTTTGATGTTCCATTTAAATGTCATATCCATCATTCTTTAAGCTATTCTTTCTTTCAAAGCTACAGGTAACCATTTATAGAATGTGTTCTATGTGTCAGGTGAGGTTAACTTGCAACGCCAATTGTAGCTGCCATCAATTTAGGCAAAGGCTAAGCTGCACCTATGGAACAGACGAGAGTACTGATAGATCTCTATAATGAAAAGTCATGAAATTATACTTTAAAGTAGCTTGAGTACATATTCTTCTAATTAATTCAATAGATATTTCCAGTAGCTACATTTGTTAGGTTTACCGTATGACAGACCATTCGTACCTAAAAGAAAAACTCTCAATATCTCTGATACATGTAAAAAAAAAATTGAATCCATGTTAGTGTCTAAAAATCAGAGAAATTCTGTACAAGAGTGGATGGGAATATTCAATCTAGTACTACAGTATTTAAGGAATATTAAGAAATCTGCCCCCACGGTAGGGAAAAAACTGATCTGACTGAGATCTTGAGGAAAAAAGAATCTGCAGATTCTAATTACATTCATGTCACTTAAAGTGAAAAATCATAACTGAAAACCATGACTTAATAATGAAAATATCTTTATTCCTTACTTCTACAAATATGAGTACTATTCTGTGAGGTATGAGGTTTGTACAAAAACAGATTCCTTGAGGCAATATCTCTGTAGGGGATGAAAAAAAAGAAATAATGTGTAGGGTAAATTAAGGAAATAGTATTCACATTGCTCATTATCCTTTCACCATTTTTAAATTTAGCTATTTGTATGTACTTTTTGAAAATGGATTTCTATGATAAAAATCTGACCAATTTCTAAAATAATTTCATATATTATTCCATTTTTTTCATAGAAAACTACTAGAATACATATTACTACATTATTACTCCATTTCATAGAAGAAGTAAGTCTCAGAAATTTTTAGGTGTCTAAGGCATAAAGCCTCTAGAGGTAAAGTCACAATAAGAGCTTTTCTAGCTTTTCATTTATGTGTCCTCTTGCTTCAGGAATTCTTGAGACACTCTCATGCCTAAGGGGAACCCCAAACTCCATCTATAGCTTAAGCTATTCTTGGGGCACTTCACTTTCCTTTCCATGCATTCTCATTTCGGTGAATAATTTGTAAATACGGGTGACTTTTCATCTGGGAGTGACTCTGATATTAACAATGGGAATGGTATGAGAAGTCCTAATTACAGGAGAGAAAAGATTCATTATGAGTTATAGCTAAGGCATAGAAAATATTATTATGTTAATTTACACACATGGGGTGGGGGGAGGAAGAGGAGAAAATGAGGTTTGGAGGAAGAGGAGGAAGTCTGGAGGAGGAGAAGGAGTTGGGTATCTTAGGGGAGTTTTTAAAGAACTACATTTTACTTGGTAAGTCAGGAAGAGAGATGGTCACATTAAACACTTAGGGGTAAAGTACAACTGTGGCACAGTAGGGATTTAGCTATATTCCTATTACCAAGAGGCATGAAGCTAAATTTACATGCACGACCATAGCAAATTTACCTTCTAATTTTATTTTAATGTTTAAAGTACTTAATTTCCCATTTTTCAAAAACGTGGGAAGGGGCCAGTGAGATAGCTCAGCGGCACAAGCGCCTGCTCGGCAAGCGCGAGGTCCTGAGTTCGACCCCTGGTACCCACATTAAAAAAAAAAAAAAAAAGTGGGAAGAAATATCTCCTAACATCACAATATTCGTTTCCTTGGAATTATTAGAAATTTAATATCATTCGAGCTCAAAAGGCATTTTGAGAAATAAAAATAAATAACTAGTTAAAAGAAGAATGTTAGATTCTGAATGCTGGAGAAAGCATTCAGAAAAATTATCTTATTTTTTTGCTGTAATATGCATTGTGAAAAGGCAGGCTTTTAAAATTCTCTTAGAGATTTAGTTAGGTTGGAAAAATATTCTTCCATTAAAAAAAAGACCCAGTGCTGTAAAGGCTTTAGAAATTCCCAGACTGGATTTGATCTTTTACTTTTGAACATACAGGATTCCAGGGTAGATTAGAGAGTCAGCCTGGCTCAAACCATGCTCTACTAATTAGATGAAGTCTCTGGGGAAACAATTTACTTTCTCAGTTTCAGTTTCTTTATCTGTAAAATGGGGATAAGAATTTTGAAAGGACAGAATAGTGGTGTAGATCACATGAGAAAATTAAAATGAAAGCATCTCTTATAATGCTTGTCTTAGAGGAATAAAAACAAAGAAAAAAGTAATTTGTGGGTACCTATTGTCAGACAAATACTACATGACGGCTGAGAATATAATGGTGCACAAGACGATGTTCCCTGAAAACAAGCCCTCAATAAATCCATTCCTTTTTAACAAACACAGTAACACATGGATGAGGGTTAAAATAAAGTATAATAAAAAGCTATGATAAAAAATCAAGTAGTCATAATGACTAGGGATTTTCAAGTCTCCCCTACTATATTAAAATTTTTCTATTTCTCCATTTTTTTTTTCAACATAATGATTTATGAATTTGTATTCAGTGACACTGCCTTAATTAAACAACCTGAAAATGTCTGTCTGTAAATTATAACTATATGCTATAGACTATATCACGATGTACTTGAATTACTTACAGAAATATCCTATCAAGGGATAATAGTGCAAAGACACAATAGGTTGTACTATGAAGACTGAGTTATGTAATAACAATAAAAACTAGGTTTGGCACTAGAAAATATTCAATGTTAAACATTACTGTAACAATGAGTAATAAACATGAATTAACTAAACTAACAAAAGCTCAGACTTGGGAAGTATGAAGTAACCAGAAATCCACAAGGTGGCTCCCAAGGCTTGGCTTTTAAACGTAACAGAGTTGTTTTTTATTTCCAAAGATATGAAAAAAGACTTATGAATACAAATTGACTTTCCAAAGACTCATAAATAACTGGAAGAATACAAAGCTATTTAATAGAAAACTATAAAGTGAAAAAAATGAAAACGAATGCATTTTGCAGTCCTAAATTGAAAGAGAATCTAATATTCAGCTTAATAATCAGCTGGCATCAGCTTACTACAGTCAAAATTTCAAATGTCAAACTAAAATGGTAAAATGTATGTAATTAATAATAATTAAATATTTTACTAAGATAATAAATGTGAAAGTACATAGCACTATGTCTGATATTAGCAGTAAGCATGTTATAAAAATTTTGAACATTCTCTTATGCCAATATACATCTTAAAAAATTTATTTTCACAGTTTTAAATTAGGGTCAGTACACCTTTTCTGCAAAGGGATAGAGAATATCTTAGAGTCTATAGCTAATAATCAATTCTTCCCTTCTTGAGTAAGGAAGCAGCCATAGATAACAAAGCACTGGATTTGGCTATATTCTAATAAAACTTTAATTACAAAATTAAGTGGCCACTCATTCCTCAGACCATAGCTTGTCCAATCTTGATTCAAATTATTTTTGAATTGATACAGTTAAATAAAATCTGTACAACACTATCAACACTCAAACTATTTAGAGTAGTAAACTGTAATGTTCATAAAATCGCTTGGGAATCTCGTTGAACTGCAGATTATGATTTGGTAAGTCTGTGGTTCTGCTTTTCTAACAAGGATGCAGGTGATCCCACAGTTTTTCCGTCCTTTGGACATATTACGGATAGTAGGGCAGTTCATTTCAAACCCTTTCATTTTAGGAGTCCTTAACATTCCTAAAAAGACTTGATTAGTTAGGTTATATCAGCCAACATTATACTTGGAAGGTAAAACTGAGAAATTTAAAAACTATTAATTCTTTCAAAGAATAATGATAAAGCCACTAGATGTTACATTTTGTGAAATTTAACTGAATTTTATATTTTAATTATATTTTAAAAAGTAGGAACAAGCACTTCAATTAGAATCATATGGAGAGATGTGTCAAATGAAAACATCATGCAGTGGGAATTTTTAAAAGATCATTAAGTCAAAGAAAAAGTCAATAAATTTGTAAAATTTACTTCTTGGAACCCATAGATGGTGGATCTTTAACTCACAAAATATCTGGTTTTATGGCTTTAGTTCTTGCCCTCTTCCTGTCATTTGTACCTATTTACCTGTTTTTCTGCATGTCCATATTCAGGTCCTTGGGTAGGTAAAAAGCAGGAAATCTGGCCACAATTTTTTGCTCTTTCTATTAGAGACATAGCTGTTCTTACAGTGGCATTTCGAGCATGTACAAACACCATCACCTAAAATAAAGGAAAGTAATTTAATATTCCAATTCATTGAATCACAGCTTAATACTAGCCTGGGATATCCTTTATAAAACAAGTATTAATTTCTCAAAACAAAGCTCAAATTTATGAAATCTCCTACATTTCCTTATTTTAGAACAAAGCATATACGGAATAAGGACATGTTAAATAAAATTCAATAACACAATTTTATTAGCCTACAAATGATTTCTGTGCTAATGGATAGATTCTATAACACTTGGAGTTTGGTTTGTGCATTTTTATTATGACGATATGATCCATTACACTTTACTCATATCATAGAAAATTGAGAAAGATAATTTGTTCATACAAAAAAATAAAATAATTTTTATCATAGCAACGGCTCTTTGGGAAGGGTGGGATTGAAATAATTGTGGGGAAGGGTTAGAGGTCAAAGGAGAAACACTGCAGAGGACAGAAAGTACCCAATGACAAGCAGCAAATGCAGGCTGCTAGCTACTCCCTTATTTTATTCTCTTCAGTTGCATTCATATTCTGTCGATTGAGTGTCACTGGTGAGGGAAGCTGTAGGCAGCAAGCAAGGTCAGCCCCAAAGAGTGGCCATGTGGGTTACAATGAGCAAATCCATAGGATTGGGGCAGCCAACCCTTGGGAGCCCACATCCTGCCTCTGTGTGCACCAGATGCCAAGACGTGGCAATTTATGATTTAATGTTTGCTTTGTTGTGCTTCAGTCTTGCTTTGGTGCAATCATTATTTTCCTACTCCTCCCTGTTAGAATGGGAATATTTACCCTATGTCAGTGTATTTCAGAGGCACTAAACTTGGCTTTATATTTTTTAGGGGGAAACACAGCTTAATTTTTGCCTTGAGAATCAGATACTTTGGACTTAGAATTTTGAGCAACAGAATGTTTAAAATATTGGAGACTCTTTGGAAGCCAGATGTGGAATGCTGTAGCTTGGATCTTAAATGTCCCCCAAAGATCCATGTATTAAAGCTTAATTTCCAATCCAGCACAACTGGGAGGTAGAAAACTTTAAGAAGTAAGGCACAGTGGGAAGTTTTAGGTCACTAGAGTGACACTCAACGATACTGTGGCAGGTTGGTCTCTTCTCTCTTTCTGCTTCCTAGCCAGTGTCAGGTGAGCAGCTAGTGATACCACTTACTTCCACAATGATGTTTTGCTTTACTACACACAACACAACAGGACCTATTGACCATGGACTGAAACCTCTGAAACTCTGAGCCCAAATAAACCTTTCCTCTTTAAGTTAATTACCTCAGGTTATTATTATTATTTTTTTTACAGTATCAGGAAGCAAACAGTCAATAAACTTGTCAAAGAAAATGTTCCCATATTTATGATACCAATTAAGATTCATACTAGTGTCAAATCTTATATAACAATCAATCACAAACTAGAATACCTAAATAACTATAATTTCTTAAGTGTGAATTCAAAGTAAAGAAAAGAAGATAATGTGGGAAAAAAATCAGAAGTTCTTAAAAAAAAAAAAAAAAAACTCTTCCCAAAGAGTTAAAGAATTAAAACATTGTAAATCATATGGAGAAATTGAACATAAGCTAATCAGTCATGGAAAGGATGTACAAAGAATTAAGACGTGAGCCGGGAGTGGTGGGACATGCCTATTATCTCAACACTCAGGAGGCTGAGGCAAGAAGATCACTGTGAGTTCGAAACCAGGCTACAGGGTGAGTTCAAAGCCAGTCTGCACTACAAAGCGAGACACTGTCTCAAAATAAAGAAAAAGAATTAAAGATATTTTATGTACATGTATCAACTCCCCATGATGAATGTAATTATTACATACTTCAAACAAGTACTAATAAAAATTTAGAAAAACCTCTAAGATGGAAGATCCTGTTAACCATAATCCTCTGCTAAAGTTTCACCAGTATAGCATATGTCAAATTCTACCATTCTATCTCTTGTAAAAGGTAGGGACATTGACTGTGAGTCTGGCAAGGCAGATTGTTTTCTCTAATATAAATTTTATTACCTATAAAGCCTCATTAACCCCAATATTAAAATTTTCAACATTAAATTTTAAGAAATCCTGAATTAAAATGAAGTTACTCAATGAACATCATTGAGCATACATATAGTCACTCCCAGTCCCAAAGAAAAACTGAAAAACAAAGGTCCCTTGCCCTCTTGCAGGAGAGAATCTAGTATAATGGCTTAAATAACCCCAAAATATTTTTACTTTATAAATTCTCACTAGCCATGTACGGACAGATATGTATAGACACATATAAAAATAGCAAGGACACGGTCCTGTCCACGAAAAACCTGTATCATTTAAGGAGGAAGATAAAGCTGTGCACATAATTTAGGCAGCAGAATGAAAGGAAGGACAGTGTGGAAAATGCCATAACTCTAGACATGGAGCAGTGGATCTCTCTATCCACCTATCCCAAGATATTTATGTAGTACCTACTACATGCCAAACACTGTGCTAAGCGTCAGAGATACAATAACTGTATTCTAAGGTTCCAAGCCCAAAGGAAAGAAACCCTACCATCACCAGTCCTGGCTGGCTATAGCAAGCAGCAAGGTGCAGGCTTCACAGAAGAGGATATTGTATTATTTGGAATATTTAACTTTTTAAAAAGCATATTAGCTTGAAGTACATTCTTGTCTCAGGTTTTTACACTGAGATCCAAGGACAATTTCATAAGACTCATTGCCAGTGCATGTTAAAAAGAGATTTCTGTGTCCTCTTCTGAAAACCAACTGAGTAATAATATCTAGGGTAGGGTAGAAAAACTGAATTATTAACAACTACTTAGTTAACCATTTTACTATTGTGCAAAATTAGTTCGTAATTACCACCAATTTATTTTCCTCTCCAACAGTGAAAGAAACTTAAAAGGTAAAATAAAACTACCACCACAAAAATATTTTAAAAAATATCCCTATCTAACCTATTTCTATTTATCTGTAAATATAGGATATCAGAAAATTTTAAGGTATTTTATATAACCAGTATAGCCTCTAGATCATTTCTCAGATGAGCTGGGATTTTATTTTTTTAAATTAATTCTATTGGCACATTTTAGACACACATAATAACATTCATCATAAGGAATTTGTACCAGTACATGATATATCTTGATTCTTCCTTTTTCCCATTTCCCTCTCCTCACTTCAACCCCTCTTCCCTTCCTTATTTACAAAAGCTTTGTTTCAATTTTTACTTCTACTGTCTTTTTTTCCTTTTCCCTTTCTTCCTTTCCCCCCTCCCCTCCCTAGATCCTCTTCCCATTCGTACATTTCTTCCTATTTCACAATACATATTATACATTTTGGTCTTTATTTATACTTTTAGTTTCTCATACCAGAGAAACCATTAAATATCTGAACACATGTGTCTGATTTATTTCACTTAAGAGTATGGTTTCAAGGTATATCATTTACCTATAAATGCCTTAAGCTTATCCTTCTTTTATGGCAGAGTAGTACTCCATTATATAAAAAAAACCCACATCTTTATCCATTCATCAGTTGATGGGCATTTGGGTAGTTTCCAAGATTTAGCTATTACAAACTGTGCTGCTATAAACACGGATGTGCATATATCACTGTGGTATGATGCTTTTAATTCTTTTGGGAAGATACCAAGAAGGGGAATAGCTGGGTCAAATGGAACCTCTAGTTCTAGTTTTTTTAGGAATCTCCACACTGACTTCCACAGTGGTTGCACCAGTCTACACTCCCACCAACAGTGAAGAAGGCTTCCTTTCTCCCAACAGCACCACCAGCATTTGTTACTGGTTGATTTCTTGATAATAGCCATTCTTTCTGGAGTGAGATGGAATTTCAGTGTTGTTTTAATTTGCATCTCTCAAGTGACCACTGATGTTGAACATTTTTTCATGTATTTATTTGCCATTTCTACTTCTCCATCTGAGAAGTGTCTATTCATTTCAGATGCCCAGTTTTGGATTGGGTCTTTAAATTTGGTGGTCCCGATTTTTTATACATTCTAGATATTAGTCCTTTGAGGAACAGCTGAGCTGGGGCTTTACAATGTGGTCAGATTTCTATTTTCCATACTTCAAATGTCATATCATGTAAATCCTGTTGAATTAACAGATATAGAAACATAAAAAACTATGACTCTAAATCTTCATTAATTATTTCAGTCTGACTTATCAGTTTATCATTTTGCAAAATAGCTTCTACTGCGGCCAACAGAAACATTAGTTACAACTTAAAGTAGCAATTATTTTTTATGAAAGGATCCATCATGTCTGATTCAGTAGAATAAACCCATAAGAATTTTCTGTCTAGATTCTTCAATAGAAGACAACGCAAGGTTCTGGGTCTCTATAAACATAATTGATTTTATGGTTAGTTAATTTGGTTAATTAATTCAAATGGATTCTTATGAAAATTATAACAGAGGACCACACTTTCATTTGGCAGAAATAACTCCAAATTAATCTTAGAAATACTGTTAGTAACTAAGAGGCAGTTAAACACATGTGTCATTAAAATGAGATTAGAGTAGTAAATTTCAAGTCAACAAAGATAGTGAATTTAAATTGATAAAACTTGATAATTTTATTTGAGGTTTCTTAGATTATACCTTTTAGTAAAAAAGGCAATATAGTTTAAAATGTATGATGGAATCAGCCCTGTATATGGATAGAAAATACATGAAGTTGAATCCTGTCCTTGTTGTGTGACTTGTCAAAGAAAGCCTTCTTCACATAAAATGCTCATTAAAGTTGATGAACGAGAAAAATCTCAAAAATAATCACGCAAAAAGTGGAATGCTTAAATAATTATTTCAGAATGCATTTAAAGAGGAGCATATTATTTGAAAAAGATCAAAAAAATCTATGTTGGAATATTACTGAATAGCAATAGGATTTAGAATAAACTAATATCTTCTATTCTTGTTTCTCCAAGAATACAGTTACTCTGTATCACAGAATTACCATAAGAATCTAAGGATATAATGCAAATGAAAATACATTTAGTGTAAGAGAATGGTTTCAAATTTTAGCACTCTTCCAACTCACCTGGCAAGCTTATTAAAAAAAAAGATTTCTCCTCCTTCTCCCCACACCAATTTTGACTAAATAGGTCTAGGGTAAGACAAGAAATTGAATTTCATACAAGTTCCAGAGATGCTAATGCTCTTATCCAGGAATTTTGAGAACCTCTGTCATAGCTGATAAGCATTATTACGGTAATAAAAATAAGTAAAATTAATTTAGCCTAAAAGACTAAATGATAAGAACAGGATATAACTGTTATAAATTGGCACCTATATAAATATTTATTCCTCTTTTAGGTGTATATATGTTCACAATATGTATCTAACAACACACTAAACAATTTAAAATACTTTTAGCAACTTTTGAAAATGTGCTTTGAAAAATGAACTAGGAAAAAAATAACAGAAATATTTGCCTTCATTGCTCTAAATTCTTCTTCCTGTTGTTTAAAACCTCTGTCATGTATGTTTCTAGGCCTCTAGCCACGGTTTGTACTCAGTCCTCATGCCAACTCCAGGTGCGTAAATCCTACAAAATTTCAAGCCCCAGATCTACTGATCTTTCTCTAATTTCCCCAGGGAAAAACCCATCACTCTCAATACACTGCTCGTACTTTTTTCTTTTTTTGCATTGTATGTTCACAATATATACATAGGTCTCTCCCCATTAAGACTAATATTAGAGATGCCATTAATTAAGTGCTTAGTATGTGCTAGGCCTAATACTAGGTATAATATAAATGTATCTTATTACAACAAAATGAGGCAGGTAATTTTATCAGAATTTTACACATGAGAAAACTGAAGCTCAGAGAGGTTTAATAATTTCCCTCTCATTTAAGAGTAGAACCAGGAATTAGCCTTAGAACTGAAATTCTAAAACCTACTTTCTTTCCATCAAGTTATATTTCTTCCGTGAATGTTACATGATGGCAAGGCTAACATTTTACTAGTTTTTATATCTCCTTGTCACTACCATATTATTTATTCAAGCAGTGCAGACTCAATAAATTATTGCTAAAATTCCAATGTTAAAGATAAGCATTCATGAAACCATTTTTTACAGCAGATTTGAATTTAAAAGACTGTAATCTTAATAAGAGGTAGGTTGAGTTCATACTTTCATAGACACTCATTAAAACATGGGATAACAGGTAGCATCCAATTATTCAACTAGATAATTAATTGTCCTGAATAGTTTCATTTAAATTTTTATTAACAAACCTTTCAGAGACATAAACTAAAATTGCTGATTAGTCTTTTGATATTGTTGAGAAAATATATAGTTTCACTCCGAATAGCTACAAAAAAAGAAACACAATAAAAATACCTAGAAATAAATCTAACTAAGGAAGTGAAAATTACAAAATATTGAGAGAAGAAATTGAAGAAGATACACAAAAAAATGGAAAGACTTCCCATGTTCATGGACTGGAAGACTTAATATTGTTTAGCTGAGCTGTTGGAAGGCTGAGGCAGGAGTATGGCAAGTTCAAGGTTAGCCTGGGCTATACAGTGAGACCCAGTCTCAAAAAAAAAAAAAAAAAAAAAAAAAAATTACTAAATGCCTATATTACCCAAAGCAAGTGACAGATTCAATGCCATCTCCATCAAAATACCAATAATATTCTTCACAGAAGTAAAAATAACAAATTATAAAACTCATATGAAAGTACGAAATCCAAAGCTATCTTGAACAATGATGACAACAACAGACAATCACAATACCCAATTTAAAAATAATAAGTAAGTCCCCGACTTAAGAATGAGTTCCAGGGCCGGTGAGATGGCTCAGCGGTATACACGCCTGCCTGGCAAGCACGAGGGCCCGAGTTCGACTCCCAGATCCCACATACGAAAAAAGGGGCCGGTGATATTGCTCAGCGGCACAGGCGCCTGCTGGCGCATGAGGTCCTGAGGTCGACCCCGGTACCCACAAAAAAAAAAAAAAAAGAATGAGTTCCATTCTGGGAGAATGTTTGTAAGTTGGATTTGTTTGTAAGTCCAACAAAGTGAGTCTTAAACACTTCTGACACAAAAGTACAATGTAAAGCATGAAACACACACACACACACACACACACACAAGATACAGTAGGTCCCTGACTGTACTATGCTACTGTACATTATTACACTGCACAGTAAGCATACAGTAGCACAACTGTGACAACGTCCGGCAGACACATGAGCTACTTCTGTAATTTGTTCACATCTACGAATATTGGTAATGTACGGTCCATTCATATCTGTGAAAGTTCACAACTCTAAAGTCAGGGACTTACTGTACTACAGAGACACTAACCAAAACAATAAGGTACTGGTATTTGAACAGATACATAAACTACCTATGATACAGATACCTATGTAACAGAAAAGAGTTCCCAGACATAGACCCATGCATCTATAGCCAACCGATTTGTAACAAAGGCACCAGAAATGTACACTGAGTTTCTGGGCATCAATATACAGAAGAATGAAACTGGATTCCTATCTCTCACCATATACAAAATGGATCAAAGACCTAAGTGTAGGGACCTGAAACTATAAAACTAAACAATTTAAGACACTGATGCAGGCAATGATTTTCTGGAGAGGACCTCAAAAATACAAGAAACAAAAGCAAAGACCGACAAGTGGGCTTACTTCATGTAAGGAAATAATGACAGAATGCAGAGCCAACCTGCAGAAGGATTAATACCCAAAATATACAAGGAATTCACAAAACAAGAAAAAAAGTAATCTAATTACACATGGTCAAATGATCTGAATAGACACTCAAAAGAAGAAATACAAATGGCTAACAAATGTATGAAAAAATGCCCAGTATCATTAGCTATCAAAGAAATGCAAATGAAAACTACCTTAAGTATCATCTTACCTCAGTGAGAATGGCCATCATCAAAATAAATAAAGTAAGTAATAAAAAATAAAGAGCGGGTAAGGATGTGGAGAAAAGGAATTCTAATATACTGTTGGTGAGAAAGGGAACTAGTACAGCTATTATGGAGAACAGTATGCAGTTTCCCCCATAAACTAACAATAGATTACCAAGTCCTCTGTAGAAAAATGAATGCACCTTGAGACCACAGTGTTAAGTGAAATAAGACACACACCTGAAATATTGCATGGTTTCTCTTATATGAGAAACCTAAAGTCTAAATTATTTAAGGAGCAAAATAAAAACAAAAGGGAGCTAGATCTTTTGCAAATGAAGGGGACCCAGAGATGGAAGGAGCAGGAGACAGGGAAGAGAATGAGAAGCAAAAAGAATTGAGGTGTTATATACATGTGGCAATTCCCCGTGATGAATGTAATCATTATGTACTACAAGACATACACTAATAAAAATTTAAAAATTAGATGTACTGTATCACCCAACTATCCCACTTCTAGTTATATATCCACTAGCAACAAAATCAGCATACCGAAGAGATACATGAGTGCCCATATTTATTGTGGTACTGTTCACAACAGCTAAGATACATTATCAACCTAGGTGCCCTATAATGCACGAACGGATGATGAAAATGTGATCTACATATATATACACATTATATATGTATATATACTTATACACACACACATACACAATGGAATGTTATTCAGCCACAAAAAGAATGAAATCTTATCTTTTGCAGAACAGATGGAACTGGAAAACATGTTAAGAGAAGTAAGTCAGACATAGAAAGCAAGTATCTCGTGTTCTCTCTCACATGTGGAACCTGAAAAAGGTCAATCTGAATGTAGAATAGTGATTACTAGAGGTTGGGAAGCCTACTAGTGGTGGATGAGGGGGTTGATGGAGGGAGTCTGGACGGGATCAGTGCATGTGATATGCATTGTTAAAATATCACAGTGAATCCAATTTATATGTACAATTAATACATGCTAGTCAAAAATAAAACTTTAAGCAGCAGCATTCTTGTTTTTGTAAAGGTAGAAAATATACTACTACTATGTTTGGATTACATAAATAAAACTACTATTATTCAAAATAGAGATAAAATTATAAATTTTAAATACTATATTGTTTTATTTTATTTATTTTTTGTGTATAATCCAGGACCTTCACTCCAAACTACATCTCTAGTCTTTTTTTCTTTTGAGACAGGGTCTCACAGGTCACTGATCTGTCCAGGCTTAGCTCAACTTTGGTGATCCTCCTGCTTCAGCCTCCCAGAGTACTGGGATGACAGGCATATGCACCCATGCTTGGCTGAAATAGTTTTTAAATCATGAGTGTAACGTTTGGCATTTATAACTAGCATTTATCAGATATTCCTGGCAATCAACTTACTAAAATATTTCTTTCTTTCCTAAAGGCTTAGTTAAACATTATCAGATACACCATGAAAATATAAGCTACCTCAAATAGGTTTAATTTATCCTGTTCTAGCTATGTGAGAAAACTGTATAATTAACTTACTGGTCTTCGTTGATTAAATTAGTAAGAAGCCAAGAAAAGCAATCCACAGTAGAGAGAAGTGATTCCACAGCTCCAGGCTATGTAATTAGATCTATACTCGGGAGTTCAGTGTCAGTTCTGGACTCTCATGCTGAGAATCTCTACTTCTTCTCCTAAAACCTAAGCTTTTATGTGATGAATAGATTTGGCCTATCATTTCTGAATTATATTTAGGTTAGTGAGAATATGAGAAATATTCTTTCCCAATTTGTCTAAAGAATCCTTTAAATATTTATCAGTCTGTACATCAGATGTGGATACCTTAAACTCTGTATTAGAATAAAAGAAATTCATAGTATCTTCTAAAATTCAAAAGACAGTTGCAGAAAAGTGTGTTATTTTAAAAAATCCAAAGGATGCAATGTATGTTATGTATTATGATAGCAAAAATACATATCATAGTTCTGGTTAGGCCTACTGTAACAAATATCTTTTAATCAATTCACCATTTAGCCAAATACTGAACAATACACTTAGAAGCATAAGATAGTTATAGTTCAAAATACTCTCTGAAATACTAAGATCACCAAAAACAAGCAAAAAGTAGTTTATTAAATATAAATTTTAAAATATCAAATATTTTGAATACACGTTTTCTTTACCTTAAGAAATTAGATTTCAATACAATAAAACATTTTGTGCATCAAAGACTATTTGTGAGTAAAGCTATAACTTACAGAATGGGACAAAATATCAGCAAACCACATGTGGTAAAAGTTTAATATCGAAAATATACTAACCATATCTAAAACAACAATAAGATAAAAAAATTAACTGAGCTTAAAGAAATCCAATCAACATATTTCCAAAGGTGGTTATACAGTACAAATTGCCAATGAACACATGAAAAGAGCATTTCATGTGATTAGGGAATTGAAAATCAAAAGTACAATGAATTACCTCTTCATACCTATTAGGATGGCTGTAATTTAATAAAAAAAGAAAAAAGAAAAGAACAGTGTTCAGAATACAAAACCAACACACAAAAATCAATAGCATTCCTTTACATCATCAATGAACCCAGTAAGAAAGAAATCAGGAAAACAATTCTATTCATGATTACCTATAAAAAAATTAAAGAACTGAACCAAACAGGTAAAAAACCTCTAGAATCAGAACTACAGAACTCTAAAAATAAAAATTAAAGAGGATACTGGAAAATGAAAAGACATCCCTTGTTCTTGGATCAGCAGAATTAATATTGTTTAAGTGGTCATATTACCAAAAGTAATCTATAGATTTAATGCGATCCCTATTGAAATACTAACAGCATTCCTCACACAAGTACAAAAACCAAGCCTAAAATGGAACCAGAAGGGACCCAGAATAGGCAAAACAATCTCGAGGAAAAAAAGCAAAACAGAAGGCATCAGAATACTGGATTAAGTCAGTGTGGAGATTCCTCAAAAAACTAGGGTTGGAGGTCCCATTTGACCCAGCTATTCCCCTTCTGGGCATCTTCCCAGAAGAATTAAAAACATCGTACCACAGTGATATATGTGCACCCATGTTTATAGCAGCACAATTTGTAATAGCCAGATCTTGGAAACAACCCAAATGCCCATCAACTGAGGAATGGATAAGAAAGATATGGTATTTTTATACAATGGAGTACTATTCAGCCATAAAGAAGGATAAACTGGAGACTTTTATAGGTAAATGGATGCAACTCGAGAAAATACTCATAAGTGAAATAAACCAGACGCACATGTGTAAGCATCGTATTGTCTCTCTAGTATGAGAAACTGAAAGAGTAAATAAGATCCAAAATGTACAATAGACATGGTGAATCAAAAAGAAACTGGTCAATAGGAAAGAGAGACTGCAATAGGGAAAAGAAAGAAGGGAAAGGGAAAAAAAATTGTATATATATATATAAGATGGTTAAGATAGATACACTACCAATTTTACTTAGTTCATTGAAGAGTAAGGTTTGAGTCAATAATGTTTGGACAATTGAATGCTAATGTCTGGTATCCTGAATAACTAACTTAAAGATAATAATATGTAATGCATTGACCATTGTTACCCTCATATTATGTTGTTTTGAAAATTTGTTCTTTTTTGGATTTGTTTTGTTTTTTCTTCTCTTTAAAATAAAAAAAAATACAATATATACTCACAAAAAAAAAAAAAAAAAAAAAGAATACTGGATTAAAACCAGCACAGTATTGGCACAAAAACAGACATATAGACCAATGGAACAGAACAGAACAAAAAACATGCAACCCTGCACACTGTGGCCATTTGATTTTTGACAAAGGGGCTAAAAACACATTGGAGAAAAGATAGCCTCTTAAATGAATAGTGTTGGGAAAAATGGTTATTGATGTGTAGAAGATTGAAACCTATCTCTCACCCTCTACTAAAGTTGAAGTGGATCAAAGACCTTAAATATAAAAACAGAAACTTCAAAACTTCTGGAAAATTACATAGGGAAACACTTGAAGACACAGGTACAGGCAAGGATTTCCTGAACAAAAGTCCAGTAGTACAAGATATAATACCAAGAATTATCAAATTAAAAAGCTCTGTACAGCAAAGGAAACAACACAGTGAACAGAAAACGTACAAAAAGGGGAAAATTTTTTGCCAGATACACTTTTGCTAGAGGACTCATATCTAGAAAATATAAAGAAAACAACTGCAGAAAATCAAATAATCCAAGAAAAAAAAAATGGGCAAATGAACTGAATAGAAACTTCTCAAAAAAAGTACAAATGGCAATAAGTACACAAAAAATGTTCATCATCTTTAGCCTTTAGGGAAATGCAAATCAAAAAAACTTTGAGATTCCATTTTACCCCAGTCAAAATGACTATTATCAAGAATATAAAAAGCAACAAATCCTGGCAAGTATGTGGGTGAAAAACTCTTTATATTGTTGGTAGGAATGCACACAAGTACAACCACTATGGAAATCAGTATAGAAAAACTCAAAAAACTAAAAATAGAAATTCTATTTGACCTAGCTACACCTTTCCCGAGTATATTCCCAGAAGAATTAAAAGACATCATTCTATAGTGATACACGCATACCCATGTTTATATCAGCAAAAGTCACAATAGCTAAGCTCTGGAAACAGTCTAAATGTCAACAGATGAATGGATAAAAAATGTGATTGAGATAGAGAGATAGATTATTCAGCCACAAAAAGAATGAAATCATGTCATTTGCAGGAAAATGGATAGAACTTCAGACAATAATGCTACGTGAAATAAGTCGGACACAGAAAGTTATGACTTACATGGGAAATATGAAATATAAATATAAATAAATAAATGAATACAGTAAAGGAGAGGTGGTAGGAAACAAGAAGGCAGACTTTTTGGAGATGGAGAAGGAAATCAGGAGGAAGATGGAGGTAAGGAAGAGGAGGGGAGGGATCGAAAATGACCAAGGTATGTTATATGCATGTACCAATTCCCTCAAATAAACATCATTATTATGCATTGCAGACATACACTAACAATTATTTTAATAATCGGACCGAGACACACAGAAAGGAAACCACTTGAGGACACGGGGAGAAGGTGAACATGTGCAAGCCAAGGAGAGGACTCAGAAGGAACCTATCCTATGAGGACTGATCTCAATCTTACAGCCTCCAAATTATAAGGAAATAAATCTCTGTTCTTTACACACAAAAAATAAAATGAAACAACTGGTGTAGGAATGTAGGAATAGCAAGGAAACACCCCCCCAAACAACAATGTAGAAATGGATAGAAAACACCCCATGATCCTCCCAGACACACCCAAAAGTGTGCTTTACTAATATCCCAGGGATTTCTCAATTCAATCAGACTGGCAAGATAAATCATCACAAAAGTGTAGGAATGGGGTGAGATGGCTCAGCGGCTTAAGCGCCTGCCCGGCAAGCGCGAGGGCCCGAGTTCGACTCCCGGAACCCACATACGAAAAAGGGGCCGGTGATATCGCTCAGTGGCACGGGAGCCTGCTGGCGCGCGAGGTCCTGAGGTCGACCCCCCGGTACCCACAAAAAAAAAAAAAAAAGTGTAGGAATATCTATATTTGGCATTCTACCCACTTCAGCCCTTACCTAACAGACAAATATAGAAAAAGAACCCAAATCATGAAGCATATTCGGTATTTTAGAAGATATTAAGTACAGAAATCTATTTTCATTTTTAAATTTTAGTTTATAAAAGTTATACGTATTAATTCTAAAAAGTTCACATAGACATACCTATATGTAAATAAAAATTTTAAGGAATATATATTGAAGCCAACCTACTTGTAATGATTAATTTAATGATGAAGGAAAAATAGCACATCAATCCTAAAAATTCAAGCACCTTGAATTCATGCTTTGTCAAAGATACTCTCAAATATAACTAAAATTTGAATGTTATGACCCAAACCACAGTGATTACTTCTACTGCTCCTCATAGTACCAATTTAGATATATTTACTTCACTGTTAAATCTGGGTCATCCACTGAAGGCAGATAAACAGAATCTAGAATCCTTTTTCAATATATTACAGTATTACACTTAGAAAAATATTGTTCTGACCTCCACAAGATCATAACTCATTTACATTTGTTATCGAGGGTCCCAAAATAGCAACATCTATTTCATAGACCAAATTAAGCAAGAACAGCTACTCTATTACTATGCAAATAAAATTCATTAGTGAGCTAACAATTTCATTTCTACAGATGTCACTGGACTTGAAGGTCTATTACTTTTGAACATTAAAAGATGTTCTGTGTTGTATCTGATTTCAGTAAAATAACAATATAAAATGTATTTTTCAGATTTCTATCAGTATTTATTTCTTTTCTTTAGTAATCACTACAATTCTTGAACCCTGAACTACACAGTTATCAAATAACACAGTTACAGTGATTCTTTTTAGAAAAAATACACTTTTTAAAATTACTTGATTAGAAGAAATGCTACTAACATAATACATTCTTAATTAACCTTACTCTCTAAACTAAAATTAGACTGCTATAAATGGAAAATCACAAAATTCTAATTCTTCTTATATGGGCTCTGATTGTCTCCTTTAGTTTTCTGTATCACTTTTATAAACACAAATGAAGAGATATCTCAGATCTGCACAGAGCTGCATTATCAGATCTGTGGAGATTATTGTATCTGCAAATCAGCTGACCTTGTTAAATAAAAAGATAACAAGAAGAGAAACACAGCAGTAATCTACAAATCCATAGTTGTGATAATTATAAAACACCTCACACTGTATACGAAAAAGGGCACATTGCTATTTGACCATCCATTAAGTCATTAAAATTTATTTTAGCTTTCTCTGTATGCTTTAAAAATATAGCTGCCAAACATGGTAAATCAAATATGATAGTCCAATAATTCAGACTTCGGGATCCAGTGATATAGCTCAGCGGCATAAGTGCCTGCCTGGCACGCACGAGGTCCTGAGTTCAACTACCGGTACCCGCATAGTAAAAAAAAAAAAAAATTCAGACTTCGGTCCATGGAAAATAGGACAAAAGAATGACAGAAGAGAATGATGGAAGAGAATATGAAAGTAAAGAATGAAAGAAAGTAAGAATGGCTACCAAACTTTTTTTTTTAATTTGTAAAAAAATACTGCAAAGGCTAGGTGTGGTGGCACATGCCTGTAGTCCCAGCACTGGGGAGGCTGAAGCAGGAGGATCACTGCAAATTCAAGGCCAGCCTAGGCTATATAGTGAGACCCTATTTCAAAAACAAAACCACCACAACAAAAAAAACCACACACAAAAAAAACTTTTCCTGAAATTTAGCCAGTACATGTCCTTTCCGGACACTGTAATGGGCTTGTTTGAAGATAATCCTTCCTGAAGTTCTTGGTGTTCCTATATGGTCAGAGCCTTCTGAGTAGTAGAAGCACAGTGCCATAAAAACAGAGAATGTTTCTATTCCCTAGAGCCATTTTCTGTAAGAGTGATAAATCCCTGGGACCCTCTTTTCTTATCTCCCAAAGAACTGAATAGTCACATTCCAAGGTACAGAGCTTCTCTCTTTTATCAAGAGGGGTCTGTTTTAAATGTGCAGAGTACAAGAGAGAGTACTTGGGTACTTCACTCAGTGGGTCTATTTTTTTCTCTTTTTTGCTCTCTCCAGAGGGGAGGAAGGCAGATGTGCTTATAACTTCTGTGGAAGCTCAGTTTCATAAATTTATACCACCTCACCTTGGAGTAACCCAGGTGCATTTTGTTAGCTTACTCTTACTATGATGTCCTGGTTGCGGTGGGGTTGTGGTGGTGGTGGTGGTGTCAGCAACACAACATTCTCTATAAATTGGTACAAATTCTGTACTCTAATTCTGCCATGTCACATTGTGTGTATTTGTGTAAAATGTAGATTAGGTTAGCTTAAGAAGGTAAGCTAACTATTAGCATGCAGGTAAGGGAATATCGTGGCCCTTCACAGTTTCAGACTTAACATTTCTTCCACCATGCTTCTGGAGCTTTCAAAAACTTGACGACTAGCACTCAGGAGGCTGAGGCAAGAGAATCACTGTGAGTTCGAGGTCAGCCTGGCCTATATAGTGAGTTTAAGGCCAGCCTGAACTACATGGTGAGAACCTGTCTCCAAAACAAACAAACGAACAACAAAAAACTTGATGACTGCTATGCAATTTGGAAATACCTATTTTATTTGCTGTGCTATAGTTATGGTTGTACCATCCATCTAATTATGTTTAAAATCAAGGAAAAAATGTACCTAAAGCTATTGTTATTCCTTAAAAGAAGCTAATTAGAATATTAAGTATAATTTCCCACTCTCTCACTTAAATGTGCTATGAAAGCAAAGAAAATTTGCTAAACACTCCAGTTACACGTAAACGGTACAAATCTGCAATAGTTCATTTCATTTAAATATTTAGCTCCCTTTTTACTCTTTGAGAAAATATGTGAATAATTGCATCAGATTTCATTGAGACACAAAATTTTATACTAAGCTTTAATAAAAAATACTGAATATAAAATTTTATCAAAGATTTCTACAACGATGTAGCTAACAAATGCTAGTAGTGGTAACCAAGCTGATTACTGTATCTACCAACTGTTTTAAATGTAAATATCAGCTAGAAATCAGCTAATAAAGAGATTTGATATATCTTTTCTAAAATGAAATAACAGGTATGAAATTAACTTTTAATATTTAATGTAAAATATTTTAAATAGCAGTCTAGATAATTTTTCATGACTTTGTAAGTTAGAAAAATGATAAAAATAGTCAAATACTGTTTTAGTGCTACCTAAGTCTATCTTCTAACAATGTAAGTAATTCATATAAATAGTGCAAAATAAACATGTATGCAGATAGGTTTCATTTTTACCAAATATATGAAAATACTAAATGACAGAAGTGAGTAAAAGAGGCTCAGGGTTTTTTATATTATTAATTCATAATTATATATTCACTGTATAACTACATACAGTGAATATATAATACAATGAATATAATTATATATTCATTTCAATGAATTATATATTCATTCAAATTTAAAACGTAGTTTTATGTATTAAGTCAGAAAATATGCATTCATCATTGGCTGGATGCACAAAAAAACATATGCAAAGTTCAATAGTAACAACTGCATACAAGGGATTCTGGACATGTGAAAAACAACTAACGAAAATCATGCTATGATATTATTTTAAAAATAGCACCTATGGGGCCGGTGAGTTAGCTCAGCAGCATAAGCGCCTGCCTGGCAAGCGCAAGGTCCTGAGTTCAACTCCCGGATCCCACATATGCAAAAAGGGCTGGTGATATCACTCAGCGGCATGGGCGCCTGCTGGTGCACGAGGTCTTGAGGTCGACCCCCGGTACCCACAAAAAAAAAAAAAAAATAGCACCTAGTAAGAAGATAAACCGATTTATATTATCTTCACATTTTGCTACTTATAATATAAAACTGTACTGTGGAAGAGGGAAATTGAAGAAAACTAAGGATTAGAAAATATACGGGAAAGTTGATTTCCTGCAAGGGAACTTATACTCATGTGGGGCCGGAGACATAGCTCAGTGGCACAAGCACCTGCCTGGCAAGTGCAAGGTCCTGAGTTCGATTCCCGGTCCAAAAAAAAAAAAAAACTTATACTCATGAGACACATAAAAAAGATAATGTTGAACTATGTAATAGAAGCAAAGCCTTGAAGTGAGTGGAACATGTGCTTCGCTGTACATGTTTAAATTCACTTTTGCACAAGTTCCTTGGTGATAAACTATATAAAGAAAATCAGCTTCAGAAAAATAAAATTATCTGCTTTAATTCCAATTTTTCCTAACAATATGTTAGGAAATTTATTTTTTCTTTTGATGTTTTAGTTTAAATTTAAATAGGAAAATAAGAAGAAAAAAGAACTGTTAGAACATACTTACATATCTAGGATGTGCAGTTCTCATCCATGTGACAATTAGAATTGAGGAGACCAAAGGGCAAAAAGTATTATTATTTGCTATCAGCAGAAAGGGTACTAACACAAGGAGTATGTCCATGAAAACTTACAACTTTCTTAGGAGATTTTACAAAAATTTCCCTAATCACAGACTACTATCAACAACAACAAAAACAACAACACTGATATTTAAGTTATTTCTACAAAGGAGATATGATGAAACCACAAGAAAGAGTGCTAAATTGAAAAAGGTCTAGAACCACGCCAGATAGACAAGAAAAAGACTCCGAAGAAGAAACAAAAAGAAAAGTTAAAGAGATTGGAGAATAGAGGAAAACAAGAAGAGTTTTGTATCATAAGGACAATAGAACAAAGGTAAAAAAAAAAAAAAATCAACTCAACTGGTTTCAGCAGTGTGTTCCTGAAAGATTTACTACAGAGCAAATAAGCAAAAAGAACAAAGATGTGTGAGGCAGAGGACCTGCTACTTAGGAGACTAAGGCAAAAGGGTGACTTGAGCCCTGGAGTTAGAGACTACTCCAGGCAACATAACAAGCGCCCCTCCCATCCCTACTCCCCAAAAAGTGCTATCAGCGTTTTATGCATATTTCCATTCTTACAACCTCTATGTAATCTCTTGATTACAGACATTCCTCATTTAATGACCTACCTGTTTAACAGCTGTTCGGACTTAATAACCTGCTGCTTGGACTTAAGACCTGTCTTTTTGTTGGGGGAGTACAGTTCTGTACATCCTGTTTATACAGCCTCAGTGTCTTTTATGGTACAGTATGCCTTGTTTGTACAGCACTGTAGTTTTTGCTGATTGTACTATAGAGTGCAGTTGTATGTTCTGTTATACATTACAGTACTGCATGTAAGAGTTATGCAAATAAAACCAGAGTCACGAGATAGAACTTTCCTTTGACCATTTCTTTGATCTGAATATTGTAATGTACATACTATATAATTCCTCATATACTGACCAAGTTAATTTACGATCTAGTCGTGAGAACGGAACTTGGTCCTTAAACGAGGAGTATCTGTATTTTGTTCTCAACCATGAGCTGTGTTCGCCAGGAAATTTTGCCAGTTTTAAAAAATATCTTTTCATTAAGGATGTGGGATTGATAGTTAATATTTGCTAACTACCTTTGGCCTTTTAGTCGTTGAAAGGCTGAGGAGCAGATGGCACCTATGAACACAATTTTTCACGTTCCTGAATTAGGCAAGACCAATGATCATGTGATAATGTTTGTTATCATACTTTTTGATCAGTCTAGTGATAGAATATAAACAAGGCATGTCACCTGGATTTCTTTTCTAATTAACACCTATGATTCTGTCACTTCAAAAATGTAATCCATTCTCCAATGCTTTTGCTTTATTAAAAGTTTAAAAGCAACTTATTTTTCAAATAATTTTGTAGTAGAACAAAAAGTAAATGAAGAATATTACAAATAAAAAATATAAGAGAGGTTATTCATTTTCAGTGTCTCTCTGAAAATATTCAGAAAGCAACTCCTTTAAACACTGCCAACAGAAAGCCCAGTGTGGTGGTGCATGCCTATAATCTTAGCACTCTGGGAAGCTGGGGCAGGAGGAGCCTCAGGTTAACTCGGCAACTAAGCAACTTAGAGAAATTCTGTTTCTGTCTCAAAAATAAAAGGGCTGGTGATGTAACTCAGTGAAGGAACTGGGTTCAATCTCTAATACTACCACATACACACACACACAAAAAGCACAAATACTCAATTTGTGGGTTCATTAAAATGTGATAATATCATGTACCAATGACTACATCTTCTAGCCAGAGAGACAAGTATTTATCAGTACAATTTATTACCAAAGAAAAGCTTAATGATCAGTGACAATATAGTACTCTATATGAAGAGAATTACTAAAATAGGTCTTGCTCTTTCATTAATCTCAGCTGAAAATGTACACTTATTAGTATCACAAACACACAGCATAAAGCAACAGAATCAATCTAGAAGTTGACAGTACTAATAAATTATTGCTCTTGAAGCATAATGTCCAACTAAAAAATAACTACTAAATATATAGCTATAATTAAATTATCATTGATAAATTTTCATTTTATTGTACCAGAAATTCCTTCCATGATAGTGGTACTCTCTTGGCCTTCACTATAACCAAATGTTTGTGTAAACCCTCAACCACCTGGCACCTGACCCCCATGGGAAGAAAATGCGCTTTCAGCTCTTTATTTCATGCACCTCAGCTGGAGAATGTCTATAACGATGTCAAGTTAATAAGGGAATGAAAAAGTGAGTGCATGAATAGCCTTAACACCTTAGCCTCCTCACCCTCAAAAAAGAGCACTGCTAAGTTGCAAGTACATACAAGAAGGTATCAACTCTTTTATATACTAGTTATACAGATATATTTGAGGAATTTTTACCTTATTATAGAGATCAAAAATTCTAAGCAAAGACTTGTAATACTAATTAAAAAATAAAGAACTCAACAGGATCAAAAAACTACTTTTACCCATGAAATATGAAGGATAAGGAAATTTCAACTTGATATAAAACTCAACAGTTTTTTCTGGGAAAGGTGAGAGAGCTTTTACCAAAGCAGATATTTAGGGACTATTTCCTTCAAATTTTCTTGTAGTAAACAAAACAACAAAAAAACTGGAATAGTTCTTTAGTAGCACAATCTTTCTGTGGTGAGGATAAAGGATAAATATCTTTACCTCTTGTGCTCCATACTTAGACTGTATCCATAAGATGCCTGCTTTTGTATTCCTTTGAAATTATGCCCCATGAGATTTGAGGCAACAAAGAAAGCAGCACTTGAATCATTCACAGATAAATCATGCTAGACAAACTGGATATGATAGGAACAGTGGCATCAAGAATGAGATATGCTTGTATCTAGAGGATAAAAACTTCTCTTAGGGGCCGGTGAGATGGCTCAGCGGTTTAAGCACCTGCCTTGCAAGCGCGAAGGCCCGAGTTCGACTCCCGGAACCCACATAGGAAAAAGGGGCCGGTGATATCGCTCAGCGGCACGGGTGCCTGTTGGCGCGTGAGGTCCTGAGGTCGTCCCCCCGGTACCCACAAAAAAAAAAAAAAAAAAAAAAAAACTTCTCTTAGGCAAAAGAGCTAAAAGAAATTTCCATTATTAAGGTAAGCTTGGTAAAATTTGTTTTGACCAGGGCCAGTGAGATGGCTCAGCGGCATAAGCGCCTGCCTGGCAAGCGCGAGATCCTGAGTTCGACTCCCGGAACCCACATACGAAAAAGGGGCCGGTGATATCGCTCTGCGGCACGGGCGCCTACTGGCGCGTGAGGTCCTGAGGTCGAGCCCCGGTACCCACAAAAAAAAAAAAAAAAATTTGTTTTGACTGTATATAAATAATTACTTTCAAATAATCTTAGAACTAATGTTAAGAAACAAAAATAATTTCCTTCACACAGAAATAATTTATAATTATTTAATTTTTAAAGATGGTTTCTTATTAGAAACAAAACATCTAGTAGTAACTTATAATGAACATAGAGAAAACAGAACACACATTAAGTAAAGGCTGATGTTTAACATGAATCTAAAATTGAAGACCTTTTTCTCCTTAACACTAAAAAGCCTTTTATTGCTTTGAATTGGAGGCAGATTTTGAGTAAAAAGCTAGAATATAAGGATCTTAACTTTTCAGACAATGTGAAACAAAAAGAACAAGTTAATTTGCTAAATATGTGTTATAATTTGAGAAAGTTCCTAATTTATTTTCCTATCACTGTAACAAAGTTGTGCAATAAGAAAAATCTCAATAGATTATCTCTCAATAGAGTTAAAGCATCAATTATTTTCCCATTCTACAAGTTACACAGGAGGAGGGGAATTATTAACAGGAATGATAAAGCTGTACTTGCATTTGATAACACAAAGAGAAGCTTACAAATGAGACATCTCATTAGTTTGAGCAGATGGATCAAAATTAAAGGCTGAATAGCCAACTTTTAATTTCCCAGTAGCTAAGAAGAGCTTGAAGTCTTGCAGAGTAGGACTGTTGAAAAATCAACATGAAAAGATTTTCTCCATCTGTCATCACACATGCCTCAGTGAAACACAACTGCCTCCCACTGTTTTTAATACTTTTAAGGCAAAGCTGCACATAAAATCTATTAAGGACATGAGCATACGAGTTTAAGATATTTGGTATACTGAAGCTCATGGAAAGTATGATCACAGAATATCAGCATGGATTTTCAACATGAAATTTTCTGTTCTTATTTAACCCAAATGAAGAGGAACAAAATGAATTCATTTATATATTTAAGAAATTAATTTTTAGCATGAAAATTATTTAGTGCCTGAGTTGTAGTTTTTTTTTTCCCTTTGTATATACACTTCAATTTTCTTAATACTGATCAGTGCTGATAAAATCAAAGTACTCAGGGAAAACAAACCAGGGAGAAATCCAAGATACTAAACAATCTCAAGGCAAGAAAACAAAACCCTGATCATTCATTGAGAGTTTTTTGGTTTTCTTTTTTTTTTTTTAAACTGGAGGAGTGAAGGTGGCATGAGGTGGACCCAGGGAAAATTCAATTAGTTCCTTGGAATAGAATAGACTGAATCAGGTTTTCTTACTACTGTATAAATCCACTAAGATATTTTAAAGCAACAAAATAGAGTCAAAGTTTCAGCACATAACTCAGTAATAAGTAACTGGATGTTTCCTTATTAACAAAGAAAAGCACATTTATCTAATATGTAGTTGGCTATTCAATAACAATGCACTGATTTGCAGATAGTTATAACCATAACTGAATTCCCAAAGTATCTCTCCCTGTCTGTCCCTGCGTCAGTCTGTTTCTCCCCCTACGTGCACATAATTTACTATTACTTATATGGAACAATAAAATATTTAAACAGAAAGCTTCTTAGAATGAAACACACACAGTTAGACTTTTTAGTCATGAGAGTTGGGCAGAATATATTTGAGAATATAATTTGGCTGTCAGCTTTTTAGATAAGGTAAAAAGCTTGTTGAACTACATATTTTTCAATTTCTGACAGATG
Source organism: Erethizon dorsatum (assembly GCA_028451465.1). Lineage (NCBI taxonomy): Eukaryota > Metazoa > Chordata > Mammalia > Rodentia > Erethizontidae > Erethizon > Erethizon dorsatum. The sequence continues at coordinate 99,174,140 of CM051823.1, read as the reverse complement.
TATGCATACAAATTCATTTATTTGAAATTATCTTTTAGAACCTTATACAAAGACAGTGAGTGACTGGGATCAACTGCAATTATGACTGAAAAAAGAACACAATTGAGAAACTTAGTTGTACAAGGAAATACTTTGCTGACCTTCTATTAAAATCATAGAGCATTTTACTACAGCTTTGTTACAGTATCCCTTCAAGAAGATTAAAAAGGAAAAACAATTGTATGAGGGGTTCTGTGTGGCTGGAAACAAAGCCCTACATGAGTCTTAGTATCAGTAATGACTCTGGAGTACCAACTCCTGCATACTGGAATCAATCAAGGATTGTCAATTTTGCTGAAAGAGGCATCCGAGTACTGGGCATATTAGAAAGGCATTCAGCACAATCTATAACTTATCAGGCTAAATAATCATGCAAGCCAAAAAGTACCTGACAGATCAATTTGCAAATAAAACAATGAATGAATGAAAGAATGAATGAATGAATTTATCTATGGTTTTTTTTGAGACAGAGTCTTGCTATGTAGTTCAGGCTGGCCTTGAAGTCACTAGGTAGCCCAGGCTGGCCTCGAACTCACGGTAATCCTCCTGCCTCTGCTTCCCGAGCGCTGGGATTACAGGCATGCCCCACCACACCTGAGAATAAAAGATTTTAGACAGAACAATAATTTTGAAAGGACTGATACAGTGAAAGATTTAAATTTTAGTCAACTTTTACAATGGCATTCATAATATAGAGAATTTAAATAATGAAAATGATAGAGCTTTGTTCTTGAGTTATATTGCAAGGGTACTCTTAACAAGAGGACTACATTAATGCAAAAAATCTATTGTCTTACGATGTCAGTATTTATAATCTGAAGGAACTGGACTGGGCTTTATAATACTGCCAACGCTAAAGGCAAATTTCAACTAGTGCAGCAAAGTCCCAGTGCATTTTTATTTCTTATCATCCTTATCTCACTACTTTACATCTCTAGAGATAGAATAATTCATCGCAATCAAATCGTATTTGCCAGAGTTCATGTACATGATGCTGCACCAGAAGCCAAACCAAAGTGTTTCCTCATAACCCATATTTCTTGGTAGGACCTGTCCAACTAGAAAACAAAATCTAAAAAGGTACCACTGCCTCGAACACAACGATTACAATTTTTAAATATAACACCTTAAGGCAAGACATATATATTTACATTTTAATGCTTTCATTTTTATTTATGGTTCTGTCATATTTTTTAACCAGGAAAATACAGTACCTTAGAAAAACTATAGAAACAACAAGAAAAAGGATAGGAAATTAACAGAATGAAGGGTTAGACCATGTACCTCTGGGTAGTAGAATTAGCAGTGATTACTCCTCACTCCACGCTATTTTTGCTTTCTGTTATGCCTAGGGGTAAAGTTTGTTAGGCTCTTTCTTTATTCAGTCTTCTTTATACTAATAATCATTAAATCACATTTAAAAAAATATTCAAGTAGAGGCGCCAAAAGACTACCAGACCTCAGTGTGAAACAAAAACTCAGGGGAGAAGAACAGGTCCTTCTAACTGAAAACAAGTGTATACTCAAGCCATGAAAAAATGATATGCAATTTATGAGTTACTGTAATATTATGAGGTAATAGTTGACAACTGAAAAACAATCACTAATATGACACCACTCTTCCTTACATGTCTTGAGATTAAGAATAAAAATTAGAAATGGTAAATACACATTTGGTCACAACCTTACAACACACAACGTTCATGACATCCTTAACTAGCTATATAACCTTGGAAAGATGTTTAATGTGTCTTAGGCTCACTTCTCCATTTTTTTTTTTTTTTTTTTTTTTTTTTTGTGGGTACCAGGGGTCGACCTCAGGACCTCGTGCACCAGCAGGCGCCCGTGCTGCTGAGCGATATCACCGGCCCTTTTGTCGTGTGTGGGTTCCGGGAGTCGAACTCGGGCCCTCGTGCTTGCCAGGCAGGCGCTTACGCTGCTGAGCCATCTCAACGGCCCCTCATTTCTCCTTTTAACAAAGTATGTAAAAGGATTAGAAAGATTAAAAGTCAAACAGACTTAAATGGCATCTGAAAATTAGAACTTGAATAAAGCCTTTTTCTCTTGAAGACAATAAAATTGTGAAGACTATATAAAGACATTAAAAATGTTTATTATTCATTAAGGAAAATAGTGAATATAAAACTGTATATACAGCATAATTAGTAACAATTATAACTAAAAATTGAGCAAAATTGTAAGCTGCACATGCAAATGAATAAAAGGCTTACTGAAAGTGTATAAAAATTACAATAATAAACTGAAAACCACAAAATAATAGGGAACCATGAAAAGATCTTTAATGCTGTTATTTAATCTTTATTGAAAAAGTAGATATTTCTACAAAGTCCTACCACTATGGAAAATAAACATGATACTAAGCATTCAAGAGCAGAAATGTGAGACCTACATCCTAACTCTCAGTTCTTAGAAAACACAGCCTAAAGAAAGGTCAGTGTTATCACGCTGTAATTCCTTTGTTGAGTAGCACAGAGCTGGACACGATCTCAGACAGAAGAGTTTGTCAGTACTCTCTATAATGGTAATTACACTTTACACAATTACCCACTGTGCATTTACCTGTACATGTCTGCAGCAAAAGGAGATAGCTCAGAGGTCACAGATTCATAGAGCAGGCAATAAAGGATGTCAAAATGTGCACACAAAAGGCAAAGACATAATCCTTGTCTCCAACCACTGCTTCAGCTGTGAGCATTCTCAACTCCTAGGCCCTTCATGCCCTAGAAACACCAGCCTCTGGTCCTGACGCCTTCCCTGGTTTATCCCGTCCAAGTCTGTCCTTCCTAACCAGCCATCAGATTCATTACAGTAAACTAGATTTACTATAGGAAGAGCCTGCCCTCAGTTTTCATTCTGAAAAGTAATACAATGAATGGATTTACACTAACCTGGCAATAAGATGTCGTCTCTACATCTCTAGCAAGCATCTGTACTTTATAAGGTACACACAGGCCCTATGACAGTAAGGGAACTGAACTGAAAGAGGAGATAGTTTTCCCAAGATGTCTTAAATTACACCACAATAAAAGATACAATTGCTACTTTTCCCAACATTTAGCAATAAGGCTACATTTTATTTTTCAAAGAATTATCTTAAATTATAATATCACATTTTAAAAGCTGGTGTAGTATAATAAGTGTATTTACAGAACAATTATAAACAGCATGATAAAGGTGATAATCCTATAAGAAATGAGTGACCCACAGTTTCAGGGGCCTTCAAATAGCTGTAAGTACTGGCTTAATAATGGTAAAACTATTATTATTATTAATAAAAAAACTATTATTAACTATTAGTAATAGTTTTACTATTATTAAGCTATTTGCTCACATTACTCAAAAGTTATAACCCCGTGTATTTTACATTTACGTTTATACCTGGATGTATACACATTTATCAGTCTCACTAAAAGATTCATGAAGACTGCACATTGTTTAACCTAAAAAAAGTAATTTATTCCAATGACAAGCAATCCTACGTTCCCTGTTAACAAGGCAAGTACAATCAGCCTTCTGATTGTGTAAGGTTCCATGGATTCCTTATCTATGGGTTCTTTATTATGTATTCAACCAAATAACGAAATAAACAACAACAACAAAAAACTGTAATGAACACATACAGACTTTTTTGGTCATGATTCCGTAAACAATACAATATAACAACTACTTACATAGTAATTCCACTGTACGAGGTATTATAACCAATCTAGAGATAATATGAAGTACTTGGGAGGAGTTACATAGGTTTTATGCAAATTTTATGCCATTTTCTTTAAGAGATTTCAGCATGTGTGGATTTTGATGCCCCACGGATAACACAGAACAACTGTGCCTATTTATTAGGTCATTAAGTGCTAATTGTGAGAGAAAAACAATGATGACATTAATTTCTTTAATTTTGGGGACAACACAGTAATACTCCTGTAAGTGGCTTAAATTTTTTTCCTGGTACTTGTGAGGCTGTTTAATTACAAAAAATACTTCAAGGAACAGTAGACATTTTACCAGCTAGTGTCAAAAGAAAAAAAAAAATCTATTAAATCTTCCAAGTGAAGTATTTACATTTTAATTTCTATCATTTAACAAGGGGAACAAATCTTTAACATTACTCATATACAATGAATTCTGTCATCCCCATTTTTTTTTTGGGTACTGGGAATCAAACTCAGGACCTTGTGCTTGCCAGGCAGGCACTGTGCCACTGACCTATATCCCCGGCCCTCCTGTTATCAATTAACTGAAGCTCTCTTGTGATGGAAAAAAAGTCATCACGATTAAAATTCTAGCTAAAATGTTATTAGCTAACAATTCAAAATTAAATGAACACCCAAAATAGCCAACACAATATTGGAAGAGAAGAACAAAGTCAGGGACCTGACATGTTACTCTCTCTTGCACAGAACCTCATTTTCTTCATCTGTCAAGTGAAAAAAATAATACCTGCCTCATAAGCTCTGGAGAGAATTCAATGAGATAATAAATATAAGGCAAGTTTCTCAGTTTCAGGCACTGATTAATAGATAGGAAAGGCCAAACGCTATTTTAGTTATTAATAATTTTGAATCAATTTAAAAATAAATTATTCAAAGTTTTTTTTATTAAAGTAAAACAAAATTAAAATAAAATGAACATTAAGTTTTTTAAAAGTTAAAAATAAATGAGAAAGAGGACACAAAGATGAACTGACTGCTTAAAAAAGTTATTCTTGAAATTAAGTACCCAAAGATTAGATAGAAAACAGATTTTAAAACTGTTTCCTAAAAAGAGAATAAATGTCTCAAGGAAGTATTTCATGCTCTGGAGTCCAATTCATTCTTGATATGTAAGTAAGATTTGGTCTGGAGGAAAAAAGGATTCTTACACGCATTTAAAAGGAATTAAATGCAAAGGGCAGGAATTAAACCCAAATGTAATAAAATGCTAATATTGTATAAAAAATGAATAAACAAATATCCTGTAATAAAATACTTACCCAAAGAACATAACGAATTGGGCAATGATTAATTTTTAAATAAGCAATTATTATCATGCCATATTTAAAAAAAATCTTGATCAAAGAAGTTTGTAGAGATGATGAAGACTGGCACAAAATATAGCTTCTCTGGGACCCAGAATTGGGACACCTGGAAAACAACTCAGTGATGAGAAAAAAAGAAACAGATTTCCAGGAATTAGGAAGAAGCTGATAGGAAAAATGGAAACTGGATAAGCTGGAGAAAATGAGTACAACGGAGAGAAAAGAACAAAGCAATCTGGAAAGCTAGCCCTGGCTCCCAGGGAGGGGGACCTCCCTCCGTAGCCCAGGGAGGGTAAAGAGTTCAAAGGCAAAACAGTGGACTGGGATGGCAGAGTAAGCACCAAGAAAAGCCTATAGCTAATGGAAACTGCAAAAGACCACCATGGAGTTTACTTTGAAAGTGACTCCTTTGGCCCAACAGGCTAGAGCTACTGAAGAAATCCAGTGTAAAGCTGGCCATGTTTGAGAGGATTTAATCAGAAGCCATTTTGGGAAAGGGTTGTGTAAGACTGAACCACAGAACAACCATACTTCAGATTTTCTGATGTCTCCCTACCACAGTGTCTAAGTGCCAAATAGCCACAAGAGACAGTCTCGGGGAGGGTGTGGGGATAGACACAGATCCCCTGAGAAGTTTAAGCTCAGGCAGGGAATAACTCAGGGATGGGGAGGGATCCTTGGTGAGTAGCCAGGCTCTGGTGTGTGGCTTTCACAGGGTTTGATCTGAAAGTGCTGGCATTAAGTGCACTGGTCTGCTTGAACCCCACTGCTTACATCCAACACAGAGCTCAGTGATGTGTTTGCTTTCCCCACAAGAGCAAGGATATGCCTTGGCTTGGATGGCTGCCCCAGCCTGGGGTGTAGGACACAGGGGCCTCTGGAGTGGGGTCGCTTCACAAATCCAGAAGGCATAAAGCTAGGAAGAGAAAAGTGACCTGAAGGGGCAAAAGAGGGCATGGAAAATGAGAGTTGCCAAGTGGTTACAGCTCTAGGGCAGAAACTATTGAACAAACATGTCCAACAGGAAAGGCAAGGCAGGATCCAGCCTCACACAAAAAAATATGTGCACAACATAAGCAAATCAGTAACTGTAAAACACCACAGAAACAAGGACAAAAATCATCTGATCATCTCAATATATGCAGAAAAAGCCTCTGACAAATCCAACATCCTTGCATGATACAAACCCTAAAGGAAACAAGTATAAAGAACTTTATCTCAATATGATAAAAGCCATTTTTATTATAGTATGTACTTGAAATGTTGGCCAGAGCAATCAAGCAAGGAAGAAAGAAAGGGGATATGGATAGAAAAGGAAGAAGTCAAATTATCATTATTTGCAGAAAACATGATCCTCTACATAGAAGACCCCAAAAACTCCACCGGAAGAATCCTAGAATTAATAGCCAGATTCAGCAATGTAGCAGGATACATAATCAACACACAAATATAAACAGCAATCATGTACACGAGTAATGAACACAATGAGAAAGAAATTGGGAAAGTAATATTACAATAGCATCAAGAAAAATTAAATACTTAGGAATTAACATACCCAAAGAAGTGAAAGATCTCTACAATGAAAGCTATAGTACTCTGAAAAAGGAAACTAACAAGGACATCAGAAAATGGCAAGACATCCCCTATTCCTGGACAGGCAGAACCAATATTGTCAAAATGGCCATATTTCCAAAACTGATATATAGGTTTAGTCCAATCCCAATAAAAATATCAGCAGCATTCCTCACAGAACTAGATAAAACAATCTTGAAATTTATATGGAACAAGGAGAGACCCAAAGAAGCAAAACCAATTCTGGGAAACAAGATCAAAGCAGAAGGCATCACAATCCTGGACTTTAAATTATATAATAAAGCTACAGTCATAAAAACAGCATGCTACTGGCAAAAAAACAGATATATAGTTCAAGGGAAGAGAACAAAGGATACAGTAACAATCCCAGGCACAGTCAGCCATCTGATACTCCACAAAGAGACCAAAAATACAGACTGGAGAAAAAGTAGCCTTTTTAACAAATGATGCTGAGAAAACTGGTTATCTACATGGAGAAGACTGTATCTGGTCCCATATCTCCCTCTAAATTAAAATGGATCAAAGATCTAAATATTTAAACAGAAACAATCTGATGGAAAATAATAGGTAAAAGTTTTGAAGACCTAAGCATAGGCAAGGACTTTTTGAACAGAACCCCAATTGCATAAGAAATAACAGTAAGAGTCAACAATGAAATTATTTAAATTAAAATTTTCTGCACAGCAAAGGAAATATAGTGTGACGAAACACCTACAGAACAGGAAAATTTTTTTGCCAGATACACCTCAGACATATAACTAATATCTAGAATATATGAAGAACTCATAAAAATTAGGTAACCCAAAATAAAAAACACAATTAAAATGGGAAACTAAAATGAAGAGACAGGGCTGGGGAGATAGCCGAGTGGCATAAGCGCCTGCCTGGCAAGCATGAGGTCCCGAGTTCGACTCCCAGAACCCACATACAGAAAAAGGGCCGGTGACATCGCTCAGTGGCATGGGCACCTGCTGGCATGCAAGGTCCTGAGTTTGACCCCTGGTACCCTCAAAAAAAATAAATAAATAAAATAAAATGAAGAGACACTTCTCAGAATAGGTACAAATAGCCAATACATATACAAAAGAATGTTAAACACTTCTGACCATCAGAACAATACAAATTAAAACAATATTGAGATTACATCTTACTCCAAAAAGAATAGGTATCATCAAGAAATCAAATAATAACAAATGCTGGTGAAGCTGCATTGTTGGTGGGAATGTAAACTAGTATAACCACTATGGAAATAAGTATGGAGATTACTCAGAAAACTAAAACTAGAAATTCCATTTGACCCAGCTCTTCTGCTTTTAGGTATCTTTCTGCAAGAGATAATGACATTCTATTACACTGAACATGCATACCCATGTTTATTGCAGCACAACTTGTGACAGCTAAATCTTGGAAGTGGCCTAAATGTGGATCAGCAGATAAATAGAGAAAATGGATAAATAAATTTATATACATTGGAGTACTACTCTGACATGAAGAATAAATCTGAGTCATTTGTAGGAAAATGGATACACCTTGAGACTAAAATGTTAAGTGAAATATATGAGACATACAAACTTAAATATCTCATGGTATCTCTCGTGTAAGAAACCCAAAGTATAAACACAGTAAAAAAGAAAAATCAAAGATACAAGAAAATAGGAAAATATGCCTTTGGCAAAAAGGAAGGGGACCAAGAGATGGGGGAGGAGGAAGGAAGGGGATGTAAAATGAATTAAGGTAAGTTATACACATGTATTGCCTCCCTATGGTGAATGTAAATCATTATGTATAGAAACCACCCTATGGTGAATGTAAATCATTATGTATAGAAACCATGTACTAATAAAAATAAAACTTAAGAAAAAAAGTGTGGACCATGGATAATTTAAAACTAAAAGTGCTTCAATTCATGGCCCCACTTCCCCATTCCCCATCCTCCTGTATCTCAAAGTCCCACCTCACCCTGTGATAGGGGGTTGAACTCGGGGCCTTGCAGATGCCAGGCAAGTACTAAACCACATTCCTAGCCTAAAACTGCTTAATTCCTAAAGATCATGAAACAATTAAAAACTCTTTTTCTATTTATTTCAGTTGATATTATTTCATGAAAACAGTAAGAATAATATACCATTACCAATTTTTACATTATGTAAGAAAATATGCATTAACATTTTTTAGGTGTGAAAGAAAGTTGATATCCTTTAAAAAGAAACAAATATAAAGGATGAAATTCTTTTTGTTCTTAAATATTCAATAAAAATAGCAAGCAAAATAGCATGGCCTATCAGTATTAGGATACCAATATTATCTGTCAGTATTTTTATGACATATGGTTACTCATTGGACCAAAATGATTATTAAGAAATTAAAATCTTTGAATCACTGTGTCAGATAAAAATTTTAAGTGAGGAACTATCATTAAACATTCTCTATAAAAGTAAAAAATAAATGTACCTGATGTCCAGCTTTTACTTGCTTCAAAACACTTTCATAGCATACTTCATCCATGTTATTCAACTGTTGCATCTTAAAATTTTGAAAACAAAATATACCAAATGAAACAATTATAAACTTTCTAACTGAAAATGAAACTTTACCAATCATAAATGTATTTTTTTAAATGTCCAAACTAATTAAAATATACAAGAAACATAAAAGAAACCATAAGAAACAAACATAATGCCTTTAATAAATACAAATAAAATTCCTCAAACCAGTTTCAAAATACTACCTAAGAGTGCTAAGTTCTTAAAAGATAGTATCCTTAAGGATAATAGTTAAAAATTTTTAAAGTGCTTTCAGCTTTCCTTATAGAAGCCCATTCATGAGGCTGACTTTCTTCTATTTCATTCCTGTATAATGCAAACTATGCACTTTTCCTGTATAATTCTCAATGTGAGAACACTACAGGTTCTCACATTGTTCTCACAAAGGTTCTCACAAAGAGACCAAAAATACAGACTGGAGGAAAAGTAGCCTTTTTAACAAATGATGCTGAGAAAACTGGTTATCCACATGGAGAAGACTGTATCTGGTCCCATATCTCCCTCTAAATTAAAATGGATCAAAGATCTAAATATTTAAACAGAAACAATCTGATGGAAAATAATAGGTAAAAGTTTTGAAGACCTAAGCATAGGCAAGGACTTTTTGAACAGAACCCCAATTGCATAAGAAATAACAGTAAGAGTCAACAAATGAAATTATTTAAATTAAGATTTTCTGCACAGCAAAGGAAATATAGTGTGATGAAACACCTACAGAACAGGAAAATTTTTCCTATCAGACATATAACTAATATCTAGAATATATGAAGAACTCATAAAAATTAGGTCCCCCAAAATAAAAAACACAACTAAAAATGGGAAACTAAAATGAAGAGACAGGGCTGGGGAGATAGCTGAGCAGCATAAGCGCCTGCCTGGCAAGCGCGAGGTCACGAGTTCGACTCCCAGAACCCACATACAAAAAAAGGGCCGGTGACATGGTATAAAAATGGTATAAAGATCTGAAAAATGGTATAAAGATCTGAAGCCTAAAGATACATATTATTTCTTTAATATATATGAAGAAGGGTACCTATGTTCCAGAAAGTTTTCAGATTAATTGAAAACTAATAAATTGTGAAAAATGAAAGGATCTAATTTGTCCCATTAGTGATAAGATACCTTCTAACCAAAAAAATAAAGTGGCATGGTCATGCCTTAACATATATCTCTTAACATTTAGCGAGAGTTTTCAGATGATGAGAAGTGTCATCTACATCATGATTATGGTTTGAATTTTTTTGTTGTAGTTTCAATAAGGTAAACACTTTAAAATCCTGGAAGTCTTCTGAATGACAGTGGCTAAGTAGGAATAAGATGATCATAGGATAATTTCCTCCTACTAATGACCTGAAAAATCAATCCTATCTCCTCCCCTCCACAAAAATAAACCCCAGTAACTTTTTCAGGGTACTTTGGGGTGAACTGTGGCCAAAGTCATTATTTCAAATTAGAAGTATCATTCACATTAATTTCTCATTTTCTTATAACTGAATGCTAGCATGAGCTTTTGAATTAAATTCTGAAAAATCAAAAAGGATTTCTTTTATAATAAATGATAAAGCAACAACTGATTATAAAACATATTAATAACATCCTGGGGAAATACTTAATGGTTACCAACTATATATTTCAACTGAACACAAAACAAATTTTAATAAGAGAAAAATCTATACTTACAACAAACAAATTTACTGTTTACACTATAGAAGATATGTGAATTTTTAAAAACTTTTGGCAAATTAACCAAAATAATTATGACAGTTCATTATCTAATAATATTCCTTTGATGATTATAATGTTAACACACTATGATGAAAATACTTTTGAATTCAATTAGCTTTAAGTGATTTGCCAATTTGTATGACGCAATTGAAAGAAAATAAGGATTAATATGGCTGACAAGCATCTGAAACAATTTTCTTCTCAAAATTTCTGTGATCGCCATCTGCTCTCAATTGCATTATAAAGCTAAAAACAATCTAAAGCTATGAAAAAATGGTTTTTACATTTATACTTGCGATATATTAAAATCAACTAAATAACCAATTATATATTGAGACATGACTGGAAAAAAAAAAGGCAAGCAGCAAAGAATACTGGAGAGAACCTAAAACAATTAATGAAGGTTAAAATATGTATATATAACTATTACTGTATTGTAAACTATCCTTTTGTGCACAAATTTGAAAAGGATCTCTACAATTTAAAAGACACCAATTTTATCCAGTGCACTTAGTGCACATTATCAGTTGTAGTAACAGTCATTTCTGATATTTACTAGTTGAATGTTTTACTTACAATGGCTCAAGGTAAAAATGGCTCTATTTCACTAATGACATTGCTTTTTATGCAAGAAGTAATTGATATAGTAAAGACCAAGTCTGACATAACAACACATGATTCCATCTTTTCTCTTTTAGTGAAGAGGTTAAAAGGACACTGACTACTGTCCCAAAGCTATTTCTTCTTAAAAAAAAAAACTGTTGAACAGAATGATAAATGATAAATTTAAACAAAGTTTTCCTTCATATTATAAGCATCCTAATGGTACATGGTAGTACTATATACAGAATCAGACAAACTTTTTAAAGCATAGTATATAAATTTAGAAATGCCATTTATATACAGAATTAATATGGTAATAATACAACATTATAAGTTAAATAGAACATTTCCCCAGGTGGTCCCAAGCAACAAGGTATTTTTCAAATGCATATGAGGTCTCTTACTCATTTTAAAGGAAAATTATATAAAAATATACTGGCCTAGGGCCGGTGAGATGGCTCAGAGGCTTAAGCGCCTGCCCGGCAAGCGCGAGGGCCCGAGTTCGACTCCCGGAACCCACATACGAAAAAGGGGCCGGTGATATCACTCAGCGGCACGGGCGCCTTCTGGCGCGCGAGGTCCTGAGGTCGACCCCCCGGTACCCACAAAAAAAAAAAAAAAAAAAAAAAAAAATATATATATATATATATATATATATATATATATATATACTGGCCTAATTAGAGCTTTTATTGTTTCACAATTACCATCAAGTAAGTCAAAATGACTTTACAAAAGTTTTAACAAAAATATTTTGGAAATAACAATGCAAACTACTACAAGTAACTTTCTATAGGAGGACTTACTGTACTACCAGTAGCTGAAGAAGTCTGCTTGATTTCGTCTAAGATGTCACATTCATAGTACTACTCAAATAATCTTCTGCAGTCTCTAATCTCACATAACTATTCAGTAGTAAGTCAACAAGAATAATTTTAGAAAAAAATATAATTAATAAAATGAATATTTACCTTATTTGTACTTTTAATCCCCAAAAATGTCTGTCCAAGAGGTACTGGTCGAAAACGGCCATCAAAGTAGAAGAGTCCAATGTAGGGATTAACGTGTAAAAACGTAGCAACATCAAGGTAGTTGGGTAAGGTTGCAGACAGTCCAAGTATCCTTATCATACTCTGCGTAGATTCAACCTACATGAGTTATTTTAATCACAGGTCCAGTGTGAGTATTAATACTTCCAGAATTGCCTATCCATCAAAACTGCATTATCACCTAACCCGTCGCACTGAGGATGCAGTACTGAACAGACAGACCCACACAACCTACACATGCAGAGACTATTTGTAGAAGCATAAAGAGGGAAGGTAAAAACCCAAGGATTGGATGAAAATTAAAGTACAAATACATTTGCAACATCTTTCAATGAATTTGTTTTCACTAGAGAAATGTTACATATATTATCAAAAAAAAGCCCCACTAAATCCCACTGAAAGTAAAAAACCCTAAATAATACAAAATGATCACCACACCTGTTATCTAAAAAATCTCCTTCACAATATATACAGTAATTGGGAGCATGATTTTAATTATACTCTATTTCTATGCAGTGCCTGTGGTGATCTGTAAAGAAATAAAAGTGATATTTGGTTTTAAAATTGTTACTTAAAACAAAATTCAGTGAGGATATTTTTCATGTCTTTTGATATTAAATACATGATACCCTGGCAAACATTAGTATTTTTCTACTAAAACTCCATTTAAAAATAATCTTTTTTAAAAATAATCATATTTTTAAATCCAAAAGTATAATCTTATCTTAATATAATTCACTGTTGTAAGAATTATTTATTTGAAATAGGAATAGTTTTATGTCCTAAGCCAAATTTCAAAGCTCTATGCACCACAGATATTTACCTAAGAAGTATTCATTGTTGAACACTATAAAAACTAATATTTTGTAGATTACTCCTTATCAGTATGCCAAAGACTAGATGGTACACTGTTTCACCTTGCATAAAATCTAAGTTTGGAAAAAGTCTCCCTATTCATTGAAAGCAAAGTCAGTTAAGCGAACAATTAGTATTTAACGTTGCTAAATACAACAGATTTGGGGTTTTAAACGTTTATCTTTTCCAAATTTCTGCTCATCACTAAAAGTCTGTTTGTAAATTTAGTCCCTAACCTAGCATGCAATTTCAGTGAACAGCTTCTGATCAATCTTCTTTTCAAACGAAGTATGATGTGAAACACTGCCATCTCCTGGGAACATCTGATAATCATAGGAAAAAATAAAAACAGGAACTTTGCTTTTTACTAAAAATAATTACAAGCACTACACTACATACTTCGGAAATTTGAGAAGAATCACATATACCCTTCTTTCATGGAGATTAAAATCTAGAGAAGGATTCTGATGAAGAAAGCATTATAGCAAATTGTAAAAATGTAAGGAAGACTGATAAATGCTAAAAATGTGTAAAGAAGGCACCATAGAGAGAACACAGAAAATACGTTATTCATATTAATTTTAAAACACTTAATAGAAGTGGGTATTTGATAGGTTCAAGAATAGTAGATTTTCAATCAAGGGATGTATATAGCTCTGCAGAAAGAAGACATTATGTAATTTGGCATTTATAATCCTCAGTCTCACAACCAACAAAACATTCTGCCTCTAATAAGATTAGTTTCATCTAGAAAAGGATAAAATAACATGGTTTTGTGTGGCTAGAACTAACTGGTGGATGCTATGTAGAAGTTAAAATTAGACGAGGACTTAATAGTCATTAACTGCAGCTTAGGGATTTAAAATTTTTTCCTAGTATAACAAACAAGTCCTCAAAGGATTATGAGTGGAGTGGTGGGAAACTATACAATTATTATTTGGTTACATTATAGAAATGAAAATGTGAAGGAGCAATTTATACATTATATATTATATATATTGTATGTTAAGAGATATTTATACAATTACATACAATATAAACAATAAACCTGTAAAATATAATTTTATCAGTATGACGAATCTATTAGAGTCTTCGATGATAACAGCCCACTGCGGACACATGCCACAGGTTCACCACCACTGGTTTAAATTATAAATTATATACAGAAATTATATTATTGTGCATTTATAAATAATTTACAAAATATAAAGCTGTTAAAATATTACACATGATGCATAATATTGTGTGAGTGTACATATATACAGAAAGGATTAGTAGCAACTCTATGTTTACTTTTCTCATTCTAAAGGGGGTGCTCAGGACAAAAAGATGTCATTGCTAAATTCCCTTGTAAACATATGAATGACAGACTGGCAAATGCACAAATGATATTTACTGGCTCTAATGATCTGTTGTTGTATGACAGTTCTTATCTGTGGAATCCTTTCAGTTGAATGGATGTGGTCTCCTAGCTGGTTTACTGCAAATAAATGTAGAATGTATGGATTCATACAGCATGGCTCCCTGAAAAATGTCATTAAGCTATTTAAGTATCAAGGTAAAAAACCAAAACATTTCATGATCAAACTAGCTCTCTTTTTTGTAAAAGAAGACTTGCATACTCCTTTTTGAGAGATGTCCTATGTAAACTATAGGCCAATAGCACGAAAGGACCTGTAAAGTAGAGATGGCAGTTTCAGGCGCTTTATCTTATCTCATAACTATCTGTATTTTGAAACTATTTTTATATTGGGTATTAGCTAAAATCTCTGACTTTATAAATCTACTTTGATTATTTAAACCCTTTGTATTTTATATACAGTACGTATATATAGATATTTTTAGTTTATATAGAAAAAAGTGAACATATCCCAAAAAATCCCTCCATTCTATCTCTACTGTAAAAAACCACTTTTTGGCTTACTGCATGCTCTTTCATGTATACGCACCTCACTCTGTGTTAGCTTAAAATCTAAATGTAGGCAAGAACTGTGTTTTGTTCACTGCTATATCTCAAGAACTTAGAAATACGTTGTTGGCACATAAGTGCTTAATAAATGTTCATTAACTGAAAGAATGAATGTAAATACCAATATCCTGCATATATTTTCTTCACAAAAAGAGACCTATGCTACAATACAGGACAGTTTGTTTTTTCAGTGAAGAATTTAACATGGGTATTTCTGAAACCCAGTTCAGATGGCTGTACCTCATTCTTAAATACTGCAAAGTAGTATTTCACTGTAAGTATATAATTTATTAAAGAATTTCATTTTTAATATTTGAATTGTTTTCAAAATACTTCTTTTACAAAGAGAGATCAATGCATATTACTACTAACATATCTTTATGAACTGGTGTTATTATTTCCACAGGTTAGACTTCTACAAGCAAAAGTACAGGGTTAATTTTAATGGATGTTTTCAAATTGTATTACATTTTCGTTTTTCCTTATCTGACAGATACTGATCTGGATTCCTTTTGAGACCCTTTTCTGTATTTCTCAGTATTTTGTTTCTACCATAAAATGTTTCTTCTAGTTTTTTCAGTTTATTTTTCTCAATTAAAAAGTCTATTAAATATATGTGAGATTAAAGATTAATCTTAAGTGTTACACAAATTTCTATTTGATCACTTACATTTTAACTTTTTCAGGTACTATCTTCATTGGTCAGAATATTTTAATATTTACATATCCAAACAGAGCATAAATTTTCTGTCTTTTCCTAAGATAAGTATGTAGAATAGAAAAAATATGATGTCTTAAGAATGTAAATATTTCAAAGGTGAAAACGAGAGAAGAAGGGAGCCTGAGAGAGAGCAGAAAGCTAAGAAGGAAAAAAAAAAATCAAGTGGAAAATCAGGTCAGGGTAACATCACAGAGACAAAGGGGAAAAAGTTTCAAGACTGAAAAAATAATGTGTGGTATTAAATTATCAAAAAGTAGTAATATCAAAGTTAAAACACTAAGTCTGAGAACTATCTTTTGGTAACTGGTAATCCCAGTAGAAGTCTTATTTATGTTCAATTAATGACCAGACTGCAGTAGCTGAAAGATCAAAAAAAGATGTATATAGAGACTAACAGAGAATATAGATTAATATTCTGGGAAACTAGATAGTAAAGACATTTATTAAGCAGAAGTTACTGGAGAAGGACAGATTTGAGGGAGGGTCTTTGGTAAAGATGAAAGGGACATTGCAATTCTTTTAAACTGAAGAGACAGTACTCACTAAGAGGAAGAAGTTAATGATACAGGAGAAGGAAAAAGGGGTAACTTAAGACAGTGAAAGGATGGGGTCCAATGCAGTAGGGACCTCTGAGAAAAGGCTGAGTGGTAAAATGTACAATGATGGGTATACTTAGACTGTGAGAGGAGAGGCTGGGTTTTTTTATGAACAGGCAGAGGAAGAGGAAGGATGGTAATTGAAGGAGTTCAAGCATGGAGAATTCCATTTCCTTTAATAAAATGTGCTGTCACATAAGGAGGCGTAACAGGGTTAGGAAGAGTAATAAAGGAGACTGATTAATTTTAGAAATGGTTACATTACAGAAATAAGGAAAGCGGTACAGAAGTTACAGGGCAATCCCAGGGATCCAGGTAAATTCAGAGTTGATGGATAAATAGTGTACATTGGTCTAAGAATCTATTCTGACATTAGTCTAAATCTCTGTGTCATCTCCCGCCTAATGATTAGCAGTCTGGCCAGAGGTGCAGACGTAGTTCAATTGATTCACTGTGGAAATTTTGCTAGGTATTCACAAGATAAGTAAGTCAAGGTTATTGACAAGAAAATAATTGGCTTTAGAGGCCTGGGCATTTTAGGAAGAAAACAATGGCAAGAGAACATGAATAAAAGACATTAACATATGAAGACTCAAAGGAGTAGATTTCTGGATTAGATTGAAAAACTGATGTTCCTATCCAGATTTGCAGAGAAGGGGTCAGAAAGGAGACAATAACACTCTTTATGTTTTATATTTTAATTTTGCTTAGTCAATATTAGACCTAGATTTGCAACACAGGTTTGACATAGAAATTTTCCTATGTGTATTTCGGCTAAAGAGACTTTAGTAAAATAAGATTTGAAAGAAAGGGAATTTTTAATATGAATATGAATCAGCGAAAGGTTTCTCCACACTAAAATGGTCTTCTCCCCATGAACAATGCACATTAGTACTTCCTTTGAATGCTATATTTTAAGTTTAAAAATGTATTCATGCCTCTAACTTGAAATTACAAAACACTTCCTCTTACCTGCCGCAAAGTACGTGCAACTATGCTTTCTAATACTGGCCCTCTGTCTTCATGCAGCAAATGGACTTCATCAAGAATAAGGAGCTTTACAATTTGGGAAAGAGCAACATCCCCAACACTCTTTCTTGTTACTACGTCCCATTTTTCTGGTGTGGTCACAAGCATCTATAACACAAGAAAAGATAATCAAGTTAAAATGGAGATTCCATAATTTATTTAAATTTCAAATTTCATTCAAAAAGAAATTTTTTGCCATCTCTGTATAAATCAAATAAAAAGAATTTTTTTTTTTATTTTAGAGAAAAAAGATAAACAAACAATGAAACCGAGTTTCAAAACAGCTCAGTAGGACAGTTAAAATAGTCGATACATTGTGTATTGTTGTCTTCCTAGTAGTTATTCAGAGTGCAAGATATAGTCATGATATCTTGTCTAAACAATATTAGCACAAAACATTCTTTTCAAGGAACTAAGAGAAGCTAGCTGTATAACTATCTTAACTATCTTGTGTATACATATATATTATTTTCTTTTTCCCTTTCTTCCCTTCCCCTTTCCATCTAGCTCACAAAAGATAATGGTCAATTCAAGAGGATCGTTCCTTAAGGTAATGATTTAAAGCAGTTATTTAAAAATCCTGTAGACAGTTTGTCAGTAAATGGTAGTGTGAGGTATACAAATTATTCAAGTTTTTTTAAAAAAGCATCTAATAATGTGGAAAAAAAACTATTTGTAAAGTATACACTGATAATGGTCTTTATTTGAAAAGGGACTAAGAAGTAGCAGAAGCTTTCTTTAAAGAAAACCTGAGAGCATTCTAGCAAAATCATAGATCTTAAGCCTATTCAAATTTGGAGGAAACTACTGTTGCTATACATTCTCTAAAAAAAACTGTTCTTTAATATCAACCTTATATACCATACTTTATAATAAAAACTGATAGATTTAATAAACTGTAACTGACAAATACAACAACCGAAACAGTGGATTGCTGGAGATCAGGCGAATAAGAGCAGAAGTAGGCCTACAGCATTTATGTGAACTTCATAAAAGCAGACCTCTTGGCATGAAGTTGTTATTATAAGTCTACTTACTTTTTGTATAATAAATTCTTTTGATCCTCTAAAACCATACAGTAGCAGAAAAAGATGGAAATTTTATATCTTCTACTGTACCACTGTCATATTAGGAAATAAGCCCATATGTGGATAATTCAAAGAATGTAAGGGGGTAACAATAAAACCCAGTGCTTCTCTTAGCCAGTATATCAGGATGGGGGATTGATGAGAATCAACAACTCAACTGTGCTTTGCAGGGTTTAGCTGAGTCAGGGGTCAATTAACTCTCCTCAATATTTTAATGCTATTACACATTTGTTTGAAAGCCACTTACAGTGACAACAATTTTATTTATTTAGATTGCAAATGGTGAATAAATTCTTAACAAAAGTACAATTTATCAATATGACCTGCTGCATTATAAGAGAAATGATTGTTATCATTTTGAAAAGAACTACTTCGACTACAAAATTTAGTGATTGTAATTCTACAAAGTGTTAATTAGCAGAGAACAATGAAATAGTAATACACGTTTAAGGTGTGAAGCACTACAAAAACCAAATGACACAGCTATCTTACTAAAGGTAAAATGGCAATGTTGAGATCAGATCAACTTTTACAGAAATCATATGCTACTAAAATTAAGAATAAAGAACAGTATAATGAATTCTAAAGTAGTATGATATATTCACTGTACATAAACATCTCCTTTATCATATTACAATAAATTTAAACTGAAATACTTTGAATGACAGGCCCAAACCAACCCAAGATATATTATCATAAATGCAGAGATAAAATAACTTATTGACCAACATTTTAATTATAAGCCCTTGAAAAACATGCTCATAGGTTTAAAAAGGAGCAATTCCTCTAAACTGTAATAGCACATTAAAATACAAAATAAAGAAGGTATTTTAGAAGTAGTAAATTTTGAGACAACTATATTATATTGAGAGAACTATAAAGTGTACTATTAAATCTTAAGTACAGTTTGGCTATATATCTCACATGATTTAGAATAGTATACCAGCACTTTCTTATTATATTTCAGATATAATAATGTAAGAAATTATAAAATCAAAATTTTCAAACATCAGAAAGCTATACCACCAAATGCTAAGAATTCGTGTTAGCATTTTGTGTTCTGTACCTTTCTTTTAACACATTAAGAAATGGTTTCATTTATACCATTTCACTACTGAAATGGCTAGAAAATAGTGTCACACTTGTTTAATAAATTGGAACTCATGTAACACATTTCCTTCTGCTATTGTATTAGATTATGTGTGAACTGTCAATATTTTTACTGTGAAAGTAAAATTTTTTTCTGTGTAAGTACAAATTCCCTCAGCAATATAAAAATCATTATTCAAAATTGTTCCAATTTTAGTCCATCCATCAGAAAAGCAGAATAGGTGAGACACTTATACATCGCCATTATGCTAAAAATTTGGTGTATTCAATTTTAAGATGTTTATCAAGTTACCAGCAAAACTAAAAGACCTAAAACTTTCAAGAATCAATTTATTTGCTAATTCACCGAAACATAATTAAAAACTTTCCTTACATGTATATATGTACTTAGTTTTGATAAATGTTTTACAACTTCTCAATTATTCTTTCCTAAAAGTGAAGCATATTCTTCAGGAGGGAAAGGGAAAAGTAGCAAAATTTTTAATTTGAACTTTCCATAATTATTTGCATAATCCAATAATTGGACAGTACTGCAAACCGTTTATCAAAACACACCAGAGAGGGAGTGTTCACTGAATGAAGAATGTTGTGCCTGAATCCAAGTACTGGAAGACTTATCCCAAATAGAAGGCTTTTGATTTCTGAGCTAATAACTATGAGATGGCAAAGCTTCTTGCCAAAGAATGCCTGTGAGAGGAATGAATTTGAGCATGAATTTTACATTCTGTTCCTTCCTTTCCCCCACATATTAACAGACTGAACTGATCTAATGCTCCTTCTGAAATGGAAAATGCAGAGTCAAGAGGTAGAAAGGGCTGTTACTATATCAATCAGGAGTTACAAGCAGATGATCAGCTCCTGAGTTAGGACACAGAACTATGATCCAGGCTTTTGGCATTTGTAAGAAGAAATCTGTAAAAAGAAGTTGGTATCTATACATTTGTATTTATATTTTTTACTCTACAAATAGTTACTGGAGAGACAAAGATGAAAAAAATAATTTATGTTGCTAGGGCTAACTGATAAAGATCTGAGACAGAATGATACGAAAGAAATCAAGTTAGTGTTTAAAGGAGAAGGAACAGACAAAAAGAGCAGAAGGGATCATCTTAAGGGGACAGAATTTTTCGATGCCTTGATTTTTAGTTGTTAGGAGTATGGCTTACAAATTTGTTAAAATTCACTGTGCTAGATATTTACAAATGCGTGTATCATTCTTTGTAAAATGAACCCCAATTTTTAAAAATTTCAAAAAGAAAGGTGTAGAGAGAAAATGTAATTTACGGATTTCAGCTAAAACAAAGGTGGCAAGTGGGGAAACAAAGACTAATTTGATATGAGTAATATTAAGAAAATGCTGTTAAAATTATTTAACACAATATAGGTATTATAAATTTTTCAAAGAGGTTCTTGCTTTTTAGAGATACTTCTATTCATAAGTGACAACTTAAAAAAAACATAAACCAAAAAACATTAGTTAAAAGGATATACTACTTGTTTCAAATGGAAAAAAATAAGGTTCTACCCTGATATACAATATATAAAACAAATACCAATGTTTAAATATAACAAGCTTTAAAATTTTATTTATCTCCTAAGTAACTCCATCATTCATTTATTTATTTTAAACATTAAGGCTGTAATTGGCAGCGGTCTTTTTATAAAATAAATTTATTACTTTCATCTTCCCAGACCAGTAGGCTTCAAATTTCTGGCTTCTCAGACTCAAACTCATGCAAACACACACACACACACACACACACACACACACACACCCTCCCTGCGTTTCAGGTCCTAATGACATTCTGGCTTCTCAGACTCAAACTCATGCAAACACACACACACACACACACACACACACACACACCCTCCCTGCCTTTCAGGTCCTAATGACATTCAAAACAATCTTACTGGCTACAAAAGAAGTATTTCCCAACCTGAAGCTAGTATGATGAAGTCTCACTAAAATGAACAGCTCTATGTTGTATATTTGGGCTCCAAGATTTTTAAAATTTTATCCCCAGCATATAGTACTCTGAAACTTTACAAATAAAAATTCTACCTATCATTCAAAGTTAAAATCAAACTGTTATATCAATGAAAATTTTCAATTTGTCTCAACAAGAATAAATCCCTTTGTCCTCCGCTCCTAACACCAGACCATTTTGCCTAAGGTGACAGGAGAACATACTATATTTCTTGTACTTGATTGTAAGTCAAGAGAGATCTAAAAACAAGTTTTCTCCTAGACATTTACATGTGCAATTACAACACTATTCTCCATGAGTCAAAAATAACAAACAAGGTCTGGGGATTCAGCTCAGTGCAGTGTATTTGTCTAACATGTGTGATGCCCCGGGTTCAATCGCCACTACTACAAAAATAAGCAAACAAAAATCCTACAAAACTGTCTACATATACACCAATTTTAAAATGCAGTATGTGAGTTTGATAACAAAGATGTGTGCACAAACGCTATTATGAAATGCAACTTAGCTATACTATGTGTAATACTGAGTAAATCCAAAAACTCAAGAAATTAACTGAAAATCATGAATACAGTTTTTCATATTTATATAAAAGTCATAAAGAAGATTAGTGAGAAAGAGTGGGGAGATGAAAAAGGGGAGAAGATAGAGAAAGGGTTAAGTGAAAGACGGAAAATCCCATATATTTAGAGAAGATGTAGAGCAACTTGAACTCTCAAAAAACAATGGCAAGATTATAAAATTATATATAACCACTTCGATAAATTGCTTAGTAACATCTAAAGCTGAATATACATATGTTGGCTGGGGACCCAGCAAGTTCATTCCAGTATGTTATATATCCAACAGACATTCACACATATGTGCACTCAAAAGATATGTATCAGTTATTTAAGCTGTATAATTTATAATATTCAAAAATTGGGAAAAAAATCAAATGTTTTCCAATAATAAAATTTATAATTAGTAACATATTTATATATTGGAATACTACACAATGAAAATGATTGAAGTACTAAATTATATGCAGCAACATGGGGAAAAAAACCTTATAATCTTAATGTTAAGTGAAAGAATCCAGACACATATGATATAATTTATTTAAAATTTTTAAAAAAGTGAAAATAAAGCAAGGTGTTGAGAGCTAAGACATTTGTTACTTCTGAGAAGAAAAAAGTGTAGCAGAAGAGGATAGTAACAAGAGATTGTGAGGTAATAATAATATTCTACATCTTGATGTGGGTGGTGGTTACATCAGTTTGTTCACTTTAGAAAAATTCATTTTTCTTTATGGCAGTGCAATACACCATTGTGTAATAAACAACTAAGTTTTCTTTATCCATTCACTGTACCAACTCCCCACAAGGAATGTAAACATTATGTATTGCAAATATGTACTAATAAAAAAAGGAAAAACCATTTTTATTTCCTACAATTTCATTTTTTTGCAATTTTA
Source organism: Erethizon dorsatum (assembly GCA_028451465.1). NCBI lineage: Eukaryota > Metazoa > Chordata > Mammalia > Rodentia > Erethizontidae > Erethizon > Erethizon dorsatum. The sequence continues at coordinate 99,150,738 of CM051823.1, read as the reverse complement.
TTTCAGTAACAAATGTGCACATAAATACTAATGTAATAATATATAACATTTAATAGCAAAACTTAAATGATAAGAAGGGACTTCTAAACTATACTGCTAAAAGGTAAGAGTTCTGCAGATAATATTTTAGGCAGTGAAAAAAAAAAAGAAAATACATTCTTTGTGATTCTAATATGATTTCACCATATATCATCTGTTTGATCATATGTGTAAACGCGTGTTTACACTGAAAATTTTTTGAGGTCAGAGACCAACTTCGGAATTCAAAATGTAAATCTACATTCCTCAACCTGTTGAGTAGAAAAAATAATTTTTAAGGTACAGAAGACAATTTCCTGCCAACTTATCAATCTCCCCTTCAAACAGGGAGCCCCCATAAATACCAAAAGCAAAAGAATTTACAACAAAAGCGTATTTGTTGTAAATATCTGAACAAGGAAGAAAGAAATGACACTTATTTTCCTGTTGCTATTAAAAAATTGTTCTTGTACTTTAGGGTTTTTTTTTTTCAATGTGGGTACCGGGGGTCAACCTCAGGGCCTTGCACTTGCCAGCAGGCGCTTGTGCCACTGAGCAATATCACCAGCCCTTTTTTCCTTTATGTGGGTTCCGGGAGTCGAACTCAGGACCTCGCGCTTGCCGGGCAGGTTCTTATGCCGGTGAGCTATCTCACCGGCCCTGTACTTTAGGTTTTTAACACATACTCTATATCATATTAAAGCTTAAAAGTCTATATAAGTTTTTTTCTCCTTTTGAAAATGGTATGTAGGGCCGGTGAGATGGCTCAGCGGCTTAAGCGCCTGCCTGGCAAGCGCGAGGGCCTGAGTTCGACTCCCGGAACCCACATACGAAAAAGGGGCCGGTGATATCGCTCAGTGGCACGGGCGCCTGCTGGCACGCGAGGTCCTGAGGTCGACCCCCTGGTACCCACAAAAAAAAAAAAAAAAGAAAATGGTATGTAATTTTTGGCTTTCACAACCACACAAACAGCAAAGTAACAAACTTTGAGGGAAAGCATAAGTCTCCCAGATCTAGTTTAAAAATCTCATTTTATTGATTAACACGAAGACATAAAGTTACTTTAGCAATGTCTTGTAACTAACTAGTAGGAAAAGTAGGGGCACTGTATGTCTCTTTGCACTTAACAATGGCTCCATGGCTCACTCTTCTCATAAAAATGAGAGAAAAGAGAAAAAAAACCCTTTTTTTGAGGTACACAAGTTATCAGTTACAGAGCCATTCAAGAAGGGCCTACCTTCTCACTTCTTTTCTAAGTAAAATCTCTTTTGCTCTTCTGCTTTCCACTCTCTCCTTCACCAAGTGGTCTTTTCCTGGACCCAACACAGACAAGCACCCATGGCTGAGGACAACCATGGATCAGTCTCACACACGCTCATAAGGCACATGTTAGTGTTCATGGAACAGAAAGTGCACTATGTGCTCGTACGAATGCACAAGGAAAAATCACACCATTTCAGCCCCATTGTCATTGCAGGTAGAGACAATGAGAGGGTAGATGAGGAATAAACATAAGTTACAACACATGTGGTGTTCACTAAGACTTGTGACGAAGTTGCTCATGTGGATAACTTTATGACTAACGAGGCACATCAGAGCTGGTTAATAATACAATTAGGAAACTGCTGAACAGTTACTCAAAAATTACTACTTAAAAAACAAAAAAAAATTCACCAAATCAAAACAGCCACTACTGTATCTTAGAATGAAGGCTCTGATGGAGGTCTGGGTGGATAAGAGAGGGAGGGGAACAAAGAAATAGAGAGAAAGAAAAAAAGGAGAGAAGTATGAAAGAAAATGTGTGTACATAGAGTATATGTGCTGCCGAAGCGAGCACGTGTGTACATAGAGAAATAAGGCATTTTGTGGAAAGGTCTGCAGCCCCTTGAACAAAGTCCTAAAATGTGATGACCCCAATGTCTCCTGGAATTCTAATTTTCTGTAAAGAACAATTAGCTCGTGAATAACAGTGTCTCAGTCCTTAAAATCTTCAAATTTTAAAGAATTCACTATATATAAGACATCATAATGAATTTACTATTGACAACATATATCTGGCCTAAGATACTAAGCAATGCTTTCAATGCTTAAAAGTAGTCTGCTATATGTTTAATCCTGTTATGTCTACTGTGAAATTACATGTCATATTAATACACTGAATTTTAAAATATTATTTTGATAATCAGAGTACTTGTTTCTTTGTGGCAGATGGGCATAAATTAAAAGTAGATTTAGAATTTTACATCAAAAGGAATACAATATTTTTAAAGATAAAAGTACACTTTCTTGACATAATATTTAAAACTATTCTAATTTTTTTAGAATTTAGAAAATTAGAAAAAAGTTGAAAGTCACATCAATGACCTATCTAAACCAGAATGATAAAACCCAAATATAGCCATTAAGATCCACTATTATTTTATACTATTTTATATGTCTTTATGAAGGTGAAACAATGCTATCAAACACATTTTAAAAATATATCTTACAATTGATAAAATAGGGTATATTTAGTTGAAAATGTCTGGGATCTATTAACTATGATGAAGAGGAATATTTAAGAATACTCAATACATCTTCTGTGCTGAAAAAGTCAGCTTGGAAATGTTACAAATCACATTCTAACATTATAGGGGTAGACCATGAAAATGCCTGCAAAATTTTAAGGAGTCTATCTTCCTTATTAAAATACATAATCATATATCTAATCAACCGATAAGTTTACAAATTATATGAATGTTTTAATTTCAAGATTAAATCTAAAGTGTCACAAAGTTTAAACTCCATGAACATTTATATAATTGCAGTTATACTAACCTGATATACTAATGTCAGTTTTGATAGATAGCAATAGCCCCTGTAATGGAATCTGACAGTTTGCAGATTATACCCGCCACTCGGGACACTACAATGAATCAGTTAGTTCCAACAACTTCCTTTTCTACATTTTCTTATGTTTCCACCTTTCCCGTCAATTCACATGCATAAGTACACACTCATACATGTAAAGCACAAAGTTCTCTTAAGTATCTAGTTACATTTATGTCAAGGATAGTAGCTTTCAAGTATAAAATAAAAATAAAAAAACTAGTGGGAAAATCTTTAAGTACAAACGTATATCACAACACATTGTTACAAAGTACAGACCTGTTATAATTAAAGCATAAAGATGTGCATTTGAAGTATATCTGGTATTTTATATTAGAAAAAAAAACTATGATGCCATTTTTAGCTAAAATTCCATAAACATAAAGTATAAAGTATAATTCAGTAAGAAATTTTAAAAGCTTGGAAAGAGCAGAGCATGGAATGCTAGGTGAGGGAAAGTTTCCCTATTAAAATTTAAACATTTAATACATATTTTCAATTTGAACTCTGAGATAGCATTTAGACTTCTGTAACAAACCTGATCAGAGAACAATTTTCCTTTTATTCTATGTACATATGTGTATGTTATATATATATATATATTTATATATATTTACATAAATATTTATTTATACAGTTTCATATAATTTTTTTGAGATAGGATCTTGCTATTTATATAAATTTTGGGGGGTTTTGCTTCTTGCTTGCTTGCTCCTTGCTTCTTGAGATATGGTCTTGCTATTTATATAAAATTTTTTGAGATAAGGTCTTGCTATGTTAGACTGAACTCAAACTCCTGATCCTACAGCCTCAGCCTCCTAAGTAAATGAGATTACAGATATGCACCTCTGCACCCAGCAAAGATCATTTTGTTAATTAAAAACACTTGTGATCCCAGTACTCCGGGAAGCTGAGGCAGTTCAAGCCCAACATGAGGAACTTAGTGAGACCCCATCTTAAAATAAAAAAACAAAAGGGCTAGAGATGTAGCTCAGTGAGAAGGCCCTGGTTTCTATCCTCAGATCACAACAATAATAAAACAGCAGCAGCAGCAGCAGCAAAATACTTTGCCTCAATTTCAGAATACACATTTTGAATTTCAGCCTTACTAGCATGAGCTTGTAAAAGACACACACTTTGTTACCTTTAAACTTAATGAATTAAACACAATTGAGGAAAAAAAAAAAGCTGTCTACATTTCTCTGCATACAACCTATAAAGACTTTGCCTTAATCTTTCTAACTGCTACAATTACCAGGATTTCATTCTATTGAAGGCCTGTAGCACAGAGATCTGCTACAACTTATAATAATGCCTCCCTACATTCACAAAAACAGGTTGTTATTATGTAGCTATCCTGTGGTGGCAACTTGTCTTGTGAGCTCCAATTTGTACAATTGGGCCATGGCTTATAGAGAACAGGTTTCCTTGAATTACGGTAAAGCAGTGTTTTTCCAAAGCTGACTGTTGTCATGCCTTTAATAGTGGGAAAGGAGCCCAGATAACCCCTTTCGTATGACTGAAAATCTGACAGACATTAGCACTCATCTGCCACATTTATAAAGCCTAGTTTGAGAATAAATTAATTTCTAAAATGTTCAAATGGGAAGGGGAAATAGGGAGGGCAGAGGGGGGAAGGAAGGAAGGGAAAAGGAAAAAAAGATGAGAAAAGAAGAAAAAAATGGAAACAAAGCTTTTGTAAACAAGGAGGGGGAAGAGGGGTTGAAGGGAGGACAGGGGAATGAGAAAAAAAAAGGAATCAAGTTATATCATGTACAGGTACAAATTCCCTATAATAATAAATGTGATCATTATGCATACCTAAAATGTACCAATAAACTTAATTAATTAATTTAAAAAAAGAAACTCAAAAAAATTAACTCCTTAGTAAAATGAAGTACTTTAGAGGGTCATATTATAATGTCAAACAACTTCACCTCAAATGTGAAGAACTAAATAAATGTATTCTGTGGCGATTCACAAAAATGACAAAGTACTACCAATTTCATCTCTCCAAACTAAGTTCAAACATTCAATACTAAGAGGCTATTTTTATTCAAGAACAGATAATCAAAAGTTTATTTGGAATCTACCTTTGGGAAGGAGAGACAGAAGGGAGGAATCTAAAACTTTATCAAGAAATTATGGCAGAATAGAACCTGCTGAAATTGACTGCAATTGAGGAAATAGATGTTTTTGTAGTTCCTTACTGGTCAATTATTTTTATTATGTGAATCGTTTGTATCTTACTTAGAAAAAGAACAAAGCCAGGTCACTTAATCACAATTTATTGTTATTTAAAGAGAGCTTCCTAATAGACATTTGTTTCTGATTCATTCAGTGTTCTCAAGAATGTGTCTAAGGAGAGAAATAAAAAGATAACTAGAAGTTGTACACTTACTCTTTTTTTTTTTTTTTTTTGTGGGTACCGGGGGGTCGACCTCAGGACCTCGCGCACCAGCAGGCGCCCGTGCCTCTGAGCGATATCACCGGCCCCTTTTTCGTATGTGGGATCCAGGAGTCGAACTCGGGCCCTCGCGCTTGCAAGGCAGGCGCTTATGCCGCTGAGCCATCTCACCGGCCCTGTACACTTACTCTTTAAGGAGAAAAAGTAGAGGAGAAATGTAGTTCAAACTTTCTGTTGTACAGTGCACCCTTGACTTACAAACTCAATTCGTTCCCGAGGGCCGGCTGTGACTCAAGTTGTTAGTTGAAGGTTCAGGCTCCTCTACACAGCCTCCAAAGTCTCTCTCCTGTACACAGGCGGATCTCAGCGTCCTTAGAGAGACGTTGGCTCAGATTTCCCAATTAACTCCATACAGGAAAGGATATTGTAATGTTCCTTCCAGAACTTTTTAAGAGTCAAATCTGTATCTGAGACCATCTGGAAGCACAAGAAGCTGGCACTTGGGTCATAACTCAAGACTTTGGTCATGAGTTAAAAATAAAATTCCGGGCATTACCCAAGTTGTTTGTAGATCAGGCCAGCTGTAACTCGAGGTCCACCGTATAACATTATAAAATGCAATCTATGGGAAGAGGCCCACAACTTACTGAGGCCTGGACAAAGAACTGGTAACCTCACTGCCAAGCCATTGGCTTCAGTAATGAAACTAGGTCCTAGATACTGTTTCTCTTAGGATAGTGTTGAAGAAAGCCTGGATCTTAATGGCTCCTCCAGGATGTAAACTAAACTAAATGGTACTGACGACTCATTTTTGCATGAAGAACAAAGTCATATCTCATCCACAGTGAAACAAATACAAGTTGAACATTCTGAAATGAGGACTCAGAGATTTTGTTAATGGCCCTGTCCTGTGACCACACCTCACCATCTCATTTGCCTCTCCTGCACAGGGCCTTCCTATCAGTGTAGGCCAACATTTCATCTCCTCACCTCCCCCCCTAAGGCAAATCTGAGATCTCCTGGGTTAATTTCCTCAAAGGCAAGGAAGAGGAGCAGGCAGTCCTATAATATAAACACTCCTATAAAGAGTCGATAAACACTCCTAAATTTTATAGTCATGTCTCACTCATCAATATACAATCTGATTAATTGTGAATGTTTAATAAAAATGAACTAAATAGCTTTCAGTCATGCATTTGTCAAATATTTATTATGCATTTACTATTACAAATGATGTAGTTTCCCTCCAATATCAGAAGATAACAGTATCTACCTATCACCGAATTATAATGCAAATAAAATGTTAATGCACATAAAGTATTTAGAATAATGCTGGACATGGAGTAGTATTAGCTGTGCTTTCTAACACTATCATCACTATAATCATCTTGCCCCTCCTCTTTCTCCTCTTCCTTCTTTTTTTAATGTGACAAGCACAATGCTAAGCACTAGGGGAGGAGTAGTAAGGTAGGATTAAGGCAGAAGGCCCTGATCTCATACAGCTTACACTAGGGTAAGCTGGCGTGGCAATAGGCCAGGCTATACACTATTATATTTCAACCTAATGAGAGAAATGAAAAAAGTCTTCAGAGCAGCGTGTGGTGGTGCACGCCCATAATCCCGGCACTCAGAAGGCTGAGGCAGGAGGATCACCATGAGTTCAAGGCCAGCCTGAGCTACATAATGACTTCAAGGCCAACTTGAAGTATATGGCAAGACCTGTCTCAAACACACACAAACACACACACAGTTTCACAAGCAGAAACACAATATAAAAAGAACATGTGGGGGAGAGAATACCAGATTTAAGACAGGCAGAATATGTGACTGCAACAAAGAGAATGAAATGACTGGAGCTAGGTGGAAATGAGAGGTGAAGAGACAGATCACTCATAGTGTTTCAGCCATTTTGATAAGAAAGACTACAGGACTGAGCAAGGGGAGGAGTGAAACTGATCAGATGACATTATTTCTGGCTACCTGGAGAGAAAGGCTTGCGGGAGCAGACTGGATGGAACTCCAATTACAAGATCACAGAACTAATCATGGGGAGACCTGACAGAGACCCATACTAGGAAGGTATGCTAATGAATACGGTGACACAAAGGAAGTCCTTGATTCTGGGAAATAATTAGAAGATAAAATCATTAGAACTAGTGTTGCACTGACTATATTTTACTTTTCACTTTTTCCAAGAAAGAATATTATATTCTGCCAGAAACCCCCCATGTGGCAGATATTTTACACTCTTTACTAACCTCCTTATACAGGATGAAATAATCACAAATGAAACATTATATAATACACTTAAAAATTATCCTCTGACAAAGATTTTCTAATTTGATTTGACAATGTAATGGAAGGATGTTAAAGTTGGTTAGATTGGTTATCTTTTTTTAGGTCATTAACTGTCAATACTTTTAGGCATGTGTCTACCTCTTTTTTGTATGTTTAACTCTAATAGCTGTAGGATTACAGTTAATAAGCAAAGACAGATAAAAAGGAATGCTAGAAGGTGAGACTTATTATATAGCAAAAATTAGTCTTCCTAGAATTTAAAATACTTTTGTAGATTTCATTACACAGAAAAAGAAAAACAGAATCATTGTAACAACTCCACAATTATAAAAAACCAGACATAACCTATCCATTACTTTATAATACATATCATATTTCTAAGTAAAACAGATAATTTTTCAAAATGATACTGATATTTGTGGTTAGTGAGGTCATGTCTTGCAACTTACTGAAAAAGGATTCTTCTGAAACTAAACTTAATAAATAACTAGAAGACTTAAGGACCTTTACTTTTACTTTTACTTTTATGAACTCTGTATTATGTTATAATTTTGAAACAGAAGATATCCTAACTTTTTACTTGGAAAAAAATCATAAGCTTTCTAATGACTTTTTGTCTATATTTCATTAGGTTAGTGTGATAACTTTTCAAGCAAGGTTCTGGAACCAATTTAAAAATGAATTTTCTAATTACTTTGCTACTTTTTCTTAAAGTCCATACAAATATGAAAGAATCACATGACAGAAGAAAAGAAATATCAATGTAAAATAAAACAAAATAAAAAAGAAACCATTAATAAAATCTGATTTCCACTTCCCTAGTACTATGGAATAAGCTTTTCTTCTTACAAAGGAATACTATGGAATAGGGAAAGTTATTATTTTCTTTAGTAAAATCTTCTAGTAAAGATTTTTTTTTTTTTTGTGGGTATCAGGTGTTGACCTCAGGACCTTGCGCACCAGCAGGCGCCCGTGCCACTGAGCGATATCACTGGCCCTTTTTATTTTGTCTGTGGGTTCCAGGAGTTGAACTCAGGACCTTGCACTTGCCAGGCAGGCGCTTATGCCACTGAGCCATCTCACCGGCCCAGGATAAGATTTTTATGCACTAAAAATAGTACTTTTTTCTACAACCTCCAACCCAAACATATCAAGAAGAACAAAGAGTTAAAAAGAGAATATATACACAGAAGTGGATTTACTGAAAGTACTCTAATGTACTTCACAAGTTGCTATTAAATATTGCAAAAGTAAAATTCATCAGTAACTAACATTAATGATTACGTGCTGATTCCAAGTAATTTGAAAGCACTTATTAATGAGACATTCTTCAAAATAAAACTCTCATTATTTCTTAATGGCATACTTTCAGTGCAGGAAATTGTTATCTTAGCAAATAATATTTATATTTTACCAGGGAGTATTAAAACTAGTAGGTTTCCAATTCATTATATATATAAATACATGATTAAGCTTTTCTTAATCATTCTTAGAGATAAAAACTTTTACATTTTATGTTCTATTCTCAAAATTTTAGATATTTCTCAATTAAAAGACTTGAAAAGTTCATGTTATCAGTTTTTTAATTTCATAAAATTGGAAATGCAAATAGAAAAATCAGAGAATACAAAATGCTTAAAGACCTGAAAAACCACTACTGTCACCAAAAATACAGTAATTATTTTGTGCAGTTACTTAAAAAAAATTAAACATAAAGGTACAAAAGAATATTGCTGTTATCCTTTATTCTGGTACTGAAATGAGTACTATTAAGAACAAATCTCAAACCAGATAAATGACAACTAGACACATAGGAAGAGGTACCGTCACTAATATAAATACCACGCTAATTTCTAAACTAACTCAATACCTCAGAAGATTTAGAGATTTCATCATTAAAACTTTGGGTTTTTCAAGTGGTTTAAGAACTGTACCTATACTTAAGTATCTTAGGGAACAATGATTTCAAACAACCCCCTTTCTTCAAAATTAAGACCTAGCTGGAAAATAATCATCTTTGAAAAGCAGAGATCAAAAATGCCAGCTCCAACCAGCCTATCCTTGCCTTACCTGCCTTTTACAGTAGCAACTGAGCAGAAGAGTAGTGATGGCAGGTAAGGCAATGATGGGCTGACTGGGGCTAGCATGTTTGATCTTTGGTTTTCAAGGATACTTATATTCTGGTTAGGTCTTATTTTCAGGGAAACATGAAGTTAGCATCCTTAATTTATTTATGAAAGAGGTACACAATACATTGTAAGCTTGATAAATTATTTTATCCTGAATATCCTTAATTACACATGGCAGAAGTTAAGATCTTCATAAAATACAGAAAGTAAAATAAGTCCTTTTGTGCTAATAAAACTCTGTGCATCATTTTTCACTCTTCTTACATTTTTATATCGCATAATTTAAATTTCCCTTCCTTTCTTTTTAAATTATTCATACCAAATAGAGCACTGGGTGAGGAATAAAAAAAGGGGAGAAGGGTAAAATTACTTATAAGTAAGCTTTAAAACTAAGCTACATTTTCCAGAGCAAAATATAGATATAACAGATTAGATGCCAAGCCAATTTCCAATCTGCTATGAATGACTATAGGTAGCTTGATTTAAAAAGGATAATATTGAAATTAATTTTGTAATAATAAATTATGAAATGACTGTTGAAAATACTATTCTCAGTTATTAAACTGAATATGTTAATACGCTGGATTTCTATCATTTTGCCATCTTCATTTTTTTTTCTTTAACAAGTAAGTCCATTTCTCAAAACTTAAAAGAGGTTTTGCTTCTTATTATATGCTTTTCATTTTGTGGTATGCATTTCATGCCCACTTTTCAATCTCTCCAACAGAAAAATTTGGAAAACCTATAAACATCCAAGCAAGAACTAAATAAATACATAAATAACATAGTATGCTGAGAGTTGAAACAATCTGAAAAACTTTTAAAGCAATTATAAAAATCTTTCAAAGGAGCAGTTTCAAACACCCTTGAAACAAATAAGAAAAATGAAATGTCTACACAAATAAATAGAAGATATAAAGAAAACTAAACAAAAAGTTCACAACTGAAAGCAATAACAATAACTCGAAGTGAAAAGTCACTTGGACGGCTCACTAACAAAATGTGGGTAACAGGAGAAATGGTAGACTAAAAGATGAATAGAAAATATCCAATCTGAATGACAATGAAAAGAACCATTAAAAAACAGATTTCAGAATCCTGTTGGACAATACAAAGAAGCTAATATTCTTGCCAATGGAGTCTAACAAGGGAAAGAGAAAAATGTGCTGAGTTGAAAATAAAAAAGCTCAAAATTTCCTAAACATGACAAAAGATATAAACCTGGAAATTCAAGAAGCTGAGCAAAAAAACCGAACAGGAAACTCAGAAGAAACCTAAAACCAGCAAATCATAATCAGACTTCTAAAACGAAAGTCAGAGAGCCTAAGAGAAAGAACATATTACACACAAATGAACAAGAAATTGAATTGGGTGAAGTCTTCAGAAATAATAGAGGCCAGAAAAAAGTGGCAGTGCATTTCTCAAGGCCTGGAAAAAAAGGACTGAAAACCCACAAGTCTATCCAGCAAAAACATCTTCAGGAATGGAGGTAAAATAAAGAATTCTCTGATATTATACAGAAAGGTAGTAAGGTAGAAATATAATGCACAGATACCAAATTAGTCGTTTATGTACTAATGCATATAATCCCAAACATCAAGATAAAACTGCAACCTGAGCATATGTAATGTCTTCCTCCTGTTTACATTTCCCCTTTCTCCCGAACATTCACTCCTAAGAACATACATACACTCAGAAGAAATAATCAATAGAATATGTATGTATACGTACATATGTATGTATGAATGAAAAATCCCCTTGAGAAAAATAGCAAACGAGGACAGTGTGGCACCAACACTGAGCATAACCTGAGCTTATCCACCCGCACAATGCGCACATGCTCCCCACCAAGGTTGCCAGAGCTCGTGTAGCAGTGCAATATGAAAGAAATTTAAGTTTCCCTTTGCTGTCACTTGGGCCTATGACATCTGAACAATCTCTCTCCATTGGTAACCAAAATGGAAACAAAAGCCCTGAAATAACCCACCTTTAACAAAGCTGCACATGCAAAACTGTCCCATACAAAGAATAAACACACAAATATAAAAGAAAAAGGAGAATAATTTTAGAACTCAGAGCAAATGACCTGCTTTGACAAAGAGCTATTTCCAGGTCAGGAGAAATCTTTACTCTAAAATATTTGACCAGTGTTTTCACTGAGGTTCAAAGGAACACAGCTCAATGGAACCTATGAAAATCACAGTGAATGCTGTAAAACAGTAACTATTTACAAAAGGTATATTTAAAAGAAAAAAATTAAAATTAATGGTGGATGTAAAATAATGGAAAATAAGGTTGAAAAATTAGATGTATGTCTCAACCAATGACAAACTTATTGAACTTTTAAAAGCTGTACAGAATTGCTTTTTAGTTTAATATCAAAAAGATTTGTCTATACTGTTTCTGAAAACAAATCCCAGAATTATAAGATGCTGTCTTGTAAAAGGAAATTTTACATTTGAACCTCGTTAAAACCATAATTACTGCTAAACCTGACAGTCCCTGTGTATCATAAAATAAACCATATCTCACACTTAATTTATACAAGATTCTTAACAAGCTAGGTAGCTGGACTTAATTGAATAAGCAATAAAAAACCAATGAAAGTTTTATAAGCAAGGAAATAATATGGTCAGAGTAGCATGACAGAAAACTTGAAAATGAGATTAATTCAGCTTTCCATGTTAAAATTTAAAAACAAAAATAAACTACCCATACTGAAAAGGTAAGAAAAAAATTACTAGGAAAATTTCAAATTATATTTAATTTGATCAGCATTAATTACTAGAAAACGTGTTTACAAAAAATACAGGAGAAATAATTTAAAAGCTCTTAAAATTACAAAATGTAGTATAGGGGGGTAGTGGTACATGCCTCTAATTCCAGCATGCTGGAGGCTGAGGCAGGATGATCACAAGTTTGACACCAGCCTGGGGTACATAGTGAAACTTTTATTTATTTTTATTTTTTTGGTGGGTACTGGGGGTCGAACTCAGGACCTCACGCACCAGCAGGTGCCCGTGCCGCTGAGCGATATCACCAGCCCTTTTTATTTTCGTATGTGGGTTCTGGGAGTCGAACTCAGGACCTCGTGCTTGCCAGGCAGGCGCTTATGCCGCTAAGCCATCTCACTGGCCCTGGTGAAACTTGTCTCATCCCATACCACACACGCTCCTAAAAAAGTAAAAATTATACAACTAAAAAAAGTAAATAAAGGGTAAAATTTTAAAAAATTTTAAAAATTTACAAAAATAAATGTGAATTATGCATTTTTCCCAATTTTTGTGCATGATTTCTGTTTTGCTGCCTCTGAAGCTCAACCCCAAAGGCCGTGATAACAGCACAGCCTGTTACCAGGGAGAATGGACAGCTTCACTGGTATCAGGGTTACACTATAGGAAAATAAAGAACAAGCGCAGGACAGGAGGCTCAGTGTATAAACTGACACTGAGGCCAATCACACAGTCCCTGCCCTTCAGAGACAGGGCGTATCTACCAAAGGGCAAATGAGGAAAAAAACAGATGTTCATCAACCTCTTAGAAACACATAAAAACAGAGGTAGATTCTTGTTGTGTTTTACCTTCTGCATCTGTAAATTGAAGACAAACACAGTAGGGTTTATGTGAGGACTAAGGGAGGACACATTTATGCAGTCAACATAGTGACTGGCTCATAGATTTACTCAAGTGTTATTTTCTTGTCTTTATATAAACATTCTTTTATTAGCATCGGCAACATAGTTAGATACAAGAACAATCAAAATTTTATCTGATATAATGATCCAGATTTCAAGGACATTGGGTCCAAAAGCACAGACTTTGTATACTAGATATTATTTTAGAAATATAAATGAATGGTACTACAGGCCTTGGGCAGGAGGGAAATAAAAGTATTCACAGTGTTAGAAATGGGTTTTGAAAAATAAGATTTGGATGAATGCCAATGGATAAATAAGATATTGTGAAAAGGAGACATGCATGAGGCAACTTACTAAAGAGCAATTTTTTTATACTTAAATTTATTGGTACAATTTAGATAAGCATAATGATCACACTCATCACAGGGAATTTGTAAGTGTATATTATATATCTTAGTTCCTCTCTTTTTTTCCCATTCCCCTCCCCTCTCTTCAACTCTTCTTCCCCTCCTTATTCACAAAGCTTTGTTACCATTTTATACATTTTTTTCCTTTTTTTCTTTTCCTTTCCACCCCCCTCCCCAAATTCCCTTTCCCTTTGAACAATTACTTCCTATTTCACAATATTTATTATACACTTATTATACACTATTATACACTTGGCTTATTTACACTTTCAGTTTCTAAAAGAAAAGACACCAAAAAGACAATGAGATATTTAAACATATGTGTCCGATTTATTTCATTGAAGAGTATGGCCTCAAGTTCTGTCTAGTTACAAATATCTCAAATTTATCCTTCTTTATGGCTGAGTAGTACTCCATTGTATATATATAAAAAAAAAAAGCATCTTTTTTATCCGTTCATTGCTTGATGGGCATTTGGGTTGTTTCCAAGATTTAGCTATTACAAACTGCTGTTACAAACATGGGTGTCCATATATCACTGTGGTATAATGCTATTAATACTTTTGGGAAGACACCAAGAAGGAGAATAGCTGGGTCAAATGGAACCTCTAGTCCTAGTTTTTTAAGGAATCTCCACACTGATTTCCACAGTGGTTGCACCATTCTACACTCCCACCAACAGTGGAGAAGTGTTCCTTTTTCCTCATAACCCCAACACCATTTGTTATTGGCTGATTTCTTGATAATAGCCATTCTTTCCAGAGTGAGATGGAATCTCATTGTTGTTTTAATTTGCATCTCTCGAATGATCAGTGATGTTGAACATTTTTTCATGTACTTATTTGCTGTTTGTACTTCTGAGAAGTGTCTATTCATTTCAGATGTCCATTTTCTGAGTGGGTCTTCAAATTTGGGGGATCTGATTTTTTCAATTCTTTATATGTTCTAGATATCAGTTCTTTGTCTAAACAACTGGCTATGATATTTTTCCCGCTCTGTTTGTGATTTTTTTTTGCTGTGCAAAAGCTTTTTAAATGAGATGAGATCCCAGTTGTTGATTCTTTGTAGTATTTTCCATGCAGTCAAGGTTTTGTTCATGAAGTCTTTGCCTACACCTATGTCTTCAAGAATTCTACCTATCCTCTCTTCCAGCAGGTTTAGTGTTTCTGTTTTAATATTTACATCTTTGATCCATTTTGATTTTAGCTTAGCACATGATGACAGACATGGGCCTAGTTTTAGTTTTCAGCATGTCGAAAGCCAGTTTTTCCAGCACCATTTATTAAAAAGGCTTTCTTTCTTCCAGTAAATGTGTTTGGCCACTTTGTCAAAGGTAAGATTGTTGAGTATGTTTGCAGTTGTTTCTGCCTCTTCTAATCTGTTTCATTGATCCTCAGGTCTGTTTTTATTGCTATACCATACTGTTTTTATCACAGTAGTTCTGTAGTATAATTTCAAGTCAGGGACTGTGATGCCCCCTGCTTTGCCTTTGTTGCCCAGAATTGTTTTGCTATTCTATATCTCTTCTGGTTCCAAATGAATTTTAGAAATGTTTTCTCTACTTCTGTTAGGTATACTAATGGTATTTTGATTGGGATTGTATCACATCTGTATAACAATTTTGGGAGTGTGGTCATTTTCACTATGTTGGTTTGCCCTACCCATGAGTAAGGGATATCTTTCCATTTTCTGATATCCTCTTCGATCTCTTTTTTCAGAGTACTGTAGTTTTCAATGTAGAGATCTTTTACTTCCTTTGTTAGATTGATTCCTAAGCACTTCATTTTTTTTCCAGTTATAGTAAAAGGTGTGGTTTCCCTAATTTCTCTCTCACTGAGTTTGATATTTTTGTACAGGAACGCTATTGATTTTTGAGTGTTGACTTTTTATCCAACCACACAACTGAATTTGGTTATTAGTTCTCAGAGTCTTTTGGTGGAGTTTTTGGGGTCTTCTATGTAGGGTATCATGTCATCTGCAAATAAAGATAATTTAACTTCTTCCTTTCCTATCTTTATTCCTTTTACTTCTTTCTCTTGTCTAATTACTCTGGCTAATGTTTCCAGAACTGTATTAAACAGGAGTGGTGAAATTGGACATCCTTGTCTTGTTCCTGATTTTAGAGAAAAAGCTTTCAGTTTTTGAACATTTAGTATAATGTTGGTTGTTGGTTTGTCATAGATGGCTTTTATCAAATTGAGATAAAGACCAACTATTTCAATTCTCTTTCGGGTTTTTATCATGAATATGTGTTGGACATTATCAAATGCTTTTTCTGCTTTTCTACTGAGATGATCATGTGGTTTTTGTCCTTGGTTCTGTTAATATGTGTATTACACTTATTGATTTGTGTATGTTGAACCATCCCTGTATCCCTGGTATGAATCCTACTTGGTCATGGTGTATAATCTTCTTGATGATTTGCTGCATTGTTTGCCAGTATCTTGTTGAGGATTTTTGCATCTGTGTTCATTAGGGAGATTGGCCTGTAGTTCTCTTTTTTCCTTGGGACCTTCTCTGGTTTTGGTATCAGGGTAATATTTGCTTCCAGGAATTACTTTGGGAGTATTATTTCACCTTTCAATTTCATTAAAGAGTTTGACAAGTAATGGTATTAGATCTTCTCTAAATTTCTTGTAGAAATCAGCAGTGAATCCATCAGGACCTGGGTTTTTCTTTGTTGGTAAATTTTTAATTACATTTTCAATTTCATTGACTGATATTGGGTTATATAGAATTTTTGTACTTTCTTGGTTCAACTTTGGTAATTTATATATATGTAGGAATCTGTCCATTTTTTGTGTATTTTCTATCTTATTAGAGTAAAGGTTCTCAAACTAGGTACTGATGATCTTCTGGAAATCCACAGGATCTGTTGTGATTTCACCCTTTTCATTCCTAATTGTGTGGATTTGAGTCTTTTCTTTCCTTTTTTTTGATAAGGTTGGCTCAAGGCTTGTCAATTTTATTTAATCTTTGAAAGACCAACAGTTTGATTCATTTATTTTCTGTATTGTTTTCTTAGTCTCAATTGCACTGATTTGTACTCTGATCTTTATAATTTTCTCGCCTGTACAAGCTTTGGGCTTGATTTGTTCTTTTTCTAGAAGTTTGAGGTTCAGCATTAGGTTGTTTATTTGAGCTCGTTCTGCCTTCCTGTTGTGAGAGTTCACCGCTATTAACTTTCCTCTTAGGACTGCTTTCCTTGCATCCCGTAAATTGTGGTGTGTTGTATCGGCATTATCATTTAATTGTAGATACTGTTTAATTTCTCCTATAACTTCATCTGTGACCCATTGGTTGTTCAGTAGGGTGTTATTTCATTTCCATATGTTTATGCAATGTTTACTATAGAATGTTATTTGAGCAATATTATCTTAGAAAAAGCAAAATGATATGGCTATAGTTTACACTGGGAAGCAGCTTGGAGAAAAATAGTGTAGGCTCTTAAGAGAATCCAATGTCATACACAAGGAGCTTACCTGTATAGTAGTGTTCTCAAGACATTTCAGATCTAGGATTCCTTGGTAGTCTTTTTACAACCCAAGCATACAAAGCACTCATTCCATCAGGTACCTATGGTGACATCACTGCACACTGTGCAGCCTCTATGGGGTGGGGACCTCTACCATACACTTGTGAGACAATGAGAGTAACAGGCACATCGTCATACTATTATAGAAATCAGTTTTAACTTTTAGAACCTCTTAGATTACCTCAAAAGACTTCAAACTTCAGACCACAGTTTAAAAGCTACTGCTGTATAGCAATGGGAATGACCAAACCAATGAAAGGTTATAAAGGAAACATGAGTTGGAAAGAGCCTAAAGCAGAAAGATACAGCGGACTTACAGCAGCAGTGAGACAAGAATGTCCACGCCATACTTATTATTTACAGAAAAACTTTTAAGGCTATACTTAGAAGCAATAAAATGGGAATAAAATATCTTTAGCATTTATTCATCTTTCCTAGAACTTTTTATACAAACCAAGATGCCAAATTCATTTCTTTACATAAGATATATCTTATCTTTAGTTTCAGATACTCTGAATTTTTCCAAATTTAGGAAATATTATTTTGAATAAAGGTAATTTATTAAATGTCATTTAATATGTATGCCTTTAAGAGAAATTATGAAAGTCCAAATCACACTGAAATAATCAATTGCCAGGCGTAGTGTTGCATGCCTGTAATCCCAGCACTTGGAAGGCTAAGGCAGGAGGATTGCCTAAGTATGAGACCACCTTGGGCTATGTGTTTAGGCCGGCCTAAAAACATAGTGAAATCCTGTCTCAGACAGATAGACAAAAATTATCTATTAGTCTGATATGTGGTTTTTAAGACACTGATCTCTGTATAACATACTTAGCTGGTCTTAAAAGCTAGCCTTGAAACCAGTCATGTATTACTTCTATGAAAACATGAAACATTTCAATGTTTCATGTGTTCATGAATTTGGAAGCTGTGCATAATATTGTACTATGGTATACAAATCTATAAAACTCCTTCCTCTTTGTTGTACATACTGAAAATTTTAAATATGATTCAGTTTATTAAGCATACAGATTATATGAAAACAATCAAAATTTCTTAGTAACAAAAATGCATATAGGGCCGGTGAGATGGCTCAGTGGCGTAAGCGCCTGCCTGTCAAGCGCAAGGGCCCAAGTTCGACTCCCGGATCCCACATCCCACATACGAAAAAAGGGCCAGTGATATCGCTCAGTGGCACGGGCGCCTGCTGGCGCGCGAGGTCCTGAGGTCGACACCCCGGTACCCCCCCCCCAAAAAAAAATGCATATAAATGTAATTGTCACCTTTGCCTATCAAGTGATAACTCTCTATATTCTTTAACAAAACCAAATTTAGAATGCTTTAAGAAAGCTAAATGAGATTATCAGAAACTTGTTTATATACTAAAGAAAAATCCTTGTAATTCAAATATAATTTAAGATTTAATAATTTAATAATTTAAATTATTGAAATATCTGTAGGGAGAGGTTGATTATATTATTAAAAAGGCATTTTTATAATAAATGTAAAATATAACTACTGATTTTTGAAAAAAATTTAGAATAAGAGTATAAAAATTTGATATAAAAATGTATGAGCTTGACTTTTATAAGAGCAGTTACATTTTTAAAATATACTTCCTGCCTTTACTACTAATAACAGAGAATGATTTTTAAATACTTATAAATTCAATAATATATTAGGAAATTAACTTTAGTAAAGGCCAAGGAGCAAAGTGGTACTATGAATCTCTTCAGATTTAATATTGAATACAATTTTTTTTTTTTGTGGGTACCGGGGTTTGAACTCAGGACCTCATGCGCCAGCAGGCGCCCATGCCGCTGAGCGATATCACCAGCCCTTTTTTTGTATGTGGGTACCGGGAGTCAAACTCAGGACCTCGCGCTTGCCAGGCAGGCGCTTATGCCGCTGGGCTATCTCACCGGCCTTTGAGTACAATTTTTGAAAATTTATGACACAGGATTAATTGTACAAAGAAGTCAGAGAAGAGTATAATATCAAAACTACAAATGGAACCTATAGTGCCAGCTACTTGGGTGGTTGGGGAAGGAGGAAGGCTTCAGCCGAGGAATTGAAAATTTGATATTTGGGAGGGTCTGTTGAGTTATCCTTCATATTTTTCAATTTTTTTGAATATTTTATTAATGAAATTGTGAGATTTTTTAAAAATCCACTATTCTTTGAGCAAAAAATCATCTTAAAGGAAGGCATATTGTATGATGGCATTTATTTAAAGTTTTAGTACAAGAGAAACTAAGTAATGGTGACAGAAATCAGAACAATGGTTGCCTTTCAAGGGGTAGAGTAATAAAGTCCATCAGAAAATGACAAGAGAGAGCCTTCCAAGCTAACATAAATCATTTATAACTTCATTATGGGGACTATATGTATGTAAATGCATCTTCCCATGCTCATCTAACTATATCCTTAACAATCTATGGATATATTGCATATAAAGTATACATGGATTAAAAAATTCCCTAGAATTAAAAGCCATTATTGTAAAAAGAAGAAATTATCATTAAATCACAAAGTAAGTGAACAAAGTACAAGAGACTAGATTTAAGAACTTCTTATAATGCTAAAACTACATATGACTTCCACAATTTCAAAGTTAGTACATGATCACAGATGCTACTAGATGTAAGTCATGTTGTGTCTTAAATACTTCTCTTCAAGCAAAATCAGAAGAAGAAGTGTACAACAGTGGGATCAAAATGTCTAAAAGGAGAGCCTTAGAGACTTAGAGACTGTTGTTTCCACTAAGGGGATAGAAGACACTGAATAAAGTGCAATTTGTATTAGACTTCCTAGAAGTTTTAGAAACATCAATCCCATACTAAGAGCAAATACAGGGAGAAAAGCAATAAAGTTTCTCTCAAGTCACCCTTAAATATGCTTCTATTTTTCAGCATCTATTGGTATGTTTAGGGCACTGCTTGGAACCTTCATCTAGTACTAACTCCTAATTGTGAGTATGGAATACGCATATTAGAATTATCTATGACTTTGCCCCTGCCCCAAACCAAACAATATGCTGTCTCTTATACTCTTTTAATTCTCCGATAAGACCTTTGGTCAAGAATAATTATCAAAAGACCATTAATACAACTAGTCAGAGTGAGTCATATCCTTTCAGGGTGATAAGGCAAAATACGAATTGAAAATTAGCATATCAAGTTTAGCCAAAGGTATTAAAAATTTTATAGTATTAAAAATTTTGCCATGGTTATGTAATACAGGCTAAAACTTAAGATGATGAATTTATAAAACTAATATTAATTCATTTTACTTCTGTTATCCAAATTATTATTTTACTAAGGAAAAAGTGCTTTTTAGATAAAACCATAAAAAATCTTCATTGATGATATATCAGAATTAGAATATAGCAAATTACAAATCCTAAACTAATTAATCCTAAATTAGTCATGGAAATATATTACACATCTTAAAATTAATTTTGAAACTAAAATATCTGAGAAACAAAAAAAGGTCAAATTTCTAAAATTCCTCTACCTCAACTTACAACTATATACTCAAATTCAAATCATGACTGCTTTAGGATTGATCATTTTCAACAGTTAAAAATCCATCTTATGCTCACAAGTCTAAGATTTGTATTTTGGTATAATGCAAATGGACGAATAAAATCTATACATCTTAAACATAAAACTTCAATAGCTCTACTGAAATATAGTTTTCCTTCTGTAACTTCATTTGTCAATCACATTTTTAAAAAAATGTCAGATAGTGACAGGCATTAAACATTAATATACTATACAACACTAAATCATTGAACAAAATGGATACTAATAATAACTAGAGTCAGATCACTGAGAGTTACTTTTAGCTAACCTCTATTGGACAGAAATCTGATCTTCACTAAAAATCTTTGATCTCTAGTAGTGTCAATTACATAACAGATGACGTTTAATATATTTAACAATCACTGGGACAAGCAACGGCCACCAGAAAGTGGTAGGCAAGGATACCTCATTCCTACCCTGAGACTGACCATCTTGAGGCTGGTTAAAGGGGAATGGGGAAACCTACAGGATACAGAAAAGGAGAAGAGTCTGGTAATTGCTGAAGGAAATCACCAATAAGTACAGATCCCTTAGTCCCACCATAGGCTCTTCTTGGAGGCTTCCTACTGTGCCAGGAACTGAACTTTTAGGTACTGGATTATGTACTTAGAGTAGTCCTGGCAGTATCCATTTACCATACTCACAAGTTCCAAAGTATTTAAAAAAATATTCAGGGAGGACCCAGACACTGCACTGAGCTACATCACAATCTCTTTTTTCTTTTGAAATAAGGTCTCATTAAGTGGCTAAATTGCCCAGGGTGAACTTGAACTTGTAATCCTCCTGCTTCAGCCTACCAGAGTGCTGCGATTATAGGCATGTAACACCACAACCTCTTTTAGGTATATAGTTGTCATATACCTAGATATCAGTAGAATATCAGTCCTAAAGTGCAGTGAAAAATACCATAGCTATTGATGTGACAGAATTATATACTGTAATGCAGAGTTTAAAAGTTTCTAGTTATATCTTCCCAAAGTGAATGCTTTGACAATATAAAAGCAAATAATACTTCCGTGAAGTACTCAGTACAGGCTTTACTACCTCTTCATCTTGTGTATCCTTCCAAACTTTCAAAAGTACTCAAATGAAAAATGTTGAGAAACCTAAACCTCTCATTATTTATTACATTGTAAAATGACTGCAAACTTGCTACTTCTTTATTAAATTAACACACCTTTACCTTCCTATCTTTTGATCTCTTTAAATAAAATGATTTGGTTATATTCAATGATGTAAAAAACCCTTTTGTACTGCAGAGATAACATGGGGCTACAAATGAAAAGTTCATTACACTATGCTTGCATTATATATTATAGTGTTTTAAGATGTAGTTGCTTAATAATTTTCACAAGCACCTGACCAAAAAAAGAACAGTATTAAACAAAAAGCCTAGGTAAATCACATACCTGAGTTCGTAAAATTTCATTTTTTGACAACTGCATATCACCAGTCAATTCTTTCACAACAATGCCCAGTGGCTCTAGACGTTTGCTGAAGTAATTTGTCATTTCAGCTGCTAAGGCTTTCATTGGAGCAACATATACAATCTGTACCAAAAAAACACTAGCTTGATGAATGAGCAAAAGCTAAAAAGTCATTTGTTTCAAATAAGCCAAAACAAGTAACAATTTATTGTGAAATATGATTCTAGCTATTTCCTGTGAAAACATTTAATAGTGATATATGAAAAGTACTAATCTTTGTTGGATAAGTGTGTAGCTATTTTAAGGGCAATGGAATTTGTTTACAAAGCCTTATCACTTTGTTAAATTGGTTCTCCTTCAAAGCTAAATGTATTTTTGTGGCTTTTCACAAGAGTAATAGGATTTTCCTAACACAAATAGCGACTGCCTTTAATGGCAGTGAAGTAAATCAAGAAGCATTCTTTACAAGACTTCAAGTACAATGAATATGATAGAGAATTCTAGATTTTATAGAACATACATAACTATAAGCACATTTTAATTTCTTCAAAAAAAAAAAAAAACTGTTGCCTGGTTTCTACTTCTCTCACCTTAAATTCATTCTTTTTGATAACACCTTGTTGAAAATGCTGGCGAATTTCATGCAAGATTGTAAGCATCGCAATATTGGTCTTTCCAGCTCCAGTAGGGGCACAAATCAGCATGTTCTCATTGGTGTTGTAGGCAGTCTCGAACACTATTGACTGGATTCTATTGAGTCTTCTCATTCCTTTAAAAGCCAACTGTCCTATCTTTAAAGAGAAAAGGCATTATTATATCATTATAGATGATAATAATGTGAAGAACTGTTCCAAAACATTAAATAATAATACTGATTCTCTTTGGTTAAAAAAAAAAAAAGACTATGTTCAGTTTCTCACTGTGTCCTATATTAAACCAAAGCAGAGGACTACTATCTAGAATATACTGTATGAAGAACTCAAACACATTAGATTCCCCAAAATAAAACACCCAATCAAAAAATGGGCAACTGAAATGAATACCTTACAGAAGAAGGACAGATGGCCAAGACATAAAAATAAATAAATAAAAATTTTAAAAAATTTCAACATCTCCAGCCATTAAAGAAATGCAAATTAAAACAACACCAAGACTCCATCTTACTCCAGAAACACTGGGTAACATCAAGAAATCAAATGATAACAAAAGCTGGGGAGCTACAAGGGGGAAAAAGGGAATCCTCTTTGTTGGTGGGAATGTCAGCTAGTACAACCGCTATGGAAATCAGCATAAAGAGTAATCAGAAAACTAAAACTAGAAATTCATTTGACCATCGAAATTCAGAAGACAGTAACAACTATGAAAAACTGTGTTTCAAAATACTGGAAAATCTTGAAGAAATGAACAGATTCCTAGAATCATACGAATTACCAAACTAAACCAAGAAGAAATAAAAATTCTGAACAATCCAATGACAAGCAATGAAATTGAGGGAGTAAAAAAAAAAAAAAAAAAAACCTACCAATAAGAAAAGCTAAGAAACTGATGGATTCACTGCTGAATTCTATAGGACCTTTAAAGAGGTTATAACAACAATACTCCTCAAACTCTTCAATGAAATCGAGAAAATGCAGTGCTTCCAGACCCATTTCTGGAATCAGCATCAATCTGACCTCAAATTAGATAAAGATCTAATTACAAAAGAATACAGGACAATCTCCTTAATGACCATTGATTCAAATATCCTCAAGAAGATATTGGCAAACAGAATGCAATAAATCATCAAAAGAATCACACAGCATGACCAATTAGCTTTCATCCCCGAGTTACATGGATGGTTCAACATATTCAAGTCAATAAATAATACACCACATCAACAGAAGCAAGGGCAAAAACCACAAGCTCATATCAATACACGCAGAAAAGTCTTTCGACAAAATCCAATATTCATTCACCAAACAACAACAACAACAACAAAAAATCCTAGCTGGGTGTGGTGGCGCACATGGGAGGCAGAGGCAAAAGGATCACCATGAGTTTGAGGCCAGCCTGGCCTTCATAGTGAGTTCAAGGCCAGCCTGAATTTCATAGTGAGATCATGTCTCAAAAACACAAAAATAAAAACAAACAAAAAGCAAACAACCTGAAGGAAATAGGTATAGGAGAAACATCTCAATCTGATGAAAGCCACTTATGTCAAACCAACAGCCAAAATCATATTAAATGGGGAAAAACTGAAAGCTTTCCTCCTAAAATCAGGAACAAGACAAGGAAGTCCACTATCACCACTTATGTTCAATGGGATACATATAAAGAAAAAAGTCAAGTTATTATTTGTAGGTGACAGGATCCTCTACATAGATGTGACAAAATAATCCATCAAAAGACTGCTAGAATTAATAACCAAATTCAGCCATGTAGCAGGATACAAAATTCACACACAAAAAGCAATAGTGTTCCTATATACTAATAGTGAACTGAGAAAGAATTTAAGGGGAAAAAAACTCTCAAAAGCATCAAAAAATGTAAATCCTTAGAAATTAACCGAACCAAGAAAGAAAAAAAAGCTCTACAATGAAAACTACATCACTCCCAAAAAGGATATTGAAGAAGACTTCAGAAAATTGAAAGATATCCTCTGTTCCTGGATAGGCAGAACCAATACTGTCAAAATGGCCATACTTCCAAAATTGATACATAGAGGTTTCATGAAATCTCAATCAAAATACCAATAGCATTCCTCACAGAACCAGAGAAAACAATCCTAAACTTCATATGGAATCAGAAGACAGCAAAAGCAGTCTGGGCAACAAGGACAAAGCAGGAGGCATCACAATACATGATTTCAAGTTATATTGGAAAGCTACAGTGATTAGAAATGGCATGGTATTCACACACACACACACACACACACACACACACACACACACCCCAAAACAAATGGATCAAAAGAGAGCATGCAGAAACAACCCCAGACGCATTCAGCTATCTGATCCTTGACAAATGGGCCAAAGACTTACACTGTACAAAAGACAGCCTTTTTTGCAAATGGTGCAAGGAAAACTGGCTACGCAAATGTGGGAGACTGAAGCTGGACCTATATCTCTCATCATGTACTAAACTAAAATCAAAATGGATCAAAGATCTAAATAATAGAAAGAGTTAACCTACTGGAAGATAAAATAGATAAAACTCTTGAAGTCATAGAGGTAGGACTTTTTGAACAGAATTCTAATTGTACAAGAAATAACAGCATGAGTCAACAAATGTGATTATATCAAATTAAAAAATTTCTGCAAAGCAAAGGAAACAATCAGTGATGTGAAGAGACAACTTACAGAGTATGAAAACATTTTTGACAACTATTCCTCAAAGGCCTAATATCTAGTATATATAAATAACTCAAAAAATTAGAACCCACAAAATAAAAGACCCAATAAAAAAATGGGCAAGTGGGCCGGTGAGATGGCTCAGCGGCTTAAGCGCCTGCCCGGCAAGCGCGAGGGCCCGAGTTCGACTCCCGGAACCCACATACGAAAAAGGGGCCGGTGATATCGCTCAGTGGCACGGGCGCCTGCTGGTGCGTGAGGTCTTGAGGTCGACCCCCCGGTACCCACAAAAAACAAAAACAAACAAAAAAAAAATGGGCAAGTGAAATGAATGGACACTTTTCAGAAGAGGTATAAATGGCCAATAAACATATGAAAAAATGTTCAACACTGCTGGCTATTAGAGAAATGAAAGTTAAAAAAACACTAAGATTTCATCTTATACCAGAAAATATGGCAATCACTAATAAATCTAACAGTAACCAATGCTGGCATGGCTGCAGTGAAAAAGGAACCCTTCTACATTCTTGGTGGGAATGTAAACTAGTACAACCATTATGAAAATCAGTATAAGACTTCACAAAAAACTAAAAATAGGAATTTTTGATCCAGTTATTTTCCTTTTAGGTATCTTGCCAAAAAAGCTAAAGATCATATTACAGCAATACATCCATACCAATGTTTATAGCAGCACAATTCATAATAGCTAAATCTTGGAAGCAGCCTATATGTCCATTAACAGACAAAAGAATAAAGAAAATGTGCTATTTATATACAATGGAATACTATATGGCTATAAAGAAGGATAAATTTGAGACACCTGTAAGGAAAATGGATACACATTAAAAAAGAATGTTAAGTGAAATAAATCAGACAGAAAAGCTGAAATTCCACATGGTTTCTCTCATTTCAGTAATTCAAAGTAAAATAAAGAGCAAAATAATGAAAGGAAACCAAGAGACAGACCGTTTGCAAATAGAAAAGGGGACGTAAGACCAAGAAGAGGTAAGGGAATGGACAAAGATGGGTCAAATACATGTACCAACTATCCACAATGAATGTAATCAATATATGTCACAAACATAAACTTTAAATAACAACAATAATAATGAAAATGGGGAAGGGACAGGGATAGAGAGAGGTCGGTAGATAGGTAGGGAGGGGAAGGAGAATAAAAAGATCAAGCTTTTTTAAGTACCTTGCTATGGCTTGTATCTAGATGTTCCCCCAAAGCCTCGTGTAGTCATAGGTGGCTAAATTTAGAGTGTGTGACTGACTAATGGTGCAATGCTAGGATTAAGGGTGAGTCATTACTAAATCAGTCCACTGATTGGTTTGGCACTGCCCTAACCCCAGTACCCTAGATAGAATATAAAAGGGGCAGAAAAAAGCTGCTAAGGGCCCTTGCTTGATTACTTTGCTACTTTCTGCCTGTCATGAACTGTTTCTCCTCTGCAATGCCTGTCTGCCATGCCACCCTGCCTTGGAGCCAGCCGATTATGAACTGAAACCTCTACAAACTGTGAGCCAAATAAACCTTTCCCCTTTTAACTCTGGATGTCAGGCATTTTGTCTCAGCAATGAGAAAAGTAACTAAGACACACCTGTACCTATTCCCTAAGATGAATGTAAACATCATGTATTGCAAATGCATATGTATAAAATAACAAATACATTTATAATCCAACAATTATATTTCAGTAAGTCTATTTTTTAAAAAAAATACAATATAAAAAACAATAAAACAGGGGCCGGTGAGATAGCTCAGCGGCATAAGCGCCTGCCTGGCAAGCACAAGGTTCTGAGTTCAACACCCGGTATCCACAAAAAAAACAAAACAAAACAAACAAAAAAAACAATAAAACATTATATCCACTAATACATCACAGTGATCTCTTTTGAGCCTAGAAACTTATAGGTAGGCGAATTAAACATCTGAGACTACACCTTCTAATTTCTTCATCAATATACATATACTGATCATTCAGCAGTAGAAGAACAGTGCAGTATAATTTTCAGGATGTTGATCTTGGGGACAAGTTGAAATTTGGCTTTACCACTACTTGCAATGTAACATTGAAGAAACTAAAGATTTATAAATTCTATTTCTTCAACTGCAAGAGAAGGTTATTAATATCACACAAGGAAATTGTAAAGGTTAATAACATTAGCTAACAAATATGGACTGCTAACTGTAGGCCAAGCATAGGGTATTCATCTTTTACATGAATTATCCTAATTATTTCTAATGACCATACCAAACTGTTTCATAGATGAGGAAACTCAAGCTTCAAAAGGCTTGTTTTAATTCACACAGCTATAAGTGATGAAGCCAGGATTTGAAGTCACATGCCATAACTTCAGAATTAGAAAATGTTTACAACCACAGAGGTAGCAGAGTTGTTTAAATATGTTGAAATTAATGCATGTTACCACTACGGTTATATGAAATGTTCATCGTTATGTAAAGTTCACTAAAATAGTGCTGTAAATGACTACTGCAATTTCCAAAGACACTTCAGAGGTTTATGTCTACAGACATGAAATAGAGTCTACAAAACAAATTTCAAATCTGATCGTGTCACATTCTAGCTTAAAAACCTTCAAGACAGAATACACAGTAGACAGGACTCTTCAAAATGTAAGCCATTGTTATTATCTCCCACTAACAACATTTACATACACCACAGTATTCTTTGAACACTGTTTTTGTGCCTTAGCGCTACCTAGTAAACCTTCCCAACCCTGAAAACCTCTCCAATTCTGTACACAATTATTATGTTTACTTATTTATACTTCACCGTACCCCAAAAGACCTAAGGAACTCCCATTTCTCTCGGCAGCTAGAGTTTCAAACATTCCTCTTTGCGTATTACCATTACGACCCTTAACCACAGATATTAAAATGATTTCTTTATACTGTATGTATATCTAGTCCATTGGATTGGAACCAAGGATTCCGTTCTATTACCTTTTGCATTATACCAGTATCTAACAGATTGTCAGGAACATAATGAGCTGCTAAATAAATTTTTATTGAATGATTTTATGCTGGCTACATGCAAAAACTTTAAATGAAGGGAAATGTCTTAAAATACACGCACTGCGTATATAATACCCTGCTAAAATAGTAAACTAAATTTAATCAAAATATGTGGCAATTTAGCACAAAAAAATCTGTATTTATCTTTCAATAAGAAGCTGATTGTTCTTGAAGGTTAAAGAATAAAGAATCAGAAAAATATGCTAATCAACAATACTTGCTACATAAACAGAAGTTTATCATATACTACTCAATTCAATGATCATTTACTGCTTACATCAGTGGTGGTGAACCTAAGGCATGTGTGCCGCAGCAAGCTGTTTGTTACCATTGACAGCTCTAAAAGGTTCACCATCACTTGCTTACATAATGTACCAATGGACTAAAAACTGGCAATACAAATACCCATTTCTATTAAAAATCTAATTTCTTTGAAATAGATTAATGAGGTTTAAATGGGAAAAAGGCATTTAAAATTCCATTATATCATTTTAGTTTCTATAATAAAGATATGAACTATGTGCTAAGGTATCTTAGGGCAAAGGGAGTAATCATAAATTCACTTCAGGTAGAAGGAATGGAAAATTAGTAAACACCTCTAACTAGTGAAAAGTTAGCAGCTGGGTGATGGTATGGGAAGAAGGTCAGAAGGAGGGAATGTAAAAGGAAAAGCTGGCCAAGACCAGACTACAAGCCATATATGGCATACTGACATGGCCTTTCTTTCACTCATCTAACAAATTATTAAATAAACATCTACCAGAAACCAAAGACAACTTCAGCTTCTGCGGATGTACAGTGAGAAACTTACTATTTCATGTCTCCTTTAAGGAGGGAAAAATAATATTATAATCCCACTTAGGACACTGTGGGGACAATGCTCAGAACTTTAAAAACAATATTAAGAGAGAAAGAAGATGGAGATGAAATTAAAGTGAAAGTTTAATACAGAAAGGAAACTGATCAGAAACAAGGACAAAAACTACATGATCATCTCAATACATTCAGAAAAAGTCTGAAAAATCCAACATCCACTCATGATAAAAAGGCCTTAAGAAAATATAGAATGAGTCTTTCTAAATTCCAGTAGTCTTTCTAAATTCCAGTAGTCTTTCTAAATTCTGTCTGAAATAAGTTAACAGATACTAGATAAATGTTTAGTACATTCTTCTACGAATAAAGCATATAAACTTTTTATATAAGAATTTTGACCTCCATTTTTGGTTTTCAGAAGTCTTTTTTGTTATTTCCCTTCACACAAGTACACTCTGATCAATAGATTTCTTACGGTAGTACTCTAAGAGTACACAAGTCCTAAGTAGTTATAAGACTAAACATCTAAATTTTAAGGAGTACCTTTATGATTGAACGTAACTTAATAAGCCTTGTATAAATTTCATTCTTGAAAGCAATGTGCCTTTCAAAAAAATTTTAAATCTGTTTCCAGCCATAATGGGGCAAGACGGAAGTAAAGGGGGCTGGATCCACAACAGCAATAGGAGGAACGTTAGCAAAGAGAGCGACTTCTATACTGCTGCCAGAGTACTACAGTAAGAAATGTATTGATTATAGTGTACTTGTGTGAAGGCAGATAACAAAAAAGACTTCTGAAAACCAAAAATGGAGGTCAAAATTCTTACATAAAATGTTTATAAGCTTTATTCTTAGAAGAATGTACTAAACGTTTATGTAGAAATTGAATGAAAACTAGGTTTTCCAATAAAATCAATGCCTTGTTTGTAGAATAAATCATTTCCAATTCAATGTCATAGAGCTCACTTATTTAAGGAATGTTTACTCCATAAGTATGCAACTGACGTGAACTGAAGTGAAAAATAAATTTAATGTATTCTGATTATTTTACTTCAAAAACACTTGATTACTTAAGTGAATGGATCATTTTAACATAAATATATAATAATTATGTAGATAAAAAAATTTAAAGATACTTTCGAGAGGTCAACAGGAAAAAATTCAAGATTGCAAGACATATACCCAAGCATTCGATTTTCCTAATTACCATGTGATTTCTTAAATTATAGGAACAATTACATAAATTATGACATATTCAATGTAATATTACGAATTCAGCAAAATAACCAAGAATATGAGACCACAAAGGAAAAAAAACCCACATACACATTAAGTGAAAAATACTCCGCTGGGGATGCTGGGAATAGAGCTCAGTTACCCTGGGTTCATTGCCCCATACAAACAAATGAAAAAACAAACCTACTAGGAAAAAAGAGAGAGAGAGAGAGAGAGAGAGAGAGAGAGAGAGAGAATCAATACAATACTATGCTGCAACCATACTTAAAAACATTACATTAAAAACCAGAAGGGAGTACATGTACAAGCAGATTTTCTTAAGCTTAGCTCCCTTTGCTGCCACTCCTCCTACTGCTATTGTGGATCCAGCCCCCTTTACTTCCACCTTGCCCCACTGCTGCTGGAAAAACATCCAGGTAACAAACTGCTTCACATTTCACAGAAATGGGCCACACTGTTTTCTCTAATTCTTATCCTCCAGAAATCCACATGAACTCTCAGTAATGGCTTCAGAAAACAACACTCTCACTACAAATAATGAAAGACTGAATACTGGATACGCTGGTCACAAAAAAAAATCTTAATTAAGAGTATATATTAACAAAGTAATCCTACAAGTTGAACACCCCTATTTTGTATCATACTGTCCAATGAAAATACAATGCAAACCATAAATACAAATTTTCTAGTGGAAACATTAAAAATCATAAAAATAAATGAAATTAATATTAAAACAGGGCCGGTGAGATGGCTCAGCGGCTTAAGCGCCTGCCCGGCAAGTGCGAGGGCCGGAGTTCGACTCCCAGAACCCACATACGAAAAAGGGGCCGGTGATATCGCTCAGCGGCACGGGCGCCTGCTGGCGCACGAGGTCCTGAGGGCGACCCCCCAGTACCCACAAAAAAAAAAAAAAAAAAAATTAAAACATATTTTACTTAACCCAATGTATCCAAAATATTACCATTTAAATATGTAAAAAAATAGTAGGCTACCTTACAATCCTCTAAGTGTGAGATATTAGTGTACTCTACACTTAAATGTACATCTCAATCCAGATTAGCCACACTTCAATTCCTCAACAGCCATAAGTGGCCAGTGCATACTACATTAAACTTCTGCTCTAGGAAGAACCTAACTTACATTTTTAAATGAGTAACATTTAAAAATATAATCCTGCAGATTATATTGCAGGAAAGGCCTGTAGGATAACATCCAAAATCCTTAATATGGTCTGATATGTGATGACGAATGGTTAAAACTCTGAGCAACAAAATTTCTTGACACTATCCTGCCCAGCACATACTAGCAGTCATGAGGTATTACACTACTGCTGACTAGAAAGAGCCCAATACAAACATTCATATAAGACCTATTCATCCCTTCCAATGAGCCCTGACTCATCTTTTCTCAGAGAAAATGTGTATAGATATCCTTATTTAAAACTAAAGGGACTTCTATGAGTATGAGTAAATGGCCTTGTCAATTTGTAACATTTTTTATTATTTTAAAGAGAAAAAAAAACAATAAAAACAATGATACAGAATTTCAAAACAAGATAAAATAAGAAATTAACAATGGTTAATATATTGCATATTATCTTCAAAGTAGTTGCTCTGATTACAAGACACAGGCATGCAAAATTGATCAAACAATATAAACACGAACTGTTCTTTTCAATTAACTAAAATAAATTAGTAGTATAATTATCTTAGCTATCTTGTGTGTGTGTGTGTATTCTTTTCCCTTCCTTCTTTTCTCCTTTCCCCTATCCCAGTTTTCTT
Source organism: Erethizon dorsatum (assembly GCA_028451465.1). Lineage (NCBI taxonomy): Eukaryota > Metazoa > Chordata > Mammalia > Rodentia > Erethizontidae > Erethizon > Erethizon dorsatum. Next base: position 99,118,222 of record CM051823.1, on the reverse strand, counting down.
TCCTTTTGAGCAGTTTCTTCCTATTAATGGTATTTGGGTGTTTGAGTATATTGGTTACAATGAAAAATAATTGTTTGTGAGCTCTAATCAAAGAAGCTTGAAACCCAATGTTATAAATAAACACTTTCCAACTGGCTCTCTACATGCTGAAGACTAAAACTAGACCCATCTCTATCACCATGCACTAAACTAAAGTCAAAATGGATCAAAGATCTAAATATTAAAACAGCAACACTAAATCTACTCGAAGAGAAATCTTGAAGACATAGGTATAGGCAGAGACTTCAAGAACAAACCCAAACTGCACGGGAAACACTTCAAATAATCAATAACTGGGATCTCATCTTATTAGAAAGCTTTTGCACGTGAAAAGAAATCACCAACAGAGTGAAAAGACAACCCACAGAGTGGGAAAAAATTTCACCAACTGTCCCTCAGAAAAAGGACATATATCTAGAACATATAAAGAACTGAAAAAAATCAGGCCCCCAAATTCAAAGACCCAATCCAAAAATGGGTATCACACTTCTCAGATGAAGAAATACAAATAGCAAATAAATATATGAAAAAATGTTCAACATCATTGGTCATTCAACGGATACAAATTAAAACAACAATGAGATTCCATCTCACCCCAGTAAGAATGGCTATCATCAAGAAATCAAGGGCCAGTGATACAGCTCAGCGGCATAAGCGCCTGCCTGGCAAGCGTGAGGTCCTGAGTTTGACTCCCGGTACTCGCATAAAAAAAAAAAAAAAAAAAAAAAAGAACAAGAAAGAAATCAACCTATAACAAATCCTGGAGGGGGTGTGGGAAAAAGGAACACTTCTCTGTTGTTAGTGGGAATATAGACTGGTGGAACCACTATGGAAATCAGTGTGGCGATTCCTGAAAAAACTAGGATTAGAGGGCCAGTAAGATGGCTCAGCGGCATAAGCGCCTGCCTGGTAAGCGCGAGGTCCTGAGTTCAACTCGCGTTACCCACATAAAGGAAAAAAAAGGGGCTGGTGATATCACTCAGTGGCACAAGTGCCTGCTGGTAAGCATGAGGTCCTGAGTTTGACTCCTGGTACCCACATAAAAAACAAAAACAGGGCCGGTGAGATGTCTCAGCGGCGTAAGCGCCTGCCTGGCAAGCGTGAGGGCCCGAGTTCGACTCCCAGAACCCACATACGAAAAAAGGGCCGGTGATATCGCTCAGCGGCATGAGCGCCTGCTGGCGCACGAGGTCCTGAGGTCGACCCCTGGTACCCACAAAAAACAAAAAAAAAACTAGGATTAGAGATCCCATTTGACCCAGCTATTCCCCTTTTGGGGTATTTTCCCAGAAGAATTAAAAACATCACACCACAGCGATATATGTGCACCTGTGTTTATAGCAGCACAATTTGTAATAGCTAAAATCTTGGAAACAACCCAAATGCCCATCAACTGAGAAATGGGTTTTTTATACAATGGAGTACTACTCAGCTATAAAGAAGGATAAACTTGGGCTGGTGATATAGCTCAGCAGCACAAGCGCCTGCCTGGCAAGCGCAAGGTCCTGAGTTCAACTCCCAGTACCTGCATATTAAAAAAAAAAAAAAAAAAAAAGAAGGATAAACTTGAGACATTTATAGGGAAATGGATGCAACCTGAGATCATACTCATAAGTGAAATAAATCAGACTCATATGTGTAAACATCATATTGTGTTCCTAGTGTAAGAAGCTGAAAAAGTAAGATCCAAAATGTACAACAGACATTGTAAAATGGGAACAAACTGTTAAAAAGGAAAGAGAAACTGGGATGGTGGAAAGGAGAAAAGAAGGAAGAGAGAAGGAAAAAAAAATATATATATATATACACACACAAGATAGTTAAAATACTAACTGCTATTCATTCATTGAAAAGAAAGGTTTGTGCCTATACTGTTTGATCAATTTTTCATGTCTATATCTTGTAATACGAGCAAATACTTTGAAGGTAACGATATGCAATGTACTAACCACTGTCAGTCTCCTACAATCTTGTTTTGAAATTCTGTACCATTGCTTTTATTGTTTTTTTTCCTCTAAAATAAAAAAAAATAAATACTTTCCAATGAAAATAAATGCATTCTTTCAAAATATGGACGTATTTCATTTGAGGAACACAAAAATATTTCTCTAACAAGTGCATATACCTTTGGTCTAGCAATTTAATTATCCAAAAATAACCTATATTTGTATCAACTGTATACAAATTGCATAAGATTATTCATCAGAAAATTATCTGTGCAACCAAAAACTAAGAAATAATTCAAATATCATCGATGGAGCACCACTTGAATAAATAAAGGCATATCAATGCAATGGAATTCTACGCATCTATTAAAATACAAAGTTTTCTATTTTCAGTTACGGGATAAAAGCCAGGTGAGGCACAGCATTATAATATGCTATTTATTGTCCAAAGTTGGAGGCAGGGAGGACAAAGAATAATTTATATTTGTTGAAACACTGGAAGAATACATAAAATTCAACACAGTTGTTATTAATGAAAGGGGGATGGAGACCTGGGTAGAAAGAGAACATGGATTAATAAGAAAATTTTCATTATATTAAAGTTTCTAGTCTTTTTTTAAACATAAGGATAATTCCTTTAAAAAGAAAAAGAAAAAGAGACACATACAAAAATACAACTGATCCTGTTAAAAATGGAAAAACTAAAAAAGTGCCTAGTTAAGTAGAGAAACATAAATAATGAGCTCTCAAGTATTATATAATTAACTCATATTTAGATGTTTCTTATTATACCTAGAGTTCTACGCTCCAGAGACAAAAAGGTAAGTTGAATTACTTATCTGATGGCTTTTCAAATTATTTTAAATCATACATTTTTCTTCACTTAGTATTTTCCACAATATTACCTTTTTAGGTCTTAACATCCTACTTCATTAAAGACTTCTCAATTAAAAGTTCAAGGATGGAAGAAAACAGCTGGTCTTCCTCCTACCTCCAATACCTATGACATTAGACCTGTGACCTTATCCAAGTTTCTGTGGCTTCATCAGAGGACCAGATCTGTTATTAAAAGCAAGCCTTAACTGCATCCTGCTATTATCTAAAATGTACTCTCCCCAGCTGTTCACCATTCCTGAAGATGGCCTACCAAGAGTCAGACTGTGAAGACCTCTGTGTCCTCAAGAACTTACACTGCAGCAGATGAATCTGACCTGCCTACAAGTACTTACAAAGCATGCCACAAAATGATCAAATAATTGATTAATGTAATCTGTAATACAAAAAATTCTGAAAATATCTATCAAAACTATTTAACTGAAGTTAGGATTATAAAAGAACATTCATTTTCAATGTTATAAATTTAGATATTACCTTTTTGGTAACAGATTTTATAATCAGACCCACAAAAATGCTTTTCTGAACACAAGAGATAAGAAGGGTGGGTAAGGGAAGAAAACATGAGTATGGATACCATCAAAGCATTTATATGCATATTATATGACAATGCCACAATGAAACCCATTATTCTGTATACTTAATATAAATACATACTAATAAAAATGCTTTTGTTTTGATAAAAATATTTATCTTATGAATAAACAAATGAAAGGGAAAGGCTTACTCTGTACTGTCTTAACACATTCAAAATAATTTTCATTTCTTTTAGATATACTTAATGCTTTTATATTAAAAAACAGCTCATTCACCCCCTTTTTCATTATGAGTCCTGTATCTTTAAAATAAAACACCAAATTTCCAATTTGTTCTCCATCTTATAACTTCACTGAAAAATTATTAAATTCTGTTTACTAAGAGACAGGAAAGACCACATGGCCACTGTTATTTGTGTGTACCGAAGAGTCATGTGTCTTAATGCCTCAGCATAGTAATTCATTTTGAACAAGATAACCTGGGTGGAGGAAATTAAGTCTTAGTAACAAGACACCACAAGAGGCTTCTTCAACATACTATTAAATCTTTGAAGGAAGATTGTAAGATTTTGTGAAGAGTAAGTTAGTTATTTTCTAAAATGAAGCTGTGCCAGATTTTATTACATATAAAGAAAGCAGTAAGAAACCCCAGCTAAAATGATTGGAAATTGCAATGTATAATTTATAATCCTTTTATATTACTTAACTGAATGGATTTATAATGAATTTAAAATACTACTTGAAAATAATCAATTAGCCTATAAATGCCAATTCCTAGAAGTTCTCTCACATTGAAAATCACCCATCTAAGAGGCATACACAAAAAAAGGTCAGCTAAATAAATTAGAATTCCAAAAATATTCTACTCCCTAATGATAAAATTATAAATAAATACTGCAGCCTAAAAAGAGCGAGCAACATAAATAAGAAAAACATTTAACGAGGTAGTCAGAGAGGAGACTAACTTCTTGGAAGGGTAAGATGCCCTTCTTATTCTCAGTTAGGTATGGTTTGAACTAAAAGCGGAATGCTGAGGAAAACTGAAGAAAAAGTTCCTAAGAGGGTTTTTAAAACAAACTTTTGGCTGCCCAATCATGACAACATCTGGTGATAAACCATCCAGGGTTTTTCCAGCAAATTCAACCTGTCAGATGTCACTTGTACACCTTCACTAAAGTGCTGTGCCCACAGTCACATTCACAGTGCATCAGACAGCAGTACAAGTCAGTTTATGCTTAGTTACAGGTTTAACCTGGAGTCTTCTGAATTGCTTGCCTTTAAACAGTACCACCTTAATAAGTGAGGATTAGTTTCACAAAGTAAATATCACAGTGGTACCTTGTTTCACAAACTTAATTCTTTCTGAGATTCTGGTTGCAACTGAATTGCAAGCATGTACATATTGTATGCTTGCAACCAGAGGGTGGAATGAATTCAGAGAATAGAATCATAGAAAGAATTAATTTGGTGAACCCAGGTACCACTGTATAATGAAGTCTGCAAACTCCAGAAACATAAATAAACTTGAGGCTAAGAATCTGGTGTGTTTTAAGAAGTAATATATCGTTTCCATAAGAGATAAATTCATACTGGCTCTAAGTATGTCTGTCTCTTCAGGACGTCATTTAAATGTTGTAACTTAAAATTATTTAATTGGTATTACAAATAGTCTGACTGGCCCAAATTGTAGTATCCAATTTCTGATAAACAGCTGTGACTCTAATCATGGCAATAAAATGGAAGCAAAAAAGCCTCTGTCAAATTATGTTGAATCCCAGAAAAGAAATGTCATTTTAAGTTTCTTGGCTGATATTTGTGGTAATAATTGGTTTCAACCCCGATTTTAACCTTTAATTTGCTCAACTAGCATGCTTGAAATCTTTGAAAAGGGCAAAGTATTCTGGCACTTTTGTGGTCAAATTTACAAAATGTTTACAGATGTTGAATTATGGCTAATTTATTAATTCAAAATTTTATAGCACATAGGGCTTTAAACTTATTAAATCTAATTAAAGTAAGAATATCATTTTAAACATACATCTCTTTAAATAAGAAAATTTCATTATTAAAGAATCCTCAATGGGCTGGGGATGTAGCTCACCAGCACACCTGCCTGGCAAGCACAAGGCCCTGAGTTCAATTCCTTGTACCAAAAAAAAAAAAAGAATCCTCAATAGAATTAAAGAAACTATTTCCACTAGCATTTTAATCTCACAATATACAAATAAAGAATTATGATTTTCAGTCAATAATTCACTTACTATAAATAATAAATAAAACGCATAATGCAAAGGAAAGTATTAATGACTTATTTAGGATAGTTCAATATACAAATACGTGTGTGCATGTGTACTTCAAAGCTTAACACATACTTGGGTACTGATTTTCTGGAGAACAGAGATTTTAAAATACCTATTTAAATTGATACCTTTAAAATTTTCTAATCTTTTAAATACTGAATTTAAGATAATAATTTTTCATATATATTTTATGGAAATTAATTAAAGCCGCTATTTGAATATGACAATCAATATTATGAGTAAAACGCCAAGTAGTTTCATCAAATCTTTTGCTCTCTCAAAAAAATTCAACCTTGATTCGAAGGACAATTCTAAGTAGCTTTTAAAGTTCTATAAAAGGAGACATAGTAACTATCTTTAAATCAAAGAGTCTCTAATTTTAAAGATAATCTAAACTGGGTGGTGATGCAAGCCTATAACTCCAGCACTGGGAAGGGAAGGCAAGAGAATCCCAAGTTCAAGTGAGCATGGACAGTTTAGCAAGATCCTGTCACAAATAAAATAAAAAAATAAGAAAAGGGCTGTAATACAGCCCAATGGGAAAGCCCTGCATTGAATCCCCTATATTGCAAAAACAAACACACAAAAAGAGTAATACAGTATAGACTGTAAGGCAAGATTTAAAAACATTCAAAAAAATAAAAAATAAAGAGAAATATCAAAATAAATATACATTTATACAGGAAAAAAATTATCAAAATACACATTAATACAGAACCCTATGCGTCAACCTCTCAATTAGCAGGGTGAAAAGGGGGGCATTTATATTTGCAATTGAACATCTTACCTTTACATTTAAAGTTGACTATTTTCCCATAAAAGACTGGAAGCTCATAATGAAGGTTCAAAATACACTGAATACAACTCGTAAGTATCTGGGAAACACACAATCACAGACCGCTGGAGAGTAGTTTGGCTGAGAATGTGTACTGAGCAGGCCAGGGCTTTTGAGAACAGCTTTGTCACACTCAGGGCAGCAGCTGGGGTACATTTCAAAATGACAGATTTCCAGAACTCAACTCTTAAGATTTTCATTCATTTGTGAGGGGGTAGGAAATAGAAATCTGTGTATTTTACAGCCCCAGGTGACCATCAACAAAAAACAAGACTCAGAAGAGAGATCCTAACTTTCCCTACCTTCCCCCAGCACAACGATTAGGTTGTCTAATTTGTCTATTTTGTACTAATTTAACAGAATCTACTCTAAAAAGAATAAAGTGAAGTTACTAAAAAAAAAAAAAAAATCTAAAAGAAAACCTGTTTAAAGCCTGTTTCAAATTAGATGGGAAAAGTTTAGTAAGGGGAAAACATTTTGCTTGAACTTCTTGGGTACTGCAAAAAGATTTGAACAGACAAGCAAAACCAGCTGGGCGTGGTGGCACATGCCCGTAATCCCAGCAATCGGAGGCTGAGGCAGGAGGATCCCTACGAGGGGGAGGCCAGCCCACTGTGGGCTACACAGTGAGGTCAAGGACGGCCTAAACTGCATAGCGAAACACTGTCTCAAAAAGAAAAAAGAAAAAAGAAAAAAAAAAAAAAAGGAAAGATAAGCAAAACATTTTAGGGAAGAAATCATTCAAGTTATGTAGGGAGGGGGTGAAAAGGGGAGGGATGAAAAAAGAAATTAAGATGTGTCATGTACATGTACCAATTACACACAAGGAATGTAAACATTATGTACTGCAAATATATACAGAGAAAAGGAAGGGGATCAAGAGATGAGTAAAGGGGGAGGAAGAGAAGGGACAGGGAATGAAATAAGAAACTAAGATGTATTATATACCTGTACCAACTCCTCACAAGGGAAATAAATACTATGTATTACACACATGTACTAATAAGTAAAAAAACTGAGATTCCCTTACATACTAATTCTCTCATATATTTCAAATTATTCAAAATTAGAAAACTACTATTTTCATACAACTCTGAAATTTATCACAAATATGAGCTTGTTGAGAATGTAAAACAAGGTGACCTGTGTTTTTGTACAACTGGATCAAATTTAAATTTGTCCTCACCTACTTGTTTTTAGAGTTTATGAGGAATTAACTTAGATGATACAAAGTAATTTAATGAAATAATACTACGTAAAGAGATTAGTACCTTAGTTATACTAAGTTAAAGCTGTTTCTAACATCAATAATCACCTTTCAGGAATTTAAGTTATTCATACCAAAGCGATCTTGCTTATAAATGATTCCTTACAGAAAGATTCAAAGTGTGATTAAACAGCACAACTTACCTGCCAATCTAAGAAACTGGCTGAACGAACAGTTTATACAAGCATTTCTGAGGCTGAGAATTTACTGATCACCTAAAATATATTACAGACAATGCTATACATTTTCTATTTGTTAACTCATGAAACACCAAGAAGTCCAGGGAGGAAAGGAAAATGCAGAGGCATTAGGTAACTTGATCTATATCACAAAATGTGTAAATGGAGAAGCTGGGAATTCAATATCAGTTCTCTCTCCTTAATTGGGTTGCAAGTTCCTTAAAGGCAGAAGCATAGGTCTAAACCTTGTCATACCAACTATGCCTCCTCACAAAATACTCGTATCAATCAGGAGCTTGAGAAATGGTGACTGATGACTGATAACTTACAGACTCTAATATTGAGAAGGAAATCTACAAAGAACAATGCAATCATAGCAAATATTTCTGTTTATTGTAATAGCCCTGTGTAACCACAACACAGATGTATTGGAAGATATACACTAAATCCATTTCTAAAGCAATTTAAAATTCCCACAAGTTAAATCCATCTAATTTTCACACTTTTGAATTCATTTAAATTCTAAAATTAACATTCTAGGAGAGCTCATGTCTCTAAGCTTTTAATCTTTTGCATTCTAATTTCCTGCTATAAAATCAATAAAGTATAGGTTGTACAAAGTTATTTTGATGACTTTACTCATAGCTAGAAGCAGATGTTAGTTATAACTAGCTCGGTAGTTTAGCAGGTATTTTTTCAAAGCAGCTGGTGCCCTTTTCCTAGTTAGCTGTTTGCAAGTGTTCCCACTAGACTTTTCAGTACTGCAATCCTGTAAAGGTTTAGGGCATACAGACAAAATTAATTCCTATTTATAAAAGAAAACAGAGATAGTATTTCTCCTAAAATGAGAATTAAACATTTCATATTTTTAACTATAGCGCACTTTCATAACAAGTAACCATTGTTTTTTAATGATATAATTTAATTGCTGGAAGTAAAAAAATAAGTGAATCTTATAACTTTATAAGTATGTATAACCAGTGGATCAAATTTCTACATATTTAACCGCAATACAAAAGATAATATACAGTGGTACCTCGGTTCATGAACTTAATTCTTCCCATGCAACCACAATTATGGAATAAATTCTGTGACCAGAATCATGGAAAGAATTAAGTTTGTGAACCGAGGTACCACTATATTATCAAAAGCTACACTACACAGGTAACCAACAGAACACATTAAGTCCCCAATTACTTTTTGATGGTAACCCGAGAATTTTAAGTTTTTCCTCAGAGTTTTCATACTAATTCTTTAAATAATACTCTAATAAACTAATGGCTTTCCTGACAGTGACCAAGTTTCCATGATAAAAAATTAATTTTGAAGATTCTATATATAAAAGGACACATAACATGACATAATCTAATAGTTTATGCCAGGTCTGCACAATATTTTCAACATGAAATCAGGAACTCTTTTCTCTGTACACCCAACAGAAGCTCTACTAAAAATTTATTGCCATTGCTTCAGATAATGCTCTATAACCCAAAGGAAGCAGCTGAAAAACAATTTAAGTCTCATGCTCTCCAAGAAGTCTTCAGTAAGTGGTATACCTGAAATGATCCTACTGCTCTCTAGTACACTGAGTTTGAACTACTGATGTTTTGCTTAATGAATTCTACAGTATATTGTTGGTAAATAACACAGATGCCTTCCTATGTCCCTAACAAGGCTGCAAGCTCAAAGAAGGCAATGGAACCATATTGTATCTCTTTTTGATGCCTTTTTCTTTTATGTTGTCTGCCAAAATACAGGTGCATCAAAACTGTAGTTCTTTTTCTTTCTTCCTTACTTCTTTTACCTGTTGATGTTAGGACTCCAATAGAATGAGAAAATAAGAAGTTAAAAGAAAGTTATATCTAGAAAAACAATTTTGTGGTGAAGCTACATAACTCCAAGGGCTAAAGAAAATCTTAAGAACAGCCACAGGAAAAGGTAACCTTAAAACAAATCACAATTAGATTGAAGATTTCTCAAAAGTAAAAATGAAAAGCAGACAATGGTAGGATAATAATGTTAAATGTGTTGAGAAAATAACTGTCAACCTAAAATTATATTAACTATTTTTCAAAAATAATGGTAAAATAAAGGCAATTTAGATCAACAAAACTTAAGAGATTTTTGCAACTACCATATACCCATAAAGAAAATTTGCGAGACAAAAAGTGATATAAAGCTGAGCATGGTGGCACATGCCTGTAATCCTTGAGCTCTGGTAGGCTGAAGTAGGACAACTGCAAGTTTGAGCCCTGCCTGGTCAACTTAGCAACTTAGAGGAATCCTGCCTCAAAAAGGCGGGAAGCAGGGCAGAACTGGGACTGCAACTCAGTGCAAAGGCCCTGGGTTCAATATCCAGTACTAGGAAGAAGAGAGGGTATAGAAAGAGGGGAGAGTTTTAAAATAATTGGCAATATATAAAGGGAAATCCAAATAATTATTCACTATAAATTAATAACAAAAACTGGTATAAAAAGAAAAACAAGAAAAATCTTGAATACATGTCACAGTATCAAAGAAGTTAGGAAACAAATAACAAAACTTTGAAAGACTGAAAAACCTTATTTTGTAATATTTTATATCTACTCAATGCACAGAAGAGAGAGAAAAAAACCCATGTTTTTAAATATGTATCAAAAATATGATTTTCAAAAACAGTGCACATGACTTACATCTGTGGGACAGGTCCTATTTTAGATTCATAGAGCATTAATTAATATAAGATCCACAGATCATAAGAAAAATGGAAGTTATATAGAGAATATTCATTCATTCTCTAAATTTCTGAAAGTCCAAACCTATTTTTTAAAATATAATCTTCCTAGATCTAATTCCCTGACATCCTAAAAGAACTTTTGTCTTAAAAGCATTCAGTTCTTTTTTTTTTTTGCCAGTACCACACTGTTTCTATCACAGTAGCTTTATAGTATAATTTCAAGTCGGGGATTGTGATGCCCCCTGCCTTGCCTTTGTTGCCCAGAATTGCCTTTGCTATTCTAGGTCTCTTCTGATTCCAAATGAATTTTAGGATTGTTTTCTCTAATTCTGTGAGATATGCTGTTGGAATTTTGATTGGAATTGCATTAAATCTGTATAACAATTTTGGAAGTATGGCCATTTTCACTATATTGGTTCTTCCTATCCAGGAGCAAGGGATATCTTTCCATTTTCTGATATCCTCTTCAATCTCCTTTTTCAGAGTACTGTAGTTTTCAGTATAGAGGTCTTTTACATCCTTCGTGAGGTTGATTCCTAGGTATTTCATTTTTTTGGATGTTATTGTGAAAGGTATTGTTTCCCTAATTTCTCTTTCAGTAAGTTTGTTATTTGTGTACAGGAAGGCTATTGACTTTTGAGTATTGACTTTGTATCCAGCTACACTACTGAATTTGCTTATTAAATCTAGCAGTTTTTTAGCCATAAAGAAGGATAAACTGGAGACTTTTATAGGTAAATGGATGCAACTCGAGAAAATACTCATAAGTGAAATAAACCAGAAGCACATGTGTAAGCATCGTATTATCTCTCTAGTATGAGAAACTGAAAGAGTAAATAAGATCCAAAATGTACAATAGATATGGTGAATCAAAAAGAAACTGGTCAAAAGGAAAGAGAGACTGGAATAGGGAAAAGAAAGAAGGGAAAGGGAAAAAAATTGTATATATATATATAAGATGGTTAAGATAGATACACTACCATTTTTACTTAGTTCATTGAAGAGTAAGGTTTGTGCCAATAATGTTTGGACAATTGAATGCTAATGTCTGGTGTCCTGAATAACTAACTTAAAGATAGTAATACGTAATGTATTAACCATTGTTACCCTCCTATTATGTTGTTTTGAAAATTTGTTCTTCTTTTGATTTGTTTTGTTTTTTTTCTTCTCTTTAAAAAATAAAAAAAAAATAAAAAAAAAAAAAGCATTCAGTTCAAATAATTAATTTTCACAGCTTTTGAAACAACAGCCTACTTATTTTGCTCCCTCTTCTGGAATATATATTCGAGTTTCCAGGAAAAAAAAGATTTCACTATGATCCTCATCAATCAATTCATGGGCCCTACCATTAAAATACAGTGTTCTATTATCACATAACTACTCAAAAATTTTGTGAATTACCTGAAGTGATATTCAACTTGCTATTAGTATTAATTGAATACACTGTTAACAAATTTCTGAATCCATCATACATGTAGTTTCATGCAGTTTAAAATAAAAAACAGTATTGTAGAAGACTGAATTTGAGTTATCCATTTTGTACACACTAGGGAAAATAGATTGAACAGTACAGACTTTAAGTAATATGTAACATCAACAATGTGAGACTAACAAAGTGATGTGGAACTTTCAGAGCTTTCAATGATACAAACAGCCCACTGTGGCAAGAATGGACTAACCATCACTGGACTAACACTTCAAAATTCCTACATCAAATTCAGAATTCAATTTATTTTTCCAGGAAAAAAATATTAGAGCTTGAAAACAACCATAAAATTCTCATAAAGGTTTTTATGTAGACCAAATAACCACTAAGACAAGTTATAGTCTCAGAGTCACAGGAACTGATCTAAAGGAATTTCCCTAGACATATGACATGAAACATAAATCCCGTATCTGTCTTGATTTTATTACACAATCATATAAAAACTCACTCATGTGAGAATGTATGTTATCAAAAGGTACTGGAATGTTTATTTAAAGGGTATCATTCAGGGACTCTAGATTCCATTGTAGTTCAGGCTGGTATTATAAAAAATAACATATAAGAAAGAATAATTAATAATCAGTGCTGGGGGCGAAAAACCTGTGAACAATGGAAAAGGAAATTTAAATAGAAGCTAGACTTAACAGTTATTTGCAGGGAAAAAAAAGCAATTTGTTAATAAGTTACTGCCAATAACTAGATGTGAGATGGAAATGTAGTGATGACAGGAAGAATAAATAAAGTGAAATTACGCCAAAAATGAAAACATACAGAGGACTTAAAATATTTAAACTGTTTTTACAATTAAAATGTATTCCCTAAATTGGGAAACTCAGCTCTAAGAGAATGAAGTAGAACAATGACCTGCTGAAGCAGGGAATTATTACTCCATTAAACCACCCAAAAATCTCTAAATTTTAAATGAATTTTCATTGCTTATCTATTGATTTTATTTTTCTTCTTGAACCAAAAGCAGCAGATAACTCTGGAAATTGGGAATTATAGCAAGTTAAAAAGTATATTTTCTTACATCTCTCTGATGGCCCCCAATAGCTAACTGCATTCCTAGACAAGTCATTATCAAAAAAAGGAAAGAGTCTTGTTCTCACAGCAATATATTATTGGAACAAGAGGTCTGTACTCTAAGTAAGGTTCTAAATAAAATGATCCTTTTCCTATTGTTTACCTACAACACTGGTTCCCACTTGGTCAATTCTGTCCCATCCCTCACCCCTAGAGTAATGGGTAACTCTAGACTAAATGCTGCACTGGTCCATCTATGAAATTGCAAAAAGCAAGACGTAAAAAGATCAAATTGATCCAAAGAAAACTGTTCCAAGAAAAAACTTAATAATCGTTAAAGGCGTTAAAAAAGTCTAGCATTCAACAGGTTAAAATCGTATCTATCATTCAATCAAAAATCATCAAGCATGCTAAAAACGAGGAGAAATGCCCCTATACAGAAAAAGTTTGCTGGCCTATGGGCTGTAGAAATGATTGCAACAATATGTAGAGGTCTGTAAGATATTAAAAAGACACAAATCAAACTTACAGAGATAAAAAAAAAATTTCAATGCCTTAAAGAAAAGTACATTAGATGGGATTAACAGCACTCATTTTAGATACTACAGGAAAAAAAAGATTAGTAAATATGAAGGCAAGTCAACAGAAATAGCCAAAATGAAGCATGAAGAAAGAAAAAGATGGAAAACAATTTAACATCTATGAGTTGTGTGTCAATGTCAGCAGACCTAAAATACATATGATTAGAATTTCTGAAAAAAGGAATGGGGGCAGAAAAGTTTTGAAAAAAATAATAATTGAAAACCTCCCATATTTGATGATGAAAACCCACAGGTTCAAAATGCTCAATACCAAGCAGAAAACTTTGATGAAAACCACAGAGGAAGGCAAGTGAAAGCAACATTTCCCATCCTATTCCTGACATTGGCCTATGGCATATACATCTTACATAAACTGCAGGACTGGGAAGGTGATGGATTTTATTCCTCTAATTAGGTTATGCTATATGGAACAGCGGTTGTGTATTTAGGAAATTATCTTGTTGGTCTGATCTAACCACAGGAATTTTTTAAAATTAGAGTTTTGCAGCAGCCAGGAGCAAAAGGCAGAGATTTAAAGCACTGTTGACATTTCCTTGCTAGACTTAAAAATGGAGGGGCCACTTGCCAAGAAATATGGGCAACCTTGAGGAACTGATGACCACCCACAACTGACAGTAAGGACATAGGTATCTCAGTCTTCAAAGTGCAAGAAAATTAGATTTAGAAAACGTTATTGAGTTTGGGAGGAAATCCAATCCCAGAGCTTCTGGATGGCAGCTCAGCCTGGCCAAGACCATGACCTCATCCTCGTGAGACCCTCAAGAGAGAACTTAGTCAAGCCCAAACTGACCTCTATAACTAAAAGTACAGTTTTACAAAGCCTGTCATGGCAAACTATTAACTTTCTTTATAGATCCATTTGCTGTCATTCTTCACATATAGCCTACACATGCAGCATTCTTTACCTAGTGTATCTATCCAGCCAAATCCTATGCCCTCAATATTTACCTCCGTTCTAATGAAACATTTTAGACATCTTTTATACTTCCAAATACTACATTTGGATCAGTAGTACCAAATAGTACATTTGGATCAGTAGTACATTTTTGCTGTACGATACTATATTAACTATTTTTAAAAACTGTAACTCTCAAATGTACAAATATAAAACATATTTAACAACAACAAAAAAGTAATTTCAAAAACATAGCTCCATCTTCTTAGAATATTTCTCATCTTTATTTTATGGGTAATAGTAGTAAGAAACATCTTTTCCTTTGGGAAAGTCCTCTTTGACTCCTGATGGCTCATGAGAGTTGATGATGTGAATATGCACCATGATCATAAGAACCCCAATACCCCAACAAAGAGAAAGAAAATGATTTAGAAATGAACTGGTAACCTAAATTGGAAAAAAATCAAAGCTGTCTTTCAGAATTATCTATAGAGCTTCAAATTAATCTTCAAAATATTTGTATCTGGACTACTCCCTAGAAATTATGATTTAATTAAGAATAGACACATTTGCATTTTGAAAATTTTCTACAGGTCACTCTGATGCATAGGATGAAAAACAGATACAGGATATAATTAAAATTTTACTCTATTACAAAAATTTATTGTAGAAAATGACTTAAAATTACAATTATAAGGAATTGCTTTAGAAGTGATAAGGTATAAAATGAAATAAAATGTGATTAAAAGGACCGGTGAGAAAGCTCAGCAGCATAAGCGCCTGCCTGGCAAGTGCGAGGTCCTGAGTTCGACTCCCGGTACCCACATAAAAAGGAAAAAAGGGCCGGTGATATTGCTCAGCAGCACAGGCGCCTGCTGGCGTGCAAGGTCCTGAGTTCAACCCCCGGTACCCACAAAAAAAAAAAAAAAAAAAAAAAAAAAAAAAAAAAAAAGATTAAAAGAAAGCTACAAGCATATATATATACATGTGCATATATATATATATACATACATAAAAATATAACATCTTTGTAAAAATACATATACAAATATAAAAGAATAGAGTTAAATTTGGTTATTCTGAGGACTGAATTTGGATATTCAACATCTCTTTATGTTGTTTCATGCTGCCTTTTTGCTTACCTATATTAGTCGATATCTGTCTATGAATATATATCACATATTTTTAAAAACCAAGCATTTGATGACAGAAAAATTAACTTTAAATGTTTATTTTATTTTATTTTATTTTTTTTGTGGGTACAGGGGGTCGACCCTAGGACCTCACGTGCCAGCAGGCGCCTGTGCCACTGAGCGATATCACCGGCCCTTTTTTCGTATGTGGGTTCCGGGAGTCGAACTCGGGCCCTCGCGCTTGCCGGGCAGGCGCTTAAGCCGCTGAGCCATCTCACCGGCCCCTAAATGTTTACTTTAAATTTAAGATATATTTTATTTTGAAATAGAACAAATATAGTCATATTTTACCAAATGGTGAATCTAAATAAAGGATGTACCTGTGGACAATTATTAGTCATGTAACTTTTACATAGGTTTGAATTTATTCAAAATTAAAAAGTTGTGGGAAAATGAAGAAAATGTTTTATAATCACCCCCAAAGTACTTTCTTTTATTGTGGTTGACCATTTGATGTGTCAATAGTATATATGAATTTTAAAAAACATTTTACATAATTTGGCTTATATAATTAAACCCAAAAATTAGCTGAAATAGTCAAAATAAACAGGAAAAATATAAGATATATATATATATATATACACAAAATATATAAATATATTTAACATATCAAGGAATATATGTGTACGCTCTTCATTTAAACTCTAGTATACCTCTTTAGTAACCAAGTAGGTCTCTGTACTACATTAGCCAACTACTTTTAAAAATAAATTTTCTAATACAAATCTACTCATAACACATTCAACCTGCAAAAGTATAAAAGGTAAAAAGGCTCATCTCACCTCATCTAAGTCTTGGATATAAACTGGCTTTTCCTCAAAGCCAACTGGCATTGGTTCACTGTAGGGTATCCTTACTTCTTCATAAAGCTTGTTATTCTCTCTTTGGATTCCTTCTGGTAAAATCATCTAAAAATTTCAAAAATAAGAATCCAATAATAATGGTAAATAAAACAATTGTTCTGTTAAAGGTTTTTCAAATAAAGACCGATTCAGACAACGCCATTAGCATTTTTGACATAGCACTGGCAAACACATTTAACTAAATGAAAATAAACCTGAAAAAAAAAAAAATAAATAAATACATATAAACACACATAGGGCTGGTGAGATGGCTCAGCGGCATAAGCGCCTGCCTGGCAAGCGTGAGGGTCCGAGTTCGACTCCCGGAACCCACATACGAAAAAAGGGCCGGTGATATCGCTCAGCGGCACAGGCGCCTGCTGGCACGCGAGGTCCTGAGGTTGACCCCCGGTACCCACAAAAAAAAAAAAAACAAACAAACAAACAACAAAAAAAAACATAAAACATTTACCTATCAGATATATAATATACAGGCCACAGCACGTTGTTACATCTTAAGATATACATTAATTATATGATATCCCTGAAGACAAATGTACACAGGTAACTAGGAAAATATGCACTATGTAGGTTTAACTCAAAAATACAAATTACAACAATGACAGAAATGAACAAATATGTTCTTACTACCTACTAAGTTTTAGGAACTTTACACTGCAACATCTCATTTCCCTATACTTTTAAATAAAATTTAACATACTCTAGTAAAGTAGTACTACACACACAAAATAAACAAGAAAAATCATATGGCTTTTCCTCGGAATAGAGACAGTACAAGTGGTTATTACCAATGTCATACCTTTGCACCAGCAATGAATGCTGACGTCTTCCTGGCTTCAGCCTGAGAATCATAAACATGGGGATAACGTATTTTCTCAATGTCCGTGTCTCTCTGCCTGCTCAGAATCGGAACACTTCTAGCATTCGAAAGTGCTTGCTCTCTGTAAATACAAAAACGATAGGCCACATTTATCATTTTTATTTTGAAAAGGAAAGCATATACTACAATAAGGTCATTATTTCAGGTAGTTTTTCTATTATAAAGAGAAGAAATTTAGCTATATAAAGATATTAGCAAACCAGAAAATTTTTTGGTAAGAAAACAGAATTTAGCACATTTTTAGATAACAACATTCCATGAATTTGCCTTAATATTCTTTCTTTATAATTTTGTTCTCTCATAATCCAAAGATGTTTAACAAGTCATAAATCCCTTCTTAAAACTGTTTCAGTATTTAAAGAATCAAGTACAATAATGTCTTTACTCCATTTTCTTCCTTTCTACTTCTAAATAACAATAACAGATAAAAATATTATCCAGCTGGGAAAGAAAACAAAAGTATCAAAATAAATTTATGCAAGCTTTATATAACTTAAACTGAGTTGTCAGTGCATTGCTCCTAAATAGCTTACTTCTAGATATGTTATGTACCTGTACCAATTCCCCACAAGGAATGTAAACATTATGTGCTACAAACACATCCTAATAAAAAAAAGCTTACTTCTATAATCTTAATCTCTTACCTATGTGGATACAAGCAAGAATATCTTAACTAAGTAGATGATTGCTTTTTTCATCCTAGGAAAACAGATTTTCGTACAAAAAAATTCTCTTCTTGCAAGAAAATGAGACTACAGTATAAGAATCACTTATATTGTAAAAGATAAAAAAAATGAAAATAATATGCAAAAGTAGCAATTACAACATGTATTTTTCAGCTTCTGGCTTTTATTACCTATGTATCCTCAATTCCTTAGGATCAAAACATGTAAGAATTTCTCCAGAAACTTCTCCATCTTCTCCAGCCTTTTTTTCTCGTCTAGCAATTTTTTTTTCTTCACGGCGATATTGTTTCATTAATTGCTTTTCTTGTTCAGACTGAATAGTGACTTGACAACCATAATTAGGTTTAGCATTCTCTCCCAAAATTTTCTTGCAATTGTCTAAGAAGCAAATTTTTAAATATAACAAATTGTAAGTCTCAGACATGATTTGACTTTTATGTAAACTATTTTTTCCTCTACTAAAAAAAAAAAAATAGCACAAACATCTAACAATTCACTTTTTAAAGCTGATATATTCAATTATATGCTTTAACTACACTTCTTTAAATAACAATGCTTAAATGATACTACATAGTAACTTAAGAAAAGTCAGCAATATTTTCCTACAAATTCAACAGTTTAATGTTACTAACATAAAATCTTACATATAACATCAGTAACATAAAAATTAAATTGTATAATTTTGAAACCATCTATGTAATTTCAAAAATATAGTAAATATCAGTGTTAATTATAATTACCATTAGCATAATGATAAAATAAAAATCTTTACATATTAGATATAACTTTTTCCTATGTAACAGGCCTTACTCTGTCAAGTTAAAAATATGTTAGGATTTATTCATAGTGAAATACATTTTTTTTAGCATTAGTTCAGGAGAACTAATTTATGAATAGTGGCCAAAGCAAATAAAGCAAGAACATGGTATATATTTTCATGAACATAAAGCTTAAAAAAAAAAAAAAATGAAAGAACCGACCAGGAACAGTGGTGCATGCCTGTAAACCCAGCACTCTGGGAGGTTGAAGCAGGAGGATCAAAAATTCAGGCCCAACTTGGGCAACTTAGCAACTTAGTGGGACCCTGTCTCAAAATTAAAATAAAAAAGGGAAGGGATGTGTAGCTTATTGTAAACACCCTGGATTCAACTCCCCAGTACTGTAATAACAACAAAAAAAGAAAGAAAACAAGGGAAGGGAAGGGAAGGGAAGGGAAGGGAAGGGAAGGGAAGGGAAGGGAAGGGAAGGGAAGGGAAGGGAAGGGAAGGGAAGGGAAGGGAAAGGGGAAGGGGAAGGGAGGGGAGGGGGAGGGGAGGGAGGGGAGGGGAGGAAGGAAGGAAGGAAGGAAAGAAGGAAAGAAGGAAGGGATATCACTAAGGGGAATGTTTACAAAGTGTAAGTATGTCTATGGATTGGTGAACTCAATATTCAATATAAATTTTCTTCTAACAGAATTACTTTCTTTTTTAATTATATCTAAGTATTAGTATCTTGGTCCACTGCAGCCCTAAAGAACTGACAAGAATGTCATTAAAACAATCCAAGTCAAAAAGCATTTACTATATTGAGGATCTACTACATCCCAGGCTCTGTTGCTAGGTTTGGAAGACGACAAGGAAGGAGACTTAGTCCATTCTCTGACAGAGCACAGTCCAAACTATTTCATCAAATTACAAGCTACGATGAATATAACAATACACGACATATTAATTATTGTTACTCTCCTACTAGCCTGTTTTGAAACTGTTTTATTCTTAGTTTTACTTTTTTGTTTAAAGTAAAAAAAATTTAAAAATAGAATATACTAGAATCCTGCAAGACTGAACATAAATACCTAAATTTATGGTTCTTCTTGTTGTGTTAAGCTAATTATAGAGAATGACAAGCAGAAATGAAATAAATAACCTTAACTTTCCCGAAAAATAATATAGAACTTTATAACCTTTTAGAATGTAATTATGACAAAAATTTTATATCACTCATAATATTGTCAACTTACATCAACTAACTTACTTTTGATTTTATAATAAAACATTCTCCATACCAGCCCTGCCTGAAGACAGAATTTAATTTGTACCTACCCTCAACTTAGAGGCCAGTTACTGTACCTTGTGACTTATCACTCACTTTACGTTTCCTGGTTATAAGAGTAAAGACAGAATAGGAGGGATATGTATATAGATAAAGACTCAGCAAAAGAGCTAGAAAATGCTAAATGACAAGAAGGCATTGCCCTCTAAGATAGTGATTTTGATAAAGAAAAGGATGGGATGTTGTTAATAACTTGCTAAAGAACATTTATAAAGAAAAAGTAAAATTTGGTAATTATAACAGAATTCTGAAGGATAATTAAACACAAAACTTACATCGAAATATACAAATAAGTGGGAACAGTGATGAACAAAAATCTACAGATTTCTTTCTTCAAGAGTATTTCCTTATTCAAAAAATTAAGGAAAATAATTTTCCATATACAACAAAAACCTATAAAACCACCTTTTATTTTTATTTATTTATTTTTTTTTTCTGGACCATAGTGGGGCTTCAACTAGGACCTTCTCACTGAGCAAGTGAGACATTTTTATTTTTTATTTTGAGACATGGTCTCTCTGCATTGCTAATTTATCCAGAATGAGCTCAAACTTGGGATTCTCCTGCCGTAGCCTCCCAGAGTGCTGGGACTACAGAGAACCACCACCCCGCCCTGCTAAAAAAAACATTCAAAAATACTGTTGTCGAGTTCTTTATTATAACCCTTAGAAATGTTAAGTTTATTTGTTTAAATGGCACAAATTTCCTACAGTATAATTATCATTCTTAAATAACAGCAATGTTAATAATGATCCAATATGGAATAAAAGAGTAAATGTAGTGTGAGAAGAGTAGAAAACATCTCGGGGAAGACTGATAGTTCAAAATATATATTTTTTAAATTTAAATTAAATATTTACTTTCTTTCTTTCTTTTTTTTTTTTTTTTTTTAGGTGGGTACCGGGAGTCGACTTCAGGACCTCGCGCTTGCCAGCAAGCACTTGTGCTGCTGAGCGATATCACCGGCCCTTTTTTTCCTTTATATGGGTACCAGGAGTCAAACTCAGGACTTTGAGCTTGCCGGGCAGGCGCTTATGCTGCTGAGCTATCTCACTGGCCCCCTAAATATTTACTTTAAATATTTATTTTGAGCTAAAAAGTGTGTTGTTCTAAGAAGTTATCTTAATACAGTAAAATCTGTGAAATAGAAATAACAAAAAATAATGAGCATAAATAAAACTACCAGCTCATCATCTAAAGTTTTCAATTCCAACTTGTGAAGCTGGACTCACCTTTATGTTTAAGTTACTATTAAATGTTAGAATCAGTAAACATCTCTACCATAACATTAAGGAGACTAACAAAAGAAACACCAAATTGTCAGAACTTACATCACAGGACTAGATATTTAACTCATTCTTTTTCCACTCACAGATACCTATTTTTAGTGCTCCCCAACCCATACGGGCTTACTGCAATGTGTATTACTAGGTACTGTCCTGCAGGAAGGCTCCCTCTTGGAGTAAGACAGTTTAGAACTGTTCAATACACTTAGGACCAAGAGACTTGCAGGAAGACAAAGTTCAATCTTCAAAGTTTTTAATAATTCCAAACAACTCTAAGCTTCTGAGAACATCTTATCAGTATTAGAGAAATTTTGGATTTAAAATCAAGGCTGTTTTTAACATTTCCTTTTAGTGCCATAATCATTATGTAACTTACTTAGAAGTCAACATAGATGTTGAAGGTGTATTTCTTATGCTTTAAACATTCCAAACTATTTGTACAGCTGACAAATAGCACTATTTGGGTAAAGGTAAGAAGTTTCATTTTCATGTTTATCACTTAAAACCTGAGTGTGGCATCACTGTACTATGACACATGAGGAATTTAATAGCTTTGGCTTCCTAGATAAATCTGTAATTTTCTTGAGATTTTAAAAACTGTATGTGATACTACAGATGTTCAATTTGCAGAGCATGATGACTGAATCACACTTAAGTAGAGACTGTCATTGTTCTTACATTATGCTGAAAATTTTATAAGTGAAATACCACGATGTCTGCAGTTACTCTACTTTATTTTTTTTTATTTTTTTTATTTATTTTTTTTTTTTTGTGGGTACCGGGGGGTCGACCTCAGGACCTCGCGCGCCAGCAGGCGCCCGTGCCGCTGAGCGATATCACCGGCCCCTTTTTCGTATGTGGGATCCGGGAGTCGAACTCGGGCCCTTGCGCTTGCCGGGCAGGCACTTAAGCCGCTGAGCCATCTCACCGGCCCAACTCTACTTTAAAAGTGAACTTCCAGTCACTGTTCAGGCAAACTTTTAAATGAAGAGGGGTGTGTGTGTTTGTGTGTGTGTGTGTGTGTGTGTGTGTGTGTTTAGAAAAAGGGAGAGTGGAAGCAAGATATTAATGACTGGTGAAGGTATGCAAGTGTTCAATGAATTATTCTTGTATCTACCAGTTTCAAACTTGAGGAGCAATTATAATACTACCTACCCCATAGTAAATACTATATTTTTTGCCTTAAAAAATATTGTCTACTATAAGTGATTTCACGTTTTACCAAAAATATCATACTGAAATACTGTCATACCCTATTTGCATCTCTTAATTTTTTTCATAATCTGCCATATCCAAAACCTACTTAATAGAATGGAACTAGCAAATTATGTAATAGAGCAAAGGATACAAAAATGTAATTATATTAAAGAGAAGTATTAACCAATGAATCTTTCTTTTAAATTAGCATTACCACTGCATAGACTCTTACCGTGAAGAGCCTGAAATTTATGATCATTTGAAGAATTAAGGAATCTATCCACAATTGTTATTCTGTTCTGGAGGAGCTTCTCAATAAGATCAAGTCCTTCAGGTCCAAGCAATTCAAATAACTAATAAAAGAGGAAAACAAATAAAATGCCTATTAGCTCAAATTAACTTTACAAGTTACTAACATTCTATCAAACAAAGGAATAAAGTAAAAGTTTAATAAATAGCTTCGAAAAGAAAATTAACATTGAGAAGGAGCTTTCACCTTTACAAAGGCTATTTACATTTATACAATTAAAGACTGTCAATTTAAAAAAAATAATTATGATTTGGATACATTACTCAAATCATACAGTAATAAACTCTCACACTTAATTTTTCTTGTTTCAACCAAATGAAATTTGTAAAGTTGATTTAATTGACTTTTCAACATAGTGTTCTGATTTTTTCAGTCCCGAGTACTATTTTCCTTACAACTTTCTATGTAACAGCTATCATTTTAGAGTTAAAGAACCTTTAGAATGTTTTAATGAATGAAGACTATATGTGAAATTTTTACATGTATTTTAAACCTAATATCTGACATCTAAAATGCAGTGCTACAAATACTTTATGTAACTTCACTAAAAAATTGCCATGCATATCTTATACTAAGTATACCTACAGCATTTATATAACATTTATTATATGCCATGTACTATGATAAGCACTGACTAGTGCTATCTAATAAATCCTCCTAAAAATCTTTGCAAATTAAAGTACTATTACTGCTTTTGGAGTTATAAAAATTAAGCTTTAGAGATTTATATAAATTGACCATTTACACAGCTAATTAGTAGAGTTCTGAAATGACACCCATCTGATCCAAAAATAAAGAATGTCCCACTATAATACAGTAACACTTTAAAGATAATTATAAGATCAACTTCCAACATAAGATCCTGCACACTGTTCCCCAATGAAACTAGACAAATCATGATAAAACAACCATTTGAAAGCCTCTAGAAATTGTCCACAGGGCATATAGCAAATAAAATATTTGTTCAAAAGAATCTCCAAAAACCTCAGTAAGAAGTTTGTGGCAAACCAAAATCACTCTCACTCCCCTTGCCCAGATGAGCAATGCAGAAGCACCATACTTGACTGTTGCAACAGCCCTGAGTTGGCAAAAGATTGTGGCAGAGTCAAAAACAGAGGGCTCTTTCTACCCTCAGCACTCAGGCAAAGGGTGTTCTTCCTGGGAGAAGCAGGACACCAGAATTTCTCAATCTCCTCCCATATACCTATAGCTGAGGCAGTGCCCACTCAGGCCGTAATGTGGTAACTCTCTTCTCCACTCAGCTCACAGTAAAATGGAGTAGAAGCTCTATCTTTGGGTCAAGCACCATGGAAAACAATGAGGTCTCATGCTTGCCTTGACTCATAACAGGTGGTCATTTCACATCACATTTCACATCATTAAGACAAGCAAAGGGCCCCTGTGCTACTGCCCATCCACTCCACTGAGAACTCAGCTTCTAAAGTAGGGGAGTCACTCAGAGAATCATGCCATTTTCCCTACTGCTTCCTCCAGAGTCCAGCCTCAGAGATTTTGATTTAGGGGAAGAGTGAGACCCACCAAAACAGATCACTCCCGGTGCCGGTGAGATAGCTCAGCGGCATAAGTGCCTGCCTGGCAAGCGCGAGGTCCTGAGTTCCACTCCCAGTACCCACATATGAAAAAAGGGCCGGTGATATCGCTCAGCGGCACAGGCGCCTGCTGGTGCGCGAGGTCCTGAGGTCGACCCCTGGTACCCAAAAAAAAAAAAAAAAAATCAGATCACTCCCAACTTTCTCAAAAGGACTAACTTCATCTGCAATATGGCATGAAGTTGAAATCTACAGAACACAAATCAACAAAGGCCTCTGCAATTACTTTTCTCAAAGGAGCCAACAAATTTATTGGGTTAGTTTGCAGAGCAATTTGCCACTCCCCCTCACCCCCAGGGATATGTTGTAACTAATAGGAGCAACCGGCTTAAAATTAAAAGTCAGTTGTGGTCAGTGAAAGAAAAGAAGAAAGCCCTGGCCAACTATCCTCATCCTAACATAACTGCAGGCATCCCCAAACCTTCAGCTCCATGAATACCCGAAGCTTAACTGTGGTATGAATGAAAATGGAATTGTATTTACTAAAGTAATCTAGACAATTACTAAACAAAAATAAAAAAGTAAGTAACAATAACTACCCTGGAGACAGAGGACAATTATCCAGAGCAGGTACAATGTACTAGCTATAATATATTGTCCAATTTCCAGGTGGATGGATGGATAGATAAAGAAGTGCAGAGAAACAGGGCAGTGTGATCCATACATGGTGGGAGGAGGGGAAAAACAACTAACGGAAAATATCTGTGAACAGAAAAAATTCTTCGAACTATTATAAATATGCTCAAAAAACTGAAAGGAAATCATGGTTAAAGAAGACTAGACCAAATCAAATAGGGAAGATATAAAGGGAAATTTTACAATCAATCAAATGGAAATTCTGGAATTAAAAAGTATAATAACTATTACAAAAATTCATTTCTTTTTTTTTTTTGTGTGTGTGTGTGTACCAGGGGTCGACCTCAGGACCTCACGTGCCAGCAGGCGCCCGTGCCGCTGAGCGATATCACCGGCCCTTTTTTCGTATGTGGGTTCTGGGAGCCGAACTCGGGCCCTCACGCTTGCCAGACAGGCGCTTACGCCACTGAGCCATCTCACCGGCCCCACAAAAATTCGTTTCAAGAGATCAACAGCAGATTTGAGCTGGAAAAGAAATCAGCAAACAGGAAGATAGATTATGACATCCAAAGAATGAAAGATAAACAAATGAAGAAAAATAAACAGATACTCAGAAAAATGTGGGACTGCATTATGTGTACCAATACAGGAGTACCAAAAGCAGAGTAGAAAGGCACACAAAAATATTAGAAGAAATGACAGCTTAAAATTTCTCATGTTTATTAAATATACCAACCCACGGATCCAGGAAAAACACCAACCCACACAAACTCCAAGTATAATAAACACAGAGATCCACAGACTTCTAATGAAAATTCTCAAAGTTAAAGATAAGACCAAAAAAATCTTGAAAGCGGCAAGAGAAAAACAATCTATAACTTTAAAAGAAGATCTAATTGCCTGGGGATGTAGCTCAGTGTTATAGTGCTTGCTTACTAAGCAGGAGGCTCTGGGTTTGATCTCCAGCACAAAAACAAAACAAAACAAAACAAAACAAAACAAAACAAGAAGTCCTAATACACTAACTGCTGCAAAAACAATGAAGGCCATAAATGGTGTGATAACATATTCAAAATGCTAAAACAAAACAAAACAAAACAAAACAAAAGAATACTTATCAACCAAAAATTCTATGTCCAGCAAAGCTATCTTTCAAAAGTGAAAGCAAAATATTCCCAAATAAACACAAAAGAAGAGACTGTGTTGGTAGCTGACACACCTTATGAGAAATATTTAACCAAGATTTTTTAGACTGAGAGCAAGTGATTCCAGATGATAATTCAAATGTACAAAATGCTTTATATATTATAAGGTGCATGTGTTGAGAGCAGAACACAAATGTCTACGAGTATTATCAGAACACCAAAATAAATGAAATAAAACAATGAAAAGAAAAATAAAGGATAAGTAAGAATAAACAAATGCAACAGTAATGACTGAAGCCTTCAATAATGGATATAAGGGCCAGTGAGATAGCTCAGTGGCATAAGCACCTGCCTGGCAAGAGCAAGGTCCTGAGTTCGACTCCTGGTACCCACATATTAAAAAAAAATGGATATAAAACTAACCGTAAGTTAAATAAATAGAAGACTTGAGCAACACTATACACTAACTAAACCTGGCAGACATCTATAGAATACACCATCCAACAAGAACAGAACACACCCTTTTCAAAGCAAAAACCAAACATTCTCCAGGATAGGTCATATACTAGGCTATCATATAATCTCAATAAATCTAAAGGACAGAACAGTTCAAAGTGAAATTAGAAATTATTAACAAAAAAAGTTGGGGAACTCACAAATATGTCGTAAATAAAACAAAACTTACCAATTGATTAAAATTTAATCAAAAGGGCAACACTTTGATGAATGACATAGAAGAACAACAGAGCAAATTTATAGGGTAAAGCTAGAACAGTGCCTGGAGGGAAATTTGTAGGAATAAATGTCTAAAGAAAAAAGACCTCCAATCAATAACCTGATTTTTAACCTTCAGATACTCGAAAAAGAACAAAAACATCCTAAAGCAACCAGAGGGAAGGAAATAATAAGCATAACACAAAAATAAATGACACAGAAAAACACTAGAGAAAAATCAAGAACATCAAAGGGTGATTTTTAAAGCTGATAAAATTAACAAACTTTTATATAGACTGACCAAAAAAAAAAAAAAATGAGAAGACTCATGTGAAGGAAGGATATCACTACTAACCTTACAAAATTCAAAAGAGATAAAAATGAATAGTATGAACAATTGTCTTATCGATAAATAAAACAGATTAGATGAAACGGACAATTTCCTAAAAATATATAAACTACCAAAACTGATTCAAGACAAAACAGACCATCTGAATACACCTGTAGCAAACGATTGATTAGTCATTAAAACTAGACACACACACACACAAACCAGGTCCAGATGATCTCACTGCTGAATTCTAAATATTTAAAGAAGTTAACACCAATTCTTCACAAACTCTTCTGAAAAATATAAGGGAACACTTCCCAGCTCTTTTTATGAGGTCAATACTACTGACAACAAAGATAAACACATCACAAGAAAACTACATATCAATATCTCATTAAAATATGGACGCAAAAATCCTCATGAAATACTAGCAAGCCACCTCCAGCACTCTACTAAAAAATTACATACCATGACAGAGTGAAATTAATGTTAAGACCACAAGGTTGGCTCAACAGAGAAAATCTCTGATACATGACATTATATCAGTGGGATAAAAATAAATCACATGATCAGTAGATGCAAAATAAAACTGACAATTTTCCTGTTTTAGGATAAAATCACTCAATAAATGAACACTTGAAGGGAGCTTCCTCACCAGATAAAGGACATCTATAAAAACTCACAGCTAACATTATATATATCATCATTTCACAATGGTGAAAGACTGGATTTTTAACCAAGATTAGAAGTAAGACAAGAAAGTCTGCACTCACCACTTCTGTTCAACACTGTAGTGTAGTTCTAGCCAGGGCATATAGGCAAGAAAAAGAAATACTAGACATCTAGATTGAAAAAGAAGAAATAAAACTATTTTTATCTACAGATGATATAATCACATATAGAAAATACTACTGGAACCGATAAGCTCTTCAAAGTTGTAAGATACAAGATCAATATGCAAAAATCTATTGTATTTCTATACACTAGCAATGAATGATATGAAAATGAAATTCAAAAACAAATTCCATTTATAATAGCATCAAAAAGAATTACTAAGGAGTCAATTTAACAAAGTAAGTACAAGGCTTATACACTGAAAAGTACAAAACACTGCAGAAAGAAATTAAAGAGCTAAATGGAGAAAAAGGTGCATATTCATGAAGTAGATTTAATACTGTTAAGATCATATCATGACGTTTTCTACAGACTCAATGCAATTCTTATTTAACACCCACTAGAAGTTTATAAAAATGAAAAATAGCAAGCACTGATGAGAATGTGGAAAAACTGGAATCTTTATACACTGCTCGTGGAAATGTAAAATTTGCAGCCACCATGGAAAATATTTTGTTGGTTCTTCAGTAACTTAGACATAAAATTATTGTATGACTCAACAATCTACTCCTAGGCATACAATCAAAGGAACAGAAATACACATACAAACACTTGTATTCAAATTTGTCTATTTAAATAGTCAAAAGGTAGAAACAACAAGAATGTTCATCAACTGATGAATGGATAAACAAAAGGTAATGTATCTATAAATGGAATACAATTCCTCTACAAAAAGAAATGAAGTAGGGTACCACTTGGATGAACTTTGAAAGTATTTTTCTAAGTGAAAAAAGTCACAAAAGGCTATACTGTATGATTTTAACAGATGTCCAAAATAGGAAAATCTCTATCAACAGAAGTATATTAGTGGTTCTTTGGGATAAGAGAAGGCAGGGGAGAGAGGGATGGACAATGACAATTAAAGGTCTATGATTTATTTCTGAGGTGACTTAAGTACACTAAAATTGTGGTAATGATTACATATATCAGTGCATATACTAAAAGCAATGATTTACACTCTTTTAAATGGGTGCACCATATAATATGTAAACTTATCTTTCAATAAAGCTATTTTTTAGAAAAGCTTAGGAACCAGAATGATTTAAAACTAACACAGAAAATTACTTGAGCCAAAAGATAAAGTTTAAATAGTATTCTCCTCAAAGTATTTCTTCTTAAATTTCATTACTTATATTAAATTAACATATTAATTGTATATTAATTTGGTTCGGTCTGAAATTTCAATATATACATACAGTGTTAACTGACCTAATCCTGCCACTCTCTGCCCACTTTCTCCTGCTCACAACCTCTAGTAACCATGACTGTACTTCACAAAAACATTTTAAATGGGTATTTTGAATTAACCATTAGTAAGACAAGCTCTGTCCTTAAAGTTACCCATGGTTATTAAAGAAACTTCAAATTAAGAAAACAAACAAAAAAACACCACACACCTATATACCCCCACATCCAAAAGAAATTGCAATAGGAAATGCTCATTTACAGTATAAACTATCTTTTAAATCCTGTCAACTCTCAAAGAATTTTAAAAATAAGACCATTTCTTCCATAAGAAAATAAATAATTACAGAAGAGATACCTTTATATATATTCTTAGCCACTCAAAATTATTCAATCCAAACTGTGATGGTCATACATAATACTAGTTAAGTTCTAGTTATAAATTTTTAACCCAAAATAATTTCTTTTTTTTTTTTTTTTTTTTTTTGTGGGTACCGGGGGGACGACCTCAGGACCTCGCGCGCCAACAGGCACCCGTGCCGCTGAGCGATATCACCGGCCCCTTTTTCGTATGTGGGCTCCGGGAGTCGAACTCGGGCCTTCGCGCTTGCAAGGCAGGCGCTTACGCCGCTGAGCCATCTCACCGGCCCCCAAAATAATTTTTAAAAACCACTAGCATAATGGAATATATCTTCTAATGCAAGGCTCAAACATAGGATCAAAGCACAAAGAGTACATTATCACCTAAAAATAACACACCTAAGTCCTGGCAAAAAGGACAAGAACGATGTTTAACTCATAACTGGCAAGACTTCTGAAACTCCAAGATAAATAATCTCCAGCACAGTTCTGAGATCAGCTGCTATTAAAGAAATCTCGAAATTAAGCTTTCCATAACATTTGCCATTTTCATGGACATTGAGAGCAGGTGCAGTTCTCATCCAAGATTTGCACAACAAACTAATTTGGTACTCAGAGAGACTGGCTGTAAAGGCACAGCTGTCTGGATCACTACTCTGTACATTGACACAAGTTTCCAAAGCTATCAAATTAAATGAGTGAGGAGAGAAAAGTTAGCTATGGGTCAGAAATAGACATCTACTAAAGAGGTTTTCTAAAAAATTAGACGAATACAACTCTCAAACCATAAAAAGGCAAGTTTCACTCTTCTGGGTATAAATGATACAAAATTTAAGGAAGACATAATAGATAATGACAGGTAACATACTTTTCCTGGAGGATACTGTTAAAGTCATAACTATTAAGGTATTTTTGAAAAGACAAAGGTTCTTAGAATTCTTATTAAGTTATCATATAGCTTTTTTCATTAAATCAAATTATTAGACTAAGGCAGTCCTTCATTAAACTAATGAATGGAAACAGTCACAAAGTAATCAAAAGACAAAGTTCCTGAGATGCCAAAAATTACTTTCTAGCTTCTGGACAATCCGATATTTTTAACAGGTGAATGTAATTTTTTATCTCTCAAGACAGATAAACCCTACTTGCCATCGTATACTGAATTAGATCACTGTTATTCTAACAGAAACAATGCTACAATGGGTGCTAAATTTCCAACAAAATTATCAAATCTCAGGTACTGCCACAAAGTAAAGTAAGAAGTAATGTTAAACCTTTTAAATCACATACCAAGGAAAATTATACTATAAATCTTATAAAATTTAGTAGCAAGATATATAGTCAGCCTAAATAACTACAAATCTGTTTTCAAACCGGGTTTTGCAGAGATAAACTGATAAATTTTGCAGAGATAAATTAAGGATTTGAGAAAGCTCTGAATAAATAATACAAGTGTACTTTGATTTGCTAAAGATTTAGAACCAAAACTTTATTTCCAAGTATAACAATTCTGGTCATGTTATTGTGTGGTTTGAAACCCTGTTTCTCAGACTAATCAAAAATGTTGAACAAATAAGTAATCACTAAAATAGGCTTTAAAGTAAATAAAATTTCAATATTTATACAAGGATTGTTAGTTCCATTCTGTTTCCATCTAGCAAATATTAAAGAATTTATTAAAAGTAAAAAACAGAAAGTTTATTTGGAGTTACAAAAAGATCTCTTAAAAAGAGAGAACTATTTTCTACATCAAATAGACAATAAGCATTCTGAAAAACAGTGATGCACAATAAGTGTATATCTTGATGCAAATGGGGCATTTTTTAAAAATAACCAAGTAGATTATGGGATACTCTCAATATCAAGTTTGGACATGGCTGTGTCCTGTTCAACAATTTTATCAAGGACACATACATGAATAGAAACCAAATAGAAGTGTTTACATAGTGCATGAATCTGGTATAATCTGGATAGATATTAGCGGTATTAGAGGGCAGTATAAAATTTATTTAGGTTTTAAAAACTCACATATATTTATATAAAATAAAGAGAACTGGTCACACAAATAAATGCTAGGAAAGGCTAGAAAGGTAGATAGTTAGCTTTTTGCAGTGAACAAAAACTGCAATGAAGACTAGGAAAGAAATTTAATGCATCAATGGTAACTGTATTAGTTACTTTTCTTGTCATTGGGACACAATACCCAACATCTACAACTTAAAGGAGGAAAGGTTTACTTTGGCTCACAGTTTGTAGAGGTTTCAGTCCTCACTCAGCTGGCTCCAAGGCTGGGAGGCATGGCAGTGGGGCACGGCAGAGAAGGCTTGCTTATGGAATGGCTGGCAAAGTAGGGAGAGGGATCAAGGGAGGAGGGAAGGAAATAGACCCTCTCAG
This sequence comes from Erethizon dorsatum, assembly GCA_028451465.1. Lineage (NCBI taxonomy): Eukaryota > Metazoa > Chordata > Mammalia > Rodentia > Erethizontidae > Erethizon > Erethizon dorsatum. The sequence continues at coordinate 99,085,789 of CM051823.1, read as the reverse complement.
GCCACACCCCCAGTAACCACCTTCTCTGACCAGGCTTTACCTCCCAACACCACATTTAACTATAAATTTATCAGTGGATTAATCCACTGGTACGTATCATTCTCCCATGATCCAATCACCACCCAAAAGCCCTCTGTATGAGTACATGAGGCTTTAGGTGGACTTCTAGACATAAACCATAATGATGATGGTACTTCTATCATCTCAAAGGATACTACATGGATTGAACCACAGTCAAAGAGTGTTGAGTACAATTCTAATCTATACTTTTTAAGATTACAATGAAAAATTAAAGTACACTTTAAAAATGTAATCAGGATGGTGAATAGCCTATTTATGGTAAATGTTATACAAAAAAAGCTAAAATAGCTTGTATTTAATTTGGAGAAATAGCACCATACTAGAATATGACACTCGCCTTCAAAATACTTGAAAGGCTCTTATATAAAATACTGAAAAAGACATGTTACAAAATTTTCCAAAGACAAACCTAAGGCAAATAGGTATAAATAACCATGAGAGACAAGTGATCATACTTATCCAACAGACTGACTATATTCTAATAAATAACAAATCTAATTATTCCATCTGCATTCTTTGTATTTTACACAAAGTTATACCACAGACTGCTTAACCTTGACTATACAAATACAAAAGGGGGCAATAAATTAATGAACGTAAGTCACATATATTACCAGTCTTTGGCTATCATCGTATTACCTAGAAATTCTATAGCCAGTCATTTTGTAGATTAACATTTTTGAGACTTTGATATCTTTAAAGAATGTAACAGAGAAAGCAAAGTAAAAATAGAATATATCTATGTAAACTTTTTCGGTAGCAGATACTATAGATTGAACATCCTTTATACAAAATACTTGGGATCAAAAGTGTTTTAGATTTCATATTTTTGAAATACTTGCATATATGTATGCAAATATTGTGGGAATAGGACACAAGACTAGGCATGAAATTCACTTAAATCTCATACAACCATACTTATCTCATACTTATGTATAGGCTGAAGTAGCTTTACACAACGTTTGCAGGCACTTGTATTCTGACTGTAATCTGTCACATGAGGTGGGTGTGGAATTTTGCCTTTGTGGTATCACATTGGCACTCACAGCTCTGGACTGTGCAGCATTCTGGATTTCAGTTTGAGTTAGGAATGCTCAACCTGGATTATCTATTACTGTCTATTCTGCTTGAATGATACTCAGAGATTTCATAAAAATGATGATTATTTTTCTGGGTCCATCCTTGAACTTTAAGAATACATTTTACATTGCTAAATATCCCTTATCTTTCTTGAAACCAACTTTTCCTATTACATACATGATACATGATCTCTCTCTCTCTCTCTCCCTCTCTCTCGGAACTGACTGAACCTAGGGCCTGAGCTACACTAAGGTACATACCCTGCTCTTTTATTTATTTAGTTTCGAGACAGAGTGTTGAGAAGTTGCTAAGCTGCCCAATCCAATTTGTGATCCTCCTGCCTCAGCTTCCCAGAATGCTGAGATTACAGGCATGCACCACCACACCCAGCTGACCTACTACCACTCTTGATACACATCCTACCACTCTGGCAATGTTCACTTCCTGCCCCTCCTTTCAGCTCATTTTCTTTACTATTAAATGCTAGTGTACCTTAAGACTACCCATACTCCATCTTCTCTCAATAGTTGTTCACAATCAACTCCTTAACTTCCATTAACACTCATATGCTGAAAATTTTTAAATTTAAGTTAGAGCTCTAAGTGTAAAACTGCCTAGTTATTACCTCCACTTGAAGATCTCAAGGTCTCTTAGAATTCTACGTATATAAAACTGCCCATGTTTTTCTACTCACTTCATCCTTCCCTAAGTGTTATTACCATGCAAGGAAACACAAGTCAAAAGCTTTAAAGGCACCCTTAACACCTCCTTACCCCACTGTATCCACCTCATCCCTGCCATCCAACCCAATACCCTTTTGGATTTCAACAACTAAACAGATTTCAAATCTTTCTACTTACTTGTCTACTTTAACTTCCCAAGTATTTGTTGCCTGGACACCAAAGGGCTTCCTAAATGACTCCTCTACATCTATCCAAACATCCTCCAAACCATTTTATAAGGTTCAGAACCAATCAATGTATACTACCTCCTCTTCTTTTGCTAAAAATTCTCCAATAGCTGCTCCTTGTTCTAAATATAAAGTATTGAACTGAAGCAATCATAAAAGCAGAACCTCAAAATATCACAAAGTGTTAAACTAAGATTCAAAATACTAAAGTATCTGGATATTCTGCTCCACCTAGAAAGAATACCATTAATAGTTATTATTTTATTATAGCATCCTTCGAAATTCTTCCCTTCTATACACATTTTATAGTGTCCTTAGGTGTATATATGTAGATAATTTAAAATTAAATGACTATACATGTTGGGGAGGTGTATTATCAAAATTGATAAAAGGTACAAAAAAAGTTATGGAAGTTTACCATTGTAAGTTTTCTGATGTAGGAATGTCTTATAGATGCCAGTTACATTTAATGTTTCTTCCTGAAATATTATTAAACAAATGATGTTTCTGAACGTTGTTAGTGCTTTACAGAATTTAAAGAAATATAGATTAGTACAAACCCCTGGTACCGTTTCTGCTTATACTTTCAAAGGTTATTTTCTGTACTTGCATTCTAAGTTAGACTCAGTCTCATTCATATTTCTTACAGGTCAAATTTAAAAATTTACCAAATTTATGAATGTTGTAACACGGCAGGTTAATGCTGGACAACAGTCAATCAGGGATCAAATCATGAGCTTACTGCTAACTAGTTCTAGGACTTTACACACCTTCTCAAAGCTTGTTTTCTAAACCCTAAGAAGTACTCTGTATAGTGCAATGTCGTGGACTAATATATGTAAATATATTTGTCTTGGTGACCTATATATAATAAGCAATTAACTTCAGGTGTTTAGAATTATTAAAATAAATCCTAATCAAATAAGGGAGGAAGAAAAGTACACAAAATAATTTACATCATGATATTAATGATAACAATACCTAACATTTTTGCTCTACTTATGTCCCAGACAAGGTAGTAAGTGCTCTGCCTATAAATCATACATTATTACACTGTTTTGATCTCAAATAATGTTCAGTGAATCTCTGCTAAATATGCAAAATACCAATGCTTGATAGTACCATTTAAAAATAATGAGAAAATAAAGAAAACACTACAAAAGTATCTAATAATCAAGTACCACTTGCTAGGAAATATGTAAACACACAGCAAACACTGATACATGCATATTTGTTTGAGCATCTTTTCAGAGGTGTGCTTGACTGTGATATGTGCATGCATATATTCTAATTCCATTTTTTACAATCTTCTTAAACTCTCAGCTTTCTCATCTGCTAAAAAGGAATTAGCAGTGTCTGACAGTAAGTGCTCAATAGTTACTGGTATTATTGACAGCTTTTTCTAGCTAATGAATCTCCAGCACATTTCTGCTAATAAGCACTCATAAGGCAAATGATGCCAGGGCTACAGAATACTCACTGACAAAAATCTTTCCTTATATTGAACTCCATAAGTCTCGCTAGTTTTCACCTATCACACTACCTATATCCTGTAGGGTCACAGATATACTTGAACTCCATGGCAGGCAATGTAAGTACACTTTACTCTCTTCTTTCCCAAGCAAAATACATTATATACTTGGTTTCAAATGATTTGTCACCCAGCTTCCTTTTAAAAAGGACCTTTTACTGTGCCTCTTTACAAATGGTATCTTAAGCTGAAAATAATATTTCAAATATAATTTCATCAGGGAAGATCATACAGATAATAATTTTGGACTAGATGTTAAAGTTCTATGAACATAACCTAAGCAGTAACAACAAACACACTGTCAACTCAAATTGAATGTGCAACCAAGTAAAAACATTCAGTTTTAATTTTTTTCAGCATGAATTATTAGGACAAGTCTACCATATCCTGTCCTGTGTGTGTGTGTGTGTCACATGTGTATGGGATAGTGAAAACTGAACTCAGGGCCTTCTCATTGAGCCACACCCCTAGCCCTTTTTAATTTTTTATCTTGAGACAGGGTCTCACTAATTCACTACACTGCCCAGTCTAGGCTCAAACTTCTGATCCACCCTCCGCCTTACCAACTCAGAGTGCTGGGATTACAGGTATGTGGCTTGACACTCAGCTTCCTGTCCTTTACACAATAATCCTGAAGCCCAGAACTACAAACGGACCTGCCACGTAGTTTAGTTTCTATTTCATTTTAGTCTTTTGAAACTTTTAAAATCCAACTTCTATCACCCCCATTATCAGTAATTGCCAGAAATACTGAATCTCATCTTCTTAAGTTTTATAAACATCTTTATGCAAATTGATTCAAATGTTGGACAGGACCAAAATAAAAAACTACATGATACAAAATGAAGAACAGCTCCCAAATCAATATTTAGGATTGGATTTTCAATCAACTATTAACTCTAATTAACTATTAGTCACCGGCCAACATTTCTCTACCTTGTCTGATTTAGATAATACCCTAATATTACAGCTACTAGCCACATGAGGCTATTTATATGCTAAGTAATAAAAATTAAGTTTAAAAATTAATTCCTCAGTCACATTAGCCACATGTGACTACTAGCTATACCATATTGGACAGCAAATATGAAGTATTTCAGTTATTGCAAAAAAAGATACCATTGATCTGGAAGATATTTTGAGTCACCTGTAAAATATTCTGATACCCAGATGGGATGTATTTATATTGCAAAATATATCTGTATAGTTGTAGCATGTTTACTACCAATTGGTTTTTAACAGTTCATAGTTTACATTATGGTTCACTGTTTGCATTGTACATCCTATAGTTTTGGACAAACAGATAATTACTGTAATGACATGTATCCTCTATTACAATATTACAAAGAATAAGTTCACCTCCCTAAAAATTCCCGGGATTCCATCTACTCATCCATTTCTCTGTTCTCCAAGTCCCTGACAACCATTGTTTCATTATCTCCAGTTTTTATTTTTCCAGAAAGTCACGGAGTTAGAATTACAAAGTATGCAACCTTTTCTGACTTGCTTCTTACACTCAGCAATATTCATTTAAGATTCTTCTAACTTTTTTTTAAACTTTATCTTTGAATCATACCCTGTTATAGGGCTACACCAGTCTGCATATCCATTCACCTATTGAACAGTATCTTGTTTGCTTTTAAGTTCAGGCAATTATGTCTTATTTTTTACTTAAATATACAAACAAAGCTTAAAACAAATGCTAGAAGTATAGTATTAACTGTACACTTTTCACTGCCATTTTTACTTTTTCCACCTTTGTATAATAAACATTTACTACTTAATATAGTAAAATTATTTTTAAATACAAACCAGATGTTTCTCAATTTTCTCATTTTTTATCTGCTAAGTACATAATCCATCAATTATTTACATTAGAAAATACTTCTACTATATTTAGAACGAACATCAGAAATTTTATAAATAAAAAACCTTATCTGGTGGACAAAAGCAGATCAAGTCTAATAACATAAGGTCTAATGACTAAACAATTTAAATTTATTTCCTCTTTCAAAATTTAATTTGCAAATGAAGAACTTTTTGGTAAAACACAATTTAACCACTTGAGAATCATGCTGACATAATATTTCTGAAAAATTTTAACAATGAAAATATGCCTAAGTAATTCAATATTAATAACACTTCACAATAGCAATAAAATTAATGTTTAACAATTTGAATTAATAAGTAAAATCTTTAACCTAACAGAAATTAGATAGGGATGGAAATAAAGTATGTGTAGGGTAACTACCACATTCAAGAGATGAGACATTCTGAACATAGGTAGGAAGATTAGCAATTTACACAAAGAAATTTAATATTTTAATTGAACAACTGAATGGACAGATTTATAAAGTGAAGCAAGTGAGAAAGGTATGCTCATCTCTTTATGTATCAAGAGGAAGTGAACGTTCTTGAGAAATACCTGAAACTCATCATACTCATTCAACGTTTGTATGAGATTTATTACATTTCATGATAGACTAGTAACACATGAGCAACAATGTTTGGTCTCTTTCTTTATTGACACAGACAACAAAAATCATAGCATTTATCAGGAGACTTTTCTTCTTGAGGGAGTTGGAAGATGTGAAACTATGCAATAATTCTTGAAACAAAATATGAGAACCCTTAATCATAACTAAAGACTGTTAAAATTACCAAACTAAGGCAAAACAAGTAAGGCTTTAACAGTAAGTAACAATGATTTTTTGGTTGTTGCTGCTTCTTTATTTTTCCACTCACCAAAATACTTAAAAATGCTATAGTTAAGTTATTCTTACTAAAACAACATAACCATCATGATTAACTTTTCATTACTTTGATCAAACTTAGTTTTCAGATTTAACCCTAAGTGAAAAGTGCAAGTGTAGACTATTTCAATAGTTACAGATAGCATAAGAAAACAAGGAATTGTGAACAGCTAAAAATTTTCAAGTACAAACCCATTTCCATTATAAAACAAAAACACCTATTATAACTGAGTATAACAAGATTGAAGGCTTAAGCTAACATTTTATGTATTTAAAGACAGCAAAACTGTCAGATGTCTTATTTAAAAATACAGGATATATGAATAAATGCTAAAACGTGTACAAAAAAAAACAAAGATTGTTTTCTAAAAACAAAGCAAACACTAGGAAAAATAAGCAGAAAAGTACAGAAAAGATGGTCTTAAAGAGCCAACATAATAAATCTAGTGTAAAAATTTAAAAAGAGTGCTTTATTAATTACTTTGTAGCAACCTACCGAGTCTCAGATAAAATGGCTGATTTTGTTGAAGAAATATAAAGTTTGAAGAAACCAACAACTACTATATAAAATTTGAACTGGCAATTGAAGTCCCCCTTCCAAAAGAGATATCAGACTATACAGTTTAGCACACACTGGTATTAAACCTTTATGCCACAGATAATCTTACAGAGACTTTTTTAAAAACAGAAAAAGAAAGTTCCAGAAGCTTATTTTATGAAGCTGGAACAATGCTATGTATTACAATAGCATAATTCTCTACTCAAGACTGGGATTTCAAGCAAAATATACGAATAAAAACCATATAATGCATCAGTGTATGATCAAGAAGGCCTCAAGCAGAAGAGGAATTCTGATTCTCATAAGTCAAACTAAAAAGAAAAAAAAAAACCCATAATTTCATTTTTTATTATGAGACATGTATTTTAAAAATTAGAGTTGTTCTATAAAATAAAGTAATAAACAGTTTAGAAAGTGTAATATGCAAAGAAATACTATTCAACTTAGGGAGTCTTTGAGACAATAAACTACTTTAAATTTCATATAATGTAAATAATGTGTATATTAAAAACTAAAGCTAAAGTATAATAAAAGAACAAAATCTTAAAACTTGAGCAACCCTGAAAAAAACCTGGAATTGACACTTGCTTTCATGTGAAATAGAATATTGGATAATTACAAAAGAGTAGTTAATATTATTTAAAACTTCATAAGTTACATATTCTCAGTTTGGTTTGTGGCACAGAAAATTACTATTCATTCATTCTAAAATAAAGATACAACATAATAAAATGAGCATGAAAATTAGGACAGCATTTATTTATCTCTAGAGGGAAAAACGTGCTACACTAATCATTGTTGCTTGCAGAGAGTCATATAAATTATATTTTCATAACTAATGCTCATTATTTACAGGTACTTAATCTAACAAAGCTAAAACCAAGGTCACTTACCACCTAATTAAGACAACTTGGAATGTGAACAGTATTTATTCCCCGCATGCTATAATTAATTAGATGAGTAGTAAGTAAAGTTTAAGCTAGGAACCAAATATATTTAAACATATATTTAAAAACTTACTTCATATTTTCATATACATGACAAATTGAGTTTCCTTGATTCTTAGAAAGAAAACAGGCTAATTTTCAGTGGCTCAGAAAAAAACAAGTTTATACCTACACACGTGTACATACAAAACTGATAAAAATTAATGCATTAAGTCATATTTAAATGAATGTACATGCAATTTCTAAACCTAATATTATTTATATCTACAAACTGACAAAATGTTTTTCTTCAACTCAACTACCACTAACAAAGATACATCATTTACTTTACAATAAAATGTATTTCTCACTTATATTCTATGTCAATACCTTCCCGGTAACTGTCCAATGTACAAAATCCATATATATAAAAGAACACTGAACCATAAAATTTTATTTGCTATAATGAATGTTGCTAAATGTTAAGAGCAATTTGGAGGAATACATGGATGTATGTATCATTCGTATGGGGTTGATAAAGCATTTTGTCATCTACAACTCAGAGAATGAATGAATAAATGAGGAAACAATGTTACAAAGAAAAAGGTACTGTATACATTTTGACAAAATGACCTACTCTTTGAGCAATCATTCCAATTAACAGCAAATTTTTTTTTTTTGTTTTTTTGTGGGTACCGGGGGTCGACCTCAGGACCTCGCGCGCCAGTAGGCGCCCGTGCCACTGAGCAATATCACCGGCCCTTTTTTCGTATGTGGGTTCCGGGAGTTGAACTCGGGCCCTCGTGCTTGCCGGGCAGGCGCTTAAGCCGCTGAGCCATCTCACTGGACCAAGAGCAAAATATTTTAGAGTTTATTATTACTGCAAATTGGTAACAGCAGGTAATTCTAAGTCCCATTGTGAGTTTAATATAATAATAACAGATTTTTACCCATATATTAATAACAATGTATAACCTCAAAAATTAAGGTTGACAGGCATCTTAGAAGTCATCAAAATTCAATCTTCCACAAATTTCAATGAAGCGATGACTCAGCAGATGCTCATTTGTCTCCAATAACAAATCACATTATTCACCAAAAGAGCTTATTACATTTAAAGGACTCTGAAAACTGAAACAATTTTACTAAGCTGAAATCTGTGCTCATGTACCCTCTTATCAAGGCATCCTAGTCTTAAGAAGTGAACCACCCTTCTTTCATATATAGCTTTTCAGTTATGCTCATCCCCCCATCCAACCATAGCTTTCTCTTCAGAAGCTTAACCAACTGCAGTTTTTTGGGTTTTTTTTCAGGTTGTTAACTCTCCTCTAAATAACATCAGGATTATGGCTTCCTTAAAGTGTGCCAGCCAAGTACAGTCTGAAGAGCACAAAAACTAAAAGACAGTATACAAGGCTGTCTTTTTTAATAATCAAATTAAATTGTTTGCTACCTATAGAGCATTACTTAAAATAACAATATACAGGTAGCACTTGCCATCTGTTAAACAACATTCTAAGCGCTTCAAGAGCATTATACCATTATCTTCAGAGATAACCTATGTGGTAAGCATTAAACTTTCCACACATAACTAGTAAGGAAGCCACAGCTTAGAGAAATGACCTGGACAAGAACAGTTTGATGGGGACAGAGCTAGGCTCATACATGTGTCTAACCTCAAAGTCTATGTCCTTAACCACTTGAATTAGTAGCTTCCAGGCTGATTCACACTGAATTTCATTTTAACAAATGCAGCTGCTAAAACAGATCTTCCTATCTGGATTAACCATCTTCTTGGTTACATATTTTGACCTTTTATTTACCTATTATGTCAAGTCATTTTCAGCCAATCAATTTAACAATTTGAGCCACAAAGGGAGGAAAAGGCATATACAAGCAAGATAGATATATATATGCATGCAATATGTTAGATATAGATATAGCATATATATATATATCTATATATACCACTTTCCTAAACAGATTATAAAACTTGAGATCAGCTAAATAATTCTTGAGTTCATGAAAAAAGTAGAAATGGACAATCTAATAGCGGGCAAATGTGGAAGTACAAGAAACTTTACAGAAAACAGCTTTATCACTTTAGAGTAGACAATATGCATATATTCAAATAATAAAAAACAAAGCAAAGATACATATAACCTAAGTAACACTTCACCCAAAACCAATGAGACTAAAATGACGAATAGTTCAAAAAAGATGGTAGGTTTAGCTATGCACTGAGGAGTGCTTTTCTAAGCATAACACCGAAGATTCTTAAAATGAAAAGATGAATAGACTGCCTACTTGAACATTTGAAACTTGCAAAGACATTTTCATATCTCAATATAAATCTTATAAAAAGTAACTCCATCAAATAAATAGGCTATTCTCACAAGAAAATAATCAGTCTACATATACTTGAAAAAAATTTAACCTCAGTAGTAACAAATATCTCAATAATAACATATTATTTTCCTACTATTAAATAAGCAGAATTTTTTTTGAAGAACTGTCAATAATGGAAGTACAGGAAATATTATACTATGTTAACTGGTAGATACAAGAAAGTGTCTTTCTTTTTGTTTTTTTTTTGTGGGTACCGGGGGTCGACCTCAGGACCTCACGCGCCAGCAGGCGCCCGCGCTGCTGAGCGATATCACCGGCCCTTTTTTCGTATGTGGGTTCCGGGAGTCGAACTTGGGCCCTCGCGCTTGCAAGGCAGGCGCTTAAGCCGCTGAGCCATCTCACCAGCCCCCAAGAAAGTGTTTTGTCAATAGAGTCATGCTTCTGTGTCCAGAAGTTATGCGCCAACAAATTACACATGCTGTAAATTGAAAATATGTAAGGGGGGAAAAATGCATCTTTTCTGAATGGGCACAGACATCTTACTATTGTCATTATTCCCTGAACAATACAACAATTATTTACATCTCATTTACATCGTATGAGATAACGGAAGTAATTATAGATGACTGAAAGCATACAGGAGGAGGTGTGCACATTATACACAAATACTATGACATTTTACATGAGAATTGAGTGTCCTTAGATTTTGGTATTTACGTGGGGTCCCAGAACCAATCTCCCACATGTACTAAGGGACGACCGTATATTTTGATACAAAATTTTTACTGATAAGAATATATAAGAAAAAAAAATGTATGAGTAATTACTTAGCAGAATAGTCTTCGGTGCAGTGTATTTTATAATGGTGAAAAGGTTACTGTAATTTAAATCTGTAATAGCAGAGATTTAGTAAGTAGCACGTGCTTATAGTCCCAGATACTTGGGAGAATGAGGCAGGATGATTCAGCCCAGGAGTCTGAGAACTGCCTGGGCAATATACAAGGCAGGAAGTGTGAGGGACAGAAGATGGAATTTAATAGACTATGATATGATACATATCTAATATTCTGCATCGTTAAAAACTTACAAAAATTATAGGGGCCCGTGAGATAGCTCAGCGGCATAAGCGCCTGCCTGGCAAGCGCAAGGGCCTGAGTTCGACTCCCGGAACCCACATATGAAAAAAGGGCCGGTGATATCGCTCAGCGGCACAGGCGCCTGCTGGCGCACGAGGTCCTGAGTACAACCCCTGGTACCCGCAAAAAAAAAAAAAAAAAAAATATATATATATATAGATATATATATATATATCTATATATATATAAAAGCAAGTCCAAAGGTATATATACTGTATAATCCAATTTTTAAAATATATTTACAAAATATATACTCCAAAATATTTGCACCGTTTATGGATGGATAAAGGTGGGATTAAATATGATCTAAGTAACTTAGATCCTTTAGTTTGTAAATGTACTAAACTTTTTACAATGATGATATACTTTTTGAAGTTAGAAAAATAAAGTTGTATTTTAAAACAGATGGCATTAAAAACTAAAATGGCATTTATTAAAACTGAATTTGTCACAATCATGAAAAAGTGAAAAAATTGGTACCTAATAAAGTAGCTACTGCTTGTCATAAAATGAAACAGAGATGAGAGCAAAAATGATAGCAAAATCACAGTAAATAAAACACATTTCTATATATACTTCTATTTTTTTAAAAGCTATCACACCATGATAAGGTTCAATCTCTAAAAAAAAAAAATAAGCATATAAAAATGAGATAAGAAACAGTCCTCTTATCAATGTGTGAACAAAGAAATAAACCCAGAAAATGTTTTTTTCCTGGGATGGGTGAAGTAATCAATCTAAGCTGACTTCCATCTTCTCTTACAGATAATGTTAAACAGGAAAAAGAACAAAAAACATGAATATTGCATGCTACAATGGAAAAGAAAAAAGTAATAAAGAATATTATGGTTTCTTTGAATATGTTCAAGTGTTTTTAAGCCCTGGAGTACCATATTGTAGAGTTCAGGAACCATGTAAATACTTGACCTCAGAATGACCGCTATCCTAGAAATAATGAAGAAAGCTCAATTGCTAGATGATGGCAAAAGTACCCAATTAAAAAAAAGAAAAGTTGATGGATTATGATATTACCTAATTGCAAGCTTAACACCAACGTATGGCAATAGAAGGATTCACAAGTAAAGTCATGACGAAACAGTATTATTTTTCTATGAGATTAGAAAGATAACTTAGTAACTGAAAATTTAACATCTTTGAAGATGAGATAATGAAAAGCATTCTATATGTCAGTACTATCAGAACAGAAAGTGTATCCCAGTTGTAGTGATAATGGTTTAATGTCAATGGAAGAAAACTGAAGGAGTTCTACAAAAAACAAGTTAAGGAATCCAGGCATGGTGACACAAGTGTAAGGAAGCTGAGCATGGAGAGGCTGAAACAAGAGGATCCCAAGTTCAAGCCCAGCCTGGGTAATTTAACACCTTAGCAAGACACTGTCTCAAAAAATCAAAATTAAAAAAAAAAAAGAAGGCTGGGGATGTAGTTCAGCGCAGAGGCCCTGTGCTCAATCCCCAATAGCACATATCAGGAGGAGGAGGCGTGGTAGGCAGTGGAGGAGGAAGTAGGGGAAGGAAGAGGAGGAGGAGGAGAAAAAAGAAATGAAACATCTAGAAAAAAGACGATAGGACTAAATGGCACAACAGAAGTATTAGCTCAGCAAAACAATTTATAAGAAGTATTCTAGAAAGGGATGCCATCGGAAAAAAGAAATGTCATTAGAAGACATATACCTCATTACATGATGATAATCACTTAAACAATCAGACATACGAAGGCTATATTGGGTGAAAAAATTCTGTAATTCTAAACATTCTTGTAAAGAATAATTTTTGACTGGTGGTAGGACGGTAAAGGCTCTTTTGATTATTTGATTAAAAACGACTATAGGATAGTGATGGCGAACCTTTTAGAGCTTTCAATGATAACAGCTGGCTGTGGCAGGTGAGCCATAGGTTCATCACCGCTGCTACAGGAAAAGCAATACATATTTAGTCATCTTATCTGAAGAGAGAAAATTTTAATCCAACTTAGTTGATGTTGTCCATCTTATTGCTTAGTAGAGTTAAGGCTACCAAAAAGAAAGCACAGTGCCTAACAGATGAAGAACTTCTTAGAAAGCACAGTAACATTTTATGTATATACCCTCCACAAAACAAATCACTACACCCTCTTAGCCAAACTGCAATACACACTGAAGTATTTCTCAAGTGTGGCTCAGGATCTCTAAAATCCTTTCAGAAGATCTGAGGTTAAAATTATATTAATATCCTTTCAAAGGTTGAAATTATTTTCACAGTAACACTAAAACATTATTTGCTTTTCTCATTCTCATCTTCTCAAAAGCAGAGTTTTGCAGAGTCTACAATGAGGACGATGTGAGATCAAAGCACACTGAACACAGAAGCACATGCGAATCTAGACTCTTTCTATTAAGTCGAACACTCAAATGATTTGCAAAAATATAATACACCTGCCAGGGATGTAGCTCAGTGGCACAACACCTGCCTGGCAAGTGCGAGGCCCTGGGTTCGATTCCTGGTACCAAAACAAAACAAAACAAACAAACAAACAAAAAAATATATATATATAATACAATGGAACTCTATACTATTTTTTCATTTTAGATAATATCTTCATAAAAAATTCATGTTAATGGATAGTAGTATTTTAAGATTTTATAAACTCATTGCATAACTTAATATATTATTTCAGTTTTAATTTATAACACAATAACTATCGGTAGAACTAAGTAACATAAAGAAAAGTTCTATAAGGTCCCCAGTAATTTTTTAAGTGTTTTGTGTTTTTTAAGTGTTTTTAAGTGTTTTAAGGTTTGAGAACCACTGCATTAAACTATGTTAATTGTTCTACATCAAAATGTTTGAGGATATTAGAATCACTTGTGATGCAAGTAAGATTATATATATATATATATTTTTCTCTGTCTCTTCTCTCTCTCTCTCTCTCTCTGAAGACAATCTAACCAAGTAATTCCCACTTCTTCAGATCAAGCACCTATCTAAAACAGGGTCAGGTTCAGAAATGAACTTGCAAAGGTCAAGTAATACCATCTGCATAGAAGGAAGAGAAAATGCTAACAGTAAGTATCAAATTATAAATGCTATAAAGAAGATGCTTAATCAGCACAAAAGCAAGCCAAAACCAAAAATTTACTTTTTCTAAGAACTGATTACATAACACTATCGATATTTACATTGGCATTAACAGCTCTGCAAATAGTATTTAATATTGAAATAATACTAAGATGTATGTATATGCCAGTATATCTACATAATGCCAGCCTTTACAATTCCACTTTATATATTTCTCAAGACCTAGCCGCTCAACCATCATTTTATTACTTGAAACATCCATATAGAGGACATAATTTATTTTCTGATCTATAAAAAATAGAGTCAAAACTTTTATATGTGCAAACATATGGTGCTAACATTTGAGAACATACAGTGTGTGGAACATTATGCTACCACAGGAACTTCATATATATTAACTCACAAATTCTCACAGCAACACTGTGAAACAAACATGCTATAATACTAGGGAACTAAGGTAAGAAATTAGGATGATATTCATGCCTGCCCTACTCACCCTTGGGAATAAATGCATTCTCAGCTGCTAAATCAGCTTCTTGTTTCTGTCACCTTGGGGATGAGAGTTTGGGGGCACCTGCTTCAATAACTGAAGTTGTGGCAGCACTAATGTTGAAGTGGCTGCTGACCTTGGGTCTTATCTCCTCAATTTGCCTTATCCTTTACATTGCCAGCCTCTCTAGGGTGTCTTTGGCAAGACAGGGCCCCACAGAATAGTAGTGTATAACCCCAATACATCTCTGCCTCTGTCAGCCCCCTCCGCTTCTCCTCCGTGTACTAGGGGGTTAGAATACTCTGGTCCATGCCCATAGGGTTTCCACATGTAGTAAGGCAGGAACCTTCACCTGTTTGTAAGCAGGGGAAGGGCCGTTGGGCCTCCTGGGGTACAAGGATAACTAGGCCCGAGGCGCTGGGTAGTAGTGCTTTCTGAAGCTTTCTGAGATCCAGTACTCTTGGTTCCCAAATTCCACCTATAACTGTTGACTCCCCAAAAACTTAACTACTACTAACCTGCTGTTGATAACATACACAGTCAATTAACACATTCTGTATTTTATAGGTACTATACTCAAGAACTAGAGACATCACTTTTTACTCCATATGCGGTTTACTGGAGAGGTGAGTTACTAATGAGGAGATGATTATTAGTTTTAAGTGGACATCTGAAATACTTGGGCTCACTGCAATAGCACCAGGAAAAGGCTACCAAATTATGACAGTATTATGGTGTGTACTCGAGTTAATTTTATGCAGTTATAATTAAGACCACAGCTTTATGACTCTCAACTGCAACAGGCACTAATGTATGGCCTGTGTTTGAGTGTGTAAGTCCTCAAAAACTTTACTTTTTATAATAGAGTTGTGTACATTTATGGTAGCATATAATAAACTACTATCTACATATAGCTGATATATTCATACATACCATTTTTTTAAGGTTTTTGATATTTCTTGGTTACACTGTTCCTCTGCAAGTTTTCTCAAATTATCGAAGAAAGAAAAAGGAAAGGAAATCTGCATACAAGCAAACCCAAATAGTTCAAACTCATGTTGTCAAGGGTCAAATGTACTTTGAAAGTAACGAATTCACTACGGAATTATTAAAATGATCTTAAACACAATTTAAATGTTTTATCCTTTCTTTTATTTTAATCAGTTCCTTATATGGAACTCTGAAAGGGAAAAGCATCATTTCTAAAGAAATTGAGTATTAAGAGTTAATACAAAGATTCGCCCACATATATTAAAGATGCTTGATGTTTCAAAGTCCCAAAAAAAGGAACATGTACAGATTTATTTCTTAGCAAAGGATGTACATACACACTGGAGTCAGAATGCCTGAATTTAAATTCTAGATGCACTACTTATTCTGTAATCTCAAGCAAACTTCTAAACGTCTCTAAACTCAACTTGCTAGTCTATAAAGTACTTACTATTGAGCAATAATCCACGAAGACAAAAAAGCATTTCCTTAAGTTATCCGCACAGCAGGGTATTAAAAAATTAGAAACATTTCAAAAAATATTTAATGTTTGAAAAAGACATCAAGTTTACCACAACAATAACAAATGAAATTCTGACTTACGTTTTAGTGTGCTATTTTAAAAAATTCTAATCACATATAACTAGAGAAGTCTCTCTGAATGTAACCTTTTCAGTTTTTAAGGAGTCTAAGTCTTTAACCCAATAGTGTATATCACAAGGCATTGCTATAAACATAAAATGAAGCCATGTACAAGTAATGATCAAAAATACAGTGAATGTTTAAATATTTTTTCGTTTGTAACAGCAAAAGACATTACCATTAATCCCCCTCAAAATACTCCCCCTCACTTCTAACTCACTTATCTCATCGTTCTTGCCACTTTCCAAAGTAGCAGTTCTTCAAGTCCTTTTATGTGTCTTTAGTTGTGCTGTCATGGCTGCCTTAATATTCATTATCTTTAATGATCACTTTGACTTTGGGGAAGAGCCAGAAGTCACACAGTGCTAAATCCACTGAATAGGGTGGATGAGGACACATCGGAATATTTTTACAAGCCTACCTTTCCACTGGATGGCACTTGCCAGCAACATTCACCATATTTTTTATCATACATTATAAAGATACTCATACACTTCAGAACTGCTTCAGAGGGGGCTTTAAGGATGGGGTAGGTGCTTCTGAAGCAAGGGCGAGTAACTTGAGGGGGTAGTGTGTATTCTACTATAATAAATTTTTTAATTTATATGCACACTGTATTTTTCAATCATCCTCTGTATATAAATAATGTCACATACAGTCATGTCATTATTAAGGTTTGTCATTAGTATTATTTTCCTCAACATATTTAAGACTAGAACCTCTCTTGCACTGTTTTTGTAGTAAATCACAACTATTCATACACATTTTACTTCCATGTTTCTAACACTAGTTCCACAATAAAATAAAAGTCGTTAGAAAAAAGGCTTTTATGGCTAGCACTCAAAAGCAGCCCTATCATCAATTAGTCCTTAGGTCAGTAAACTATATTCAGACCTGAGAAATCATATAGTAAGGAACAAAAATGCTTTCAGCACAGAAGTAGCTTTTTGAGTGCTCCTTTTAAGTTACATTAAAAATATGCACCCATGGTTTTGTTAACTTTCTGGAGCAACAGCGAAAAAACCATGATTATTTAAATATTCTTATTTAAATAAATAGCCATGTAAAAGCTTAAAAAGAAAAAGGATTTATGCTACCACATGAACCGATTACCCTTTTAAATACCCTCTTTCCGGGGCCGGTGAAATGGCTCAGCAGCGTAAGCACCTGCCTGGCAAGCTCAAGGGCCCAAGTTCGACTCCCAGAACCCACATACTAAAAAAGGGCCGGTGATATCACTCAGCAGCATGGGTGCCTGCTGGCGCGCAAGGTCCTGAGGTCGACCCCCAGTACCCACAAAAAATAAATAAATAAATAAATAAATAAATACCCTCTTTCCATATTTCACTGAGGAAGGAATTCAGAAGTAAATAGACACTGTGAAGTACTAGGTTCAATCTCCATCAAAAAAAAGCAATACAATAAATAAACATGTACAGGAAAAGAGCAATTACACTGAAGCCAAGCATGGTGGCATATGCCTGTAATCCCAGCCCTCTGAGAGGCTGAGGCAGGAGGATCGCAAGTTTGAGCCCAACCTGGGTAACTCAGTGAGGTCTTGTCATAAAATAAAAAATAAAAGGGCTAGGGATGCAACTCAATGCAAAAGCCCTGAGTTCAATCCCCAATATCACCATGGCTTGAAAATTATACATAAAATTTACTATAATAACAATATTACACAGAAATTGATCCAAAGTATAAGCATGAATAACCTATATTGTAGAATAAAAATGATCATAATGATTAATCATTTTCACTCACAGATATGAAAACCAAAACACTGAGGTAATGAGTCATTTAAAACTCTAGTAGTACTGAAGCCACTGGCAGAACGTAAAATGTTTATTCATATATTGAACTATTACCCATTAAACCACTGTTTAAAAGTCACTAGACGAGACCACATAGACTTAAGAGTATCTTATAATAAATACACTTTTTTTTTTTTTTTTTTTTTTTTTTTTTTTGTGGGTACCAGGGGGTCGACCTCAGGACCTCGCGCACCAGCAGGCGCCCGTGCCGCTGAGCGATATCACCGGCCCCTTTTTCGTATGTGGGATCCGGGAGTCGAACTCGGGCCCTCGCGCTTGCCGGGCAGGCGCTTAAGCCACTGAGCCATCTCACCGGCCCTAATAAATACACTTTAACAAGGTACATGTTGCTTTGCATTATTTGGCTGTTACCCATCTGCACACCCTTCTCTCTCCACATACTTCCTCTGAATCCTGCAGCTGTCTCACATTGTGTTTATCCTCAAGCCTGAAATATACTCTACTTTTCTGAGCCACTCAAAAAAAGATAAATCTAGTCATATTTTAAGACTTAGCTCAAGCTTAACCTCCTCCACAAATATTTTCCCTTCCATACTCAGCCTTCTACAGAGTCTATGACTTGTTCTTTAATGCCACCATTTGTATAAAGTATGATACAGTGATATCTGAAAAGTCATCTGTTGATATATCTCCTCCTGTTTAACAATTAATTCCCTGAGAACAAAATTGCTGTATTAGTGATTCTTTTATGTCTAGCAATTAGCACCATGCCTACTAACATAGTAAGAATAAACATGATGAATGGATGGATACACAAATTCAATTTTTAACCTTGCAATGAAGATTATGGAAAAATCTTGAAAATTACAATATATTCTCTACTCAGCAATGAGATTCTTATGTATTTTAAAACTGTGAAGAACTAAGAAATACAAACTTCATTCCAGATATTCACAAATAAAAATAATAGTCTTATGGCTTACTTAGAAAATAAAATATCCATAAGTTTGATTATTCTACGTTTCAATTTTTTTTTTTTTTTTTTTTTTGGTGGGTACCGGGGGGTCGACCTCAGGACCTCGCGCGCCAACAGGCGCCCGTGCCGCTGAGCGATATCACCGGCCCCTTTTTCGTATGTGGGATCCGGGAGTCGAACTCGGGCCCTCGCGCTTGCAAGGCAGGCGCTTATGCCGCTGAGCCATCTCACCGGCCCTCTACGTTTCAATTTGCAACAACCGTAACAGACTATTATGTGGTCAATTATATAAGCAAGTATCAGTAAAAAAAATTGTTATAAATCACAATTTTTAAAACAATATTGGGCCGGTGAGATGGCTCAGTGGCATAAGCGCCTGCCTTGCAAGCGCGAGGGCCCGAGTTCAACTCCCGGATCCCACATACGGAAAAGGGGCCGGTGATATCGCTCAGCGGCACGGGCGCCTGTTGGCGCGCGAGGTCCTGAGGTCGACCCCCCGGTACCCACAAAAAAAAAAAAAAAAATATATTATTTCCTCAATGTTAGAGATAGTTCATTTAATAATGTGGAACAGATCTGATATCAAGATATATGATACTGACCACAGATTTAATGATATACTTTACTTCCAGACTAATATAAAATATCATAACATTTACCACTCCAAAACCTAGTTAGCTAATTCCTAAATTAATTAAAGAGCTCAAGAAGAAAAATGACCTTCCGAGAGATTTAATAACCTAAAGTCATACAAGCAACATACAGAGAAAAAAATACCTGATTTTAAGCCTCTGCCCTTTCTATGACAATATACCATTCCTCTTTATCCTTCATCAAATGTGTTACATGCTCAATTTGTCCAGTATTAAAATTGGAATAACATTATTTTAAATTTGGGAAAAAATATAATGCCAATATTGAAGGCAAAACTAAAGCCCTCAAGATAAACTTTTCATGTGACAGTAAAAGTAATTCATAACCAAATTGTGGCACAGAAAGGAATTATAATAATGCTTTCCTTCATCGCATAGAAAAAACTTACAATTCTTTATTGAACAAGTGATCTAATATATCAAATAATATGATTACTTCTAAATCTGCTTTTCAACAGTTGTTTCAAAAAAAGAAATTAGAAAGTTTTCTAAATTAGCAAGTCACTATATAAAAATTCTAATAAAGTTTTTATCAGACCCCTCAGAAATACAAAAATGCTTACAAAGAGTATTTCCAGTTATTACTAGAGTAATATTATTTTCAATCAAATCTATATTCTTTTCAGAGCAAAAGTACTAATTATTACAATGAAACAACAGATTTAAACAGGACTGTCCCAGTAACTGGCACAGCAGATCCTCAACGACTGCCCTGTGATTCTTTCACTGCTCTTTACACTCATAGCCCTCCTAACACTACCCACCATGTAAAAACATTTGTCTATACAATTGAGTTATAAAGCTAAAATATTAAAGCAGTACTTTCTTTGCTAGTTATCAGTGTTTAAAAAGGGTATGCTGGACTGGGGAGGTAGCTGAATGATAGAGCACATACTTAGCATGTATAAGGCCAAGTTCAATTTCCAGAACCACAAAAATAAATAAAGTGTGAAAGGCTATTTTTTTTTTTTTTTTTGTGGCTACCGGGGGGACGACCTCAGGACCTCGCGTGCCAACAGGCACCCGTGCCGCTGAGCGATATCACCGGCCCCTTTTTCGTATGTGGGATCCGGGAGTCGAACTCGGGCCCTCGCGCTTGCAAGGCAGGCGCTTACGCCGCTGAGCCATCTCACCGGCCCATGTGAAAGGCTATTTTATTAAGATCATCCACATTTACGTAAAACTTCAATAACTTCGACTATACCTCATCCTGAAGTTCATCACCACTTTTAACAGAAGCAAGCATATCATATAAGGTACAGCAAAGATCTTCTATTCTTGGTGCTTCAGTCATTTCCTTTAAAGTTTCATTTAAGTACTTCTCAACTTCAGACCACAAAAAGGAACCATTTGTTTTTTCCACAGGTTTGAGCTCTGAGGTGCAATGCTCCTGAAAATGTTCATTCAGAAACTTCTTGTAATCTAGGCTTATAGTTTTCTGGGCTTCACCATTTACTGGCAGTTCATCAAAGTGGTCCAGATCATGCATGTCAAATGAAAATGCTAAATTTTTACCAAAAAATACTCTATCACTGTATTCCTTTTCTGTCATCTGGACAAGAGCAGTAAGGTCATCTTGACTAAACTGAGAAATGATCCGATTAGTGGCATTACAAGCTGCAGTGGCAGATGATGATGGAAATGGACCAAACATCTGTTTGATAGCCTTTGTCTCCATGTGACCAACAGCATCCTTCAAGTGAAATGTCATAAAGAGAAATGCGGCCCCACTTTCAATTGCTTCTCTCTCATTATCCATTCCAACTATTGAAAGACAGAAGAAAGTAGTTCAAGTGACTCAGGGTTCAACTTACAACTAAAAGAAAAAACTATATATATGTTAACTAATACATATATAACTAATATATATACATACACATATCATATATATGTTAGTTAAATCCAACAGCCAAAATATATCAAGGAAAATAATCCATTTAGGAGCAGAAAAATCCATCCCTAAATTCCCAAGTAACCATTTTAGGTAAATAAACTATTATTGGTAATTATTCTATATGTAAGTACAGAACCTACTTAATAACAACTTTTACCTCTTTCTTTAGAGAGAGAGACAGACAGACAGACACACATTAGCTAAACTTTTTCAAAACCGAATTTTAAACACTGATTTGACAAGCCACTGAAATAAACAGGATGTAAAAATACCTAAATTAGACTTTTGGAGTTGAAAGGAAACCTCAACAATTTATAATTTTCTTCCTGATTTGTACTATAAACCTAGATGGCAAGAAACAAATGTATTATAGGTTTACATAGATTTATATTCAAAAGCATTTAATGTCATCAAGGTTTATACGTATAAAAAAGTTTAAAATAAACTCAATATAAGATACAAAAGAAGACTGTTGCTTAAAAGGACAGGAAAGAAATTCCTTATCAAAGTCAGAAAAGGTAAAGTATTAGGCCCTAATTTCTTTAAAGTATTAAATTCTCATATCCAATTTTCTCAAAATAACCTATTTGTGACACAGATTTCAGAAATTGTTCTTACAGTAGAAAAAGAGAATTAAATCTTCAAGAGGCCCTAAAGTCAATGTAACTTAACCTAAAATAATAAGCAATACTGGTAAAGTCAATAATATAAATAACACTGGTATCTTACTGAAAGCTTGGCTCTGAAATCATTACACACAAATCTTGAACAGCTTATATGGCTTGGTCCAAATTTCCCACATAGCCAGGAACTGACCCCATCACTTTTTTTCCAGCCTTACTGGCTATCCCACATTTTCTACGGTAGCCAAAAAGAACTTCTTAATATTCAAACATAAGGTCCCACCCAACATAGTGGCAACTGTACTCCTAGCTACTCAGGAGGCTGAGGCAAGAGGATAACTTGAGCCCTGAAGTTGGAGGCCAGCCTATGCAACATAGACAAGACTTTGTCTCCAAACAATAAAATTTGAAAAGCTGTGATTACAAAAGAAAAAGGTCCTATTCTATGCCTATTTTCATATCTTTATCTTTTCCCCGGGCATCTGATTGTTTAAATCCCACCTGTTTCAGATTCTAGCTCTCAGCTGCCTCTTTCAAGGTAGAATACAATGTTGTCCTTATTTTTCTATTCCCTTACTGTACCTAGCTCCAAATGGATGGTTCAATAGACTAGTTTTGATTTTAACCAAACCTCACTGATAGCAGAGTATTTTTACAAGAAATTTATTATATCTGATGTTTATACATGTGTAGAAGACTAAGGGTTTATATATGAAAAGAGGCAATTTTCAAATTCTCAATTTCAAGTATGAAGTCAAATTTTAATTATAAATAAATGACAAAAATACTGTCATACAACTACTCTTTAAGTATTTAGAAAAACATGATAAAAATCTATAAATTATATAATGCTTTTAAATTAACTTAATAGTACTTGTATAGATTTTATTTATTCATTATGTATATTTTACTTATGCTTGGAAATTTAGGTTCTAGATAATTCAGGGATTGTGGTAATTCTACAAATAATTTACCATGGTTGTTATTAATGATACTAAGTTCTAAGCAAAGATGGAGTTCACATTTACAAACTTACTCTACATGTAACATAAGTATGATTTTATAAAGATGGAATTATGATTTTATAAATTGGCATTTCTTTATAAGAGAATTTACTAAAAACTTTCACATTAAATTACTGTACTTCATCTAACAATTTATCTCCATTACACAGATGCTAAAATGGAAACTGATAATTTCGGTGAGATCAATCATTAAAAAAGATTTATGGCAGCCTTCTGATTTCCAAAAAGAAAAAAAGTTTCTCCTACAAATTCCTAGAAAGATTTATACCAATTCTTGTTTACTAAATAAATTTTAAAAATATATTCCCTAAGGAAATAAATAATAAATGAAGAAAGGCTGAAGAAATAAGACTACTGCAGTATTTTACACTTCAGACTATGAAAGCTTTAAATAAAGGGAGTACCTTTAAGAGTAGCTAAAAAAAGTAAACTTGATATGATCTTTAACTACAAAAAAAAAAAAGAGAGCAAAAGAAAAGGTAAACATCTAGAATTTCTGTCATGTTTCTATTTCAGAATTTCGATCTAGGCTTACATTAGCCACATATCGACCATGAGAATCACTTAATCTTCAGGAGCCCTGTTTCTTCACATACAAAATGAAAGGATTAGATAAAAAGTAATGTTTCCGACAGCTTAACATACCTTTACTCCAACTAAACAATATACAGTACATGGTCCTAAATTACTGTCTTCTACTATATTATATGCAAATGAAATACAATTATTGTCTTTTCTTTATTCTCCTATTCTACCTTTTTAATATAATTACACCAAAATTATCTGTGCTAAAAAGAAAATACAGGAGAAACCACCAAGATATTTTCACTATGACACTCATCTTCTTCAAAACTGCTAGTTTTAATGAAATTTCTAATGTCAGCAAAATTTTCACTCAGAAAGGGTGGCTAACAATTAATTGATTCATTACATCTGCAGTATTTCAACTTAAGCACAGCATTAAAAGGTAGATATAACAGAGCTTTTACTTAAACCCAATATCAAGATTTTGTGTGTCTTAGAAATATTAAGTTATTTCATCTCAATATCTTAAACACATCAGTTGACTGTTCATCCCTAAGTCTGAATCAGTTGTTGCATCAACAAGATTACATTTAATGACTTCTGTTTTGAGAACTGTTTATTGACTTGTGAACAGATATATTTGGGGAAACAGTCTAAACAATGGTTTCTATTTTTAAATTTTATTTTATACATACTTTGTATAAAGAAAAAATTTACTCATGGTATGAGGAAGTTCAACATGCCAGTACTGTTTTTGTAAGTATTTTATGGCATTTTTATTATGAAATAAAAAACAGGAAGAATACTCTGTACAGTTTTTGAACAGTACTTTTAGTCAGACATTGGTGACTCAGGATCTTACAAATGAAAATAATGAAGATCACAAAAGAGAAGATCAAGTCAAAAAGAGCTATATTATGCATTTTCACTACTGCTGAAAACAAACCTAATCGAAAAAAAATTTTTTCCTATATTTTTAAAATATAAAAGTATAAGTCTTTGTCAAATGCTATCACAAATCTTACTGAAGTGTACTCTATTTCACCTAGGTTTAAGCAAACTAAAGTTCTTGAACTTCTGAAGATCATCTAATTGCAAAAACATGCACTTTTACTTGGTCTTTTCACAATGTAAAACAATGGGAACACTCAATTCATTATTACCATGACTTACAGACCAATAATACATAGTGAAATGACATAAAAAACAAGTCAATATTTTTTTAATATAAAGATTAGATGATCATAAATATGTCTTTAACTCTATGAAGATACAATAGAAGCACCCACCAAAGCTGGTGTACAGAAGAAAACTACCAAACAACATTGAAAGGTAAGAATCTATTTTCCCTCTACCAAGAAATCACTGAAAAAACATTTCATTGTCAAATGAATCTTCATTAAGACTCTAAATTATGCAAGGCACTATTTCTAAGCACTGATGATAGAATATTAACAAGAATACATCCTATTATCATGAAACATATCTTAGTAGTAGCGTTGGAAAAATTTCCAAAATATTATATAATAATAAATGTTATGTAGAAAATGTAATGGAGGACTTTACAATAAAAACCAACTGGACGGGCCGGTGAGATGGCTCAGCGGCTTACGGGCCTGCCTGGCAAGCGCGAGGGCCCGAGTTCGACTCCCGGATCCCACATATGAAAAAAGGGCCGGTAATATCGCTCAGCGGCAGGGGCGCCTGCTGGTGCGTGAGGTCCTGAGGTCGACCCCCGGTACCCACAAAAAAAAAAAAAAAACAACTGGATGAGTACTTGAGATTGGATGGTCAATGAAGGTTTCATTAAGGAAATAACTTTTTTTTTTTTTTATGTGGGTACCGGGAGTCGACCTCAGGGCCTCGCGCTT
Organism: Erethizon dorsatum; assembly: GCA_028451465.1. Lineage (NCBI taxonomy): Eukaryota > Metazoa > Chordata > Mammalia > Rodentia > Erethizontidae > Erethizon > Erethizon dorsatum. Next base: position 99,059,926 of record CM051823.1, on the reverse strand, counting down.
GTGCTGCTGAGCAATATCACCAGCCCCCTTTTGTCCTTTATGTGGGTTCTGGGAGTCGAACTCAGGACCTCGTGTTGCTATATGTTATAGTCATAAGGAATCTATTTTTAACCCTTATAGATTCTTTTAAAAAATACCTATTTGTTTTGCAGCTTGTAATATACTTTTTAAATCTTCATCTATACTTTGCATTTTACTCTTCTCCAGGTTTTCATTCAAAAATGTCACTATCTTCTTCCATGTCAGGCCCAAATCTGAAACTTGTTCTTGAAGTTTGGATCGCTTCAACTGAAACAGATACCGTAATAAAGAGAAATATTGGTTAAAGTTTTCCTTGAATCCATTACTTATCGCATATACAAAATACAAGTTGGTACTACCCACAAGAATTCACAGTTTTATCTATTTGTACCCAAACTGACTTCTCACAGAAGGACTTTCATTTAAATGTGATATCACAAAATCTCTTTTGTCTGGAATGTTTCAATAAAAGCTTTTCTAAAAATTTTAATTATAATGCATATTCATAAAAGCATTTTCATACAGCAAAATAAAAAGTTCAATATCAAAATATAACAATTACTGATGTAGCACATCAGTGCCTCTACCCATTTTTATGCCATATATATTTTTTTTTCCTTTTTCTCTCTCTTTTTTTCTTTTTCTTTTTTTTTTTTTTTTTGGTACCAGTAATCAAACACAGGACCTCATGCTTGCCAGGCAGGCGCTGTGCTGCTGAGCTATATTCCCAGCCTATGCTTTATTTTTAATGTATCTCATAGTGTATATAAATAAGAGCTTTATGGCATTCTTTCTGGTGAAAGATATTCAAAGAAAGTTAGATTCCTAGGATAAGTTCAACAATTTCAAGTCAATATTTTGTTTTCCAAAGTATGATCCTAGACCAGCATAGCCACATAGGAGATTCTTTTCTGTACATACTCTTTTCTTGAGAATATAGGCCTTTTAGTCTCAAGAAGTGTCCACAGAAAGCAATAAAAGTTTCATGCCAGATCACTGGCTTTGATCCATGAATAAAAGACACAAGATGTACTCTAACCAAATGATAAAACTGTTGAGTCAGGTAGAAAATTATAATTTTACTCTTGGTTGTACTGATGGTATTTATAATTCATTAGTTCCTGCTTCAGCTTTATAATTTAAGATGGGGCTAGTCTATCTGAGTTTAGGGGGTAAGAGAATGGGCAAACAGAGATGAAGTAGACTGGCCACAAAATGAATTAAGTTGTTACAATGGGGTCAAATAGTGATTCATGTTAGTTTTATCTTTACTTCTGCATCTGTTAAACATTTTTAAGATAAAAAATTACATTAAAATAAAGCTTATTATATATGCCACTTTCCTACCTGGGAAGGTATGTTTAAAAAGCCTACAAAAATAAATAAAATGACATGAGACAAGCATTAGTCCTTATCCACTTTTAAATTCTGAAATGTTCTATTATTAATTCAAAATAACTTGCAAAGGCCTTGGGAAGGTAAAATAGGAAATAATCCAAGTAAAAGATATCAACATTAACTGCATAGAATTTATCCTTTTTTAAACTGCTCTTAAAGATGTAAAATAGCTGCCACAGTAAAGAAAGTTAACCACTCTGTATCTGACAAAATTCCGTACCTTTACATTACAGGGAAAAAAAAAATCCACCTAAAGAGTGTAACAAATCTTTTCTTTTTAGAATCAATCTTCAAGTGAAGCTACTAAGTGTAAAACAGCATAAGGGTTTATAGCAATAAAATTCCAACCTACCAGGTAAGGATATTATTTTCCTACAATAGAGTCAAGCAAGGAGCTAGCAATCAAAGTGACTTGTTTCTTAAACTTAAATAAACAAATAAAGCCACAAACTATATGACATGTTTCCTTTCTGCATACACACAGTTTATACAGCTTCAGGCTATAAAGTTCCTAACACTATGGCTAAGTTTCCAGAACATTTATCCTCTCCTAGTGAAAAGCCAATCTATCATTTATGTATGCAAATAACTCCATAGTTTTCATCTATAATTTGAAAGCTGTTATTATTAATACATTAGTTTACAAATTTCAGCAACTTAAAAATTTCAAAGATATTCAAAATACATAAAAATGTCTAGTTTCTTGTGCCTCTTGAAACAAATTATGTATATGCTACAAAATCACATTTAGGAAGAAACTACACTAACAAAAGATCAAAAATAATAAAAGTTCATCATAGTAATAGAAACATCCTCACATTTGCCAACTGACCAGCATCCCCATGTTATGGGCTAAACTGTGTCTCCTTAAAATTTACATGTTGAAGTCCTAACCTCTAGTACCTCAGCATGTGACTATATTTGGAAATTGGACCTTCCAAAGGGTGATTAAGTTAAAATAAGACCAGTAGGGCAGACCCTACTCCCTTCTGACTGGTATCCATGTAAGGTGACACCCAAAAATGTGCTTGTACAGAAGACGGACCAGGTAAGGACACAGTGAGAAGGCTGCCATCTACAAGGCAAGAAGAGAAGCCTCAGAGGAAATCAAACCTGCCAATATCACCTTATCTTGGACTTCTACCTCCAGAACTGAGACAATAAATTGTTTAGCCACCCAATCTATGGCATTTTATCTTATTTTGTGCAAATTAATATACCACATGTCAAGGACATTTCTAAGAAACATATACAGAATCTTCTGCAATTCTTGATAATATTTTTATTTTTCTTAAGATTCAATTTGTAATTACATGTAATTTATTTTATAGCTTTATAAAACTTGCATACCCATCAGAAGAAATTCTTTGTCAAACCATATACCCTAATTTATGATTCAGAAAATGTAGTCTTGAACCTATGTAGGAAAGAGACTGAAGACAGTCTTTCCATAAGACAAAAGTGATATTCCAAAGTGATAACCATTTTACTCTAGTGGCATATAATTACATTTATAGCAAAAAGTAAAATTAATATTATTTGTTCCTTATGTGAGTATTACGCTCACGTAAGGAAACGTGTCTATATCATAGCTACCATTAACAGAGGGATTGGACTATACTATGAAAGTTAAGAGTCTGTAGTCCATATAAATCTGTTTCTTATTAATATTTATTCCTAAAGTTTTAATCATAAGGTGGCTTTTAAAATAAGTATTTTTTAAGCCTTAAGTGCCTCTTTTACCAATCAGAATAACAAGTTAATCATAAGACCAACTACTGAGTTCATAGGATGAATACCCACATTTCCCATGTTAAGGTCCAGACACTGTTTCTGTTCATTTGATAAGAATTTTACCAGTTGCCCCATTAGCGCAATAGGTAGTGCGCCAGTCTCATAATCTGATAAGAATTTTACCAGGGACCTAAAACCTTACACGGATGATTCAGAAGTAAATTAATGGGTTAAATCACTAAATTAACTATGGCAGGAACCACAGCGACAGACATATTAACAAAGAACTCAGTATCATAGTTCTGATTTTTCTCTTTTAAATACCACAGTCATAGGTATATAAGTGTTCCCACAGAAAACATCTTTTATATCATTTTCCTTCTTGATCTCATAATGAACAAGGTAAAGCCTCTGATTTAAGCACATAAAATTTATTAAAAGAATGTCAAATGTTTCCCATAATCTATGTTTACAATAGTTTTCATCTAAAACATTTACCTTTAAGTCAGCCACTTCTTCATTATAATTCTCTTGCTTAGTGACATTTGAAAAGGAGCGCAAGGCTCCTGTGAGACGAGGTAAAGCCATGTATTATTCAATCAGTGATCCATACAATGAGAAGCCTGAAATAAAACAAGATGGTATTTATCTGTTCAGGTATGGGAGGGGTAGTCAAATTTAACAAATTGACCTGTAACATGCATGCATGCATGCACACACACACACACACACACACGCACACACACTCCAGAAAAGTAAAGTAACTGCCACCAATTAAAAATTGTTAAAAATTTTCCTGATACATTTTCGACTCCGAAATTTTTGTTTGTTTGTGATAATACATTGGCTATAGTTGGAGAAAGAAAAAAGAACAGGCAAAAAAACCACTAGTTCTAGTATAATATTCTTTCAAAATGAGTTTTACACATCCCTAAAGTCTCAAATATTGTTTACCACTGCCAGTAATACTAAGAGACGAACAAACTTGCCGATCTTTTCCTCTATTTTGTTTTATACTTACTGATTTCAAATTATACAACTTTCCAGTGGTTCCCACTCCTTGGAATTATCTACCCATTGAGTTCACACAACCAACTTCTTAACATGCAGCTCTTGGCTTAAAAGATACATCCTGGACTAGGGCCTTCCCAACCACCTAATTTACAATAGTGCAGCTATATAGTCTACCAAAACACATTTTAATTATCTTTGCACCACTAGCAAATACTTGAAATTTTCTTGTTTATTTGATTATTTATGTGCTGTCTCAGCCCACCAAACTCAAGCTGATGACAACAAAACCTTTATTTCACTAAAATCTCCTAGCAAATAGGCCAACAGTGGAATCTTTTTGGTGCTTAGTAATTATTTGTTAAATAAAAGGAAGAAAAAAATGGAAAATGGGAGCTAACAGGAGCAGAGAGACTGGCAGAAAAACAAATAAAGCAGCTGGTTGGGGAAAACCACCAGGGAAAAAGAAAAGTCATGCACTGGTCCAGTCTTTTTGTTAACATGCTCGCAACTAAACAACCAAACTGCAGACAAACAGACTAATAATATTTACTATTAGAATAGTCTTTATCTATAGAATACTCAGTATAGTCTTTATTTAAGATTATTTATTACAACAAAACTATAATCTACAGATTATAAGGCATACCTCCCTGGAAAATGTCACATAAGCTATACAACCAATTGTCAACTAGGGATGACTCCCCAGCCCCATAGGAAGTTTGTTAATATCTGTAGTCATTCTGGATTGTGACAACTGTGATAAAAGGAGTAGAAAGAGAAGAGGTCTATTGGCTTCTGGTGAGTAGAAGTCAGTGATGCTCATAAACACTGCACAATATAAAGGATAGCCTTCCCACAAGAAAAAATTATCTAGCCCCAAATGACCAAAAAAGGAAGGAAAAAACTAGGAAATGAGAGAAACACAAGATGTCTCAGACCCCTCACTCCCTACTCCTGCCCTTCCTCTTGACTGCTGTATTTTTGAAGTTATCATAAAGTGTAATACTTGGAAAACTCTCTGACTCATATTTGAATAATCAAGTATAAAACAACTGTGTGAAATGTTAAACAAAATAACAGGAATTTAAAAGATAATAAATACAAAAATGACCAGTCAGATTTGAAAAAGTAACTTTTAGAAATAAAAACATGTATTTTAGAAACAAAAATATACTTTTAAATACAATCAGTGGATGAATTAAATTACCAATCGATTAGAGCCAAGTGAAAAGTAACTGACCCAGATGAGAGAGTTGCAAAAATAATCCAGTACGTTATAACAACAGACCAAGTACAGATTAAGCAATACAAACAGAAGTCTAACTATACCAATAATCAGAATAAGTATAAATAAATTAAACTTCTCAAAAGGTCAACAGATTAAATTGCTAAACAGCAATGAACTAAACACTAGAGCTACATCAAAAGCACAGGACAGGAAAAGGCTGAAAGTTAAGGGATAGAAAAAGATCTTGCAGCAAATAATAACTAAAAGTACTGACGGTTGTATCAAACAGATCAAGCAAAATCAATTTTAAAACAAAAAAAACAACAGATTTTTAAAAACTCTCTACTTAGTAATAAAAGATATAGTAAAAAGGACATAAATCTGTATGCACTCATAAAATAGCCTCAAAATAAATTAAAACAAATAGATCTCCAGAAAAAAGCATGATATCTAAAATAATAGTTCAAAGTCCAATTATCGATAGGTCTAGCCACAAGTCATATCCCAGAAACCCTGCCCACAAAAATCAGTTTAAGATAGTGGCCCTGAACAGTTTAATTAGTAAGTCTAACTAAAACCCTGCACTTAATAACTAAAAATGTACATGTTTTAGAATAGTTTTTAAATGGGCTATGTACTAGGGTGAAAGTAAGTCTCAACAAATTTCAACCATTAATTACATATTATGAAAATCAAAGATTACTTTTCATGGGAAAGGAGAACAATAAAATACCCTTGGTGTAGCAGGGGAAAAGCAGTGTCTGCTACATAGTCTTTTGCCTTTTTTGTTCATTTTTTTTTAATGATCCTTTGAAAGTATTGTCATAGCTTGTAGCTAGATGTCCCCCCCTCAAGCATCATGTAGTCATAGGTGGAGCTTTTCACAGGTGGCTAGATCTAGGGTGTGTGATGGTGGGATCAAGGATGTGATGCTGGAAGTGAGGGGGATCTGGCTGCAACATCTGTCACCCCACTGGTTGCCAGGGTTTATTCGGCTAATCTGGCTGGTGAGGCAGGTGTCCCCTTCCTCCGTCAACGTTCCATGTGCATCCTTCTCGAAGAGGATGATCACCCCAATAGAGGAGAACCATTCCTAGGTTAAGGGCATACAAGTAGTTGCACTCCCCTGGTAGAACCTCCAAAGAAGCTCTCAAGAATGTGATGCTGGCACTGATTCATGCTGTGATTCATGCTAGGTTAAAGGCTGTTCCACCCCAGGTGTAAGTGTTACCCAGCCTAAGGGTAGGCAGCCTGGATAGGACATAAGGGACAGAGAGAGAGTCAACACTTGTCACTTGCTGCTTACTGCCTTGCTACCTTCAGCCTGCCATGAACTATTTCTCCACTTTGATGACCCTCTGCCATGCCACCATGCCTTGGAGCCAGCCAACTATGAACTGAAACCTCTACAAACTGTGAGCCTTTAACTTTGGGTGTCTGGTGTTTTGTCTCAGCAATGAGAAAACTAAGACAAGTATAGAACTCATTCTTGGTCTCAGGGTGATGAAATTATTCTGCTAACTCTGATACAAGTCTTTGCAATTACACTGTAAATCAAAAACAAAATTATAAGGTATTAAAAACATACGGTGGTACTGCAAATCAGTAAGGAACTGGTATGAGAACAGTTGGACTCTACATCACACTGGAGAATTATAATCAGAAAAGTAAAATGGTTCAATTTGCAAATAAACTCCCTAGCTAGCAGACTTTAAATTTCAACTACCCATTGAGAAAAAACTCAGGAAGCAAAAAATAAAATCAGGAGCTAGTGGACAGTATAAAGGGTAAAAGAATAACCTAAAATGGTAATCCAATTAAAGAAAACTTTTAATTCTCACAACAATCTAAAAAAGGAATGTTACCAAAATGTTCTTTATTACACTTTTTAATTCAGCACTGATCTAGAAAAATCCATCTACTGATAGTTCTATTCACTCATTAGTTCAAGAAAAATGTCCTGGGAATAGAATGATAAAGAGTTGCTAGAGTAAAATTGTCCTCCTATCCTTATCAGTACTATTGTCTTTTCCACTGGATCATTTCCAAAACCCAACATGCTGCAGTGAGTCTCGTATTTTAAAAACCTGCTGAGCATACAACCCTCCTTCAATTACTAACCCTCCTTTCTGTTCCTTATGTACAGCAAAAATTCTATTCCAATCCGGCTTTTTACTCTACTATTCTACCAAAAGAGCTACTAAGGTCACAAAGAACCTCAACATTGCTAACTCAATATTATGTCTCAGGCTCTTTTTATCTCATCAGTTTTTGATCCAGTCACTTGGTGGTGGTGGTAGTGCTGGTTCTGCATTGCTGAGGATTGAACCCAAGGCCTTGTGCACACCAAACACTTTACCACTGAGCTACATCCCCAGCACAACCCAGCCATTCTTGATACAGCTGCCTTACTTGGTATCTTGGTCATCAGTATCTCTCAGTTTTTCCTCCTACATTACTGGCACTTTTCTCTCTCTGCTTGTTCCTCTTCATCCTGCTAGACTTTAAACATATACTGTACCCCCAAACTTAGAGTTCAGAGTTCTCTACACTCACTCCCCAGGTATTCCCATCCAGTCTCAAGGAATTAAATATCATTTAAGTACTAATTCCAAATTCCTGTCTGTATCCTGCACATCTCACCAGTATTCCATATTTTCATACTCACTGCTTCATCATCTCCACTTGGATGTCTAATAGATAGCTCAAACTTAAAAATCAAAATTGACCTTTCAATACAAACCACTTCCTATTTACTAGTAATAAAACACAAATCCATTCTGCCTGGGTGCTCACACCAGAAAACTTTATGGGAGGCTTTACTGCATTTATCAACAAATACTCCTGACTCTACCTTCAAAATATATCCATAATCTGACCACTTCACATCATAATCATCTCCTTCCTAGATTACTCCTATGGCCTTTGTGTTATCATAAAAAATGTTTGGTCTTTGTCCCAGATTCCTCAAATAGATCATTTAAAACTCTTGAAATTACTTATCAGGAGTATCTTCCGAAATTCTTAACAAGCACTTTCTGATAATATTGTCTTTATGCTAATGAAGTGACAGGATGGGCCACTTATTAAAACAACAAGTGATTAAAGGGCAAGATTATTCAGCCCCACCCAATATTCTCTCAGAAGAGGGAAGAGAGGTTTAGACTAACCCTATAAAAACTACTGAAGGAGAACATAAAAAGAATTAAGGTGTGTTACCTACACATAACAAATCCCCACAATGAATGTAATCACTATATGTGTAAACACTTACTAATAGAAATAAATTTTAAAATGAATTTGTATTTAAAAAAAAAAAAATACCTCTTGGGCCGGTGAGATGGCTCAGCGGCGTACGCGCCTGCCTGGTAAGCGCGAGGGCCCGTGTTCGACTCCCAGAACCCACATACGAAAAAAGGGCCGGTGATATCGCTCAGTGGCATGGGCGCCTGCTGGCGCGCGAGGTCCTGAGGTCAATCCCCGGTACCCACAAAAAAGAAAAAAACAAAACAAAACAAAACAAAAAAAACCTCTTGAACTTCAAGGTTGGTTACCATCTATCTGCTGGTGTAGGTGGCACACTCCACCTCTGCAATACCCTTTACAATAAACTAACAAAGGAAATAAGGTGTTTCCCTGTGTTCTATGAGCCATTTTTACAAACTATTGAGCCGTAGCATGGTGCACTAAGAATCAGTTTATAATTGCTCAGTCAGAAACTCAGGAGGCCCAGACTTGTGATAAGCATTTTAAGTACAAGTAGACTTGTGGGCTTTAATTTGTTAGTTCTGGTGCTGATTCCAGATAGTGTCAAAATTAAATTTCATTATTGGACATACAGCTAAGAATTAATCAATGTGATTTAAAAAGAAAAAAGCACATCTGGTGTCGGAAGTATTCTGTGAGTATAGAAAATACGTTTTAGATCTTCCTACTGTCTTCGAGTTTTCACCCTTAATCCCAAATATCTAGTTTCTACTTTTTGTTTTTCTTTTCTTTCTTTTTTTTTTTTTTTAAAGAACAGTTCTTTTTTAAAACCTGAGTAACACTGCTGGTCTCTTATGGGGTCAAAATTCTCCAAAGGTGTCTCATGTGTCCAAGAAAACTTCAAAGGCTCCAAAGAACTTAGTGTTCTGTTTTGATTGGGTCTCCTGTAACTCTCTTCCTTGCTCATATAAATGCATATCTACACTGGCCTTCCTTCCAATGATTAACTATACCAAGAACTCTTTCCCTAGATGCCACATTTTTGCAAACTTTAAGAGACCAGAGGCTGGGCATGGTGGTGCACGCCTGTAATCCCAGCACTTGGGAGGCTGAGGCAGGAGAACCGCCACAAGTTAGAGACCAGCCTGGGCTACATAGTGAGTTCAAGGCCAGCCTGAACTATACAGCAAAACCCTGTCTCAAAAAAATAAATAAATAAAAAATAAGAAAGAGACCAGAGTGACCAATGGGTGAAACAGAAGGACTGACTTAGGTGTGCACTGGCTCAGCAAATTCATATCCAAAGACTGAGCTCTGAACAAAGAAAAGGGCTCAGTTTTATACATGTGATCAAGGGGTCAGTCTACCTAGTGGCACAAAACCAGTGGGTGGGCAAGTGGGTTTCCAGAAGCAGGACAGAGGCAGTTACTCAAGTAGTGATACTTTTGTGACTCGGTATATCCTGGTAAAAAAAAAAAAAAATAGGATCTTATAGAAGCAAAGGGTCATAAAACCTGACTTACAGGAACAAAATCTCTAACTTTATTTGTAACAGAACAAGGAATGGCAGCCATAGGGAAGGGGGAAGTCTGAGGAGGGACCTGCTTAAAGTTGGGGAAGCTTGTTTTCCTGTTAAGTTTTGCTTCAACATAGATAGCTCCCCCATTTGCTTCGGTCTTTGCTTAAATGTCTCCTTACTGGAGAATCCATCCCTAATCAACCAATCTAAAATAACAACATTCTTCTTGATCATTTCTCTTGTACACAACCCACTTTATTCCACAGCACTTACATAACACACATTCTGTATTTATGTGAGTTTCATCCAGTAGACTATAAGCTCTGTTCCCTGCAATACCCATGGTACCTAAAACAGTGTCTAGGACACAGTAGATTATCAACAAGTACGTATCTGTATAATACATAGATGTATTGATTAAAAGGAAAGATAAAGCTGCCACCAAAAAAAAAAAAAGCAGAATTTACAGGTCTAGATTTATATATATATATATATATTTTAATATTTATATTATATATTTCAAGAACTCAAAAATATTTTTCATAGAAATTTGATTAATTTATGCCAGTCTTAACAGGTGTTTTATAAACTAGTATGTTTATGCAAACAAAAAAGAAAAACCTTTTATGCCTTTCCCAAAATCTAATATGTTGAGGTTTATTCAATCCATGATGGTATTCTTCCAAAGAACTCAAAAAAATTATACATGTAGACACAATTCTAAAATTACTATTTAGGGGTTGGGCACTTGCCTAACATTCACAAGGCCCTAGATTTAAAGTACCCCAAACAGTAAAGTTGTATACAATTTCGACATGGCTGGTAGCAAAAACAGCCCAGCTCTAAGTTCACTTAATTAAAAAAGAAAATAAAATTAATACTTAAATATTTTCTAAATGTGTATAAAGTAGAAAAGAAAAAGCAAGGCCAAAAGAAAAGACAACAGTTGTTAAAAACCCTAGGATAGAGCTGGCCTTAGAAGTAAAAATCATAGTAGATGAATATTGTGACAGCTTTCACTCACTTAACTACTTCTTAACTAGTAATTCTACTACATGCTGGATATCATGCTAGGTTGACCATGCTGAGCAAAATTAATCTAGTGACTGACCTTATGAATTACTGTCTGATGGAGAAGAGCAGCCAATTAAATAAAAGACTGCTATGCAAAGTGGCAGAAAAAAGTGTTTTTGGAACACAGAGCAAGAGCATCTACCCTGTCAAGAAAGGAGATTTTGAAAACTATTAGGCCAAAAGTAAGAAAGGAGATCCTAGCAAGAAAGGAGATCAAGAAGCTTTCAGAAATTAAGATTTCAAGGATGAAGAGTCAGTCAGGTAAAGAGTAGCATATATCAGCTATGCGGTGAGAACATGACACTTTCAAGAGAACAAAAGATGACTGTGACAAGAGATAAAGCTTGAGAGGTGGTATGAAGCAAGTCATAAAAAGCTTAATTAACCAGATTACATTTATAAGCTAGCTAGCTTCATGTTGCTGTGATCAAATACCTGAGGGTAAGGGGGGAGTTAAAAGAAAAATTTATTTTGGTTCACGGTTTCAGAGTTTTCAGTCCATACTTGGCCAGCTACATTGTTTTAGGCCCATGAAGAGGCAGAAATATCACGGTAGAAAGTTACGACAAAGGAAAGCTACTCCTCATGGCAGCCAGGAAACAGAGAAAAAGCCAAAGAGCCCAAGGGAAAGTGATCGGAGATCACTGATCATGATCCATCCATGGATCCCCATGAGCCATCCCCTTCAACTAAGACTCACATCCTATTACCATCACCTCCCGATAACACCATCAAATTATGATTTCATGATCCAATCACTTCCCAAAAGCCCAACAGCTGGCAATCAAGCCTTTAGCACGTAAGTTTTGGGAGACATTTCAAATCCAAACCATAACAGTTTAGAAATCACTTACTAGTAAAAGAAATCTCCCGAAGTTTTTTACTTGAACTGTGTTTAATTAGGATTACTGTGACTGCAGTGAAAGGGATGCAGCACAAGAAGCCAAGACTGGAAGCAGAAAGATACTAAAATGCTATTGCAATAATCCAAGTAAAAGATGAAGAGACGGTGGTCTCTGAAAGGAATTAATTGCAGTGAATTGAAGAACAGTGGATGAATAAAAATACAGTAACTATGTAAGTCACATTTACTTGATTCATGGATTATCTCTACTTGTGGGGACAGGGGTGAAGATCTATGCTGACTTCCACATACACAGATCAGGTTCGTGGAAAAATCTGCAGAGCTGAAGCAAAGAGGTTAGTTTTATTTTGTGGGTGGTTTTCTAATCTAATCTCAACATGATGAGTTTCAGATGTTTAAATGGCAGTCAAGTAGAAATGGTCAGTCAGGATTGGCTATCCAGGTGTGTAACTCAGGAAAGAGTCTGGTGATTCTCTTTCTCTGGAAAGAGAATCATCAACGAAACCACAAAAACAGATTTTTGTGGATAGGCTAAGAAGAAAAAAACAGCAGAAGGTGGAGCACAAGCCTTCCAGAAACACCCAGGAAGAAAAGATCTATAAAGAAAATTTAGAACAACATTCGGACAAAAAGACCAGGGGGAAACCAGAAGAGTTGTGTTGCGAAATCCAGCACATTTATGAGATTTATGAGAAAGGTTATAGTCAACCATGTAAAATGCTATCAAGATATATGGTTAAAATACCCACTGGATTTAGCACATCAGCAATGTTCTGTTCATCTTCCAATGTTCTGTTTGTAATAAACATGGTAAGAACACACCACTGAAAAGCTGGAGTTAAATCAGCCACTCTTCAAAATTCCTAACATCTCACTCAAGTTGTTCTAAGCTGATGGTCAAACTCAATCAATGACAAGGCCTTGCTCCAAGTCGATACACTGAAGAGTATGACAAAGCCAGCATCCTTGTGATAATTTCTAGAAGTAGAGCAGTAGTATACTCCTTCCTTTCCTACAGTACTTTGTGGTATTTCTTGATTGATGTATATTCAGAGCATTAAACTGTAAAGTGGTCCAGAAGTGATTTTTATTTACCATTCTAATGATTAAAATATGTATATTGTTAATATTTTTGCAAACCTTCTTTCACTACTTAAGAATGCTAAAAAAATAGTGACCCTCCCCAGTGCTAAAGAGTATAACTCAGGGCTCATTTCAGGGAACACATTTACGCTAGGAAATATGTACTGAAATTGCTTTTGCAAACTGAATATCACTTTCAAATTAATTTCTTCTTGAAAATCATTTACATATAATCTTACATTTAAATTTCTTAAGAAGAAGGTGACTTTGCTTCTGCTATGCTTAAGAGGAGGATTTAACATTTTTACATTGTTCCATCTGATTAGCCTAATGGACATAAGAAAGTAAAGAAATTTCTGGCTGGGTGCCATGGCATAGGCCTGTAATTTTAACACACAGGAGGCCGAGTCTGGAGGACTCCAAGTTTGAAGCCAGCCTGGACTATAGAGCAAGACCTTGTCTCAAAAAAACAAAAACAGGGCCGGTGAGATGGCTCAGCGGCGTAAGCGCCTGCCTTGCAAGCGCGAGGGCCCGAGTTCGACTCCCGGATCCCACATAGGAAAAAGGGGCCGGTGATATCGCTCAGCGGCTCGGGTGCCTGTTGGCGCGTGAGGTCCTGAGGTCGACCCCCCGGTACCCACAAAAAAAAAAAAAAAAAAACAGAAAAGAAAGTACAGAAAGTTTTCCAAACAACAAGCTGGCTCAACAAGAAGCATGGATTACTTCTCTTGAATGGAATTTTTGTTTTCTCTAATGAAATTCATATAATGACATACTTATTAGCTACTCACAACTAAGAATTTTCCTAACATTCCCTTAAAGTGATTCAATAAAGTTTTGAAAATGGTGAGAAACATTAGCAACTGCTACCCTAATTATTCTATAATCCTGAGATAAATTACTTGCTTTTTTTTTTGAAGTTCAAGGAACAGGTACTACCCAAAATTAAGAGGCTACTGAATTCCTGAGTTTAAAGAAATTCTTCATTAGTACAATTGACTACACTGTAATCACTGGGTAGTTTCTTGAAAATAAATATTTTCAGATCCTATCTCCAGAAATTCTGATTCGGTTATGGGCATTCTTTGGTTAAATAACTAGGTGTGAATTTTCTCTTCCCCCAAATATAAATATTCATCAATTAACAATTATCTTATTAAAACATATCCTAAGAATGCTTATGATTAAACTGTAAATTTCATATTTATTCCTAGATTTTTAATTATGTACCTCACCAAATTCTAGCCTGTCTACATCACTACAAACTGTTGATAATGACCGCAATTCCTAAGAATTATCTTTGGAGAGTGAACCACAGAAGTGGAGAAAAACTAGCCAAAACCCATCAAAACCTAGAAGAGACATGAGAACCCTAATTTATGATTTATAAAGGTCCCCAAAAGTTAGCCTAGTCAAACAACAATAAGAGGAGCCAGAATGACACAGAAAACAAAATAAAAACAGAGAATTAAGTTCAGATGCCAGATTTTGTTTTATGGTAGAAAATCATCTAACTTCTCTGGTATTAATTTTTTTAATCAATAAAATGAAAAGGTACTGCAAAATCAGGTTGAAAAATCTTACTAAACAGAATGTTCACACAGGAATTATATTACATTATCTCTGAATTGAAATTAGGAACAACTTGTAAAACCTCTAGCAAACAGCAGAAAAATAAAATTTAACAGATTTCCCATACTTATCTACATGCAAAATGGGGAACTTAAATTAGACAGTATATGAATGAACATTTTATATAGGGCCTATTATATTATTATGCTGGACTCCCACGTTCCTTCTAGGTTTGGGCTAGCTTTTCTCCACTTCTGATTAACTCTCCAAATCAGGCAAATGATAGGAGAAATAAGATCCAGTCCCTACTGTGAGTAATTTTACATTATAATGTGGGAGATAAACACATAATGGATTCCTTCTGGTCGTTGTTAAATAGGTATTAAATGGAGATTGAGAATTCCTTATGTAAAATGCTCCAGATTTTAGAATATCTGCCAGTATATACTGAGGTACCTTGGGGATGGGAACCAAGTTTAAACACAAAATTCGTTCCTCATATATACCTTACATACATAGCCTGAAGTTGATTTCATACAACATTTTAAATAATTTTGTACATGTTTTATGGTGTGGATTTTTCTACTTGTGATACCATGTCAGAGCTCAAAAAGTTTTAGATTTTGGATTTTTAGGTTAGAAATGCTCTACCTATACCTTACTCTCTCCTCCATGGTAATTTTGCACTTTTTCTTTCCATAGATATTTGCTCTTGCTAAAACTTCAGTTTGAGGTAGACATCTTCTCAAAGTTGAAAATTGTACCAGATTATATGACATACTTTATATGGAAAAGGCTTAGGTCAACTACCTCTCTGAGGAAAGTGTTGGGAGGCAATAAATTTACTTTACTCAGCAAGTTCCATACATGTTCCTAATCTATATACTTTGTGCGTGGAACTCCTGAATTTACAAGTCATTAATGTGTAAGAAATCATTAACACCATGTAAATACTGGAAAAATAAAGACTTTTTTCAGGTAGAAACTGAATTCCAATTGTGAACTTTAAACTAACTTTGCAAAAAAAAAAAAAAAAATTTCCCTTACGTAGCAAACTACTGGCATGTACACTTTCTTTTTAATTATTGACAATAATACACCCTTGTAAAAAATTTTGCCTTCATCAACTAGAGCTCTACATGAAAAGGAACACTAGTCAAGATTCTCTCTTAAAAGGGTGCCTCTGGATCCCCTACAGAAACTTCCATGAGCAAGAAGTTGTATGTCATTTTCCTAAGCCTCACATAGTGCCTGGTACATATGAAGACATGAATGAACGAATGACCCCCCAAAATTTTTTTAAAAACACTGTTCAACGGGATCAAGAAGGCTAAATCACAAAAAAATTAATTCATTCAGCTGGATGTGGTGACACATTCCTGTAATGTCAACACTCTTGAGAGGCTAAAGCAGGAGGAATGAATTTAAGCCCAGTCTGGGCAACTTAGTGAGTTAAAAAGGCCCTGTCTCAAAATGGTGGTGGGGGGGGGGACTCAATGAGAAGGACCTAAATTCGAGCCCCAGAACCAGGAAAAAAATTCATTCATTTAGATAAATAAAATTATTCAACCTACACTTAACTGGCAACTGACATCTCTACAGATCATTTCCTTCTTGCAAGTCTAGTATTACTAGTGGCCTTGGATGGTTGTGTACCCCACCCTCCATTCACCCCCACCATACCTGTGTGAGGGCTAAGGCAGCCTGTTACGACTGTGGTGGGAGGCAGTCGCTCCCCATTCTTCAGAAGGAGGGCAACAGCCACCCAAGACATCATGATACTGACATCAAGAGGACTATATGCCCATTTTTCACGCATATTTTCAACTATTCTAAGCGTCTCTTTTGTTCATCATTCTTTGTGGAAAACTCAACACTGGAATCACACTTGACATAGTTTGTGCATCTGTTCTTTTTTTGTAACTTCAATTTCGTATACTTAGTAGTGAAGCCAAATGTATCCTCTAAAAGAAGTTCATTATCATATAAGATAACCATATTTTTGAAATGCTGTATCTACTTTCTTATGCCTTTTTTTTTTTGTGTGTGTGGGTACGGGGGGGGGGGTTGACCTCAGGACCTCGCGCGCCAACAGGCACCCGTGCCGCTGAGCGATATCACCGGCCCCTTTTTCGTATGTGGGTTCCGGGAGTCGAACTCCGGCCCTCGCGCTTGCAAGGCAGGCACTTACGCCGCTGAGCCATCTCACCAGCCCTTCTTATGTCTTTTCTGTTCATAAGATTTTGTCTTATATGGAACACCACTAAAAGAGTTGATGTTGGAAACATTTTTATTTGCAGTTACTTTGTCTACTTTTACTACTATACCTTGTTTATTTGTTAGGACCAAACCTCACAGCATGGTTAAGAGTGTTCAGTAGAAATGGAGTTATATCCATTTTGGAGAACAGTCTCCAGATCACTACATTTTCTTAGTTTTAAGAGCATAGCTTGGAGCATTTCCTATTCCACTAGATTGGGAAAGACCACGGCCCATCTTCTGTATGCTTGGAACAACTTTTGCTTCTTGGCTGGCCTGGTTATTTCACCACACTGTACATACTGGACTAGAAAAGCAACTTACAAACATGAACAATTAATTGGAGCAAGAAGAGAAGATACTTCTTTATGCACATTTCATAAGGGTTGTGCAGAAAAGTACATGGTCAAAGTCAACCCATTCTATTTACAGCACTGTTTTTTTAATGTAGTTTTAAAATGATGTGATTGTAACTTTTTAAACTATGAAACCCCTGAGAAATTGTACCTTCTAATAAAAATAAAGTATTTATAATAAAAATAGTAGTACTAAAATCATCATTAAAACATACAACATGAACTGGCACACACTCCAAACTACAATCAAAAGCCAAATTCTCAACTTTTGAAGACACTTTTTAAAAATCAGAAAAAATTACTTCGATTATGAAATATGAATTCTAGTGACAGAGATCTCCGTTATTCAAATTAACCTTAACTTTGAGAAAGACAAAATATTACTTCAATTTGAAATGCACATGAGACACCACCACTCGTATCAAACTTTCAATTACCGCTAACTTTACACTTCTTTTAAACCAAAATATAATACACGAGCAGACTGTATTACATGAGTAAGCTGATTTACCACCAGAAAACTTTTAAAATCATCCATCATGCATACCACCTGCCTAGCAAACACATACACATTTACTTATTTCAAAACGACCCTATCGATTCATCAATTGCTAAATTCAACCACAATCCACTAAAATTAACTCCCTACCCAATACATTTACTCTTCATTGGGGTGGGAAGATACAAGGCAGACTTTCCTCCCAAAAATCTACGTGAAGAAAAGGATGTAACCACAGCTTTGAAGCCAAGAAAAAAAAAATTAACGAAAACTGCCTCCCACGCAGGACAGAAAAATCACCCCACCTGGCCAACGTGGCCTAACACCTGGTCAGTAAGTGGCTCCAGCTTTCTCTTTATCCCCACCCCACCTACCAACTCCGGGAGTGGCCGGGATGACAGATCCGGGCTGGCCCCGGCAAAAGAACCGGCACGAGGGCCCTTCCGACCGCGCCTCCCGCCCGGCAGCACCCACCCCGGCGGCCCGCGGCACCCCTGGCGTCCTCCCACTTCGTCTCCCCGCCCCAACTCACCCGCTTCCCATCACTCCGTCCGCGCCAGCCTCCGCGCCGCCCTCCCTTTGGCTTTTATTTTTACGTCCCAGGTGGAGGGCAGAGCCGAGGACGCCTGTAGACAGCTGCGCTCCCCGCCGTCCTTCGTACCCCACTTGTGGCTGGCCCGGGTCGCACCAACTCACTCGGCTCCCGGTGTGACAACTGCCGGACCGCCGGCAGACCTACCGACCCCACAGGCGAGATGAGACGGGGCGGGACGGGCGCCGGCGCACACGTCACCCTCCGGCACCGGCGCCAACGTCGCCGCGTCATCTCCCGCCGCCTTCGCGCCTCCCGCGCACGCGCGCTACCGCCCCGCACCTAGCCCGCGCGGCCTGGACGTGGATCCCGCGAGCAACAGGCCTTCCAGGACTTGCTCTGTCCGGGCGCGCGCTCTTGAGGACTCCGTGTTTCGCGCGTGCCCGCCAGGGCCAGGCTTGCCCTCCCCTGCTCCGTAACTGTGAGTCTTTTCCTGCAATCACTTCAGCTGGCCTCATTCTGTCCCCGCCCTTCTCTGCTGAATACGTGGAGTAAATTCCTATTACTGGTGAATGAGAGAAGAGCAATAGGAAATTGCCATCGAGATCGTAAGCCAGAGCACCGTGGCTGCTGGACGCTTTACACACCGTTCTCTGGCCTCATTTTCCTCTGTCCCTAAATTTTATGGATTCTCAGCATGGTTCTTCTAAAGTTCTCTCTCCAGTCAGTACAGGAAACACACACACACCCTTCAAACAGTCAGTTGAAAACAGGAATACATTAAGAAAAACTACCCTGAGGAATTGTGTGGCGTACGTCTGTAGAATTCTGGACTAAAGCCCAAGAGTTAAGAGATGGTATAAGTTAATGTGACTGTCCTCTTCCAGTCTCCCTTTCTTTTAAGGTAATTGTGTCCTGATGACTGATAGAACTGTTTTATAAAGAAGCAACGAAGAATGATCCATTTATACCCTTCAATAGTGAGACCATATCTAAAGTACTGTGTTCAGTTCCAGATTGAGCACTTTAAGAAGACTTCAGTAATGTTAGGATTATTTCAAAGACAAAAATAATGACAGTTTAGGCAGGAGGAATGAAGTATTGATCAAATTTGGGAGGACTACCCTAAAAAAAAAAAAGCTACGCGACTATCTCCAAATATGAAAAAATCAATCATGTGACATAGATTTGTTTCATGTCATGTAAACTTAAGGGACATAGATTTTAGATTCTAAGATCCCCTTGTAGCACAAGCCAAAGAAGTGTGTATACCTTACTTAGTACGTGTGTGAGTATTTCAACCATGGGATTTGTCTCCAAGATTCTGAATACTCAGTAGGGAATTTATACAGAGGAACAATATGTCAAAAGCAGAATTAATTGATTATAGTTATTTCCAACCTTGAGATTCAATAAGTCTATGGTTCTGGCCTTCAAACACTTTACAAGTTAGATTGTGAGACTAGATAAATATATCAAAAATAGATAATGAAGGCATATATGGTGGAAAATAATGTAACCCTGTAATCCCAAAAACAGAGGGGCTGAGGCCAGAGGATCACAATTTTGAGCTTAGCCTGGATACTTTAGCAACTTAGCCAAATCCTGTAGCAAAATTAAAAAAATAAATAAAAGGGGCTGGAGATGCTGCTCTATGTGAGGTGCAGGGTTCAGTACTCAGTATAGCAATAAATAAATAAATAATGAAAGGAGACCCTACAATAATGAGAGGCACTTGACAGTTCCTATCAGAGTTCCAGAGTGTTAAGGGAGAAGGAAATTGAAAGTAGACCCCTAGAACTGCCCCTATATAGTGGAGTAGCCACTAGTTAAATGTAGCTTTGGTGTAGCTACAAATGTAGCTGGAAATACGACCTTCAAATTGAAAAACGGAGTAAGTACAAAATATATGCCGTATTTCTAACAGTAGGAAAACAAATATATCTTAATTCTTACATTGATGACAGTTGAAATAATACTGCATATATACATTGGGCCAAATAAAATATTAATAAATTAATTTCATGTTTATTTTTCACTTTTTAAAGATAACTCCTAGGGCCGAGGATATAGCTCAGTTCAGCGCCTGCCTGGCAAGCACAAGGTCCTTTGATTCCTGGCACCAAAAAAAATAAAAATAAAAAATAAAGATAACTCTTAGAAAACTTAAAATCACATAAGTGGTTTGCATCATATTGCTTTTAGACAGTCATGGCCTGACAAGAAATACACTTCAATGAATTTTTAAAACTATCAATGGCTTCTTTGCAGTTCTAGAAGTAGTCTCCAAATGTTGAAAGATAGTCTAATGAAGATGATTTCTAATAAAGATGACTATCCAGAAAACATTAATGAAATTGAGACTAAAAATACAAAACAAATCAAAGAACTTGTTCTTTAAAAGAATAAACAAAATAGAAACACACAGAGCCAATCTTACCAAAAAAAGGAAAGTGCAGACCCAAATTAATGCAATCAGAAATGAAAAAGGCCTAATCACAACAGACACTGCCAAAATGCAGAAGACCATTAGTAAATATATTGAAAACCTGTGCTCCCGAAGTCATTCCTGGAAGCTAGCATTACCCTGACCCCAAAACCAGACAAGGGCCTGTCTTAAAAAAAAAAAATCTAGGGGCCGGTGAGATGGCTCAGCGGCGTAAGCACCTGCCTGGCAAGCGTGAGGGCCCGAGTTCGACTCCCGGAACCCACATACGAAAAAAGGGGCCGGTGATATCGTTCAGCGTCACGGGCACCTGCTGGTGCATGAGGTCCTGAGGTTGACCCCCGGTACCCACAAAAAAAAAAAAAAAAAAAAAAAATCTACAAGCCAATCCGTTTAATAAGCATAGACCCAAAAATCCTCAAGATACTGACAAAATGCAACAAATCTTCAAGAGGTTTATACCTCATGATCAAATAGGCTTCATCCCAGGGATGCAAGGATGTTTCAACACATGCAAATCAATAAATGTAATATATCACATAAACAGAAGCAACAACAAAAATCACATGATCATCTCACTAGATGCAGAAAAAGCCTATGACAAAATCTAACATCCATTCATAATAAAACCCTGCGTAAAATAAGTAGAGAAGGACCTTATCTTACTCTCATAAAAGCGATTTATGAGAAACCTACTGCTAACATAGTAAGTGGAAAAAACCTGAAAGCTTTTCCTCCAAAATCAGGAACAAGCCAAAAACGTCCACACAGCATACAGTAGTTGAAACATTAGCTAGAATAATCAGGCAAGAGAAAAAATAAAAGGTATGTATATATAATATATATATATAAAAAATAGGTAGAAAAATAATATATATACCTATTATATATAATAATATATAGGTATATATAATACTAATATATAATATAATATATAGATGTATGTAATATATAATATTAATATATAATATATAGGTATATATAATATATACCTATTATAGGTAGAAAAATATAGGTAGAAAAATAAAAGGTATATTTATTATATATATATACCTATTATATATATAATATATATGGTAAAGGAATAAGTCAAATTATTATTTATAGAACCCATAATACTTTATATAGAAGATCCAAAAAATTCCACCAAAAGATTCCTAAAATTAATAACCAAATTCATCAAAGTGGCAGAATATAAAATCAGCACACAAAAGTTAATAGCATTTCTATACACCAATAATGAACCCATTGTAAAATAAATTAGAAAAACAATACCATTTACAATAGCATTAAGAAAAATTGAAAACCTAGAAATTAACCTAACGAAGTAAGTGAAAGACCTCAAAAGGACATCAAGGAGAACATCAGAAAGTGGAAAAACATCCCTTCTTTTTCTATATAGGCTGAACCAGCACTGTGGAATTGGAAATACTGCAAAAATTGAAATACAGATTTAATGTAATCCCAATCAAAATGCCAACAGCATTCCTCACAGAACTAGAGATAACAATCCAAAATTCATGTGTAACCAGAAGAGGCCCAGAATAATGAAAGCAATCCTGGGCAGCAAAAGTAAAGCAAAAGACAACACAATCTCAGATTCTGAGTTATATTACAAAGGTACAGCAAAAAAAAAAAAAAAAAAAAAAAGCAGCATGGTACTCCACAAAAACAGACGTGGATCAATGGAACAGAAGAGTATGCAAAAACAGCACTAGACACATTCAGCCACCTCATTTTCAAGGAACAAGCCAAAGTCACATGCTGCAAGAAAATCTAATTAGTAAACAGTGATGGGAAAATTGGCTATCCACATGCAGAAGATTGATTCTAGACCCTTATCTAGACCCATATCTCTCACCATGTGCAAAACTAAAATCACAGTAGAGCAAAGATCTAAATATTAAAACAGATTTTAATGTTGGAAGATAAAGTAAAACTCTTTAAGACATAGGCATATGCAAGGACTTTCTATACTGAACACCAATTGTACAAGAAATAATAACAAGAATCAACAGATGGGATTATATTAAATTGAATTAAGCTCCTGTGTAGCAAAAGAAACGACAGAGTGAGGAGACAACGTACAGAATGAGAAAAAGATTTTGCTGACTATTCATCAGAGGACTAATATCTAGAATATATAAGGAACTCAAAAAATAGATCCCCTAAAATAAAAAACACAATCCAAAACAGGAAGCCAAAATGAATAGACACTTCACACAAGAGTACTTTTTTCTTCTTTTCCTTATTACATTCCAGGTGCAAGCCCATTGGTTGGTCCTACCCACATGCAGTGTATCTTCCCCCCTCTGTTTGCTGGCCTACGTGTCAGTCGTTCACAGAACTTTACTAATCTGAGCAGTTCTTACTCAGATCACATTGACACATCACAATTAGAGATTACAGTCCACTACTTTTGAACTTGACAGATACATCTCCTTAAAACCATACTTAATATCCAAATGCAACAGCAAGTTCATATGTAAGAGTAACATGATACAACTATTCTATGTACAAGTGGAAATAGACTAATTCCCTCCCAGAAGAGAAGGCAAAGTTTGTCTTTCACTGATGCTTATTCTTCTCTTGACATTCTATAACTTAAATATTATATTGTAAGTTTAACAATACTTAAGTACCAACATTAATTATTATTATGATACAAAGAAAGAAAATAAAACACCTGTTGGATACATGAGTATATATACACAAGCATATTGACAGAATATGAAAAATATTCTTAAGACAATTATGATCATTGTTTCCATAATTGGTCACGTGATCATAGCTAGTTGGTCATGTGATCATAGCTAGTATTTATAATTACCTTCTTCTAATACTCATTCTATATTCCCATGGCCTTTAGCATTTCCTAAGCAGATTTCTGATTATTTACTTGGCAGCATGATACATATCTTTATTCCTGAAAATTATGGGCCATTTGTCATCCTGCCTGGACTGGGTTATTGGAGTTTCCCATTGACCTTAATAACAGGGCACGGTATTACTAGGGGGCACCATAAGGGATCTCATGCACTCTAAATATATTATACCTTACCTTAATTGTGGAGTAGCAGTCTAATTTCGGCCTCGGTAGTATAGATCAATCACCCCCACCAGCACCATAAATCCCTTTTAAGCTTGGTGACTCAGAGGCATAAGGAGCTCAAAATGACCAAGGGTGTCTTAGCTACCAGTTCAATGGAATCATTTTGCCTGCTGGTACAAGCCTTCTCCCCTCTACAACTAAGACTTCTACACGGGCCGGTGAGATGGCTCAGCGGCTTAAGCGCCTGCCCGGCAAGCGCGAGGGCCCGAGTTCGACTCCCGGAACCCACATACGAAAAAGGGGCCGGTGATATCGCTCAGTGGCACAGGCGCGCAGGCGCCCGAGGTCCTGAGGTCGACCCCCCGGTACCCACAAAAAAAAAAAAAAAAAAAAAAAAAAATTCTACACCAGCAGAGCATAAAGTTGCAGAAATAGGAAGTGAAAAGTTTGCTAATGGGTCACTAGGAGTAATGATGAGTGGTACCATTCCCATTTACACCCCTTGATTACTGAACCTACGAATGCTGGCTATGGCAGAAACAGTACCATATACTGAATGCTGATTCAGAGCATATACAGCCCTCTGGAGAACCTTGCTACCCCCTGCAAGATATTGCCACCTAGCTGGCACTCTAATTTGAATCTTCAAAAACCCATCCCAGCTGCTTGTGGAAGGTGGGGAACAAGATAAGACCATTGAAAACTATGAACATGAACCCATGGCCACACTTCCTTGGCCATGAAGTGCATTCTTTGGTCAGAAGCAATGTGGTGTGGAATACCATGATGGTGTATGATGCAATCTTTCAGCCCACAGATGGTAGTTTTGGCAAAAGCATTCCAAATAGAGAAAGGAAATCCATACCCAGAAAGTGTCTTTTCCAGCAATGACAAAGTACTACTCTTTCCACGGAAAACAGTCCAATATAACCAACATGCTACCAGGTTTCAGGCTGAACACCCTGGGGAATGGTGCCATACTGGTAACTCTGTGTTGGTCTCTATTGCTGACAGACCAGGCATTCATCAGTAGCAGCATCCTGATCAGCCTTGGTGGGCAGAAATCCATGTCACTCAGCCCATGCATAATCTGCATTTCTCAAACCATGAAAACTTTGTTCATGAGCCCATTGGGAAATGATAGAAATATCTGAGGAAAAAGGTTGATTGCTATCCGCATAACAGGTCACCCTAACCACTTAATTATTAAAGTCTTCTGCTGAGGTCACCTTAGGTAAGCATTTACATGGGACACAGATATCTTCACATCTTTTGCTCATATAGAGATGTCTATCCACAGACATATTCCCCAAGTGTCTTTGTCACCATTTTCCCAGTCATGTTCTTTCTAAGTCCCTGACCATCCAGCCAGATCATTTGGTACAGTCTGTAAATGGGTACATAGTCACACATCTTGCCATATTTTTCTTCCAAGGAAGTGTACAACCAGGTGCAGCCCCTTAGTTCTGCCCACTGTGAAGATTTCCCTTCACCATTGTCTTCAGAGATGTCTAGGAAAGGGGTTATAGTGCTGCATCTGTCCACTTTAGGGTGATCCCTGGTGAAACTGTCTTTAAACCAGGCCCTAGTCTTCTCTCCTTCTATCAACTGACCATAGGATATACACCTGAAGCTACAGATGCATGCTGGGGAACCACAGGCAGAATAGCAGGAGTAGGAAACATGGGCATTTGGGCCATTTCTTCATGCAACTTACCTTCGTACCTGCTCAGGCCCAATCATATACATACCACTTCTATTTGATGATGTGTTATCGCTGTGCATGTACAACTTTTTGCCTTGGTGTGACAGATAGCACCCAGTTCACTATGAATAGCTTATTTTGCAAAGTAAACTGGTGTCCTTTGGTCAAGCATTCAGTTTCCTTTAAGGCCTAGAAACAGGTCAGGACCTGTTTCTCAAAGCAAGAATAGTTGTCTGCAGATGATGGCAGAGCCTTACTTCAAAGGCCTGTGTGATTCAGAGCATGCCAGAGGCTCCAGACAGCATCCCTATCAGCCACTGACATGTTTAGTAACAGCTATGCTGGGTCATATGGCCCAAGTGGCAGAACAGCCTGCATGGCTGCCTGGACCTGTTGTCCATTGTCTCTCTCTTTTTTGGTTGTAGGAGGGCCCAGATGCAACAGTAGTTATAGTAAAATAGTTACAAAATAAAAATCAGAGTTTCCCAGTAGACCATAATGCCAGAACTGACAATGAATGAGAACAAGGCTAAGCAGCAAAATTTTGAGGATTGGGAATTGGGCAAGTATATGAGACTTTGCTGAAAAGAGTGAAACTCTCTAACACCTCTAAAAGGAAGAGTGGATTCTCAAAAATTGTCTCTATATTTTGAAAATTCTTTATTTATGTAAATATATTGAGGAGTTGTCACCATAGTACTAAGATCATTCTAATAACTATGAAATTAAAATATTTAAGGGTTAAACAGCTGGGTGCAGTGGCGTATTCCTGCAATCCCAGGTACTGAGGAGGCTGAGACTTGAACTCAAGAGTTAGAGACAAGCTTGGACAGCAAAGCAAGACCTTGTCTGAAAATCAAAACAACAAAAAAAGTTAGGGGTTAAGGTGCTACTACTTATTACATGTCAAGTTTCTGTTTAAACTAATTTTTTATTACCTTTTTGACAGGTTCAGTGCTCCTCCTTGTCTAGATATGAATTGCATGTTTTTGCTCTTGTTAAAATATATTAGAGATACAGAAATTAAGTTGATGAACAAACAGAAGACTGAACCATCACCTGGAAAGCTCAAGTAGGACAATGCAGTTGATGTCAGTCAGCCATGGGTTGGTAAGGCAGCTGTTATGGAGTCATGGATTAGTAATGGCAAGGTTCAAGTCAGGCATGAGATTCTGATCCTATAGGCTCAGACTAAAAGCTGTATTTAGCTAGCAGTGTTGGTTGATTAGAATGCTCATTTACCCATTCATTGAATTGCTGTATATTGAACAAACACTAACCATTGAGTTTGTTGACAAATAGCAAACAATATATCTTGTTTACTTTCTTTCATCGCAGAGACATAATACTCAACACCCACAAATGAAAAGAGGAACAGTTTATTGTGGCTCACAGTTTGTAGAGGTTTCTGTCCATAGTCATCTGGTTCCAAGGCAGAGCAGTACTACAGAGTGATGTGGCGGAGGAGGCTTGCTCTTGGCCTGGCAGGCGGAAAGCAGAGAGAGGAATGAAGAGAGGAAGGAGGGAGCTATACCCTTCCAAGCCACACCCATAGTGATCCAACTCCTGCAACCAGGCTTCACCTCTCAAATCACATTTAGCTATAAACTCATCAGTGGAGTAACCCACTGACGAATATCACACCCACATGACCCAATCAGCTCCCAAAAGCACCACCTATGAGTGCACAAGGCTTTGGGGGGACATCTAGGTATAAATCATAACATCATATCAACACTCATTAGCTTTTGCAGCTGATAACCTGTCTGCTATTTACCAGACATTGTGTCAAGCACTTCTTCCTGGAACTCTGTGAGAGTTTATGAGTTATTATCTAGATTTCATAGTTAAACAAATTGAATCTCTGAGAGATTTGCCATCTTCCTGCAAGAGTGTTCTCTTAGGGCCACTTTGCCTATCCTCTAACGTGAAAATTTCTTGCCATCAAAAGGCCTTTGACAGTTGTAGTGGACACAGTTTCTCTGTATCTAAAAAAATACTTTATCTTCTATGATGAATAGAAGAGCCCCAACTTTTGGCCAGATGTAGACTTTCATAAAGGAAGATGATCTCAGTACTGATGACAAACAAGGTCTACCTTATTTTCTGTATTAAATTTTTTTTTCCCCTCTAGGATTTTTAAGACCAAGAGAAGGGGCCCACTTTGGTTATGTTCTGTCTCTTGATGCTTATTTTGTTGTTACACAAAATAAAGCAACGAAGGTAAGGATATCCACTGGAATCAGTACCTTTGTGAGCAACTATTTTAAAAGATGAAGCACACAAGAGTAAAATTATATTAAAAATTTCTGACGTGTACATTGAGAACT
Organism: Erethizon dorsatum; assembly: GCA_028451465.1. NCBI lineage: Eukaryota > Metazoa > Chordata > Mammalia > Rodentia > Erethizontidae > Erethizon > Erethizon dorsatum. The sequence goes on along the minus strand of CM051823.1, from coordinate 99,032,032 downwards.
CACTAAGAATTACAACCATCTCCATCCAGACACTGATGCATTAATTTCACAAAAACAAAGTCACACACACCACTAGTTTTGTTTGTTTTGTCCTCCTTTAAAAAAGTCATAATAAAAATATTTACAAAAGCAATTTGTTACTTGTATACATTAAATATATTATATATTCTGTATGAGGCCCAGGACAATTTTTCATTACTTATGGCCCAGGTAAGACACAAGGTTGGTCACTCATGCTCTAAGGTGATGCTAATGCCAAAGACATAGGATAGTTTTGGCTCCCTAGCTGTGCTACACAAAACATAATTGGATTTGCCTATATCTCTAATTTCTTGTCTTATTTATCTCTGTGGCCACAGTTTATACTTTGTTACCATTATAGAATTCTCAGAAAAAAAATCATGGTGTTTTATGTCTCATATCATTTTTTAAGTTGATGTTTTTACATTGATGTTTTAGTTGTAAGTGGCTGTGCCCTTTCCCTTTAAGGTTACTTCAGCTCAGAAAACAATTCTATTCACAAGCACTTCTAAGTATTTTATATTTGTTTCTTGTGGCTACTGCACTAAATTACCACACACTGGGTAACTTGAAACATTAGAAATGTATTCTCTCGGATTCTTAGAGACCAGAAGTCTGAAATCAAGGGCAGAGAAATGCTCCCTCCAGTGCCTTTAAGGGAGAATACATTCCTTGTCTTTTCCACCTTCTGGTGGTCATACCACTAAAATCCCTGCCTTTCTGGTCACAATTGCCTTCTCTCTTGTCTCTAAATTCTCTCTATTTCATATTTATAAGGGAGCATCTGATTGCACTTAGGGTCCACTAAAAAAATCCAGGATAAGCTCCTCTCAGGATTCTTACCTTAATCATACATTTTACCCTGGAAAACAGTATTTATAGATCTGGGTATTAGGATAAGCCTTTCTGAGAGACACTGTTTAGCCCACTACCTGCCTCATTTTTAGTATGCATGTAATCATCCAAATAATAACTACTATTTACTGGGTGCTTACTATGTGCCACCCTCTATTAGCTTCTGAAGCCACAAGAAGTAAGCAAAGTCAGCCCAAGAGAGAAACCATAAGGGCTACAACCAGTGGCAGTGCCCTTTGGAGTTTACATCTTGCCACAGATTGCCCCCTGTGCTGGACATGGAACTAAAGTTTAGTATTTGCCTTGCTGGTTTTGGTCTTGCTTTGGTCTGATTCCTCTTTTGGAGTGCAAATGCTTATCTTGTGCCATTGTGTCTTGGAAGTAAAGTGAGTCCCTGACTTACAAACGAGTTCTCTTCCAGGAGAAGTGTTCGTTAAGTCTGATTTGTTCATAAGCTGACAAAGTGTATACCTGCGAAAGTTCATATCTTGAATGTTGGTTAGTCAGGGACTTACTGTATTTTTCTTTTCATTTTTATAGGGGCTCACACCTAAGAGTTTGCCTTAAATCTCAGAGGAGAATTTGGAATTGGACTTTTCTGCAGTGTTGAAACTATTAGGACTTTGTAACTCCTAGAGATAGCCTAAAAGCATTTTGCATAAAGGGATGTGCATGAATCTTTTTGGGGCCAAGGGAAGAATGGTTTATATTTACATATGGCTTATATTTAGATGTCTCCCCAGAGCCTCATGCATTCATAGGTGGGGCTTTGGGGAGTGATTGGATCAGGGGTGTGTAACACTGGATCATGGGTGAATGACATTGGACTAGTCCACTGATTAGTGTTAATAAAGGCACATGAGGAACCACCCAGAGACTGAAGCTGTGAGGAAGGTCAGATTTTATTCCTCTACCTACAGGCAGGCTGACATCAGAGTGAATATCAGCAAATATCTAAAGCAGGGACTGAGTATATGTAGGACTTAAGGTTAGGGATGCAATTTTAAGGAAATTAAAGAATCAAAAGAATCAAATAATCTGGATAAAATGTTTGAGTTTAAGTCTGTACGGGCAATCAGCACAGGTTGGTACACAGAGCTGGCATCAGGGGACTGCAGGGTGACCTTATTCCTACATTAAACTTTTTATTGCCTTTGTTTCTTGTTTACCAGGGGCGAGCTGTTGTCAGTAACGAAGAGTTTGTTGTTTGTAGTGGATAGCCCAAGTCTGTCTCTGGTCATTCTCAGGCCAGTCCTGACAAATGGTTTAGTATAATTCTGCATGTAGATGATGAACCAGTTACTGAAGAAGGAAGACCCACCCTGGGTGTGGGTGGCACCAACCAATAGGTTTATAACCTGGATGGAATAAAAAGGGAAAGAAAGAGGAAATCTTGCTGCTGCCTGCTTACCATCCATGAACTGTTTCTGCTCTGCCATGCCTTGGAGCCAACTGACTATTGACTGAAACCTCCTCAAACTGTGAGCCAAAATAAACCTTTCTTTAATTTTGTGTGTCCAGTATTTTGTCTCAGCCACAAGAAAGTAACTAAGGTAAGGACTTTATCTCAATCTGATAAAAGCCATTTATGACATACCCACTGCTGGAATCATATTAAATTGTAAAAGGTGAAAACTTTCCCTATAAAATGAAGAACAAGAGGAGGATGTCCACTTTCGCATTCTTGTTCAATATGTTGCTTGAAACATTAGCTAGACCAATCAGGCAAGAGAAAGAAATAAAATGAATATGTATAGAAAAGGAAGAAGTCAAATGTCATTATTTGCAAAAGACATGATCTTTGACATAGAAGAGCCAAAATATTACCCTAAAAATTCTTAGTATTGGTAACCAAATTCAGAAATGTAAGAGGATACAAAATCAACACACAAAAATCAGTAGCCAATAATGAGTCCACTGTGAAAGAAAGTAGGAAAACAATAACATTAAATCAAAACATTAAATACTTAATAATTAACATAACAGAGGAAGTGAAAAACCTCTACAACAAAAACTACAGTACTCTGGAAAAGGAGCATGAAGGAGACTTCAGAAAATAGATTTTCCCTGTTCATTTATAGCAGAACCAATATTCTAAAAATGGCCATGCTGGGCCGGTGAGATGGCTCAGCGGCTTAAGCGCCTGCCCGGCAAGCGCGAGGGCCTGAGTTCGACTCCCGGATCCCACATACGAAAAAGGGGCCGGTGATATCGCTCAGCGGCACGGGCGCCTGTTGGCGCGCGAGGTCCTGAGGTCGACCCCCAGGTACCCACAAAAAAAAAAAAAAAAAAAAAAAAAATGGCCATGCTGTACTTCCAAAACTGATATTTAGATTTAATGCAATCCCATTAAAAATACCAGCAGCATTTCTCAAAGAATTGAAGAAAACAATCCTAAAATTTGTATGGAGAAGAAGAGGTGCAGAATAGCAAAAACAGTCCTGGTAACGATGGTAAAGCAGGAGCCTTTGCTGGGCATGGTGGCACATGCCTGTAATCCCAGCACCGGGGAAGCTGAGGGAGGAGGGTTGCCACAAGTTTGAGGCTAGCTTGGGCTACATAGTGAGTTCAAGACCAGCCTGGACTACATAGCTAGACCCTAACAAAACAAAACAAAACAAAAGCAAAACAAAAGAAAAAAGCAGGAGACATCACAATCCTAGATTTCATGTTATAGTATAAGCTATAGTGATAAAATCATCATGGGACTGGCACAAAAACAGACATATAGACAGACAAGTTCTCTTCTCAGTTTACACTTTGATATCAGGCTGATGTATAGAAATTCTTCTAGTGAAACACTTAAGATGTTTAGTGAATGTGTTGGTGCCCCGCTCAGAACTTTCCTGAGCAAGTACCTCCATCCCCAGCTGCTAAGAGTTTGACTGATAACAGCATTAGCTGCTTCTTTTATTTTTTATTTTTTATTTTTTTTGAAGAATTGTCCCACTTAAGTGGAGTTGCCACACCTAGGAAGTTACCTTTACCCACATCACTCCAAGAATGGCCGGGGCCACTTATATACCAAAATATGGCCACTTTGCCCCAAGGTAGGACCCACTCTGTGATGCATTTCCTGCTTTGGAACTCCCTGTGGGGCCAGAGTGATGCCTTTTCCAGCTAAGTTCATCTGCTTAATTTCCTTTTTCTCCCTGTTCTGTTTCTGTTACTTCTCTGAGAGCACTTCCTAAACAAATTACTCTGCATAGTTTGGATGTGAGATGTAATAGCTCTTAATCCTCAGAGACTATGGTCTATGATTCCAACTTCCTAAATTCTAGTTTTAAAAATCCTGAAAAAGTCTTTGTGTGGTTTAGGTCAGCTGTTTTTTCCTGGCTCAATCATCTATGACATGTGGTTGATATCTATTCAGTTTCGCAAGCCAAAAATCTTATCTTCATCCTTAATTCCCTCAAAACCCACATCTGACACATTTGTATAAATGTATAGTCCTATCAGTTGGATCTGCTTTAAAATTATCCATAGAGGATAAAAAGTTTGTTGATGTTCTATATTAAAAGGAGCTAAGAGACTTGGCAACTAAATGGAATACTGAATCTTTTACTAGAGGGGAACAGTGTTATAATGGACATTACTGGGTTGACTGAAAAGATTGAAATAGGAATGAAAATTAGATAAAAGTAGTTTATCAATGTTAAATTTACTGATGCTGATAATTATACTGTAATTATGTAAGACATGATCCCAATCTTGTGAAACATGGAAATACACACTGAAGAATTAGAAGTAATAGAGGTAGCCGATGTGGTGGCACATGCCTATAATCCAGCACTCAGGAAAAAGGCTGAGGCAGGAGGATCACCACAAGTCCAAGGCCAGCCTGGGCTACATAGTGAGTTCAAGGCCAGCCTGAATTACAGAGAGAAACCCTGTCTTAAAAAAAAAAATAAAGAATAGAAGTAAAAGCTTGTGATGTATAGCTACCTTCAAATAATACAAAGAAACACACACACACACATTTAAGAGAGAGAAAGTAGGTAGACAGCATACAGTATTAATAGCAGGTAAAATTGGATAAAGGGCCTATCTGTAGACATCTATAGCTCCAGAATCTGACCATACCTTTCTATCCAGTGCGAAACAGTCTTCAAGCCACCACTGTCATTACTTTGCTTTTACTCTTGTTTATTGTACAATCTACTCACCACATATCAGGCAGAGTGAGCCTTTGAAAATGTAATTAAGATCATGTCACTTCTTGCTCACCCCCCATGCCTTTAAACACATATATAATAAAATTCTAAGACCTCTACAGCCCTATGGCTTGCCTCTTGGTTATCTTTTGTTACCTTCTGCACCCACCAACTTCCATTGCTCCCTCAATTTGCAGCAACGATTCTGCCTCCTTGCTATTGTTGAATATGCTAAGCATGCTACCTAGAGTCACTATCTCAAATTAATATTTAGTAACACTTAGAATTACTCTACTATAATTGAAATAAAAGTCTTTCATGTTATGTTTTTTAAAATAGAGTGTTAAAAAACATTAAACCATAAAAATAAATGAAAACTAGGTCATAGCTAGCAGCCAAAAAAATATAATGGCAATGAGTCTAAAGCTATAAACAATCAAAAATAACTATTTTCATATCAAAATGTTATTTTAGTTTAAGCTACCACAAATTTTAATACTATTATAAAATGTGTTTACGTTATCTTTTTAGAACCGATGTTTAAGAAGTTCTTGTGGGAAAAGTCCACACTTTTAATAAGCATTTTTATTTCCTCATATGAAATGAGTCTATCCATGTTTTCAATCTTATGCTATTATATTTTATCAGAGTTAGTTTTTGAAAGAATAAATGTTTTCTCAAAGGAAACAAATTATATATTATGAATAACAAAATGATCATATCTGAATGTTTCCACTGAATGTGTATTAATTTAATAAAATCGTACATGCAAGCAGGCCTTTATCAGACTGATACTCAAGGGAGGAAAAACTGCTTTTAAGGAATAAAAGTAAGTGAAAGCACAATCAATTTAATTTTATGCAAGATTTAATTACATTCAAATGAGAAACCAAAAGTGACATATCAGAAAGCTGAGGATGGGCAAAAACTAGTTTTCTGGAGTTCTCTGCAGGAATAGTAAGGAGTAATGTCAAATTTCAAACCTCAAATATAACAGTGGTTTTTTACTATTTCAAAAGGATGGGAAAGGGGAGAGGAGAAACAAGGGTGACTAGGAGGTCATAGAGATTTAACTGGAAGTCACTTTATTCTATCCTATTTTGAATGATGCCTTCCTTTACCATGTCTATCATGGGTAGGATTTTTGTGGTTTTTTTTTTTTTAGATACATGAAATTGCATATTCATTTCCCAAAGTTACTACATCCTTTCAAATGTTTTATTTAAAAACAGCTGAGCATTTTGAAGGTAATTTCTCTGTGAAACTGACTACACATTCTGTGAGCTTTTGCACCTGCTTCAATAAATTAAAAGTTACAGGTGGTTAATGGGGGGATGGATATGATCAGATATATAATATGCATTGAAACACACCCATGGGAAAGTAAGGGGGGGGTAGTTGTTGCTACTGGGTAATGCGAAAGTGAAAATAATAAAAGTGTGTTACATGTAGGTGTGACTGCCAAAATGAAATCCATTCACCTGAATAATCAATATGCACTAATAAAAAGAGATGAAACCAAATATTAAAGATAAAATCTAAAACATGTTGGATTTGTATTTTAAGAAATATGATTGATTGTCCAATTAATATAATACGATAAAAATATAGTTCACCATTTGTCTTCATTTCTTGGCCAGATGACTGCAAACATTTTACCTGGTTGTAGTCATAGACTTAGAGTTTTAAAAATATGAACATTTGTTTAGCCAGCTTCTTAGTGTTTAAAAATATCATTTCAATTAGTGCTTAATATCTCATGAAGTGAATGTACAATAATAAAAGTTTCTTTATTTGTAAATGGGGCATGTATATACAACTCAATTTTTTAAGCACAGTCATTAAAAAAACATGAATTCCATCTGCACAGCTTGGATTAATTGCAATTTTCAGCCCTGTAAATGAGAAGACGTGGTTAATAAAGCAGATTTAGAAATTCCACAGAGGACTGTTAAACCAAAGAAAAAAATAAACAATATATTCATTTCATAGTGAAATATAAAACATTTAATTAACAATTTATAACAAGAAAAATAAACATTATGGCATAATTAAGAAAATATCCCAAAGTACACTTTGGTTGTATAAAGGTTTGTAAAATTCAGAATAATAGCAAAAAGAAAAAGAGGCAGGTAGGAGGGGTGAAGATAGACACATATGAAGACAGACATATATGAGGATATAGGCATGCTGGAAGGGAGACCGTTATGCGGATGGGCACTGTAATCCCTGCTTTTTTCTATCTCTTTACAGCTGGAGGGCTATATTTATCACCCAGAGATTTTGACCTATATGACTGCTTGGAACATTTTTGTCTTTGGGTAGAGGGAAAACAAGAGTCCCTATATCACCAAGTTATCTGATATTGACCTTGCACTCAGTTCTTATCCCTGATATGTGGTCTTATTTCTTTGAGCCTGAATCTCTGCCTTGTTTCTAAGATAGGGAGTGCTTGCTCCTATGGAGCCAAATTTCTTTTTTTCTTTTTTTTCACCATTCAATCCTTTATTTGATTTTTTTCATTGTTTTATCCCCTTCTCCCACACCTCCCCATTCCCCTCATCCTTTGGTCCCCTTTCTGTTTACAAAAGATCAGTGTCCCTATTTCTTGTTACCTATCTTTTATTTTGCTCTGTATTTATATATTGTATTTCTTATATAAGAGAAATCATGCAGTATTTAAACTTTTGTGTCTGATTTATTTCATTTAATATTATTGTCTTAAGGTGGGTCCATTTTCCTACAAATGACTTGAGTTTATTATTCTTTTTGTCAGAATACTACTCCATTGTATATAAATACCACATTTTCTTAATTCATCTATGAGGGGCATATGAACCCCTTCCAAGATTTAGCTATGGTGAATTGCACTGCTATAAACATGGGTATACATGTATCACTGTAATGTGATGTGTTTGTTTCGGGAAGGTGTCTAGAAAGGCACTAGCTGAAACAAATGGAATTTCTATTTCTAGTTTTTTGAGGAGTCTTCATATTAATTTCCATAGTTGTTGTACTAGTTTACATTCCATAGTATTCATACTAGTAGAAAGTTCCTTTTCCCACGAAGCCTCACCAGCATTGTTATTAGTTGATTTCTTGATGATAGTCATGCTTTCTGAAGTAAGATGGAATCTCAGTGTTGTTTTTAATTTGCATTTCTAATGGCCAGAGATATTGAACATTTTTTTCATCTATTTATTGACAATTTGTATTTCTTTTTTTTTTTTTTGTGGGTACCGGGGTTCGACCTCAGGACCTCATGCGCCAGCGGGCGCCCATGCCACTGAGCGATATCACCGGCCCCTTTTTCGTATGTGGGTTCCGGGAGTCGAACTAGGGCCCTCGTGCTTGCCGGGCAGGCGCTTAAGCCGCTGAGCCATCTCACCGGCCCGACAATTTGTATTTCTTCTGAGAAATGTCTGCTCATTTTAGTTGCTCATTTTTTGACTGGGTATTTTATTTTGGGGGGGTCTATCTTTTGAGTTCTTTATGTGTCCTAGACATGAGTACTCTGTCTGAGGAATAGCTAGCAAATTTTTTTCTCATTCTATAGGTCATCTCTTCACTCTGTTAGTTGTTTCTTAATTTCATATAATCTCATTTGTTGTTTCTTGGTACAGTACTATTTCTTGTGCAATTGGGGGTTCTGTTCAGAAAGTTCTTGTCTATGCCTATGTCTTCAAGAGTTTAACCTATTTTTATCTTCCAGCAGATTGTTTCTGTTTTAACACTTAGATCTTTGATCTATTTTGATTTTAGTTTAGTACATGGTGAGAGAGATAGGTTTAGATTCAGTCTTCTCCATGTGGATAGCCAGTTTTCCCAGATCCATTTTTAAAAGAGGATTTTTTTTTTCCAGTGTAAGTTTTTGGCCCCTTGGTCAAAGATCTGGTAGCTGAATGTACCTGGAGTTGTTTCGGTATCTTCTGTTCTCCAATAGGAGAAAAATTAAAATCCTTTTAACAGTGATTTATATAATTAATCTTCTTATTTAGCAGAAAGTCAAATGCAAGAGAAGATGAAGGCAAGCAATGTATGAGGAAGGAATACAGGATTTAAAATCTAAAGGACTGAGTTTGAGATTCAAATTAGCCTGACTTGTTTGCTATGATACTGAGTAAGATACTTAACATCCCTGTGCCTCAATTTCCTCATTAGCAAATTAGTGATGATTCCTATCTAAAAGGATAAGGGAGGATTAAATTGAATAATGTGTTGTATATGATGGTATGTAACATACAGTGGACTCATTATAACATATAGTGGTTTTTGATACTTTATTTTCTTAACATAAGAATTCTATGTACAAGTCCCATGAAGTAGTCCCAAGCATAGCTGTTACATATTTTGGGCTTGCAGGTTATGCCCTAGAAAATTGTTCACTTATGCACATAATATTTCTTACTTATTCAAAAATAAACATCCTAGCCAGGCCTGATGATGCATGCCGGAAATCTCAACACTGAGGGGGCTGAGGCAGGAGGATCACTGTAAGTTCAAGGCCAGCATGGGCTGCATAGTGAGTTCAAGGCCAGCCTGAACTACATGGTGAAAACCTGTCTTAAAAAACAAACAAACAAAAATAAACTTACCATAGTTAAGTGGCTCATCAGCAAGTGAAGTGGGTGAGGGGAAAATCCTTATAAATAAGATTGGAGAGCATAGATGATCCATCCCCTGAATAGTGGCACTGTATTTTTAAAAGCTGAGAGTATTACATTGGATTAGATGACAAATGCGATTCAAAAAGTTGATATTATCCATGTGGTCTTATTTGCTGTAGGCATTAAATCATGTGGAAGTATTAAAAGCAAAAAAAACAAGATCTAAGATGCCAGGTGTTGATTGCACTGATAGTAAAAATGAGAACTCTGGGGAGGAGGAATTTTCTATACCTAATTTGTAAGCTTAAGAGGCCAAGGTATACCTTTCTCTCTGTTTATTCATTCAGCAAACACTTTTGAAAACCTGCTTTCTAATATGTCTTCTACTGTATCTAGTTCCAGGAATTCAAAAGCATAGGCTCAGACCTCGTGATATGTTGTCTAAATGGAGGCACATATGGAAATAGAATGATACAAGGTGTCAGTCAAGACATGTACAAAGATTGGAGACCATGAGAAAGGAGCAATCAGGTTTATTTAATGACCTGAGGAAAACTATTCATCCTAAAAAATAATCTTATCAGAAATATAATAATTTTCAGACAATTGAGATTTAACTAGAAATATAAGGTATTAAAAATTACATATGTTGGGCTGGTGAGATGGCTCAGCAGCTTAAGCGCCTGCCTGGCAAGCGCGAGGGCCCGAGTTCGACTCCCGGAACCCACATACGAAAAAAGGGCCGGTGATATCGCTCAGCGGCACGGGCGCCTGCTGGCGCGCGAGGTCCTGAGGTCGACCCCCCGGTACCCACAAAAAAAAAAAAAAAATTACATATGCAAGAAAGATGCATGTGATTCAGGAAAGAGTGTAAGGGCATTAAAGGCAGAAAGATAATTTGAGGTCCTCAGTAACATAGTTGAGAAGTCTGCAAATAATGGCCCCAAACCTGACCCTGAATTTGTTTCAGCAAAGTTTTATTAAACATCCCATCCCCATACGTATTAGTTTAGGTGTTGTTCATGGCTGCTTGCAAGCTACAAAGTCAAATTGAGTAGTTGTTAAAGAAACACACAAAGTATGACATGGTCCTTCATAAGAAAATTTTGCTGAATGCTGGTATTGGTAATAAATAGCAAGGGTTTTTGCTAAAGAAGTATTGTACATGCATTGGAGAAAGAGATTTGTGAAGCATTTTGGAGAGAAGTTTTTTCCCAAAGAATACTTATTTTTATTGCTCTTTATGATTACATAGCCCTACAAAACTGATACTTATTGTAAACAATTTAAATAATGTATTGTTTATAAAATAGACAAAATATATTGAACCAGTAATAAAATTATAAAGTATCCTCAGAGGCAAATATTGTTAACAGTTTAAAGTACATATTTCAAGAATTTTTCACACAAATAAAATTAATCATTCATTTGTTTCGTCTTATAAGTAGTGCCATTTTATGCAAAGTATTGTATAATCTGTGTTCATCACTTAACGGTATAGATATTTCCTGACTTATAGTGGTTCAACTTATGATTTTTTTCCACTTTATGATAGGGTGAAAGCTGTACATATCTGATAGAAATCATACTTCAAGCTTTGAATTTTAACCATTTCTCAGGCTGGACAAATGTAGTATAATGCTCTTTCCTGGTCAGAGACAATGAGCCATAGTTCTCAGTCAGTCACACAACCACAATGGTAAAAAATGATAGCATAGAGGGTACTGTTCTGTCAAGTGTATTGGTCAGCTTTCCAGTTGATGGGACAAAAATACCTGACATCTGCAATTTAAAGAAGGAGAAGTTTATTTGGCTCCTGGTTTCAGAGGTTTTAGTCCATGGTTGGCTGGCTCCAAGCCAGATACACCATGGTAGAAGGGTGTGATGGATCAAAACTGCTCAATTAATGGCATCTGGGAAGCAGAGAGCAGGGAAGAGCCCAGAGAGAAAAGTGCCAGGGACAAGATATAGTACCCACGGTAACAGGTCCATGACCTACACACACACTCCCAGAAGGGTGCTTTACTAAAATACTCTTAGGTGTCTCTCAAAGCCAATCAAATTAACAATCAAGATTAACCATCACATTAACCTATGATGTTCTATAGAATAGGTGTTCTCTATCTTTGGAACTTAAATGTACCTTTTTAAAAGGCGCCAGGGTAGCCCTATTGGGAAATGATGGAACCTTGGAGACAGGGTCTAGTGGGTGGTCTTTGGGTCCCTGGATGTGTGCTCTCACTGTTGGCCCCTTTATTTTTCCCTTTTCCTTCCTGGCTGTGAGGTAAGCAGTTTTGGTCTGCCGTGTGCTCATATCATGATATGTTGCCCTGCCCCAGGCCCAGAACAATGGGCCAGTCTATTATGGACTGGAACCTTCACAACTCTTAGCCAAAACTCTTTCAGGAGTTAATTATCTCAGATTTTTATTATTTTTATTATTTTAATGGAAAGCTGACTAACACAGCTTGCTTCAAGTATTTCATTATAGTAACAGAAAATGGATGGAAACAATGATCAAATAAATAAATTCATACCAATGAAATGTGAGTGCTAACCAGGCATGGTGGCGCACTCCTGTAATTCCAGCACTCCGGAGGCTGAGGCAGGAGGATTGCCACAAGTTCAAGGCCATCCTGAGCTACATAGTGAGTTCAGGGGCAGCCTGAACTATACAGTGAGACCCTGCCTCAAAAAAAAAAAAAAGAAAAAAAAAAAGAAATGTGAGTGCAAGTAATGCTTACCATTATATTACTTATCTCTTGGCTTGTCACAAACTATAGTCTAAAAGAACAATACATATTTGTTACCTTGTTTATATAACAAGATAGTAAACATCTGCTCTTTCTCTCCAGAAGGGAGAATGGGAATCTGTGCCAACTAATTCTATTTAAGCTCCAAATCTCAGAATTTTGGGATTCTTCTACAGCTACATGTGCAAGTGATCTCTGATTTATATTTCCCCACAGATACTGAGGCTGGGAGAACTGTGCTAAGAAGTTGCTCTCTCTGGGTTTTGTTGAAAGTAATAAATTATTCTTCACATCCAGAAAACCTTGTTTCTTTTGTCAAGATATCTATCTATACTTACATGCAACTCTTACACTGCAGCAGGCTAAACTGTTTGCAAAGTAAGATGTCAGGCAGTTTCTGATCTAACAGTTATGAACATTAATAGATAGACAGCTTAGGTTAAGTGAATTTTTTTCAAAGACACAAACTACTAAGCTCATTAAAGAAGAACTAGGTAAAATGAATAGACCCACATCTATGAAAGAAACAGAATTTATAGTTAACAACCTTCCCGAAATGAAAACTTTCAGTCTCAGATGGTTTCTCTGCTGAATTCCACTAAATATTTAAGGAAGAAAGAATACCAATTCTCCACAAATTTTTCCAGAAAATTGAAAGGAGAAATTACTTCCCAGTCCATTCTATGAGGCTGAAAGTACTCTTTTAAAATTTTATTTTTAATTGACACCTAATACTTATACAAATTTGTGGGGTACAATGCAATGTTTTGATAAATGTATACCTGGTGTAATGATTAAATCAGGTAATTAGCATATCTGTCATCCTTTTTTTATTTCTTTGTGGTAAAACACTCAAAATCTTCTCTTTAAGCTATTTTGAAATAAGTAAAACCTTGGTTTATGAGAATAAATTGTTCTACTCATAATCCAAAGCATTTTTATATAAAAGCAGTGAAAGAGAGGAGAATCAGTTGTGATCATGAAACATTCAGTGTGACGTATTACTCGTATTGCAAGACATCAGTTATTTAACAAGTTAAAATTGCTTAGAAATGTTTGCTTATCTTGCAGAACACTCACAGAACAAGTCACTCACAATCCAAGGTTTGACTGTACAGTATATTATTAACTATCACCATCTTATTATATAATAAAATAGTGGAACTTATTTGTCCTATCTACCGGTAGCTTTGTACCTGCTCACAACACACTCCTTGTTTCTCTCTCTCCTCACATCCTCTGGTAATGATGAGTCTACTTTCTACTTTTATGAAATTAACTTTTTGGAGTCTATATATGAATGCTGTCATGTAATATTTGTCTTTCTGTGCTTGGCTTTTTTCATTTAACATAATCCCCTCCAAGTATATCTACATTGTCACAAATTATAGGATTTTATATTTTTAAAATAATGGAGTAGCTTTGCATTGTGTATATGTAAATTTTCTTTATTCATTCATCCAATGATGAACACTTAGGTTGGTTTCGTATCTTGACTACTATAAATAGTGCTGCAATAAGCATGAGAGTAACACATCTCTTTCATATACTAATTTCATTTCCTCTGTATTTATCCAGTAGTGGTATTTATAGATTATATTATAGTTCTATTTTTAATTGTATGAAGAAACCCCCATACCTGTTTCCATATGACCTCTCCTAGGTATCTTCCCAAAAGAATTTAAAGACATCATGTTACAGTGATACATGTACCTACTCCCTGAATTGAATGTAAAAATCACGTAAAGCAAATATGTACTAATAAAAAAGAAACTATTTAAAAAACACATATTCCAACAAATCAGAGAATCTACAAGAAGAAATTGATAAACTTCTAGACATGTGTGATTTACCAAAATTGAACCAAGAATATATGAAAAATACTCAATAGATCAATATTAAATTGAGACAATAATAAAAACACTATCAATTAAGAAAAGCCCTGTACACAATGGATTCACTGCTGAATTTTAGAAGAACTGACTCCTCAAATTCTTCCATGAACTTGAAAGAGAAGCACAGCCAAACTCATTATTTAAAGTCAGCATTATCCTGACCCCAAAACTGGAAAAAAATGAACAAAAAAGAAAACTACAGACTTATATCCTGAACAAATATAGAGCAAAATTACAGTGAGCCCTTCCTGGTCCTCATTGTGGTCCAGGAAGTTTATATTTGTAATCCCATGGAAAAGTTATTGGAATTCTAGTGAGTTAATTCCAATCTACCACTTTCAGTATAATCCACGGTGAGAATAAAGACACTAAGGCATATTTATAGTTGTGGGGAGCCAAGGGGTCCTAAGTCCAGCCAAGATGGTGGTTACTGGAACAAAGGCCTCGACCCAGGGCTGCACCCAGGTTTTATTAATTTTCAAGGAGGGGAGTGGCTCGGGGATGAGAGATTGTGAGAATGGCAGGAAGTCTGTGAGTACCATGAGCTCGGCTAGGTAGGTGGCCTGAAATCACCTTTGCAATATGCAGAGGGAAGTATATGCAGAAGGAGTAATCTGCATAACACAATTTAAGATAGTATCTAATGTTTTGAGGTCAGCGCTTTAGCTCTGATGTGTAATCTTCTATGCCCTGGGAAGTCACAGCCTCTTTCTCGAGGCTCGATCACAGCCGACAGCATGGAGCATGGCTCTCCATCTCGCCAGGCTCACCCATGTGTTTTGGGAGCTACAGAGGCGGGGAAACACAGATATGTTGCCTTGCTTCAAAGACTACACATCAGCACCTCAGCTAGATGGATTTGCATTGCTTAAAGCCAATTAAAGGGATAATGAAAAGTCCTAGCCTGCTCTGTACAATTCAGTACATGGAAATAGGGCCAGGTTTAGCCAAAATTGAGATGATTGCTCTTCTTTCAAGGAGAGTCGTCCTGGTGGTCCTCCACACAAAATCCCTCAAAAACTCTTGCTGTCTTTTTCCAGGCTCCCAAGTCTTCCCATCTCCACTGAATTGTGGATCCTTCTTCCATCTTTAATGCAAGCAGCATAATATCCTCCTCAATCACTCTCTGACCCCTACTTTTGTCATCACCTCTTCTCTCCCTCTAACTCTCTTTTTTTCTCTTTCACTGATAGAAACATATTATTAGGTGGTCCCAACCATGTAATCCAGGATAATCTGTCCATTGCAAGAGCTTTGATTATACCTGTACATCCCTTTCTCCCTGGAACATGCACAGGATTGGGGCTTAGTATGTGGAAATCTTTGGGTATCCTCTACTATGTCTACTACAGGGTCCTTGTGAGGAAGAAGAGCGTGTGTAGTGTAACAGTGTGGTGAGCTCTTACATGCACCAATTAATTAAATGGTGCAAGAAGAGGGCAGCCAATAGAATTTTAAGAATGTGCCTTTCCTAGTTTTTGAGCAGCTCAATGACATGATTAAATCATCTTACTTTAGGAAGGCAATTTTGTGATAATATGAAAGAAACCCTGCAACATAAAGTAAACACAAAAATAGTTAAATAACAGCTCCAGAGAACAATTGGTTTGTCACAAAGCAGCACATGATTAATTGCCAAAAGAATTCTATAGACAATAATTGCTATTGGACTTTTTCAAAAGTAAATTTGAATAATGATGATTAGTGAAACTGTTCTAATGAGGCCAAGGACATGAGTTTAATTTCATTGTGGATCATTTTATCCTATGAGTTAAGCACTTAATCACAACCAATCATTTTACAGTTTGGGGTGTGAGAGCATCATGAAGAATATCAAGTGAGAAAGCAAGAGAGAGTAGTATTAATTTGTACTGCAAAAAAATCTAGCATGTATATCTCTCTGACAGTAGGTTAGTATTTTGTATATTAAAGATGGTACTACACTCATATAATTAGACATAATAGACTTGATAAGATTCATACCTTTGTGACTATAAGTATATTTTAAAAAATCATAAACAGGGCAGGTGATATAGCTTAGCGGCATAAGTACTTGCCTGGCAAGCACCAGGTCCTGAGTTCAACTCCCAGAACTCACATAAAGGAAAAAAGGGGCCAGTGATATCGCTCAGTGGTGCAAGCGCAAGGCCCTGAGGTTGACTCCTGGTACCCACAAAAAAAAAAAAAAAATCATAAACTAATTCTAAATATTTCTATAAACATGGATATTAATTTCCTAATATTCCATAGATATTTTTCACAAGAACAATATGAAAGATTGGTATGCAATTTTATTCTCTGAAGTGACAATTTATGCAGAAAGAAATATTATAATACAAAGTTTTCTTGATGAACATATATTGAGAGCAAGAAGAATTAGAAGTGTGTGGTGTACAGAATAAAGATTTTGGAATCAGTGAGTATGAGTCCTAGTTCTGAAATTTATTAGTTGTATGATTTTATGTAATTAATTTGTCCAAGTCTCAGGGTCCATTTTATAAAACAAAGATGATAATGCCTATTTTTGTGATTGTTTTGAGGATGGAGATTATATGTGTATTATTGATGCATTACAGATGCTATTTTTATTAGTTATCATCCTAACTTACATGTTTAACATCAACAATCTGAAATAGTAATTGTCATAACAGAGAAATACTTAGGACAAGAACAATAAAGCTGTGAATTCTTTCTTAATAATTGTTGCTGATGGCTGTTTTCTCTTATGACATTGAACATATATTTTCCTTCTATTTTCTGTCTTCTTTTGTTACTGTTAAAATGTCAGCTGTGTGTCCACTTTGTTTTTTGTTGTAGATAGCCTGTCTTTTCTCTTTGGTTACTAGGGGTAAATCGCAAATGTTATGTGGATAATGCAAACAGTTGTATGTGTCATGGCTTTAACGTGGTGAAAATAAACCAGTTACTCATAGAAGTACATAGAACTATTGCTAATATTGGAGAAATTTTTTTTTCCTTGAGGCTTTAGAAAAACACAGTGGACAAAATTGTCAATATTTTCTTCTCCCACTACCCTAAAACAGGTCTTCAGCCTCTATCCCTGAATTTCTTGCCTCTTATTTAATTTTCTTCATAGGTCTGTTTTTTGACATTGAGGTTTATATATGCGTGTTCTCCATTCAACCCCTCAGAATGTGAGCTACTTATGGAACTATTCCGCAATGCAACATCATGACAGCTGTCTTGGTATTTTCTTTTAATGTATGTTCAAAATAAAATTTCTGAGTGTATTTTTGATTGTTAAGTCTTCCATAGCAAAATACCATAAACAAGAGTTTTTTTTTTTTTTTTTCCCCTCGAAGTTCTAGAGCCTAGAATTCTAAGATCAAAGCTTTAAAAAGTTTGTCATTTCCTCAAGTCTCTCTCCTTGGCTTTCAGTCTTCCTTCCATGTCTTCTCATGGACTCTTTCTCCGCACACACATTCCTCTTATAAGGACACCAGATATATCAGGTGAGGGCCCATCCTAACAGCCATATATTAACTTTATTACCTTTTAAAGACTGTATCCCCCAATATGGTCATATACACTAGGAGTTAGGGCTTCAACCTATGAATTTTGGGAGGGATGCAACTCAGCCCATAACACTAAAATAAAGAATCTTAATAGCTTAATTGAGGCCCTAGCCATAGAATTTAGACTACCAAGGAAAGAGAAACCCAGAAGACAACAGAAAGATGCTAGATATTTTAAAAATCTAATAGGTAACATGTGTTCCTTAAGAAAGACTTAAAAATAGCTATTCTATTTTGCTAGTTAATTGTAGAGACAAATGCTCTAGCTTTAGTATTTTGGTGTTGCTTTATTGTGGTAAATACATAAGCAACATTTAACATTTTAACCGTTTTTAAGAGTGTTGAAGAGCATTAACTGTAAGAATCTTGTGTGCAAGAGACTTCTAGAACGTTTTTATCTTGTTGAACTGAAACTATATTGAATAACTTCCTGTCTCTTCCTCCACTCAGCCTCTGACAGCCACCGTTCTACTTTCTAAGAATTTGACTATCTTAGGTACCCCATATAAATGGAATCAGCAGTATTTGTCTTTTTATGACCAGCTTATTTCACTTGGTATATCTTCAAGATCCATACATGGTGTAACGTAGGTATTTTTAAGGCCAAAAAGGGCAATAGTAAACTTTATGATGCATGTATGTGCGCATATGCTGGGTCTTGTGCAGCTAAGCTTGTGCTTTACCATTTGTCTACACTCCCAACGTCCTGTCAAATATTTGATTATGTTTTCTTCATATTTCTTTTGTAACTCTTTCTTTTACACTGCTGAGAATCAAACCCAGAGCTTCGTGCCTGTTAGGCAAGTACTCTACCACTGAGCTAAATACCAGCCCCCACAAAATCTTTTGAATTTGTCTGTCCTCTTGTTTAAGTAGCCAAAATTATTTTCAGTGTAGATTTTGGTATAGCAAATACTGTTAGCCATAGGAAACAGTGTTTCAGTTTCTGGTTCTTTTGTTTGTTTTGCAGTGCTGGAGATTGAACCCAGCGTCTTATGCATGCTAGGCCAGCATTCCACTGCTGAGCTACACCCGTGAGACCTTTTCAAAAATTTTGTTTTGAGAAAGGGTCTTGCTATGCTGTCCAAGCTGGCTTTTTGTGATCCTGCTGCCTCAGCCTTCTGAGTAGTTGGGATTACAGGCATGTGTCCCCATGGCCAGCACTGTTTCTATTTTCATGGAATTCATTTCTGTGCTTACTTGAGGATTTTCTTCTCTTTCTTTCTCACGTGTCACCTTCCTTTCTCAAATTCTTCCTCCCTTTCTTTCTGTGGATTTATTGAGTACCCACCTTGTAACAGCCACTGTGGTAAGAACTGAGAAATTCTACTGCAGGAAAGTTTACGAGTGTATATTTGAGAATATTTTAGCATGCGTTCACATTTTAAGTAACATATTGTCTTCTTATATCCAATATTGCTATTGAAAAATATCTCTTTAGTCTAATTTTTAGTCCTTTGTCACCTGCTCTTTCTGTTTACAAATTTTAAAAAATTTTCTTTGTTTTCTGATATTTATAAATGATACTTTAATGTGTCTCAGGGTGAGGTTTTACTTATTTTTTTTCTTTTTGGCACTTAATGAGCATTTTTTTTTTTTTTTTGGTGGGTACTGGGGGTCGACCTCAGGACCTCGTGCGCCAGCAGGTGCCCGTGCCACTGAGGGATATCACTGGCCCTTTTATCGTATGTGGGTTCTGAGAGTTGAACTCGGGCCCTCGCGCTTGCCAGGCAGGTGCTTACGCCGCTGAGCCATCTCACTGACCCTTAATGAGCTTTTTAAATGAGAAATATTTTACATTTTTTTGTTTAATTTATTTTTATCTTTCTTTTTGTTGTGCTGGGAATGGAATCCAGGTCTCGCTTATACTATGCAAATGATCTGTCACTGAGCCCTATTCCAAGACCTTGCCTTATTTTAAATTCTGGAAAATGTAATTTCAGTATTTTGTTAACTACTTAATCCTAATACATAACTTGAGAAGTGGTCAAGTAAACAGGAGAATTGTTTGATCCACATTCTTATAATATTTTATTTACATAATTCCCTTTGATAGATTAGATTTATTTTTCTCTAATTCACCCAGCTTACATGATTCTATAGTGAGTAATAATGTAAATATTTTCTATTAGCTTTTAGTTCAAATTCCACAATTGACAATGAATGAAAGCACATATCATTATTAGAGAATAAAATGCAAATTCTATATACGTCTCGACAGTAAAATATTGGTAAAACTCACCATGATTGGGAAGTGGAAGGAGAGGAAATAGTAGGTACAGAAGTACTAATACTTTCACATTTATAATATGAAGTTAGAAAGTGCTATTTAAAGTTAAAGAAAAAAATATTTAAGCAGGTTACTTAAAGTTTTAAGTTAAACTAACTAAAATCATAATTTTATAAAGATTTGAAAGAGAAGAGTATTAGATGGAATAAAATAATTAATGTCCCATCTTTTCTAGTAGAGAACACAGTTAGTAAAAAACTTAGAAGTATAAAGGTAGGCCAGGCATGGTGGCACATACTTGGAATCCTGGCACTAGGGAGGCTGAGGCAGGAGGATAGCTGTGAGTTCAAGGCCAGCCTGGGCTATGTAGTGAGTTCAGGACGAGCCTGAACTACATAGCGAGACTATGTCTCAAAAAACCAAAAAAAAAAAAAAAAAAGTAAAGGTGTAGGTATGTTGTTTATAGTAACAAACATAACTTCTAGAAAAAATAAAGGGAGAAATTGTAGTAATGAAATGGTTGTCTGAGTGCAGAGTAAAATTGGGAGTGGGAGGTAGGAAGGAAGACATTTTTCATTTTAAATTCTGAAATTTAAAAATTCCTGTTTTTGTGCACATTTATTACTCTTATAAAAATGAAATAAAAGGAATCCCTTTTTTTTTTTGTGGGTACCGGGGGGTCGACCTCAGGATCTCGCGCACCAGCAGGCGCCTGTGCCGCTGAGCGATATCACCGGCCCTTTCTTCATATGTGGGTTCCGGGAGTCGAACTCGGGCCCTTGCGCTTGCCGGGCAGGCGCTTAAGCCTCTGAGCCATCTCACTGGCCCACCTTTTTTTTTTTTTTTTTAGAAAAGAATGACTGCAATTTTGGAGAAGGAGTAACATCTTCAGAAAATTTGCTGCATTGTAGTTCTACATTCATGTTCTTATGCAAATATTATCATCTTCAGATTACTCCATTGTCTAATTATGACAGAAGACTTATTACTATTTTAAAAAGTGCATGCTACATTAATCTGCTCAATTGGGTTAGAGATTTGTAGACATTTGTTCTTTCTGTCCAACCTATGGGTTTTAATTTAAATTTTCCAGCTGAATTGCCCTGGACTGTTACCATGGGAACAGTTATGGAAGTTCAAAAATAAAATTTAATAGATCTTTATATTTTTGAGCCCTCCAATAACAGTTGTGGGAATTTGTTTTCAAGTGCCTTCTGTTCATATATCTACTTCTACCTTAGCTTCTTTTGTAATTTATCTTTTTTCATAGTTATTATTCAGTGCATTTATTTCTCATAGCAGCACTCATCTAGTTATAGTAGAAACTAATTGCTTGAATCTAGAAGTGAGCAGTTTTTCTGTTTTATTTGTCCTTGTTCCAGTGAATGAGTGTTAGACTGCTATTTTTTAAGATTGTCTACAGTCAGCAGATAAATGTTCTTAAGATAGTACTGATCCAAGTGTTTTCTTAGACAGATATGAAAAGAGAATTCATTTTTCAAAGACTATTATTGTCATTAAAAGCTTTAGCAAGTTACATAAAGAAAAACACAGGATTACAAAATTCAAAAAATCATATATATGTATATATTTGCATATATATATATATATTCCCCCTCAGATACAATTCCTTATTGTTTCTTGATAGTGCTTAAACAATTTATGTTCACTCTTGTACTTAGGGCTAAGGCATTTAAATTAAACCACCAAAGAAAAAGAACAAACATTTGAAGAAGACCATTACTTTTATATCTTAAATCTCAAATTATCCCAGTGCTATAAGTCAAATACACTCAAATCTTTGAGTATCGAAAGTCTACTCTGTGTCTAGTATTTTGCAAAATATTATGGGGAATGAAAAACTGGTAGTTTTGGCCTTGGGATGCTACTCATATAGCTTTGAAGACAGAATTTAGAAATAGGAAACAAATAAAGGAGAAATGTAAATATTCTAAGTAAAAAATGTCAAATACCAAGAAGACTCAAGGAAGTAAATTTTAATGATGGGCAAAACATTTTTATCTTAGGTTTAAAAAGCTTGTAGGGAAATATTACTGAGAAGAAAAGTGCATAAAGGAGAAAACAAGAATCTAAACGTAGGGAAAGAGCATGGCTTCTCATTTGCTGCTTAGAGTACATGATGGTGTACGAGAAACGGAAGTGTGTGGCTCATAATTTGTGTGCGTGTGCGTGTGTGTATGTGTGGTGAAGTTTTATAGGCTTTGTTTTTGTGCTATATGCCTAAATAAAGGGCAGTTGTAGGTTCCTTTATGTTTCCTTTCTGCTATCCCCGATCTTTCGTTAAACATACGGCACACATTCTAATTTCCTATGTAACTATAGGGCTGATGGTGTGCTATGATGAATTAAAAAGAAGTACTGGTAAAACTGTTACGATAAAGTGGAAATAAATGGGTAAGTTTTTTTCCCTTTCTAGGCCTTCCATGGCCAGGTGGTGGGAGTGAAAGTAATCACTGAATGAGGACTGAACGTGGACAGTTGTGATCAGTGGCGAGGCGTACTTCACAGGGTCATGGGCGCCCAGAGCAGCAGTATGGTCTGAGGAGGAGGCTGATGATAAGACACAAGAGTGCATGGGAACTACACCCGGGGAGATGGTCAGAAGTCACTTCAGTACAACTTGAAAGGGAGCTGGTTTCCAGCAACAAAACGAAAAGAAGCTTATTCCAACATATTTTGGGCCATTTTTGTGACCACCATTGATTAGTCTACAGGTTGCATTTGCATCCCTATATATCTTTTTACCACAACAAAAAATCAGGCCATCAAGTATCCCAAGTACCAGTGAAATTCTGAGTAGTGATTAGTATTTTGAATTTGGGGATAGGAAGTACTTACTAGCTGGAATTAATAGATTTTTCAAAGGTGGAGCTAGCACAGTCTCAAATGCTCCATTTATACAATGGGAAGATTGGACAAAATGACCTTTAATTTTCCTTGCAAAAATCCACGAATCTACCCATTACTCTGCCACATGTTTTCCATCTACCCTCCAATGTCTAAGGAAAGATCTTTGATTCACTCTGCTTGCCTGCCCTCTGTTCCCAAATTCACCCTTAATAATGAATCCACATAAAAGTTTGGAAATATAATCCCTTAATTTTCAAAAGAATTACATGTTTGTTGTAGATAACATTGCAAAATAGAGACTAAAGATGGCAAAAACTATGCATGATTTAAAAAATTATCCAGAATCCTATGTTTTATAAATCACAAGAGGTAACACTTTTTAAATTTCAGTCCTGATTTTTTGGTACTAAGTTAGATAGATTGTGTTAACACTCTTAAGCAAATATATACATTTTGTATAACATAAAAAACTTTAGCATTTTCTCACGTTAGACAATATTCTTGGTGGTTGCTGTGTATTGTCTTTCTTTACCATATTTACACAATCGCTTCCTTTTTATTTCAGAATTGTTAATTCTTTTTCATTCTCTGCTATCATACAAATCTATAAAGAATATTTTCGGATATATCTTTGAGCTCATGTGTGATTATTTTATTTTAGGTACACAAAAAAGAAATGGTTGGTCAAAAGTATGAACATAGTTATTCCAGAAGGAATAGTGTCAAAATTTCCTCCAGAAAAGTTTTGCCAATTTATGTATCTGCAAAAGTGTGAATGCTTGTCCTTATGTTTTCCTGAAAGTGTGCAAGAAGTAATTTATTTTTTTTTTTTTTCGTGAGACAGGGTCTCACTATATAGCCCAGGCTGGCTTCAAACTCTCAATCTTCTGGCCTCAGCCTTTTTTTTTTTAATGCAGGTACCAGGAATTGAACTCAGGACCTTGTGCTTGCCAGGCAGGTGCTTATGCTGCTGAGCTATATCACCGGCCCAGGCCTCAGCCTTTTGGTCATTATAGGCATGGACCACCATACCCAGTGTGATTTGCCATTTTAATAAATGAAAATATTTTTATTGTAATTGTACATGCACCTCTGTCTTTACAGTTTTATATGTTTTGCTCATTAAAAATTGGGCTGTGTGTGTTACTAAACTTTGAGTTTTTTATATGTTCTGGATACAAGTCCTTTATTATATATATGATTTATAAATATTTTCCCATTTTGTGGCTTTTCTTTCTATTCTCTTAACAGTTTCTTTTGAAGAGTTGTTATAATAGTATTTTCTGCCTTTGCATAACTTTAGTTAAAATTAAGAGGGGAGAGAGAGAAAGAGGGTGAAAGGTAAGGGGAGGGAGAGAGGAGAAACCTAGTACTTTGATATTTCACCAGAACTGTACATAAGCACTCATCAAAAAAAAAAAAAACAAACCCAAAAATGATAATTGTTGTTATTAGCTTCATCTGATGAAAACTATGGACTCTTTCACTAAAAAAGGCATAAGTATAATGTATGATACATTTTTCATACAGATTAAGGACATTCAACACATGGTCAGAATAAGAACATAGGTTTAATAACTCTAAAAATACAAATCTATAGGTTGTAACTTGTTTTATTGCAAGTGAGAAATATGCCAGCCTACCAAATTTGACTCACTCAAAAGTACTGTATTTCTTTCAAAAATCTTTGTAAAGCTTGGAGAATTCTTTCTTTGTACTTACATCTTTGACTAAGCTATATCGTAACATGATTGTTCTTTATTTTACTTGGAGATATTATATGACATTTCAGGTTTAAAAAAAAAATCTCTATATAATTTTGTTCAATTTTATCTCTGATAGAAGAGAGACTATTATTAGCAAAGAGAAAAGGAATAAGGGGGATGGAGGAAGGAAGAAATGTAAGGGAGGGTAATGGGGATATGGATACTATAAAAAATGTATAAAAATTCCGCATTGAAACCCAATATTTTATAAAATTAATATGCACTAATAAAATATATTAAATAAAAATTTACCTTTGGTTCTTATAATTTTAAGGTTGTGCCATGTTATCTCCTTCATAAGTCACATTTATACTCATTTTCTTTAATTTTTTCTTTCTATATTTCTTAAATTTATGAATTATTTTACCAATCAGATTTTCTTTTTTTTTTTTTTTTTTTTTGGTGGGTACCGGGGGGACGACCTCAGGACCTCGCGCGCCAGAAGGCGCCCGTGCCACTGAGCGATATCACCGGCCCCTTTTTCGTATGTGGGATCCGGGAGTCGAACTCGGGCCCTCGCGCTTGCAAGGCAGGCGCTTACGCCGCTGAGCCATCTCACCGGCCCTACCAATCAGATTTTCTGTAACATCATTTCACTAACGTATTGCTTCTGTCCATTTAATAGGACTGAATGACTCTCATTATTAAATAATGATTTGAATAATTTTACAGAATTCAATCTGCTCAGTCTCATTTAGTACGTACTGGTGTCCTGAGACCTATTCTTAAACTATTGGTCCATGTTTCTGGGTGTTCCTCAGACAGGACTGACACAGCCATGTTAGAATATTTATTTACAAATCTTAGACTGTGTGTTTTGGTTCCCAGGGCTTCATCCTCATGCAAATGCATCTGCCACCTCCTTTGTTCCCCTTCTACTCTCCATGCTAAATGCAAAACTTCTCTCAAGAACATCATATGATTGTAAAAGAAACTATTTATTTTTAACTTTATATGTGATAGTTAATTTTATTTGTCAACTTGAGCAGGTTCTGTACACCCAGATAATTGGTAAAACGTTATTTCTGGGTGTATCTGTGAGAATGTTTCAAGAAGAGATTAGTAGTTGAATCTGTAGTGTGAGTAAAGTTCTGCCCTTACCAATGTGGATGGGCTATCCAATCTGTTGGATACCTGAATAAGAAAAAAAGGTAGACAAAGAGTGAATTCACTTTTGCTTTTTGAACTTGCACATCCATTTTCTCTCTTTGATATCCTTGGACATTGGCTTCCTGGTTCTTGTGGTTTTGGCCTTAGAATTACCTTATTAGCTTTCTTGGGTCTTTAACTTGCAGACAGCAAACAATGAGAATTTTCAGCCTTTATAATTGTGTGAAGCTGTTCCCATGTGAATTCTTTCTTGAAAATCTATCATCTATCTATCTATCTGTGGGGAGCAGCTGAAGCTGGAAATTGATCACAGGTGCGCTCCTGCTCCACCTCCCCCGCCGCTGGCGAGAAGGGCCAGCCAGAGAACAAAGAGCAACAAAGAGCGGCCCAGGCGGGCTACTTAAACAAGCTGCTCCACCCCAGAAAACACCTAGCCCCAAGGCATTCCAAGCAATGGGTTGCTAGGATAAGGGGTGTCATGTGACACCAACTTTCTAAGTGTATAAATAAACGCATTGCTTCGGTTGAGCAGTTCCTTTCCTCCCATCAGGGGAGAGGGCTCCACCTGACCTCAGCTTTTGTCTCTTTTCTTTATTTCCCCATCCTCTCACTGTCCTTGAACCGGGAACTTTGAGATCTGCGTGGGTTGCGGCATCTATCTATCTATCTATCAATCCATCTATCATCCTATACCTATCCATCACATTGACTCTGGTTCTTTTGCAAATCTTGACTAATAGAGCGTGTTAAATCTGCCATTACGGGCCGGTGATATAGCTCAGCGGCATAAGCGCCTACCTGGCAAGTACGTTTGACTCCCGGTACCCCCATATTAAAAAAAAAAAAAAAAAAAAAAAAAAAAAATCTGTCATTACTCTTATTCTCTGTTTCAGTCTTCACAATTTTATGTAGTAGTACTTCATCATCATATCTTATCCTCCATGTGCCACACTTTAAATCCTCTCACCTTCTTTGCTTCGCATCAGTAAATAAAGTGACCAAAACTTCTTTTTGAAAGCAGGAGATGATCTTTACAAATTTCTCTTATGAGAACTGTCTCCTGGGGGATGAGATTGATTTCCCTATTCTTTCTGCTTTCTTCTTTTTCTTTTCTTTATTTTTTATGAAAAATTTTCTCAACGATGTCATTTAATTGTTATTAAAATATTTTCCTCTTATGGTGATTTGTTAGTCTGTGGAGTCTTGATCTTAGAGGTGTTATATTAAAATTCTTGCCAACTTCCTTTGACTTACAGATTGCACTCTGTGTGAGAGTTAGAGCTTGTAATTATGTTGTTGAAGAATGGCTAGTTTAAGGAATCCTTCACTTATTTTGCCCAAATTACTGAAACTTTATTGAATTGGAATTCCCTTAAATGCCTGATTCCTCTTTACATGGATCTTTCTTAATTGTGACCCATCAGAATCAGAGTCTGAAGAAAGTCTGGACTCTACTCCTATAAGAGATGTAAATATTCTCATTGTTAATTATTTTAGATTTCACTACAGATTTTTTCTGATGTTTTTGTGATACTATTTTATAACATAAAATTTACAAAGTAAAATGTGAATGTTTTGGGCATGTTTTAATTTCATTTTACATAAACAAAAAATTCCTATTTTGATATAATTTTTAAAATGTTATATGTGTTTATTTGCGTTTAAACGGCACAAGAACTCTGTGAATATGACTTTATTAACCTTGTTCTAGTTTGTTTTGCCTTGCAAAAATAAGACTGTAAACCAGAAATAATTTCAGTGTTTACCGTAGATATTCATATTGATCAATTTTAGCAGGGACAATAGCCTGCTCATCTGGAAAAACAGTTTGCTGATTAAATAAAAGTTTAACAAGGTTAATTTGAAGACATTCACATTACAGTACTGACTAAGTTTAAACTATTATGTCACAATTTTTGCCCAATTCTAACCAATTTCCTTTTTTTTTTTTCTTTTTTTTTGTGGGTACCGGGGGGTCGACCTCAGGACCTCGCGCGCCAACAGGCACCCGTGCCGCTGAGCGATATCACCGACCCCTTTTTCGTATGTGGGTTCCGGGAGTCGAACTCGGGCCCTTGCGCTTGCCGGGCAGGCGCTTAAGCCGCTGAGCCATCTCACCGGCCCCTCTAACCAATTTCTTGCCTCAAAAACTTTGTTTTAAACACTTGTGCCCCAGATTCACTTCTGACTTTTAATTTTTTTTTTTTTTTTTTTTTTTTTGGACAGGGTCTTGCTATGTAGCCCAGACTGGCCTTGAATTCACTATAGAGCCCAGGCTGGCCTCATGCTCAAACCGATCCTCCTGCCTCAGCCTCCAGAGTGCTGGGATTACAGGTATACACCAACACAGCTAAACAATTTCTGCAATTTTTGAGACACAGTTAAGGTTCTGTCAAGGAGCTGTTCCCCTATAATTGAGAATTAAAAAAACTTAGTTTATTATGAAGTTTGATGATGTGTTGGTTAAGTTCAACAATTTTAAACACTGATTTCCAAGAAAACTTTATACATTGATAGAAATGTGCTACTCACTAACCACATGTGCACCTAAAATGTAGCTAGTTTAACCAAGGAGCTAATTTAAAATCGACACATGGCTAGGGTCTACAACATTGGATAGAGCAGAACTGGAGCTTCCAGTGAGATTGAGTTGAGTCCCCATTCTCCTGCTGAAGCTTACTTAGATTATTGATTAAGAAGTAGCCCTCTCTATTGAGATATTCTGAGCTCTTGTTTAGTAGTTCTTTTGTGCAGAGAGAGATATTGTTCCATTTTTTTCTTGTTGCTTGAAGTTTTCCTCCAGGAAACAGAATCCTTTTTATGTACACTTTTATTATCTGATCAAATTTGAAAGCTTTTCTTATTGTTGATAACCTGCTTTGCTGCTAATAACTCCATTTGTCTTTGTTTTTGTTATCATTCATATATATATATATATATATATATATATATATGTATGTATAATTGTGCTGTGCTGTGTGTATGTATGCAGTGTAGTGTAATGTAGTCTATAAGAATAAAATAAATGGGCAAAAGTCCCAATAAATGTTTTTCAAATTGGCAGTCCTGAGAAGTGCAGAAAATTTTCACTAAGAACAGTTTTCTTGGAAAAATTTTGCCTTGGTTTACTTATCAATGAGTGTCTTATGAGTTCTTTTACTTGGTCATGTCTTGTATTCTTTTTCCATGAAATTTTGATTCTGGAAGATATTTCCTGTCCACAGTTTCAGCAGCTATCAGACTTTACTTCTGTGTAGTGGACTGACTGTGAGGGAGAAGCGTGTGATGTAGCAGAATAAGGCATATCAACAATGCTTTTGATGGATTGATGTTAGACTCCCATGGATTTATTTCATTCTAAAATTAAATCTATCCCTGTCCTGGTCAAATTCCCTGACTCTTAAAAATCTTTACGCTTTCATTTACCTGAATATCTTCCTAAATGATATGATTTCATGAAGGATAATTTAGATTATAGTAGCCACTTTGAAGAATTTTTTATATGAATGAAATTGCTCATTTGGGAAGCACCTTGGAACAGAACAGAAACAACTAATTGTATACATAGATTTTATTATTGTGAGAACACTTTTGAAAAAAATTTAAGCTACAAATTGCTTCCTTGAAAGATCCATTGGTTAAGAAGAAATGTGATGCAAATTAAAACAACACTGAGATCCCAACTCACTCCAGAAATAATGGCTATTACCACGAAATCAACCAATAACAAATGCTGATGGGGTTGTGGTAAAAAAGGGACCCTTCTCCACTGTTGGTGGGGATGTAGACTGGTGCAACCACTGTGGAAATCGGTGTGGAGACTGCTCAAAAAACTAGGACTGGAGGTTCCATTTGACCCAGGTACTCCCCCTTCTTAGTATCTTCCCTAAAGAATTAAAAGCATCATACCACAATGATATATGCACACCCATGTTCATAGCAGCACATTATTTAATAGCTAGATCTCGGAAACTGCCCAAATGTCCATCAACTGATGAATGGATAAAGAAGATGTGGTGTTTTTATACAATGGAGTACTACTCAGCCATAAAGAAGGATAATCTTAAGACATTCCTAGGTAAATGGATGCACCTAGAGACCATACCCTTAAATGAAATAAATTGGACATATATGTAAATATCACATTGTTTCTCTGGTGTGAGAAGCTGAAAGTGTAATAGATACTGTGAAATAGGAAGAAAATGTTCAATTGGAAAGTGGCACAAGGGAGAGGAGAGGTGGAGAAGAAGAAAGGGAAAAGAAAAAATGAGAAAAGAAAGATAAAATGGAAACAAAGCTTTTATAAATAAGAAGGGGAAGAGGGGCAGGAGGGAGGGGAGGGGAAGGGAAAAAGTAAGAATCAGAGCATAACATGTACAGGTACAGGTTCCATATGAGGAATGTAATCATTATGTATATCTAAACTGTACCAATAAACTTAATTAATGATAAAAGAATTGAAAAGAAAAGAAATGTGAAAGCTTCAAATTATCTTTCAGATATTCTCAATCACAACTTGAACTTAATGGCTTTTGTGTTACTATTCCACTTCTTCATCTTTTGCCTCCCCTCATTCCTTTTTCTTACCTGGTTTTCTTTTCTTCTAGGTGTACAAAAACCTCTACAGCTCACCTATCTTTAAAAATGTAAGCCCCCTAGAAAAAAAGTAAGCCCTTATGATTGATCTTAAGCCTTAAGACTCACATCATGACTAGTATAAAATGAAAACCACAATATTTAAAATTTTTTATTAGTGTATGTGTGCAATACATAGTGATCGCATTCAGGAGGGAAGGTTGATACATATGCATATCACATCTCAGTCATTTTTACTCCATTTGCTCCTCACACCTTCCGCTCTCCTTCTTCTCCAGATCCCCTTTCCTTTCTCTACAGAGTCTACCTCCTGTTTCTTAACATAGCTCTTCTAGTTTGCTCTTCCAATTATTTATATTTTGCATTTCTCATATTTGAGAAACTATATGATATTTAACCTTTTGTGACTGACTTGTTTCACCTAAAACTATGGTCTCAAGATCTATCCATTTTCCTAAAATGGACTCAAATTTATCCCTCCTTATTGCTGAGTAGTACTCTATTGTGTATATACAGCACATTTTCTTTGTCCATTATTCTGTTTATGGGCATACAGGCTGCTTCCATATTTTATTTATTGTGAGTTGTGTTGCTATAAACATGGGTATGCTTGTATTGCTGTAATATGACAACTTTTGCTCTTTTGGGAAGAAAACAAGGAGAGGTGCAGCTGAGTCAAATGGAATTTCTATTTGTAGTTTTTTGAGAAATCTCCATTCTGATTTCTATATTGATTGCACTATTTTTAAATTGGGGAGTCTAGAAAAAAATGAATAGATTCTTAGACACATCTGTATTACCAAAACTGAAGCAAGAAGATATAAAAATGGTAAGCAATACAATAACAGGCAATAAAATTTAGGCAGTAATGAAATTCTATCAATCAAGAAAATCCCAGAACATGATGGATTCACCACTGAATTTTACAAAAACTTCAGAGAAGAATTAATGTGAATACTTCTCAAACTATTCCTCAAAATTTAAAGGGAAGGAACACTGTCAGTCTCATTATTTGAAGCTAGAATTACTTGGATATCAAAACCAGAGTAATAACCAACAAAAAAGAAAACTACAGACCTATTTCCTTAAGGACATAGATTCAAAAATCCTCAACAAGATACTTCCAAAGAGAATACAACAAATCATTAAAAAGATCATACATCATGAACAAATTGGTTTCATCCTAAAATGCAAGATGGTCCAACATACTTAATCAGTAAAAGTAATATATTCCATAACAGAATTAAGGCTAAAAATCACATGATCATCTCAACAGATGCAGAAGAAGCCTTTGCCAAAATCTAACATCCATTCCTGTTAAAACAAAAACAAAAACAAAAACAAAAACACCTTGACAAAAATTGGTATGGAAGGACCTTAACTTAAAATGATAAAAGGCATTTGTGACAAACTCACTGCCAACATCATAGTAAATGAAAAAACACTGAAAACATTCCCAATAAAATCAGGATCAAGAGAAGGGTGTGTATTCTCACTACTGCTGTTCAATATAGTATTTAAAACTTTAGTCAGAACAATTAGACAGGAGAAAGAAATAAAAGGGACTTAAATAGGAAAGGAAAAAGCCAAACTATTCTTACTTTTCAGGTGTATAATTCTTTATACTGAAGATTCAAAAAACATTATCAGAAGACCCTTAGAACTAATAAACAAATTCAGCAGTGTGGCAGGATACAAACTAAACACACAAAAACCAATAGAATTCCTAGAATGAATCCATTGAGAAAGAAATCAGGAAAACAGTCCCATTCACAGTAGCTTCAAAAAAGTTAAACACTTAGAAATTAATCTAACTGGGGATGTAAAAGACCTCCATAACAAAAACTACATTTTGCTCTGAAAAAAGAGATTGAAAAGAATATTAGAAAATGGAAGGACATCCCTGGTTTTTGGATAGGCAGAACTAATATTATTAAAATGGCTATATTACCAAAAACAATATCTAGATTTAATGTAATTCCCATCAAAATACTGTAAGATTTATTTCACAGAACGAGAAAAAATAATTCTAAAATTTATATGGAATAAGAAGAGTCTCAGAATGGCCAAAGCAGTCCTGGGCAATCAGAGCAAGGCACGAGGCATTACAATCTCCAACTTCAAGTTATACTACAGAGCTATACCAGTACAAACAGGATGGTACTGGCATGAAAACATATACTGATCAATGGACTAGAATAGAAGTTGCAGAAACAACCAGAAGTACCTTCACTGATCTGATTTTTTACAAAAGGGACAATAATATATGTTGGAGAAAAGGTAGCCTCTTTAGCAGGTGGTGTTGAGGAAATTAGTTATCCACATGCAGAAGAATGAATCTTGATCCATTTCTCTCACCATTTATTCAAATCAAATCAAATTTGATTAAAGATCTATGTATAAAAACAAACACTGAATTTTCCGGAAG
Source organism: Erethizon dorsatum (assembly GCA_028451465.1). Taxonomy (NCBI): domain Eukaryota; kingdom Metazoa; phylum Chordata; class Mammalia; order Rodentia; family Erethizontidae; genus Erethizon; species Erethizon dorsatum. Next base: position 98,999,210 of record CM051823.1, on the reverse strand, counting down.
AAAATTGGTAAAACTCTTGAAGACATAGGCATAGGCAAAGACTGTAATCAAATAAGAAATAATATCCAGAATCAACCAATGGGATTATATCAAATTAGAGAGCTTCTGCACAGCAAAGAAAGTAACAAATGGAGTGAAGGGCAATATACAGAATTGGGAAAAAAAATTGTCAGCTACTACTGAGACAGAAGACTAATATCTAGAATATATAAAGAATTCAAGAAATGAGACTCGTATCAAAAAAGAAAAAAAATGGACAATTGAAATGAGTAGACACTTCTTAGAAGAAATAGAATGGCTAATAAGTACATAAAAAATGTTCAGCATATTTTATCATTAGAAAAATGAAAATGAAAACACACTGAGAGTCCATCTTACTCCATTAAAAATGGTCATTATCAGGACTCAAAAAAAAAAAAAAACCAACAAAAAAAGCAAATGGTGAAGAAGTTGTAGGGGAAAAGGATCCCTTCCTTCTACATTGGTGGGAATATAAACTAGAAAACCATTGTAATTTACAGATAAAATAGAAATTTACAGAGGAATTTAGAACAGTTCAAAGAACATAAAGCACAGAGTTCCGGACTGATAAAAATTGTGTCATAAGATTAATCTGACATACAAAAATTGGATTAAAAGGAAGATAGGAAACCTCCCCCAAAAAGCAGAATTTGGAAAAGCTGTGGAATTGATTCTATAAAAATTCTTCCAATAATCTTTTCTTCAGCTCTCTTAGAATTTCCCTACTAATAATCATTTCATAGATTTTTTTTTGGTAAATTGAAGTTTGATTCTCCAGTACTTTTGTATCTAAATGAAACATAGACTAAAGATCATTACATGGTGCTAGATTCTTGTGGATAAAATTTCTAATGATATAAGCAGAATTATTGGGGACTGATCCTAGGCTTTTATAGAGGCCACTATAGAGGAGCTAAGAAAGTTCTCAATCAATAGTTGAAACCCAAACAGATGAAGAATATTAAGTCTTACCTTAATTGGTCTCTGCAGTTCTAGCCAAGAAAACTAATGGATGAGGATATAGATTGTTTAGGACTTTAAGTACAAACTGCCTTCTCTGCTTCCCCATGGTACCAAATCCCAATACTACTTAATCTTCAATGCCATTGTTATAAATTTGGGTCCCACTTTTTTTAGTGCCCTTTTAGATCAATATAATCATTATCTGCCCCATCCCAGAAATTCAACAACTTACCAGGGCTTTTATACTTGAGGGTTTAAGGAAGCATCTTCCTACTTTTCACAGATACTTAACTAGGACTTCCAGTCCTAGTTGTGAGTTTTAAAATATGATTTATGTTTATTTGTTAGCATTCACTGAGTGCCAAATTAGTTCTAGTTTACCCTCTACTACTATTTATATGTCCTTAATTATTATTAGATTATTAAGGCTTCTCATGCCTGGATTCCTCATCTTTACTAAAAAAAAAAAATAGAAACTATCTCATAAGTTTGTGATAAGGGGTTTAAATGATACTTAGAGCTCAAAAAGTATTGTTTTCCTGTGTTCTATCCTGTTTAGCTGTTGAAGACACCAAACACACTTCCTATCCTCAAGCTTGACCTAATACTTATAAATTAAAATGCAATAAAATGTTATAAGTAAACTGGATGGAGGCATAATAACCTTTGGAAAGGTAATCTTGCTTCATTTTAAAGATGAAGAAATTAAGAGTGAGATGCAGATTTACCCTAAATTCTACACTTTCACCACTATACTATGCTTCTGAAACAGTAAACAATTAACACCATCCCTCCAAATCAGTTTAAAAAAAATTTTTTTTTGGAAATAGCCTGTGTGGTTCAGGATAGTCACAAACTTACTATATATTCCAGGCTAGCCTTGAACTCAAGATCCTACTGCCTCAGCCTCCTCAGTGCTGGGATTGTAGGCCATATGCCACCACACATGGCTTCCTCTGATTCTTAAATGTTGGCTTTTTAAAAAAAAATTTCTGCAGTATTGAGGATCAAACACAGGGGCCCCATAAATGCTAGGTAGGTGCTCCACCACTGAGCTACATCCCCAACACTAAATGTTGGCTTTCTTTGATGCTTTCTGAAATTTCTTTTCGAATACTATGCAAGAACATACACGCATTCTAAAGTCTTCAATAATTAGATACAACTCTCAAATTTTATCTCTAGTCAGGAATTTTGAACCCATTTCTCTACCTATATATTGGACAATGTAGTTGAGGTCTCTATTTCATATCCCAAATTGAATTAGTAGTTTTCTCATCTCTTTAACTGTTACACATCCACCTACTTGTTCAAGCCTTCACCTGCAGCAGAAACTGATACCATGTTCCAAACATGCCTTATGTAATCAAGTTCTCAGAGTGTCTCTGTAACATAGATTCTTCACTCTCCAACCCAACAGGTAAAAGGCTAAATAATTTTCTCAGTCACAATTAGGAAGCAGGAGAGGTGGCTTTTTAACACATAGGTCACATGTCTAGTGTGTTCCAGGCACCACGAGCAACACAGGTCATCTCACCCACTCACTCACCGTCAACAGCTTGCACAGGCTGTCGTTTCTCACCCCACTACTTCAGTAGCCTAACGGTCTTTCAAATCCACACCTTGCCTGCTTCTGCTTACTACCCACACAGCGACTACTTTGAACTTTTAAACTTTATGTTCTGAGACCGGAGGTATAGTTCAGGGGCAGAACACTTGCTTGCCTAACATGTGCCAGGCTTTGGGTTTCATCCCCAGCATCATCATAATCATCATTGTCATCATCGACATCATAAAATAATAATAATAATAAAGTACTGATCCTCTCACTTTTTTTTTTTTTTTAGACAAGTTCTCACTATGTAGCCCAGTCTGGCCTCAAACTCACACTCTTCCTGTCTCAGCCTCTCAAATGCTGGGATTACAGTCCTTTGCTGTCTTCCCAGTTCCTAGAACTGTGTCTGGCATGGAGCAGGGACTTAGTAATGGATAAGGAAAGAATGTAAGCAAAGCAAGGAATCCTCTCACCAAAAGTCACTTGGGCCAAGGCTTAAGACTTAAGATTTTGGGCCGGTGAGATGGCTCAGCGGCGTAAGCGCCTGCCTTGCAAGTGCAAGGGCCCGAGTTCGACTCCCGGATCCCACATACGGAAAAGGGGCCGGTGATATCGCTCAGTGGCACGGGTGCCCGTTGGCGCGTGAGGTCCTGAGGTCGACCCCCCGGTACCCACAAAAAAAAAAAAAAAAAGACTTAAGATTTTGACTTGGTGTTTAACCAATTTCCTGTTTAGAAAACAAAGTTTTCTAAGAAAACACATTACCAGTGTTTGTTTAATTTTACATAAAAACGTTCTTTGAAATTGAATCAAGTCCGACTGGTTTTTGATGTGAAAATAAAATCATAAAAACCACTCTTGGAGTTATTTCTAAATGGAACCTGTCTCTAGTCCTAATGTAACATTTATATATATGTAATATACATATATATATTTAGTAGGAATTCTACGTTTTCTAGGGTTTGACATTTTCTTTCATCGAGAATTACTATAGTTTGTGAAGGGAAAAACACAATGCTATAAATATCGTGATATCTTTTGTTTCCAAAGGCTGCCAATATACTAGAGCAGTAGGTAAATAACAATAAAGGCGAGCTAGTTCATGGCAAACTTTGGGGGTAAGTTTAGGACTATAATCCAGGAGTTAATTTAGGGTAAGCATGGCAGCCACAAGCTCTACCAGTGAGTATTCTACAGGCAAGTAGGAAATTAAATAAAATGGGTTTTATCTTATTAGTGGGATGAGAATATAGGAAATAGTAACAGTAGGTTAGTCAGTGTTTTATTGGTAGTAGGTACTAATGCATGTCTTCACATATAGTTCACATCATCTCCACAAAGAATCTTATTTTCTGCTTAGTGTTCTTTGGCTTTAAAATTTTTTAGGGGCTGGAGATGTAGCCCAGTGGCAGAGAGCATTCTTAGCATTTGTGAGGCCCCTGTGTTCAATCTCTAGAACTGCAAAAAAATTTTTGTATACACTCAAAGCATACACAACCACAGGATAAACTTAATTATATATAATTTTAAAGCACAGATTATTAAAAAATACAAAGAACAATTAGAGGTCTGGGGTTATAGGTCAGGGACAGAGCCGCTGACTACTGTGTGCAAAGCCCTGGGAGGGTTCAATCTCCAGCACTTAAAAAAAAAAAAAAAAAAAAAATATATATATATATATATATATATATATTTATTTATTTATATAGGGGTACTTAGTCCCTTTTTGCCATGAATTCAGAATTTAGGATGCCAGGCCGGTATTTAAAAACTAAAGTTCGGGACATTGAAAATGAGTGTACTTTCTTCCTGTTGGGCATTCTGTGGCGTGATATGTGTATCTCAATGATTCAAATAATTTTCAGTACTTTTCTGCTTAATATCACCTTAGGAGTCAAACTAGAAAACCAATCTGTTCCTTATGATCGTAACCCGATTTGGTTTCTAAAATGTTTCGTTAAAATTGTTTGTAAGGGACTTCAGGATGCTTCAAAACCTGAAAAAACATCTCCACAAGTTGAAGATTTCTGACCATGAAGGATATTTAAAAGAATGGGGCATTGGTTCTGAAGGTCATTTCAAGAGGAAATTTCAAGCATTTTGCACATTGCTGGGAAAAGTGTCACCGTAATACTCTCTTGATGCATAAATTCTTCTTTAAAATTAATTTTGTTGGTACATTTTCGATACATATAACGATAACATTCATCATAAGGATTTGTACCCTTACATGATATATCTTGATTCCTCTTTTTTCCCCATTCCCCCTTTCAACCCCTCTTCCCTTCCTTATTTACAAAAGCTTTGTTTCCATTTTTTCCTCTTGTTCTCTTTGTTCTTTTCCCTTCCTTCCCCCCTCCCTCCTCCCTCCCTCATTCCCCTTCTCATTGGAACATTTTCTTCTTCTTTCCCAATATTTATTACACATTTTGGTCCTTATTTACCCTTTTGGTTTCTCACAACAGAGAAACAATGCAATATTTAAACGTGTGTCAGATTTATTTCATATAAGAGTATGGTCTCAAGGTGGATGCATAAATTGTATCCCTGGAAAAAGCAAAAGTGCTCTAGAGTCAGCCAGTTACTCTCCAGGGCAACAGGAAGGAACTTCCCAGCTCAGACTGCACACAATTGCCACACGCTGGGGAGCTCTTCCCAGCCTCCTCCACTGGATGTCTCTTGGCAGAAAAACCAGGTATGGTCAATGGACAAGATCTGGTGTGGTAGGCAGGTTGTGCAGGCACTCGGAGCAGTTTTCCCTCAGGTGAAGGCTCTAACTGTTGCATGCTTGTCTTCTTGCGCTGTACTGACACCTTCTGGAGCACAGGGTGCTTTCACCCAAAGACTCAGAGCTACTTTGCTGATCCTTGCAGTGCATCCATTGCCAACTCCACACAAAGACTTTGTTCTGCTCCGTAATATTATCTGGTAGCCAAACTTATGTAAACAACTTCACTGTGGGAAGACCTGAGATATGTTGTGAGTTCTGATTTGACTTTGGTAATTTTTGTTTCAGTTGATCCTTTGGATGTGTCCTGTGGTAGTGCTGCCTCCTGGGAGAGCAGCAAAAGCTGATTCAAAGTCTGACATTCTAAAGAAAACTCTGACATATTCCTTCATCTAAGCCACTGATGTTTCCAGACTCAAATCTAGTGCTTTTTTTTTTTTTTGAATCTTCAAAACTTTTTTTGTAGAGTTCCATCACTTTCTAGTCTGTCTATTCTATGTTTCAAGTCATCAGAAAGAGAGGATAATTTTGCTATAAAACTTTCATGGCTGAAGCCGTTAGTGTCATTTACGAAAGTTTCAAGTTTCTGAACTCAGAACTGAGAACTTGAAACTGGAATGCAGGACAAAGCCAAGCCATTTGCCTTCTGCTAAGTCAATACTGATGGACCTGCTGAACTCTGCCTTGCTCACAGCCAGGATTGCCACCTGCTTTCGTGGCAGACAGACTGTTCTTGAAGGGACAAAAGAGCTCTCAGTTGAACTCCTTCCTGGTGGCAGACATCACAACTTCTGCCTTTTTTAGGGCTAGAGGCGAGGTGAGTTCTTTTCTTTGAAATGTTTGGAGTCGTGTCTAGGGAGCCAAATGATTTAGGAAACACATGAAGTTGAGACTTTATTGCAACTGATAAATATGAGTCTTAGATGTCACTGGTTTTCCTTTTCCATCATCTCTGTGGTCACTGGAGTAATCTATATTCTCCACCCAACACCTGACTACCTCTGAGTGGTGTCAAAATCATACAGTAAAATTTGGCTAGTTTTCTTTTCTTAAACTGTGTATGCATCTTTTTTGGACTCTGTATTTCTTCCCCTGTAGATAGTTTTTGAGGAATTTAATAGTACTGAGAACATCCAGAAAACAAATAAATAAATTATAAAATTAAGTAATTCGGCTAATGTACCCATAACTTTTAGAATTTTTAGTAGATACAATCATTTTCTTGAATGAGTTAGACTACTCATGACTTAAAAATAGCCTGATCACGGTATTCTTGTATTTGACTGTGTTGTTTAATGTGTGTAATCTCTAGAATCATAAATACATTTTACAGCTACTATTCCATCAAATGATAATCCAACAAGAAGAACAGAAAAATCTAGTGCATGCGATAGTTGATATGACCACAAGTGGAACCCTGATGTGTAATTATGGCTCTATATACTACATCTTTGTAATCATTTCCCCAGGTAATTGTCACCTACAGTTTATGAGTAGATCAGGCTAAGAATGACCCACAAGGAATTAAGAAATAAGACCATCTCTATTATAACTTTGATAAGGTTTTAGATAATGTCAACCTGACTTGGTTTTTATTTCAAGAGAAGTTTGTCTGGGAGAGACAAGCATAAATAACTTCACTATTTGCTTTAGGAATTTCTTACAAATAAATTTATTGGACAAAATAATCACTTCACCTAGAAAAATTGCTCACTTATGAAATAGAGGCTTACCTTTCACAACTCACTTGAAAACTCTGACTTTACTAAGTCTACTAATCCTAAATTACTACATCATACATTTCTATCTAATCTCAGTACGTTTCCTGTCTTGAAATGCTAATCTCATACCACTTGGTTACATAATGTAGAGTCTTATAAGTGTCTCACTTCTGATATCTTTCTTCCGAGACACTGGTAAGAATTTGTCAAGGTAATAGCCTTCCTTAGGGCAGTGAATCCAAATAAACTTGATTTTGTTATCTTAACAAGTTGTTGAATGATATTTAAGGATGTTCAAAGGAGAAGCTCTGTAATTACCTTTTGAAAAAGTTAGGATTCTTTTTTCTGAAAAGTTTTAAATTTCATGTTTTAATTTTTTAGAGGAGAATCCTTCAGGAGTTTAGAAAACTACAGTTTATAGAGATGGAAAGAAATTAGTGTTGACTTTCTTCATTTCTCTTTTAGAAGAGAATCCAAAGTATATTGTGGAAATCTGACAAACAGATCTATGGGACTATGAGAGTTAGTTTTTGTTTCTAGTATGCAAGAAGTTATTTCCATGTGTTAATTTTTTTAAAAGTTGAAATTGAGGAGAAAAGTAAACCATTGCTGTTGCCTATTCAGTGTCAAAACCAGAAATAATAAAATGTGGGAGTAATGTCAGCAATATGCCTAAAGTTGCCTGTTACTTGTCCACTCAAGAAGAAGTGACAACTGCAAAGAATAAACAACTATATTCCAAGGAAGGTGACTAAGAAATTATGCTGAAGAGTAGCAGAAGAGTGGTGAGATCCCCCTGAAGTGCAAAAATGCAAGATAGTATCATAAAGAGGAGAATAAGCACCTTGTTTCTCCAGCACTGTTCCCCTGCTTGAATTGGATAGGAGCCAAGACAGGATACACCTCATGAGCTAACGGGAAGCTAGAGACCTTCAGTGGTCCTCATGGACACTGCAGATGTCCGCAGTCTGCTACAACAGATCCTGACAGCCCTTACAGATCTCAGACACAGTCTGGAGTTCACACAGTTATATTTTCCCCAGGAAAGAGACTCAGTTGTATAACTGCCACCCACCACGACCTAAACTGTTATGGCTCAGTGTCATCTTGAAACTAGACTCTCAGTTACAGTGGGATTTGTAGCCACAACATGTCCACAGTCCTAACAGGGGACTTTATAGCAAGAAATGTCTTTATAGCACGAAAAGTAGAAAGATTTAAAACAACAGTTTGAAATAGCAAGAACTAAACCTGAAATTAGTAGACAGAAATAATAAAAATCAGAGCATAAATAAACAAAATTGAGACTAAAGAAAAAATAAACCAGATTACAAAAATTGAGAATATCAGTAAAATGCAGTTAGTGTTTTGAAGGAATAAATGAAACTGGCAAAACTTTAGTTAGATTAATTTATAAAAGTGTGGGCAGACCCAAATAAATAATCATAGCGAAAAAAAGAAAATGCAACAACTGATACAACAAAAGCACAAAGGATCATTAGAGACTATTATTAATAACTATACATCAGCAAATTGAATAAGCCCAGAAGAAATGAATAAACTTCTGGACACATATAACACATTTATTGAACAATGAAGAGATATTAAACCTAAGTACACAAAAAATGAGCAATGAAATGAATCAATAATTTAAATGCTCCCAAGATTTTTTATTATGAATTGTGCTGCTAAAATGTGGGCATGCGTGTATCACTGTAAAATGATGTCTTTAACTCTTTGGGGAAAATCTTGAAAGCATCTTTTATGTTCATCAACAGATGAATAGAGAATGATGTGGTATTTAGGGTTTTTCTTTTTCTTTTTTTTTAGACAGGCCTCTCTATGCAGTTCAGGCTGGCCTCAAACTCACGGCAATCCTCCTGCCTCAACCTCTCAAGTCCTGGGATTAGAAGTGTGCACCACCACACCTGGCAAAGCTGTGGGACTGTATTTATACACAATGAAATGATGGAGTATTACTCTGCTATCACGAAAACTATATGAGTCATTTGTAGGAAAATGGATGAACCTTGACATCATATATTAAGTGAAATAAATCAGACATACAAGCTTAAATGTCACATGGCTTCTTTTATATGAGAAACCCAAAATATAAAGAGCAAAATAAAATATAGATAATAGAAAGTAGGGGGATAGATTTTTCTCAAACAAGAAGGAGATAAAAAATGGAGGGATAGGGGAGGGAGGGGAAGGAAAGTATTAAAATGGAATTAAGATGTGTTATGTACATGTACCAAGTCTTTAAAAAGAACGTAAACATTATGTACTGCAAACATGTACTAATAAAAAAACTCCCAACAAAGAAAGACCCAGGATAGGATAGCTTTAGTGCTGAATTTTACTAAACTTTGAAAGAGCATCAGTTCTTCTCAATTTATTTATTTATTTATTTATTTATTTATTTATTTATTTATTTATTTTTTGTGGGTACTGGGGTGTCAACCTCAGGACCTCGCGCGCCAACAGGCACCTGTGCCGCTGAGCGATATCACCGGCCCCTTTTTCGTATGTGTGTTCCGGGAGTCGAACTCGGGCCCTCACGCTTGCAAGGCAGGCGCTTATGCCACTGAGCCATCTCACTGGCCCCAGTTCTTCTCAATTTATTCCAAAAAATGTGGAAAGAATGAATTATCTCAGACTTACTGCATATGACCAATATAATCCTTATACAAAAATAAGACAAGAGCACATCAGTAAAGGAAAATGAGAGGCATATTATTTTGTATACAGCATAAGGCTTTATTCTGAAAGTAACTCCTTCAAATTGTCAGGCTAAAGATGGAGAAGAAACTCACTGCAGTGCCTGCCATATTTGGGAACAATATCATCAGTACCATTTTGGGAAAAGGTTTATTGTTTAAGCTTGAGCTACTTGGGGGATCAGAAGTCACGAAACAAGTTAACTTCAGGATCTCTGGGGTCACCCTACCCTAGTAAATAGGTGGGAGATGGCTACAAATGACAGTCACACAGAAGGTGAAGCTAGTTGCAGAGCCCCTGAGAATTTTAAGCAGCCTGTTTGTTCTCAGGTTGTGAAGGACATGGCAGTCTCACTCTTTGTGGAAAGAAGCCACGCTGGTCTTTTGTTTTCTGTGTAGGATGGGTCTGAAAGTGCTGACATTAAGTCCAGAAGACTGCTTGGCCCCCTTGCTGCCTACTGCCTTCTAACCCAGAGCTCAGCAGTCTGCTTGCTTTTCCCATCTTCCAATACAATCAAGGATATACCTTAGCTTGGATGGGTGTCACATCCTGGGGTACATGGACAAAGGGGCCTCTGGAGCAGCGGAGGCACCTCACAAGCCTGTAGGTCATAAAACTCTTCAGAGATAATAGTGACTTGTGGCACACAAAAGGGCACAAACCCTAAGAGGCACTGGAGTGAATACATCCTAGAGGCAAACAATACTCCATTGACTGACGATGTCTAGTGGAAAAGGGAGATCAGGACTTGACATTCTCACAGCAAAATGTGGGTGTGGAAACAAAATAGGGCTTAGTGTTGACACACTACATCCCCATCTGGTGGATTCCAATACCACAGGCCCTGGAGAGAAACCACACATCTAAACACATGATGGAATTTTGGGGACTCATTTCTCTTTCTCTCTCCAGATTTTTTTGTTTGTGTCTTTTTTTTTTTTTTACTATCTCTTGCTCTTTGTTTTTATTCTATTTTCTTTTTCTTATTTGCCTTTTTCAGTTACTTTTTCATAATTTTATTAACTTTCCTTTTATTCTTCAGTCATATTTTTATCTCACTTTTCTCTCTTCTCATCTTGCTTTTATCTTTTTCAAATTTTACTTCTTTCATTTTCTACTTTCCCCACCCCCTCCATTATTATTATTATTATTATTACTTTTAAGTTTTATTAATTCTCAGCTATTTAGTTGACTCTATGCTATTATTTTCTCAACAGCATATAAAACTTTTCCCAAGACTGAGCGTGGTAGCACATGCCTGTAATCCCAGCACTCAGGAGGCTGAGGCAGGAGGATCACTGTGAGTTTGAGGCCAGCCTGGGCTAAAAGTGAGTTCAAGGCCAGCCTGAACTGCATAATAAAACCCTGTCTCAAAAACACACACCCACACAGAAAACCAACTTCCCCAAATATACCATGTTGTAGGCCATAAAGCATGCTTAAATAAATACAAAAGAATTAAAATACTCTCCTGAATACTATTGGATCAAAGCAGAATGAAGCTAGAAATCGACAGCAAAAGAAGCTACAGAGACTACAGAAACACACGGAGATTAAATAATACATTATTGGATAACCAATGGATCACAGAAGAAACGGGAAGAAATAAAAAAAAAAATCCTAGAATCAAATGACAACAAAAGCACAACCTTCCCAAATCTATGGGACACAATGAAAGCAGTTCTAAGAGGGAAGGTTATACCTATAAATGAGAGCAATCTCAAATAAATAAGCTAATTGTACATTACAATGTCTGATAAAGACAAGAACAATACAAATCTGAAACTAATAGAAAAGAAATTATAAAGACCAGAGCAAAAGTCAATTAAATTGACATTAAAATTCAGTAAAAAGGATTTATGTATCAAGGTGTTGTTTCTCTGAAAGAATGGGAAACGGATCTTTGCATGGGAGAGACAGAAGGGGAGGGAGAAGAAGGGAAGGTAAAAAAGATCAAGATTAGATATGTACATGTACCAATCCAGCCTGGATGAATGTATTTACTAGGTATCACAAAAATGTATTAATAAAAATGGAGACAAAAAGGAATACATCGCAACAAAATTAAGGCCATGCATGACAGACTCATAGCTAATACTGAATGGTGAAAAGTTGCAAGTATTTTCTGTAAAATATAGAAAAAGTGAAAGATACCCACTTTTCCTTGTCTTATTCAAGTATATAAATCCTAGCCAGAGAAATTAAGTAAAAGAAAGATATGAAGGCATTTAAAAATGGAATGAGGAAGTCAAATGATTCCTATTTCAGATAGTACTTATATAGAAAAGAGTAAAGACTACCAGAAGTGGATAGAATTGATAAATAAATTTAGTATATAAGTTCAGCAAAAAAATTAATAGTGCTTCTGTATACAAATAATGGACTACTTGAAAAAGAAATCAGGAAAGATTGTGTTAAAAGCAACAACAAAAAGTAAATACCTAGAAATAAATTGAAATAGGTATTTAAAACTATAAATTACTGATGAAAAAATTAAAGAGGATACACAATAAAGGGAAGACATATTCACGGACTGTAAAAATTAATGTTAAAATGTCTATACTACTCAATGTGATCTATTGATTCAACACAATCCTTCTCAAATTACCAATGGTATTCTTTCCTAAATAAAAAAAATTCTAAAATTTGTATGAAACCTCAGAAGATCCCAAATAGCCAAATCAGTCATGAAAAAACAAAATACAACTGGAGATATCATAATATCTGACTTAAAACATAGTACATAGTTACAGTAACCAAAATAGAATGACAGTGCCATTAAAAAAAAAACACAGAATACAGAACTCTGAAATGAATCCACATATTTACAACTAACTGAATGACAACAAAGACACCAAAGAGAGGACAGTCTCTTCAGTAAATTGTTGTGGGGAAATAAAATGGATATCCATATGTAGAAGAATGGAACCAGACACTTATCTCTCCTCATCATAAATCAACTCCAACTGGATTACAGACTTAAATGTAAGACCCAAAACAATGAAACACCTAGTAATGCTCCAGGACATCAATCTAAGGCGGTCTTTTTAAGTAGGAGTCTAAAAGTATGGGCACCCCCCCAAACTGACAAATGGGGTTTCTATATTAAACTAAAAAGCAAAGGAAAAAATCAACAGAGTTAAGAGACAACCTGCAGAATGGGAAAAACACCAAACTATTAATCTAATGAGGGGTTAATATTCAGAATATTATAAAGAACTCAGTAACAAAAACAATTAAAAACAGGAAAATGATTTGAATAGCAAAACAACTAAAATTAGAAAATAATTTGAATAGACATTTCTCAGAAGAAGATATACAAATAGCCAGGCATATGAAAAAAATGCCCAGCACCACAATCATAAGGGAAATGCAAATCAAAACCACAATGAAATAATTCTTATCATGGTTAGAATACCTATTAGCAAAAAGACAAAAAATAACAAATGCAGGCTAGGGTGCAGAGAATGGGCAACTCTCCTACACTGTTATTGGGAATATAATTATGATAGCCATTATGGAAAACAATGGATGTTCCTCAAAAACTAGAAATAGAATAACAACATGATCCAGCAACTGCAATACTAAGTATATGTTCAAATGAAATAAGATCAGTATGTTGAATCGTGTTCATTGAAGCACTATTTACAATGGCCAAGATATGGAACAAACCTGGGTGTCCATAAATGGATGATCATATAAAGTAAGTGTGATACCTATACATAGTAGAATATTACTATTCCGTAAGTATAATGAATTTTAGAGTGATATGGATAAGTCTCAGTGGAGTAAGTCAGGCACAGAAAGACAAATATCTAAAAACTGCCAGGAGTTCTAAAAATGGTGGAGCAGTGAGTGCCAGCAACTCAGCTTCTCCAGGACAAAGTATCTAGAGTCTGGAAAACAATAGCTTGGAGAGGAACTGAAATGAATGGAGGTTACCCAGGAACCACAATGGAACTGACATAGGAGAGGAAAATAGGATTAATTGATACAGAAGAAATAGACCACACTGCAGAGGAGAGCCTGCACAGTGCCACTGACAGTGGCTAGCTGCCAGCTGCAAAGCAAAGTGAAACTAACAACTTTCTTGCTCATGGAGAACTGGAAAACTGCATTGGGACCGAAAGAATTATCGGTGGTTGGAACCAGCAAGGAAAACGTGGGACACATGTTCCAGAGTAGCCTTCCAGAGTCAACAGTTGGAATAATCCTAAGTGGACAGTTTTGTGCCAGTAAACATGTCTGCCAAATCCACCATCATACCCAGGGAAAGGGACAGCAAGAGTTCCTCACCCAAGAACTTGGACTGGATCAGACTCTGAAAGAATGCAAACAACCTGGTAGAAAGAAGTGCCGAGTCTGAGTTAGCATCAGTATCGTGGTGGGTGTTCAGAGTACTTTTTGGGGTGTGAGCACTCAGACTTTCTGGCAAAGAATCTATTTGGGAATCACATATGCAATGCCTCATTGGAATATTTAATCTGTGTTCCCATTGCAAATCTTATAGGCTTAAGTTTTTATGTTTATTGATTTATTTAGTATTATTTACATTATATTCTTTTATGGATTCCTGTGTTTATTATGTTGTTACTTTTATGTATTCTTTAATTTTCTGTGATTTAATAGGTGTCTACTTTCTCTCCCTCATCTCAGCTCCCTATCTAGTTTCTTCACCTCAAACCCCCAAGACAATATTATCAATGTATTTCTTTGTTCTTTTTCCAAATACATAAAAATCCTCCTCCCAAGTTTTAAAATTTCCCATTCTTAGCTCTTTCACAGTCACTCCTATCATCTCTAGTATTATTCCTGGATGTTCCCCATCTTAAGGCTTTAGCTCTTCCATATCTTACCTAGCTTATTATCCTCCCTATCACCAAGTTCTGACAACCACATAGCTTTCCTCAATCACAAAGTAATTCCATTTCTTCCATATTTTGTGCTTGCCCCAACAAAATATCATCTGAAAACTCTCAATACTAACACTTCAACTCAACTGATAGTACTCCAATAAAACCAGACCCTACATCAACTTTTTCCTTCATTTACCATGATTTCTCCTTCAACACTCTCTTTGTGTCTAACACTCCTCACACAACCACCTCTCATTCTCCCCACCCCACCTCACTTACCTCATTGCAAAACAACCACAAAGAATAAATTCTCATAGTGTGCATAGAAAGTACTCAAAGGGGGAAGTGTAACTGCAAGGATTATTATTTAGAATTGTTGTAAGATTGAATTTGTGGGTGCTATTATAACCAGAAGCAATTCTTTCAACATAACATATGGACAGAGTCAAAATCAAAGTAAATAACAGGAGTAAATACTAGCACTGAACATACAAAACTGAAAATTATTCACTGGGAGGCAACATCCAACTGAAAATCTCTACATAAGTTGCAAATTCTCCTCACTTCTGTAGTCCCCAACCTACAGTAACCCCCCAAAAAAGGAGGGAAAAAGTGGGCACATATAATTTAAAGATATATATATATATATCTTTATATATATATATATATATATATATATATATACACACACACACATAGGAAAACAAGAAAATAGATCTCCACCACCCCAACTCTCCCAAGGCAGAGCAAGAAGTCACAAAGGAAGAAGAAAACAAATATCAAATAGCAGAAATCTATGAAAAGTTCATAGATGGGATGAAAAAAATAGAGGAAATGAATCAAAAGTTCACATCAAATTCACTTAATATGCCCATGGTGAATTTTGGGGAAGTAGGTTAAAAAATGGACAAACTAACCAAAACAGTTCAAAATTTGAATGACAGATTCAACAAAAATATAGAATACTCAAAAATATGTCAGACAGAAATACCTGAAATAAAAAACTATACAGAATTAATACATTGCAGAAATGATCACTGTGAAGACAGAGTGTCTGTTATTGAGAACAAAATAGTGAAGTAAATAAAGAGCTCAAAGAAATAAAAAAGAAAATAAGAGAACAAGAGAAGACTATCCAGCAGCCAACAAGAAGACCAATCTTAGACTAATTGGACTTAGAGAAAAACAGGAAGATAGCACAGATGGATTTACTAACATGCTTGCAGAAATCATGGAAGAAAATTTCCCAAATATAAGAAAAGTGTTTAAAATACAAGTAAGCGATGCTTATAGAACACCCCACAATTATGGTGGAAAAAGAAGCTCACCGAGACATATTCTTATTAAATTACCAGATATCCAGCAAAAATTAGAATTTTAAAAGCACCCAGAGAAAAATTAAAAAATCACATATGAAAGTAAATCAATTAGAATCACAGCAGATGTCTCAATACAAACCCTGAAGTCTAGAAGAGCTTGGAGTGAAGTACTTCAAGCCTTAAAAGCAAATAACTTCCAACCCAGATTAATTTACTAGCAAATCTATCCTTCAAAATAGATGTACCAATAAGATATTTCCATGAAAAAGTCCACCTCAGAAGATAAATGAGTGCCAACCCACCTCTAGAGGTAATATTTAAGAATATTCTCGGGCCGGTGAGATGGCTCAGTGGCATAAGCCCCCGCCTGGCAAGTGCGAGGTCCTGAGTTTGACTCCCGGAACCCACATACGAAAAAAAAAGGGCCAGTGATATCACTCAGCGGCACGGGCACCTGCGGGTGTGTGAGGTCCTGAGGTTGACCCCCGGTACCCACCAAAAAAAAAAAAAAATTCTCTACAGAAACAACAAATTGGATACACAACTAAAATACAGAAGAAATTAGTAAAGTTGGTGGATAAACAGCAGGAAAAAACATCAGGAAAAGAAAAACACAGGATACACCAACAGATAAGGCAATGATAAATAAATCACCAACACATCCCAGTAAAATTTCTCTATGTTAATGGCCTCAATTTTCCAATTAAAAGACACAGACTGGCAGACTGGGTCAAAAAACGGAATCCAAAAGTCTATTGCATTTAAGAAACTCTTCTAATCCAAAAAGATACTCATAGACTAAAAACTACAGGATGGAAAACAACATTTCATGCACCAGGGCCCCCAGAACAAGCAGAGGCAGCAATTCTAATATTAGACATGATAAAGTTCCAGCCAAAATTGATTAGAAGAGACAAAGAAGTTCACTACATACTAGTTAAGGGAACAATCCAAGAAGAAGTGATAACACTTATAAGTACATATGCACCAAATACCGAAACACCTATCTTCATAGAACAAAAACTGCTGAAATTAAAAGATCAAATAAACACTAACACAATCATAGTAGGGGATTTTAGCTCCCCACTTTCACAAAGGGATAGATGAACTAAACAAAAAACCAATAACTAAATTTCAGAACAGAACCACACCCTTGAACATATGGGCTTAATGGATGTATACAGAGTATTCCACCCCTCTACAACAGAGTATACATTATTTTCAGCAGCACAAGGTGGTTTTTCCAAAATAGGTCACTTCCTAGTCCATATCAGGAGGCTGGAAGGTCTGCAGTGGAAGGGTGAATTGTCTGTGTTGGAATCCAGGAGATGATGTCCAAGTTGAAGGAAAAGACTGGAGCTCCTCTGAAGAAACAAAAGAAAGCCTTTCTTCTTTGTTTCCCTTTTATACCATTCTGGTTACAATCTTCCTCTGGGTGATCTTCAACACCCAGAACTATGCTGATTGAATTTATTTGGGCATTCCTTATTCAAGTTGACACAATTAACTATCACCTACCTCTTCTATTCAACATAGCACTTGAAATATTAGCCAGAGCAATTAGGCAAGAGAAAGAGATAAAAGGGATAATTATAGGAAATGAAAAACTCAAATTATCATTATTTGCAGATGACCTGATATTGTACATAGAAGACCCAAAGAACTACACCAAGAAAACTCTCAGATTAATAACAAACTTCAGCAATGAAGCAGGATACAAGTAAACACACAAAAATCATTACCATTTGTGTACACCAACAATGAATGGGATGAGAAAGAAATTATGAAAATAATACCATTCATAGTACCTTAAAGAAAAATGAGATACCTAGGAATTAACCTAACCAAATAAGTGAAAGACCTTTACAAAGAAAACTACAGTACTCTGAAAAAGGAGATGGACTATGATATCATAAAATGGAAAGATATCCCCTGCTCCTGGATAGGCAAAATCAATATTGTCAAAATGGCCATACTCTCAAAACTGCTATACAGATTCAATGAAGTCCCAATCAAAATACCAACAGCATACTTTACAGATCTAGACAAAACAGTCCTAAAATTTGTGTGGAGCTAGAAGAGACCTAGAATAGCAAAAGCAATTTTGGGCAACAAGAGCAAAGCAGGTGGCATAGCAATACCTGACTTCAATCTATATTAAAAAGCAGTGGTGATAAAAATGGCATGGTACTGGAACAAAAACAGATATGTGGACACATTCAGGTATTTGATCTTCAACAAAGAAGCCAAAAGCGCATGTTGGAGGAAAGATAGCCTATTCAACAAGTGGTACTGGGAAAACTGGTTATCTGTGTGCAGAAGACTGAAACTGGACCCTTATCTCTCACTGTAACAGAAAATGCTCCCCCTGCACCAGCCAGTACATTTCAGTTTCTTAGTTGTCAGGTAATAGTTCCTGTTCCAGTTCTGGTTGCTTCTGTCTCTTAGAAACGGCTGGTCACTGTAGTGCATAGCTGGTCACTATGACACATATTGTAAGAACCAATCCCTAATTGACAAGCCATTCTACCTCTTGTTTATCCTGCTTGCTTATCCCATATAAGACCTAGACCACCAGAGATCAGGGCCTGATATTCTGGGAATGATCCTAATCAGTGCCCGTTGATGTAAATAAATCTGCCTCCAAATCCTGGGTGTCTTTTCAGTGTTTCTGCTTGCTGTTGTATCACCACATACTAAATTAAAATCGAAATGGATCAAAGATTTAAGCACTAAAACAGAAATGTTAAACCTGCTGGAACATAAAATACATAAAATACTTGAAGACATAGGTGTAGGAAAGGACTTTCTAAACAGAACCCCAAATGCACAAGAAATAACAGCAAGAATTAACAAATGGGATTATATCAGACTAAAAACCTTTGGTACAGCAAAAGAGTCAATCAGTAGAGTGAAGAGATAACCTACAGAATGGGAAACAATTTTTGCTGCTACTCCTCAGACAGACAACTAGTATCTAGAATAAACAAAAAACTCAAAAATTAAACCAGCTAAAATTAAAGATCTAGTCAAGAAATGGGCAAGAGAAATGAGCAGACACTTCACAGAGGAAGAAATACAAATGGTCAACAAATATATTAAAAATGCTATATCTTTGGCCATTAGAGATGCAAATTAAAACAAAGCTAAGATTCCATATTACTTCAGAAAGAATGACAATCAGTAAGAAACCAAACAATAACAAATACTGGCCAGGCTGTGATGCAAAGGGAGCCCTCCATTGTTGGTGGGAATGTAACCCAATACAGCCAGTTTGTAGATTTCTCAAAGAACTGAAATTAGAAATTCCGTATGACTAAGTGATCCCACTGCTAGGTATCTTCCCCAAAGACGTTAAGACATCATACTACAGTGATGCATGCCTTCCAATGTTTATAGCAGCACAACTTATAATAGTTACATCTGGGAGACAGCCTGTATACCCATCAGCAGATGATTGGATAAATAAAATGTGGTATCTATGTATAATGGAATACTACTCTACTATGAAGAATAACAGATTTGAGACAATTGAAGGTAAATGAATACACCCAGAAAATATAATATTGAGTGAAACAGACGAGACACACAAGTTTAAATTTCATATGGTATCTCTCATTTGAGGGAGTCAAAGTACAAACAAAGAGGATAATAAAGGATGGATAGAAAGGGATGAGGAGATGGATCTCTTAAGTAGGGAAGTGGTCCAAGGGATAAAGCATAAGGGATGAGCAGGAGGAGAAGGGGAAATAAGTAGAATAATGATAGGCCATGCACGGGAATCTAATAACCTCAATTAATGTAAACATTATATGCCATAACATGAGCCAAGATTAATAATATGAAAAAGAATGAAAAATAGGGTAGGGGAATTGAAGTAGTAGGGAGGACAGGAATTAAGAAAAGAAACAAGCTGTGTTACCTACATGTAATTATTACCCAAGATGATTAAACATGTAAACTTCATGAACTGCAAAACATATACTAATAAAATAAAAAATTTAAAAAGATAGACAAATATCTGAGGTTCTTATTTGTGATTTTTCCTCAGTATCCATGCCTGCTATCACGTGAATTTAGAGAGAACAGTCAAAGGTCTAGAAATGAGTCTGGCAAAAAGAGCTATTCCATCCTTCTCTCCATGATCTTGTATCAGATTGTTCAGGTTTGTGTTCACATATGGTATGGATTTTGAGGGCTGACTGTACTTCTATCTGATAAGTATAAGACAAAGATATCTTCTCACTTATGTGTGCAAGCTAAAAAGGGTTGATGTTACAGAGATAAGGGTGAGAGTAGTTATCAGAGCCTGGGAGGGTGGAAAGGGTAGAGGCATAGAGAGTAGTGAAGTGAAAAGAGGCCAGTTAAGGTGTACAGAGATGCAGAGGATAGGTGGAATAACTTCTAATGTTTTGTAACATAGTAGGATAATTATGGTTAACAACAATGAAGTGTATATTTCAAAATATCTAATGGAAAGGATTTTGAATGTTCCCCATGTAATGAGATGACAAATATGTGAGGTGATTGATATACCAATTATCCTGATCTAATCATTATACATTGTATACACTTACTGTACCCCATAAATATGTATAATTATGTATCAATTAAGAAATAAAAATAAACAGTAAGAAAAAATGGACAAATTATTGTTGAGAATGTGAAGAGGTGTGTTGAGAGCAAAATGAAAAGAACTTTAGAATATTGAGTAATGTAGGACATTTAAAATAAAAATAATATTTAGAATAGTTTGATAGAAGTAAAATTTGTTAAAATTAGTCCCCTATCAAATTGAGTATTGATTTTGTGTATTTATTTATATCTTGTGCTGACTGAGAGTGAAATGATGATACTTAGAGATTTGGAAACTAGGATAGGAGAAAAGAAGAGGGCAGTTGCGTGACCTAAATTTCATTTAAACAGTACTGACTGAAAGTAATGAAAGGACTATTTAGATTTCATGGAGAAAAATAAAAAAATTTAGCCATAGTAATAATATTATAACTGACCTTAAGTCAGAGGAATATAGGATAGTTGAATTGTACTTATACTTATTTAAAGTAGGAGTTATATAAAGTCACCATTTTATTTTGACTTTTCCTATATTGTGCCATTCTAAATGTTTCAACTACACTGAAAAAGAAAATGATTCAAGGGAAGTGTGCGTGACTGAAAAAGCTTTGTAACTAATATTCTGGGTGTTTGGGAAATTAGAAGATCTTAATAAAACATTTCTTAGAAAAGAACATCCTCTTGGTCATTAACTGGCTTAGTAGTGATTTTCATTTTAGTGCAGTTATGCTTATATTATCCCTAAAAACTTACGCATTATCATAACATACTCCTTTTGTAGACCCTGAATCTCAAGATATCTTTGAGGTAGAAAACTCTGTTTTACGTTTATTGAAGTGATAATTATTGGTCGAGTGGGTCAGGCAGTAGTGTATACAGTAGAAATCTTTGCATATCTTCCTATGCATTTTCTTCATTGTTGGTATATTCTAACTATGAGAACACAAAATTCTAAATATCAAAATTCTTCTTTACAGGTATCATCTTTTAAGGGCTATAAACTGAACCACAAATAAAGAATATTATATTTTCTGAGGAAGAAAGCATCTTATTTCTCACGATTATGAAGAATCACATTTGTTTTGTTTTGTTTTTGTTTTTTGATACAGGGTCTCTCTATGTAGTTCAGGCTGAACTTGAATTCACTGTGTAGTCCAGGCTGATCTTGAGCTTGCAGCAATCCTCCTGCCTCAGTCTTCTGAGTGCTGGGATTACCTGTGTTCACCACCACGCTTTGTATCACTACTTAAGAATGCTTTTGATAAGCAGAGACCATTCTTTTCCCCCTATTTGTTAGCTCTACCTTCGTTTTTGTCTTGTCATAGAATGGATGTCTATTTCTACAAAGGCCAAGTACTGCTTCATTTATGACTAATGTTTTAGAAAGCATCTTTTCTGACATGAAAGTCAAATATATTCCCTTAAGGCACTGAAACCAGTAGATACCATGGGCTGATTGGATTAGTACCGGATAATCTGTCCAGTGACTATGGGAAGAAAGATAGAATTACACTGGGCCCTTTCATATTAGAATTCAACCTTTATCTTCTAACTCATATTGCGACAGTAAAAGATACTGGGAACACAATCACAATATAGTACCAGGTGTCTCCAAATTCATGTTTATGATGCCTCTCTGGAACTAAATGTTCATCCCTTCCTTCTTTTTGGTTATTGAAATACTTCTCATCTTATAATGTTAAAGCAAAGACTTCATTTTTTTGCTGCAAGACATCTTGATTATTATATCTCCCTTATCTCCCTTCTTTGTTAGGCTTATTTTGTGCCACCTGATACATTACATGGTTGGGTCAAAAACAGCCATTTAAAGTTTTTTTTTTTTTTTTTAAGAGATTGGGGGAAGAAATAAATAACCAAAAAGACTCTTAAATCCTTTGTCATTTGTTTCATATGGATCACTTTTGTCTTCTGGACTGATTTGTACACACTTTGTGCAGAGATTTTACCCTTTAATTCTCTTGTGCTTTACAAATTTGGGCTCAGAATATAAACAGTAAATAGTTATTGCCTAATTCTTAATGAGCCAAACACAGGATTGCTTATTATTATGTTCTTGGTCTTTAACACTTTACATTATTTTACTTGGTTGTTTTATCTTAAAATTGTATTGACTTTAGTAAAAAAAAACCCTTAAAATCCAATTTAATCACACAATGGTTTAGCTTCTTATGTCTTAAGTAAACACAAGTTATAAAAGAATGAAGGCTATGTACAAAAATATATTAAATTGCAAAGATATTCTCAGCTGTGCAAAAACTGTTACTCTAGCTCTGAAGTCCTTAATAAATATTTGGTTTCATTGCTTTCTAGTTCATGTTTGCTTATTCATTGGAAAATTAAAATAAATTCTCTAATTTTCATAATGATTTTATCAATTATCAATAGTCTTTTTAACTCTTCTAAGAAAGGATAGTCAATGATAGTCTTTCTTTCCATCAAAGAAAGTTAAATTTTTATGACTTTAAATCAGCATACTGAACTCGTAATTCTAAGTGATTTGGAATTATGGTTTTCTCAGGTTCCTTCTAATATTAGTTTTGTTTTGTTTACTCTGCTTAATGTAACTTCTAAATAAATAATAAGTTACCATAAGCCTTTCTAAAATATGAATATTTTGAATTATAGAAAAATTACTGAAATTCTGTGAACTATAACTCTTAAGAGTGTGGATTCTGGTGCCAGACAAGCTATGTATGAACTCTAATTGAATGACAATAAATACAAGTTTAATGGCATTGGAAAAGTTATTAAGTTCTCTGAGCCACAGTTTTCTCACTTTAAAAATGACGATAATAAAACTGCCTATATCATAAGATTCTTATGAGAGTAAAAGATTGGTTCAATTTCATTTCAATATATGAGACATATGCAAAATATCATCATAGAATTGTAGAGTTAGAGCTGGAAAACATCTGTTTGGTCTTTATTGAATGATGACAACTCCTAAATACCACTTAAGTCAGCATAAACTAAGTGCCTGACCTATTGTAAGTATGTGAGGGCATCTTTTAAGTGAAATAAATCAGATGCACAAGGGTAAATATCACATGTTTTTATTTATATAAGAAACTCAGAGTAAAAATAAAGAGCAAAATAAAAGATAGATAATAGGAAGTAGGGAGATCTTTCTCAAAGGGGAAGGGGAGCAAGAGATGGAGAGAGAAGGGAAAAAGTGGAGGGATAGGGGAATTGGGATGTGTTATGTACATGTACCACCTCCACACAAGGAATGTAAACATTATTTACCACACATGTACAAAAAAAAAAAAGGGAAGGGGATCCAGGGATGGGTTCAGGGAGGAGGGACGGAAGGGAAAGGGGATGAAAAAAGGAATTAAGATGTGTTAGGTACTTGTACCAACTCCACACAAGGATTGTAAACATTCTGTACCACAAAAGTATGCTAATAAACTAAAATTAAAAAGAGAAAAAACCCAAGGGCATTTTTTAGTGTTTGAAGGAGCAAATGTAGCTGGCAGTTACTGGGATTGGAAGCAGGATCTGGAAAATAGCAAAAACCAAAGGAGGCGCTCTCTTTCTCTCTCTCGCTCTCTCTTATTGAATTCATAATTCTTGTAGGCTGTAAGGGTGCTCTGCTAAGTGTGTGTGTGTGTGTGCGCGCACGCACGTGTGTGTTTCATGATTTTCCCTTTTTGCAGAGCTATCTCACTCTGACATTAAATACTTCATCAAGTCAAGTGCCCCAAAGAGATCGATTGGCTTTTAGGAGAAATTATAATTCATCTGGCTGAAATCAGGTATCTACCACTGTCCAGTTAGCTAAGCCAAGGGATGGGGTTAGACAGCTCTCTGCCTACTCAGTAGGGTCTGTTCTCATATTTCCTGGAACAGACACAAAATGACAGAGAAATTAATTTGCAGATACCCGCGAGGCATATTTTGAAGAAGGGCTTGAAAACTTAACAAAAGCTGCATAAAATAAAGCAGAGAATATCTATTAAGTAACCTCCTAATTCATTATTTTTAAAGTGAATGACATATCTTAACTGATTACCTTTTCACACGTTCGTGAGCCCTACTTCGGCACGAGATACAGAGGATGGTAGCTCTCTTACCTGCGTCTAATATCATGGGGCCAGAGAAATGGACTAGCGTTTCATCTTTAGAAACATGGGTCTTACTCAAATTTAACATGCTGAAAATCCACTCAAAAATTTTGAGGATGAGTGAATGATATAATTGAAATATGCAAATATTATTTCACTGATAGTTTCTTTAAAATTAAAGAATGAAAAAAAAAGTAAGGATGCTTTACACCTGTCTTTATGATTTGAAATAACAACTACAATCATAACAAACATAAGCCATATTTCTATGCTGTTTTAAATACCTCAGTGTATGTTATAATCTACGTAGCTTATTTATTGTATAGTGTAAATTCAATGGAGTTTACACTGGAAATGGTTCTATATTTCCCCCCAGCCACTACCTTTATATATGGTACCTTGGTTCACGAATGCTTTTGTTTGGGGACAATTTGGTTCACAAACAGAAGTGTTTGGCAAAATTTTGTTTCTGTTTGTGAACCCTGCATTGAGTGACAAACATGACTGTGGCCATCTTTCTCACATGAACATGAATGTGGCCATCTTCTCCAGAACAGTGGAAAGAATTAAATTCGTGAACTGATTTCCTTTCTCTGATATTTAATGCTATCACTGGCAAATTTTGAAGTTTTCTGGTTCAGTCTAGTGCAATGTAAACTTAAATTTCACATACAGTTCAAAACTTCTCCTTTTCTTTACTATTGTCTAACCCTTAGGTGAGCAGGTGAGGATGGCTGTCCTTTCATTCTTCCTCTTCTTTGTCTTCCTTCAGCAAAAGAAGAACAGATTTATAAAACAATATCAAATTTCTTACCCCACTGAGACTGGTTAATCAGATTGTAAATGTTCTCTGCATGGCAAGACTTCAAATTTGGACATTTTCATACTGGCACTTTGTGTGGTTGGAAGACACATTTATCTTTTTTCACCATTCCTTGATTCTGATGAGCTCCGTTGCTGATGTGTGAAGCATTCTTTGATCCCCAAACTCCACCTATGTATCTTCCAAATCATTTTACTGCTGCTCCCCACCTTGGAAGGTTGTAACTTAAAGAGTGTGAGTCTGGTAACTTTTGTGATGTCTATTTGGTTTACAGGAGCCACACCTTGAAGCTTTTCTCCTTGTCTTGAGATCATGAGTACCCCACTGATTCTTTGGCAATCACAGTTCTCTTGGCAAAGAGCAAATCTATTTCTGTGTTTAAATATGTCCCACTATTTGGGAGGCCACTTGTCAACTTCTTCCAAATCCAGCATAGTCACTCTCCACTCCAGTGGCATAAGAATATCTTATTTGGTCCTAAGCAAACACCCAGCCAGGTAATGAGACACTGGGGATCTTCTCTTTAGAGTTTCCTGGCATGGGCCTCTTGGTGCCTCTCCAACTTTACCTGGGAGGGGAAAAACATGAATACCTTATAGGGAAGGGAATATCTCTGCAGTGTCATGGAATTTCAATGATGCTATTTATGTGAATTGATCGGTATGGTGAAGGTGTGGGTACCAGAACTGTCCTGGCATATAGGAGGGGTATTTGAAATCCATGGTGTCTGGTTTATATACCCTTGATTTGGAATCTTTAGCCAAAATTAGGAGAGACATGAAGTCACTTACAATAACCTCTTCTTCCTGATATCTAGTTTGCTATATTTTTACAATGGCTATTTAGGTTTGTTGAATGGTAATTGTTCCACTTTTCAGTAGAGTAAATGAATGCTCAGAAGTTAAAGGACTGGCTCCCCTTGATAAATACGACTAAATATTCATTATGGAGCAGAGCCCCTTTGTTTTTTGGTCTAGCTCCAGATTTAAGACTCAACACTTTCCACAAATTATGTACCTTGAAAGTCCTCTTCCCTTAAATAAATGAAAATATGTGTTTCTTGTATATGTAAGATCTAATAAATATGAGAAAAATTAAATATAAATAAATGATTTAATATTTTTTTATTTTTTAAATTCTTTTTTAGAAAGTTGCTAAGGGAAAATAATCTGACTAATTCAATACAGGTTCCTATACTCCATAGTTACTTTTCAGAGCTGTGACAGAGCTGTCTTTTTCGTTATGACATAAACACTCTTTCCACAGACACTAAGAAATTAAGAAAACCTCATTTATTTTTCCAGGTTCCATTAGCAAGTCTATATTTTAATTTGTCTTCCTTCTTTATTTTCAGCTGCACTTTGCTAATGAGAAAAGCTGACTTTTTTTTCCTATCAATCAAAATCCATTCACAATACTGATTTCCAATTATTCAAAGAATGAATTGCATTTTGCAATTTCAGGTGGTTTAAAAAGTGGATTCAATAAATATCTTGCCTGGAAAAAGAGATAATATGTTCATCATGGATATTTTCCCTTAAGTCTGATTCACACAACAGTAGTTTGTTTAATCCTTTCCTGTCCCTTGCCCCTGGTAAAGACATTTCATTAACATTTTAACTTCTATGCAAAAAATTATTTCAGTTTAGAACTTTAATAACTTACCTAGAGTGTGTTTTCTTTCTTTTTTTTTTTTTTGTGGGTACCGGGGGGACGACCTCAGGACCTCACGCGCCAACAGGCACCCGTGCCGCTGAGCGATATCACCGGCCCCTTTTTCGTATGTGGGTTCCGGGAGTCGAACTCGGGCCCTCGCGCTTGCAAGGCAGGCGCTTAAGCCGCTGAGCCGTCTCACCAGCCCCTAGAGTGTGTTTTCTGCAAGCCTGCATTTAAAAAACAGATCCAACAGGCTTTAACTTTGGTTTTAATTTTTCATTCTTAACAGTTTTATTGACCATCTGAAAGTTCTAATACTGAGTTTCAGCCATATAAGCTGTGAAGTAAGGCCAAACTTAATTGCATGGACTTAGGGTACAAAAGAAACATTCGTGTACTGGGTTTTGTTTTGCTTATACAGTGAAGAATATTCAGATATAATCTTGATCATACATTCTTCAAAGCTCACTTATTTAGGGATTTTGCTGGGTAACAGTCTCGTTTCCTAGGTGCTAGGTAGGAAGGGTACATCATTATTATGTATGTGCTTACTGGGAATCATTCCCAAATCTGGTAATTAAAAAATTGAGAATTAGAAAAACATAAATGAATAACCTTTAGGATTTTGGAGGGAGATTTACTTTTGAAATTTGCCTTAGAAACAAAATGTGAACTGAATTTACTAAGTAGCCAAATTAAATATCAATGGCATTACAGTGTACACGGAACATGCATTTAGCTTTGCTTCCTAGATGAGGACAGCTGCATTAGTGTTTGTCCTGCTGCCTTCATTACTTGCTTTCCTCTTCCTCTCTTCACATCTTTTTATATGAAGTAGCTCAGTGTTTACTCAGTTCTCAGTTATGTAACTGGAATTTGCTTCCCCGGATACAGTGGGACATGTACTCATTTTCCATTTCCTGCAATCACTCTAATTGTTAGCTTTTTGTTTTCTGCTCCCATTTCTCTCTCTCTTTTATTCTATATTTTGAGTGACTTCCTGGGCTTCTGTTACACTGTGGCCCTTGCTGCTCGTGGCTCTACACCCACCCTTTCTGGGCTGTTTCTACAGGCTCATCTTCATGTCTGCCCAGCTGTAGAGACTTTCCTGGAGGTCTCTGGGTTTCCCCACTCTGCTGCTCATCAGGCCCCAAACATCACATGCCCTGAGACATCTGCCCTGGAAGGAAAGGGTTTATGTCATCTTTTCTTATAAGTGATAATCTTATTTAGGTAATCCATTACATAACACTCCATTTTCCCTCTGAGTTTAGGCAGTTAGCATATTGTCTTATCATTCTAGACACTCAACTAATCATTGTGTTATCCAATAGCTGGAGCTGTCTTTTCTTTTCTCTTCATCTAATTATAGGAAGAGTTATTTTCCTCCTTGAGGAAACTAATAAGTTTGTGGAAAAGAATCTATCTGGCAAGGACCTCCCTGAAGCCAGGTTACTTTATAATGTTTTCTGGTCTTTTCCTTAGAGTGCCTTCATTGTGGCATGAAGCAAAATTAAGGGGTAATTTTTCAAAACTTTAGAATTTTTACTTATTGCCTATTTCATGCAAGTTACTTAAGACTAGTAATTACTGATGCTTACTGTAAGGTTCAGTGTGTGAAATGTAAACAAAACAAGTAAAAGCACCAACGACCACTAATGACTGTAATTAGCTTGATTCACTCATTCATTCAGTAAATAATTACAAAGAATTTTTTATGTACCATTTCAGCTGCTAAGCATACCACAGTGACTAAAATACACAAACTTTTTTCTTTTAGGTATTTTACGTGATAGTTGGGGGACTGGCAAGGAGTTGCATAGACAGGTCAAATGGTAGTTACTTATTAGTTTTTTGAGGAATCCCCATAATGATTTCCATAGTGTCTGTACTAATTTACATTCCTATCAATTCCTACTAAAAATGTAGAATGGTTCCTTTTCCCCACATCCTTGCCATTATTTATTGCTTTTTTGTATCCCTTTTTTAATAAATGCAGTACTGAGGATTAAACATAGTGTCTTTGCACTAAGCTTCATACCCAGTCCTTATTTATTTTGAGACAGGATCTTGCTACTTTATATATTCTTCATTTTTCTTTTCTTTTTTACTTTTTAAAATATGTTTTTGTTAGTGTCTATTAATTTTATGAAATACTGGGTTTCAGTGTGTCACTTTCATGAATGTATATAATATATTTTGAACATATCCATCCCCTCTATTACTTTCCTTTGTTCTCTTCCTCTTGTCTAGTAATAGTCTCCCTCTACTTTCATGCCATCACTTTTATTTAGATTTCACATATTAGAAAAAACATACAACACCTGACTTTTTCATATGCTTTCTCCCCATTACCCTCCCTTAAATCCTTACCCCTTATTCTCTTCCCCTTGTCTAATAAGGTTCTCCCTCCATTTTCATGCCATCTTCTTAAGGTTGTGCTGATTGAGGAGGACATGTCATATTTCTCTTTTTGACTCTGGATTATTTTGCTCAACATGATGACCTCCAGTTCCATCTTCATGGAGCCATTCTGACTGGGTTGAGATGGACTCTCAAGATACACTTGATTTTCTTTTTCCTAATGGCTAAAAATGTTTTAACATTTTTTCATACACTTTTTTATTAGTACATATTTACCATACGTAATGATCACATTCATCATAGGGAATTTGTACCTGTATATGATATAACTTAATTCTTCATTTTTCCCATCCCCTACCTTCCCTTCATCCCTTCTTCCACTCCCATTTGCAAAAGCTCTGTTTCCATTTTTTCTCTTCCATTCTTTATTTTTTCTTTTTCCTTCCTTTCCTTCCACTCCCTCCTCTCTTGTTCCCCTTCTCATTTGAACATGTTCTTCCTACATCTCAACATCCATCCTCCATTTTGTTTCTTATTTATCCTTTGGGTTTCTCCATAAGACAAACAATGCAATATTTAAAGTTGTGTGTCTGATTTATTTCACTTAAAATTATCATTTCAAGTGTATCCATTTACCTAAAATTGACTGAAATTTATCTTTCTTTATGGTCAAGTAGTACTCTATTGTATATAAATGCCACACTTTCTTATCCATTCATCTGTTGATGGGCATATGGGCTATTTTCAAGATTTAGCTATTACAAATTATGCTGCTATAAACATGGGTATGCATATATCACTGTGGTATGCTGCTTCTCTTTCAGGAAGATACCTAGCAGGGGACTACCTGAGTCAAATGGAACCCCTAGTTTTAGTTTTCTGAGGAATCACTGTACTGATTTCCATAGTGGTTGTATCAATTTACACTTCACCAGCAATGGGGAAGGGTTGTTTTTCTCCAACTGCCTGGCCAGCATTTGTTGTTGGTTGATTTCTTGATAATAGCCATTCTTTCTGGAGTGAGATGAAATCTCAGTGTTGTTTTAATTTACATTTCTCAAATAACCAGATAGTGAACATATTTTCATATGTTTATTTGATGTTTGAGATGTATAATTCATTTGAGATGCCCATTTGAGAAGTGTTTATTCATTTGAGATGCCCATTTTGGGTGGGGTCTTTAAATTTGGAGGGTCTGATTTTTAAATTTTTTTGTGTATTCCAGATATTAGTCCTTTGTCTGAGGAATAGCTGGTAAAATTTTTTCCTGTTCTGTGGGTTGTCTCTACACTCCATTGGTGGTTTCTTCTGCTGTGCAAAAGTTTTTTAATTTGATGTGATCCCAGTTGTTGATTCTTGGTAATATTTCCTGTGTGATTGGGGTTTTGTTCACATCTCTGGCCATTAAAGAAATGCAAATTAAAATAATACTAAGATTCCATCTTACTCCAGAAAGAATGGCAATCAGTAAGAAATCAAACAATAACAAATGCTGGCAAGACTGTGGTGAAAAAAGAACTTTCCTTCATTGTTGATGGGAATGTAAACTAGTACAATCATTATGGAAATCAGTAAGGAGGTTTCTCAAAAACTGAAGTTAGAAATTCCATATGACCCAGTGATTCCCCTGCTAATATCTTCCCACCAAGACTTAAGATATCATACTACAGCAATATATGCCTTCCAACGTTTATAGGGACACAACTCCTAATAGCTAAATTCTGGAAACAGCCTGTATACCCATTAAGAGATGATTGGATAAAGAAAATGTGATATCTCTATATAATGGAATACTACTTTGCTATAAAGAATAACAGGTTTGAAACACTTGTAAGAAAATGGATGCACCTGGAAAATATAACGTTGAGTGAAATAAACCAGACAGAAGCTTAAATGCTGTATGGCACCTCTCATTTGAGTGAGGCAATGTACAAACAAAGAGAATAATAAAGGATGGAGAGAAAGGGACAAGAAGACAGATCTCTTGCAATAGGGAAATAGTGTAAGGGAAAAAGCATGAAGTGTGAAGAGGAGGGGAAGGGGAAATAAGTCAAATAAAGATATGCCATGTACTAAAATCAATTAATGTAAATATTATATGTGATAATATAAGCTAAATTTAATATCAATAAGATGGGGAATTGGAGAAAGAGGGAGTAAGAGAAAGTGAGAGGGAGGGAAGGGAAAGGGGATTTAAAAAAAAAGAAGCTGTGGTGTGTACATGTAACAACTCACTAAGATGATTGTCAACTGCATAAACCACAAACATATACTAAAAAAAAAAAAAGGAATCAGGTAAGGGTTAAGAGGAAAAAGAGGAATGCTGTTAAAGAAAGAAAGTAGACTGTTCCAATG
Source organism: Erethizon dorsatum (assembly GCA_028451465.1). NCBI lineage: Eukaryota > Metazoa > Chordata > Mammalia > Rodentia > Erethizontidae > Erethizon > Erethizon dorsatum. The sequence goes on along the minus strand of CM051823.1, from coordinate 98,967,465 downwards.
TAATGAAATGCAAAATTTTTAAAACTTGTAATTTAACTTAGCAAATATATCTTAAAAATAGAATCAAAGACAACCTTTAGAAGAGAACAAATTGGGGAAAATGTATAAGTGCAGTGAAAAGTGTAGTCTTTGCCTACACCTATGTCTTCAAGAGTTTTGTCTATTTTATCTTCCAGTACATGAAGTGTTTCTGTTTTAATATTTAGATCTTTGATACATTTTGATTTTAGTTTAGTGCTTTGTGACAGACATGGTTCTGTGTTTAATCTTTAGCATGTGGGAAGCCAGTTTTCCCAGCACCATTTATTAAAGGGCTACCTTACTTCCAGTGAAGGTGTTTGGCCCCTTTTTCAAAGGTGGCTGAGTATGTTTGGAGTTGGTTTTGCAAATTTTATTCTGTTTCATTTATCCTCAGGTCTGTTTTTTTTTTTTTTTTTTGCCAGTACCATGCTGTTTTTATCAGTAGCTTTGTAGTATTATTTCAAGTCAAGGACTGCAATGCCCCTGGCTTTGCCTTTGTTACCCAGCATTTCTTTTGCTATTCTAGGTCTCTTCTGGTTCCAGATGAATTTTAGGATTGTTTTCTCTAGTACTGTGAGGTATGCTATGGGTATTTGATAAGGATTATATTAAATCTGTGTAACAGTTTTGAAAACATGGCCATTTTCACTATATTGGTTCTGCTTATCCAAGAACAAGTAATATCTTTCCATTTTCTGATATCCTCTTCAATCTCCTTTTTCAGAGTACTATAGTTTTCAATGTAAACTTCTTATACTTCCTTCATTAGATTGATTTCTAAATATTTCATTTGTCTTGCTGCTATTGTAAAAGGTGTTATTTCCACAATTTCTCTCTCAGTGAGTTTATTACTGGTGTACAGGAAGACTATTGATTTTTGAATGTTGACTTTATATCATGCTACACCAATGAATTTGGTTATTAGTTCTGTAATCTTTTGGTGGGATTTTTAGGGTTTCTATATAGAGTATCATGTTACTAGCAAATAATGATAATTTAACTTCTTCCTTGCTCATCCATATTTCTTTTATTTCTTTCTCTTGTCTAAATGCCCTAGCTAATCTTTCCAGAACTATATTGAACAGGAGTGGTGATATGGGCATCCTTGTCTTGTTCCTGATTTTATAGTGAAAACTTTAAGTTTTTGTCCATTTAGTATGATGTTGGCTATTGGTTTGTCATAGACAGTTTTTATCAGATTGAGATAAAGACCTTCTATTGCAATTTTCTGTAGGTTTATTTTTTATCATGAATGTGTGTTGGACTTTGTCAAATGCCTTTTCTGCTTCTACTGAGATGATCATGTGACTTTTATCTTTGGTTCTGGTAATATGGTGTATTACATTTATTGATTTGCATATGTTGAACCTTCCCTTCATGCCTGGAATGAATCCTACTTGGTCATGGTGCATAATCTTTTAGATGATTTGCGGCATTCTGTTTGCCAGTATTTTGTTGAGTTTTTTTTTTTCATTTATATTTATTTAGGAGATTGGCTTCTCTGTTTTGGTTGGACTGTTTTCTGTTTTTGGTATCAGGATAATGCTTGCTTCCAGGAATGACTTTGGGAGTACTGTTTTCCTTTCAATTTCATTAAAGAGTTTGAGAAGTAGTGGCATTAGATCTTCTCCAAAGTTCTTGCAGAATTCAGCAGTGAATCTGGCCTTTCCTTTGTTGGTATTTTTTAAATTACTTCTTCAATTTCCTAGACTGATATTGGATTATTTCAAACTTTTATATCTTCTTGATTCAACTTCATTAATTCATATGTATCTAGGAATCTGTCCTTTCTTCTGAATTTTTCATCTCATTAGAGTACATGTTCTCGAAGTAGGTAATAATGATCTTCTAGATTTGTGGAGGATCCATTGTGATTTCACCCTATTCATTTGTAATTGTATGGATTTGGGTCTTTGCTTTCCTTTTTTTTTTTTGATAAGATTGATTAATGGTTTGTCTATTTTATTTAATCTTTCAAAAGACCAACTCTCGGATTCTTTGAATTTCTTTCTTAGTGTCAATTGCATAAAATTCTGCTCTGATCTTTATAATTTCCTTCCTCATGTGAGCTTTGGGCTTAACTTGGTCTTTTCTGGAAACTTGAGGTTCAACATTAGGTTGTTTGAGCTCGCTCTGTCTTTCTAATGTGGGAATTCACTGCTATAAATTTCCCTCAAAGGACTGTGTGTCATACAGTTCCCATAAGTTCCCATATGTTCATTGTGTCTCATAAGTTCCAGTACATCATATTGGCATTTTTGTTTTGGAAACTAATTTATTCTGTGACCCATTGGGTGTTCAAGAGTGTATTATTTAATTTCCATGTGTTTATGTAGTTTTGTGGTTTCTTTTGCTATTTATTTCAAATCTCATTGCACTGATAATATGTGTAGGATAAATTCAATTCCTTCACATGTACTTAAGCATGTTCTATGAACTAATATGTGGTCTATTTTAGAAAAAGTCTCATGTGCTGCTGAGAAGAATGTGTATTCTGCTTTTGTTGATGGAACACTCTAGTTATCTACTAGGTCCTTTTGTTCAAATATTTCATTCAGCTCTCTCGACTTTTTATCTAGTTGTCCCATTTGTGACAGTGAGGTATACAGTGTGACAATCATATCAGAGCTTATCTGATTTTTCATATCTATTAGTGTTTGTTTAATTCAGATGGGTGCATTGGTATTTGGTTCATATATATTTATGATTATCTCTTCCTCTTGGATCATTCCTTTAATAAGTATTTAGTGACCTTATTTGTCTCTTCTGATCAGTCTTGGCTTGAAATTCATTTTGACTGCAAATAGAACAGATACTCCTGCTTTTTTCTAGGTTCCTGTTGCATGGAGTATTGTTTTCCATCCTTTGGCTTTCAGTCCATGAATTTCTTTTTGTGTTAAGGGTGTTTCTTGTATTCAGAACATTGTTCTATCTTATTTCTTGATACATTCTGCCTTTCTGTTTCTTTTCATTGGTGAATTGAGACTGTCTTGGTTACTTTTCTTTCATTGCTGAGACAAAAATACCTAACACCCAAAGTTAAAGGAGGAAAGGTTTATTTAGCTCATAGTTCGTAGAGGTTTCAGTCCATAATCAGCTGGCTCCAAGGCCGGGTGCTGTGGCAGAAGGGCAACAGTTCTTGGCAGCAAAAGATACCAAAAGCAACAAGAACAAAAGGGGAAACAAGCCTCTTTTCCTCCCTTATATTGTATGCAGGCTACCTGCCCTAGGGCGGGTATAGCACTCACACCTCCAATCTCAGCACTAGACAATGAACCAATCACATTCTCTAGATTTAGCCACCTCTGTAAAGCTGGCTTTGTAATGACTGCATTAGGCTTTGCAGGAGGCATGCAGACATAAACCGTAACAGAGACCATTCACATTGATGATTATAACTGATAGGTATTGACTTATCCTTTTTATTATATTTTTTTCATGTTGGCTCCCTTTCTTTCCTTTCTATTTAATTACTTACCCTACCTGGTGGATTAATTCTATTGGAATTCTTGTCATTATTGTCTTTTTCTAGAATATTCTTCAGAAGTTTTTGGAGTGCTGGTTTGGTGGTCATGAATTTCTTCATCTGTTCTTTGTCATGGAAGTATCTTATTTCTCCACCAATTTTGAAAGATAACTTTATGGGGTACATCAGTCTGGGTTGGAGATTTTTTTCTTTCAAGGCTTGATTTTCATACATTTTAAGTCATTTTTTGAGAATTTTTAAGTTCATTTGTCCATTTATTTATTAGGATATTATTTTGACATTGAATTTTTTGAGTTCTCTATATATTCTAGATATTAATCCTCTGTTGAATGAGTAACTAGCAATGATTTTCTTCCACACTGTAAGCTATCTTCTTACTCTGCTGATGGTTTCTTTTGTTGTGCAGATTATTTTAATTTAAGGTAGTACCATTTGTTTCCATGACCTTCTGCCATGATTTTTCTGACTTGCAGCCTGTTGACCATGTACCAAATACTCTGAAAGCATGAGATAAATTAAATTTCTCCTCCTTTAAATTGTAGCAACGGAAAGTGAACCAATACAGAAAATGGGTCTGAGGAGTGGGATCATTACTATGACTGTACATGACCATGTGGTTTAGAAGCCTCTGAAATTGATTTATTGGAGTTTGGAAAGGTTTGGAGTGCCAGTTAGAGAAACCTTATCATACTGTAAGCAGAACTTGATGTGTGATTATGGTGAGAGTTCAGAAGACTAGAAAACCATTAGGAATGCAGCAGTAAAAGCCAGGCTCAGGAATTTTCTACTGAGAACAAGCACTGCATTGGCAGTTAGACTAGAGGGCGTGTGTGTCACACTCTTTCAGATTGTCTGCATTTGACCCATCTCCTGAGACTTTGCAGGAGACTGAGATTAGAGGCAGTGGATTTATTAGTCTGGTTGAGAAAACTTTGAAAGGGTTTAACATTCAGGCTATGGCATGAGTACTGCTGGCTGCTTTAATCAGGTTTATAGTAAGAATCAGGGGCAAAATGCAGAGCAGGAAAAATTTAAAAACTTAAATATTGTCTCAGAAGAAACCATGTATAAACTTGAGACCAAAGGAGGTGTGGCTGTTGAAGAGATTAGCACCATTAAAAAGAAACCAAGTACTTTGTACAGGGATAAGAAGAAAGATGCCTTAAGGAGATCTCTAGCATCAGCAAGACCCTTCCCATAACAGGTTCAAGGGTACAAAAATGTCAATCCTTTATTTAAAAGAAGATTCCTGGAATCTGCTTGAGGAGGCCCCCTTAGGGAATTTGTACCCTGGGACTCACTTTACTATACTCATCCATCCAGGCACTCAGAGGCCACTGGAGCCATGGTCCAAAGGTACCAAGATATTGTTCTCACTGGCAGCAAACCTTGGCATTATCCATGTGATATTGATTTGTCAGGGATGCAAAATGCAAGAGTTATCAGGTCAGAGAAGTTGATAGCCAGATTTCAAAGAAGGATCTGGGAGGCTAGGTCCCTGAGAAGTCAGTGCATGAAACTGTCAGAATTATATCAGTGGTTCTGTGGAGATCCCAGGATGTTAGGGATGCCGGGAACATAGACTATCTGCTTAAGAAAGCTGCAGCCATGAGTTGAGCTAGCCCAAGAGAAGCCATGTCAGCCACAACCAGCAAGGTCATAAGGTGGGTTTTTCCAAGCCCTTGGAATACACATCTTACCACCCATGTGTTCCGGATGCTGGATATGGAAGTACTTATTTTGGTCTAATTATTTTCTAATCTCCTATTTATTCTTCTTGGAACAAGAATGTTTTACCCTGTGCCACTGTACCTTAAGATTATGTAACTTGTTTTTAATTTTTTTGTAATTTTCACACTTAAGAGTTTTCCTTCAGTCTCAGAAGAGACGTAAATTTGAACTTTTGAAAACACTAGAGTTGTTGATACTTAGGAATAGGTGTTGTGTTTGCGTTGTAAGCAGGATAGTTGTATTATTTGAGGCAGAATTATGAACTTGCTATTGTCTTTATTTAGAAATTAAATATGGTTTAACGTGATGTATTTGGGTTTGAAACTGACAAGGGGTGGGTTATCAACCTGATTTGCTTTTAGATCTGCACAGGGTATTGGTGGGGCACATGTCTGTTTATGTCTGTGTGGGTCATGGAGGCACGGTCTAGGATCTATGTCTGGTCCCTTGTCCCTTCCTCTGTAGTGAAGTTCCCCTGCTCTGCTTTCTGGCTGCCACAAGCTAAGCAACTTTTCTCTGCTGTACCACTCTGACATGATGTTTCTTTCTTTGAGCCAGCTTACTATAGACTGAATCCCCCCAAATCATGAGCCAAATTCAACCTTTCCTCCTTTAGGTTGTGGGTGTTGGGTACTGTATCCAGTGATGGGAAAGCTGACTAATAGAAGGTCTTTCACCAGTTGAGGTAGGTTGACTTCTAGGAATTTAATTTTCTTTTTTTTTTGTGTGTGTGGGTACTGGGGGTTGACCTCAGGACCTCATGTGCCAGCAGGTGCCTGTGCCGCTGAGCGATATCACCAGCCCTTTTTTAGTATTTGGGTTCCGGGAGTCAAACTCGGGCCCTTGTGCTTGCCAGGAAGGTGCTTACGCCGCTGAGCCATCTCACAGGCCCGGAATTTAATTTTCTAAACTATTGTGAATGGAGTGAATGGGATTATTTTTTGATTTCTTTTTCAGCTAATTTATTATTATGGTATACAAATACTATTGACTTAGATTTTTAATGTTGATTCCATATCCTGCTACTTTGCAGAATTTGTTTATTAGATCTACAATTTTTGGTGGAGTCTTTATGATCTTCTAAATATAGGGTCATATCATCTCCAAATAGGGATGATTTAAATTTTTCCTTTCATATGTGGATGTTTTTCTTTCTTCTCTCTTGCCCAATTGCTCTGGCTAAAACTTCAAGCACTATATTTAATAGGAGTAGTGAAAGTAGATGTCCTTGTGTTTGTTGTTCATGATTTTAGAGGAAATGCCTTCAGTTTCACGTTATGTTGACTATTGGCTTTTCATGCATATGTAGCTGTTATTATATTGAGGTTTGGTCATTCAATACCTACTTTCATCATTGCTTTTCTCATGAAGTGATATTGAATTTTGTTGAAGGCATTTTCTACATTGAGGTGACCATATAATTTTTATTCTTGATTTTACTTATGTGGCGTATTAAGTTTATTGTGTTTTGTATGATGAACCATTCTTGCATCATCAGAATAAAACCAAATTGATCATGGTTTATGGTCTTTTTAATAGGTCGGTGGATTCAGTTTGCAAATATTTTTACATTTATGCTCATGAAGGATATTGATTTGTAGTATTCTTGTTTCGGTCTGTGCCTTTGTCTTTTTTTGATATTACTGTGATATTGGCTTCATAGAATGAGATTAGAAGTATTCGCTCCTTTAATATTTCATGAGACTTTTGGTTTACTTCTCTTTTAAAGGTCTTGTAAAATTCAACTCTGAATGCCTTTGGTCCTGACCTTTTATTGTTGGGAGACTATTACTAATTCAAAATCATTGCTTATTGTTGATTTATTTCAGTTTTTAAAAGTATCTTCTTGGTTCAATTTTGGTAGACCACTTGTGTCTAGAAATTTATGCATTTCTTTTAGACTCCAGTTTATTAGAATAAATGTTTTCGAAATAGTCCTTAATGATTCTCTGGACCTCAGTGCTGTGTGTTGTAATTTCTCTCTCTTTTTTTTTAAATCTCTAATTGTATTGATTTGGATATTCTCTCTCTCTTTTGGTTAGACTGGTTCAGGCTTTTTTTCACTTTAATAAAATATTTTATTTAATCCACAGTATCCAAAATTTTATTTCAACAAGTAATCAGTATAAAATTATTAAACATCTTAAATAACTTTTTATACTAATTCTTCATACTCCACAGTTTGAGTTTGCAATGTTTCACATGCTCACCAACCACGTGTAGCTAATGAAAAATGTATTAGAATGTGCAGACCTCAAACAATAACTGCTCAAAAATTAAATACCAGAAACCTCTATTTTATTCCAAGTTATAAGCCAAAGGCAAGACCATAAGCTGGAATCAAATATTCCATTTTAGGCCTTAGTACCTTTCATTTAGACTTTTAATCACTGTTTACATGGATACACTTTAAATATTAGAGTACACTTAGATCAGCACCCTTTTAGTATCTAAAATTTTTTTACTAGTATGTTTGTGATACATAATAAATACATTAATCACGAAGAATTGGTGCATACACATCGCATCTTTTTTTTTTTTTTTTTTTTTTTGTGGGTACCGGGGGGACGACCTCAGGACCTCGCGCGCCAACAGGCACCCGTGCCGCTGAGCGATATCACCAGCCCCTTTTTCGTATGTGGGTTCCGGGAGTCGAACTCGGGCCTTCGCGCTTGCAAGGCAGGCGCTTAAGCCGCTGAGCCGTCTCACCGGCCCACACATCGCATCTTGATCCTTTTTACTTTTTACTTTTATTTTCCCTCTAATCTCTCCCATATCTCCCCATTCACAGATTTCCTTCCTATCTGTATAGAGTCTATTGACATGTTTACTGTGATCTATCTCTTATTTTGCTCTTTGAATTGTTTTCTTAAATTATATAAGATAAACTATGCAAAATTTAACCTGTTGTGCCTCATTTACTTCACATAGCATTATGGCCTCAGGGAGCACCTATTTTCCAACAAATGACTCACGTCTATCCTTTTTTATGGCACAGCATTGCCCCATTGTGTTTATATACCACACTTTTATCCATTCATTTGGGAATGGACATATAGGCCACTTCTAGGTCTTGCTATTATGAGTTGTGAAGCTACAAACATGGAAATGCATGCATCACTGTAATATGATGTCTGGAATTTCTACATTTTGTTATTTTGAGGAATCTCCATACTAATTTTTCATAGTGACTGTATTAGTTTACATTTCCACAAATAATGTAGAAGAGTCTTTTTCCTATAACCTCATCAGCACTGTGTGTGTGTGTGTGTGTGTGTGTGTGTGCTTTTGATAGCCATTTATACCAGAGTAAGAGGAAATCTCAGTGTTGCTTAGATTTGACTTTTTTCTAATGGCCAACGATGCTGAACATTTTTTTATGTATCTATTGGCCACTTGTACCTCTTTAGAGAAGTGTATATTTATTTTAATTGCACATTTTTGATAGGTTCTTTTATTTTAGCAGGTCAATTTTTAAAGTTCTTTACATATTCTAGATATTAGTCTTCTGAGGAATATGCGGCGAAAATTTTCCCATTCTTCAAGTTGTCTCTTTACTCTGTAGTTTGTTAATTTTGATGTATATTACATGTGATATAATCCCATTTCTTTTTTTTTTTTTGTGGGTACCAGGGGGTCGACCTCAGGACCTCGTGCGCCAGCAGGCGCCCGTGCCGCTGAGCGATATCACCGGCCCCTTTTTCGTATGTGGGTTCCAGGTGTCGAACTCAGGCCCTTGCGCTTGCTGGGCAGGCGCTTAAGCCGCTGAGCCATCTCACCGGCCCATCCCATTTCTTGATTGTTGGTCTTATTTCTTGTGCAATTAATGTTCTGTTCTGAAAGTTCTGTTGTTTCTGACTTTGTTTCTGACTTGAAGAGTTTTACCATTCTTTATTTCGGTAAATTCAATGTTTCTACTTTTTATATCTAGGTCTTTGATTCATTTTAATTTGACTTTAGTACATGATGAGACGTGTGGTTCTATCTTCATTCTTCTGTATGTAGATAAGGTATTGTCCCAGCATGTTTTACTAAAGAGACCATCTTTTCTCCAGTGTATGTTTTTGACACCTTTGTCAAAGATTGGATGGCTGGATGTGCCTGGGGTTGTTTCTGCATTTTCTATTCTGTTCCATTGATCCACATATATTTTTTGTGCCAATACCTTGCTCTTTTTTTTTTTTTTTTTTTTTTTCCCACTGCAGCTTTGTAATGTAACTTGAAATCCATGGCTGTGGTGCTTTCTGCTGGCCCTTGTTGCACAGGATTTCTTTTGGTATTCTGAGTTTCTTCCAGTTCTATATAAATGTTAGTATTTTTTTTCTAGTTCTGTGATGAATGTTGTTGGTATTTAGATTGGTATTTAATTAAATCTGTATATCATTTTTGGTAATATGGCCATTTTGACAATGTTGGTTTTGCCTATACTGAAACAGGAACTCCCTTTCCATTTTCTGATGTTCTCTTAAATATCCTTTTTCAGTATAATATCATTATCATTATAAAAACCTTTCACTTTTTAAATTAGGTTAATCTCTATATATTCAGCTTTTTGGGGATATTGTAAATGGTGTTGTTTTCCAGATTTCTTTTTTGATTGGCCAATTATTAGTGTACAGGAACACAATTACATTTTGTGTATTGATTTTGTATCCTGCTACTTTGCTGAATTTGTTTAATAGGTCTAAAGTCTCATGGGGGAATTTTTTGGGTCTTCCACATAAAGAATTATGCCATCTGTGAATAAAGATAGCTTGACTTCTTTCTTTCTATGTATGTCCTTTTCATTTTTTTCTCTTGTCTGATTATTCTGGCTAAAGTTTCAAGTATTATATGATTTGGGGTGGTTATCAATTTTGTATATCTCTTAAAATAACCAGGTCTTTGTTTTATTGATCTTTTTTATTGTTTATTCAGTTTCTACTTATTAATTTCAACTTTCAGCTCTATTCTTCCCTTCTGTGGGGTTTTGTTTTGGTTTGTTCTTATTTTTATAAGACCTTGAAAACATTATATTCTTCATTTGAGATGTCTCTACTGTTTGATTTAGGCACTCTTAGCTTTAAATTTGCCTTTTAAATTGGCTTTTGCTGTATCACAAATATTCTCATATGCTGTGTTTACATTTTCATTTTTTCTAGGAATCTTTAAATTTAGCATTGATTTCTTCCATGATTCACTGATCATTCAAAAGTGAATTGTTTGAGAAGGAAACAATGGTAGAGTGCTGAGTGTCAGTTACTCAGCTTCTCTAGAACAAGTCCTGAGAGTCTGGAAACAACAGCCTGGAGAGAAATCAAAGGGATTCCAAGCCATATGAGATCCACAAGGGAACTGACAGAGGAGAAGAAGAACATAGGATTCACTGCTGCAGCAGAAATAGCTCACTGCTGCAAACCTGAGACTAAGCGGTACGGCTGGAGCACCTGTGTAGCTGACCTGGTTGGCAGGGAGTCAGTGAAAGCAACTTTGCTCCTCACTGGGAGACTGAGACCTGACCTGGACAAGGAGTCTCATGCATCAGAGGCAGCACTGAGAACATGAGACACTTTCCTGAGTGGTCCACCCCAGTCATCAGTTGGTGAGTGAACCAGAGCAGTGGAGCCCTGCACCCAGTCACGTGGAGTAGCAGCTGGTGGGCAGGACAGTTATTTTATCTCAAAGTGCTCTGGGGCTCAAACTCCAGCAGCAGAACAGCCCCAGGGTCATTTCAGTGCCAACATCTGGAAATGGAAGGAAGGAAGGGCCATCCAGTCACAGTAGACAGCTAACAGTTGCACAGCAGACTGGGGGGAACTCAGCTGAGAAGCAGGAGCTGGGACCCAGACTCCATTCAGGTGAACTCCAAAAGCCAGTCTTAGCTCTAGCTACAAAGGACTAGAAGAAGTCTCATGCTCTGTGGTATAAGCAGGCAAGTGGCCTTGGATGGTGATGGGACAAGGGCACCCTCTGCCCCCTATGCTGTGACCAGCAGTTCAAGCAAATAGCTTTAGGCAGGACAAGGGCACCACCACCTGCCCTGTGACCAGCAGACAAATGGCCTTGTCTAGCTACAGACAAGGGTACTCCCCTCACCCTACCACCAACTCGTGCAAGAGTAGTCAGCGGTGTGGCCAAGATCAGCCCCGAACTCAGCAGTAATCCTATTGCTGACTTGGAGTTATTCAGTACTGATTCTGGCTCTGACTAGGGAACTAACACCAAACTGGGGGCACCAGAGGAAATTTTTAAAAATATTTTTTCAATTTTAATTTTTAAATTTTTGGGGGAATTTTATAGGTTTTGACTTATTATTTGGTTTGTTTTCTCTGTCTTGTCTTTCTTTGCTCATTGATCTTTCTGTATTCTCTGATATTTACAGATGAATAAACACTGTCTCTAGTATTCCTGTTTTGCCTCAAAATTCTTTTCTTTTCTTCTTCATTCTTTCTCTCCTGTCCTCTTCTCCAGCTTCCCAAAGTTTGGGTGATCATCCTTATTCCTTCAGCCTTGCTTTACTATATTTCTCTTCAGCTATTGCTCTGTTTTGTCCCATATCCTTCTTAAATTCCCCTTACCCAAAGGATAAAATCATCCTACCAAGGAGAAACTCACTGCATACAAATTCCTGGTCTATGTTGGATGTTGTTATATAACTATAGATCTTGCTTCTGTGGTCAGAGATATAAAATTAGCAATTACCATAGATTATCAATTTCTAGGCTGTGCTTGATGATATTGTTATTGTTAATTGTACTACTTTAGCCAAGATGCCATTCGTGTTGTAATCAGTTGTCCACCCTTGTATGATAACACTGTATTGATCTGGTATCGCAATCATCCCCACAGCACAATACCAAAAAACTGAGTGCTGAGCCAAATAGATAGCAACATATCATCCCTAATAAAGTGGGAAGATAGGATCTTGGGACAGACACAAAGAACACCTAGGAGACATCTCAGAGGAAAAAACATTTTCTAGGGAAGCTTTGATAGCAGTGATAAAGCCACTTAACAGTAGAAAAATACAAACAAAAACACAGAAAACAAATTAAAATTTAAAAAAACAGAAAAATGAGAAGATGCAGAGGCAAAATGCAATCCCAGACTTCCAGCCTGCCAAGGACAAATCCAGGGGACAATGAGATAGAGGAAATCAGAAGCCATTCATCTGAATTTACTGGAATGATAGTAGAAGAAATAAAAAAATATATACATGAGGCTATAGAGGACATCAAAACAGAATTAATCTCCCAGGTTAAAAAAAAAAAGATGACTACCATAATGAAGGATTTGCTCAGCAAATCTAGAGTAGACATAGATAAAAAATACGGAAGCATAAAAAATAAAAGAAACCATGAATGCCCAACATAGGAAAGAAATGGAACCCATGAAACAGATTCAAATAGATATCCAGGAAATTAAAAATTTCACTGGAAGTTTGCAAAAGTGTATGAAAGAAAGTTAAGATAGAATTTCAGACCTAGAACACAGAATCATGGTTAGCAATCATGAAAAGAAAGTTCTCTTAAAAATAGAAAAGGACCATAAAAAACAATCCAACAACTGCAGGATGTTGCAAAGAACAACATAAGACTGATAGGACTCAATGAAAATGCAGGGATCAGCACAAATGACATAAAATACCTGTTTAGAGAAGTAATAGCAGAAAACTTCCAAAGCATGGAAAAAGAAATTGATATACAGATAAGTGAGGCATACAGAATTCCATTTAGTCATGACCAAAATAAATCTACACTAAGGCATGTAATAATCAAGATTACAGAAATTCAGCACAAGAACAGAATATTAAAAGCTGTTAGAGAAAAGAAACAAATCACCTACGAAGGAAAGCCCATCGGAATCACAGCAGACTTTTCAACACAAACCCTTAAGTCAAGGAGAGCTTGGAGTGAAGTGTTTCAAGCCTTGAAAGAAAACAACTTCCAACCCAGATTGATGTATCCTGCAAAATTATCTTCCAGAATTAATGGAGAAATAAAATACTTCCATGATAAAGAACAACTGAAGAAATTCATGATAACCAAGCCAGCTCTACGAAGAGCTCTGAAAGATATTCTAGAAAGAGAAAACAAAGCCCACAATTCCAAGAGTACCAATAGAAAGAAGCCATCAGGCAAGACAGCAATTAAACAGAGGGTAAAGACAGGGAACCATCAACAGGAAAATTATATGACAAAGACAAGACAATATATATCAGTTATAACAATCAATGTAAATGGTTGCAATTAACCAACCAAAAGAAATAGACTGGCAGAATGGATCAAGAAGCAAGATCCAACAATATGGTGAATTGAAGAAATACAGTTAACTCAAACATAAATTCATACACTGAAAGTCAAAGGATGGAAAACAATACTCCAAGAGACAGGAACCCAGAAAAAAGCAGGGGTAGCTATTCTATTCACAGACAATGTGAACTTAAATCCAAGACTGATCAAAATAGATACAGAAGGCCACTACATACTTGTTAAGAGAAAACTACAAGAAGAGATAACAATCATAAATATATGCACCAAATATAAGGGGAACACATATAAAGCAAATATTAACAGACATAAAAAATCTAATAAGCACTAACACACTTGTAATGGGGGACCTTAATACACCATTGTCATAAATAGATCAACTAGACAAAAAATTAGCAAAGAAATATCAGAATTGAACCAAACCTGTGAACAAATGGATTTAGTAGATGTCTAGAGAGTGTTCCGCCCTACAACATCAGAATATACATTCTTCTCAGTGATGTAGAAGATGTTCTCCAAAATAGGCCACGTACTTGCCCATAGAACATGTTTTATTAAGTGCAAAATAATTCAAATTATCCCATGCATATTATCAGACCATAATATAATGAAACTGGAAATGAATGGCAAAATAAATGACAAAAACTCCATAAACACGTGCATATTAAATAGCACCCTACTGAACAACCAATGGGTGACAGATGAAATTAATGAAGAAATTAAACAGTATCTACAGCTAAACGAGAACACAGATACAACATACCAGAACTTACGGAACACAGTGAAAGCAGTCCTAAGAGGAAAATTTAATAGTGGTGAATTCTCACATCAGGAAACCTGAATGAGCTCAAATAAATGACCTAATGTTGAAACTCAAACTATAGAAAAAGAAGAACAAATCAAGCCCAAAGGTCATACAAGGCAGAAATTAATGAATTAACACTAAGAAAAAAAAATAAATGAATCAAAGTGTTGGTTCTTTGAAAGATGAAATAAAATTGACAAACCCTTAGGCAACCTTATCATAAAAGGAAATAAAAGACTCAAGTTCATGCAATTTGGAATGAAAAGGGTGAAATCACAATGGATCCTATGGAAATCCAGAAGATCATCCATACCTACTCTGAGAACTTTTACTCTAATAAAATAAAAAACACAAAAGAAATGGACAGATTACTATATACATATTAATTACCAGAGTTGAATCAAGAATATATAAAAATTCTAAATAACCCAATATCAGTCAATGAAATTGAAGAAATAATTAAAAACTTACCACCTAAGAAAAGCCCAGGTCCTGATAGATTCACTGCTGAATTCTATAAGAAATTTAGAGATGATCTAATGCCATTACTTGTCAAACTCTTTAATGAAATTTGAAGAAAAACAATACTCCCAAAGTCATTCCAGGAAGCAAATATTACCTTGATATCAAAACCAGAGAAAGACCTAACCAAATAAAGAAAACTATAGACCAATCTCTCTAATGAACATAGACACAAAAATCCTCAATAACATACTAGCAAACATGGGGCCGGTGAGATAGCTCAGTGGCATCAGCTCCTGCCTGGCAAGCGCAAGGTCCTGAGTTCAACTCCTAGAACCCACATACAAAAAAAGGGCCAGTGATATCACTCAGCAGCACGGGCGCCTCCTGGTGCACGAGGTCCTGAGTTCAACCCCTGTACTGACAAAAAAAAAAAAGATACCAGCAAACAGAATGCAGCAAATCATCAAGAAGATTATACACCATGACCAAGTAGGATTCATACCAGAGATCCAGGGATGGTTCAACATATGCAAATCAATACATGTAATACACCATATTAACAGAAATAAAGATAAAAAATCACATGATCATCTCAGTAGAAGCAGAAAAAGCATTTGACAAAGTCCAACACAAATTCATGATAAAAAACCTACAGATAATTGGAATCAATGATCTTTATCTCAATCTGATAAAAACCATCTATGACAAACAAACAGCCAACATCACACTAAATGGACAAAAATTGAAAGCTTTCTCTCTAAAATCAGGAACAAGACAAGGTTGTCCACCTTCACCATTCCTATTCAATATAGTTCTGGAAACATTAGCTAGAGAAATTAGACAAGAGAAAGAAATAAAGGAATAAAGATAAGAAAGGAAGAAGTTAAATTATCTTTATTTGCAGATGACATGATACACTACATAGAAGACCCCAAAAACTCCACCAAAAGACTCTGAGAACTAATAACCAAATTCAGTTGTGTAGCTGGATACAAAGTCAACACTCAAAAATCAATAACATTCCTGTACAAAATATCAAACTCACTGAGAGAGAAATTAGAGAAATCATACCTTTCACTATAGCATCGAAAAATGGGCCAGTGATTATCGCTCAGCGGCACGGGCACCTGCTGGTGCGCAAGGTATCCTGGGCAACAAAGGCAAAGCAAGGGGCACCAGAATCCCTGACTTAAAATGATATATACTACTGAGCTACATGCTAAAATCAGCATGGTACTGACAAAAAAACAGACCTGAGGATTGATGGAACAGACTAGAAGAGGCAGAAACAACTTCAAAAACACTGAGCCACCTTATCTTTGACAAAGTGGACAAATGCTTTTCCTGGAAGAAAGATAGCCTCTTTAATAGAAGGTGCAGGAAAAACTGGCTTTCTACACGCCAAAAATGAAAACTAGATCCATGTATATAACCATGCACTAAACTAAAATCAAAATGGATCAAAGATCTAAATATTAAAACAGAAACACTAAATCTGCTGGAAAAGAGAAGAGGTAGAACTCTTGAAGACATAGGAATAAGCAAAAACTTCATGAACAATGTCCCAAATGCATGGGAAATACTACAAAGAATCAACAACTGGGATCTCATCTTATTAAAAAGCCTTTGCACAGCAAAAGAAATCACCAAAAGAGTGAAAGACAACCCACAGCATGGGAAAAAATCTTAGCCAGTTGTTCTTCAGAGAAAGGACTAATATCTAGAACATATAAAGAATTGAGCAAAATCAGACCCCCCAAATTTGTTTATATATTTATTTATTTATCTATTTGGTACCAGGAATTGAACTCAAGACCTTGCTCTTGCCAGGCAGGCACTTGTGCCGCTGAGATATAGCCCCAGCACAGACCCCCCAAATTTAAAGACCCAATCCAAAAATAGTCTTCTGAAATGAATAGACACTGCTCAGAAGAATTACAAATGACAAATAAAAGCATGAAAAAATGTTCAACCTCACCGATCATTTGAGAAATGCAAATTAAAACAATGCAGAAAGAATGACTATTATCAAGAAATCAACCAATAACAAATGCTGGTGGGGCTGTGAGGAAAAAGGAACACTTCTCCATTGTTGTTGCAAATGCAGACTAGTGCAACTACTGTAGAAATCAGTGTGGAGATTCTTCAAAAAATTAGGACTGGAGGTTCCATTTGAGCCAGATATTTCCATCTTGGTATCTTCCCAAAAGAATTAAAAGTATCATGCCACAGTGATGTATGTGCACCCATGTTTACAGCAGCACAGTTTATAATAACTAAATCTTGGAAACAACTCAAATGCCCATCAACCAAGGAATGGATAAAAAGATGTGGCTTTTTTTTATACAGTGGAGTACTACTCAGCAATAAAGAAGGATAAACTTGAGACATTTATAGCTAAATGGATGGACCCTGAGACCATACTCTTGTTTTTTTTTTTTTTTTTGTAGGTACCGGGGGTCAACCTCAGGACCTCGCACGCCACCAGGGGCCTGTTCTGCTGAGCGATATCACCCGCCTTTTTTTTTTTTGTATGTGGGTTCTGGGAGTCTATCTCGGGTCCTCGTGCTTGCCAGGCAGGCGCTTATGCCACTGAGCCATCTCACCGGCCCCTGAGACCATATTCTTAAGTGAAATAAATTGGACACATATGTGTAAATATCGCATTGTCTCACTGGTGTAAGAAATTGAAAGTGTAAATAAGAAACAAAATGTATAATAGATAAAATATATGATAGATATTGTGAAATAAGAAGTAATTGTTCAAAAGTAAAGGGGAATTTGGCAAGAGGATGGCAGGGAAAAGAAAAAAATGAGATAAAAGGATAAATGGAAACAAATCTTTGTAAATAAGAAAGGGAAGAGGGGTTGAAGAGGGGGAGGGGAATGGGGAAAAATCAGAAATAAGACATATCAGGTACAGGTACAAATTCCCTGTAATGAATGTGATCAGTATGTATACCTAAATTGTACTAATAAATTTAATCAAAGAAAAAAAAAACCAAAAGTGAAGTTTTCAATGTACATATCTGTGTTGCATTATGATCAGGTAAGATAAACATTATTTCATTGCATTATGATCAGGTAAGATAAAAATGATTTCTTTTTCTTTGTATTTATTTTGTGGCCTCAAGTGTTTTCTGTTTGGAGAACTTTTCATGAGGTTCTGAAAAAATGTGAATTCTGTAGGTGTTGGATAGAATATTTTGTACAAAGCATGATAATAATAAACAATGAATGTTCAAATATAAAAAGAAAACATACTACAGGAAAAGACACATCACAATTAATCTTCTCAAAATACTCCTCTTGAAAGAACACTTGTCCCATTGTCCTTCCCACAAGCAGTTTTGTGAAAACATTTTGGTGTGTCCTCATCCACCTATTCACTGAATCTGGCACTATGTGACTTCTGGCTTTTCTCAAAAGTCAAAATGATCGTGAAAGTAAATATTTTGAATCAGTTCAGGACACTGAGGCAGCCCCAATGGCATAACTTAAGATACTTAAGAAAGAGCACTTCCAGAACTGCTTAAGCAAGTGGAAAGAATGACAAGATAAATATGTTCAAGTGAGGGTGAATATATTCTCGGGGCAACATTTTCACCATATTTTCTGATTCCACCTTGTAGATACTTGTTATATTTCATTTGATCTATGTTGAAATTAGATCTGTTTTTTTTTTATTGATTTCTTTTTTTGTTTTTTCTTGGATGACATTTATTTGCAAGAGTGGAGTTCTGGAATCACACGGTATTACTGTATTAGGGCCTATGTGAATACTGCTCATGTTGAGTAATTGCTTTTTAAAATTTCACACACCAATATTTTGTGTGTATATATTTAAAATTGTTATATCTTCTTGGTGAATTGTTTTTTTACCAATATTAGTGAACTTCGTTGTATCTTCTAATTTTGTCTTAAAATCTGCTTTGTCAGATGAATATAGCTACTCCTGCTTGCTTTGAGATTCCATTTGCATAGAGTATCATTTCTCATCATTTCACTTTCAGTCTGTGTACGTCTTCGCTGGTGAGGTGTATTTCTGACAGGTAGCAGGAAGTTGGTGTTGTTTTTTAATGTAATCTGTCAATTTGGTTTTTTAAATGGAGAATTAAAATGGAGAATTAAATGGAGAATTAAATGGAGAATTAAATGGAGAATTAAAATGGAGAATTAAATGGAGAATTAAAACCATGTACATTCAGAATTATTATTATATATATTTTGCTGTTTTTCTAGTTTTGGAGTTTTTTCTAATTCTCATTTTTTTATGTACTTTTACTCTTCTGTGTAGGATTCTTTCCAGTATCTCTCTAATGCTGGCTTAATGGTCATAAAATTCTTTAATTTGTGTTAATCTTGGAAGATCTTTATTTCTCCTTCAACTCTGAAAGGTAGCTTTGCTTCAGATAATAACCTAGATTGACTATTACGTTTTTTCTACATGAAACACATAATTCTATGCCCTCTTGGCCTTTAGAGATTAATTAGAAAAATTTGCATTTATTGTGATAGTTTCGTCTGTCTTACCAACTTGTACTTTTCTCATTAAGCTTTCAATATTCTTTCCTTGTTCTGTATTTTTGACATTTTAACGATAGTATGACGTGGAATTTTTTCTGCCCATGACTGTGTAGGGTTCTAAATTCTCCTGTACTTGGATGCCCCTATCTTTCTCAAGTCCTTGGAGATTTTTTGCTAGTATTTGAATTGAATAGATTCAAATACTGTAGTGTTTAAATACTAAATACTATTAATATTAAATACTATATAATATTTAAATACTATAGTATTTGAATTGAATAGATTCAAAGAGATTCAAATACATTGAATAGATTTTTTATGTCTTTAGTCTATACCTCAGTACCTCTTCTATGCCAAAAGTTCATAAAGTTTGTCTTTTGACCAGACTTCTTGAATATTTTTTTCAACATGTTGTATTTTTTAAATTGCTGAGTGAAATACTTCACCAACATTTTCCTCAAGCCCCTAAATCTGTTTTCTGCTGGATTCAGTCTATCAGTGATGCTTTCCACTGATTTGACTTAATGCAGTTTTCATGTCCAAGATTTCTGTTTGGCTCTTCTTCAAAAATCTCTATCTCTTTGTTGAATTGCACCTTCATACCCTGGATTTTATTCCTTAATTCATTCAGCTATTCATTTACATACTGTTTAAATTCATTAATTATTTAGAAGTCAATCTTTTGAATTCTTTGTCTGGCACATCATCCACTTCAATATTTTTGAATTCAGTTATGGAACATGGTGAAGTTAGGTTGCCTTATTTTAATCATACTTCTTGTGTTTTGATGTTGATTTTTGTGTATCTTTTGGCATGGATATCTCTCCCATTTTTATATGATGGTCACCTTACTAGTGAGTAGCCTTCATTTGAAGTCTTGATTACCCACACCAGTCAGAGAGGAGGAAATAAAGCATGGAAATGATGATGACCCAAAACAAACCAGATACTGAAATACAATAAAAGCCCCTTAAAATGAGCAGTTGTAGCACCACTAACAATAGTAAAGTAAGCAGCAACAATAATATAGAGTAATCTAAAAGCTAAAATTAGTAAAAGTTAAAGTAGTAATAATAAAATAATAAAAATGAAGATGAGGGGAAAAATGGAAAAAGCAGCAAAAGAAAAACAAAGAAATACAAGGAAGATTAGATGAGAAAGGGGAGGAGATAAAATCTAATAAAATATTTAAAAAGAAAATATAATTATGTAAAAACAACAGGGGAAACAGAAAACAACAGAAAATAAAAAAAAAAAAAAAAGGGAGGAGAAGAGTAAAAGAAAAACATCCAGGAAAGAAAAAGAAAATGAAAGAGACCGTTCAAAAGGAAAGAGAAACTGGGATGGAGGAATGGAGAAAAGAAGGAAGGGAAAAGCAAAAAAAAAAAAAATATGTATATATATATATATATACATATATATATATACACACATATATATATATAAAAGATAGTTAAGATAGACATACTACTAATTTTGCTTAGTTCATTGAAAACAAAGGCTTGTGCTAATATTGTTTGGACAACTGAATGCCAATATCTTGTACTCTGAGTAACTAATTTAAAGATAACAATACGCAATGTATTAACCATTGTTACCCTATTATGTTGTTTTGAAATTTTATTCTATTTTTTTCCTTTAAAATAAAAATTAAAAAAAAAGAAAATGAATAAAAGAATATCCTCCACATTGAGGTGTTCCGTTTGGCATAATTTCTCTCCAGAACCTGTTTTATTGGACCTCTATCCTGGCATTTTCAGACCCATGTTTCTTATCTCTTTCACCGTGCTTTTTTAACTTTCTTGTCATCTTTTTCTTGATTCTTGAAGATCATTTTATTTTTTATTTTTATTTTTGAGACAGGGTCTCACTATGCAGTCCAGCTGGCCTTAAATTCATGGATCCTCCTGCCTCAGACTCCATAAGGCTGGGGTTACAGGCAAACACTTCCACACCGAGGTTGTGAAGCTCTTTCAACCTTTCCTCGGAAAAGTTTCTCCGTTGTTGCTCTTAATTCTTCTCATTTGCAAGTTCATGTGAAGGACACTTGTATTCTGCCACATTAAGCAAATATTTTCTGAAATTTATTTTTAACTGATACAAAAAACATAAATGAAGTAGCATGTAATGTTTCAAAGCATGCTATGTTGCATAATGTTTAAATCAGGCTAAACATATCTGTCTCCTTAAACACGTCATTCATTTATAGTAAAAGCATTAAAATCCTTACTTCTAGCTTTTTGAAATATGTAGTATATTATTGTTATCTATAGTCACTTGCATTGTGAAATAGCACACCAAAATTACTTGCTCCCAACTCACTATAACTTAGAATCCATCAATGAACTCTTTTCCACTTCCTACTTTCCTCTGACTCTAGTAATCATCATTCTACTCTCAACTTCAATGACATCAATTTTTTTAGATCTCATCTATTAGTGAAATCATGCAGCACTTGTCTTTCTGTGTGTGGCTTATTTCACCTAACACAGTGATCTCTAGATCCATCAGAAGAACAACATCCATGTTGTTAAAAATGTCAGGAAGAAAAAAGATATCTTAATAAAATAATTAATTCATATTAAGGTCAGAATTTCTTTTTGCAACCTGACCAACATTAGTGGCCATTTGTGGTTATCGATGCTTTCATTTAAATTTTGACGTTCACACACACTGAAACTTATGGTAAGCTCTAAATAATTGCTGGCCTTAAGCAACTTTGATGAAATGGGCAATGAGCAATTAAGAATTTTAAGGCTCTGAAACATACTTCCTTAATACTGATTCATAGCCACAATAAAGACTATATCAGGAAAAATGTGGTATTTTTATACAATGGAGTACTATTCAGCTATAAAGAAGGATAAACTGGAGACTTTTATAGGTAAATGGATGCAACTCGAGAAAATACTCATAAGTGAAATAAATCGGATGCACATGTGTAATCATTGTATTGTCTCTCTAGTATGAGAAACTGAAAGAGTAAATAAGATCCAAAATGTACAATAGACATGATGAATCAAAAAGAAACTGGTCAAAAGGAAAGAGACTGGAATAGGGAAAAGAAAGAAGGGAAAGAGAAAAAAAATTGTATATATATATAAGATGGTTAAGATAGATACACTACCAATTTTACTTAGTTCATTGAAGAGTAAGGTTTGTGCCAATAATGTTTGGACAATTGAATGCTAATGTCTGGTATCCTGAATAACTAACTTAAAGATAATAATACGTAATGCATTAACAATTGTTAACCTCATATTATGTTGTTTTGAAAATTTGTTCTTTTTTTGATTTGTTTTGTTTTTTCTTCTCTTAAAAAAAAAAGACTATATCAGGAGGATACCAGAAAATAATACAAAATAATCTTTTGGTTTAAGGCTGTTGCTTGTCAGCCAGACTCTTCTCTACAAATCGTTACACCTTGACCATCAAATTCAATATGCATGTGTTATTTCTAAGACATAAGTATGTGATGTATAAAGGAATCTTTGGAGCACATATTTTGCTAAAATATAACATGTACAAGAAGGGTGAACAAAAAAAGAGTGAACAGATCATAAGTGTATAACTCAGTGAGACGTCTTTGCTAATGAATACATTGATGTAATCACTGCTCAGATCAGGAAATAGAATAATTTTCAATAGCCCAGAAACATTCCCTTTCAAATTTATGCCACCAATTAATTCTACACATTCCATGCCACCAATTAGGTCTCCATGTCTTTTAATTCACTGGCCAATTTTATTCTTTTTTCAGTAACAAAAAGATTTAGTGATTAATATAACAGTGACAATGCTTAGGTTGTTCTGCAACTTTTCATTGCTTTCATAAAATTGATTAAATTATTAATACACTTTAAAGTTTGTTAAACAACATATACTTTCGTAACAGATACAAAGTTTTGGGTAAGCATTAGTTATTACATGCAAAGATTTTAGAATAGTACCTATAATTTCATAAATAATAAACAGTGAACTCATTAATTGATAAATACTTGATAAATTGAACTGTCTGAAAATGCGGATGTCAAGAAAGCTGAACCAGATATCATCTATGTTTACACTATTCAGAAGTGAAAGCCAACAAGCTTCTGAATTTGCTGAAACAAACACAATAAATATTTTAATGTCTCCATGTTTTTGAACTTTATACTATTTTATATCTTTTGTGGTGCTATTGATGGAACCCAGGGTTTCATGTAAGCTAGGAATGTTCACTACCACTGAGATGAATCCTACACCTGTTTTGGAACTTTAAATAAATAAAATTAATTTCTATTCTTTTATTTGCTTTGTTTCTTTGATTTACATTATCAATGTTATTGTAAATATTTTATTCTAATTACTATTCAGCATGAATATACTGTAATTTATAAATCAACTCTACTGTTAAAAAACATTTGTTTCCATTTTTGCAGAATACAAATAGTACTACAATAGAATTCTTTTGTCTTCGTATAAACATATTTTTGCGTCTTTGCAGAATATATACATAGGAGTAAATGTGCTTGATCATAGATTATGCATATATTTAGCTTTAGTAGATATTGCCAGTGTATGAGAGTTAAATTGACAATCTCATGAACATTTGGTGTTATCCTTCTTAATTTTAACCATTCTTCTGTTATTGTAGCTTTGCTTTGCATTTTCATGAAGTGTAATAACTATGAGCATGGATTCATGCTTATTGTCCACTTGATGTCATTTTTCATGAAGTATGTAAGTCTTTTGTGCATTTAAAAAACTGGATCATTTGTTTAATACTAATTTGTAGGAACTTTAGGTACAAACCTTCTTTTATTTAAATGGAAAATGTATTCTTTTTGTATAACTCACTTTTACACTGTCTTACATCTGTCTTTTAAAAAATGTTATTAATATTCATGTCTTCTAATTGATCAGTCTCCTTTTTCATGGTTAGTGCTTCTGAGATTTTGTTTAAAATTCCTTGGCGTACTCTAATATAATTTCCTGTGTTACCTTTAGATTTATAAAATTTTACACTCTCCATTTAATCTTAAAATGCATTGGAAAGTGATCTCTTGATGGTATGATGGAAAGGCCAAAATTCACTTTTGCTTTTTCTCCTCATGGAGGTATATCATGGCCTCAGCACTGTTTAATAAAAATCACCATTTTTCTACTACAGTGTTATGACTTCTGTTGCAAATCATATGGCCGCATATGTTTTGCTTTGTTTCAGAATTCTCTATTGTGTTTCATTGTTCTATTTACCCCTCCTTGAATCAATATTGCATCATCTGCAAGAATAACTCTTACAATTTTGATCTCCAAAAATACCTCTCTCTCTTTTCTCTCCCTCCCTCTCCCTCTGTCTCTCTCTCCCTCTCCCCCTCTACCTCTCTTTTTTTTGTTTTTGTGATTCTAGGGATTTATGTCAGGTCACTGACATGCTAGGAAAGTATTCTAAGACTAAGCCACACTCTCAATCCTAGGTATTTTAAGTACTAGAGTAAATTTACACACACACACACACATTATTATGGCTTGTGTCTAGATGTCCCCCCAAAGCCTCATGTGGTTATAGGTGGGACTTTTCAGACATGGCAGGATCTAGAGTGTGTGATGCTGGGATTAAGGGTGTGTGATTACTAAATTAGTCTGCTGATTGGTTTGGCATAGTTCTGGGTGTGAATTATGGAAAGGCCCACACTGGGTGTGAATGCTACCTGCCCTAAGGATGTGTAGCCTAGATAGACTATAAAGGACAGAAAGAGGGATGCTGTCATCACTCACCACTTGCTGCTTTTGTTGCCTTTTCCCTACCATGAACTGTTTTTCCTCTGTAGTGGTTGTCTGGCATGCCACCCTTCCTTGGAGCCAGCCTATCATGGCCAGAAACCTCTACAAATTGTTAGCTAAAATAAACCTTTCCTCCTTAACTTTGAGTGTTGGGTATTTTGTCTCAGCAATGAGAAAAACAACCAAGACACTCATACACTGTACAAAACCTATAATTAGGATAGTATTGAATTTGAAAAATAATCTGTGGAGGAATTATTTACAATATTGTCTTCCAATCCATAAGCATGATATGTTTCACCATTTATTTGAGACTTATTTTAGTGTATTTTTTCCTGTATAGACATCTTGAAACTTGTTATCGGATTGTTCCTATGTCTTAAAGTTATATTTTTGGTGCTTGAAATAGTTTTTCATTTGCAAAACAAGGTTGTTTTACAATTTTCTTTTCTTTCTTTTTTTTTTTTTTTTTGTGGGTACCGGGGGTCGACCTCACCGGCCCTACAATTTTATTTTCTAATCGTTTTTGCTAGTGTACAAATTAAAATTTGCGCATTGAACTGGCTAAGTCCCTTTCTTCATTTTAATAATTTTTCTGTGGAATATCTTGGATTTTCTGTAGGATTCTTTAAAAGTGCCTGACCTGATAACATGAAAGGTTTTACTTTTGTCACATGAAAGGATTGCATAAACCCTTCCTGTGTTGTAGCTTTGGAAATGACTCCATGTGGAAAGCTGAGTCAAGGGCAGGCCATGCATGATTTCTTTTTCTTTTCTCAGAGGTCATAGCTTGTATTGCCTTCATCCTAGTGTCCAAAATGTTGTTTTACATAATTTGTGCAACTTTTTAGTTCTTTATGGTGGTAGGCAAATTCAATAATTACTTCATCATTATAGAAGTTGAAGCCAATTACAATTTTTTATTCAATATTTTGTCAATTATTTACCTACTTTTTATTTTTCTTTAGTGGTTGTTATACATTTTACAACACACAGCCTTGATTTAAAATATGTAGTAGAAATTTCTTGGTTTATCATTTCTTGGACAATACAAGAATTCTAGAATATCATATTTACCTTTCTTTAGACTTTTCTGTTAGTTTTGTCCTATTTGTGTTAATGTGTGTGTATCTGTGCACACATACTACATACACATATTTGATCTCAGAACAGTTTTCATTTGATATAGCCACTGTTATTTAAATTTGCCTACATCTTTATCATTTTCATTCCTTTTGTTATTTCCAATGCCTATAGCTATAAATGTCTCAAAATCTCATATTGGTCTATTATAGGTCTATTAGAGTAAAATTCTGTAGATTCTTATTTATTTGAATATGTTCTGATTCAACCTTCATTTTATTGAGTAAATGGTCAGATATAGCATTCTAATTTGGCAGTTATTTTCTTTTAAATTTTTAACAGGTTCATTTTTATTAGTACATGTTTAGAGTATGTAATAATTACATTCATCATGAGGAATTAGTACATATATATAACACGTCATAATTCTTGTCTCCTTTCCCTCCTTTCTTCCTGTTATCATTTGGTCTGCTTCACATTTGCGAAAGTAATATCTCTCTGGTTCCTATTATCTATCTTTTATTAAGCTTTTTAATTTATTTATTCCCTGGGTTTCTCCTATGAGGGAAATCATGCCATACCAAAGCTTGTGTATCTGATTTATCTCATTTAATATTATGGTCACAAAATGTGTGCATTTTCCTGCAAATGACTCAGATTTATCCTCATTTATGGCAGAAAAGAACTCCACTATGTATAAATATGACATTTTCTTTACCCATTTATCTGTTGATATTCATATAGGCTGCTTCCAAGATGTAGCTATTATGAATTGTGCTGCTATAAACATGGGTATGCATATATCACTGTAATATGATGTCTTTAACTGTTTTGGGAGAATATTTAGAGGAGGAATGCCTGGGTTTAATGGAATTTCTAGTGCTGGTTTTTTGAGGGATCTCCATACTGATTTCCATAGATGTTGTACTAATTTACATTCCCACCAACGATGTAGGAGGGTTCCTTTTCCCCCATTGCCTTGACAACATTTGTTATTATTTGATTTCTTGATGATAGCCATTCTTTTTGGAATAAGATAGAATCTCAGTGTTGTTTTAATTTGCCTTTTTCTAATAGCCAGAGATATTCAACATATGTTTTCATGTGTTTATTGGCCATTTTAAATTCTTCTGAGAAATGTCTGTTTATTTCAGTTGAACTTTTTAAATTTGGTCTTTTATTTTGGGGGCTACGTTTTTTGAGTTTTTTATGCATTTTGGATAATAGTCACCTGTTCAAGGAATATCTCCAAATTTTCTTTTCATTCTATAGGTTGCCTCTTCATTCTATTGTTTCCTTGTTGTGCAGAAGCTTCTTAATTTGATATGCTCCCATTTGTTTATACTTGATGGTATTTCTTATGCAAGTGTGGTTTAGTTTAGAAGTCTTTGTTTAGACCTATGTCTTCAACAATTTTACCAATTTTTCTTCCAGCAGATTAAGCATTTCTTTTTAAATATTTAGATTTTTGACTCATTTTGATTTTTAAGAGATATGTGTCTAGATTCAATCTACATGTGTATAGCCACTTTTCCCAACACCATTTGTTAAAGAGGCTATTTTCAATCCAGTATATATTTTTGGCTCCTTTGTCAAAGAGATCAGGTGGGTGAACATTAGTGGGTTTGTTCCTGCATCCTCTATTCTGTTCTATTGATCCACATGTCTTATTTTTGGGCCAATACTATGTTGTTTTTATTCCTGTAGCTCTGTAATATAACTCCTGCTCGGCTCTTATTGCCTAGGTTTGCTTTTGCTATTCTGGGTCTCTTCCTTTTCCAAATGAATTTTAGATAATTTTCTCTAGTTCTGTGAGGAATGCTGTTGGTATTTTGATGGAGATTGTATTAAATCTGTATATAAGTTTTAGAAGTATATCTATTTTGACAATATTGGTTGTGCCTATCCAGGAGTAGGGGATGTCTTTCCATTTTCTGATGTTCTCTTCAATCTCCTGTTTCACAGTACTATTTTTTTTTCTTTTTATTATAGATGACTTCCATTTCCTTTGTTAGGTTAATTTTAAGTATTCAATTTTTTGAAGCTATTATAAATTGTATTGTTTTCCTAATTTCATTCTTGATAGGCTCATGATTAGTGTACAGGGATGTTATTGATTTATGTGTGTTGGTTTTGTATTTCACCACTTTAGTGAATTTGTTTATTAATTCTAGGAGTCTTTCGGTGGAATTCTTCGTAAAGGATCATGTTGTCTGTGAATTGGGACAGTTTAACTTCTTTCTTTCCTATACATATCCATTTAATTTCTTTCTCTTGCCTGATTGCTCTGGCTAGAGTTTCAAGTACTATGCTGAACAGGAGTAGTGTTAGTGAATATCCCTGTCTTGTTCCTGATTTTAGAGGAAAAGCTTTCAGTTTTTTCTCATTTAATATGATATTAGCAGTAGGCTTTTCACAAATAGCTTTCATCAGATTGAGATAATGTTCTGCTATACCAGTTTTCTTCAGGGTATTAATCATAAACAGATGTTGAATTTTATGAAAGGCTTTTCTTTCCCTATTGAGATAATCAAGTGATTTTTCTCCTTGCTGCTGTTTATGTGATGTATAACCTTGATTGATTTGTATATGTTGAATCATATTTGCATCCTTTGGATAAAGTCTACATGACCAAGGTGTATGACATTTTTAATGATTTGTTATATTCTGTTTGCCAGTATATTGTTGAGGATATATATATATATATATACATATATATAGTTTTCTTTTTTAGTTGAATCCTCTGGTTTTGGAATCGAGGTAAAGCTAACCTGCAGTAATGAGTTTGGCAGTATTTTTTCCTGTTCAGTTTCATGTAAAGGTGTGAGGAGTATTAGTGTTAGATATTCCCTGAAGTTCTTGTAAAATTTAATGGTGAATCCAATCTGGGTTTTTCTTAGTCTTCAGTTGTGTGTTTTTTTTTTTTTCTGCTTCAATTTCATTTCTTGTTTTTGGATTATTCAGGTTTTTATGTCTTAGTTAAGTTTTGGTATTTTATATGTATCTAGTAATCTATCCACTTCTAGATTCTTCAGTTTATTGAAGTATAGGTTTTTAAAATAGTTAAAAATAATCCTTTGAGTTTTTGGGCTTTTCATTTTGATTTTGCCATTTTCATTTTTAATTAAATTGATATGGGTGCTTTCCTTTTTTGTAAGGTTGGCTAAGGTTTTGTCTACTTTGTTTATTCTTTAAAAAACAGCTGTCTGATTCATTGATTCTTTGTATTGGTTTTTAGTCTCAATTTCATTAATTTCTGCTCTGACTTTTATAATATCCTTCTTTACACTAGCTTTGCATTTGGATTGTTCTTCTTTTTCTAGGATCTTGAGTTGTATCTTTAGGTTATTGACTTAGGCCCCTACTTTTTCTGATGTAGGCATTCACAGCTATAATCTTCCCTTCTTTTTTTGTGTCCAGTAGATTCTGGTGTTTTGTACTGACATTATCATTTGATTTTAGGAATGAATTTTTTCCTTGATGTCTTCTCTGACCCATAATTATTTAAGAGTGTATTTTTAAATTGCCATTGTTTGTATAATGTCTGTGGTTTATTTGCATTGATCTGTACTATGATCTGAAAATATGCATGTGATAATTATATATCTTAAAGCATGCTTTAAGGGCTGGTATGTGGTCTATTTTGTGGGAAATTCCATGTGTTGCTGGGGAGAATGTGTATTTTGTGGTTGCATAGAAGACTCTGTTGATATCTATCAACTCCATTTGTTCAGTGGTGTGGTTCAGATCTGATTTATTTTGTTAATTTTTTGTTGTTGTTGTAGTTTAGCTGATCTTTTTTTTTGTCAGTGGGATATTGAGGTTCCTGACAATTATCAGGTTAATGTTTATTTGATCTTTTATGTCCAGTACTGTTTGTTTTATGAAGTTGTTATGTAGTGACTATCTTTGGTGCTTTTGATCAGTTTTGGCTTAAAGTTCATTTTGTCTGAAAATAGAATAGCTATTGCTGTTTTCAGGCTGCCATTGCACACAATATTAGTTTTCAACCTTTCATTTTTAGTTTGTGAGTTTCTTTATGAATTAAATGTGTTTGTTTTGTACAGCATCTGGTTAGATTTTGTTTTTTGATGTAGTCTTCTAATCTGTGTCTTTTGATGGGTAGTGGAGATCATTTACATTTAGTTTTACTACTGAAATGTGTTGACTTATTTCTTTCATTGCTTTAATTCATTGCTGCTTATTCCTTTTCCTCCTTTCTGCTTAACTGCTTATGCTACCTGGCATATTCATTCTACTAGGCTTTTTAGTATTTTTGCCTTCATTACTTTTTCTAGGATATCCTTGAGAATATTTTGCAGTGGTAGTTTGTTGATCATGAATTTCTTAAGGTGCTCTTTGCCATGGTAAGACTTTATTTCTCCATCAGTTTTGAAAGATAGTTTTTTTTTTTTTTTTTTTGTGGGTACCGGGGGGACTACCTCAGGACCTCGCACGCCAGCAGGCGCCCGTGTCACTGAGCGATATCACCGGCCCCTTTTTCATATGTGGGATCCGGGAGTCGAACTCGGGCCCTCGCGCTTGCCGGGCAGGCGCTTAAGCCACTGAGCCATCTCACCGGCCCTGAAAGATAGTTTTGTAGCATATATCTCTGTTTTCTTTCAGAGCTTGAAACACTTCAATCCAAGCTCTCCTGGCCTTTAAGATTTGTGCTATAGAAAAGTCTGCTATAATTCTAATTGGTTTACCTTTATAAGTGACTTGTTACTTTTCTAAAATACCTCCTGGGATTCTCTTTTTGTGTTTGATTTCTGAGATTTTGACCATGATGTGTAATGGAGTAGCTCTTTTCTGATCATGGCTATTTGGGGTGCTATGATATCTATCAATTTTTCTATCTATCTATCTATCTATCTATCTATCTATCTATCTATCTATCATCTATCTATCTATCATCTATCTATCATTTATCTATCACCTGTCTGTCTCAACCTCATATTTGAGAAGTTTTCTATTATTTCTGTATACAGGTTTTTAAATGTATTTTTCTATCTCTCTGGAATTTTCCATTAATTCCAGTTAATATTTGATTAGTCTTCTCTGTGTCATCTAGCAGCCATTGGCTCCATTTTTTATGCTCTCTTTTTTATTTTTAAGGTTTTTCAAAGAATATAGTTATTTTCATCAGCCCTATCTTGTTCTGACACTCTGCTTTCACACTGGGCACTTCTGTTGCCCATACTTTCAGAATATTTTACATCCTGGATTTATGTTTAGTATCTTTTCATGAACTCCAATTCTTAGCCAAACTGGTCATTCATGTTTCATTTAACTTTGTTTAGCTTAGCTAACTTTTTATTAGTGTCTTCTGTAACTCATTGATCATTTTGTTTATTAAGTTCATTATCTACTTAGTTATATCATCTTTGAGCTGGCTGAGTGCCCTATTAATTTGTTTTCTTTTGTCTTGTTCTTTATCCCTTCATATAAACTGCCTGTTTGGATTTTGATTTCTTCTTCTTTGATGCTGTGAGTATGAGCTTTGGGAAAGTTGGGAGTTTTTGGAGCCATTCTCATGTTTCTATTTTTCTTTTTGTTCTAAGATCTCTTGGTGTTAGCTTTCGAGTCTATCTATCTATCTATCTATCTATCTATCTATCTATCTATCATCTATCACCTATCTGTCTCAATCTCATACTTGAGAAGTTTTCTATTATTTCTATTATTTCTGCATCCTCTGGGGATGGTTAAATATAGGCCTTTATCTCTGTCCCAAGATGAAACTGCCTTCATTAATTCGTGAGGGAAGGATGCAGTGTAATTAGCCCATCACTCAGTTCTCTGGAAACGAAATGTAGTATTATTTAAAAATAAATCAGATATAGGGATATGGTAAAAACCAATTAATAGCAACAACTATGCCACTCTGGCAATAGCAATGAAATCAACAATAATTGAATGAGCGATAACCTTGTTATTGACATACCAGAAGAATCAGTAACAGCTACTACTCTACCACTCTTAACAATAGAAAAGAGATCTATAATTATAACAGACACAGAGACAAACCAAATATTGACATACGGTAAATATCTACTAAATACAGCACTGTATTACCATTAACAATAGAAATGAATTCAACTATAATGGCAGAGATTGAACTGAATATCTAAATATTACTAAATGACACTTATTATTAATTATTACTACTGATACTTAATAGTAATACTAGTAAAGATGGAGGGGTGGGGAAGTAGAAAATGAAAGAGGTAAAATTTGAAAAATAAAGAAATGGAAGATGAAGAGGAAGGAAAAACGAGATAAAGGATCATATTAAGGAGCAAAAGAAATTTAATAGAATTAGATAAAAGTAACAGAAAAGAACAAAAAACAAGAAGAAAAAACAGCAAAATAAAGGAAAAAACAAACAAAGAAACAAAGAAAATAGCTGTTATGTCTCCAAAAAACCAATGAAGTAAAAGGGAAGTGAATCCAAAACTTTCCTCCATGGACAAGTGGTTTCCTTCCTGAGTCTACAGTACTGGAAACCACCAACATGACAGGGACAGTGAGTCACTATGAAGACTTATTTTCTTCTGCACTCATGTTTTTGTGTGTAAATGCTGAGTCTTGCCCTGCCTTTCCTGCTGGTTGTGGTTGGCCTATGTTGTCCACTTTAAGGCTGTATTTACTCCAGATGCTCCCAGTTTCCATGTCCCTCTGTGCATACTAAATCATGGGCTTCTCCAACTAGACTTATGGCTTGTGGGTTTGTGAAGTGTCCCTCCTAGCTCCATAGGTGCCTCTGTCCATATCCTATAGGCTGTGACAGCTGTCCAGGCCAAGGCAGATTCCTGATCATTGTTGGTAGATAAGGAAGCAAACTAACCACTTTTCTATGTGCTACATGTAGGCAGTGGGTGGGGGTCAAGAAGTTTGCTGGTCTTAATGCCAACACTTTCAGCCCCAGCCCCTTCTGAAAGCCATACATAACAGTCCTGGCTTTTCACTACATAGCACAGGATCTCCAATGTCCTTCCTGGCTTGAGTTTAAAGTTCTCAGGCTGTATCTATTCTGTGCCCTCTTTGTGACCGACTCTTGTGGCTGTCTACCACTCAGTCCCTCTGGGAGGATGACCCTAGAAACTCTGAGTACAGTTGTTCTGTAGCTCAGTCTTACACAATTAATGCCTTCCCCAAATGGCTCTTGCACAATCCCTCTCAAATATGGTGGGCACCACACTGGGATTTCTTCTACAGCAAAGTGAAGTGAAGCGAAGCAAGACAAAAAGCAAAGTAACGCAAAAAGACCTACTTCAAAATCCCACGTTGTATTTTGCAGTTTACAATAACCATAGGCTTTTCTTGGGGCTAATACTGCCTGCCCCATCTGTTGTTGCTCCTGGGAGTTGCTGACTATCTCTGGGTTCACCTTGTGTTAGTAGAGGCAGGTCCCCCCACCCACCATGACAACTGTGGCTAGCTTTTCAGATTGCTTTGTTCACTTCTGTCCTTGTGCTCAGCTTCTCAAGTTTCTATTTTTTTCTGTCAGATCCCTCCTTATTCCTGTAGATCTACTTCCTTTTATCTTCACCAAGTTGTTTTCCAGTTGTCTCAATTCCAGGTCCCAGAGAGGCTATATTTTGCTGTTAATCTTTACTTTGCCATTTTTAATCTCCTGTTTTAACATTTTGATATATTTTGGCTTCTACCTATAATATTGAGAAACAAGATTTCAGGTTTTTATGTTGATTCTTTGGAGGTAATGCTTCATGTTGTCTATTGCTATTTTTATTTTTATTTATTTATTTTTTGTGGGTACCGGGGGTCCACCTCAGGACCTCGTGCACCAGCAGACACCCATGCCACTGAGCGATATCACCAACCCTTTTTTCGTATGTGGTTTCGGGAGTCGAAGTCAGGACCTCGCGCTTGCCAGGCAGGTGCTTACGCTGCTGAGCCATCTCACCGGCCCTCTATTGCTATTTTTGAGATTGCCCATTAATTTTTTATTTTCTCCAGTGTTGCTATGTTATGTTTAGGTAGTTTTCTTCATACTTCTTTTGCTTGGGAATTGTAGTGCAATTTTTTTTTTTTTGTGGGTACTGGGGGGTCGACCTCAGGACCTCGCGCGCCAGCAGGCGCCCGTGCCGCTGAGTGATATCACCGGCCCCTTTTTCGTATGTGGGTTCCGGGAGTCGAACTCGGGCCCTCGCGCTTGCCGGGCAGGCGCTTAAGCCGCTGAGCCATCTCACCGGCCCTGTAGTGCATTTTATATTAGTGGCTTAATATTTTTCATTAGCTTTAGGAAACTCATGGCCATATTTCTCTCTTTCTATCTTTCCTTTACTCCTTCTTCACTTTTTTCAGTACTGGAGAGTGGATCTAAGACCTTTGTATTTAGGTACAATCCAGCCCCCACCATTTTTTAATTTTGAGAAATTACCTTACAAGTTGATAAAATCACCAAGACTGGGCTCAAACTTGCAATCCTTCTGCCTCAGCCTCCCAGGGTGCTGGGATTACAGACATGTGTCCTCACATCTTGGTACCACTATTTCTCAAAATACATATTTCACTTCTCTGGTGCTGAGACTTCAAGATATGTTAGGCAATTTTACAATATTGTTTCATAAGCAGTATTCTATATTTTACACATTTTTTCCTTTTTCTTGTTTCAGTCTAAATGTTTTTTTCTGACTTAGATATACTTCCTTTATGAACTAAAATTTTTGGTGATAATTTTAGGCTTGAAACGATGATCTATTCCTACTGAAAGAATTTACTCTTGCTTTTTTGTAGGCAGTTAGGGGAGAGTAGATCACTTTAAACAGAGAAGGAGTTTGAAGCTGAAATTTAGCCTTTAGTAAGAGATCATTTTAATCCATGGTGATTTTCCCAACTGAAGGTTTTCTGCCTAAAACCAAAAGTATTCAATATTTAAACCTGTATCTCTTTTCCTTGGAGAGGGTGTATACATAATTTTTTCATTTTGCTCCAACCCCTTGAAGCTGCTGAGAATTCTATTAATTTCCTAAATCTCTCAGATGAAGTTTACAAACCAGCTAATGCATCCAGGGCAAACAGGTTCCCAACATTTGTCTCATCTTTCTGCACCCCTCTTTCCCATAAAAATTTATTCCTTTAGATTGTCATTTTTGATAGCTCTCTTTTGATAGTTCTCAAGAGATGATTTCTATGCTTATTTCTGGTTTTGAAGTTATTTTTAATGAGTGCATCAATCTTCAGCACTGGCTGGAAAAGGAGGTTCATGTTTTGGAACTGTAAGGGCAAAGATTAGAACCTCTCTTTTCCAACTAGATTATATGCTGCAGTAGGGCTGTTCTCTTGTCCTTCAGCTACACTGGATTGTTACTGATTGTGATTAGCCATACTTTCTCCTGCTGCAGACCCATTGGATCTGCTGTCTCCTCTACCTGGCGTGCTCCTTTTGCTTCTTTTCATCTAGTAAACTTACACTCATGTTCCAGGTTTATGTCTTAGAGAGAAACTTTTACAAAGAAAACTTTCTTAATCTCCTAGGATGGATTACTGTCCCCTAAATTTTTCTTTTACAGTAATTTGCACACTTAGAATTTGAAATTAATTGCAATTTAATGTCTTTCTTCACCCGCAAAAATTCAGTCTGCTTCACAGATTGTGCTAGCATGATGCCAATCTTGTTGTGGATGCTCCAAAAATGAGTGTAATCGATACTGGCATGCTGCAAGATAGTTTAATATTTCCTAAAATATGCTCCTTCAAAATGGGAGTTATAAGGTCAAATAACTTTTGGAAAAACTTCACGGTATATCTGCCTCTGGGAATACTATGGCAGCTCTCCACACATTTTTTTTTTATAATCTTAAAAATTTCATAGTAAATAAAATTGTTCAACTTGGTTTTTCTTCAGTTTAACACAAAAATGTTTATTCTGCAGAATACACTTAAAAAGAATTTGGTTATGGACATTCTAGAAATGGAAATTCAGAGAGTTTTTAGGTTTCAGGAAAAAGTAAAACTTTATTTTCAAACGAGTTAATATACTGCAAACTTTGGAGGAGTGAAATCAAAATCAAAGAGGTTTGAAGAACAACTCCATTACAGCAATATTTACAGAACAGGAGTTCAACCGACATGAACAAAAGATTTTCTGCCTCCAGTTCACTACAATCTATATAGCTCCACAAACAGCACAAAACAGGGAGGTTGTGAGCAGTGACATCCGGGGACTGCTGTCTTGAGCTGAATTACTATGTATTGAGTGGACTGTTTTAGCCACACATGAGTCTTCTGCAGCCAGGCAGAGCCAGAAAATGCAGCGTATTTGCCAGATTTGTATTGACAGTTAACTAGTTTTTGCATCAAAGAAGAACGACACAAGAAGTAAAATCAAATGAAAGCAGGATTTTAACTGGTAAATAAAACAGTTTTTCAGAGAATTTTTATGAGCTAATTGTGAATTGAAGACTTTCATCCTTAAGCAAATAATAACTAATTTATATTTATTCTTATTAGATTTCTCCCTCCCTCTGGTTCTTTCCTTTATTAAGTGAATATGGAGTTAACCACTAGAAATATAACTATTATTATTCCCTAGCCCAGAAGTTGATTTTTCTCCTTTTTGGAAATACATTTGCCCCTTAAGATTCTATCCTAAATCCCTCTGCTGCCTTTTACTTCTCTCTCCTATTTCATTCCTCCCTTTCAATACACATAATTCTTTTCTTCTTAAAAATAAAGATCCATTTGAATTTTACTTTTCATACATGGTAGTAACTTTAATGCATCA
Organism: Erethizon dorsatum; assembly: GCA_028451465.1. Classification (NCBI taxonomy): domain Eukaryota; kingdom Metazoa; phylum Chordata; class Mammalia; order Rodentia; family Erethizontidae; genus Erethizon; species Erethizon dorsatum. Next base: position 98,930,578 of record CM051823.1, on the reverse strand, counting down.
TGGAATTGGGGAGGATATAAAAATAATGTGAGGCATGACCAGAACTGCAAAATCAAGCTGAACACCAATAGAAAGTTTAATAGAATTATTTTGAACCTCACGTTTTCCATTAGCTCCAGTTTGCCATAGAATATACCCTTTAGATTCCCAGTGATATCTTGCTTGAGAATGTCAGATGTGTTTTGTCTTTTAAAAAAATAATTTCCATTTGTAAATGTTTGCAGTATATAATGATTACATTCATCACGGGGAGTTGGCAAATATAGATAAAACACCTTGATTCTTTTATGCTCCCCTCCCAATCTCTTGGTCCTCTTCCCATTAGTCGTATTTTGTCTGTACTGCCACCTGCCTACTCCTGGAAGTCAGCCTGAACTTCTCTCCATGCTGCATTTTTATCAAGTATTTCATGCAGTGTTTGGGGTGTAGAAAGGCACACTGAGACAATGTGCATCAGGGATGATTCTGAAATCTCTGTCTTTATCCAAGAAAGCCAGACATCAGTATAAACTATCTTTTGCACATCTTCACATGATTTTTATAATAGTATCTCAAATTTATTATATCCTAACCTGAATTGAATATTCATTATATTTTTAGCTCAGTACTTGACATATGATAGGCATGCAAAAATTCCAGTTCTCTTTCTTCTTACACAAAATTTTGTTCTCATGATTTTCTCCATTTTTTGGTAACAATACCATATTCTTAGTCAATTGCACTTAATAAATACAATATAATCTACCTTTGTCTCCCAAGTTTTCTTTGAATGGATATTTAACAGCCTCCTCTATTTTGAGAACCCACATGGAGGTATAATTTGGAGGACACAGCTATTCTTCACATATTTGTGTTCTAGTGGAGAACATGGAAGGGAAACAAATGATAAAACAACCAGAGGCAAACATAGGGTATTATAGGAGCACAGAAGTCATTAACTCACTTTGAAAAGTTGCAGAAGATTCCCCAGAGGATATGCGCGGGCTCTCCAGTTACGAAACACAAGTAGGAATTATACTGGAGAAAGTGAGGGCAGTGAATGGTGGCAGAAGAGCATTTCAGGAGGTGGAAGCAAATGTGGTAAAATGTGAACAAATGCTCCCTTCCCTAGACAAGGGAAGAGTTTGGGGAGGTGAACAAGGGAATGTGCAGGTAAAGATGGTCATTGTGTGGCGTGTGTGTACACACCTTGAGGGCAGAGTACCCATGATTAGTCAGTGGTGCCCAGGGTTGTGTGATTCTTTTTGGCCAATGGGCTATGAGCCAGGATGATAGTTAAAAGCCATCAACATGCCCCTTTCCATCTTTCTTCCCACTGGAGGTGAAGCAATAAGCTCTTTCAGATTGTGCAGCTGCAGGAAGGTGGAAACCTCATCAGCTTTGTGTGACCGAACAACGGTACACGTGTCAGTTTACAGAGGAGGGTTGGTCTGATCTGCTCTGCTCTGCTGAGACCTGGAGGTCACTTTTTACCACAGCAGAATATTGGCTGTGTTCACTTATATACATTCATAGAAAGATCTTTCTTTACACCCACTCTAAAGTCACCCCCCACTCTTGACCAGCATCCTTGCCATCATCACTATATAAAATAAGCTTTCATTTGTTTATTATTTGTTGTCTACATTTCTTTTCTAAAATATGAATGCTGCAGAGCAATGCCCTATCTACTGTTCATTTTTGTATTCCAAACCCAGGCCACTATATACCAGGCGCATGAGAAAAATCATCTTGAACTGAGAACTGTTTTACAGAAAAAGTGAGCAAAAGGTGAAGGACTCGCTGACCATTTTACGAACCGCTTCCAGAAAGAGACATTTGAGCTTATTTCTTACATAGTATGCAAGATGGAGAAGGAGAAAGTGGAAAGTTTTATATAGATTTCAGTCAGGAAAAAGATCTCTCGGCAACAATTTTGGTGTGAAGATAACAATAAGGGAGCCCCGAATTCAATTAACTTGAATCATTGCTGTTGTCATTACTGATTTTACACCTTGTGATAGTAATAACTTATGGTGACAGATCTAGGGACTTCCATTGGTGTTTTATTGTTTGCGTGTAGTCTTTCAGATGGCCCTTTGGCTATTCGTTTCACACAAGTACATTTTCATTCCTGATCTCTGTAACTGATAGGACTTCTGCCCCTTTTGCTTTTATTGATTTTCCCAAATTAAGATATAAAGTTACCATGACAGATAGCAATGTCTTATATCTGGAGACTAGATGATGCTAAATAAAGAAATGTCCTAGTTTCAGAGTCATGGGCTATGAATTCTGGAACAAAATATAAGGTCACTAAATAAAATAAATTAGTGGCATGCCAATGACCATTAAGACAGGGTGATGAATGTTTACTGAAGCAGTAAGTCTATAGGAAATTTTGATTTATTCTTTAAAATCTAACAAACCGGGCCGGTGAGATGGCTCAGCGGGGTAAGCGCCTGCCTGGCAAGGGCAAGAGCCTGAGTTCGATTCCTGGAACCCACATATGAAAGAAGGGCCCGTGATATTGCTCAGCGGCATGGGCGCCTGCTGGTGCGTGAGGTCCTGAGGTTGACCCCTGGTACCCACAAAAAAAAAAGAAAATTCTAACAAACTTAGAGTTCTCTTTCAAAAATATTTGAATTATTACCTATTTTTTTTTTCCTATTTGCAGCAACCCATAGAGTCCTTCCATGAAAAAGTGAGAGACTCAATGTCACATGACCTGTTTAGTTCCTGTATTTTCCTACCTGAGGGAATAGAGAACTTTTCTGGTGCTGGAAGCAGGATGCAATCTATTAGATTATTGTTTACCTGGTGCCTCCTCATCTCCATGGGTAGAATACACATCACTGCCTTGTTCATGTTGGATTTGGTCCTGTGACTTGAGTTGGTCTCACAGTAAGTGGAAAGTACTTTAACCATTGAGAGACTAATAAATATGACGGAAGTACAACCTTGACGTATTTACACGTGCTTGGAATTGACCTCTTGCACTTCAGACGTAGCCATGAAAAGAATGTGGATCAAGAGTGCTGAGAAACAGCGGAAGCTGATTTGGATCAAACCTTCAGTTTGGAGCTAAACTAACCAAACCTACCTGTGTTCACTGACACTCTTGCTGCCCTCTGCCTGCGGACATATAAATGAGGATTATGATAGTTGTTTAAGCCACTTACTTTTTGAATTGACTTTTTTTCACTGCATTACTGTGACAATAGATGGCTGATAAAAAAAAGCAAAGAAAAAAAGGGAGAGAAACAAGAATAGGAAGTAAAGATTTGGCCACCCCTTCTCTTGGAAGAGAAGTCTTGTGAACAGAGTGGGGTAGATAGAAAGAAATACTAGGTACGTTTGTGTGAATCCCAAATTTTGAGACCAAGTTTTTACTTTCTCATGGGTATCCTGGGAAGACGGAAAGCCTTGCAGAGGTCACCTTACTGATGCAATGCAGCATCTAACAGAATGGTGGCCATAAGGCAGCACTGGCAGAAGGAGATGTTTGATAGATCTAATACTGTTCTGTTGGTTGCCCTCAGCTTGTATGTGACATGAAAGGGCCTAGAATCTTCATATGTTGTATAGTAGATCAGAAGGTTTGAGAGAACTAGTGGACAAAAAAGGACTGGGGGAAGGTCAACAAGATTACAGAGTGACAGGAGAATTCGATGGGGACCACAGATTTCAGCCAGACTTCAGTAAAATTTGCCACTCTTCTCCAAGGTAGAAGAGGACACCTACGTATCAACAGATGGCTATTGTTGATATTTGGTAATACAACTGGATTGACGGAATTGAAGACAAAATGCCCATGAGAATTTGGAGGACAGCACAAAAAGAGGAAGCTCCCTATCTCTGCTACTCTGAATTCTTATGCTTAGCTATATTCCTAGATACCACTTTGGGGAGGTGAAGGGACTCTTTTGAAAGAGAATAAGATTCTAACAGAACATAAGCCAAAAGATGTTTTTATCAAAGTGAAAGAAGTTGTGTTCTTTATTGCATTCAGTAGGTATATTAGCTCTAGAATAAGGTCAAATTATAGTAAATAATGACTTTCTGTTTTTTGCACATCTTTAATGATGTTATATATATTTTAGCATTATAATATTCTTAATTTTTTTTTTTTGGGTACTAGAAATCGAACTCAGGACCTCACGCTTGCCAGATAGACACTGCACCACTGAGCTAAATCCCCGGCCCCTAATATTCCGAACTATTATATTGGAAATAATTTAAAGAATATATGGTCTAATTTTTCCAATAATGCTTTAATCCTCTCAAATATTGTCACAGATAACACTTTTCTTATCTTGTTCCATTTTTGTATAGCTACAAATGCTAGAAAAGTTCTTCTCATGTATTGCTAAAATTTATCTTCCTATCACTCACAGCCATTGTCCTGTTTTTATCCTCTTAAATCATATAGAAAATTCTATTACCTCTTTCACAGGATGGATGGACATAGTAAAAGAGAAAAAGGAACCAACTCTAAAAAATTTAATTAATTCATGCCTTTAAACAAAAACATAAAAAACATTTACCACAGATTGGAAGAGTGTGTAAAAATTTGACTACAAAATATGGGATTGGGGAACATTAACTTAGCAGAAGTTTATATAAAAAGGAAGACCTAGCAATTTAGTTGGTCCAAAGATTAGCATTATACTCAAAGTGCAATCATCTTATGTTGCTTTGAAAGAAAGGCAATATACCTCATGATCAAAACTAACATTCCAGTGTTATCTGTGTGGCAATGTGATGCATAAGTCGTTTAAATATCCACCTTTATCCTTGACTCATTCCTTTAATCCGCACATCCAATCACATATAAAGTTCTACTGAGTCTATTTCCTTAGTAACACTTGAATCAATTCTTTCCACCGCCACTGTTACTACTTGACTTTGAATTATTATAATTCTGCAGTTGGAGTTCTACAATAGTCTTCATACTGGTTCCTTTCCTCTCAATTGCTTCTCACACTGAAACAAGAATAATTTTTCTAAAATGCTAGTATAATCTTTTTTTTTTTAAATGTTCATTCTTAGGCACATTGAATGTAGTGTTACTACAACTGATCCTAGTTTATTCTACCTCTTATGTCTTGCTTTGTTGAATGTAATTTTACTGTTTAAGTGCATATGTTTTTCATATATGATTTCTTAAGCACAAGTCAAATATTCCAAGGAATTCAATCAAAAAAGAGTGGTATTCTGTGAGGCTTGAGGAAGTTCTGATTTTTGCTGGACTTACTAAATTATGAATTGAATGTTGACCTCAGTTGAGGTCTAGATGGATTTTCAAAGACAATTTTGCCTTTACCCAACTTTTGTTTAATCTCCTAGTACTATTGATACTACTCCACTGTGTATATATAAAATAGTAATGATACTGTTATTTATGTTTTCTGTTTTTATCAATTTTTAGAAAAATTATATTACCTTAACAGCAAAAAAATCTTTCAGGGAAAGAATCATCTTAATTTGAAAAAGCATTTGATAAGTGTTTGGGGCTGAAGGTGAGCTCTTTGAGAACTAGACTGAAGCTAGCTGCAAGAATGAAGATGAGATGGTATCAGCTTTGTGTAATGTAATGAAAAGGATTTAGAGTTGCATGAGGGGACTGTTGGAGGAGCAAGAGTTTCACGGCCCATTTGTTACCATAGCAGCACTTAGCCTTTACTGACATTATAGTCATTTTTGATTCTGACGTGAAGTTTAAAGAGAATGAAGGAAAGAGGAACACCTTAAAGGAAAACCAGATCACCACTAAAAAATGTTCCCTTCTCTTCACTTAAGTTCTTAGCGGAAATACAGGGCATAGCTATCCAGAGAATAACATGGGAGCCAATAGAATAGGTTAGTTATTATTTCAATGTCAAAGTTTTAAATTTCTGCTGGTAAATTTTAGAAAATAAATTTTTAATAATCATGTAAATTTTTTTTTTATATGCAGGTACTGGAAATTAACGCATGACCTCACGCTTGCCAGGCAGGCGCTTATGCCGCTGAGCTATATCACTGGCCCAATCATGTAAAAATTTAAAACAATATTTTGCATACATTCTTCTTATACAACAGAAATTAGACCTATGATGGTGATATTTGTTTTAGGCCAAATATTAATTTTAATACTTGATCATTTCCTACCCAGCCCAGGTGTATATTCAGTTTACCTCTTTCCTAGCAAATATCATGTCTCTCAATGATAATTACTATCTAGAACCTGAAATATATATATATTTAAAATTATGAAAATTTATCTTTATAATATGTAAATATACAAAAATAGAGATGGAGGAAATTTATTGTTATTAATAACCATTACATGTAAGTTTTTTTTTTGTGGGTACCGGGGGGTTGACCTCAGGACCTCGCGCACCAGCAGGCGCCCGTGCCGCTGAGCAATATCACCAGCCCCTTTTTCGTATGTGGGCTCCGGGAGTCGAACTCGGGCCCTCGCGCTGGCCAGGCAGGCGCTTATGCCGCTGAGCCATCTCACCGGCCCTACATGTAAGTTTTATGGTTATTTTCTTCTCTAACATCATCCATTTTAAAAAATCTACATTTTTACCAAAAATTCTAAGTAACTGGGAGCAAAATGAACATCAAAACCCATGGAAGTGAAGTGTATCTTCTGCATGTCAGTTTTAAAATCATCACACAGTCTTTAATCACTCCATTGCCCATTATTAAATAGAATACTTTGCCTAGTTTCTCTCATCTAACATTGTCCCAGCACTTTGTGTGCTGTCTCAGCACTACCTTTTAGAAATACTTTCAACACATGAAAACGGATGCAAAACTTTATGAAATTGGGCTCAACAATTAAGCCCTTAGATTTTTCATTAACTCCTTCTGTGTCTTTAGCCTGATGCCAAAGACTGGATTGGATAAAAAGAGGTGTGAAGGATAGGATAAAAACATAAACATCCTGGATCAGGAATATGTTACTTTGGTAATAAAGAGTAATCCTGAGGAGTAGAAATGTTAATGAAAAATCTTTGGTGATAAAAAAAGAACCAAAGGTGTGCAGGGTGTTACGATTTGGATATTTGTGTCCTTCCAAAATTCATATCTTTGATCTCAACTTTCAAGGGGATATTCCAGAAGTTTCCATTATGAGGGATGATCACTTTCAAGATACCAAATCATCTCGTGCCTTGATTTTGAACTCCCTGGACTCCAGAATGGTGAGAAATAAATTTATGTTAATTGATGAATTACCCACTCTTTTTTGCTACAGTAGCCTGAATGGGCCAAAACAGTTTGGAAGAAGAAGAAAATCCTGTTTCTAGATAACTCTAAAGCAGAAATTTTTGGACTCTAAAATAGATCGTATAAATGTCAATGAAAAGACAATGATTGCAAAACTGCACATGGAGCCAGAAAAGCCACAGTCACAGGTCAGATCAGATCCCCCTAGCTTTCCAGCAGACTAGTACACACTCACAAGGGTTAGTGGGAACACTGAATGATCAGAGAATGGTAGCTAGAAGATGCATGATCAGTGAGCCAGTTTTGGATACCACAGTTGACCATACAACTAATATACTTGGTTTGGGTATTTCATTATGGTAATCCCAGCAAATTAATACAGGAACTACAAATGATAGTTTAAAAAATAAAAATAAAAATAAAAATAAAAATGTGAGAATTGTGGAAGTATAATATAGATGGCAGTCTGGGACAAGTGAAAAAATCTAACAGACTTGGGCTCAAATTTTAGGATGATATTCTATGATCTTCTCCATCTTTGTACTGTCACTTCCAGTCTCAGAATTCCAGGGCCTTTTTATAAGGAAGACACACATGAGCTCAACTGATGGTTCCTCAACATTATATGAAAACTAAGATTTGAATCCAGACCTGTATGAATTTTGATGTTTATCTGCCTGGGTATGTATCACTGAGCAAATTATCTAGCTTCTCTGTGTCTCAGTATCTTATTTGAAAATAGGAAGAAATGGTATTTAGTTTGTTCTACAGTTGTGGTGATTAGGTAATACTTCTACTATTCCCTTACTATTTCATTAATGAAATTGCTGACCTTAATTACTTGATATGTATTAATTCAAAATAGTCCAAAGAGTTACTGTATTATCTCCTCTTACAGGAAAGAGGTCAGGCCCATGAGTCATTCATTTAGTAGTAGCTATTTCAACACAGGCTTGTCAATTAAGGTCAAAATCATAAACACTTCACTGTACTTTTCTCTGGGTTCTCAGCCTAGTGAAAATATATGTCTGTATATGTACTGACAATATCCTAACTTGAGCTTGTTTCCTGGTCTGTTTCATTGATTTCTGCCTGGGAGCTTGAACCAAAAGAAGCAGGATTCTTTCATGATTAAGTTACTGCCAGCGAAATGATTAAGTAAGGGTTAATATGCCTTAAACAATAAAATTATCAGAATTATACCTAACGCGTAAGTATTACACCAAATGGGAAAATAATCCATCAATTATCTTTTACAGGACAGATCTTTTTTCAATCTCAAAATGTAACAAGTGTAGTTTAACTGTTGCTTTATGTTTATTCGTCATCTTATTATAATACTTGACTGTAATATTTTGGAGCTTATATTTTGAATTGATTTTTAAAAGGAGATTACTGTAAAATTTAACTTCTCTGCTTCATTTGAAGATATATATGCATGCATGAAAATCTTTCCTGGATATATGTTATTAATAATTTATCTGTAGACCATTGCATACACATTGTATAGTGTACACATTCTTAGTATATCCTAAATTAAGGATTTACACAAATTATGTGTGTGATGAGGTTTTCTGAGGACAGTGCAGTTAAGTGAGTGCACTTAACTTGAGAATATATTTACAAATACTGTATTTCTTTCATTGCTCCTGTAATTCTTTTTTTTTTTTTGTGGGTACCGGGGGTCAACCTCAGGACCTCACATGCCAGCAGGCACCCGTGCTGCTGAGCTATCTCACCAGCCCTGCTCCTGTAATTCTTATTTCTAAAATGTAAATATATTGCTCAGCAAGCTAGAAAAAATATTCCAGTAGCTTTATTCTTACATTAGGACTGTGTATTAATACCAGTTCCTTAAGTTTCTCTATACCTAGTAAAATATATCCATTGCCCAGGGAAGTAAGGATTTTATATTTTGTGAATTTCAAGAACTCAGCAAGAGCTGAAGTAGATGGCATGATGAAGTATGAGTGATCATCTCCATCTGTGGAATATCCTTTCCAGGCTGAGAGTTTCAGGTCCCTTTAAAAGGGAGAAGGCATGCATAAGCTCAACTACTAGCTCTTTATATTATGTAAAATTCTATAGGATATGGAATGGGAGTTTGTAACATGACTTCTGGAAGCAGTCATTTGGTAAAATTTATCTCTGATGCATTCCTAGGATTCAGTTCCCTTAGCCTCCTCTACTCTGCTATGTCCTGCAAAATCCATATGGGAAATTTAAAGACTTTGCTTAACAGTCTAGTTTTAGAGCATATAAGCCAGGGTATTTGAACTATGAGTCATCATTTGGTAGTCTTCTAATTCTTGAGGACATGTCATTTCCTTCAAGAGGATACTTTTTATGACAAATAATAGGAACTGCACAAGGTAGCAGTTTTCTATTGTTTTGCCTCTGTAAATAATTACCCTTGAAAACCATCCTGAAACCTTTCTGAGTGCAATGAGAACTGACTGTTGAATTTGGGAGAATCGGACCCAGAAGTCTGATCTGTGCTACCAGCGCATTACCCCTGTGTATTTGCGAGATATGGGTATTTGGGATATGAGATCATTTTTGCTTTCTTTTTCTAAAGCAACTAGAAAAAAATGAATGGAAAATAAATTTTGATCTTTAGAAAGTTGTTCCGGTGGTTGCAATTTTTATTTTAAAGCAGAAAATAACTCTAAAGTCATTGTTCCATTTGGGAAATCAATGTTTAATAATAAAAGTTCTGTTGTTAGCTCAATAACTGACATGCTGTATAGGAGAAAAAGAAGCCTTCAGATCATCGAATGTTTCATATTAAAGTGTACTTGATGGCATATATATGTATATATATATGTATATATGTATATATATATTTATCTCACATTTTATAGTACTTTGTGAAGCTATATCTTTCAGTCATCTTGGTTTTAAGGACCTGAGGGAAAGTCTACTAATTTCTTTGGACCTTGAGTAGCGATTTTAGTATAGCATAAGGTTCAGAACATTGGCCATGGAGTTAAGCTCTCTGTGTTTGAATCCTTATTAGCTTACTAGTGGCTGTATGATCTTGTTTATAATATGCAAGTCACATAGTATCTTTTGTCACCGTATTTGTAAAATGTGGGTATCACTACTGCCTATTTCATAAATTTTTATAAAGATTAAATGAGGATAGAGCACATAAATAAAATTCTCAACATGGTGTTTGGCATATAGGAAGTGTTCATATATATGTATGATATTTTTCAAACCAGGGAGCAGGAAAATGACCAGGAAGGTGCCCCCTACGTTTTGTACTTTCATTTACTTGTCTTTTGCTCATCAGTAGCTCATGGAGTTGCTCAGAAAACCACAGCAGAGATTACCAGAAAAACCATAAGAGCTGGAAATGTATCAAAAAAGACCAGAGTGCTGCTCTTGTGTGTCGTAACCACAAATGAATGCAACACTGCTATTGTTTGCATAAGAATAGGTAAAGTCACCTAGACTCCTCCATAGTCAAATGATACAATTAGCAGGACTGTTTAACATATTTTTTACAAAATGGAGAAAAACCTCATACAATTTCTATAAAAATTAAATACCTAGCTCCAGTAATGTGCTTCTAAATATAGCTCACTTTCATACAACCTGCATGGCTCATCTTCCAGCATGAAGATTAGCATGTGCTTATATCCATAAAATTGGCAGATATTTAATTTATAGTAACTGGGGTTTTTAATTTAAATGTTAGATTTAATAGGCTAGATAAAATATAACAATTATGTATGAAAAAATTAATGGAGTCTGTTGTAATTCATTCAAATAATGTTCACAATACAGGATAAATGGGAAGTAAATCTTTAAAAAATCTCCCACTTTACCTTTTAATAGTTGCACAGTTCTCCAGCAGTTTTATGGCACAGTCTTTATCTAGCAGACATACCTGTCTAAGCACCCTATGTAGAAGATACCACACACACACACAAAAGATGAGAACCTAGCTCATGATGGGTTTTGAGGTGTATTCTATGCGGTTGTTTCAGTACTAGAAAAACAAGATCAATTAATTCCCTAAACCAAAATTAAAGGGATACTTCTTAATTCCTACCCATCCTGTTAGACTTTGGCTTGTCTTTACTAAAATTGTTGAATAAAAAGCAAACTCACTTTTAGAAACTGCTACAGTAAATGTTTTTAGTGTTTCATGTCACATTCTTTCAGCAGCCTTTGAGTTCAGTCTGGGGTGGACAGTCTAAGATATCTTCCAGGCTCCTGTCCCTGATGTTCCTACTCCCTGTCCCAATTATTCAGTTAAACACTAATCTAGGTGCTGCTGAGGAAAGATTTTGTAGGTGCAATTAAAACCCTAATAAATTGACTTTAAAATGGACAGATTATCTGACTTACTGAACTCTTAAGCAGAAAGTTTTTTCCACCAGTGGGGGAAGAGGAAGACAGAAAGAGTGGCACTTATCGGCCCGGGAGAAAGCATACATCCATCTTGTGAACGTCTGAGGTCATGGGGTGGGGGTGAAAGGATATGGCAAGGACATGCAGGTAGTTTCTGGGAACTGAGCAATTTCCGGCTGGCAGCTAGCAGGAAATAGGATTTAAGTCCTATAACCATTAGGAAATAGATTTTGCTAACAATCAGTGAGCTTGGAAAGGACCCTGAGTCTAGATGAGAACCACAACACTGGTTTACACCTCAGCCTAGCACCTTAACTTCAGTCCATTAAGATCCTAAGCAGAGAATCTAGTTATCCCATGCCTGAGCAACTGACCTTCAGAAACGGTGGGCTAATGAATGGATGTCGTTGTAAGGTGCCACATGTGGTAATTTATTATGCAGTGATAGAAAGGTAACACACTGCTAGTTACCTGCTGCAGACATGTCTGTGTGAGCTCCGGCTTACCTCACACTGGAAGCATCCTACTTCAGGGACTTACTGTGTGTCCCTTCTCAGTCTACCACTTGGAATCTTCTTTTGCATTGTACAGTAACACTTTGGAAGTATGAGGGACTTAGTGTTCTTGGGAACTACTAACTCAGTCCATTTATAAAAGCTCCAGCTTGGTGCTCTGCAAGTGGACAATTCCAAATGTGCACAGAAATTCTGGTTGAATTGAGCATTTGTCACCTACAGCAGTGATCTCAATAACCCATCATCTTTTTTTGTCTTTTTTACAGTAATTTCCTTAATAAGTTAATTAATTCTTGGGCAAATTGTTCACAATTTTATTCACTTTTTTATTAGTATATACATAATAATACATAATAGTTACACTGATCTTGGGGAATTGGCAAATACACATATTGCATCTTGATCATTTTTATTCCACCTTCTGTCTGCCTGCCTTCCCTTCTCCTTCCTTCCACAGATCCCCTTCTCATCTCCACAGAGTCTACTTCCTTGTTTCCTACTCTCTCTCTTTTATTTTGCTCTTTAAATTATTCATGTTTTGGAGGTTGCTCATATTAGAGAAACCATGTGATATTTAACCTTTCATATCTGATTCATTTCATAGTATTATGGTCTCAAAATCCATCTGGTTTCCTATAAATGACTCAAATTTTTTCTTCTTTATGGTTCTGTAGTATTCCATGGTGTATCTATACTACATTTTCTTTATCCATTCATCTGCTGATGAACATATAAGCTGCTTCCCTAAATAAGCTATCATGAACTATACTGTTTTAACTGTAATATGATTTTAGTTCTTTGCTTTTTCATTTCAAAATTATTTCATGTTTTGTTACAAGTAAACTTTTTATAGTCTAGCCTGCCAATTTTATGATTGTTAAAAATTCTTTCGTTATACAGAGGCAGCATATAACATGAAAGTGGAAATTTATTTCTGGTTTTGTAGTCTATTTCATTCACATCTACCTCCTGTCCTGACTTAGTACTTACTCAGTCACTTAAGAAATTTGTAGGTTTTTCATGAGATTTCTGGATGAAATAACGAGATTCTTTAGAACTGTGAATTTAAACAGTCTTGGGCTTCCACTGCTATATTCTAAAGCTTTGTCATTATTTTCCGTCCTGGCTGATTGCATTTTGTGAATGTGTCCTAACAGAACCCATAAAATCTCTTTGGGAGAATTAGACATTCTCTGGAAGACCTTTCCTCTTTCTCTGTTATATTCTTTGAATTTTTAGTGTTTGGGTTTTTTGCTGAGATTTAAAAAAAAATCTTTTGACAGTCATTTCCTGCTGCTTTTTCAAATCTCAAAGAGTAGCCCTCTGTTTGAGGCATCACAGTTGGCTGTTATGGAAAGGTGCTTTATGTTACAATTGGAAGATTATGACTTCAGGCCGGTGAAAGTAGCAAAGGAAACAGAATGCAAACCAAAATCTTTAGTGGAGACAAACTAAGAAAACATGTAGAATTGGTCACAAGTTGTCAATTATTTTTTAGAATTTTCCTGTAAGCTATCATTATTTTCTGGAAGCATAAAAATATATGGTTTAAGATGAACCTTTTTACTTTTGCTTTGATATTTTTATTTTTAGACATTCTAATTTATTTTTTCTCAACTACTATCTCATGAGTTAATTTTTACTAGTGTTAAAAGGTTAATTTTGACAGTGATATTGTTCATATTTTTCTTCTAAAAATGATTCCATTCATAACTACATATACCCATGTTGCCTTAGAGAACTGCAGGTTAAATTATAGAGATCCTTCTAATTTAAGTGGCACTTCCCTCCCCTATTCATGCATTTATAATAAGCCAACATGCATTTATAGACAGTCAGCACCTATTTACACCGCCTTGTAAATAAGAGATGGACTGTGCCCCTGAAAGGGCCCTTGTCAAGGCCTAAACTCTTGTTGCCTTAAGCTACTGGAACTCACGTATTAATAAATCATGTCCATTCTTAGGTCTATTGTTTATTAAAAAGTGACCATTTTCTCATGATTTGTAATAGATTTGGCTGCCTAATTAACCAGCTTATTATTTCCCTCTGTTGTTTATGTGGTATTATATATGTCTCTACACTCATACAAACATTTCATAAAGCCCAATTCAGACGGATGATTCAACACACAACATTGGATTTATCAATAAGTATTAGAAAACAAGACTATTTTATTATTCACAGCAACCAATATTTTTATGAAATCAATTCAAGACATAGGAAATAATTTTCATAACTCCACAATGCATAATTAGCAATGTCAATCTTGTATTTCTGAGGGTGGTGTGTAATAGTCACTGAAATGAATGAGGGTTAAACTTCATCTAAGAATTATAAATAGCATCATTAAACCATGAAGTATATATATCATTATATGAAAATGGGACCAAATCACTGGGGAGTTCCAGTTCCTGAGGGAGTCCACTTTCAAGGGGTAGTGATTAGAAATTCTCCTTATAAGGCTGGGTTTGGGTTTAGGGACATATGGAAATAGTCCAGAAATTTAGTTTTAACATGTGCTCTTTTTATTGCCATTCTTTTTCTCTGCAGAGGGCAACATCTACTAAAATCATTTAACAAAAGCAAATAGAAAACTTTCATAGTTCTGGAGCAGGGTACTTTAATATCCTGACATTCTTTTAAAATTTGTAGCTGTATTTACAGCTTTGTCAGCAAAGTAATCAACTAGGTAAAAGTTTAAGTACAGTTTCATCTGGTATGAGAAGATTAATATTTTTTTTGCCAATAACTACATTTAGTAGGATGGGTCTTTCCAGTAGTTCTATTTGTCTATTGTACAAATTCATAATTACATTCCCCAATTACTCCAGACACTGCTGATGTTGATTTCTCTTCTCTAGGGGCCTTAATGCTTTAATTCTCAGCATTAATTACATTGCAATCTACCTCATCAATGAAATTTGAAACATGTTTTTCTTAGAAATAGCAACAGGATTTGAGGTTTCCTTGGATCTCTTATTCCAAGCCAGTTCTCTTACCCTAAGTTTTGAAGAAGAAATAGATTTCCTTCATATCTTGTTAAGCACATGTAAAGCTATTCAATACAATTCCACAAATTTTTAGTGAACATTTACTATTTAGTGAGCAAATAGGTAGTGCCAAGTTTCAGGGATACAAATGAATAAAATATCATTGTTTTCCTCATTTAGCTCAAAAGGCAAAAAGGAAAAGGTGCACAACTAAATAAAATACTATAAAAATGTATTGACAAAGTCGTTTTGAAGTTCTGGGGAGTGGGCATTCTTTCTACTTACAATATATCTCTATTACCTTCATTGAGAAGTTTATATTTTTAGATGGAGCCTTAAAGAATGAGTATGAATTAGGTGAACAAAGAGGGAAAAGTTTTCCATGATAAAAAAATAGCACAAAAAAGGAAATATGATAGTTTTTGAAGAGGAAAGTATAGAACGTGAGAGTTGTAGCAGAGAAGCTCATTTCCAGACAATCTAAATTCTTATGACTAAAGTAAAATATAACTTTTGAATGTACTGTCAAGATAAGTCAGAAATAAAACCATCTGGCCATGAAACCGAAAACAAATTGTGCAACAGAAATATCATAGACTTTCAAATGACACAGATTATTCTTTTTAATGGAGAACTACACTTGCTAGTTGTATAGCTTAAAGAAATCTACACATTTTGTATCACAGTGTTTCAACCTAAGTATATTATTATCTACAACTTTACATGGTGCTTTAGTCTGCTTTCTGTAGTTATAACAGAATCCCTGAAGCTGGATAACTTGTAAAGGAAAGAGGTTTAGCCCATAGTTTTAGAGGTCCAAGAGCATGGCTTTGCTCTGGTGAGGGCCCTCTTGGGTATATCACAACATCGTGGATGGCATCATGGTGAGTGTCCTTGGAAGAGGGAGGGATCACACGGTGAGACAGGAAGTCAGACATGAGACGGTGCCTGTCTTATTCTTTTAAAAACAACCCACTCTTGTGGAATCCAACTCCCTGTAAGATATCAGCATTAATTCTTGCCAAGAGCAGCACCTCCAGTGACCTTATTACGATACACTGAACCCTACCTTTTAACCATTCCCCCACCTTCTAATACCAGGTGGACAAAGCTGCCAACACATGAACCTTTTGGAGACAAACCACATCCAAACCTTAACACCATGTTATTGTGAAGGGAGGGTGAGTAATATGTAGAAATCTTGGGACATTGTTGATATTCTACACACTTGTTTAAATCTCAGTTTTTAAGTTTTCCAGCTCTTGTGCAAAGCCCAGAAGTGTGAACATGTGCACTTATTTGCAGAACACCACTCATACATTACACAGTAAAGTATAACATAGACAGGTTTAGGGATCAGAGTATAAGACTGAACATTTATATTAGCCCATTATCATATAAGAAATTTAGATTTTTATACTGTATGCAATGAGAAAAGCACAGGTTTTGCATAATTGTTTAACAAACAATCCCAAAACATTGAGGCTTAAAATGATAGTCACTTATTAATACAAGCCACAGGTTAAGCTAGTTAATGATGCAGGTCAGGGTCAGGCTCAGATGAGCCACTTAGACTCATTTGTCTATGGCTAGCTAGGAGCAGTGGTTTTATTCTCGTGTCTGGTGCTTGGCTGGTGGTAAGCTGTGGCAGTAGATCTTCCTTCCGTCATGCATCCAGCCAGCATAGGCTGTTAACAAAAAGTGGTAGCAACCCCAAGAATGAGAGGAATGAGCTTCTACTTCTTGGTAACAGAATCAGAATGCCACATTTCAAAAGGGACCTGACTATATGAAAAGTTGAGAATTGTGGTGTTTTTATTTCTTGACAATCTATTACAAAATGCTATTCAAATGTTTTGTAATAAATTGTTGGATCAAATATATGTTTAAAGCAATCATTCTAATAATAGTGAGAGAAATAGAAAAGATGCAAAGTGGGCAAAATAAGAAATAGCAACTGCACTGAGAAAAATTATCATAAGGATATTCTTTTCCCTGCCCTTTAACAAGTAAAGAGGCTACTGGACTTGTTTCTTCATATTCTTCTAAGAAAGGAGACTTCCATTACCTGACTCTTTGCTGTTAGGCAGAAAAGAGAGAAGGAAAGGATAAGAAGATTGAATGGGGCAGGGAGAGGATTTCAAGAATTTTTTTTCCCTGATAGTATGGGAGAAAGTGAGATGGTAAGTGTTGTGGTATGAAAGGGAACAATAAAAAGAAAGTTTAGAACTGTTGTGAGTTAAATACCATTTTGTGTTCAAGAAACAGTGAAAAATGTGATCCGCCAGATCTCTTCCAATTGTCCTTCCAAATTCAATTTTTACTCTTCTCTACCCTGTTCTTTCCTCCACAGAGCTGACCTAATATGGTTCATGAACCAATGTGCCCACTGTTTTCTCGTCAAGCAATGGAAGCCTAGCAAGCTATAAGGAAAAAAAAAAGAAATAAGGAAAAGGAGTTTGGAGAACGAATTCCTTCAGCCAGTAAAGAATGTAGCTCATCATTGTACACGGTCTTATTAGAATAGCTTTTATTTTTAATTTTATTCCAGACAAATTGACTATCACTTGTCCAGGGTTTTAAAAAATGTACATTAACATATTTAGTTCTCACAGCAACTCTTATGAGGAAGGTAATATTATTTTTGTTTTATAGATGTAGAAACTAAAGTTCAGAGATAGGTTAAGTGAGTTACCTACCACTCAAGGTTTTATTTTCCCCCAAGGCTTTCTAAAGCCACTTTGAAAGAGAATCGATTTTTTGTATCTAAGATTAATGTTGGATAGTTTTAAACTCTCAGTAGAATAGAGAGGGAGTGGCTAATGTTGAATTTTTTTTTTTTGCAGTCTTTTCTCAAAGGAATTAAGGTTAAAATTCTTATGAGGCCTCTTACTCATCATTTCTAAATAGAAATTTAGGTTAAAAAAACCAAATAGAGGGCCTGTGAGATGGCTCAGCGGCATAAGCGCCTGCCTTGCAAGCGCGAGGGCCCGAGTTCGACTCCCGGATCCCACATACGAAAAAGGGGCTGGTGATATCGCTCAGCGGCATGGGCGCCAGCTGGCGCGCGAGGTCCTGAGGTCGACCCCCTGGTACCCACAAAAAAAAAAAATAGAAATAGCAAACTATCTCATTTTTTAGAAAAAATAACATCAATAATTTTTTCCCTCCTTAGATGGTACCTAAGTAAATGCTCAACCTACCATTTTTTTTTTCATCCTGAGCAATACAAAAGTGAAAATTTTCACTTTTTCAAAAAACTATTTGGTGACACTTAACTATCAAAAACTTCTCTAAATATTATACAAATTCTTCCACAAATTTGTAGATATAGCATCTGAAACACACAAGAATCTGATTTATACACAATAGTTCTATATGTAGTTTAGGAGAAATTTAAAAAGAGAAAAGTTTTACAAATCCCTTTATTCATGCATAATATAAGCAACACATTCTCCTTGATTTGTAATTTGTAACGTCATCTGTATCTATGTCTTTGCTAATACATGTTTAAATCTTTATTTGAAAGTTTTCTTTTTGCCATACTGGACTAGTGTACGCTATTAATATTTGGGCAGCTTCAGAGGTAAATTGAAAACAGCTGTGGAATGATTCATATTGATGCCACGGGCATGATGTTCTGTCAGTCTTGTGAGAGGCAGCAGGTCCACAGAAAAGTGGGACTGCAGTGTGTCCTTCCCCACTGTGCTACATGCATCATCCAAGGAAAAGACTGATTACAATGGACATCTCTTTCCTAGCTTTCTGGATAAAAATTGCCATGACTCTTTATATAATGTCATATTTACACATTTATTGATACAATTAGTTTGATACAACATATATCTCAGATGACTCCTTTTGGAACTGCGTAGCGGTTCAATAAGCTTGGCAATTGAATTGTAAATGATTTCTAATTCTTTCATCAATAATAGAAGTTAAGTAGTTTGATTTTAAGGTTCAGGCATTTAATTTCATTTCAGTTTGTTGCTTTTCTAAATGAGAGTGATATTCAAAATACTACCCTACTGTTTTCAAAGTGTCTTCTTTAGCTAAGTCTGCCTTTACAGGCGAAAAGGAACATCTCAGGAAGTCCAGGCATTTTGCAAGCAGGTTCAACAATGAGTAATGTAGAAGACTCCTCTTGAAAGTACTTCTCCAAGCAAGCAATTTTTTTTAAATGAGGTGATGTTAGATTTAAGTAGTTAGCATTGAGCTCCTAATTACATTACCATTCAAATCATCACTCCTTATTTCAGCAATTTTAGATCCTTAGGGCAATATTCTATTTTGTTCATTTATCTCAAGTACAGTATTAGAAGCAAATTATTTATGCTGGGTGTTGGCAGTTGCGAAGATGGGAGATAAATTTCCCTACTAAGAATTGGCCCTTAGGTTATTCAATGCTCAACCAAGTCTTACTATCTTACACATGATATGTTCCAGGAAACATGTACACCTGTATCACCATTTATCAAGAATATATCCTGGAATAATTTGTAAATTAAGAAATTCCATACAAACCTGCAAATTTTAAGACTTAAAGTTTTGGCAGTTTCAAGGGCCTTGATTGTTTCTTCCTGTTCTCTTGGTTTCCCAAACCATCATGTGAGTTTGCCCAGGGTAGCTTGCTAGATGATGAAAGACAACATTATCATTGGCTCATGGAAGGTGTGCATTAAACTGTATACAGATATAAATGAATGCTGCCATTCCTCAAGATCTTAACTCACCTCTGGAAATTTACCTTCTCTCTGGTTGTGGTATATTATATACTTAGGCTTTGTCAACATCTGCTTTTCTCACCCTTCCTCGGGAAGAATTATACTTTCCCATTCATTGAAGTCAGATTTAGTCGTGTGATTAGATTGATTAAAAAGATGCAACTGGAAATGATATGTATCACTTTCAGGCAGAGGCTTTAAAAACCATATTTTCCTTTGCTCCCTTTTGTCAAATCATATAGGGCCCAGCTCTATCAGGCTTATTTTGAAAATGAAGATGAAATTCAGTAGAATTCAGTCAACTACTGATGTAAGAAGAAACCCTTCTTAGTATAAGTACCTGAGGTCTTAGAGTTGTTTATTACTGTAGACTGGTCTAGCATAGTCTGCCCAATATGCTGGATAACTGCTACTCCTTATATATTCTGTTTCTACTACTACCACTTACACACTGAGGAAAGTCAGATGTATTTTCACATGCTACTGGTGAGAAGGTAAAGTGATAACTTCCTTTAAAGAAACAGTTTCTTACAAAGTAAAACATACATCTATGATATAAACCAGCCATTCTACTTCCACACATTTACTTGAGAGGAATGAAAATTTATTCAGCCAAAAAACCTTGGCTAATGTTCATCATAGCCAAACAAATATTAAAACAGCCATCAACATACAAATGGATAAACAGAACTAGTATATCCAAAGAAGGAAATATTACTCAGCAATGAAAACTAAATTAATTAATGATGTAAGCAACAAAACGAGTATATTTATGTATCAGTCATGCTTGCTAGAGAAACAGATTTAATGCAAGGTGTACAAATATATAAAATTTTATAAGATTGGCTTACAATGGTATACTCAAATTGACACAGGCAGTTAGCTATCACATCTTAGAATCAACATGAGAAACAAAAGGAGTCATATACAAGCCAAAGTATATTTCTTGTATAATTCCATTTATATGAAATTTCTAAACTATAGGGAAAAATGCAGATCCGTTCTGCATGGACCTGAAGGTGGGAGTTTTCCAAATCTGGACT
Source organism: Erethizon dorsatum (assembly GCA_028451465.1). Classification (NCBI taxonomy): domain Eukaryota; kingdom Metazoa; phylum Chordata; class Mammalia; order Rodentia; family Erethizontidae; genus Erethizon; species Erethizon dorsatum. The sequence continues at coordinate 98,909,738 of CM051823.1, read as the reverse complement.
ATGTTGTAGAAACATTTTAGAAGTTTGAAATATATATACATTTACAATGAATGAATTTTATAGTCTATAATATTTTACTTGAATAAAACTGAAAAAATATTCTTGGACCCAATTTGCCTCTCCATCATAAGTGTATATTTATACCTACTAGATATTTATGCCTGGATAGCTTATAAGCACTTCAAAATTATACAAAACTAAATTGCATATTTCTTCTATGTAGCTCTCCAAATTAGGTTTCTGAACCCATATTATCAATAGTAATACATACAGAAAGTTACTTAAGACAAAGAGACTTTTTATTCTATACTGTTTGTAACTTTTTAACTCTCTGTCCAAGTTGTCAATGGACATTATTGATTCTCTTGATTATCCCTTGAACTTATTGGCTCCTTTCATTTTTTACTTATACTCATTCACTTATTTGCTTGCTTTTCCTCTCATCCCCAACATTACTTTAATGATTTTAATTCTAATATTGAAATACTTGGAAAATTTTACCTTCTAAGGTTTCCAGAATGGAAACTAAAGATGACTAAAGATGTTTTGTAATAATGGAACAAATATATCTACAGTATAAAGAATAATATTTACTTTATAAGTATATGGTAACATTTCCTTCACCTATATCATTGATCAAAAATACACAGGGGGACATTAACCATTTAGTACAATTAAATATTTAAAATAACAAAACATAGTTATGCTTCACAGTAATAGTCTTTCTTGGTATCCTCAAGTACTGCAAAAGCTCAACTGGTCTTCAAGGGATGTTTGGAATGGAATGGAAAAGTTCTGTGTTCCAAAGCCCAGGTCAGCCATGATTTTGGCATTTAACTTAAATTTCAGTTTACCCAAGGATGGTGAGCAGTCTGCAGCTCTTAGTCCACCCTCTAGCCAATTTGACTTCAGAAACATGACTTTGAGTTTCTTTTAAGGGTAGTCTTTCAACTCTTTCAAAGCATTGATTTTAAGGGAAAAAAAAGGGCTCCAGAACAAGCTACTGAATGGAGACTGATCTCAGGAACTGGTGATATGGCCTAGGTTTGAGGAAAGGGATTATACCTTCTGTATGACATAGGACTGCTTTTTTTTCTAGGGCTAGAGTAATATTACTGATTAAAACCAATGGTATGGCTAGGCTTTACCAATGAAGGCAGCTAAGCTAACACCAGATTGACATATCTGTCCTTACAGAATTGCTTTATTTCTTTTTCTAAAATGTTTGAGTGGGGAGATGAGGTAGGGAAGGGAATATTCTGGAAAAGAAAACTCTCCCATGAATTTTTCACTTGATCTATGCCTATGGCTGTTTGTAAATGATGTTTATCTTCACTGGGAATCCTTAGAAATGTAAGTCAACGCTGACATTTTTCTTTGGCCTACTTTTATAGCTTCTCTTAGCCATTTAGGTTATTGCCTCTCATTTTGTCACATATTGTCCTTGTGCCTTGAGTTCAGCACAAGTTTTTGTCTTTATATTCTTTCTGCTACAATTTTACTTTTTCTGTCTGGCAGAATGTGCACTGAATTTATTAAAGCAACCCATATCTTGGTCATATTGAGCACCTCTTTGCTGGGGTAACATCCTTTCTGACTTTTAGCCTATTTTTCTAGAATATTATGGAAAATGGTGCAAAACTCATGAAACTGTTATGTCCAATTGGTATGATAGGTGTCTTCATTACTTTTTTCATTGCTGAGACAAAATACCCAACACACAAAGTTAAAGGAGGAAAGGTTTATTCCAGCTCACAGTTTGTAGAGCTTTCAGTCCATAGTCAGCTGGCTCCAAGGCATGGTGGTGTGGACTAAGGGCATCACAGAAGAGAAACAGTCCTTGGCAAGCAGGCAAGAGACAGCAAAGCAGCAAGCAAGCAACAGCAGAAGCAGCAGAAGCTACTCCCTTTTATCCCTTTCAAGCTATCCACCTTTCAGGAGGTGCCACCCACATCCAGGGTGGGCCTTCTCATTACCCACACCTAGAACTATGCTAGACCAATCAGTGGGCTAATTTAGCAACTACACACCATTAATCCCAGTGTCACACATTTAATCCCAGCATCACACACTCTAGATCTAGCCACCTCCCCAAATTCCCACCTCTGAGCACATGAGGCTTTAGGGGAATATCTAGACACAAGCCAGAACAGAGGTTTGAAGAAGGTTTTCAGTTAATGTTCTGCAAGCCAAGTATGTATGTGTATGTATAATTGTTTTTTGCTTTTACTATGAAAAACAAACATTGTTTTGAAAAATTCCAGCAAGGGCTCAGATGCCTGTTTCATTCTCAACTAAACTTTTATAAATTATATCAGATACTTCTTTTGTAAAGATTTGAGTTGTAAGAGATTTAATGTGACAGTTGAAATTTTGTAGAATACACAAGAAATTGATTTTAAAGTTTTTTCTTTTTCATTGTAATTGACTCCTAGTCATGTCATTTTGTTTTGTTTTCATAAAGATAGTGGATTCAGAAGCACTGTTTTTGGATGGCAATATTTTTTTTTCCAGAGAAAGTAGGAATCAAACAAAGCTGAAGGTACCCCCTCTGAATTTATATCCTGAAAACGTACAAAGCATCTGGGATCTCTTTATCAGAAAAAAGCTTCTTTTAAAAAGATGACATATAATAATCAACAATAGCAGATTTCTCATTAAAATTTGCTTTTGAGCAAAATTACAGTTTACCTTCTGATTTGTCAATTGGATTTATTTTTACTTTCATAGAAAGTGATAACTTTTGCTCAAAAATGTGACAGAGGCATAATTTTTAAAAGTTTTTAAAAACTGTGCTATAGAATAGTTATGGAAAATAAAAACAGAAAAGTTGTCCTTTGTATGTACTCTAAGAACTGCTTTCTAAAGTCATTAAACGCAAGGCTTTCTTCAGATGGTATGTCATTAAATTGACACTACGTTTTGTTTGTTTTCAATTTTTATAGACTACTTTTTCTTTCTTGTTTAGCCTTTTTCAATGTGTAGAACACTTTTTGGTTTCAAAGTCAAATGACACAATGAAGTACAGTATATTTAAGCAAATTTTAATTGTGTCTTTCTTTTCCTGTCTCTTTCTCCTCTATGAATTCCATTTTTATTTGTTTATCATTTCTTTCCAATATTTTTTCTTTGCAAATATAAGCAAATGCACATAAGAATTTTAATTTCCTTCCTTCTTTATTCAAAAGAGCAGTATATGTTGTTCCCTACTTTGCTTTTTTACTTGGCAATATATCTTTTTTTTTTTTAATATGCGGGTACCGGGAGTCAAACTCAGGACCTCGTGCTTGCCAGGCAGGTGGTTATGCCGCTGAGCTATATCACTGGCTCATATGTTTTGTTTTCTGTACTTTCTTTCTTTTTTCTTTTAGTATGCGGGTACTGGGAGTCGAACGCAGGACCTTGCGCTTGCCAGGCAGGCGCTTATGCCACTGAGCTATATCACCGGCCCTGACAATATATCTTGAAAATAACTTTAAATCAAAATATAGTAATCATCCTCTTATTTATGGTTCTATGTACTTTGTTTTAAGGATGTACCAGAGCTTGTTCAACCAGTTCCCTACTTGTGGGCAATAATATTGTTTCATCTCTATAAATAATGACATGATATATAACTTGGTGCATATGAAATTTAGAAAGTTTTATAATTAAGTATGGGAAGCAGCCCAAGTTGCTGCACATTTTTTACTTAATTCTACACAAAGATTTCAGTGGGATGTTGATTTTAGATTACCTTTCTGGCCATTCCAGAAGCTTGGCTTGCATCTATTGTCTTTGAAACTGTCTTTTTCTCATTCAACTCTTATCCTTCAGGTATTAGACCATGAATTTAAGAGAATTTCTAAAATATTTGTGAATAAGTGATTTTTGATATACCTGCTGACTTCAGACTCACACTTGCTCTTACCTTAAAAAGAAATCTTTGCATTGTATTAAAGGAAAAGTGTATCAATGGCCAGGAAAGTAAGGTTGTTACATTTTTTTCATGTTTCCTTTCTCTTTGCAATATATTTTTATTAGTGCCTATTAATTTTGCAAAATATTGAGCTTCAGTGGTGTTCTCATATATTGATGTAGTTACATCCTGCCGTTTCCCTCCCTTACACCCCAAACCCCTTCGCCTTAGTTTTCCTTTCTTCTTTATGTAGTTTTGAAATTTGGATGGCCAGGGCATTCAACAGTGACTACTCCAGAACAAAATTTACGGACTCCCAGCTCACAAGAATATGATGTACCAAAAAGTAAAAGTAGTCCTTTACAATGAGATATGATTACTACAGATGCTGCTGGTGTTAACTTAGGCCTTCCCATGCGTTGTCTTTCCTGGAAGGAAGTCTGGGGATTGCATTCAGCTCAGACCGCAGCTCAAAGTGGCAGGAAGAAGGCTGCAGAGGTAAGCGTCCCTGGCAGGACCACATCATCCCGCTAAAGAGGCGTGACTCTTCTGATTCTGTGACAGACTCCTTCACCTTCCTTTAAACACTTTTCCTACATTAAATTTTTTAAAAATTTGTGGTGAAAAAATACATCTCATATAACTCCTGACTACTTCAAAGGCTTGAAGCAAAGTGGTATTCTCTCCAAGTAGGTTCTGTCTTCCAGTAGGTCCTCGGGATAAACACCACTGACTTTGTACGTAGTTCGGAAGTGAGTCCAAAAGTTTGCTATTGCAGAACTGCCTATAAAGAAAAGTAAGGAAAATACTATGATTTAAGAAGGAAATGTAACAAATAGAAAAAACAATCTTAATTAAACTCTTGGAGGCTTGTTTGAGATTAGAAAGAAATCATTTAAAGGAATCTGAAATAAAATTGCAGTAATTAATTTATGACTTCTGTGAAGAATTTGCCTTCATTCTAAATAATTGTTTTCATTTTTAATGACCCATCTTTATTTATGACTATAACTGCAAATGATTTCTTTTGAATAGAGCTGGAAAGACGTTCATTTCATTTCTTCTTCCCATTTCTCTTTTCCTCCCTTCCTCCTCTGGCCCACCCTCCCTCTCTCCCTCCCTCTCTTTCTCCCTCTCTTCCTCCCTTCCTCCTTCCTTTCTTTCCTTCTTTTAACAAAAATTTATTGATTACTACTTGTCACGCAGTGTGCTAAATAATGAATCTTTTTATTTTTTCCTCCAAAATATTATGGTCTTAATTAACAAAACAACTATTATATGATCTTGTCAAAAGGATATGTGTAGGTTATAATGCTAAATACATGAAGCATATAGTTATTTTATATATGTACAGTTAGTTTTCAACACATGCGATCTACATAGGTCAGCAGGATTCCAGTATTAAATCTAAACAAATGAGTCTTTGCTGATAATGACCATGGATATCACCACTTTGGAAAATGTTATGTTATTGGTGAAAGTTAATCTTCTTTTGCATGTTTTGACATTTTTCCAAAAATTCTGTGCCATACAGTAATAATTTGAAAAGCATAAATAAAAATGTATTTGGCACCAGACACTAGCTTTTAATTGAAGTGCATTATAAATAAATTAACTTTTTTCTAGCTTTTGATTTCCATTTCTGATAAACTTCTCAAAACTCTTTACCTCACCATCTGTGAGATGAATAGAAAAAAAATTATATTACCTTTCTCTACCTTTCATAATTCTGTTTTGGCTTCCAATAGTGCACAATTTTATGAAGCATCGGTTTAGTAATTTCCCTTGGTAGTAGAACTAAGAGAGGTTTTTGAATTTAAGTTCGAAAGAAGAGATCTCATTAATTATACTTTTGCTTTAGAAAAATGTCTTATTTGCTTTACTTAACTGCTATAGTTCTTTGGTTATGTGCGGTCACCAAAGCACCAGATGCTTGTAAAAAGGGATTGAGTGGCAGTTAATTAAAGCCTCACTTGAATTTTAACAACTATGTCAGTAGAAGGTCCACTAAACAGCAAGGAGTGCTCTAAATGTATGAAATTAAGCAAGGTTCAGTGCTTTTAGATGACAGATAGGGTGGAACGTTGTTCAGCGCTCAGTAGCAAGTTTCTATTTTGTTTAGGAAATTTAACTGGTTATAAACTTAACGCAAGCAGCTCAGTGGGTGCTGTGGAGAGAAGACTGAAAATGGTCTGTCTTCCGGGAGATTATAAACTGACTTAGAAAAGAAGGAATTACAAAAGTGACTGCCACATGGCAAATAATAACCTGTATATCAAAGAATTACAAAGAGAGTAACAGAATCATTGGATGAAGAGATCTGTCTTGGATGAGAAAACAAGAAAAGGCTAAAAGATGGGATCCTGAAAGGAGAAGAGTGTTCTAGAAGTTGTTATATGGAGAGGAATTTTCCTCCTAATATTTTTGAAATATAATTTAACAAATCAAGCAATGAAGTATAAGAGTAAAATAAGGACATTTGAACACAGGCAAGACCTTAGAAATTTACCATCTGCTCTCTTTCTGAAAATATCATTCAAGATAACTTTTTTCCGATCTTAGGGGCAGCATTCAGTGTTTCACCATTAAGTGTGATGATGTGTTTTTTGCACCTTATTAGGATAAGGGCTTTCTCTCCTATCCTGTCTGTTAAGAGGTTATGAGTGGATACTAAATTTTGCCACTTATTGTGTGTTGATTAAGATCAGACAGATTTTCTTCTTTGTCTGTAATTGTAATGAATCATACTGAGTTTTTCACTAGTGTATGTTTTGCAGTACATGCAGTTTACAGTCATCTTGAGGAGTGGGTACATAATACATCTTAGTCTTTTTAAAAAAATTCCCTTACCCTTTGCTCCCACTTTCTTCCCTCCTTCTCTAAATTGCCTTTCCCCATTTTCATTCTTGCTATTATTAATCTCATCTCATGTTTATGGCCTATACTGTTTATACTCATTGAGGTTATTAGGTTCCTGCACACAGCTTTTCCCTTTCCCTCCACCTCTCCTCTTTCCTGCAGTCTCTTGGATCCCTTCCCATTTGCAAGAGATCTATCTCCCTTTTTTCTTCTATCCCCTTTTCTCCTTTTATCCAACCTTTATTGTGCTCTTTGTTTATACCTTGCCTTATTCAAATGAAAGATACTATGTGTTATTCATGCTTGTGTGTCTGATTTATTTCACTCAATATTATATTTTCCAAGTGCATCTACAGTGATGCAAGCATACCAATTTTTATAGCAGCCCAATTCATAATAGCTAAATACTGAAAGCAGCCTGTATATCCATCAACAGAAGATTAGATAAAAGAAAATGTGGTATTTGTATATAATGGAATACTACTCTGCTATAAAGAAGGACAAAATTGAGACATTTGTAGGAAAATGGATGCACCAGAGTTTTGAATGGTGAGCTAGTACTCCATTATTTCAGGATAAATGCCACATAGTAGTGAGTTATTACTCTTTTTACACATTGCAGAATTCCATATTTATTTTCAGTTCTTAATATATTGTATGTTTCCAGAATATGATCAATCTTTGTAAATATTTTCTATGTATCTGAAACTAATATATATTTTGTATGAGCTGGTTAAAATGTTTCATAAATGTTGATGACATAAATTGTTAATCACATTGATGAAATTTTCTGAAACCTTATAGATTTTTTGCTGTTTTTAATTTTTTAATTTTTATTATTAGCATTTATTAATTTTACAAACCCCCAAAATATTGGGTTTTGAAGCATGTATATTGATCATATCAATCTCCCCTTATACTCTCTTACCCCATATAGATTTTGTCTGCTTTCTGAATTAGAGAGATAGGGTTAACATTTTCTATCGTGAGTGTCCCTTTCACTCCTCTACCTCCCTCCTCCCTCCATCTCTCAGTCCCCTTCTTGTTTGCAAAAGATCTATCTCCCTTTTTCCTATTATCCATAATTCATTTTGCTCTTTAATTTGTTTGCCTGGTTTCTCATATAAGAGAAAAAATGTAATATTTATTGTATGTCTGATTTATTTCACTTAACAGTATGGTCTCAAGGTGTATACATTTTCCCACAAATGACTCAAATTTATCCTCCCTCAGTGCAGTGTAGTACTTCATTCTGTATAAATACCACACTTTCTTTGCCCATTCATTTGTTGATGGACATATGAGCTACTTTTTTTTTTTTTTTTGTGGGTACCGGGGGGTCGACCTCAGGACCTCGCGCGCCAGCAGGCGCACATGCCGCTGAGCAATATCACCGGCCCCTTTTTCGTATGTGGGTTCTGGGAGTTGAACTCAGGCCCTCGCGCTTGCTGGGCAGGCGCTCAAGCCACTGAGCCATCTCACCGGCCCCATATGAGCTACTTCTACAATCTAACTATTACAAATCGTGCTGTTAAAAAGATGGGTATGCATTATCACCATAGTATGATGTCTTTAACTTCTTTAGGGAAGATACATAGAAGTGGAATAGTTGGGTCAAATGGAATTTCTAGTTTTAATTTTTTGAGGAAATGCCATACTGATTTCCATTGTGGTTGTACTTCTTTGTATTCCCACCAACAGTGTAGAAGAGTTCCTTTCTCCCCAAAATGTCTCCAGCATTTCTTATTATTTGATTTTTTGATGATTTTCATTCTTTCTGGAGAAAGATGGAATTTCAGTATTGTTTTAATTTGCATTTCTCCAGTGGTCAGAGATGTTGAATAATTTTTCATGAATTTATTGTCCATTCGTACTTCTGAGAAATGTCCATTCATTTCAGTTGGCGATTTTTTAAAAAATTAGTACATATTTATAGTACAGAATGTTTACATTCCTTGTGGGGATTTGGTACATGTACATAGCAGATCTCAATTCCTTTTCTTCAACCCCCTTCCTTTTCCTTTCCTCCCTCACTCCCTCATCCCTCTACTTATCTCTTGATCCTCTTCCTCTTATTCTACTTTTTTGTCCATGTTTTTTGTCTAATGCTTAATACTTATATTCTTTGTTCCTTAATACTTACATTCCTTGTATGGAGTTGGTACATGTACATAATACATCACAATTCCTTTTCTCATTCCCTTCTCCTTCTCTCCTTTCCCCTTTTCTCCATCTCTTGATCCCTTTCTCCTTTGAGAAAGATCTATCCCAAATTTCCTACTCTCTCTCTTATCTCTTTATATTTTGTGTTTCTCATATAAGAGAAACCATGTGATATTTAAGCTCATCTGTCAGTTGCCCATTTTTTATTGAGCCTTTTATTTTGGGGGGAATCTAATTTTTTGGAGTTCTTTTTATATTCTAGTTATTAGTCCTCCATATGAGGAATAGCTGGCAATTTTTCCTCTATTCTGTAGGCTTTCTTTTCACTCTGTTGGTTGTTTCCTTTGCTCAGCAGAAACATCTTAGTTTGATATAATCCTATGTGCTGATTCTTGATGTTATTTGTTCTGCAATTGGGGTTCTGTTCAGAAAGTCCTAATGTATGCCTGTGTTTTTAAGGTTTTACCTATTTTATCTTCCAGCTGATTAATTTTTCTTTTTTAACATTTAGATTGTTTATCCATTTTGATTTTATGTTAGTACATGGTGAGAGACATGGGTCTAGATTCAGTTGTCTACATGTGAATAGCCAGTTTTCTCAGTGCTAATTGTTAAAGAGGCTAATTTCCTTCAGCATATGTTTTTAGTCTCTATATCAAAGATTGGATGAATGAATTTGCCTAGAGTTGTTTCTGCATCTTTTATTCTGTTCCACTGAACCACATGTCTGATGTATTGCAAGTATCATGCTGTTTTTATCACTGTAGCTTTGTAATATAACTTGAAATTAGGATGATGATGTTTCCTGCTTTGCTCTTGTGGCCCGGGATTGCTTTTGCTATTTTGGGTCTCTTTTGTTCCACATGAATTTTAGGATTGTTTTCTTTAGTTTTGTGAGAATTGCTATTGGTATTTTGATTGGGATTGCATTATAACTAAATATCAGTTCTCGAAGTAAGGCTATTTTGACATTATTGGCTCTGCCTATCCAGGAATAGAGGCCAATTTATAATTCTCTGATGTCCTCTTTGATCTCCTATAGTTTTCATTATAGAGATCATTTACTTTGTTAATTTCTAAGTATTTAATTTTTCTTGAAGATGTTATGAGTGATATTATCCTAATTTCTTTCTCAGTCAATTCATTATTGGTGCACACAAATGCTATCTATTTTTGTGTGTTTATTTTGTGTCCTGCTACCTTGCTGACTTTGTTGGTTAGTTTTATGCATCTTTTGTGCAATATTTTTGGTTTTCCACATAAAGGGTCATGTCATTTGTAATAAGGATAGCTTGACTTCTTCCTTTCCTATATGTATCACTTTTATTTCTTTCACTTATTTGATTGCTCTGGCTAAAGTTTTAAGTACTATATTGACCAGGTGAGGTGATAATGCATATTCATGTATTGTTCTGGATTTTATAGGAAAAGTTCTCAGCTAGTTCCCATTTAGTATTATGTTAACAGTAGGATTATTATAAATGGCTTTGATCAGATTGAGATAAGATCTCTATACACTTATTTTCTTCAGTGTTCTTATCATGAACAGATGTTGAATTTTGTCAAAGGTTTTTTTCCTTCTTTGCATCTACTGAGATGACCATGTGTTTTTGTCATTGTTTATGTTTATGTGATGTATTACATTTATTGATTTGCATACGTTGAACCATCCTGGCATTCCTGGGATGAAGTTTAGTTGGTTATACTGCATGATAATTTAATGACTTGTTTCGTTTGGCAGTGTTTTGTTAAGGATCTTTGCATCTACTCTTAAAGAAATTGCCCTGTAGTTTCCTACTTTAGTTGTGTCTTTTTTTGGTTTTGAATCAGTTAATACTAGCCTTCAGGAATGAACTTGGCAGTACTCCCTCCCTTTCAGTTTCTTTAACAAGTTTGAGGGTTATTAGCAGTATATCTTCCTGGCCGTTATTACAGAATGTAGCGATGAATTCCTCACATCCCAGGCTTCTCTTTGTTGGTAGACTTTTTATTATTGCCTCAATATCGTTGCCTGTCATTGGATTACTCAGTATTTTTACGTCTCCTTGGTTCAGTTTTGGTCATTCAGATGTATCTAGGAATCTACTCATCTTCTTGTAAATTTTACAATTTATTAGAGTACAGGTTTTCAAAGTAGGTGCTAATAATCTTCTGGATTGTAATTTCATTTTTAAAATTTCTAATTGGATTGATTTTGGTCTTTTCTATTTTTTTTAATAAGATCAGCTGCGGGTTTTTCTATTGTGTTTATTCTTTTGAAGAATCATCTCTGAGTCATTGATTCTTTTTTGTCTCAGTTTCATTAACTTCTGCTCTGATCTCTAATTTCCTTCTTTGTACTAGTTTTGGAGTTGGATCTTTCTTATTTCTAGCATCTTGAAGTGCATTATTAGGTTATTTATTTGGTCTTGCATTGTTTTTCTGATGTGGGAATTCACTGCTATAATCTTCCTTCTTAGGACTGCTTTCACTGAGTCCAGTAGTTTCTGGTATGTTGTACTGGCATTTTCCTTTGCTTCTAAAATCTGTCTAATTTCTTCCTTGATTTCTTCTAGGGCCCATTGATTTATCAAGTGTGTATTTAATTTTCATCTGTTAGAATAATTTCTGTGACTTTTCTGCTACTGATTTCTAATTTCATTGCAGAATGATCTGATAATATGCATGGGATAATTGTGACTCTTTTGTATTTATTTAAGGATGCTTCATTGGCTAGCATGTGACCTATTTTGGCGGAAGTTTCTTGTGCTACTAAGAAGAATGTGTTAGTCTTTTACTGTTAGGTGGAACATTCTGTAGTTATCTATTAAGTCTATTTGTTTGAAAGTGTGGTTTAAGCCTGATAATTCTTTCTTTCATTTTTTTTGTTTAATTGACCTGTCTATTTGTGATAGCTGGATATTGAGGTCCTCCACTGTAAGTATGTTATTTATATTTTATGTCCAATAGTGTTGGTTTTATCAAGTTGGGTGCACCAGTGTTTGGTGCATATGTGTCTATAATTGTTATCTCTTTCTATTGACTTGTACCATTAATCAATATATAGTGCCCCTTGGCCCTTCTGATCTGATGTGGCTTAAAATCTACTTTCTGCAAATAGGATAGCTACTCCTGCATTTTTTATGCTCCTGTTCCATGGATATTGTTTTGATCATTTGATATCTACTCTGTGAATTTCTTTTTTGGATTAGATGTTTCTTGTATAGAGTATACTGTTGGATTTTTCTTGATCCATTCTGCTAAATCTGTGTCTTTTGATTTAGGAATCGAGAACATTCATATTGAGAGTTATTACTGAAAGACACTGACATATTCCTGTCATAGCATTATTTTGCTGTTTCAGATTCCCTTTCTCCCCTTTCTGCTTAACTGACTGCTTGATGTATTCATTCTGTTAAACTTTTAAAAATTTTTGATTAATTTTGCTGGTACATTTTAGATATACATAATGATCACATGTGTCAGAGGGAGTTTGTACCTATACATGGATATATCTTGATTCTTCTTTTCTATTAAAATTTTTGGCATTGTTGGCTTCATTGTCTCATTCTAGGACATCTTTGAGAATTTTTTGGATTGCTGGTTTTTTGGTCATGAATTTCATAATGTGCTTTTTGTCATGGAAAGAACCTCTTTCTTCATCAATTTTGAAAGATAGTTTTTTTCAGGGTACATCAGTCTGGGTTGGAAGTTGTTTCCTTTTAGGGCTTGAAAGAGTTCACTGTAAGTTCTCCTGACCTTTAATGTTTATCTTTAGAAGTCTACTCTAATTCTAATGGGTTTACATTTATAAGTGATTTGTTACTTTTTTCCTAAGAGTTTTTAAGATTCTGTTTCTGTGTTGGGGTACTGGGATTTTGACCATGATGTGTTATTGAGAAGTTCTTTTCTGGTAATGGCTGTTTGGAGTTGTGTATGCTTCATTTACTTATATGTTAAATACTTTCCCCACACTGGGAAAATTTTCTGCTGTTATTTCTGTAAACAGATTTTTAGTGCTATTTGTTCTGTCTTCTGAGTTTTTAATAAATCCAATTAAAATTTGATTAATTTTCTTCATGTCATCTACAAGCTGTTCAATCCATCTTCCATTTTCTTTTTGCTTTTAAGTTATTTCCAAGTATATGGTCACCTTCATAGCCCTATCTTAATATTCTGACACTGTGGCCTCGCATCGTTCAGTCATGTTTACCATATATTCAATAGAATTATCTCTTGGATTTCTGTTTGGTACATGTTTATTAATTCCAATTCTTTAATAGTCTAGTTATTTGTGTTTTGTATCATTTTTGTTTAGCTCAACTAGCTTTTTATTAGGGTCTTCTGTGAACACTGACCATTTTGTTTATTACACGTATCATCTGTTTAGTTCTATCTTTGAGCTTGCTGACCCCTTATTGATCTGTTTTTCATCTCCTCTCTTATCATTTGAAATAATGCAACCTTGTGGCTTTTGATTTCCTCCTCATCAACGTCTCATGAATCAGCTTTGGGGAAGTTAGGAGGCTTTTTAAATCTTGTTTTTTATGTATCTATTTTTGTTGTTTTTGTTTTGATCTGAGAATTGACAGTTGATCATATTGGAAAGACTTTGCTGCTAGTGTGGAGGTCTCCTTAGTTAGTGTCAGCATTCCAGGTATGTGTTCTGGGGTGGTTAAGTATTGGCCTTTGCCTCTGTCCCAAGATCATACTACCTTTATTAATTTGTGAGGAGAGGATGCAATGTAATTGGCTAGGTATCCCATTCTCTAGAAATGAACCACAATTTTGTTGATGACACAAAAACAAACCAGATATTGGCATACAGTAAAAACCAATTAACAGCAACAAATAAGCCACCCAGGCAAAGGCAACAAATTCAGCAGCAATGATGGATGTCTTAATTACTTCCTTGTTGCTGAGACACAATACCTAGCACACACAATTTAAAGGAGAAAAGATTTATTTTGGCTCACAATCCATAGTTGGCTATGTCTAAGGTAGGGCAGCATGTCAGAGGAGAAAGAGCTCATGGTACGGCAGGCAGGAAACAGAGTAGGATCAAGGGAAGTGGGAGGGATATATACCCTTCCCGGCCATGCCTGAAGTGACTCACCTCCTTTGACCAGGCTTTACCTCCCAACCTCACATTTAGCTATAAACTCATCAGTGGACTAGTGAATGGATGAGTATCACACCCCCATGGTCTAATCACCTCCCCAAGGTGATCTAATAACCTTGTCCATCTCTAAGAGTTGTTAAAGTCCTAACACTTTCAGCACTGCTGAAAAGTCCCAGTCTAAAGTCTCCCCCAAGATTTAAGGCACACTTAGCTGTGAACTCCTGTAAAAATGAGAAGTTAAACACTGCCAACATACAAAGGGACAGGGTAAACATTCTTATTCCAAAAGGGATAAATTTGGGGATAGAAAAGAATGGGACCAAAACAGGACCAAAATCTAGCAGGGCAAACATTACGTCCTGGAGTTCCTTGTCTAGCACCCAAGTCAATTTGTGGTGGGATGTGAACTCCTAAGGGTTTGGGTGGCTCTGCTGCTATGGCACCGTCAGTAGTTGTAGCCCTCATGCCTTCTCTTTTGGGCAGACTTTGCACACTCCTTGTGGCTCTCCTTAGACAATCCACATTCATAGCCTCTCTCTTTGGCTGGCTTTGCTCACTGCTTGCAGCTTTCCTGAGATGTTCCATGTTAGTGGTTTCTCTAACATTCTGGGGTCTCCATTGCACTTTTGGTGTCACACTCACAGCTTCACACATTGCCCTCTGAGGGGCACACTGCCTGGCCTCCCAGGCCTTCTGAAATCTGGGAGGAAGCTTCCCTGACCCCAGAACTATTGCATTCTGCATGCATATAAAACCAGCATCATGTGGATCATGTCAAGGTCTGCCACCACCTGGAGCAATAACTGAGCCATTTTGCATCTTGCTGGTGGTTGCAGAAGCATCTCAGTGCCTGTATTACTAAGCTGGATGAAGTAAATTCTAGGGAATCCTTTCCCATTCCCTAATCTTCCCCCATTTTGGAGCATGGTGATCCAGGCCTCTCTCCTCAAAGCAGTGTCTTTCACCTTTGCAATTTTGAGCCTGCAAAGGGTGGAGTCTTGCTGATTCCTCACATTTCTTCAAGGCGTTTTTCATACTGTCTTATTCCAAAGTACTTGGCTCCTTTTTAACACTAACCTTTTCAACAACCAAGTTCTCCTCTGCTCCATCTTTGCAGGCTCCCAACTTTACAAAAAGCTTCCTTTCTGGCCAAACTCAAAACTTTTTAAGGCTTTCAGCTGGGCTATTTTCTCTTGATTCTCAATGCAGATCTAGCTAAAAGCCCCCAACAGTATCCAAGCCACAGCCTGAAATTTCTTCCACCAGGTTAAACAGCCTGCCATCTTTGACATGAATAAAATGCAGACAAATTTTCTGCCAGAGCATAACAGACATGGCCTTTACTTCAACTGCCAATAGAATCCTTCCTCCCAAGTAAAACCTCTTGAGCCTAGTCTTTACTGGCTGCATTACTGTCAACATTCTGGTCTTCTGAGCTCTGACCAGAATCTCCTGTTAAGCTCAACTCACAGCATTGTAGGACTGTGCCTTCAGCTGGCATCTTTTAAATCATTTAAATTTGTTTTCTGCCCTGGTATTTGGTCCACTTTGTTGTGAATGTTTTATGTGAATCTAAAAAGAATGTGCATCTTGCTGATTTTGTTTTTAGTAGAATGTGCTTGCAAGTTTCTTCATTTTACTTTGTCCCATCCAGGCCCCCAGCTGATTGGATGGTGCTGCATACATTCAAGTGTGTCTCTCCCACTAGTTTGTTGTTTCACATGGCAGTTACTGATGGAAACGCCCTCACTGACACCCCCAGAATTATGCTTTACTAATTTCATAGTCATTTATCAATCAAGTTAAGTTGACAATGAAGATTATCAAAATATCTAAAATGAATTCTCATAGCTTGTGCTGCCTATTGTCCAAAGATCACTAAGAGTTGTTTTAAGTATTTTATTCATTTGTAGCTATTTACTATAGGAGGATGGGTCTGGATTCTGTTATCCCTTTATGAACAGAGCAAAATCTCACTCATGTTTTTCATTTATTCTTTCTCTAAACTTGCATTTTAAATGAGCCCTCAAATGAGTCCCAGAATGAGCCTATTTGTAAGTTACAAATGATTCCTCTTTTTAAATAAAATGTATTTTAAAAGAATAATTCAGAATAACTTTATCGCATTCTCAGAATGGTCATTTGAACAGCTGCTTCTGCGTATTGCTGATGTTTTTGATTAGGTGCCAGATATGTTGGGACCAGGAACTCAGCAACAGAATATCATAGGGCTGTGCAGAATCCCACCCACTGGTATGCAGTGAAAATTTGGGGAAAGCAACTCCACTTTAAAAATTGGTATATTCCAGATTCCAGGCCTACAAAGAGAACTACACCTGGCAGTGGGGTGAGACTCAATGATAAGATGATCAGAGGTCTTATAGCTGCTGTGGGTGTCTGGATCTGAATTTGGAATTGTATCTTCATTAATTGTAACAGCCCCTAAATATATGTAACCTGATCCTGTCAGCAGATTCAGGACTAGCACAGATCTGTGTGTGCTGGCAAACCCTATAAATCCTAAAGACATACTTAATAAAACCTATCAATATATTAAATTTAGTGATTGGTATTAGATAGCTGTTGAGAAAGCATAGCTGAGAAACATTTATTTTTAGTTGCAAAAATTTATTGAATCAAATCCTCTGATTTTTCTTTCTAAATAAATTTGCTAAATTTGTACTCTGTACTCTGTGTCAGATTGAAGTTCAAGTCTACACAAAATAGAGAATACATGTACAGATGGCATGTCAGAAATCTCTCCATTTTCTCCCCTCCCTCCTTTCCCCCTCTTCCTCTTTCTTTTCAGTGTCTATGTGTACAGTGATTTGAACCTTTGGAGTAGGTTCTTGGGCCTGATCATGTGCTATCCCCAAGTCTCTACTCTCTAGTATGATTTGATTGATTCCTTCTTGACAGAATGAATGTTGCCACATGGCTGACTGATAGTGGGAAAAATGTTAATATTTCCATAGTTTACAGCTCATGCAGACTGGATTTTGAATACAAGATTAATTTCAACTTTTTTCCATAGTAGGTGAATGATTTGCAATAATGGGGTCTAGAAGAAAATATCTATAAACATATGCTGGAATTTATAATTTTAAAAACTTTGGAAGTATATTATAACTTTATCTTTTTATCACTAAATATTTAAGATTTACTCTTATGTTCTTTTTAAGTTGAAAAATGAAAAGTGATTTTGAGGAAAGAGAAGATTGAATAATTGATACATGAGCTTGGTAAAACATGTTATTTTAAATTCATGCAGTTATTTTCATTTGGTGTTATGAATATAGCTAACAATTCAGGATTTGTGTGTATGAGGAAGCAGACTAGATAGCAGTTGGTTTTTGCATTATCTAAAACCTAAGTGTTAAGGGAAATAATGGCAGGTTTATTTATGAAACTTTAAGGTTTCTTTTGGTGCACAATTATCCATTTTCACTAAAAGACTTATTTGCTTTTCAAAACTGGTTAAGGCAATTCAAATTACTACATACATGTGAAATTGCAAACTTCCACAAAATTTTCAACAATACTATGAATTTAGTGTTGTTTAATATGCCTTTGATTTTATCAGTGTTGTATTATGTATTGTCTTCCATGCTTTTTGAATTGAATGTGTGACTTTTCCCTGTAATTCTTTTTTTGTAATTCTGTTTTCAAATCTTGATAAGAGTTATAAAATAATTTTGACTTGACTTTTTTTAGTAAAAATTTAAATAGTCCAAAATATGTGTTCTTCAATTGCTGTTTCCAAACATTCAGGGTCTACTATATGTGGAGTTGGGGGTGGAAATAAGAACATTTTTCAAAGGAAAATTCTAGAGTTTTCAAGATGCCTGATCAGGATTTGTCAGAGAATGTGCATAATTTCAATTTTGGTAAACGTGGCAATAAAACATCTTTTGAAAATGGGAGGAGTTACACATGTAAGGTAATTATATTGTCTTTCATTTAATTTTATGTTCTTTATCTTATGATGTAGAAAACCATGGATAAGTAATCCCTTCTTGAACAGTTAGTGAATCTTTCAAAAAACTGTTCAGGTTGAGAAACAGGACTGATCTAAACTTATGAAGATCAGAGATAAGGGATCATTTAGATGACTAAATCATCTGACATATCAAATATTACAAGATGTGATACCAAGATTCAGAATTTTCTTGAAAATAATACTTTAAAAAAACATACAAGAATGGAGGTGTAACCAAAGTGCATGTTACAAAAATGCAAACTGAATACTGATTTAAGAGAAAATCATATTGGGAAAATATACTGGAGAAAATAAAAGTGTGTGTGTACATATTTGTGTTATGTGTAGTGTAAGACAGTCATATCTTATTTTTTCATTGTAGAAAGTTGATAACTATAAAAAATAGAAAAATAATAAGCAGTAGTCCAAGACTATTTCTTAGACATATGTACTGTACACAGTCATAGCTATAAGCAGAGGTTTGAATTGGCTTGCTTTAGACTTACTGGCTATGTTTCTTTGGGGAAGTTGGTAATGTTTTTCTCTCTCAGTTTCCTATCTAGAAAATAGGATTGCTGCCTTGTGAATCATTCAGAGAATTCAGTGTTGATATTGTGATGCACTTTAAATGTGTCTGGCACACATTAAGTATCATGAAAGAATTTGTTCACTAAAAAGCAAAAAAGGACTGGGATATTACTCAGTGGCAGAGTATTTGCCTAGCATGCAAAAGGCCCTGAGTTGATCCCCAGTACCACGAAAAATTCTTAAATTACAAAATAATTAACTAAGAGAGTTGAAAGGGACTGCCCTTTTTGTTGGAAAACTTAAAGAGGTAGTGTGTGGAACTGTAGTATTATTAATTTTTATTAGGAAGTTCATAATACTATTACACTATGTGAATATAACACTCAGACAAAAATGCAAATAAGAACCATTTCAAAGTTAAAAATCAAAACTCATATTTTAACTAAAAAAAATCTTTATATTGCAATTCATTGGGAGTTATAAACTTAAGTGAAGAAAATACTTTTTTTGGACTGGCTAACATGGTATATTCTTCTTTCATATTAAGAGCTCAATGAATGTTGGTTAAATGTTATCGTGATTTGGATCTGAAATGTCCCACAGAAGGCTGTTGTGTTCACAGGTGGGGCTTTTGAAAGGTACTGGATCATGAGTCATCTAACTTCATTTATGGGTGAATCCATTGATGGATCCATAATTTGATGGCATTATCGGAAATAGGAGGCGGAGCCTAACTGAAGAGGCAGGTCATGGAGACCTGACATTGGATACTGTACAGTACTGTATCTTGCCACCAGCCTTTCTTACTGGTTTCTCCCTTCTGTTTGCTTCCTGAGCTCCATGAGGTGAATAGCTTTGCTCCCTCACACACTTCTGCCATGATATACTGCCTGACCACAGGCAGACAGAATGCAGCCAAGTGACCACGGATTGAAACCTCTGAAACCATGAGCTAATATAAACCTTTCCTCCTTATAAAAGCTTATAACAGAAATGTTTAATCAATAGTCCAGTTGTCTCATCATACCATTTTCCAGTGTATGTAGTCATTGTAAAACTATGGACTGTAACCATTCAACATAGATTATATGTGAATACAACACTTGTACAAAAATAAAAATAAGAACAATTTCAAAGTTAAAAATCAAAACTCATGCTTTAATTAAAACATCTTTATGTTGCAATTCACTGCAAGTCCTAAACTTAGGAGAAGAGATTACTTTTTTGACTGGTTAGCGTGGTATATTCTTGTTTCATAATAGGAGCTGAATATTTGGTATCTACTAAAGGAATTCATTGATCAATAGATCAGCAGAAAGGACTCTGAAGTGCATGTGTGTGCGCAGTGTTTAAAGTTGCCATACTGACAAAATTCTGGATGGCCTCTGTGTAGAAGAGGATCAGCATAATCACAGGTATCTTTGGGGTGGCCTGTTTCAAAAAATGCAGGAATGGGGCCGGTGAGATGGCTCAATGGCGTAAGCGCCTGCCTTGCAAGCGCGAGGGCCCGAGTTCGACTGCCGGAACCCACATACGAAAAAGGGGCTGGTGATATTGCTCAGCGGCATGGGTGCCTGTTAGCATGCGAGGTCCTGAGTACCCCCCCGGTACCCACAAAAAAAAAAATGCAGGAAGCCATTGGGGAGTATGTTTCCTTGGAGATACTAGGAAGCCATACTCATTCAACTTCATAGCCTTGTTGTAAACAAATTGCATGTGGCGGTATGCGCACTACATATCTGTTATCCCTGATCTAGGATCTGTGACATCGGTTAAGTTGAAGTAGCTCTGTCTTAGGCATTAAGGCATAGAAAGGTTAGGAATCTGTTTTCAGAAATTTAAAAGTGGGCCGGTGAGATGGCTCAGCGGCATAAGCGCCTGCCTTGCAAGCGCGAGGGCCCGAGTTCGACTCCCGGATCCCACATACGAAAAAGGGGCCGGTGATATCGCTCAGTGGCACGGGTGCCTGTTGGCGCGCGAGGTCCTGAGGTCGACCCCCCGGTACCCACAAAAAAAAAAAAAAAGAAATTTAAAAGTACAATATTAGAAAATAATCCTAGGTTGGGCCAAATGAATATGATCATTTTGATCTTTTTTCTCCAACATTTTATTATGGAATATGTCAAATATATAGCAAAGTTGAAAACAATTTTTTGAGAATAGTGTTCAATTACTTTATAACTACCAAAAAGAAATTTCATTTTGTTTGCCTACTGCATCTTGACTAGGTGAGCACAGGCTGAGAACTGATGCGGTTTGTTCTTTGGCCCCTGAACACTACAAACTCAAGTATAATGGCCAGTACTTACACTTCTGTCTGGGTGTGGAAAGTACAGAGAATGGTTGTAGACAAGATCCTGAAGCACAGCACAAAAGAGCTACCCAAATATATTTCATGAACTGTCACTTAAACTCAGTAATAGAAACACTCCATAAACAATGAAATACAAGCCATCAACAATACATGACTGTCGAGAGTGTGAATATATGGTTTCTTATTCAGAAATTCTGATGCTTTTATGAAAAAAGCCTTTAGAGTTTTCTTCGTATTTGCATAAATCATGTTTTCTCATTATATTCCTCTGCGAAAATGGGATTCCTGAAGGAAGAAATATACAGCCTAACAATGAAATAGTAACGGATTTGAATGCAAAACTGTCTTTTGTGACTTTCCTATGCTGATAAATATAATACAGTTTGAAGATTTTTGCCCCACAAAAGAAAACTTTTGTTTATCTTCCAAGTCTAACGGTGTTCCAGGTTAGTCAGTATTATTTAAATCAATCAAGTCTTTCTTTTATGCTTGATTAAACACCTTCTTGAAAACTATAACAATTAAACCATGACAGACATCTTGATTTTAAACAAAAAGCCAAAAAGTAAAACAAAGAAAAACATCACCTAATACTAGGCCAGACTGTTGTTTTCTGTGACATGGTCTTGGTCATAATACAGTTAAATCACTTTTATTCTGGAATGTTAAGTAATTTAAAATGATTACAGCAACATTTATGCGAAACTGGTGGCATTTTAAGCTTATGAAATTGCATTTTAAATGTGCATAGAATAGAACACTTTTATTACTAAGGCTACAAGCATTGAACCAAAACTAATAACTGTAAGCTACCCTAACTGTAATAACTGTAAGCCACACCTGAAAAATTGTGACTTGCTGCATAATGTTTGGATGTTTGGATGAAGTTGATGGGGCTAGAAAAAAAAATATATATATTTGTGTATGTAGGCACATATACACACATGCACCTCTCGATTTGGATGTGTTTTAATTTCAAGGATGAAAATTTTAAGTGGTAAAGATGTGCTGTGAAAAATAAGCACTTTTTAGAAAATCAAATCCAATATATACATGCATATATAAACATACACACATACATGTATACACATACACATATAATTTTTACTGTGTACAATTAAAAATGGCTTGCAAAATTATTTTATTTTTTGCCTTATGACTCCAAAACACAACATGAGACTGTAGAATTTAAAAGGATTTTTTGAACACTCATGAGAGAATTAAAAAAGAACTCTGAAAGCCATTAATTTTAACAATAAGCATGCAGCTATGCGATGTATTAATCTTCCCTATCATTTTTCTTATCAAATTTATGTTATCAGAAAGCACAAGATAGATTTTTTAAAATCTTTCTTTTGCTATATGCACCAGGCAGGTGGCTGACTCTTGATCTCAAAATGTGTGTCATTTTCTGTGATGAGTAACTATTGAGTTTTTTTTCTGAGATGTAATTGGAGATTTAGCACCTTCTTTTACAAAAGACTTTCTCAATATAGCTCTTACTTTTATCTGTTATGGAGAGCTAGGTTAAAATCTGAGGGAAATAACAAGTTCCTTTCTATTGAATTTTGTTTTCGATTGGCACTATAAGGGTCACAATTTTTGTCTTAGTCCTTCATAACAGTGTCTGTGTTTTAGCCTCCCCCTTTGCCTTCTTCTTTACCTCAACAAGAACCCTATAGATGTCATTTGTATGAATCATATTTTCCATGGATTTTGTATTGAAACATTCATTAATAAGATGAATGTATTTGTTTCCATCTTAGCCACCAGATCATTTGAAGTTGATGCCTGTGAAGGACCCACATAGCTTGCTTTTGGTTCACACACCCCGAGATTCCTAAATCCTGTTGGCATTAGGTACCATTAAGGTATATCATAGGTACCGTATCTGTCCTCTGGGCATTCATGGTAAGTTTGAAAATTTGCTTTAAAGCTCTTAAAGATGTGTTCAGTAACATTTAAAACGGACAGATTGTTGAATTGTTCCTTTGTGAGTGATATTTACAGATCTCCTATTAGGTTTTCCTATCTTCAGTATGTTTTTGAAAAATCATTTGTTAGGAGCTAATATTTTATGTGGATGCGTTCTAGATAATACAGAAAATTACTTAAAATTGGCTCTTTTTTTTCCTAAGATTTTAGTTACAGCATTTCAAGAATCTCTCTCAGAGACTAGAATTCTTTAATGTAATTAGTTTTGCAGACGGAATCAGAGATGCCTTTAAGACCCTACTTTTGGGCTGGGAATGTATCTCAGCAGCCCAAGCGCCTGCCTGGCAAGCGCAAAGTCCTGCGTTTGATTTCCAGGACCAAAAAACAAAACAAAACAAAAAAGACACTACTTTCTCTGTAGTTGTTCTAGGGACATTCTGAGAGGAGGCTGAAGGTTGGTTATACTTTTCTTGGCATGTGGGGATTAACATTAAGGCCTTTCAATGGCAGGCTCTTGAGCAGTTTCATTCCTAGAATTCCTTCTCTAAAAAGCGTTGAGTTTGAGGAAGTTTGTAGGCTTTGCTCCTTGCATTTATACGTCCCAATTCTACAGTTTACGTTCTCCTTATTCCTACTTTCTGTCTTCTCTCCTCTCTTTTTTCTTACCCTCCTTTTTAGCCTCTTGTTTATTTCTAGTCTGACTCAGGATATTAGCTAGGTAGGTGCCTCAGAGTCTAGTATGTGACTTCTATGGTTTGTTTTAATCATTGGTACACTTTATTTTTTATTAGTGCCTGTTTATAGTATATAATGATTAAACTTCATTTAGAAAAATAAAAATGAAAGAATTATTCCAGAGAATAGGCCAAAGCAAAACTGTTCTAATATAGGCAAAACCCTATTTCAAGCTTTGCTTTGTGAACTAACATCATCTTAGAACATTTGTACTAGGTCTATTAGAGAGTTTTCTCTAATAATTCATATAATTTCATAAGTTATGTATGAAGATTCAGGCCTGGCCTGAGATGACACAATAAATTAGTAGCAGAGATAGGATCTTCCCTTAAATCTAATTCAAAATCCAGTTTTGTCAATTAATTAATTCCCTCCCATTCAGAATTGCCTATCTGGAATGTGTCCACAACCAGTGTTCAGATTCTTGTTAGTACTCACATCCTAAGCGCTATTTTGTATAGCTAAAGCCTAGACCTGGTTTTGGACCTGCTAAATCGAAATAAGTACCATGTACCTCTGTGCATTGCAAAGTGCGCCATTTTGTGCCTTAATATTATTGTCATTGTTTATATTTAGAATGTCCCCCCAAACTCTCATGTGCTCAGAGGTGGGGCTTTTAGAAGGTGATTGTATCAAGGGGCAGAAACTCATCAGTGGATTCCTTCACTAACAAGTTCAGCAGCTCAGTGTGCCTGCTGTTAGAGGTGGGGTCTAGTCAGAGGAGAGTCCCTGGGAGAGAGACCTGGAAGAGTGTATCTCCTTCCCAGTTCTTCTCTTCTCACTATGTTTCCTGGCCACTATGATGTAAACTGTTTTTTTTCTGGCAGGCCCTTCCACCAGGCCATTTCTATGTTTGAGGCTGCAAACTATGGACTGAGACTTCTGAAACGGTGAGCCAAAATAGACCTCTCCTCCTTTAATAAAGCGTTACTCTCTGCCCATCTTGGTTAAAATCCTCTGGGTAATCATCAGAGGATTTCTAAGGGAATTAAGGCATTATAGGATCAGTTCCTTAAAGCTATTTCACTCTTTTGATGAACTCTGAAGCATGTAGTCAATAAAACCAGGAAAGGTTAATTAGTTTCTCTAATCAGGATAGTAAATAACTAACTGAATAAAGGTTGGACTATATGACTCCTAATACCCTTTCTATTCAAAGATATTCTATTAACCTCAACCAATAATTTAATAAGCATATTATGCTTTACTTCTGTACAATAAACTACTACAAATTTAGGAACTTGAAAAACACAAATTATTATTTCACCATTGCTGTAGGTTGGGAAGGTATGGAATTAGGGTCTCACTGAGTTGAATCAAATTAGGACTATAATTCATCTGAGGCTTGGACTCTTCCAAGCTTGTTCACATTGTTGGCAGAATTCAGTTACTTGAGGAGCTTTTGGCCCTCACAAACTGTCCCTGTCCTTCCTAGCATGCTGTCTGTTTGGTCTAGGCCAGCTGGAAAGTTTTCCTTTTATGCTTCAGATCGCTATGATTTTTCCTATCTCTAAACATTATTTTTAAAGGGCTCATTTAGTTAAGTCAGGTCCAACTTAGGTATTCTCCCTTTAATTAACTCAGAGTTAATTTATTTGAGATGTTAACTTCATCTGCAAAATCCTTTCACCTTTGCCATATAAGATCATCTAACTATAGGAGCGATATCCTATAATATTCCCGGATTCAGCCCACATTTAGAAGGAAGAATTTATACACAGCAGGTACAGAAAGGAATAGGAATCTTTGGCTTATTTTAGAATTCTGCTTACCACACTAGGGAATGGTAGAGTCCCATGTCTATTAAAGTATTGAAAATAATAAACATAATAGCTAGAAAATATTTTCTTAGTTTTGTTAAATTTTCTTCTTTGAATGACTTTAAAATGATAAATATTTTTCTTATGAGATTAAGATATAGTCTTTAATTCACAAGAAGACAAAAAATGAATAAAAAACAAAACTCCTGAAGCCAAACTAACAGCCGGGCTTCATCTACATTGTGATGGCTTGTCTGAAGGTATTGTTTTGCGTAATGTCTGTGTTTCCAATTACAGTTAAAATGCATAATAGATTTATCCTCCTCATGCCAAAAGCAGCACAGTATCACTCCTCCATTGTATTAGTAATGACACAATCTGTTTGATCCTGACAAATAGAAATGATAAAAGAAAAAGATTTTAAACCCTTAATACCATTCAGTGATTGTTTTGGATTTTAATCTGTTTTAGACCAGTGTTTGTGAATATGCTGGTATGTTTTTCTCTGAGAGTAAGAAAGAATTCCTTTCATCTGTTTTGATTTCCCCTTGTAAACTTACTGTTAATTCTATGGCATACAACTGGACATGGCGTTCTTTTGGGGGATTCTTGAAAATGGGTTCTTATTCATTTGCTACGTTCATTTGATTTAACTTGTACTTCTGAACTCTATTAAAGACTTTGCCTAATAGTAAAGAATTATTTATTAGCAAATACCTATTTCAAATATTCACACTTTGTAGCCATATTTTATTTGTTTATAAGGCAAATTGCATTATTTATTTACATTTGTGAAAGCACTTAATAAAACCATGAAAGTAAATAAAAATCAATGCTAATTGTGGGTCTGCAGTTCATTTCTATTTGATCTGAATAAAATCTGAAGTGTGTACTTCCCATAAGCCTAGGTTAAAAACAGTTTTATGCTAGTCCAATATGCAAAAGTTTCATTGAAGAGACATATTTTAAGGACTACTGAGTAGGTCACCCCCCAGGGGTCATGTTGAATTAGGCCTTGTGGGGTCAGCTTGAAAAAGCAGGCAGATTCAGCTCTTCTTCTCCCTATGAAGTTGATGAACAAGGACTCGAATATAACAAGCCAGGGGGTGAGCAGATAGATGCCTCAGCATTTCTCTGACTCTGAACACTCTGGTCATATAAGTCAATCATCTGTACATTGCTCACCCCTTCTAGCTGGGGCTGTCCATCTGACTCATTAGAAGGGACTCAGCAGCAAGACTGCAAACTTGACTAATATGATAACAATATTCCTCCTCTCCAAAACAGTGGGATTCTTACATTCTTGGGAATGGTCCAAGACTTCTTCACAACCAAATGTACTGAGCATCCCCACTTAATTTCCTCAGCATGCTGACCTTCAATGTGTCTCTTATAAAAAATAAAGAAACTTTAACGAGGGCTCAAGGAGGAGGGGGATCGCTCAGGGACCATCTTCAGCAAAAGCTTGGCTTTTTAGAGCCATTTTTTTTCTCCTCTTGATTACAAGATTTTTAGTTTTCTTTTAATATACCTATATTTACTGATTTTGGAAGAAAGGGTAAAATTTGTCCCACTCTTAAGAAAAAGACTTAAAAATGTGGTGATTAAAAAAGGCATATTTCTAGTTTTTTAAGCTGATACTCACTAGTTACTTAGAAGCTCACTTATTTAAAAATGTTTATTTTCTATAAATTTTAGCTAAATTTTACCTTACCATTCAGATTTTTATTCTTTTATTTAGCTTTAGGAGTAGAAATTGAAGGAGGGAGATCAGAGTTTAATGTTTCTCTCCCTAAAATGGAAATGTCTTGTAATACTATAAAATAAAAATAACAACGTTGCTAGGTTATTTGCTAAAAGGTTAGTAACAACTTAGATGCTTACCAACAGTATATGAAAGTACATGTTTCTCTACACCTTACTGATCTTTTGAATTTTTGTCAATTTCGAAGGCAACAAGTGAGAGCATCTTGGCAAGGTCTCAAAGTTGTGATGCAAAATGACACATTCTTACAGTGCTGACCCCCACGTGGCTCATAAGAATGGTGTGGACCTGATGGGAGATCAGTTTAGATTTGGGGAGAAACCAGGTGGCTCTGAGTGGTGTGTGGTGTATGTGAATGCATGATGGGGTATCATGGGTTTGAACCTGGTCCCGAGGAAGCTGGAAAACCACTGAAGGATTTTTACAGAATGGAGTCATGTGGACAGATATCTTTTTAAGGGTCATTTTGTGTACTGTGTGCTTCCGTATTTGAAAGCTGAAAGAGCACATTACAGAACCTAAGCTACATCTTAAAAAATGATATATTGGACCTTAACTTTACCATTTATTTTTCTTTTACATTTTCTTACAAAATGTTTATAGTTTGAGAATTTGAGTGGTACGTACATGATGAATTTGTTTGTAATAATGCTCTTCAAACAGTCACAATAGAAAATTATTTGTTAAAAATTATGCATTTCTTTGTCTGAAAGAAAAAAAAAATTATTTGGGTTTTATTTTTTGGCAAACTACCTCAAAATTATAAATTGGGTAATAATCTTCAGGATTATAATATTTTTAATTATTACATTGAATTTAGTAATTGAGTAGTATCATGACAAAATAGCCACTATTAGAAGTGTTTCTTATGAAATATTTCCTACAACCTTATTAACACAAAAAAGAAAAAATATAAAAGTAAATATTGAGGTCTAAGGAGGATCAGAAGGAAAATGTATTTCTGGTTCTGCCATTAAATTATTTTGGTTTTCTTATCCACTTAGTCTTTATATTTTGTAAGATTCAAAGTCATACAAAGATCTATTATAGTATTAGAAAATGAAGACTTAGACCCAAGGCAACATAAAAATCTTATGTTATGGAGTCAGAACATTCTAAAACATTTGTTGAAAACAATTATTTCAAAGGATCCTGAGATAGAGTGAAGAAAAGAGAGTTTTTAAAAATGTTATTGTGGTAGCCTGATTTTTAAAATGGCTTCAATCTCATACCCTTCTCTGTAGCCACACCTTTTGCAATGTTATATTTCATCAGAATAGAGTCCGTTCTGCCATCCCTTAAATTTGGATTGGCCTTGGTGTTTACTTTTGTCGATTTCATGTATAATGATACTACCTATGAGCCCCGATCTCAGGAAAGCTTGTGCTCTTCTGCTTTCTTTATTGGGAACTTGCCTTCAGAGATTGGTCTATTGAAGTAGCAGAGACAAATTATCATATACTTTGTTGGCCAGTATCTTCCCACTTGACTTGCTAGCAGGCACATGGTTGAATCCCATTCAGCCCAGCTCAGTGGACCACAATCAACCATTCATTCTGCCCACAAATACTAGTGGACACAAATGTTTACTGCTGTCCTACTATTCCACTGAGATTAGAATAAGAATTATAATAATTGTGCATCTTTTATGATTTTAGGGAATACTTGTAATCCAGTAGAATAACATAAAGTGGAATAACATAGAGTTCTAACTCTAGATTGTATGTTTTTAGCTATTCTGATTTCCCGGTGACTAAAAATATAGAATATGTCATTTGACATAAAAATATTTATTATTCAATACTCATGAAGAAACTCCAAATTGATACATTTAATTTTCAATGTAATTTATTTATTCTAAAAATTTGAATATACAAATTCTAAAATTGGAATTGCAAATATCTGTAGAGGATGGGGATGCAACATAATAAAGTCAATTATAGTTGGCATAAAATCCTAGGCAGAGCCAGGTAGGGTGACGCACACCTATAATCCCAGAACTCTGGGAGACTGAAGCAGGAGGATCACAGGTTTAAACATGGCCTGTGGACTTTATCAATACATTGTGAGACCCTGTTTAAAAAAAAAAAAGTGGTGATGTACCTCAGTGCAAAGGCCATGTGTACAATCCTCAGTACCAAAACCAAAAAACAAACAAAACAAAACAAAAAAACACTCAAAAAAGAAAATAGAAACCCTTAAAGAGTAGGGGAAGAATTGGCAGTGTGAAGGATCCTTGTAATCCAAATACATTGCATTAAAAAATTACCAAACATAGTGCCAACCCAAAAGAACATATATGAGGTTCAACTCAGATCATATGTGGCAAGTTTATGACTTCTAAAATTTTGATTTTTGATTTAAATTCAACCATGAGCTCAAGGTCTAATATTTTGTAATTATAAAGGAATATAATTTTCTCAAGTAAACATGAGAAATTTATGTCTTTACCTCCTCAGTTTACTACTTTTATAAGAGTTCAGTAGTGCTAGATTGATTCCAGCATCATCGCTTTTTATTACCCTTCTAGATGTTGTAGGACAGAGCTAACCTCTGGAAAAATGAGTGCAACTTCCATTTGAAGACATGTCTAGAGCATAGTGTCTAGAAAGGACTGCCGTACCTGTATGAGATTTAAAGCTCACCACACCCTAGTCCGTCACTGAGGCATGGACTAGGCACAAACTTGCAGTTTGTCACTAGCTGTCACAGCCCAACCTGAAGTGGGTTCAAATGATTGACTTTTAGTAATTTTCACAATACATGCATAATTCTCACAGTACAAACACACACACACACACACACATAGACACACACACACACAGTGTTCCAGGTTAGGTGAATATTAGGAGAGAGAAAAAAAAACTTCTACTAAAATATCCTTGTCTCCTTGAGCATGAGATTCAGGCAGATAGTAATCACAGCTTATTTAACATGAGTTCATTAATACAATGGTTTATTCTCTGCCAGCATTTGACTTTCTATCCCTCTCCTTGTCCCCTTTATACGTGTATGCATTCATGTGTACCCAAATGCATGTGTGTGCGCGCACACACACACACATACACACACAGAGAATAACTGACAATAGGAGAGGTTTATGGAAAGAAGACAAATAAAAATACTGATGCTCTTCAACTTTTGATGGCATGTTGATAAATTTGTCTTAAGTTGCAAACACCCTTAAGTCAAAAATGAACTTAATACACCCAGTCTTCCCAACATAATTTAGCAACACAATACACCGTAGTGGTTGTTTACCTTCATGATTGCATATCTGAGGGCTGCAGCTTCCTGACACTAACCAGCAATAAATTACCGTAGTGCCTATTTCTAGCCTGGGAAAAGATCAAAACTCAAAATTCAAAGTACAGTTTCCACAGAATGCATGTTACTTTAGATCCATTATAAAGTAAAAAAAATGTTAGGTCGAAGCATAGTAATTCAAGGATGGGCTGAGATTGCACTATTATGAAACTCTTTGAAATATTAAGTAGAGAAATGACAAAAGGAAATACTAGAAGGAGAAAATATCTTGAAATTCCAGTAGTTGTAATTGTAAATTGAAGACAGGAATAGTAGCAACCATAAAATATACTGACTTGAATAAAACAAAAAATATGAAGATGTGTCATGTACGTGCACCAACTTTCCACAATGAATGCAATCGTCATATACTACAAATGTGTACTGATAAAAATGAAAATTAAAAAAGAACTTGAAAAAGTGCACATTCTCAAATGAGATTGTGTTAGTACAGAGTAAATAGCTACTCAGCAAATACTTTTTACATGATTGACATTGTTGACAACCTATCACAGAATTCAGATACTACTTTTCTAAATGTTACTAACCCCAATAGAAGAAACATTCTTACTTTTTGCATTAGTAATAAGTAGACAAAATAAAATGTTCACTGCAGTGAATAGTTTGTCACTTATGGTTTAAAATTTTTTCTGTTTATTTATCTTCCTCTGGAGAACACTTCTTGGATCTCTTAGCAGGTTACCAATCAATTTACTTACTCTGATAATATTTATTGAGTGGCTTAGATATAGTGCTGGGATCTGGGCTGTAGTAACAGTGAAGGGAGTCACGTTCCTGTTACTGTAAAAGTCACACACTTAGGAAATCAGTAATTTTTAAAAATTATTAATAAATGCAAAATAATCAAATAGTATAATTCCAAACTGTGACAAATAGTAAAAGGGAAATAGGATAATATGAAGGATAGTAAAGGACCAGAGTTGGAGATAAGTTAGCTTCTCCATGTTAAAATAAATCTTCTCTGAACAGATAATACTTTTACAGTCATATAATGCTTAAGAATAAGCCATCCTTGGATCAATTTTTAATAATAGCAGACTGTTTTTTTTTTTCTGACCAATTCTTCCACTGGGAGCAACTCAGTTGGAGTGAGTAAATTAAAAAAGTTAATATCAGCAAGATATCAAGATAGTGAGAATATGTAAGTAAACACTCAGAAATTAGTCCAGTCTTTGGCACCAGTTTTCCCCTTATGGCATCTGTTGATTCAAAAGAGGCAGGAAAGAAAGAAGTGCAACTTTGTCTTAGAAAGTGAGATGCTAAGCATGTATTTCAGAAATATCTACTTTCTGGAGCACAAAAAGATGTTTGTAGTTCTCTAAGAAGCAGAAGCCCTGGTAAACACCTGAAGTTTTTAGTTGCAACACCAAAGGGCTAATCTCTAAGAATGACAGTACAGTATATGAATAATTAACCTCCCTCAAAATGATGGCAGCCTGGTTTTGAATTAGCTCAATGCCTGAATAAGTTATGGTGATCTCTTTCTAGCCTAGTTGCCTGCCAAGAGCAGTTGTAAATTCTCTCTGGTGGAAAAGGACATCATTTAGAGTTTTCAAAGTATTTGGCACACAGTCTAAAATAACTGGATATATAAAAAGATAAGAATTGAATGAAAACCAAAAGGGGGGAAAATACCCTGGACAATAGAACATACAGAAGAATCAAATGTCAGAATTACAGAATTATCAAACTTGGAAGTTAAAGTAAAATGATTAATATGCTTTATAAGTTAAACATAAAATTAAAGATTTTGGTAGAGAAATGGAAATTATAAGAAGAAGAATAAATACAGTACTACTTATCAAACTGGAAATCAAATAACTGAAATTAAGAACTCAATGAATGATTTATCAACAGATGAACCAGAGCTGAAGAGAGACTTGATCAACTGGAAGACAGTTCAGGAGACAATATTTAGACTGAAGCACTGAGAAGTAAAAGGTAGAAAATACTGGAAAAAGCACATATGACGTAGGGTAGATGGTTGAAAGGCTCAACACATTTATTATTAGAGTTCTAGAGTGTGGAAGAAACTACATTTGAAGAAAGGATGCCTGAGAAAGATTTTCAGTCACACTGAGGAAGCATCTACTGACCCAAGTAAGATGTGTACAAAGAAAACGATATGTAGGCACAGTATAATGAAATGGCTCGAAAGGAAAGACAGAGTCAATGCCATAAACAGAGAAAACGAGCATATTATCTTAAGCAGAGCAACAAATAGACAATGGAATTGTGTCTTTAGAGTGTGAAAAGATTAACTCCATCCGTAGTTCTATACTCATGAAAAACACCCTTCAAAAATAAAGTAATAGTCAAGACATTTTTGATTTAATAAGCAAATTCAGTAGTGTAGCTGGATACAAAGTAAAGACTCAGAAATCAATAGCCTTCCTGTACATGAATAACAAACTCACTGCAAGAGAAATTAGGGTAACAACACCTTTCACAATAGCATCCAAAAAAATGAAATATCTAGGAATCAATCTAACAAAGGATGTAAAAGACCTCTACACTGAAAACTACAGTACTCTGAAAAAGGAGATTGAAGAGGATATCAGAAAATGGAAAGATATCCCTGGTTCTTGGGTAGGAAGACCCAATATAGTGAAAATGGCCATACTTCCAAAACTGTTATACAGATTTAATGCAATTCCTATCAAAATTTCAATGACATTTCTCACAGAATTAGAGATACCTAGAATAGCAAAGGCAATTCTGGGCAACAAAGGCAAGGCAGGGGGCACCACAATCCCTGACTTGAAATTATACTATAAAGCTACTGTGATAAAAACATCATGGTACTGGCAAAAAAAAAAAAAAAAAACAGACCCAAAGGTTAATGGAACAGATTAGAAGATGCAGAAACAACTCCAGACATACTAAGCAACCTTATATTTGACAAAGGTGCCATTTAAACACATTCACTGGAAGAAAGATAGCCTCTTTAATAAATGGTGCTGGAAAAACTGGCTCTTCACATGCCAAAGATTAAAATGAGACCCATATCTTTCACTGTGCACTAAACTAAATTTGAAATGGATCAAAGGTCTAAATATTAAAACAGAAACAAATCTGCTGGAAGATAGAATAGGTAAAACTCTTAAAGACTTTGGGGTAGGCAAAGACTTTATGAATAAAACCCCAATCGCACAGGAGCTATCACAAAGAATCAACAACTGGGATCTCATCTTATTAAAAAGCTTTTGCACAGCAAGAGAAACCACCAACAGAGTGAAGACACAACCCACAACATGGGAAAAATTGTTTGCCAGCTTTTCCTCAGACAAAGGATTACTATCAAGAACATACAAAGAACTCAAAAAAATCAGACCTCCCAAATTTAAAGACCCAATCCAAAAATGGGCATCTGAGATGAATACACATTTCTCAGATGAAGAAATACAAACAGCAAATAAATATACGAAAAAAATGTTCAACATCACTGGTCATTTGAGAGATGCAAATTAAAACAACCCTGAGATTCCATCTCACCCCAGTAAGAATGGCTATTATCAAGAAATCAACCAATAACAAATGCTGGCAGGGCTGTGGGGGAAAATGGAACACTTCTCCACTTTTGGTGGGAGTGTCGACTGGTGCAACCACTGTGGAAATCAGTGTGGAGATTCCTCAAAAAACTAGGATTAGAGGTCCCATTTGACCCAGAAATTCCCCTTCTGGGTATCTTCCCAGAAGAATTAAAAACATCATACCACAGCGATATATGTGCACCCATGTTTATAGCAGCACAATTTGTAATAGCCAGATCTTGGAAACAACCCAAATGCCCATCAACTGAGGAGTGGATAAAAAAGATGTGGTATTTTTATACAATTGAGTACTACTCAGACATAAAGAAAGATAAATTGGAGATGTTTATAGGTAAATGAATGCAACTTGAGACTATTCTCATAAGTGAAATAAACTGGATGCACATGTGTAAACATAGTATTGTCTCACTAGTGTGAGAACCTGAAAGAGTAAATAATATCCAAAATATACCATAGATATGGTAAAACAGGAAGAAACTGTTCAAAAGAAAAGAGAAACTGAGATGGGGGAGTGGAAAAAGGAAGGAAGGGAAAAATAAAAGAAAAAAATATATATACAAGATAGTTAAACTACTAATTTCGCTTAGTTCATTGAAAAGAAAGGTTTGTGCTCATATTGTTTGGACAATTGAATGCCGATATCTTGTACCCTGAGTAACTAATTTAAAGAAAACAATGCGCAATATATTAACCATTGTTACCCTCCTATTATGTTGTTTCGAAATTTTGTTCTATTTTTTTCTATTTAAAATAAAAAAAGACATTTTTAAACAAAAAGTGAAATGTATTACTAGGAGAACCAAACTTAAGAAGTACTAAAAGGGGGCCGGTGAGATGGCTCAGTGGCATGGGTGCCTGTTGGCGTGCTAGGTCCTGAGGTCGACCCCGCGGTACCCACAAAAAAGAAAAAAAAGAAGTACTAAAAGGAAATTTTTTAATCAAATGAAAAGACAAAAAATGGAATTGAGAAGCTGCAGGCACGAATGAAACACTGGAAAGGGAAAATTCATGAATAAATGAATATTGATAGGACAACACTACATTGATTTTGACAAGTGTATGCCTGAGTTTGTGTGTAATCACACTGTACAGTGTGTGCACTGGAAATCTGTTCCAGTTACTGTGTTGTATAGCAAATTACTGAAAAACTTAGTGGCTTGAAGTGATGACATTTATTCCTAATTTGGGCAGGGATTGGCAGAGATCACTTATGTTGGGAGTGGCTCAGAGAATCAGAACAGGAAGCATCCGAAGGCTTATTTCTACCATTGTTGATGGTTGTTGGCTAAACTCTT
Organism: Erethizon dorsatum; assembly: GCA_028451465.1. Lineage (NCBI taxonomy): Eukaryota > Metazoa > Chordata > Mammalia > Rodentia > Erethizontidae > Erethizon > Erethizon dorsatum. Next base: position 98,874,525 of record CM051823.1, on the reverse strand, counting down.
TTTAGGTGGGAACACTTTATTCCGTATGCCTCCTGTGTTCTAAAAGCAATTGCCTGAAGCATGGGAAGGGAGGAAGAGAAGGAAGGGGAGAAAGAGGGAGAGAGTGAGAGAGGGTGAAGGGAGAAGCAGAAGGGAGAGGGAGGGAGAAAGAGAGGAGAGAGAGGAGGAGGAGGTGGGAAGAAGAAGGAGAAGAGGAGAAGAGGGGTATGATAGAAGATTATTAAATTATTCTAGGTGGAGGAAATAGCCAGTATTACTGTTTAGAGGTAGGAATTATTAAATATGTTCAACAGATAGAGATAGAAAGGAAGGCAAGAGATGTGAATGAGGGACACAGTGGTATGAGACAAGGAATTCAGTTTTCAGTCAGTATGCTATCAAATGGGCTGATGTGAGCAGTCCCATATGTATTAACATTTTCTACATTAAGAACCCTTGGTAGTCTGTTAGATTTAGGTATATTCTCTTTGTGAACATATTGTAAGAACTGATCACTATAAATTTATCTTGAAGCTAGGTGTGGGGATGCACACTTGTAATCCTAGCCATCTGAGGCAGGAGGATCTCAAGTTCAAACCTGGTCTGGACAACTTATCAGCTTAGTGAGACCCTGTCTCAAAATTAAAAAATAAACAAATAAATACCTACAAAAGAGCTGGGGATGTAGCTTAATGGGAAGGTCTGGGTTTAATCACCAGTATCAAAAAGTGAAAAATAGGGCCAGTGAGATGGCTCAGCGGCATAAGCACCTGTCTGGCAAGCACGAGGTCCTGAGTTCAACTCCTGGTACCCACATAAAAAGGAAAAATGGGCCGGTGATATCGCTCAGTGGCACAAGCACCTGCTGGCAAGCGCAAGGTCCTGAGTTCGACCCCCGGTACCCACATAAAAAAAAAGAAAAGAAAAGAAAAATAAAATTATCATGGACATTCTGGTTTTTATATTTTAAAAATAGTTTCACATTTAAGAACAATGAAGAAAATTTGTGATTACACTATATTGGGCAAATATGTTATTTCTTTATTTTGTTAACATATGTAGCTTCATATATGAAACACACTTTGTAGTTATTATTGAAATCCCAACCGGTGGGATATTATTGGGCATGATGCCATGTGGGACATTCAAAAATAACCTGATCTGAATACACAAGTTAAAGGGGATTACTGAAAACTTGCTCTTAGTAAATCTTGCCATTTTTTATTTTAAAAAATATAATTTAGCCTAAATACAAAATATTTCATTAACTTACTGGACATTTTTTGTTTGTTTGTTTTTTGTTTTTATCTTCACACTCTCCTTCAGCCTCATATCTAACTCTGGATAAAGTAAGCTACATAGTGTAAGACCACACTGCACTTAGCATCAATTGATTTAAAATATCAGTGCAGGACAGGAAAATATTTTTAAAAGAAGAAAGTTTTCTTTCCATAAAGTTAAACTTTGTGGCCTTTAATTGGATTATTAAACTCAGAGAAAAGGCCCTTTAGCATCTTTCAAAGATCACTGACATACACACTTTGCAATTGTTCTGCTTAAGCGCCTTGCTTTAATGGTTTCAATAGTAAATTTAATTTTCTGGCAGGAGATAAACTCCTTCAGAAAATTTCTCTATTTCAAATACATGCAGAATTACTGGAGTTCCTTGATGCCATTATTTGATATACAAACCCAAAAGAATGTAGTCCTATGGGGGATATGGGGTATTAGAATTAGGTAACATTTTTCTGGACATTCTGTGGTTTTGGGCAAGGAGTGTCTACTGTGCTTTATGTGTTCCCCTCTTACATACCAAAAGAACGTTATTGAGCCTGTAGAACCCAGCACACAGATTATGTCCAGTGATTGCTGAAATTTCTGAAGTTATTCACTCTCTGCTCTAGGCTTCCACAGCAAGGGACTCGTATGGAGCTTTAAACATGCTTTTTAAATTTATTATTATTCTTTACCTGTGCTATTGCTTTCTTAAGGACAGATACTACTTCTTGCTTTTCATGTTTCTTTTGTAAAACTAGGTACAGTCCCTGGTGCCTACAGGATACCTGAAGGAAGCTTAAATAATGTGCTGCCTTCAGTCCAACATACAGTTACACTGTATCCTCACTCTGTTTTTTTGTAACACAGTATCTTTTATTAGCCATACAATGATTCATAGAGTTGCAAAGAGTATTTAGGAAGGGCCGGTGAGACGGCTCAGCGGCTTAAGCGCCTGCCTTGCAAGCGCGAAGGCCCGAGTTCGACTCCCGGATCCCACATACGAAACAGGGGCCGGTGATATCGCTCAGAGGCACGGGTGCCTGTTGGCGCGCGAGGTCCTGAGGTCGTCCCCCCGGTACCCAAAAAAAAAAAAAAAAAAAAAAAAAAAAAAAGAGTATTTAGGAAAAGTACAGATTAATTATCTGACAGAGCAAAATGTCATGACACTTTCTAAATGATTCATTACAGACAAAAGCAGTCAGAATAAGTATGAGAACTGAAATCCATTATTTTCAGTGAATGTGTTGACAAAAAAATTATACGGGATTATCCCACAGCAATACAGCATATGTTATTTGATTTCCTGTCACAATTAGGGAAATTGATAGTGTAAAATTGTTCATCTTACATTCAACACAAGTAGTTCAAACAAATGAATAAATATATTATGGCAGCAAATATTATTTGATGTCATATTCCAGCTATGAAAGATTATTTGAACTTCAAGTTAAAAATAAAAACGACAAATACGTTGTTTATAGGCATTAGACTTTAGGCACAAATCTTTTGATTCATATCGATTCACTTTATTATTTGAGGGTTAAAGCCAAGACTAAATGATAAAAGATCTCACAGGAACAGTTTATATATTCATATGAATAAAATAGAAGATACAACATTAAGATGATGACAAATACTGATTCTTCTTTGCAAAAGCCATACTTTTTTATCTATTTAAAATAGGTAATAGGAAAAAAAAAGAGGAAAAAAAAGTTACTGTACTCCACCATGAACAATATATCTAAAATTGTACCTTCACTTAGTACAATTGTCTTACATGCTGTATATGTTTTTTGGCCTTATTAGTCTGGTTTTTAATCTGTATATATGATAATTAACTTTCTAAGGTCTTACAAGACAAATAAATGAATCTGATGATCACAAAATAAAAGGGGGTGGAGGGAAGGAGGAAAAATCAAAGTGTGTTATGTACATGCACCTATTCCCTACAATAAATGTAATCATTATATATTACAAATATGTACTAATAAATGTCAAAGAAGTTCAAAAATAGAAGTAAAATTTTGTTTGTAAGATTTAAATTGTCATGGGGCTGGTGAGACAGCTCAGTAGCATAAGTGTCTGCCTGGCAAGTGCGAAGACCTGAGGTCGACTCCCGGAACCCACATAAAGGAAAAAAAGGGCCGGTGATAAGGCTAAGCGGCACAAGCGCTTGCTGGCAAGCACGAGGTCCTGAGGTCAACTCCCGGTACCCACATAACAAAAAAAAAAAAAAAAAAAAAAGAAAATTTAAATTGTTATTTTTTTCTCTGAATCTAGCCTTACATTTTATATTGTTTTAAAATTTTTCAAAAAAAAGAGTTTACTTTTATTTATATTCTTTTTTAATCTACAAATAAATTGAGGTGGTGTACAGGGACACTATATGAAACAATGCTAAATAGACGAAGAAACTGAGGCAGAGAGGAAAACCAAAAAAAAAAAAAAAAAAAGAAAATAGTAGGTGAACACATAGTAGTCGTTATAATGAACTGAATAATTGCCAGGAAGCCAGCAGGAAATGCAGAAAGGCACCAAAAAGAGCCAATTATTGGATAATTACCTTATTGCTAAATTAAACTGAAAGCATGTAATTTGATGCATATTTAATGTAGTCTATTACAATTGAATCTAACCATAATATTTTATTATATTACAGTCATGAGTATGTTAAAGAAGTAAAAAGTACAGTATAATCCTGTTTCCTTTTAGTAGTCTGCTTAAATATGGCTACTTCTGTTATTATTCATATCTGAGAGAACAAGTTATATTTATGAGAATGTTTCTTGTCATTTTGGAAATATCCTTAGAATTGAAATTTCTATGTCTTAGGATATGCACATCTTCTGCAGTAGTAAAGACTGATTTCCAAACAAGTTATATTTCACCAGAATTGGATGAGAGGTTTGTCTTCTCCATGTTTTTGCCACACCTGGTATATATTGTTTTTTCACTTTTTGTCTTTCTGATGGGTACAGAGTGATATTGTATTGTGCTTTCAACTTACATTTTACTTTAGAGAGATAGCTGTTGGAGTTACATGTTTTGAATGTGGCAAGGACACAATCTGTATCAGCTAAATAAGGGTTGGAGCCTGGTTAGGAGAAGGTGGCTGAAAAATAACAGGGGCTGAGAGCCTGTGTGACTGGAATGATGACGATGCCCTTTTAAAAGATGAGAATACTGCCAAAGGAGAGGCATTGGCAGAGATGATAAATGCCCTTGAATCTGAGGTATTATTATTACTTTACATGGGGTTACCATGGTGTTTTGACTTCTTGGAGGTTCACATTCCCAAATCATTAAAAATTATAGTTTTTTTTTTAAAGAGCAAATTGTATCTCTCACTAGGCATGCTACAGTAATGAATCAAAGTATGGTTTGAAATGGTACCAGAAACTATTAAAGAGATTTACAAAAGACATAGATTTCTGAAAGGTTATGTCTATATGCTACTCCACAATCCTTGTTACATGCTTTTGTTATATTAATGGTGAGTTCCTACTAAAAATCATACAAATTCTATATAGGGCTAAAACATAAGGATGAGAAAATAAGCAAATTGTTTCTGGATCTGGTTGGATGGATATGTCCCAAGAGAATGTATTATTATAAGAGTTTGTTACGCTGAAGTCTTATTTCCCCTCTGGAGTGTAAACCCTCTACACAAGTCCTTGTCTTTTGCAAGGACCTGAGCCTCATCCCTTTATAATGGAATCACCAAGAGAGACAGTGCCATTCTCTGTGGGAGGGTATAGGTCCTATTTTCCAGTTTGGCAAGCACAAATGTCTTAATCATGTTGAGCAGTCTTACCCTTAATGGCCTCCGCCACCTCACTCCAGTGCCTAAAACCCCTTCTGCTTTGTTTCAGGGGAATTAAATTTAGTGTCTGTCCATATTGCATTAGTTTTGAACAAAACTCTCCCTGACTATTTAACTTCATTTATGGCAATTTTTCTTTGTTGAGAGCAGCCAATATATAATTTACAAACAATTTTCAAACAAAAGTAATTTTAAATCACTGTTTTAATTGCCCTACAAACTGTGTTACCCTATAAACTTCTTAGGGGGTGTTCAGTTTTTGAATATATTTCATTATGTTTTCTAAGAATTTTGAAATCTAAAACTACAGAACAAATACTATTTTTATGCAAAACAGGGAGGTTTTTATTTGAAAACATTAATCACCATGGCATTAAGTATTAAAAATGTTGATTTTCCTTCTCTCAGGATTACCAATTTCATCCTAAAGAGATTTTCAAAATGAGGACAAAGTTTCAATCAGAAAGATGTTCAGTCACATTAAGGTGTGATTTATAAAATCTAAATTATAATACATCTAAGTCACAGGAAAATACATATGATGTAACAGTAAATAAGAAGACAGGAATTAAACTGTTTAATAAGTACCAAAATGTAAACAGTGATATTTTGGTTGGCTTATGATTTTTTCTTTATTTCAAATTTAAAAATTTTATTCACCAAAAATAAATATTATTTTAAAATATATCTCCATAAAACAGTTTTAATGTCTCTCTTAAGAGGAAGGTATTCTAAGAGGAAAAAATACTTAAAACTTGACTTCTCTTTTTTTTTTTGGTACCAGGAATCAAACTCAGGATCTTGCGCTTGCCAGGCAGGTGCTTGTGCTGCTGAGCTATATTCCCGGCCCTAAAACTTGACGTTTTAGAATCACTGGTTGAGAAAAAATGAACCATGCACTATAGTTAAAATTTTAAGAAAAATTTCTCTTAGAATGAGTGATTTTCCAACTTGATATTTGGAATATTTCCATACATTAATATTCACAAAGCTCAGTATTATAATTGCCTTTAAAATTTATATTACAGGATTTTGAGAATTTTTGTTTTTTGTGTTAAATACTTTTGTTCTTTTTTGGTATGATGAGTCAGATTACATTTTGTAGGACAAATCATTTCAACTCTAAAATGAACAATGTTAATTATTCTAAAGATTTTTGTTATTTTTTTCTTTAATAGCTCCATTATCTTTTACAAGCTAGAGCATCACGTTTTCCAGCGTGCTAAGGAGAACAAATGCCTCTTTGCTATTTTTTTTTTGTTGTTGTTGGTACCGGGGGTTGAACTCAGGACCTCGTGCGCCAGCAGGCACCCGTGCCACTGAGCGATATCACCGGCCCTTTTTTTTCGTATGTGGGATTCGGGAGTTGAACTCAGGCCCTCGCGCTTGCCAGGCAGACGCTTATGCCGCTGAGCCATCTCACCGGCCCCTCTTTGCTATTCTTGTATTTTAATCTTGGCTTGAGTATTTTCCTTCTCGTGGTTCAGTATATCTTCTGATCACACTGAGATCTGGCTCTTAATTTCATCAACAGTCCCAGCTGGCTGCGTCCTTGTCTTTCTCTTCCACGCCTTGGTAACACTTTTTCTGATAATCTAGGCTTTGCTAACTCCTGTATCTCTTAGTTTTGCTCAGTGAGGCAAGGCTGTGGTCAAGCAGATTAGCTCATTCTGGCTTTAGAAGGGTTTGTTTTGCAAACTGGAATGGGGCCTCTCATTTCTCGCAGGTCTGTGGCTTGTGAAAGAGAGTGAACTGAGCAAGACAAATAGGGTACTTAATCTTCATTTGTCAAAGCTGTGGGCGCTCTGCTTCTTTGATTTACATAATGAAAAGTTAAATATATTTCTGCTAGATTCAATTTCAATGAATTTTCTATTTTTTTTTTATTTTAAAGAGAAGAAAAAACAAAACAAATCAAAAGAAGAACAAATTTTCAAACCAACATAATAGGAGGGTAACAATGGTTAATACATTACGTATTACTATCTTTAAGTTAGTTATTCAGGACACCAGACATTAGCATTCAATTGTCCAAACATTATTGGCACAAACCTTACTCTTCAATGAACTAAGTAAAAATGGTAGTGTATCTATCTTAACCATCTTATATATATATATATATATACAATTTTTTTTCCCTTTCCCTTCTTTCTTTTCCCTATTCCAGTCTCTCTTTCCTTTTGACCAGTTTCTTTTTGATTCACCATGTCTATTGTACATTTTGGATCTTATTTACTCTTTCAGTTTCTCATACTAGAGAGATAATATGATGCTTACACATGTGCTTCTGGTTTATTTCACTTATGAGTATTTTCTCGAGTTGCATCCATTTACCTATAAAAGTCTCCAGTTTATCCTTCTTTATGGCTGAATAGTACTCCATTGTATAAAAATACCACATCTTTCTTATCCATTCCTCAGTTGATGGGCATTTGGGTTGTTTCCAAGATCTGGCTATTACAAATTGTGCTGCTATAAACATGGGTGCACATATATCGCTGTGGTACGATGTTTTTAATTCTTCTGGGAAGATGCCCAAAGGTGCCAAACACATTCGCTGGAAGAAAGATAGCCTCTTTAATAAATGGTGCTGGAAAAACTGGCTCTACACATGCCGAAGATTAAAACTAGATCCATATCTTTCACCATGCACTAAACTAAATTCAAAATGGATCAGAGATCTAAATATTAAAACAGAAACATTAAATCTGCTGGAAGGTAGGATAGGTAAAACCCTTGGAGACATTGGTGTAGGCAAAGACTTTATGAATAAAAACTCAACCGCACGGGAACTATCCCAAAGAATCAATAACTGGGATCTCATCTTATTAAAAAGCTTTTGCACAGCAAGAGAAACCACCAACAGAGTGAAGAGACAACCCACAATGTGGGAAAAAATGTTTGCCAGCTGTTCCTCAGACAAAGGATTACTATCGAGAACATATAAAGAACTCAAAAAAATCAGACCTCCCAAATTTAAAGACCCACTCCAAAAATGGGCATCTGAGATGAATACACATTTCTCAGATGAAGAAATACTAATGGCAAACAAATATACAAAAAAATGTGCAACATCACTAGTCATTCGAGAGATGCAAATTAAAACAACACTCAGATACCATCTCACCCCAGAAAGAATGGCTACTATTAAGAAATCAACTAATAACAAATGCTGGAGGGGCTGTGGGGAAAAAGGAACCCTTCTTCACTGTTGGTGGGAGTGTCGACTGGTACAGCCACTGTGGAATTTTCTATTTTTAAGTTGTGCAAATAAGTTTTTATAACTTAGCTAGTAAGAATGATAAATAAGAAAAACAATCAATGTTTAGTTGAATCTGCTATGGGATTATATTATTTGCAATACTTATGTATTACTTTTCCTTCCAATTTAGCTAGAATATTATAAGATGACCATCTATACTTTTGAAAAGATCATGTAAATTCATGAGGTATAAAATGTGTTTTATACTGGTCCATTTACTTCTTTTATTTTTTTTTTGTGGGTACCGGGGGTCGACCTCAGGACCTCGCATGCCAGCAGGCCCCCCGTGCTGCCGAGCGGTATCACCAGCCCTTTTTTTGTATGTGGGTTCTGGGAGTCGAACTCGGGCCCTCGCGCTTGCCAGGCAGGCGCTTACGCCGCTGAGCCATCTCACCGGCCCTGATCCATTTACTTTTAAAGAAATTTTCTTAAAAACACATACTGAGTGAACTTACGCTTTAAGTAAAGATGAAATTCTATTAGGAAACATAAGCAGTCATCAGATTTGTATTTGATTAAAAACTATAATCCCTTTTCTATGCAGCTGCCTTATTCAATTTCATTGCTTATTACTGAAATGTGGTCCTAGAAATTCAACAGACTTTTAGCTTTTAAACTATTATACATTCTTTTCTATTTGATTGATGGTATGAATACTTTTGGCTAAATTATTTATTTTATTTTACTTTTTTCTTCCAAAATTACTGAGGAAATTGGAATCATAAAATAATCACTTACAGAAATTACTTAGATTATAATTCACATTTGAAACCAAGAGCCATTTGTTGATTGCCTAATAAATGCATATTACTATAGACTGATGTTTGATGGGTACCAAAGAAATGGAATTCATAGTCTCGTATGTTTGAGAAGCATAGTTTCTTCTCAAAAGATCTTTCTCCTAATGAACCACAATATTATATGAACGGATAGCTCAAGTCTAGTAGAAAGGAACTAGGGAAGAACATTTTCTCAGGTAGTATTGTACCTTGCTACCCATGCTCAGGGTCCTACCACAGGGAGCAAGGAGGCACAAGTGGCTACTAGAATCTGGAGACAGCTGTAGTTGATGGAGAGAGGACAGAGAGGAGCTGTGAATCTAGGTTAAAGAATACAGCTGCTGCTAACCTGCATCCAGCAGGCAGGGAGCTGAGGGATTAAATTCACCCCTCTCCTTTCTTCCATCCTTTCATCTCCTACTGTGGCTTCTAATTGGCAAATCCGAGTAGGATCCAGAAGGCAAGGTCAACTTCCTGGGCACAGAGCAAGGCAGGAAAGGATAGAAAGCGTATATGGAGAGAAAATGAGGAGAGTCACATGTCACTTTGCAGGTGACCTAAATACTATAAATGTCAAGATAGTACAAATGTGTAAGGTGACTCTTCAGTATTTCCATGAAGTACATAAGATAAACTTGACAAGATTAACACATTTGAAATGCAAATGGCTAATGTTACATTGCCAAACACAATTTTTTTTGCAATTTTTATTTTTATTTATTTATATTTTTTAAAGACAAAATGTATTTTACACACACAACAGAATAGTACATGATTTATCACTGACCCTCAGTTTTCATGAATCACTAAATTTTACCATAGGAACCATAGCATCTAAGGTGGACTCACACCAAAATTCTCAGGTTGAACGGGGCAAAGATTAAGTAAACCAGGTTGTCTTGACAATAGATAGAGATGTTATAGGTACATATTTTATACTACCCTCTTGTACCATTCCTGTGCTAGTCAACTGATTGTGTCAACTGGAGTAAGAAACGCCCAACTAAATTGGATCAGCATAGTTCTGAGTGAGGTTGAGGGAATTACTGAAGACAGAAGACCCACCCTAGGGGGGCTTGTCACCTGAATGGTATAAAGGGGAAACAAAGAAGGAAGGCATTCAACTGGATCCTTCGGATCTCCAGAGTTCAGACAGCCCTTTTGCACTCTTCCACACTGACTCTGCGTCCTGTCATTGTAAGCCAATCTTAGAAATTCTTATATATTTGTATATATTTCATTAAATCTGTTTCTCTAGTAAGCTCTGACTGATATAATTCGTAAGGTCAGTAGCTTTGTTTGTCAAGTCTTTTTTATTACACAATGCTGTGCAGAAAACATATTTTCTTGGGACTCATGTACAGAGGGTGGTGCTCTTAAGTGCACATAGCAAAATATGATAAAAAAGGGGAAAAATCTTAGATTATAGAAAGGAACTAGTGTTTTGTTCCAGAGAACTAGAGTAATAAAATTGCTTTTAAAATATTTCTTTAATTATTGAATATATCCCTACTATATGAAATTTAATTTTAGAACTTGAAATTAAATGTTACTTAGGAACCATTAATTTATAGTGGTAAATGAATCTTTTACTTAAATTTTATGTTCTCAGTATGAATAATTAATAACTTGATTACTGATATATTAATAAAAATATTAGCCAAGCAATACGTAATCCAAGATTCAGGGGGAAATAATAACAAATAGCTGTTTAATTTCCCTAGTTTTTTTTCCCAAATAGATTGATTTATCTGAATAAAGAAATCATACTCACCATTCACATGTTCCAGGAAATAGGACATTCATGTTATGCATTAAATGTATCTTGGCTTCTTATACTACCTAGTGGTATAAAAATGTTTCAAATATTTTTTTTGCAATTATCAAAACATAATTTTTTGTTTTGATAGTTAATGATATTTTGTTTTCTTTTTGCCCTGAATATTTTTCCTTTTTTCGTTTTTTTTTTTGTTTGTTTGTTTTGTTTTGTTTTTTTGAGAAAGGGTCTTCCTGTGTAGTTCAGACTGGCCTTGAACTCACTATGTAGCCTAGGCTGGCCTCAAACTCACAGCGATCCTCCTGTCTCAGCCTCCAAGTGCTGGGATTACAGGTGTGTGCCACCATGCCCAGCTTCTTTTTTGCCTTGAACCCAAGAGAAAAGCACTGTAATGTTCTCCTAATAGATCTGATTTGGTTTTTCTTTATGTTCTCCCTATTTATCTATCTATCTATCTATCTATCTATCTATCTATCTATCTATCTATCTATCATTTATCTATCCATCTATCATCTATATCAACACATACAAATTGTACATATTTATGGAGTACCATGTGATATTTTCACACAGATATACATTGTGCAATATTTAAATAAGGATCAGCATCTCTATCTCCTCAAATATGTCTTTGTGGGGAAAATATTTAAAGCCTTTCCACCTTTTTTAAAATACAGACTACATTATTGTTATCTATGATTACCTCACTGTGCAGTAGAACAGACCTTGCTCAAATCTAACTTTAACTCAGTATCCCTCAACTTTATGGTTTAGATCTAAAATGTCCCCCCCAAAACCTCATGTATTAGGAGGTGGGGCTTTGGGAATGGATCACAGGGGTGCTATAGTCATAATAGTCATCAGTGGATCAGTCCAGTCATGAGTTCATGGCTGAGTGTGCTGTTAGGAGGTTGGACCTGACTGAAGGTAGGTCACCAGCGACAAACCTAAAAGGTCATACTCTTGTTCCCCATTTCTCCCTTCTTTCTCTGATTCCTGGCTATGATGAGGTGGCAGCTTTCCTCTGCCATGCCCTTCTACCATGCCTTCTGCCAGCCATTTCTGCCTTGGGGTCAGCCAACCGTGGACCGAATCCTCTGAAAATCATGAGCCAAAATCTACCCCTCCTCTGCGTTGTGGGTGGTGGGTGCTCTGTCCCAACTGACTAGTACAATCGAACTTTCTCCATGCTCTCTTCTTCCCAACTCTCCCTAGTCTCCAGGAACTTTTATTTTACTCTCAATGTCTATGAAATCATTCTTTTCAGATTCCACATATGAATGAAATCATACAGTATTATCAAATTGTGCCTGGCTTATTTCAATTAACATAAGTCCTCCAGTTACATCTATATTGTCATAAATGATAGAATTTCATTGCTTTTAGTAGATGTATAGTATTCCACTGTGCATATATACCACATTTCCTTTATCCATTCATCAGTAGATGGATACTTAGGTTGATGCCATTATCCAGGTATTATGAATTGTCCTGTAAAAAACTTAGGGGTGGAGATGTCTGCTTGATGTACTGATTTAATGTCATTTGATACACCCAATAGTGGGATTGCTGGATCATGTAGTAGTTCCATTTTTATTTTTTGAAGAATCTTTATACTGTTTTCCTTAATGGCTGTACTGATTTACTTTTTTTTTTTTTTTGTGGGTACTGGGGGTCGACCTCAGGACCTCGCGCGCCAGGAGGCGCTCGTGCTGCTGAGCGATATGTGGCCCGTTTTTCGTATGTGGGTTCCGGGAGTCGAACTCGGGCCCTCGCGCTTGCCAGGCAGGCGCTTATGCCCCTGAGCCATCTCACCGGCCCCTGATTTACATTTTTACTCAAACTGTGTAAGGATTCCCTTTGCTCTACGTCCCTGCCAGCATTGTCTTTTATGTTTTAATTATTTATTTTATTTTATGTTTTTAGTTTTAGGAGATAGGGTCTCAGTATATAGCTCAGACTGGCTTTAAACTCATAATCCTCCTGCCTCAGCCTTCCAGGTGCTGGATTACACATGTATGCCACTGTGTCGGGCCTTATTTTGATAAGAGCCATTCTTACTGGACTGAGGTAATATTTTACTGTAGTTTTGATTTCAATTTCCCCAATTATTAATTTGAGCATTTTTTCATATGCTTATTGGCTAAGGTGTCTTCTTTTGAGAAATGTCTACTTAACCTATTGCTTATTTTCAAATTGCTTCATTCTGTTTTTTTGCTGCTGAGTTTTCGGAGTGACTTGTGTACTCTGGATATTAACCACCTATCAGATGTGTAGTCTGAACATATATTCTCCCAGGTTGTCCCTTCACTGTGTTCATTGCTTTGCATCTTGTACAGAGGCTTTTCAGTTTGACGTAAGCCCCTTGTTCTATCTTAGCTTTTGTTTCCTGTACATTTGGAGTCTTGTCCAAAAATTTTCTTGACCATTCCAGTGTCCTGAAACATTTCCCCTATGGTGATGTCTAGTACTGTAGTGTCATGGTTTCAGGTCTTACATTTAAGTCTTGTTCTGAGTTAATTTTTGTAATTGGCGAGTGATACGGGTCTAGCTTCATACTTTTACCTGTAGATATTCAATTTCCACAGCACAGATTGTTGGAAAGACTGTCCTCTCCCCAGTGCCTCTCTTAAGATCTTTGCTGGGGATGAATTGGCTGTAGGTAAGTGAGTTTCATCAAGGCTCTCTATTCTGTTGCATTGTGCAACCAATATTTTTTCACCGAAGTCAGTTTTGAACATTGTATTTTTCTAATTTCTTTCTTTGATTTTAATCATAAATAGCAAAAATCACAGTTTTTAAAAACTGCTTTTTTATGTGAGTTGATTTCTAGTAAACTATCACTGCTATTTTCTGAACTATAGGTGTAAAGAATGAAGCTTGTAAATCCCATGAACAGAAGAACCTTCTGCTGTTTTCTGACTTGCATATTCCATGTCACTGTTTTCTTCTATTTTATGAAATGTAGATGCACTGTAAATTTAATGTGAAAGTTCCAAACTATTAAAATTAATGAAACTAAATATTATAAGATAAACATATGCCACCCTAACATTCCTACTTACCTTTAAAACCCAGTTCAATTTTTTGAGCTACCTATATCCAATTGTTCTATGACTTTTTTTTTTTCGTTTAGGTACTAGGATTCGAACTCAGGAGCTTGTGCTTGCCAGGCAGGTGCTGTGCCACTGAGCTATCTCCTCAGCTCTGTTCTATGACTTTTGACCTTGCCCAACCCCTATTCATTGCTGTGCAATGTAAAAATTTATTGAGAACTTACTACTTACCAGTAACTGAGCAAAGTTCTGGGAACTCAAAATCTATACACATAGAATTAAATGAAGTTCTGCCCTCATAGTGTAGTAGCAAAGTTAGACTTGTAAGTAATTATATGATTATGTTTCTAGAGCCATCACAGAAGCATAAAGAACAGAGAGGTGAAGCGGTGAAATAAGAGATCAGCTCGACATTGGGAATCTGGGAAGGACTACTGCAAAGAATTCTTGAAAGAGACTGTGAAAGATCAATAGGAATTTTCTAAGCATGAAGGTTATGAAGATGTATTCCAGGGAAAGAATAGTAAAACTTGTATGTGAAATTTGGAGGGTTTGGGCTGTTTGAGGAATGGAACTTACACTTGACCAGAATGTGTGAAAAGAAATTGGATGCAATAAGAGACTGAGACCAGGCATAGACCGTGGACCAGTCTATGGGGTATGAAGGTTGGGAAGAAAGGATATCGTCTATGATTACCATTATTCCTGACCCTTCTTCCACCATTTTATTTTTTAAATATTCTCATAAAACTGTACAACATGCCTTGTGCACAAAGCAAGATAATTAACACTAAATAAATTACAGACTAATAATTTAAATCCTCCACAGATATCTGATAAATCTTAAAAACTTTGAGTCTATGAAGTAGAGGAACATCTTTGAGCATGACTATCTCTTCATAAGTTATACTATTTAGCCATTTTCTTGGACACTGAAGTTATAAAAGGGAGACCATAAAGCACAAGTCACCAGGCAATTGTATGGATCAAATAACACATGAATGTCTTCAGTAACTTGCAAAGCACTATCCAGCGATAGAATTTTTTTTTAAAGTAGCCCCGGACTTCAACCTTCTACTTGCAAAACCAGATATAAAACTTACTTTTGCTTTTTTGTAACTGAGCCCCTTTCTGCCCCTATCTTTCTGGAAGGGGAGTTATCATGATGTCTCTGCAAACAGGCTTAGATGAAAAGCTAAAGAAATTGGGAGAAAGATGACTTAGTGGGATAGCTCTCCGCATGCACACCAGAAAGGAAGTGAGGACATCCCTTCAGATTTTAATTCGACTTAGGAAATGGGCTTTATTTGTCCCTGCATTGCCAATCTTCAGTTAGAAGTTATCCCTGGGTGAACTAGTTCCTGACCAAGAGCATTTGCAAGTGAGTAGGCATCTATGAAGCATCAGTGGAGTAGCTTCAGCAGCAGAGGGACACGTAACTCCTATCTCAAGATGCGGTCCAGGCAGAGTTACCACAGTGCCCAGGACACTTTCCTTTCTTCCATCTGATTCCAAGATGAAGTCTGGGATATTATCTGCCTTTGCTTGTGAAAAGACGGGGAGGAGTTCAAGAATATTTCCTACTGGAAAAGAGAAGACCCTAATCTCTGTGTAATACAGTGAGGGATTTCCAGAGGGATTTTCATTGCCAAGTTGCTCCACATTACACAGTTTTACTCTCTGTTTTATTTACTTGAGCCTCTAAATGCTGGTTTTAATTGTGGAAGACTGTGCATGTGTTACTTATACCTAATGATGACTTAAATTTTATAGTATATTGCTACAGGAAAAAATGTTTATAAAGCAGTAAGTATAGCATGACTCAAAGTTTAAAATGATATTTATCTGTGTTTGTACAAATATACAACATATAAAAGAAAAGCTTGGGTGTGACACACTGAAATAGTAATAATTATTCCTGGATGCTAGAATTATCAGTGACTTGAAATTTCTTTTTAAAGTGCAATTTTGTATTTCTTAGTTTCTTTGACAAATATATTTTTATAATCATAAATAAATAAGAAATGTTTCTGAAAAATTATATAGTTCTTTATAGTATACCAAATGCTTTCATATATGTACTATATGTAATACACCTTGCCTGTTATTATGACGGATGATAGAAGGTCTATTGGGAATCATTTTACAGAGGTAAAAGCTGATTCATTGAAAAAGTCTACATACATGTTTGTACAGCTGCTTTTTTGTTAGGAATTTTCCTAGAATTTGGGTTTTACAAGTACAAATCCAATGCTTTTTGGATCACGTTTCTTTTCCCCAACTATTATGCATCACAGTAGTTATTACCCTTATTGTTTTAACAGCTAATGACTATCTTCATACATACACAGACTCCTTGGTTTGTGTCACAGGGTGTATAGATATTTTCTCCCTCCTTAAAAAATTAAAAGGAAAAGGGACTTTGATTACAATAGCCAGCAGAAAATTATTCAGGCAAGCGTACTCATTAAATTCAACTACTCTTTTTTCTAAGTAAGTTACTCAAGATTTAAGCTTAAGGAAAGTATAAAGTTAAGTTTGTCAAGAACCTTAAGGTGTATTTCATGCTTCACCTATCAGAATGTTTTGAATATTACATCTTTCCCATAATATAGGTATATTAAAGAATTTAAGAATCTCTACTTTTTAAAAATTTTATGTATAAATTTTATATTACCTTAATATTTCTTATACTTACATTATAATTTTATACTAAAATGAAGTTTTATATTAAAATAGTTATGTATATACATGAGAAATTTCATTAATAAACTTGGCTAGTTTTCTTTAAGGATTGTGCAGGAGGAAATATTTCTCAATGAAAGCCAAAGTAGTTCACCTGAAGCAATATAAAATAGTAGGATTCCTTTAAATAATTTAAAGTTAGTTTATAACACGCTGTATGTCTTATTGAGAGTTCAAGGATTGGTGATAATATTATAACATATTGAAAAAAAATAACCAGATATTTCTCTACTTTGAACACAATTGGTCCTGAATAATTTTCTGTGATCATAAATTTTTTAAAAATATTTAGTTTGTAGTGAATATAATTATGACATTCAGGAAAAGATCATGAGTTTCTCTGCATTTTGAAGTTTTTTAGAGGAGAAGATGGCCAAAAAGTTGTTAGTAGTTTTGTTTGAAGTGAGAAAAGTGAGCAGAGTACTCAAGTAGACATAGCACTGAAATAAGTGGAATATCATAGAAATGTAGATGAGGAACTTTACATCAGTGAGGGACCAACTTGACCCAAAGACACAAATGTGGAATTGAACTCAGATATTTGGTCAGCAAGGATTAATATGAGAAGACAGTGGATACTGGGAAGAAAGTTAAGATAAATAAGATTGGACCAGATCATGGAGCGACTTGGACACCAAACTGAAGAAATGAGATGTAGAATGGGGAAACGAGTTGAAAAGTACTTAAGTAGATAAGTGTTGTGACGACTGGTACCATCTACACCACACAGTTAATCTCACTGTAAGGCCAGTTAAGTTTTAGTAGCACATATTCAAAATTCAATGACTTGAACTAGATTAATGCTGTCAAAAGTTAAGGGATGCCTGTGAGCTTTTAAAAACTCAATAAAGTCTGTTCCCTGGCCAGATATAATTTATAAACCCCCCTTCATAGTTTACTTCATCATTCACTTTAAACCTGTTTCTTAAATTTATGAAACAGAAAAAATTTAGGCCCAGAAGGATTGAAATGTTAATGATTGCATATTGTAGAGATTAGGAAACTGAGTCTCTAGAAAGGTTAACTGGGTGGGCCAGAGTTATTAAGTTATGTATTAGCCAGACCCTGGGCTTGGTATGAGGCCTGAGCTCAACCTTGAGCTTTGCAGCTCCCTCAGACAGGGCTCTCAGTCCAGCCCGGGGCCTTGCCTCTCAGACAAGGCTTTCAGTCTCTGGAAAGCTAGATTTTCATTTCTTCAGCAAATGCAAGTAATAGCACCTGCCCTGCCTATGCATAGTTTCACATGACTGATGTGAAGATTAAGATGCTTTGCCAATTACACAATACTATAGGTACTGTAAGGTATCATGATGATCCATAGGTAGGCTGAACTAGAGTTCAGGCCTCCAATCAATTCTCCCTGTGATCGAATACTTTTACTTACTTTCCCTTTTGCGCATGGGTACCCAAGGAATTCTCAGATGCATGTCACATTCTTCATGGGGAAGAGATTTTAGAAAACTATTCCTGTAAACTTGGTATTTTCACAGGACTCAATCACGATTCTCTGAATAGTTTCAGAATTAAGTGTAGATAATATATATGTAACTGAGAAGTTTAGATACTTCCTATAGCTTCTTCTTACAAATATGATTTATTATGTAAAATTTATTGCATCAAAATGGAAACTTCCTATTTTAATAGGCTTAGAGATTGCCTTTTGCTGTCCGATCCAAAATAACAAATATGCACTAAATATAAAGGGGTCAAGAGGCAGGAATCATTAAGATTCTGAAATGAATGTTTATTGTCATAATGAGGTATATTCTGTTTTGGAAATAATTTGCAATCAGGCACACCTAGTCAGACCAGAGATATGACTACTTCCAGTCTACGTATACCAAATGTCACAGACCATAAGCAAAATTGGTCCCATAATTTAAGGGGAAACTGAAAAGATAGGTGAGTAGAATTATAGGTCTTATAAAGATGCTGAGGAAAGGGGTAATGCAGGGCAATATGTTCAATGTCTTGTATGACTGAGGTTAATGCTCATTTTTCTTTTACTGAGATTACATGCATTGCAATTGACACTTTTTATCATATTAACTATTATTCCTAGGCATTTTATATTTTTACTCTTATTAGAAATGGAGCCAGGTGTGGTGGTGCATGCCTGTAATCCCAGCATTCAGCAGGCTGAGGCAGGAAGATCACTGCAAATTCGAGGCCAGCCAGGGCTACAAAGTGAGCTCAAGGCCAGCCTGAGCTGCACAGTGAGGCCCTGTCTCAAAAAGACAAGAAAAAAGAAAAAAAAGGGAATATTTATACTTTTGGCTGCTCCTTTTTATATAATAAGCACATTAATTTTATATTTAGTTTGTAGCTAGCCACCTCACTTACTTTCTCATTCATAAGGATTTTGGATTAATTTTTCTGAAGATTTTGAAGTAGACAATCATATAATTTTTAAATAATCACATTTGTCTTCTATATTCTAGTATATATATGTATATATATATATATCATTATTTTATTTTATCTCTATAAAGGGGCATTTCTATTTTGTTCACTGGAATTTTTAGAAAAATGACAGTTGTGTTGGTGCTGGTAGGCATTTCATTTTTGTTGCTGGCTTCAATGAGAATGTCTTCATTATTTCATTATTAAGTTTGATGCTGGCTATTAGATCATATATCTTTTTAAATAGACTTCAATTTTAGCAAATATTCTGGAAGCTATAAACATGATTATATAATTTTTCTATTTTGATTTATTATTTTATTAGTTATGTCAAAATAAGTATGTTAACATAATTACTTTGATAGATTTTCATTTGTTGAACTGTCCTTACTTCACTGAATTTGACTTTCAGATATTCTTGCAATTCCACAAAGTCATCCAAGGGACAGTGTTGGCTTCTCTTTTTCCTGCTTTCCTTCCTCCTACTTCCTCTCTTCCTCTACCTTCTCATTTCTTGAGCCCTACATATTGGTGGATAAAAAGAAAATAGAAAGGAAGTAACTGAGAGATCTGATGATAAAAACTGGTCTGTTCCTTGGATTGCTGCCGTAGAAAATATCTGCACACAAATTGCCATCTCAGACCAAGATGGCAGAATAGAGAATGGTAGCAAAGTTCGACCCTTTTGGGACCTGGCCTCAAGAAACCTGAAAAGACAACAACTTGGTGAAAAGCACGAAACAGGTGGATCTTTAAGAATTTGGAGGGAGCTGACAGGAAGACTAGAAACAAACTGCAGAGAAGCTGGAGGGACAGAGCACAGTGCTGAGAAAAGAACAAGGCAGCCAGGGGGGCTCAGTCCGGCTCCTGAGGTGGCAGATGCAGGGGAAGCTTGGAGAAGGATGGCAGCTCCAAAGGTAGACAGCGGACTGGGCCAGCAACGCTGGCACCGAAGGAAGCCCACGGCTATGATAAACTGCAAAAACAGCATCGCGTTACGTTCTGAAAGTGACTCATTCCACGCGGCAGGTTAGAGTTGGAGAAGAAATCCAAAGCGGTGCCTGCCATGTTTAAGAGGGTTAATCAGGGGTTAATTGGAACAGAGCCACGGAGCAACAGAATAGCAGCTATACTCCTGGGTTTTTGGTAACGCCCTGCCACAGTGACCGGGAGAAGGTCGTGACAGTTGTGGAGAGAGCGTCTGCAGGACATAGACACCCTGAGAAATTTAAGCTCAGGCTGAGAAAGATGCAGAGGCTGTTCTTTCTGTGGTGAGAAGCCAGATCAGGCATGTGTGGCTTCCAGAGGGAGCCGGGTCTGAGAGACCAGCAGGGTGCTTGCTCCTCCCCCTACTGCCTACATCAGCACGGACTCAGTGGTCTGTTTGGTTTCCCCACTTACCAACAAGAACAAGGATACGGCTCAGCTGGGACAGGAGCCACAGCATGTGTTGTGTGGACAGTGGGGGCCACTCACAAACAGGTCATAAAGCGAGGCACAGAAAACTATGACTTGGGATTTGCAGAGGGACACAGAACGTGGAAGTTGGCAGAGTGACCATAGCCACAGGGTGGACACCATTGACTGGCCACCTCCACTGGCCTCTGGGAAAGGCAGGGAAGAATCCGCACTCACACACAAAGACATGAGTGTGGAAACAAAATAGTTCTTAGCAGTTACTCACTATTCCTCCCCCCGATCTGTGGGATTTCAGGTCTGTAGACCCTGAAAAGAAACCACTCGTTCAAAAACACACTAAGTTTCTGTACTCACTTTTTTTTTTCCATTGGTTCTTTGGGGTTTGGGGTTTTTTTCCCCCCTTTTTCCTATTTTTTCTTTATTCCTATTTTTTCTAATTTGCTCTGTTTTTCTTCTTTTTCTAGTTTATTCTTTTTGGTTACTTTTATCTAATTCTAGTAATTTCCTTTCACTTTTTAATAGCATCCTTTGTCTCACTTTTCTCTCCTTCTTATCTTCCATTTCTTTATTTTTCAAATTTTCTTTCATATTCCATTCCCCTCCCCCTCTGTCATTAATAGTAAAATTATTAAGCTTTATTAATTTTTAGATATTTAATTAACTCTATGGTGTTACTGTTGAATTCTATTGTTAATGGAGATACAGTTGCTGCATTTAGTAGATATTTAAAATATATCAACATTTGGTTTTTCCTTGTGTTTATACTATAATTATGGATCCTTTTTCCAAGGTTAAGGGTGGAAAATTATTGTTTCTTATAGCAAGTCAATATGCAGTTTGTCACTGACTCTATCATTGTTGCTGATTTGCTTGCTATTTTCAGGTATAGTTGCTGGTATTAATTGATTTTCTCTATGCCATTATCTGGGTTGTCTTTGTATAGTTAACAATAATGCGGTCCATTCCAAGACAACTGGGAGCAGGGTCAATTATACTGTCTCCTCCCCTCCCAAATTAACAGATCTTGAGGGCTGGGGATATAGCTCAACTGCACATCATCTACCTGGCAAGCGTGAGGTCATGAGTACGATTCCTGGTACAAAAAAAAAATGGCTCTTGAGACAGAGACAAAGGCCCATAGTGAGTCACACCCAGAGTGTATCACTGGTGTTATGGCTCGTATCTAGATGTCCCCCCAAAGCCTCATGCAGTCATAGGTAGGGCTTTTCGGAGGTGGCTGGATGTAGGGTATGTGATACTGGGATCAAAGATGTGATGATGGGATTGGTTCACAGTGAGATGCGAAGATTAAAGGTGTGAGGGGTACCCACCCGAAGGTATACGAGATGCAGAAAGAGGGCTGCTGCTGCTTGTTGCTTGTAGCTTGCTGCTTGCTGCCTTCTGCCTTCTGCCTTCGCCCTGCCATGAACTGTCTCTTCTCTGTGATGCCCCTCTGCCATGCGACCCTGATTTGGAGCAGCCAACTCTGAACCGAAACCTCTTCTAATTGTGAGGCAAATAAATCTTTCCTTCTTTAACCTTGGACTTTGGGTATTTTGTCTCAGCAATGAAAAAAATACCTAAGATAACTGGAAAGCACACACTAACTGAAGAGATCTCCACATTACAACAAAGTCTTTCCAATATAATCAGTCTAAAAATGTTAGCACACACACAAAAGAAACATGGGAAAATAAGACAACAAAATACCTCCAAAGGGCCGGTGAGATAGCTCAGTGACATAGGCACCTGCATGGCAAGCGCGAGGTCCTGAGTTCGACTCCTGGTACCCACATAAAGGAAAAAAAGGGCTGGTGATATCGCTCAGTGGCACAAGTGCCTGCTGGCAAGAGGTCCAGAGTTCGACTCCCAGTACCCACATAAAAAAAAAAAAAAAAAACCCTCCAAAAAAAAATCTTGATTTTCCTAAAGCTAATCTATGGGGCACCAATGGGAAGGAAATCAAAGCCACATAGCTGAATCATTCAAAATGATAAAAGAGGAGATTAAAGAAAACATCAATAAGGTGTTCAAGAAGCTCACAGAAGATACACTAAACAGATATCATATGTAATAAAGAAAAAGATCAGTGAGTTTACAGAAGACACTAATAAAAACTATTTGAGCTCACAAAGTGAAACAAAACACAAATGACCTGTTTAGGAAACAATTGGAGTCCATGAAAATATACCAAACAGAAATCCAGGACATTAAAAATTTTATTGAATATATGAGCAACAGAAGTGACCAATGTGACAGAGTGTCAGAACCAGAAGATAGGGCTGATGAACTTGACATATACCCAGAGGTACCTTAAAAATAACAAGAGTATATGAAAAATGGATTGTATTGCATTCCACATGTTAAGTGAGATCATACGATATTTGTCTTTTTGTCTCTGACATTTCATATTGTTCTCCAATTCTTCCATATTGTTTCAAATGACACTATTCCCTCCTTTTAAAAACCTAGGGTTCTATTATATATGCATATTATGCTTTCTCTACCCATTCCTCTATCAATGTTTTGACTTCATATGTTGGTATTGTGAATAATGCTGCAAAGACCATGGGAGTACATGTATCTCTCAACATATGACTTCATTTTGTTTGGTATACAGTAGTGGGACTGCTGGATCACTTGGTAATTCTAATTTTAATTTGGGGGGATATTTCCATACTGTTTTCAACAACGGATGTACTAACTTACATTTTCACCAAAAGTGTGTAAGAGTTTCCCACATCCTCTTGAACAGTTGTTATATCTCATTGTTTTTTCCACTCTTCTAATATCTAATTTCTATTATTTCCTGGTAGCATATTTTTTCATTAGAAGTTCAGGGAACTACAATTTACTCTCTGTATATTCTAATGGTAGAACAGCTGCCCTGACCAAGTGGCATGTGACCCACTTTAGGGCAGCCAGACCCTTGTTTCCTGCCATTTGAATTCTTTTCAGAGTGAAATAGGGAAGAAAAATGGTTCAAGATATGTCATCCTAGGTGTTACCTAGAGAAGATTGTCCAGTAGATTTTGAAAAATTTTATTTGTGCATTTATTCATTTGTTCATTTATTCATTTATTGTGGCACTGGGGATTAAACCCAGGGCCTTTGTGCTGAGTTATATCCCTAGCCTGTTTTTTTTTAAAAATTCATTTGAGACAGGATGTCATTAATTTGCAAAGTTGCCCAGGCTGGGCTTGAGCTTGTGATCCTCCTGCATCAGCCTCCCAGAGTGCTAGAATTACATGAATGCACCATCACACCTGGCTCTCAGTAGTTCATGTTTGTTTGTTTGTTTGTTTATTTTTGGCAGTGTTGAGAATCAAACTTAGGACCTTATTCATGTTAGGTAAGTATTCGACCATTGAGCCACACTCAATGAGCTAAGTTCTTACCCATTTTATTTTTGTTGTTGTTGTTACTCAAACAGTATTTATTGTGTATCTACTCCAAAGGTTCAAATGAATTCATAAAATGATGCTTTTATTTGAAGGTTAGTTTATAAATTTTGGAGTGTAAGAAGATATCTTAGTATTATGACCCAAAACAAATTTATCTCTTTGTCTTTCCTTTGGAAATTGAACCCAGAGCCTTTACACTGAGTTAGATCCCTAGCCCTTTTAATTAAATTACTAAATTTTAAAGTTTTTTTTTTATTAGTACATGTGTACAGTACATAATCATTGTATTCATCATGGGGAGTTTGTACATGTACATAACACAGCTTAGTTCTTTTTACATCTCTCCCCTCCCACCCCCTCTCTTAATCGCTTGGTCTTCTTTTGATTTGCAAAAGATCTATTTCCCTGTCTCCTAATATCTATATTTTTATCTTGCTCTTTAATTTATTTATATTTTCTCTTTCTCATTACAAAAATGCAATGTTTAAACTTGTGTGTCTGATTTATTCCACTTCACACTGTTATCTCTAGGTGTACCCATTTTTCTACAGATAACTCAAACTTATCCTTTATTGTAGAGTAGTACTCAATTGTGTATAAATACCACATTTTTTGTATTCATTCATCTGTTGATGGATATAGGCTGTTTCCATGATTTAGCTATTGTGAGTTGTGTTGCTTTAAACATGAGTGTATGCATGTATCACTGCAGCATGATGTCTTTAACTTTTTTGGGGAAAATACCTAGGAAGAGAATAGCAAAGTCAAATGAAATTCTTATTTTTAGTTTTTTGAGGAATCTCCATACTGATTTTCATAGTGGTGGTACTAATTTACATTCATGTTAGCCACTCTACCTATGTTACTAGATGAGAAGTGATATTTCATTATGGTTTTATTTTGTACTTGACTGATGATTAGTGATGTGGAACACTTTCATGTGCTCATATAGTCTTTTGTATGCCTACTTTTGTAAAACATTTATTCAGATTATTTGTTTTCTTAGTATTGAGTTATTTGGTTACCTTGGACATTTTGGATATTTAACACCTTATCAAATGTATGGTTTGCAAAATGTTCTCCCATACTGTAGGTTGCCTCTTTACTCTGTTTCTTTTCCTATGCAGAATCTTTTTAGTTTGATGCAGTCCCACTTGTCTATTTTTGTTGATGCTGTTGCTGCTTGTGCTTTTGATGTTGTCTTCTACAAAATCACTGCCCAGAATAAAGTCATGGAGCTTTTCTCTAATATTTTCTTCCATTAGTTTTACAATATTAGGCTGTTTGTTTTAAATCCATTTTGAGATGATATTTTTGTATAGTATAAGATAAGGGTCTAATTCCATTCTTCTGCATGTGGCTATCTGGTTTCCCCAACATCATCCATTGAAGAGTCTTTCCTTTCCTCAGTGTGTGTTCTTGGCACCTTTTTCAAAAATCAATTGCCAAGCTGGGGCACACCTGTAATCCCAGCACTCAGAAGCTGAGGCAGGAGTATTGCTGTCAGTTTGAGTCCAGCCAGGGCTAAATAGTGAGCTCAAGGCCAGCCTGAATAGTGAGACCCTATCTAAAAAAAAAAAAAACTGAGATAAGTCAGGCATGGTAGTGCACACCTGTAATCCCAGCACTTGGGAGACTGAGGCAGTAGGATCTCCATGAGTCCAGGCCAGCCTGAGCTACATAGCGAGACCCTGTCTCAAAACAAACAAACAAACAAACAAACAAATAAATAAATAAAAACTTAGAAAAAAATCAATTGACTATAATTCATGAATTTATTTCTGGACTTTCTATTTTGTTCCATTGGTATATGTGTCTATTTATATGTCAGTACTGCACTGGTGACTTTTTATGGAGGGGCATGTTGAGAAAGGGCCTCTGTATGTAGTCTAGGCTGGCCTTGAACTCACAACAATCATCTTCTTTCACTCTCTCTTGCTAGGAGTGTAGGTGTGCACCAGGACACCATGCTGTTTTGGTAACTATAGTTTTGTAGTATATTTTGAAATCAGATAGTACAATGCCTCTAGCTTTGTTCTTTTTTTTTATTTTAAAGAGAAGAAAAAACAAAACAAATCAAAAGAAGAACAAATTTTCAAACTCTAGCTTTGTTCTTTTTGCTCAAGATCTCTTTGGTTATTAGAGAACTTTAATGGTTCTGCACAAATTTTAGAATTGTTTTTCCTTTTTCTGTGAAAGATGGCATTGGGATTTTGATAGGAATTGTCCTTTAGTGCTTTTTTTTTTTTTTCTCTCTCTAACATCTTATTGTTCTAGCATCCCAAACTCAGCTATTGGTTTAGTGTTCTCTATCATTGAAACCATCTAGTGTTTTCTATCATTGAAACCGTCTTGTGGTTTTATTTACTGTTTTTTTTTTTTTTTTCTTTTTTGAGACAAGGTCTTGTGGTGTAGTTCAGGCTGGCCTCAGCCTCCCATGTGCCAGGATTACAGGTGTGTGTTACTATGCCCATTCTTATGGTTTAAAATATTACCTATATGTTGGCAATTTATATCTTCAGTCCATATTATTTCCCAAACTCCTAATATGTTTATTTAGGTGTACACACTTGATTATGCTCTTAAAATTCTAAATTCTTCTTAAATACGACATTTTCAAAATACATTTCATCTTTTTCCAAATTTGCTTAACTTGTAAACTTCCTAATTAGCAGTGATGACAATTTCATACTTTCAGTTGTTAGGAAATCATAATCATTCTTGCCTCTTTCTCTCCAAATTTTCAACAGCTTTTGATGACTCTTTTTTCAAAAAATAATCCAGACTCTAACCACTTTTCCCCACTACCACAGCTACCACACTGGTCTGCTGGTCCAAATCGCCCACTTGTCTGCAGCACGCAATAACCTATTTTCTCTCATCTCACCCTGTCCTGCTACAATTACTACCTCCTCTTGACATAGCAACTAGAGGGATTCATTTACAATGTAGGTCATTTATGGCATTGCTTTGCTCAGGCCCCTGAGATGTCTCTGCCTTATTCAGAATAAAATCTAAAGCCTGTACAATGTAGTGCCAGAGGATCTGGCCCCCTTACTCCCCAGCCACTCTTCTACTCCTCTCCTGCTTTACTCTGTGGTCGCTGCAGTCAGCTCCTTGTTGGTCTTTGAACTTTGCAGTATAACTAGGCCTTTGATCCTTTGTTCTGGCTGCATCCTTTGCCTAGAATGCTATTCCTCACACTATTCACAAGAAAAACTCCCTCATCTTACTCATGATTTTGGTCAAATGCTTAGAAGTCAGTGGAGATCTATTCTTGACTTCTTAGTTAAGATTGTTACTGCCTCCTGTTCTTATTACTCTAGTCTGCAATGCTGGTCTAGTTTTTCTAGTTTTAGATCACTCATCACACTCTTATGTGTAATGTACTTATTTATCACACCAATTACATTGTTTTATTATCCTGCTCCAAAGCAATTTCCATAAAACAGGGATTTTTGTTTTGTCTGCTGAGGTGTCTCAACTACTGAGAATTATGATTTACACTATAAATACTTAAAAAGCACTTGTTCAGTGAATGAATGGGTATACACAGTCCCACTTAATGTTGCCAGATTTGATTCATTCTATTTATTCATTTGATTCATTTTAGGATATGATTTACTAATGTTTTGCTTAGGATTTTTGCATTTGTATTAGTGAGTTTGCTATCTTAATATTCTTTTTGTGATGTATTTAGTCATAACTTAGTATTAAGATTACGATAGATTTTTAAAATCAGTCAACAACTTTCCACCATTTTCCTACATCAGAAGAAAGAGAATTGAAGAAAAAAATCATAGAAATAGAGCTTTTGCTAATGGGAAGGGGAACAAGAGTTGGAGGGAGCAACGAGGGAAGGGAGGGGAAGGGGATTAAAAGGAATGAAGATGTATTATTCACATGTAAAACTCCTCCACGATATATGTAATCATTATGTACTTCAAACAGGTACTAATAAAAAATAAAATAAAATAATAGCATAGGAATGGATGGTCTGTATTTTGAAGAATGAATTCTGCCATAACTCTGAGATTGGCTTCTCTTTGGAGACTTGTTCAATTTGTTTTCATCTTTTTTGTCTAGAAGCTCTTTTCCACAAAAATTCTGATTTTAATGTTAGCATAGTATTTGCTGATAGTTTAAAAATCTCCTAAACATCCAATGTTATATCTTGTTTCTCATTCCTTGTGTTGTGTGTTTACTTGTCTTTTTTTTTTTTTTTTTTAAGCTCTAGGGATTGAACCCAGGGTCTTTATAACCTAGCTACATCCCTAGCCATTTTAAAATTTTTAAAACAGGGTCTCCCTGAGTTGCTAAATTGTCCAGGCTGGGCTTGAATTTATTGTGACCCTCCTGCTTTAGGTTCCAGAGTGCTGGGATTACAGGTATGTGCCACTCTGCCTGGCTTCGTTCTTTTAAAAAAATGGACTCATAGTTTACTTTACCAGTTATATATTGGGATTCCAAAGTATAATGAAAGTTGTAATTTCTGATTTCCTTTGAATGTAATTTGTTTCAATGTCTGAATGCAACATTTTTTTCAGCTGAAAATACTGCAAAACCAGAAAGTAAGTTTAATGCATAAAAGGTTTGATATCATGAATAAAAAATAAAAAGTGAACTTTCTTGACATTCATTTATTTTTAGTGCTGAAAGAAACTCTAAATATACATTATCCAATAGTTTAGGCCTGACTTTGTATGTGTGTGTGTGTGTGTGTGTGTGTGTGCAATAGTAGGCCAAGGCCCTGAATAAGTGATTTCCCCAAAGCAACACACTTATTGCAGTTAATATAAAAAGAGGGGATTTTTGTTTTCAAAAGCTGGAACTAATTTTTCCAATTAGGCATTCATCAAAATGTTACATAGATAAAGTAATGATGATGTGCCGTGCAGCATTTTAACAGATGGTTGTTTTCTGACATAGTGTTTTAGAAAAGTAACATGATGACATTCTGTGTTTGCGAGAATAGACAGACATTTTGCAAGATGTTAAAGCAGCTTATATTAAAGAAGACAGAAGAGCTGGGTCTGGGAATTCTGACCTTCAGCTGAAGTATACCATTAAAATTCTTCAAAAAAGTATTTTTTAAAAATCACTGCTGGCTACATTGACAGTATGTGTAGATATTTTGGGTTGTCACATTGTAGATGGGTGCTACTGGCATCTAGTGGATAAAGGCCAAGGATACTTCTAAAAATTCTATAATGCACTGATGTCCCTCACAACAACAAAAACAAAATATCTGTCCCAAATATCAGCAGTGCTGAGGGTGGGAAAATCTAACCTAAGGGGATGACTCTGATTGTGCCTGGCCTACATTTGCAGTTGCCGGCAATCACTTCACAATGAATACCACGCTGAATAGGAATGCGATATTTTCCAAAGTGTGTGCTACGAAGCATGAGGCCTGACCAGGTATTCTGTGAGAAAATGGTCAAGTATGTTTTGGAAACAATGCATATTATATTGTTCTCTAACAGAGACACAGTGAAGACAAGCATCTGAATGGCTCGGAAAAGTCCTGCAGTAAGAATTCACTTTGTTTGCATATAAATATTCTACCTTTATTATACTGTGGAACATTTTTGACAAAGCCTTTATGAACATTTCTGAGAAGAGGTTTCGAGACATATGGTTACTGTGTCTTAACCGTTCTCAAAGCCCTTTTGTGTTTGATCTTATTGAATTCCATAAGATATAATTTTAAAATAACCTCAACATTCCTTCCCAAATTAATCTTCCTATCCTTGTATTGTTAATATTTTCTTATATTTTCAGATTTTTTCTGCCAATATATTTTTAAATGAATATTACTGTCAATATTTTCTATGCACCTGGATTTTCTTTCAATTTATATAACATTTTAGCATTTTTATTTAATATTCTTATTATGGCACAATAAGCAGAAAATCAACCTTTAAGTAACAGTTGGGTAGCTGGTGATTATTTCATTTCTGGCAGCATGAAGCTTTATGTACTGAGACCCCTATTAATGAATGTTTAGTTTCCTTTTTTAAGATAATTTTCAGAGTACTCCAATGAACAACTTGATACATATGTATGCACACATTCTTAGTTACTTTTCTTAGAAAGTTTTTAGAAGTACAATTGTGTTAATATATTGGAGAAGGCATGGAGTGAGGGATGTGATGTTGGTGATGATGGATGTCTATTTTAAGGCTGTGTTACCAAAAAATTACCTTTTAGAAAGGCTATGTAACTTTACATTCCCAACAGTAATATATGTGAGTGACATTAGCTCTCATATTCTTATACTACTTAGATTTATCTCTTTGTTTTCATCTTCCCTGAATTTTTAAGGCTCCAAACCACGTTTTTGTTTGTTTGTTTGTTTGTTTGTTTTGGCTTTTTTTGGCTTTCTGCTTGTCACAGTGCTGCACCTGCCTCTATTACTTTGGTCACATTGATTCAGTTCACATTTACCTTTCTCTAAAAACTCCTCCTGTCAGTTAGCACCAAATTTCCCATTTCACAATTTGACATGGCTCTACATTGCATTTAATCGCATCATATATGCACGTCTTAGCCATTTAACCAGCTTGTAAACAGCACTAAAGCCCAGCTCTGAACACCCACATCAGTTGACTCCTAGGTTATGAGGATAAAGTAGATATGGTGCTTGCTCTTGAGCCGCACACAGTGAGCAGGGGACAAAGAAAGGAAGATACAGAATATTAAAAGCACTGTGACAGCAGGAATTAGAGTACTAGGAGGACAGCCTAGGGATTTGGGGAGCTAGGGAAGGCTTCATGGAGAAGGAATCCTCTGAGAAGTTCTAAGTAGTGAAGAAAGAGTGAGTACTGACAGAAAAATCTGGATATTGCCAACTTTTGTGTATGTATAATATGTCAGGAAACATGTCTATTCTATTCATATATATATGCCAGGGAATGATGGGAGAGAACACAAACTGTACGTGGTGGAGCAGCAAGAAATGAGCTTTCAGGGCCAGTGATATAGCTCAGCAGCATGGCGCCTCTCTGGCAACCGTGAGGTCATGAGTTCGATTCCCGGTACCAAAAAAAAAAAAAAAAAAAAAAAAAAAAAAGAAATGAGCTTTCAGAGAGAGGCAGACAGTATAGTGTTTGAAGGCTGTGTAAGTGTGGCTAAGACATTTAAGCTTTGTCCTGATGGTAGTAGGAATGCAGAAAGTGGATTGGCCGAAGCAAAGGATGCTGCAAGGCTATGCTACCCTTCCTTTGCATACAATACCAAGCACGGAGCTAGCCCCAATCTTGTGTGTGTATCCGTATGTGTGTGGATTTCAAATGATCACTTTGTAACTGATTTATTAAGGATTATTGGACCTGTCATTTAATTTTCTTAGTATCTTAATTAATAGAACAATTATATTCACAATTATCCTAGTATAGGGCTTAAAATTGTGGAGATAAGAATGAAGCATGAAGCACTTTATTTAGTAAAAATGTATCTGAAGTGCTAGGCAAACTTTTGTAGTTTTTCTATTCCAATTTTGTCTGAGCATGTTTATGACACATTTGTGCCCTGCCGCTTGTACACTAAGCTTCTTTAATGAGATTGTGATTTGTAGGGCTGGTTTATTTAACCATATGACTTTCCTCGGGGGATGTTTTACTTCATTGTACAGGAGATGGGTGAATAATTTAGGTAGACAGAAAAGACCTTTCTCCGAGAAAGTACATTTTTGTCAGAAAATGAAATATTTTGTTTTACAGAGAGAGAAAGCATTGTTTATGATACAATTTTAAGTTTTAGAAATTTATTTTTTAATTTTTTTATTTTTATGTGGGTACCGGGAGTCGAACTCAGGATCTCACGCTTGCCAGGCAGGCGCTTATGCCGCTGAGCTATCTCACTGGCCCCTAGAAATTTAATTATAGCTTTTAATATAAAATTTTAGATTCTGAAAATTTAACAGTAATAACAATAGGCACCACTGAATTCTCTTTCTTGCATGGAAATCCCTGCTCAATTTAAGAACTCATTGTTTAATGATGAGTCTTAAAATCACTTTTATTTGCTACTTTACTCATATTTCAACCAATAAAGTACTTTGTTATTTATAGAGATAGCTAATTTCCATATGTGTGTGGGCGTGTGTGTGTACACCAAGTTAAGATGCTGATAGCAACTTTTCTGGCTAGCTTTACTTAGTTATAGAATTATTTACTACACTGACAATATTTCAGTAACTGAAATTACTCAAAAGAAAAAAAATCATTAAATTCAAACTGCTGTATTATAATTTCAAGAAAATTATATTAGCTTTCTTCGAAGAACTTTATGAAAGGCCATAAGAAGTCTCATCATCCCCATAAGGTATTTGCTTCTTACTGTATGAATGGAGAAACAAGTTAAATGATTTTCTTGAGGCCAAAGAAAATGGGTGTGTGAGTCCTGGTACTAGAGAAAGGTATTATATTTTAGAAAATCTCCTAGGACTTTGCTCAGGCCACCGGTCCCAACCTAGCCCCTCTTCCTGCAGTAAGAATGTGCCCATAGCATGGTTGGGTTGTTTAAGGCAATCAGGTTGTTTTCAAAGGACCTGTCCTTTACTGATCAGCCTTGAGACTTTCCGCAACCTGACATACTAACAAATTTTAATGATTGCTCACTCATTGTTTTAATGACACAAATTTTTGAAGTGTTTCTCATTTTTTGTTTGGGAAGGCAGTGGATATCATCCCAAGGTTAACTATACTTATGTACTTATAAATCTGACATTAGCATCAAAAAAGAAAGAAAACCCATGGTTATCCACTGGAATTTAAATATTAGAGAGGTTCACTGATTTATGTTTCCCTAATGAACTAAGGTGGTAAATTAGAAGAGAGAGATTTTCTGCTTATAAATAGGAATATTAATTTATTGTTAAATCTTTGAGGAAGATAATTCTCACTGCATCTATTTATTTTGAAATTTATAGCATTTTATTTACCTTGTGTTCTTTGCCATCTCTAAGGACTCATGCAGGAAAAATACTTATTTTTTTCCTAAACATTTTAGAAATATTGTTGTATATAGAGAAAAATGGAGAAAAATGAACCATTTAATGCTTCAGTTACATTAATAATAATTCCCAGCAGAGGCTAACCCAGCAACTCTGACAGTAACAGTCTTCAGCGAGAATCTATGTCTTGGATAAAATGTGCACATCTACCTTTCATACCCCTAATGATTCTTGCATGACTAATACGCAGTGACATTTAAGGAGCAGTCATCTAAAACCGTTCATATTCATTTTGAAAATATTCATCTGTGGCAAATTCGCCAGCAAAAATTGCAGCTGAAAAATCATTAACCCCTTTTTCATTAGTGTTCATAGAATGTTACAGGGATTTTTGCTCTGTGATCATATTTTGCTCACCTTACCAACACGAAACCAAATAATATAGATTAAGGAGTTTAAAATATAATTAAAGACATCATTAGATGTGCACTGTGCAAAGTGATGAGGAATTTTTGGGAAGTATATAAAATGTGGATCTCAGAATTAAAAAAAAAATGTAAAATAGCCTGAGGAAGACACTTAGAAAAGTGACTAGAATAATAATGTGGTATAGGCACTTAGATGAAAGGTGTCTTTCTGGATTGCTAACTGGATTGCTAACTGGATTGCTGCATGGCACAAGTCCACACAGAATGATGGAAAATGTCCAAAGTGTCTGTATGAGTTCAGATGGCAGCTACTGGCCTCACTGTAAAGTCTTCAAGTTATTTTAAGATAGTACATTTGGAATGATATTGTGAGTGAAATTGTCTCATTTGACTTCACTAATACTAGAGATTCTCCTTTTCAAATTTCTAAGTCTGTGTACTGAGTAGTTTGTCCTGTTCTTCTTTATATGAATATAATATATGTGAATGCAATGTTCCTGTCTACCGACCTGATTTCGTTTTTAACTCTCCATCCTGAATTCTAGGATTGTGGGGATTGGGGTAAATGGTACGTTTATCTTTACCTCCTGACAGAGACTTTTTCAGCATCCCTGTCAGATAAGACTAACTTCCTTTAGATGAGAAAGAGGCTCATTATTTTTCAAACAATCCACCACATCCTTTCTTTTGGTCAATTAATTGATAAAATGTTCTTCCATATATTTACTTTAATTCTGTAATTTCTGCAGTTCCCAGCAAATTTAGTTACCTATTCAGATATGCCTCCTTTCATGTAGTGTTTCTACCCAATGTGCACTTCCATTTTTGAACTAAAGTACTATTATGTTAGTACATATTCACCTCCTGCACTTGTCCTCGATTTTCTTAATCTCAGTGCTTTGCACTGTACTTGAGGCAGCTTAGGAAATCAGCATGCTTTGTTGAGCAGATGAATGGATATCTTTCCACTGTATGATCTTAATTATTTCTACTGCTGGCCTCTTGCCTCCAGCTGGGTCTGGACTGAAGGCAACTACTGTATGAAACTGTAACCTGCCCAAACTATAATCACACCAGAAACTTGTTTCTCATACCAGGTTTCCGAAGACTGGCTCGGCTCTGTCCCATTTATAATACGGTGAAATATACACAGAAGTTTAAGCACCAGATGACCAGAGATACTACTTTCTAGTACCAACTTCAGGCCTTGAAGAATTTGATATTCTATGGACACATTCAGGACCCTCTGAAATGTTAAGGAAGATTTATAAAATGTCAAAAGATATTTCCTTTCTTTGTTATATATCTTTGTGTTTACATATGTGTGCTTTCAAAATGGATTTTTAAGTATCCGGTTTTCACTTTCTTTTAGAATACCTCCTAGTATTAATCGTTAGGCCTATACCAAATGAAATGGTATTCTGCATTTTAATAGAATTTTTTCAGACATTGAAGCAATAAATGAAAATGAGTGTTGTATTTAGTGAGATATCCATAGGGGGATGTGGTGATCAATAATTGTAGTCCAGTAATCAAGAGTCAGGAAAGATTGGAAGACAGAGAACATAATGGAGACAAGCTAAGTTTCTAAAAGTCTGTATACACCTCATGATTAAAAGAACTAAAGGCAGGTGGATGAGAATGAGTGAAAGTAAGAGAGAATGAACACATATGCTGGATGACAAAATATGGAATATTCACTTGAAATCTTAAATTTTCAAAATTGAAGAGAGCAGAAGACATGAGATCAAATCTGAAAAGTAATCTAAAGTGCAATTGTTAAAACCAAGAATTTGGTGCTGTGAATAGAGACAGAAAGATGCAGCTGGGAGGGGGAAACAAATGAGGCAGAGGAAGAATTAGTCACAGATGTGAGTACTTAGGGAATTCAATACTTGTTGATTTGCTGTTTGAAATGATGGTAGATTCACAGGTTGAGCAATCAGTATTAGGGCTCAGACTCACAGAGGAAGAAAGATGGAGAGAGAGCTGATTCTAGAACACTGGTTCTACATTTTGGTCGCACATTAGGATCACCTGCTATGTTAGCTTTCCCATGCCCAAGACACAACACCTGACACCTACAATTTAAAGGACAAGAAGTCTGATTTGGCTCATGAGTTTGGGGATTCAGTCCATGTTATGATGACTCCAAGGCAGAAACATCATGGTGGAAGTCTATGGTGAAGCAAAAATGCTTAATTCATGGTGGCTGGGAAGCAAAGCAGGGGAATTGTGCCAGAAAGCATCTGGTGAGGGACTGTATACAGTACTTGAGGCCATGCCTCCATGGCTCACACAGGCACACCCGGAAGTGTGCAATGGCAATCTGTTAGGCATTTCTTAATCAAATGAAGTTGACATGTCATGATTAATGGTCACATCTGGGTAGCTCTATAAAGTACTGATGCCTGGGTCCCACTGCCAGAGGCTCTAATTTAATTATTTTTGTATGTGGCTAGTGTTCTGGGTTTCAAAAGCTCTTTACTTATTGTAATATGCAGCCAAGATTGACTATCACTGCTCTAGAATTATAGGTCAATAATGTTTTAGAGAAAAAAAAAGCTGAAGAATATAGGTTGAATTCTATACCTCATCAGGGTCCAAGGTGTATTTGAGTGAACAAAAGTAAGAATTTATATGGAAGAAAGTAAAAAATTAGAATTAGAAGAAGGTGCTTAGAATTGGGTTGGCAGATGATATCTTTTTACGGGTAAATATGAAAAGAAAGAAGAATGAAATAGTTAAAGGAAAAAGGAAGTGGAACTGAAAGAGGATCATCAAGCAATCTCATGTAAGGTTCATTTGACCACTTTTTACTGAGTACCTAAAATACCTTACCACCAAGCTTGCTATTATGGATGTAGCAGTAAACAGTAAAGTCATAGTAACTGATATCACAAGCTATAATTCAGTGAAATAGAAAGAGAGGGAAGAGGAGAAAGAGATGAGATGTGTTTTGAAAAAATTGTGGGTTTGGTAAATGACATGTAGAACTTAATGGAATAAAATAGATAAAAATGAGCTTTATAGAGAATTGTACACCAAAGAAATCACAGCCTGAACTAAACATATTTATGACTCTTTGCATCCCCTAATATCTCAAATTAGGAAGGAGGCTCAGTGCTCAAAGTCTGTGGGGGCATTTTCTCCAATGATCATTTTAGAAGTGTTAGGTTGAATGATGAAAATGGAAGTTCCTTCCCATAGGCAGAGCCAAAGTCATGGAGATTAATGGATAAGGAATTCATCTTGAGGAGAAGACTCCAAGCCTCGACAAAGTATATTCTCACTGGGTATTTGAACACCATAATGCACCTCTAATCCCAGGCTCAGGAGGCTAAGATGGGAGGAGCATGAGTTGATGGCAACAAGTTGATGGCCACGAGTTGGGCAATTTAGAAAGACCACATCTCAGAACTAAATGAAGAACATTCTCCTTTCTGAAGTGGAATTTCATAATTACTCTGGAGTATTGACTACTTTGTCTCCTTCTTCCATTCTTTATTCTCAGTGTTCATTGCTGACCCTATCCTATTTTCTTCACGATGTCTGTGGTAAAGATTAGTATTTTCTTAATATCATAGTTTTTGTGTTAAGGGAAGCCACATTCAGGTGAGAGCATATTACATATCAGGAGATCCTGGACTTTGAGCTTGATACCATGGTCATATCAAATGTTGGGTAGCCTCCACGGAGTGAGAATAAATATTGGACCTGTGGGAAAGATGTTGAATGGAATGTTTGAGGATAAGGGAAGTCTGTGGTAGTCACTGATACCAAATGCCAAATGTGTTTAATTCTCCTTGGTCACTAAGATTTAATGATTGTTTGATGCAGCATTATTACCTAATCTATCCTGCCTGATTTTAGAAGCTACTGCAGAGAACTAGTGAGAGATATTGGTGGCCATAAATAGGGCAAGAGCAGTAAAAATAGAGGAAAAAATCTAAGTCAAGCTATATGTTAGGGATAAATAATAGAGGAATTGCTGAATGTGTGGATGTGTAGAGGGAAGGAAAAAAAGAATCAAGAATGATGCTCGGCTTTCACAGTGGAGCTGTGTATTGAGATTAGAAAGAATAAAGCAAGAGGGAAAATAAATGTTTAGCTTTGGATGTATTGACATTGGGATGTGAAAGCCCAACTAAAGTTGTTGATAGGTAGCTGGATATGTGAGTTTTCATTCATAATTAAGATTCTTGCAGGTAACCTAAATTTCTGAGAGACAAACATATAAGATTTATTTACAGTCAGAATGCATACCGTCCTTAAAGGAAGCTGGACCAGGACTGAGCATTAAGAATGATCAATATTTATAGATGTTGTTTGGGAGAGAAAGTGCCCATAAAGGAGACTGACAAGGAAAGAAAAGACAAGTAGAAGGAAAAACTTAGTGTAGAGTCCTGCATTCAGAGGAAGAATAGGGTAGTTAGAATGGTGAGTGAGGGCTGAAACTACACTCAAGTGAGTTGTAGAGGGAGAAGGACATGAAAATGTGTGGGCAGCACCAGTAATGCCTCTTTTAAAGAATTTGGCTATGAAGGAGTGAACAGATAATTTGGGGGTTGAGAGGTTTTTTTTTGATTGATGTTACTGCATGTTTGTATAAAGACAACTGATGCAGTAGAAAGGAGAAAATTGCTGATGCAGAAGGAGGAGGAATTGACTGAAGCATGCAGTGTGGTTGAAGTATACAGTGAATATTGAAATTCTAAAAAATTATTAGAGTAGAAAACACATTGCCATTAATCACCCTCAAAATATTTCCCCAAGCTTTGAACACACTTGCAGCCGTGGTTCTTGCCACTTTCTGATCCTGTTCTGGAAGTGCTTTTTTGTGAGTGTCTAAGAAGTGTGATTTAAAAAAATACAGTGACTATTGCTGCTGTGTTCCAGCCAACAGGAGGGCAGGCTCATAACAGCATTTGCCATATCCTCACCCACCTTATTCACCAGATCTCGTACCGTGTGACTTCTAGCTCTTCCCCAAAGTCAAAATGAACATGAAAGCAAATATTTGAATCATTTCAGGACCTTAAGGTAGCCACGACAGTGCACTAAAGACACCTGAAAAGGACTTCCACAACTGCTTCAGCAAGCGGCAAGAATGATGGTATAAGTATGTCTGAAGCCAGGGAGAGTATTCTGAGTGGGACTAATGACAATATATCTTTCAGTGTAATACTTTTTTAAAAATTAAACATTCACCGTAGTCTTCAATCACACCTTTTAGTAAAGTCTTTGAGAAGATGAGAGACAAGGTTGGGAACTCGAGCACATAAGAAAGAATTAGATGCTGATAGAAATAAAAAGGAAAAAAAAATGGGTGAAGATTCTGGTCCATTCATAAGTTTAGGACTGAAAGTATAAAACAGATCATTGACTTTCTTATTTTCAGAGCAATGATGTGAGACTTTTATTCTAGACTGAGGATAAATCATGTATAAAATAGTTCTTGGTGAGTTAGAAAGTAATACTTATTTGAGAAAAAAAGTAGAATTGCCAGTCGGTAGTGAGCATGTACTCAAGGTTGGAATGTGAGATCAGTCAAGGGGGTTGAGTCATTTTTCTTTAGGAATGTTCAGTTGCTTAAGCATGGGCATGGATATGCTATTTCATCCATAAGATTGGTGGATGGAGAAAGGAGTAAGGGAATTGAGGATATTTATAGGGCAGTGAATGGAATACAAGAGAACTGACAGAAGGTGAAGAACCATTACTGGGTGTGAGTTTTCACCGTGACTGGTGAATAGGTTAGTAGGGGCACTTGAGGGACTGAACTGAAGGAATGGAATGTTTGAAACTGAGTTTCAGAAATATTGTAGTTTCTGTTGGTGACAAGTGAGACCAGGGATTGGGTGGCTGAGGTGGAGAGCAAATGGCTGAAGATGAGGAATTTGAAGAGCTGAATAACCACGATACATCAAGTAGTTGCTGATGCCTCTGAAAATGATGATAGAGCTTGTGGTCTAGGGAAAATTGTGAGCCAGCAGTTAAATATTCAAATCAGCAGGTGTTTGACAGGTGATTCCAACCAGTATAGGGATAGGGTGATACACCTGATTAGCAGGAGCTCAAGGGAAAGTACATTTTTGACTTAGTTTTTTAAACTTTTATTTCAATTAGTACATGTTTGCAGTGCATAATAATTAGATTCATCGAGGGGAGTTGATGCATGTACATAACACATCTTAATTCAAGGATGAGGTAGGTGATTGGTAACAAAAACAGCAGCCATGTGTTCTGCCTCAAGGCAAGGCAGGGTGGGAATAAGACAAAAGAGCTTTTTCCTCAAAGGGATTCCAGGTCAGGGGGTATCCAGACTCCTTTTAAAACATTCCAAGAAGAGGAGAATTTGCTGATTCTAGAGTGGAGATCCAGGGGGCATAGTGGTAGTGCTTGGAGAGCTAAGGAGAGAAGCAGTAGGGAGCTGGGTCAGGGTAGGGACTTTGTGGGGTGATAACATACGTGATGATGTATAACTGGGGAGAAAATGTCGTGGCACAGGCACTTGAATAGATCTTTTTCAGATGTCATCTATTATCGGCATTCTGGTTCTATATTTGCCTTCCTCATCACTTTTCTGACCTTAGTTTGTCATCCATCGCTCTGTTATATCTTCTTTTGTTTTAGAAAGAGGAGTGTGCCCATATGGCATTTCTTACCCACACTAGATGTCACTGTTGCTTGCCTCCTAATTTCAGTCCTATAGTTTATTCAGTGTGATTGTTCACTGTGGCAATGATCACCCCGGGCCACCCTTTGCCTTACCCACACAAAGACACACACATAAGATTTAATGAGACTAGTGTTTATAAAACCACCGAAGTGTTAAATAGCTTAGGGTTGAACAGATCTTTTTGCGTATGTATTCTAGGAAGCTGATTATTTAGTTTTTTTTTTTTTTTTTTTTTCTGCATTTAGGAATTAAAAGACTGAGCGAGAACTCAGACTGGAATTCTTTGCAGAAAACACATCTATTTCCTCCTGTGCAAACATGGCATTTTACACTTAAATTTGAACTTGGTTAATGAACTACCTCCTCACTCTCTGTTGTGGGGAGGAAAAAGCATGATGTGAAATTACACTTAGTTACCTCCAACACCTTGATGTGTGGTGAGTGAATTTCCTGACCTGAGACTGGGTGTGGTGTTACCAATTGAGGTTTTCTTTTATGGTCTTATCCAGGGTCATAACCCCAGATGCTATCTTAGCTCCTGAAGCTTGAGAGACCCTGGCAACAAAGGAGAAGCCACACAGCTATCTGGGAAATTGGCAGAGGTTACAAATATGCAGTCCCTTTTATTCACAGAAACAAAAATTGTTTGTGACTATTAAGTCCCTTTTCTTTCTTCCTGGCTGAATCCTATTCAGTAAAGGAGGAGAACTTTCAGAAAAAGGGGCTTAGGAGTGGGTAGTAGAAACCATTATCTTTTTGGATTTCAAAAAAAAGATCCATCATTTATTCAGCCCACCAGTCATGTTACAAATGTTTATTGCATGACCATCATGTGTCAAGGATTGTTTGAGGTACTGGGGACACACTGATAAACAAAGTTGAACTGTTTCTGCTTGCATGGAGCCCAAATCCACTGCGGGGATGTGAGAGACCAAAATAATTATGCTTTCTCAGAAGACAGCTCTGCAGAAAATCAAGCCAGGCTGCAATATAGAGAGTGCTTGGGTGGTAGTGACATCTAAGCTGGCACCTGGCTGACAGGATGTGACAAAGAGATGGTCTGGAGGAAGAAGACAATTTGTTACAAGGAAACTGGACACAAAAGTCCCATGTCAGAAAATCCTTGGCTTGTACACAAAAGTGGAAGAATACTAGATAAGCAGGCACATGAGCAAGAACAGAAGATCTGAAGTGAGGGTATGGAGGTGGAGGAATAAGTACAGAGTATGGGGGACATTATGGTTCACATGTTCTGGGCTTAGATTTTATTCACAGTGTAGGGGCAGGTGACTAAAGTTTTGAGTAGCAGTGAGGTGATTTGATTTATCTTTTAAGCAGATCTTTGAGAAGAGAGAGAGAGAGGAAGGAAGGAGGAAAGAAAGAAAGGAAGAAAGAAAGAAAGAAAGAAAAGAAAGGGAAGAAAGGATGAAAGAAAGGAAAGAAAGAAAGAAAGAAAATAGGTGGGAGCCAGAGTGGAGGCAGGGAGATCTATTAGAAAGCACTGGTGCTGTGTTGCGGGGTGTTGGGTTGGGCCAGGTTGCTGGAGGTGAAGATTTGAATCATTCCTTTAACAATGAGCAGCCCCTTATAGTCTGTAACTTGAAGTTTCAGGATTTTTCATCAGCCAATTACTAAAGTGAAGAAGTGAGGCCACAGGCCGTGGAAGTAGAAAGACACGCAGGGGAAAGTTCAGTAGTATTTCCTAAGTAGTATTTCACTAAGTTCATCGTCTAAATCAAACAGCATGCTAGAGCAAACTTACTTGGATTATTCTCAGGATGGAGGTGAGGGTTGTTTTTGTCTTTCTCTCATTAAACATAACAGAGGATAGAAAACGATGCCAGCAGCACAGCACCTGGAGTTCCCAAGGGGCTGTGGCACAGGGAAAGGATAGACTCTTAGTAAAATACATGTGGGACCAGTGGAGAGAGAGGATGCTCATTTGAGGTTCCTAATTTCCCACATAAATTTCACCAACTCTGTGTGGAAATCTAGGAAAAGCAGGAGGGAGGTTGATGTCTATGTGTGTGCACACCCCCACACATGTCACTGTGTATGGACTGAACTGGCAGATGAACTTCTGTCTTTTATAAACTCTTAATTCTGTGTCAGTGCTGTACTCACAGATTATATCCCTACCTCAATTAATGCTCATATGAGCTCTGTAAGCTAAATGATATTATTATATATATTTTACAGAGGAGGAGCATAAGGCATAGAGTAGTTTAAAAAAATCACGTGGCTGGCCAGTGAAAAATATGAACCAGAACTCCAATCTGTGACTTCAATGGTTATTCTATATTGTCTCCCAAAGCCTTTTGCTAATTACATATTTTTAAGTTACATTTTTATTTACACAATCCTTGGTCACTAAATCTTTGTTGTGCTTATTACATGACACGACATAACACTATCACAACAGTAACTTTTCCTAATTATACTTTCCTTGGTTCTAAAACACTATTTTATCTGGTAAATGCTTAAAATTATAAGGGCTTTCATAATGCAAATAGACATGTTGAAAAGAGGTTATATTCCATAACTATTCTTCTTTTGTACCTAGAACAAAACACACTGGGGCAGTGCTGACAACACCTTTCAATAAGAAAGCTCTCCATGTACCAGTCAGGGTTCCTTGTTGTAACTATCAGATGCTGATTCTCATTAACTTCCACAAAACAGAGATTTGCTGGCAGTACACCAGAAAGCTCTCTGTTTGCTGAGAAGCCTAAAGGCCCTGTGCACTGGCAAGCATGCAGAGGGCCAGCAGCGAGAACCACAGTGACGGTCATGCTGCCGGAACACCTGGTAAGGACACCCCTCCAAGCTCTGATGCT
This sequence comes from Erethizon dorsatum, assembly GCA_028451465.1. Classification (NCBI taxonomy): domain Eukaryota; kingdom Metazoa; phylum Chordata; class Mammalia; order Rodentia; family Erethizontidae; genus Erethizon; species Erethizon dorsatum. Next base: position 98,831,694 of record CM051823.1, on the reverse strand, counting down.
ACCACACAACCCTGGCTTCCACCCTGGTAGGTGCCTGCTGGAAACCATTCAAACTGTCCTTGCTTCTTTCTGTCACTTGTGCACAATTCAGAGTGGCAGGCAGCATCATCATTTTGGACAGGCCTGAGTCACCTGGCCTACACATCGTGGCAGGTGGAGGTGGTCTCTGATCTTCATAGACTTTCAGAAAGACACAGTCTTGCTTTTCACCAAGTGGAATGGAATTCCAGATGCTGTACAGTTGAAGAAATGGTGGATGTCTAAACTGTACAAATAAAATATTTTTAGACGTTGAGTATTTATATATAACATATAAATCTTGAAAAGGCAACATAGTAATTGAAAGAAATTACTTTCTTATAGCTTAGGCTTCAATGATCTCACAATAGCTGGAGAGGGTTCACTTGCTCTGCATTCGCACACAGATGATCTCGCCAGCCATTTGGTTTTGAGCTGAGAATTCCAACGTGACATTCAGCTGTCATTGGAACAAAGACCGAGTTTGTGTCTTCTTTCCATTTATTTCATTTATCTCTGATAGGCTTTCTGGGAATAGTTGTCTCTAATCCAAGCCGTCAGAAAGCCTTTTACGTGTTCCTTCTGGCGATGTCTAATTTTCACAGTGCTTGGAGTAATCAGTTTGCATCTTTTTTTTTAATTGAGCTCATTCAAAAGCAACCCTCGCCCCAAAGGAATATTATGTTTTTGAATTTTATTGTTCCACTCAGAGATTAAGCATTTGTATCACCATATTCAAAACGTACTCTGCCAAACTGTTAGTACTACAATAAAACTGATGTGGCAAAGTTTTATTTCCTGCAGTAATTGTGGTGTTTACTCTCTAGCTTTAAAAGTAGAAATCAGAGGACTTGCAAGGAATCATATGAGATCTTTAATATAGTATGTTTGCTTTTGTTAAGCTGGGATTTTATGATCATATGATAGAAGGATAGTCAAATGGGGCTAGCCAAATTGGATCTATTAAAATGAATAAAATAGTGTTATTAAAAATGGAGCTAAAATAACATTAACAGTGCTAAATGTTATGGAAACTGTAACTGTCAGCATAAAGCATAATGGAAATGTAATAGAATATTAAAAAAAAAAAGCAACTTGAAGCAACCAACCATTAATCTTGCCCTAGCAGGGACTACTCAGTACAGTGTTGATACTGTGAGGCTTCCTTCACAAATCATTTATGCGTCACTCACTTGTAAATTCCATGAAACTTATGTGATTCTAGAAAAGGTTTGCATTATCCAAGATCCCTCCATTTTCCTTCCCTCAACACACACATGACAACACAAAATTCAATTTGAGTTTACAGGTACAAAACTAAAGAATCAGTCTAAAACAGACTTTCTTTGAAAAAGGATCAAATTACAGTAAAATTAGAAAAAAATACAGTATTAATATATACACAGACATGAATAGAAGATTCAAGCAAAGTAACTTATCTATGTATATTTTAGAAAAACCCTATTATTCAAAAGACAGTTAAATGTTAAATATTTTACACTTTACATACAGTCATTACTGGTTCTTAGTATAAGGTAAATCTCCTATTTTGACTATTTCTTGCATGCCAAGTACTGTGCAAAACATTTTGCATACTTTGTTCAGTTTTTTTTTTTTTTTTTTTTTTTTTTTTTTTGTGGGTACCGGGTGTCGACCTCAGGACCTCGCGAGCCAGCAGGCGCCCGTGCCGCTGAGCGATATCACCGGCCTTTTTTTCGTATGTGGGTTCTGGGAGTCGAACTTGGGCCCTCGTGCTTGCCAGGCAGGCGCTTACGCTGCTGAGCCATCTCACTGGCCCCTTTGTTCAGTTTAATCTTTTAATAGCTCTATGAGGTAAGCATCATTAGCTCCATCTTATAGTTAGGAAAACAGGGCTTAGAAAGAATGAAGCATTTGGACCCTACGTCGCTTCAGCGTCTGTACGCTGCATCCCTATGCTGCACTGCTGCCAGCGTGCACCACTTGCTTTAGTGTTCCTGGAGTAAATCCGCACCATGTCTTAGTATGTGCCATTCAAGGGTAGAAACCTTACTCTAACTTTTATATATCATGCGTGTTTAGGACAATGCCTCAGAGAAAACCACTGAAATTGTAGTTTTTGACTTTTCTACCCTCGCAATAAACTTGCAGTAATCATCATTAATTTCTCTACAGTAAAGTTCAGGCATCTATACCACCAGACGCTGTGCTCAACTGTTCAGGCAACCTCAGTAGGGTGGGGATTTGGGCAGTCTCTTAGAATAATGACTAAGAAAAGAACACTCAATGAGGTCATGCTGGAGACCTTTCCTCTTTAAAAAAAAATTTTTTTTTTTTATTAGTACATGTTTGCAGTACATGCAATTTACCATCATCTTGGGGAGCGGATACATGTGCATAATACATCTTATTTCTTTTTTTGTTAAATCTCTTTCCCTTCTCTTCCCTCTTCCTCCCTCCCTCCTCCTCTAATTCTCCTTTCCCCATTTTCATTCTTGATTATATTATTAACTTTAGGTCATGTTTATGGCATGTAATGTTTACATTCATTGAAGTTATTAGGATCTTCTTAGGATAAGGGAGATCTCCACTAGGAGTGCTGTATAGCTTTCTAAATTTTTTTTAATGAGTTCTACTGGGGGTCCATGCATAACCAAATTTCTTGCTGTGAAAAGTGTTAGTGGGTTGAGACAAAAACGTGATGTTACCTTACAAAGGTTTCTTTTCCTTAACATATTTCACCCTTGACCTAGAGACTTGGTTTTTCTTTAGTCTTTTTTCATGTTGCTTCTACTTCACTACAGTAATGAATAATTTCCTGTATTTTAAACTGCATACAATCTTAATTACTAGAATTGGTAAAAAATTCATACTCTCATCATGGAATTCTCTTGGTTGGTTTGCGTAACAAAGAAACAACCAAAAGATTCAGTTCACAGGAAAACATTATTAATTTACCTATTATACATATTCTTAAAGAGAAAAGGATATTTTGATAGAGGTGTTACCTGTCTCTCTCATAAAGTCGGAGAAACAAGTGTACAGGACAGATTATATTTGATACATATGTATACTCAAAACATTACAGAATCCAGGCTGAAGTTGCTACAGGGACTTTTTATTGTATTATGTGGTCTCCCATACATTCTGGTATTGTTTGAGGACATTACATTACGTCATATTACATTATTAAATTAAATGTTTGAAAATGTTTTGAGCAGATGAGATAATCTTGCCAAGAAAGAAAGCCTATATGAGAAAGCTCAGCACTTAGAGGAGATATCTGTATTTAAAATTGAATGTGAACAATTGAAGTCACTGTTTTCCTGTTTCAAATGCTTTGCCCGGCATAAAGCACCTGCATTACATATTAATAGTATCACTTGAAATTTTACTTGTGGTTCAGGTAAAGCCTATCTGATGAAAGTTTTCTTGTTTATACTAATATTGTTGGGTGCATTTCTTTGTTTTAGCAACAGATTAAATATTGTATTTTATTGTGTGGAAGTACTACTTTGGGTCATATAAATTAAGAGGAACATATATGTATGAGAACCTTATGGCATTTTATATGAGATCATTTTGGTTTCAATTTGAAAACATTTATAGGCCACATATTATGTGTTTATGTATGCACAATACAGTACAGGGATATAATAACAAAAGCGACATTATCATTGTCTTAGAGTAAGTACCCATGAAATGGTGTGATCGAATTTTCCATTTAATTAGTAGTTTGTTGTTACTCATGGTACTGTCAACTGTAAAAATACTGTCAGAACAGAGGAATAAGACATCTACCCAGCCTGATGCTACAGAAAGTTTTCTTGGTCACCTGAGCCATGTCTTTAAAGATCGAAAGGGGAGATTTTTCTTATCAACAAAGAGACTTATTATGGTTACATGCCATTCACTATGATTACTCTGTGCAAATTAGGGATGGGTATATTGTTTTATTTACCAATTCTTTGTTCACATTTTATTTTATTTTATTTATTTATTTATTTTTATTTATTTATTTTTTTTGTGGGTACGGGGGGTCGACCTCAGGACCTCATGCACCAGCAGGCGCCCGTGCCGCAGAGCGATATCACCGGCCCCTTTTTTCGTATGTGGGTTCCAGGAGTCGAACTCGGGCCCTCGCGCTTGCCAGGCAGGTGCTTATGCCGCTGAGCCATCTCACCGGTCCTTTGTTCACATTTTAAATAAAACACTTTACCCAGGCACAGTTGAGTTAGTCTCTTACCTAGAGAAGCACAAACAACTAATAACTCAGTCATGTTCATTTTTCAGATCTAGTGTACATACGTTGTTTGAGAGTATAAGGTATGGGTTAGAGAGGAGAGAGGTGTTTTTGTAATTTTATAAAACAGAACTTGAAAGTGGTTATCAAAGAGTGAGGCCAGAGGAGTAGGGACTGGGGGAACAGCACTGGCTAAAACATTTCTGACAGTTTTGCCCCTTAACATTCCTTTATTTTTCCAACTTCAATCACTGTAGGTTTCCAGTGTATTTCTCAATATCTCCACTTCTTCTTTACACATTATTATCTGTGCTATTCTTATTTCATCTGAGGGAATTTAAAGTCTTAAATTCATTTATCCAAGTCTCAAAGTTGCTGACACTTGCTTGTTAAATGGCCTGATTCTAGCAAGCAAAACAAACCCAGTATCTTAGACAGAATACCCACAACTGTAAGGAGAAAAGGTTTATTTTGGTTCACATTTTGTACAGACTTCAGTCCATAGCAGCTGGCTCCAAGACAAGACAACTTGGCAGAAGGGCATGGCAGAGGAGGCCTTCCTTATAGCATGGTGGTCAGGAAGCAGAGAGAGAAATCAAGGGAGGAAGGAGGCAGATATATATTTCCAGGACACACCCCCAATGACCCTCCTCCTCCCAACATCACATTTAGCTATAAACTCATTAGCAGACTAACCCACTGATGAATATCACTCCTCCATGATCCAACCACCTCCCCAAAGCCCACGAAACGAGGCACTGGGAGGACGTCTAGCTATAAACCATAACATGCAGATAACACTTATTTCTTCCTCTTTTCTGCTTCCATTATGTTTAATGTTTGATTAAAGTTTATAGTCAATATTCTACATGTGTAAAATACACCCCTCTCAGTAAGTAAATAAACTTGACTAGTGGTGTAGTGTGGTGGTTAGGGTCTGTGCTTAACATGCATGAGTCCTTGGGATCAATCCTCACCATCAAAACAAAACAAAAAATTAACCAAAGAACCCTAACAAAAACAAAATTTAAGTGTAAGTAAGTGTGCAGACCCAATTATAGCTACTGCAAATATGGAGAGCAGATGAAAAACATGTTAAATGATTCAACAGTTTGCATCACAACTGTCTAGTGTATGGGAACTCTACAGGACATCCAAACTGTTTTCTCCAATTAGTAAGTTATAAAGGGTGAAAAAGGAAGCTGAGATTAAGGGAGACTTAAGTGCTATATCAGTTAATTATAATGTGCTAACTTTATTTAGATCTCGAATCACATAAAAAAATAAATATAATTAGTTTCTTTATTATGTGGAAAGTATGAAGTAGTTGGATGTTTGAATAATACTAGTTTATATTTTTAAATAATTGAAAGTTATTAAAGTAGCAATATTTTGATAAGTATCCTTATAAAGATACATATTGGGGCCAGTGAGATGGCTCAGCGGCGTAAGTGCCTGCCTGGCAAGTGCGAGGTCCTGAGTTCCACTCCCGGAACCCACATACGAAAAAAGGGCCGGTGATATCGCTCAGCGGCATGGGAGCCTGCTGGCAAATGTGAGGTCCTGAGTTCAATCCCCAGTACCCACATAAGAAAAAAAAAATACACATATTGAAGGTTTTGCAGATGAACTTATATAATGTCAAAATAATATACAAAGGGATAAATGGAAGAAGGTATGAATGAAACAAAATTGGCTATTAATTAATAATATTTGAAGTTGAGAGATGAAAATTAGAGTTTTATTAAGTGATCTAATACTGTGTATGTTTTACATTTTCCATAAAGGTCAAAGAAAAAGGAAAGGCACATATGCCAAGGTTTAAAAACATTAACCATGAGAGGAGTAAAGAGCAAGCACAAGTGTCCACACAGTGATAGAACAGAAGGATGTCTTCAAGGGCTGGGGGTTAATTTAGTGCAGACAGCATGAGAGAGGAAGAACACAGAAAACAGGGCTGGAAATCACAGTTCATAAAGGGTCATGAAAATCACAGTTAAAGTTTGGACTCTACTCTTAGAATAATACTATGCGGTTAAAATGTCCTAAACAGGAGTGACCTTATTAGTAGGAACAGTACAGATACACCCTTGAAAAAGCGTTTTAAACAAGCTAAGAAAGTAGCTGGGTCTAGACTGAGAACTCAGAGAATAAGTTTAGTTTGGAAGTAGAAAGTTGAAAATTATCAGCAACAAAAATTCTCTGTGATTAAATTCTCTAAGGAGAATCTAAAAGTAGAACGAAGGGAACAAAGTGGAGAACAGACCTTGGGAATGGCAACATTTAGGGAATGAGTAGAAAAAGAGCCTATAAAAGTAGAAAGAATGGCTATAGAGCTGGAGGGAGAGCGGGTCCGTGCGGTAACATGGAAGCTAAGGACAGCGAGTGTTTCAAGACAGGATACAAGGAAATTGAATTCCTGAGAGGTCCCAGGAGGGTAAGAATGGAAAATTGTCTACCATGTCTCAGGGTGTCTCTTTTTATTCTTACTCTGTAAGTAGGTTTTAAAAATTCATTAGTGGATATTTCATTATCTAATGCCTTTTTCATGTTAGACATATCAATGTAATAGCAACAAAAACAGCCATGATAGTGACTAATGCTTATAAAAATTGCTTACTGTGTGCTGGGCATTATATATTAACTTGTTGTATCAGAGTCCTAGTGGGAAATAAATACAGTATAGATAATGAAGAATATTGCACAGGGGGCTATTTATTGACTCTGATTGGGATTAAAGGAAACACACAATAGGTGGTGAAATGCTCCTGGGCTAGCAGCAACACAAAGATGATAGTGTTTCTTACTTAGCCTGGTATAAACTAGTGAGGAAGGTCACCAAAGAAGATCTGTAGATTTAGGAATGCAGCTGTTGCCAAATTCTGGTCTGGAACAGAGGAGGCATGTGAATACCTACCCTTATTTTTTTTTATTATTTTTTTTTAATTTATTTTTTAATTTATTATTTTTTTTTTTTGTGGGTACCGGGGGGACGACCTCAGGACCTCGCGCGCCAGCAGGCGCCCGTGCCGCTGAGCGATATCACCGGCCCCTTTTTCGTATGTGGGTTCCGGGAGTCGAACTCGGGCCTTCGCGCTTGCAAGGCAGGCGCTTACGCCGCTGAGCCATCTCACCTGCCCCCTACCCTTATTTTGTATCCTCCACTCAGTTAATCTCCTGCTGGTACTAGAAACCCACTTGGAACTCACTGAGAGCAAGACAGCCTGGTAGTTGCAATCCATACGGGTAAACCGTCCAAGACACAGAAGAGCAGGGCGTGGGCAGGAGGATGGGTCTGGAGGAAATGTGGCATACTTCGCACTCTCCTTTGCTCTTTGCAATAGTCCTGAGTAAGTGCTGTATTTTTACTGTCCTACAGATGAAAAAATGAGGCACAGGGGATTATTTCTCAAAGCCAAATAGATAATACTTGGTTAAACTAATTGCATGCTTTATTAATTTCTATTTTTCTTCTTTATGAATATAAGTATTTTAGGCTATAAATATTTTATATACATTTAACCCAATTTAACATGCAGTATATTCAAGATTTTTCAGTCAAAAATATTTGCTTATTTTCCTTATAGCAGCTTCTTTATACTTTTGATTACTAAATTTAGAATATTTTTTTTAAAGAGAGAAAGAAAAAAATAAAAATAACAATAAAACAGTTTCAAAACAGGCTAGCAGGACAGTAACAATAATTAATACATTGCATATTGTTATCTTCATAGTAGTTATTCAGAGTACAAGATATAGGCAAGAAATATTGTCCAAACAATATTAGCACAAACCTTACTTTTCAATGAACTCAGAGAAACTAACTGTATAACTAGCTTAACTATCTTGTGTATAAATATATTTTTTCCTTTCCCCATCCTTCCTTTCCCCTTTCCCCTATCCCGTTTCTCTTTTCTTTTGAACAGTTTCTTCCCAATTCACAATATCTATTGTACATTCTGGATCTTATTTACTTGTTCAGCTTCTCACACTAATGAGACAATATGATGTTTACCCATACGGGTCTGATTTATTTCGCTTATGAGTATGCTCTCGAGTTGTGTCCATTTACCTATAAAAGTCTGAAGATTATCCTTCTTTATTGCTGAGTAGTACTCCATTATATAAAAAAAACCACATATTTTTTATCTATTCCTTGGTGGATGGGTATCTGGGTTGTTTCCAAGATCTAGCTATTACAAATTATGCTGCTATAAACATGGGTGCACATATATCACTGCGGTATGATGTTTATAATTCTTCTGGGAAAATACCCAGAAGGGGCATAGCTGGGTGGAATGAGATCTCTAGTCCTAGATTTTTCAGGAATCTCCATACTGATTTCCACAGTGGTTGCACCAGTCTGCACTCCCACCAACAGTGGAGAAGTGTTCCTTTTTCTCCACAGCCCCTCCAGCATTTGTTCTTGATTTCTTGATGACAGCCATTCTTTCTGGGGTGAGATGGAATCTCAGTGCTGTTTTAATTTGCATCTCTTGAATGACCAATGATGTTGAACGTTTTTTCATGTATCTATTTGCCATTTGTATTTCTTCATCTGAGAAGTGTGTGTTCATCTCAAGTGCCCATTTTTGGATGGGGTCTTTGAAATGGAGGGTCTAATTTTTTTCAATTCTTTATATATTCTACACTTTCTGAGGGACAGTTGGCTAAAGATTTTTTCTGATTTGTGGGTTGTCTTTTCACTCTTTTGGTGATTTCTTTTGATGTGCAAAAGCTGTTTAATAAGATGAGATCCCAGTTATTGATTCTTTGAAGTGTTTCCCATGCAGTTTGGGTTTTGTTCATGAAGTCTCTGCCTACACCTGTGTCTTCAAGGTTTCTACGTAATTTCTCTTCCAGTAGATTCAGTGTTTCTGTTTTAATATTTAGATCTTTGATCCACTTTGACTTTAGTTTAGTGCATAGTGATAGAGATGGGTCTAGTTTTAGTCTTTGATGTCAAAGATGAACTGGTTGAGTGTGTTTGGAGTTGTGTCTCCATCTTCTGTTTGGTTCCACTGATCCTCAGGTATGTTTTTTTTTTTTTTTTTTTTTCCAATACCATGATGATTTTATCACAGTAGTTTCATAGTATAATTTCAGGTCAGGGATTGTGATGCCCCTTGATTTGCCTTTGTTGCCCAGAATTGATTTTGCTATTCTAGGTCTCTTCTGCTTCCAAATGAACTTTAGAAATGTTTTCTTTAGTTCCATGAGGTATGTTAATGGTATTTTGATTGGGATTACATTCAATCTGTATAACGATTTTGAGAGTATGGCCATTTTCACTTTGTTGATTCTTCCTATCCATGAGCAAAGAATATCTTTCCATTTTCTGATATCCTCTTTGATCTCCCTCTTCAGAGTACTGTAATTTTCAATATATATCCTTTACTTCCTTTGTTAGATTGATTCCTAAGTATTTCATTTTTTGGATGTTATCTTAAAGGCTGTGGTTTTCCTGATTTCTCTCTTTGTGAGTTTGTTGCTCGTGTACAGGAATGCTATTAATTTTTGAGTGTTGACTTTCTATTTAGCTACACTGCTGAATTTGATTATTAAGTCTACAAGTCTTTTGGTAGCGTTTTTGGTGTCTTCTATGTAGAGTACCATGTCATCCGCAAATAATGATATTTTAAGTTCCTCCTTTCCTATCCTTATTCCTTTTATTTCTGTCTCTTGTCTAATTGCTCTGGCTAATGTTTTCAGAACTATATTGAATAGGAGTGGTGATAGTGGACATCCTTGTCTTGTTCCTGATTTAAGAGTGAAAGCTTTGAATTTTTGACCATTTAGTATGATGTTAGCTGTTGGTTTGTCATAGATAGCTTTTATCAGATTGAGGTAAAGACCATTTAACCCAATTTTCTGTAGGGTTTTTATCATGAATGGGTGTTGGACTTTGTCAAATGTTTTTCTGCATCTATTGAGATGATGATGTGATTTTTGTCTTTACTTCTGTTAATATGGTGTATTACATGGGTTGATTTGCATATGTTGAACCATCCCTGCATCCCTGGTATGAATCCTACTTTGTCATGGTGTATACATAATCTTCTTGATGATTTGCTGCATTCTGTTTGCTAGTATCTTATTGAAGATTTTTCATCTATGTTCATTAGAGAGATTGGCCTGTAGTTTTCTTTTTTGGTTTGGGTTCCTTTCTGGTTTTGGAATCAGGGTAATACTTGCTTTCAGGAATGATTTGGAAGTATTGCTTCCCTTTCAATTTCCTTAAAGAGTTTCAACATTAGTGGCATTAGTTCTTCTTTAAATTTCTTGTAAAATTCCACAGTGAATCTGTCAGGGCCCGGGTTTTTCTTTGTTGATAAATTTTTAATTACATTTTCAATTTTGTTGGCTGATATTGGGTTATTTAGAATTTTTACATCTTCTTGATTTAGTGTTGGCAATTTGACTGTATCCAGGAATCTGTCCATTTCTTCTGTGTTTTCCATCTTATTAGAATATAGGTTCTTGTAGTAGGTATTGATGATCTTCTGGATTTCTGTAGGATCCGTTGTGATTTCCCCCTTTTTATTACTAATTGATTGAATTTGTGTTTTTTCTTTCCTCCTTTTGATGAGATTAGCTAATGGTTTATCAATCTTATTTATTCTTTCAAAGGACCAACTTTTCAATTCATTGATTTTTTGTATTGTTTTATTAGTCTCAATTGCATTAATTTCTGCTCTTTATAATTTCCTACCTTGTATGAGCTTTGTGTTTGATTTGTTCTTCTTTTTCTAGAAGTTTAAGGTTCAACATTAGGTTGTTTATTTGAGCTCATTCTGTTTTCCTGATGTGTGAGTTCATTGCCATGAATTTCCCTCATAGGACTGCTTTCATTGCTCCCCATAAGTTCCAGTATGTTTTATTGGAATTATCATTTAATTGTATATACTGTTTAATTTCTTCTTTGATTTCCTCTGTGACCCATTGGTTGTTAAGAAGGGTGTTGTTTAATTTCCATGTGTTTATGTGGTTTTTGTGGTTTCTTGTGTTGTTGATTTCCAGTTTCATTGTGCTATGGTCAGATAGTATGCATGGGATGATTTCAATAGAAGGATATATCTTAATATCCAAATACAAAATGTTTTTAAGAGTTATATTTTGGTATTCATTTCTTCTACATTTCTCAGGATCAGAAAACATGATGGCTATAATACCAGCCCTTTGAAAATCTGTGAAGACTTGCTCTATAAGCATTTATTTGATGAATTTTGTGATGTTCTCTGTGAGTTTGAGAGCAATGTCTACCATGCTATCCCTGAGAGTCCATGAGATGGGCTTCAGGACCTGCTGCTGAACCAAAATCTGCAGATGATCAAATCTTTCACTTAAAATAGGGTAGTATTTGCAGATAACCTCTGTATATTCTCTCATACACTTTAAATCATCTGTAGATTATTTATCAAACCAAATACAATGTAAATGTACTGTAAAATATCATTATACTGTATTGTTTAGGGAATAGTGACAAAGAAAAACATCTGTATAGGTTCAGTACATACTCAATTTTTTTCTTCTGAGTATTTTCAATCTGCAGTTGTTTAGATTTATGGATGTAGACTGTATTTTACTATTGCTGGATCTAGTTGTTTATATATGTTTATGTATAAAAAGTCTGTTAATTGCATCAATTAAAATTTTTATTGTCCTTGCTAATATCATTAATATTTTGTTTGCTTAGGTGAATATTTTTCCTGTAATTCCTGTAATCTTGTGTTTTTTTAAAAAGGCTGTTGGATGAATACATGTTTAGGGTTTTTATATATTTCTTAATTTGTATTGTTATATAGTGACATTTGTATCTATAATAATCTTCCTTTTTTTGCCTCCAAGTCTATTGTGTCTGATATGAAGAGGCTGACACCAGTTTCTTTTGGTTAATGTTTGACCGATATTTTACCTTTTTCTATTATTTTACTTTCAATGTTTGTCAATGCTATATCTTAGATGTAAGTTTAATGAACAGGGTTTAAAAAATACTTGACAAGAATCAAGTAATTAATAATAAACTTTGTCTTTTAAGTAGAACATTTTTCCCACTTGTAGTATATTTGAATTTATTTCCACCATCATAGCCTTTATTTTTTGATAGTGCTGCTTTTTCTATGCTTCTCTTCTCTATTCTGGAATTCTTTTGGTTTGTTTTTATTACTTAGGCTTTCTTGAAAGATATACTTTCTTTTATGAAGTTTTAATGGTTATCTTGAAAATTCAGCATGCATATTTTCAGTGTCTAAATTTATTCAGTAGTTACATTCCTACAAAACAATATAAGAACTTTTAAGTTCAACTAATTCTTCCTTAATTTTACATATTGTTTTCAGATATTTTAGTTTAATCTATTTTAATCCTATAATATGTTGTTATTTTTAATTAAGTGAATATATATTTAGACATCCAAATATTTATCAATATCTTTGATTTATTTTCTTTTGCTTTTCACATCTTCCACAAAATCACTTTCTTTTTAAATTTTTTTATTTTAATGTAATACAAGTAGATATTAATACAAAAGGACTCTTCTTACTTCTATAAAAAATAAAACAAAATTCCATTAAAAATTAGAGAATAGCAATGGTTAACACACTGTGTATTGCTAGTAGTGCACAGGGTCTTGCTATGTAGTACAGGCTAGGCTTGAACTTGCTTATGCAGCCCAGGCTAAACTTGTACTCAAGGTGATCCTTGTGCCTCAGCCTCCCAAGTGCTGGGATTACAGGTGTGCACCATCACACCCAGCCCATAATCTTAAAAGAATGACCAATATGTTACTCAAAATAAAAGTCATAGACAAAAAAGACTCTTACAAAGAAGTAACAAAGAGATAATACCACAAAACTTTCTTTTCAATGAACTAAGAGAAACTACTAGTATAAATGAAACAAATTAGCATATATATTAAAATATTTCTGAAACAGTGGTGTGGTGGATTAACTAATGGTCAACTTGTAACACCCAGCTGAACTGAATCAGTGTGGTGCTGGGTATGGAGGACCCACCTGAGGATTGTTGCCAATAGCATAAAAGGAGAACTGGAAGGGAAGATGGTGCGCTGTAATTCTCCTGGAGAAGCTTGTCACACTGGTTTTCCTGATACGAACTCTGCTGTTCTCATCAGAGGAGCTTGTGTCTTTGCTGTTGCTGATGATGGCTGTGGTTCTCTTTGAGGGGGCTCTGGTCCTTTTCTTGAGCATCGCTTCCTTGCTCCAGTGCAGATCCCTCAGCCTGGTGACACAGATCCTTCTTCCCGCTGGTGCAGACTTTCTAGCTTCCACCACTGAACTTGGGCTTTTTCAGTGCAGATCCTTGATACAGACTTGCATGAGACATTGTTGTGGGCTCTAGCCCTCCAGCTGGACTCCTGCAGGACATTGCCATGGGATCCAGGCCCTCAGCTGGATTCTTTGCATCTCTAATATGTGGACAGATCTCTTGCACTCTTCTGCATTTGACTCTTTGGTTAAATATTATAAAATAATCCTATAAATTATGTGTCCTGTATTAAATCTACTCCCTTGTAAACCCTGACTACAACAAGTGGAATAATTTGGGGAATTATTTGAACATCTCCCTACTTCTTATTTATCTATCTTCTATTTTGCCCCCGCATTGAGTTTCCCATATAAGAGAAATCATGTGATATTTAAGCTTGTGTATCTAACTCATTTCATTTAATATTATGCTCTCATGTTGCATCCATTTGCCTACAAATACCTCAAGTTTATCTTTCTTTATGGCAGAGTAGTACTCCACTGTGCGTAAATACCACAATTTCTTTATCAATTCTCCCATTGATGGACATATAAGCTGTTTGCTTCGTGTGTATCTTTCAGAGTTCGTTCTAGGGATGGTCTCTTGGTAAGTAAACTGACAAGTTTTTAATTGTATAGCAATGCCTTGTTTTAACTTTTTCTTATAAGGATATTTTTACTTGATAGAGAATTCTACATTGATTTTTCTTTCTCAATAAAATAGGCTAATTCTACTTGTAACTGGCTTGCACTGGTGCTACTGTAAAGTCTGCTGTCAGTGTAACTGTCATTTCTTCAAAATTAATCTATATTTTCCTTTGTTTTAACATGTTCTCTTTATCTTATTTTTCTGTAGTTTTCTAATGATTTAGGTAGGGAATGGAGTTTAATCTTAGGGTTTAATTTTAAGGAATAATTTGAGATGTAGGCTGAAATTTAAGTTCATGTAGAGAAGATCTGTATTTTCTTCTGCTATTTCATTTCAGGAGCATTATAAGTACTTTTTATTCTTTTTGTTGCTGGGTATTGAATATGGGGCCTCCTGGGTGCTAAGCATATGTTCTATGACGGAGTTATACCCCCAACCAAAAATACTCCATTTCTAGGTTCAAATTTTCAGATAAAACAGGTAATATGAGTTCAGGTTAAAACCATTTGGGGCTTAGATCATGGTCACAAACTCTCAGTGGTATTCCCTTTACCAGAACCATAGCAGTTCCCTTTGCAGTTCCTTTTTGAGGTGTAGATCACTGGGAAGGATTATTTCAAATTCACTCTAACTTTCTGCTGAGATAGTAGCCCTTTGAGGTCCAAATTTATGGGATAAGTTCTCTTCATATTCCACAAGTTGAAAGACCCTAACCCTCTATTACTGCAGATTCTGGAACCATAAATATACAAGTAGAATTGTGTCAGCATTTGGCAAACACTCGCATAGTAAAAGCTGACTTTAATGCTTCCTGTATCTTCTGTATTCACTCAGTATTTGTTATGTTCTTGTCAATTCATAGATAAATTTAAAGTTTTAAAAGGATATTTGATCTAACACTTTGTTCTTTTGTTCCCTATGAGTCTCAATCAGAGTATTTAGTTTGGAAAGTGAGTTGGCAGTGTAATGACTATTGGAATCTTAATGCAAGTATCTCAGAGGATTAAGTGGTTTAAGTCAGGTGGTAATAGGCTGAGGAGGAAGTAGGAAGTGAGGTTGCCTGGTGGTCTATCTCTATGCCTATCCCTGTCTCCTTTCTTTATTGTGCTTACATAGGTCACATCTCCATACTCACTAAAATGGGAGCCACAATATCGATGATCTTAATCTTTATGATTAAGATTTCAACACTAGATTTTAGAGAGCCCACTGATCACAAATATTATTCTGTCAAGGTCTGATGACAAGTAGTGATTTTTATGGTTAATCAATGTCACTGGAATTGTGCAATATTTTCCCCAGCATCCCACTCTTTCCTTTATTCATTTAATGCCTTTTAAGGCATTGTGAGCTCATAACCAGTCTTGGGTCTCTTTAAGCTAAACTGGCCTTTTTGGAAGCAGTTCTTCCTCTGACAAGAGATGCCACTTCCAGATATGTGGATTCAGCATAGCTGAATGGAACAGGCAGCGCAGCAGGAGCAGCAGCAAACCGTAAAATTCACAATTTGAAAGTGTCAGGATCAGTATTTCACGGGCCTATCCGGTTACTCTAAAATCAGATCAACTGGGAACATACTTTCCAGCCAAATTTTGACAGGTGCAGCTACTGCCACGGCTCTGCTGTTCTTTCTCTATTCTGTCCATCTGCTCCCAGGATTCCTCTGTTTCTCTTTGAAATGTTCCCTCTTTCGGTTTCTTTAGCCTCAAATACTCCACTTTGTCTTTTAAGAGAAAGTCCATACAAATAAGTCAAAGTACACAGGAACAGAGCTATTATAGAGTAATTAGAGTAGTAAAGGCAGCTAATCTGAATAATTCTATCTTGCAAATTGGTTTTCTTGTCCATATTTGTCTAATTATCTAATATTCTCTGCGTTTATTAGGATTTTGCACTGTGTACATAAGCAGTAAGATAGCAAATTAAGTTGTTAAAGATGGATAAAAATATTTAACTGGGTTCATTCATACAAAAGTTTTTCATGAGCATTTTCTAAGTACTATTTTTTCTACCTGGTGGTGAACAAAAACATATTTCTTGGTCTCAAAGAGCTTATAAAAACAATATTTATTAGTGACATTATTATTATTAAATTTTGTTTTGAATTTGTTTGTTGAATTTTTAGTAAAGATCAGAAGAAAAAAATTGTCACATTGCTGGTTATGTTGTTGTGTCTTGTAGGCTAGACTAGAAAAACTTACAGACTACAAAAAGAGGAAATAGGCTGCATTTGGCTGATGGGCTAGAATTTTCTAATCCTTGCCTCAGAATAATAATATTCTCATTTTTCAGAAGGAATAGACTAGGAGAATGAGTCAAAGTAGCAGAGCTTTGGATATATTTTCAGCCTTTTATTTCACAAGAATCTATGTGGGTCTTCTGTTCTCTGGTGTGCAGGTTTCTAGGAGAGACAGGGGCAAAAACTGCAGTTGGGTGGAAAATTGAAGTTAAGAATTTCCAGGATTCATAATATGTGTTTGTAGCAATTCTCTCCTCTCTAGAGCTGGAATTATGTGGCTGATATTTTCCCACCTCACTGTCTAGTTAGCATGATTTCATCCTTGATCCTGGAAATAATAGTAAAATGGATCAGATGTGTCTCCCACCCCTTTTTTCTTGTTAAACATACTCTCTTCAATTCTGAGATTCTTACTCTTGCTGATATACTGGGAAAGCGATACCAAAAGAGAAATACAATATAGTTATACTGAGTTATTAGCAAATGATGAGGCTACTTTATCTTTCTCAAGGATTTACATTTTGGTTAGGGACAAAGCCCTATGCCAAGTGTTTACTCTTTTGGTGCTATTTCAGTCATCCTGGAGTAATGCAAGTGAACAGAATATTTTTGAAGTTTTGATAAACAGATTGTCATCATTTCTATCTGTCCATGAAGCTGACTTCAAGTCAATATTCCTGAATTATAAAATATCACTCAGTTTACTGTTGAAATCTTTCCCATCTTTTTGTAGTCTTTTATTTGTTTTAATCACTAAAAGAAGGTAGGGTATTAATAGTTGCATATGTAAATTTCTGAATGAAATAAAGACTGTCCCTGACTACCATGATTTGAGTTAGAATTTTTAAAATTTGCCTTGGTGCAAAAGTGTTATACACTCTGTAGAACCCATATTTTAAATTTTGATCTTTTTATGGGTTACTGATATCTAGTGTGATGGTCTCTCGTGATTCTGGGCAGTAGTAGCAACCACTCAGCTATGTTCCCAGTCAGCTATGCCATGAGGAGGATGAACAACTGGTATTATGTTTTCCAGAGGGTTTTGGTTATTATTTTTTATGTCTAAAAGCACCCATCTGTGCTTCCTGCTTCTGATGTATTCAGTTGATTTACAATAATTTAACTTACCATGGTTTTGTTGGAATATAACCCTATCATAAATTAACAAGCATGTGTAATAGTATGCATTTTAGTTTGCATCATATTTGCCAGGTAGTTTCATATCATAGTACTGGGAATTTGTGTTTATGAAGTACTCATAAACTCAATAAAACAGCACCCAAAAAAACAGGAATATCAATGATTAACATATTGTCCTAGAAATATGTCCTAGACATGTAAATATTCTCTGTCAGCATAAAGAACAGGAGTAATATAGAAAAATATGTTGACAGAGGATGGTGTGTGTATGAATGTGTACACTTACACGTGCTTTTACATGTAGAAAAATGGCAGTGTATCAATTATATATTGCTGATTAACAGATCACCCCCAAACTTTATAAGCTTTATAAGCTTCTTTGATTTAAGCTAATTTCAGCTGTTGGATCTTTTGCTGAGTTTGCCTGGATCACTCCTGGGTCTATAGCAATCTTTGGCTTAGCTGGACCTGGAGGTCCACACTAGGATCACTTCAAGCTCCTGTGCTATTGTTTAAGAAGACTTAGTTCTCCAGAATGACAGTTTGAGTTTCTTACATGGTGGTAGTAGTATTCTAAAAAAAAATGCTTCAATATGTTAGAATGTGTCATGTTTCTGCTTTTGCCACAGAACAAATAGATTCATATCATGTTTCACAACATTATATAGTTGATTTAAAAACTACTTAATATTCTGTGTTATGATAACTTAAATAATTACAATTGTTTCCGAAGACATGACACAGAATGAAGGGGGTACACATAATGAAGCTACATTATAGTTCAGGGGCAGCACCATAAATACTTTACAGTGTTGAAGAACATTTTGGTTAAAGAACACAGGTTTTCCGAGTTTGACTCCCGGAACCCACATACGAAAAAGGGGCCGGTGATATCGCTCAGCGGCACGGGCGCGCAGGCACCCAGGTCCTGAGGTCGACCCCCCGGTACCCACAAAAAAAAAAAAAAAAAAAAAAAAAGAACACAGGTTTTAATTCCCAACTTTTGCACTTGCTGTCTTGGGCAAATCCTAAACCTCTCTAAGTCTCAATTTCTTCAGCTAACATAGTCAACAGTAAGAGTTTGAAAGGCATCGTGTATTTCACAAAATACTTCTGTTATCATCAGGAACATATTAAACCCTAAAAAATATTATCTACTGTTATTGCTTAGTAATAGTTGAGAACATTTTCCCTGTGTATTTTCTTAGATCCCTTAATGACTCTTCATCTGAATTTCTGCTAAATCAGTTTTTCCTAACTAATTTAAAAATTAAATTATTATGTTATATGTAGGCATCACTACCATGAAAGAGAATAGAAAAGATTCACGTTTGACCCCATCTAATGGACCTGCTAATTTGCATACATTTAATTCCCCTGAAATGAATATATTCATTCCTTTCTGAGATGTATTTGTATTACACAAGAATCATAAAAATTTGTAGATATTGCTACATTGCTATTCTTTTCCATTGTACCCGCTATAAAGCCCAATATGGCAGAGTTAATGGGAACAATTGAAGATTTGGGATCAGGGAGATCTCTATGGAAGTCTTACTACTGTCTCTTACAATTATTAAACTCTGAGTTTGTTTTACCTTTGTAAAATGGGAGTAATAACACAGCTTTAGCAGTGGTTGTAAGAATTCAAAGGGATAATGTTTATACATTGCCCAGCCCATATGTAAGCTGAGTGAATAGGATCCCTTGTAATAAATTTAAAGGTAGTTCGGTAGGGTTATATGGATTCATTATCTATCTAATCACAGTCTCAAAAAAAATTATATGACACCTTAGTGTGTAAGAATATTTCTGCTGCCAAGGCTATCACTGTAAATTTTAATCAAAGATTCCAGATAACTGTGATTACTTTGCATTTCTGTGTCAAGATTGCCTCGGGACATACCCAAGAACAAATAACCTACTGTCAGATGAAAATATGGAAACAGACTTGGAACACTATCATGCAGCTAGCTCACCATGACTGCTTCTGAAATACTGTAAAGCTACTCCAAAAAACATAAAAGACAGAAGGAAACATCAGGGAATAGTTATAGAAAATAAGAAAAGATAAATTAGCTTTCAAAACTTTCTATAATAATTTTCAACTTCCATGCCTTTTCTAGTGAACATATTGTTTTTAGAATTCTGAGAAAAACTACATAAAGTAAGACAAATATGTAGGTGTAAATTGAACAAAACCCTATTCCTTTCCCTACCCTAAAGACATGGCCTGATTATGTTCCCCTTCGTGAAAGTGATATTAGCTCTTTGTAGTCTTCAGATTACTATTTAGTAAATTATCTCCTCATTCCAATCAGTGATGTCCTAATAGACAAATAATGTTAAAGATATTTCCAAAAAAACCAGGATTCAGGAGGGCCATCATAGAACTGGACATAATACCTACCTAACTGGCCTGTATTTTTGGGTTTCTAGATTCCTTTTGGTTCAAGGTAGCTGATCTGAGCGTACAGCTTATAGGAATCAGTACCTTGTAGATAAAGATTGAACAAAGACAGGGCTCAGAAAATAACCGAGGGCAAGTAGGTGGGCCCCATACTGACACAAAAGGCCAAATTCCTGGGGTCTTATACTCTGCTACAAGAAGATAGACAGCTGGGCATGGTGGCACACGCCTGTAATCCCAGCACTTGGGAGGCTGAAGCAGAAGGGTTGCCATGATTTTGAGCCCAGCCTGGGCTACAAAGTGAGTTCAAGGCCAGCCTGAACTGCATAGCGAAACCCTGTTTTAAAAAAATTAGAAAAAAAGAAGATAATGAACATATTGAGTAAATTATTACATAGCATGTTAGAATATTGAGTGCAACAGGAAATAAAAAACTAGAGAAAGGCAAAGGGGTTGGAGAGTGTCAAGAAAATGGGGGCAGGTTATAGAATTAGGTAGTATAATTAGGGAAGTCTTCATTGCAGAAGCAAGCAGAGAAAAAAAGGTGAAGAAACCAACCATACAGATATCCGGGGGCAGAGGGTCCAGACAGAAAGAGCAATAAGTGCAAAGACAGAAGGGGAGTGTGGTGAGCAAGTTCAGGTATGAGGGAGGAGGACAGTGTGGCTGGTATAGAGTGAATTGAGGTGAATGGTAGTAGAAAAGGTCAGAGGGCTGAGTGGAAGCTGTGTCACATAGGTATTTGTGGATGATTATAAAGAATTTTGCTTGGTGTGAAACAGAGACTGCAAGCTTTTGAAGAAAGTGACATTGCATGACTAAGACTTTTAAAAATCCACCGAGCTACTAAATTCATAATCTATGGAGATAGGGTAGAGGAAATGAAGGTAAAAGCTCGTAAACTAGTTAGGAGGTGACTCAGATCAGGATGTTAACAGTGGAGAGGGGCAGAGGTGTTGTGTCCTGAATATATTTTGAACATAAATCCAACAAGATTTCCTAGCAAAAATTAACAAGGACTTTTGGCCTGTCAGCTTCATTTTAGTGTTGTTCATCACTGAGCCCGAGTTTCTAACGATCAGCTGAACAAACAGTTGTAATCCATCCCAGCTGCTCAAGGTAGCATGCTGAATCATTTGATAATGCATTTGACCTTCCAGGCAGGCTGGATGGAGGCAGAAGAAACAGGGAGAGTGGGGCTAGAACACTGACATCCTCTTGTAAGGCAACTCCCTGGGTAAGTGCAAACTCCAAGCAATGGAAAAAGACTCTCATAGGCGAAGAGGTAATGGATGTGTCTGCCACTGAGGAAGACTCATGGAAGAGTGAACACAAGTTATGGTTCAGGGTGCTTTGTGTCCTCTGAAGCCTTTTATTTATACCTACTCCAATAGATAGGGACTTATTCTTTCTCTATCAGTACTTCAATGGTTATAATTCAACAGATCACTTACCCAGATTTTAAATTTGGTTTTTGCCTACCTCAGCCCTGAAATTTTAAGAGTTAAACTCTTTAGTATTTTCAGAAGAATCCTCTGGATATTTGCTCCTTTAAGCATATAAACTTGTCATTAGCACTTTAATTTGTTTAATGCCACTGGAAGAAGACCATCAATAGGTCTTGACTTTCTCACCATTTCTTTGTCGCACTGTGGCTTCCACATCTTGGCCTTAAGTCTGCAGCCATATCCTTCAGAGCAATTTTTGTTTTTGTATTTTTGAGTCTCAAGCAATAAAACTAAATCTAATTTAAAGTAAAAATAAATTTATTGAAAGATAGGTCATAGAATCAATGGAAAGGCTGAAGAATTAAGCTTAGAAATGTGTATTAGTCATCTTCCTCTTGCTGTAACAAAATACCTGACAACATACAAATATACAAATTAAAAGAGGAAAGGTTTATTTTGTTTCATGGTTTGAGAGGTTTCAATCCATGGTCCTCTGGGTCCAAGGCAGAAACATCATGGTATAAGAGCAGGTGAAAGAAAACTGCTCACCTCGTAGTAGTCAGGAGGCAGAGAGTAAAGGGAGAGCTACAGGAGAGACACATCCTTTGGCAGCATGCCCCAGTGAACCATACTTCCTCCAGATAAACCCATCTCTCATTGCAGAGTTTAGTTCCCTCACAATCCCGTGCCTTCCAAAAGCCTAATATCTGAACACATGAGCCTCTTGGTGAGGATTTTAGATTTAAATCTAAATGGGAACAAGTGTGACCACTAGTAGTAGATCATGCCTCACAACAGCCAGTTCAAATTCTGCTGAAAGCTTCCCAATCTCTGCTCCTTGGAGCTGTCAGAGCTTTACTCTGGGCCTCTACCTCAAACTCCAGTCCCCAGATGTTTCTATCACCCTAGCAAGAGTTCCAGTTCCTAGTGGGAATATGCAATTGGCTGATCTTCGGTTGCATCTTTGATTTGGCTCTCCAGTTCAAGGAATAAGTTTCTGGGCACTTCAGCCTGTTTGATCAGAAGTACGGTCTTCCCTTGCAATATAGAATAGGAGATATTTTTTTCCCGCAGAACAAAGTATTTAGAGATTGAGTAGTAAATCATGATAATACAGCAACGAAGCTGGAAACATTAACCTTAATGTTTGCAAGTGACTTGTGTTTGCCCCAGTGGCCTCACTCCATTCTACTTAGAACGTTATTTACTATTGACTTGGAAATTCTTATGGGCTGAATGTGTCTCCTCCAAATCTGTATGTTGAAATCCTAACTCCCAGTCTAGTAGTATAAGGAGATGGGTTTTTGGAGGATAATTAATTCAAGAGGGTGGAGTGCAGTTGAATGGAATTAATACCTTATGAGAGGAACCCCAGAGAGCTCTCTAGTCCTCTTTACACCGTGTGAAGATATGAGAACTCTGTAGTCTGCAAATTGGATGAGAAGCCTTATCAGAACCTAACTCTGCTGACACCTGGATCTGTCTTCCAGCCTCCAGAACTGTGAGAAATTTTTGTTGCCCATAAACTATCCAGTTTATGTAACTCTGTTATATCAGCCATACTTATAAATGTACAAATTTCTTTTTTCCCTTAAAAATAATTTGTATTGATTCTTCACCATTTATCACCAGTTTTCCCTCTTTTGTTCAACTTTTATTTCCTCTTGTGCATAAGCACCCATTTTTTCATTTCCCTTCTTTATTCTTTTCTTATTGATTTTATATTCTGTTTTCCTACTTGTTTTATCTAATACATCATGTATATATAATTTTTTCATAACCACGTATCACATAAAACTCACTGGTGAAGATCTAAACAAAGTCACAAAGGTTTTGTCTATTTTCAATGCCACCTCATTGCTAACCCCTCTCTGCAAATTCCTTACCATGTCACCCTCACCTCACTTTCAGCTTTTCTACCATTTCTCAGGTATCCAGGGGTGCTATGTATGTCAAAGATAGCAATCGGCCTCAGAAAGGCGATGCAGAAGGATGGCCCACGATGTGTCCTATCAATTCAAACTGCTGGTATCAATCATATAATATGATAATACTTACTTCATTACATTGTTAAAAAATTTAAATGAGTTTTTACTTGTGTTGTAATCAGTGTCTGTGACAGGTTAAGTACAGTATGAGATACAGCCAATGCTAGTATTATTCTTGTTGTAATTGTTGTTGTTATTACTATTTTCTGCATCAAGGCTTATCTTCTCCTTGTCCTATTATCCCCAAGCCATTTTGTATGATTTCTAAAGAGTTAAAATAATGAAATCAGTATAATGTATTCATGATTTCAATGACTTAAGATCTAATTTCAATCCAGACAATAGATCTATATTTCAACATTAGGGATTTAATTTAAATTTTTATTTTTATCAGTATATGTTTGTAATATATAATGATTAAATATGGCATGGGGAATTGGTACATGTACATTACACATCTTAATTCTTTTTACTTTTCCTTCCCCTCCCTCTTTTACTCCCTTCTTCCATCTCTTGGTTCTCTTCCCATTTGCAAAAGATCTATCTCCCTGTTTCCTATTATCTATCATTTTTGGGCTTTAATTTATTTATACTTTGGGTTTCTTATATAACAGAAACTATATGATATTTAAACTCCTATGTGTGATTTATTTCATTTAACATTATTGTCTCAAGGTACATTCATTTTCCTACAAATGACTCAAAATATCCTTCTTTATAGCAGAGTGGTACTCCATTGTGACTAAATACCACATTTTCTGTATCTATTAATTTGTTGATAGATGTATAGCTTGCTTTTGAAATTTAGCTATTGTAAGTTGTGCTTCTATAAACATAGGTATGCATGTATCACTATAATATAATGTCAACCTGAAGTTTATAAAACTGCTTAACTGAAATTTGTTAATATTTTTTCTTTTTAACAAGAAAATTGGCCTTTAAACCCTTTGATACTCAGAACAGGTGACCACCTCAAACTTAATATCAAGCTTTCCTTTCTTAATTGGATATTTTATGTAGTCAGGTATCCTCCCTACCCCCAGACTGCAATGTTATTTTGAAAAATTTCAAACATACTGCAAAGTTGAATGAATTTTAGAATAAATGCTCATATTCTTACTGTAAAATCCTAGAATTTACACTGTCATTTTCTCTGTTATGTGTAGCATGAGATTTAGTCATTGTAGGTGTTATGGCTTGTATCTAGATGTCTCTCCCCCAAATCCTCATGTGGTTATAGGTGGGGCTTTTCAGAGGTGGCTGGATTGAGGGTGTGTGATTCTGGGATTAAGGATGCAATGTTGGGATTGATTCATGGTGTGGTGCTGGATTAAGGCTGCTCCACATTGGGTGTGAGTGCTAAGGGAGGGTAGCCTGGATGGAATATAAGGGACAGAAGAGGGTCACTGGTTGCTGCTTGTTGCTTGCTGCTTTTGCTGCCTCCTGCCTTCTGGCTTCCATGCTCTGTGATGCCCTTCTGCCATGCCACCCTGCCTTGGAGCCAGCCAATTCTGAACTGAAACCTCTATGAACTGTGAGCTAAAACAAGCCTTTCCTCCTTTAACTTTGGGTGTCAAGTATTTTGTCTCAGCAATGAGAAAAGTAACTAAGATAGTAGAGAAGAAAAGAACATGGGCTTCACCTGCAGATGATTGAGTTTTCTATGTTAC
Organism: Erethizon dorsatum; assembly: GCA_028451465.1. NCBI lineage: Eukaryota > Metazoa > Chordata > Mammalia > Rodentia > Erethizontidae > Erethizon > Erethizon dorsatum. The sequence continues at coordinate 98,806,644 of CM051823.1, read as the reverse complement.
AGTGGTCTAGAGTTGACTTCACAAACTTCTTGAACTTAATTTCTTTATGTTTGAGATTTGAACAACAATATTGACTTTAAACTGTTGCTATGAAAATAAATGACATGGTTTAGGTATATAATAGACACTTGATAAATGTTTCTTCTCTCCTTTCATGCATTTTTTTACATTACGTATTGTAGTTGTTTTAAAAATAATTATGCATTAGACTCATGGTTTTTAGTATTTTCTACTTTTCAAATCCATAAAAGAAAGGGACACAACTGTTGTAAATAAGAATGTTGACAGCTAGATGTGTGGGCACTTACTGTAAGTCAATTCATGTGTTCTATTTGGGTATTTAGAGTCATTTCGAGTCAGGATTATTTTTCCAGTCCTGAGAATTGAACCCAGGGCCTTGCATATACTAGGCAAGGGCTTTGCCACTGAGATATGCCTGCAGCCTACAAGTAAGGATTTTATTGACATAGTAATGTCTTTAATTCTTCCCACTTTATTTTCTTAGCATAAAACTGGAATATTTTGCTTTTTTGCTTCAATATCAGTATTGAGTTTTAAAATTTTTATTTTGGATATATTCATTTTGTTTGTAATTAAAACATTTTTCTTTTTCTGCTCACATATTTTTCATCTCTGTATGTGTAACCTAGGCTTGTCATACCTGTGTACTTATTTTCCTCCAATTCCCATTGCTCATTTTTTCCCATCCGTTCTTCTTTGCAGTGTTTTTTAATCTTATTCATGAATTCTACAATCAGGAAGCACTTAAGTTATTTTTCTGCCTGACTCTTTTATTCCATTTGAAAAGATGCAGGTCTTTCTTCCATCAATCAAGCTACTGTTTGTGCATTTTTGTATATTTTTCTTATTGGTTTTGTAGCACATGGTACCATTATTTTTTCCAGTTCCTTAATGTTTGCAAGCTCCATTGTTTACAAAAGTTTTAATCAGTGAAAGTGCCTTTCCTCTTTTTAGTTTTTCATTTGTTATTTATATAGCTTTTATATGCTCTTGCATTTACCCAATCCAGTATTAACCTTAACTAATCTACTTTGAATTCTACTTTTCTCTAGAACACAAAACATTTCAGAGACAAACAGTTGAATTCAGACAACACTTTAGTAAGGCATCATTATTATTAGGTTGCTATTTTCAATTTAACTTTTAATAAATTTCTTTAACAGAGGCTTGCTGTTTGACAAATTCTAATGCATATGATAGTCTATATTTCCATTTCTCTTTATATATCCCATAAATACTTTAATAATAACTGGTGACAGATATTTGGCTTATAGTTACTAACTAAATTAATATAAGGTTCCATGTATTTGGTACCCTTAAATTATAAGAAACACCTATGAATCCAGAAGTAAACTGTATAGCCCCAAGTTTGAAAAATGGAAAAAAAAAATTTGGAATATGTAAAGATGAAAAACTACTATGTCCACAAAGCACTCTCACACCAGTACCTGTTTCCTTCCTGGCTTTTCCCTGTGGGAACTTGGAAGTGTTTCTGGGGGTAAAACTGACAGGGGTGCTGGTGTAGTGCTCCTGAAACTGCTTGGGGTCCTAGGAAGTTTTCATTTTCATCTTAGTTCACAAGCAACTTCTAATCAAAGGAGAAGCCATAGAGTGAATGAACATATTTTCAAGTTACATCTCTTATAAAGGACCAGTATCTAAATTTTTTAGAATTATCAGAAGACAATAGTAAAATTTGAACAAACTGATATAAAAATTAGTGAAATAATTTGCCTGTACACTTTTCCAAAAGAGATTTGGATGGCAGATAAGCATAGGCAATAATTCTAAATGCCATTTATTGGTGTGAAGTAAACCCATAATGAGATGCCACTCTTTAGAATAATATAATACAAAAAGAAAACTGGCAGTACTGAACCTTACCAAGCAGGTGGAGCAATGAAACTTTGCCTCTCTCTCTCTTTTTCTCTTTTTTTCACCTTACTGGAGATTGAACCCAGGGCTTCCCTACAGAGCTACATCCACAGCCCTTTTTAAAAAACTCTTTTGTTGTGAAGCAGCATCTCCAAGCTAGGCTCACACTTGCAGGCCTCCTCCTTTAGCCTTCTACGGTGCTCGGATTACAAACACCCACTCTCCTGTCGGGCAGAATTGTGTGTATGTGTGCATGTGTGTATGTGTGCGTGCGTGTGTGTGCGTGTGTATTGTGAATTGAACCCAAGGCCTCGTACAGGCTAAGCATGCCCACTACCAATGAGCCTGAGTATATCCATAAAATAGAATACAACTCATCGTATTGACTTAAAATGAGTGATATGGCTACAGATACCTGCAATGATAAGAATAAATCTTAGTCATTACTCATGTTGAGTGAGGAAGCCAGTTGAAATGCCTATATACTGGATGATTTGATTTGTATGGCATCTTAGAAAAGACAAAACAATGCGGCAGTATGAGTTCAGTTAATGCCAGGTAATGGGAGGAAGGGGAGGATTAGTCTACAAAGAGACACGAGGAGATTAAATAGACAGATGGATCTGTTCTGTTTGTTGGGTTTGGTAAGGGTTACAGAACTCTATGCATTTATCAGAGCTCATAGAACAATCATAGAACTGAACATCAAAAAGTGTGAAGTGTACTACATATATAAATTCGTGGGCTGGTGAGATAGCTCAGCGGCATAAGCGCCTGCCTGGCAAGCGCGAGGTCCTGAGTTCGACTCTTGGAACCCACATAAAGGAAAAAAAAAAGGGCCGGTGATATCGCTCAGCGGCACAAGCACCTGCTGGCAAGTGTGAGGTCCTGAGGTCGACTCCCAGTACCCACATAAAAATAAATAAATAAATAAAAATAAATTCGTGTCAGTAAATACGACTAAAAAAGAAGTCAACAGACAACCTATGAACTCTATAGTAGAAAACCAATCTATAAAACTCAAAATCAAGAAGTACCAAAAAATGTTAGCATAAAATGCACATCTTATCCTACTTCTCATCTTCTTAATTTTCTATGTATTGTCTTTAGGAAAAAAATTTTCTACGTATTGTCTTTAGGGCAAAACATTTCACAACTGTAATTTTCCTACTTCTAATGCCAACAACCTTTATATCTAGGACACAATATATATTAAAGAACCACTGATACAGCAGCATATAGACCTTTCTGTGTACTTGCTGAGGTTTTCTGTAAGTATCTTTTAGTGGTTATTATCTACTCTATCGTCTCCGAGCAATATAATTATAACACTACACGATTTTCACGGTTTCTAATTTCAAATTAACTACATAACTGGACATGCTTTATTCTGTATGTCCACCATCTGCCATTTTGAGAATGTACATCCATTTGTTTTGCTTCTACTATTTTATTCATGAATCATATTTAGAACTTTTAATCACAGTTGTAACCCAAACATCTTGAAAGGCACAGTAGAAACCAGTTTGCCAGTTTCAATTTAATTCAGTTCTCAAAATTGTTGATCAAGTGGTATATCATTTTCTAACAAAAGAAAAATATGTATGTTTCTTCAATATTAGTGATTTTTAAAGTAATTTGATACTTTTCAACCATTTTAGGGTATTTTAAGACTTGCATAGAACCATAACTCCCAATAATATTCCAGTCTAACAATTCATATGCTCCCGAGTGCTTTGATCATTGAGCGGTTCCTCATCTCTGGATTTTTGTTGTTGTTGTTGTTGTTGTAAAGTGATTAATTATCTTTAAATGTACTTTACCATTTCTCATGACTTTCTTACCATAAAAGTGAGATTGGCAACAAGCAAGTGAGTTATTTATTAATCTAATCAAGTATTTACAATCTCATTGTATTAGTTCATACTACTACAAAATGAATGGTTTACATAATAAAATTTGTCTCACTCTTCTGGAGAATAGAGGTCCAAGTAAGGTATTGGCAGACCGTGTGCCCTCTGAAAAGGCCAAGCAAGAATCAGTACCAGGTTTCTCTCCTAGTCCCTAAGTTTGTGGCAGCAAACTCCAGTGCTCACTTGGTGTTTTCTCTGAGTGCGTGTTGTGCCCCAAAATCCCCTTTTGTGAGGACACCAGTCAGATTAGCTGCCCACCTTACTCCACTATGACCTCATCTTATGTAGTTGTATCTATAAAGATTCTATTTCCAAATAAGTTCACATTTTAAGGTACTGAGGCTTAGAAGCAACCACAGGAATTTTGTGGTGACTAAATTGAACCCATAATACCTGTGTCTACACATGTGAAGTGATGTCCGATGTCAGAGGTACAGACACTGGCCAAGGCTAGCCACGTCTTCTGATCTATGACTTCTATGCCATGGCTGCAGACCACTGTAAAGCTAAGCAAAAGAATTAGAAGGCTTTAGTGTTAGAGGAGGCTTCAAGCTTATTTTGTGATAACTACTTCACAAATAAGACATTTTGATTTTTTGGTCACTAATGATATTATATTCCTATTTTGTTTCACTTTGAATTAAACTATTATTTAAACAACTACAGAAATAGATCAGATCTTTATGATAAAAGATTAGTAACCCTATTTATGTTTGAGGGTTTTTTTTTTCCAATACAATGATGAAAAGAATGAATTTATACCTTTAGAAAAGTATTCTGCGATGAAATAATTTTGTCTAAGTCTCTTATCCTTCCATGCAATAATTATTATTACTTTCTGGTCATTAAATCATTTGTCCTTTCTTATTTTCACAGCATGTTGTAGATTTTGTCTTTTACTGCAAGTTTTTGATAGGAAAGGGAGTTTAGCAAAACTCACATGCTAGATGTAAAATGTCAACCAAACTTCTGCTTCTCTGTTTTGGTTGGCATTTCAGTCACTGTGCTTTATGTCACTGGTTTATTTTTCTTTGCTGTATTTTTTCTTGTACCTAGTAGACATTTTTCTGTCTTTTTAAGTTCTCCTTGCACGTAGATTTAGAAATGGCATTGTTTTTCTATTCATTTTTACACTGATAATTAATTTAAAATTTCTCCTTTTTATGTTGCAGCTATCTCTTTGAACATTTTTCCTTTCTTTTTCTTTCAGACTTTTTGAACCTTGTAGGTGAAACTAAACTCTGCTTTTGGTGACATTGTAACTTCATAGACAGAAATGTTTACTCTCTAGGTTAGATCAAAACAGAGGTTTCGCGTAAGCTCTTCTCAGAAGCTAGGCACAAACAGAATCTTTGCTGTTTTAGGTCTGGCTCTCAGGTATCCAGAAAGTCACTGAAGGTCATTCAACTGAAATAGAATCCTCTCTGAAGTGTCTCTGCTCCTATCATTCAATTAAGTCACTCAGGATGCCCACCTGGCCAAGGGAAGCTTTGTATTGCTTCTGTGTGAAACATAAAAAGTAAATGAAAGCTAGCCCACTTAAGGATTCTGAGGTTTTTAAACAAAGACCAAAATGGCCAAAATTGGTCTTTAGTCTCCTAGATGATAAGAGTAAGACAAGTTGATACGGCCCCTAGTCCACTGTACTATGAAGATTTCTTAAGGACCAGATCAAACAATTATACGTCCTTCTGGATTATTGGACTCCCCATTCCCACAGACCTAGTGGAACCCTACTGTGTGTTTCTTTGAGATCCTCACTGGAATGAGGATCATTAGAATATATACATACACACATATATAATTAGAATGTATACATATGTATATATAACATATACTCTTTTTTTTAGAAAAACAAGAACATATTGATGAAGACTTCCCACAGTCATGAGGAAGAGAGAATATTCTCACTCTCAAGAAAATATTATTGAAGTCATGAGAGAGGATGTGGAGTAGTACAGCAGGTTTTCCCTTGGGAGATGTTTCAATGTAACTAAATAGCAAAGAATTTCCTATCTAGAAATTAAGATTATATTTGCCCAAGGAACTCATTCATTATTTTATCATTTTGTATAATGGTATGTATTTGAATATGTCACTTACCGTTTTATATGATGGGGTCTGTATAAGATATGATCGGGAAAAAATTAACTGCCAAGCCTATCTCAAACTGCTCAGGTAGGGCAGGGCAGGATGTAAGCACGTGCTGACGCCAGCTGTCCCCTCACCAGCTGCACAACCTCAAACCAGTACCATCAGTTTTTATTATTGAAAGGTTAGCTTCAGAAATGGGTCTAAGTTACTCTGGGAAACAGCAATACGGCAGAAAAAAGGAGACATGAAGGTAACAATATACATGTTTGTAACGATATACATGTTTATATCATACATATGCTTTAATGTTTTGGTTATTCTTTAGACTGCTTTTTTCTTTTAAATATATTAATGTTGCTCTTACTAGTATATATTTGCATGACATAATGATTATATCCATCATGGGAAGTTGGTAAAAATTCTTTTTACTTTCCCTTTGCCACCCCCATTTTTAGATTCCTTTCCCATTTGCTAAAGATTTGCCTCCATGTTTCTTATTATCTATCTTTTATTTTGATCTTTAAATTATTTATACTTCAGTTTTCTCATATAAGAGGGAACGTGATATTTAAGTGTATGTCTGATTTATTTCACTTTATTTAGTTATTTCACTTTTTATTATGGTCACTATTTTTTTTTTTTTTATGTGGGTACCGGAAGTCGACCTCAGGACCTCGTGCTTGCCAGCAAGCGCTTGTGCCACTGAGCGATATCACCAGCCCTTTTTTTCCTTTATGTTGGTTCCGGGAGTCGAACTCAGGACCTCGCACTTGCCAGGCTGGCACTTATGCCGCTGAGCTATCTCACCGGCCCTATGGTCACTTTTTAAAATATAAATTAAATTTATTTTTCCCCTATCTCCAAAAACACTTCACAAAAAGATGTACTTTTTAAATTGCTTATGTCTAAGCTACAATAAATTTTTAAAGTTTATTTTTAACTGATAAATAAAAACAAACACTACACCATGTGATGTTTGTATACATTTTATAATGTTTAAATCAGATTTAGCATATGAATCTCTTCAAAAATGTATCATTTCTTTATGGTGAAATCATTCAAAATTCTTCTAGCTTTTTGAAATGTATGGTGTATTATTATTTTTATTATCTACAGTCATCGTACTATGCAATAGCATACCAGAACATCTTCATCCAATCTATTGATCAGTCCCTACTGATCAATCTTTCCCCATTCCTATACTCTCTACTTTTCCTAGCCTCTTATAACCACCATTCTGCTCTCGACTTCTATGAAATCAACTTTTTAAAATTCCACGTACGCATAAGATCAAGCAGTATCATTCTTTTTGTGCCTAGTTTATTTCACTTAACATAATGCTCTCCAATTCCATCCATGTTGTTGTAAATGACCAGATTTCATCATTTTAAATGGCTAAGTAATATTCTGTTGTGTGTAAATAACACATTTTGTTCATCCACCCATTGGTTGTTGGACACTTCTGTTGTTTCCATATTTGGCTATTGTGAATAGTGATCCATTTAACATGGGAGTGCAGATGCTGCTTCAAAATACTAATTTTATTTCCTCTGGATATACACCCAACAGTGAAGTTACTAAATCATATGACAGGCTTATTTTAAATGTTTTGAGGAACCTTCATAGTATTTTCCATATTGGTAGTCTTACCAATGGTATACAAATGTTCTCTTTTCTCCACATCCCTACCACAACTTGTTTTCTTTATCTTTTCATAATAGTCATTCTTACTGAGGTTTAATACATACTTCCCTGGTGGTTAGTGATAAGCACCTTTTCATATACCTATTAGTCATTTATATGTTTCTTTTGAGAAATGTTATTTAGGTCTACTTCCAGTTTTTAATTGGACATTTATTTAGTTATTGAGATTTTGGAGTTCTTTACATATTCATATCCATTTTTTGGATATAGAGTTTGCAAATATTTTCTCCTTTCTATAGACTCTCTCTTCACTTGTTTCCTTGGCTGTGGGGAAGCTTTTTGGTTGGATATACTCTTGTTTGTCTATTTCTTATCTGTATTTTTTGGAGTCCTGTCCAAAAAAATCCTTGTCTGTTCCAATATCCTGAGGAAAAAAAGGAATAAACTGCTAAGATAGAGTTTTGAGGGAATGCTATCTTTAGAAGATGGGAAAATCGGGCAAGGAAGATAGGGAGCAATGGAAGGAAAAATCAGAAGCAAGTAATATAATGTGAATCAAAGAATGACTGGCGTTGGAGAAGAGATGGAGGTAGATAAACAAGGGAAAGAAGCAGAAAATCATTTTAATGAGTTGGGGCAGGAACATGGTCACCAGCTCCCTGTTGATTTAGGGTGAGTAGTTCAATTCATCGATGCCGCGTCAGACATGGACTTCTGTTATGGTTGTGTTTTAGATTTGGAGAGAATAGGAAAGAGAAGGAAAATGACAGTGGTTTTCGTGAAGGTGTGAAAAGAAGAGCAAACAATCATATGCTCACTATCCCATTTAGTACTCATCTTCTCATCCTCTTATTTTCCTTTTCTCCTCCTTTTCTTCTTTCACATTTACTAAGCACCTAGAATATCCTAGACATTTTACCTAAATGCAGCATCCAATTTTTTTCCTCAAAACCCAAGGATTAAGTATTAACCTCATCTTAGACGAAAGAAAGTCTCAGAGAGGTCATGGGTCTTGGCGGTGGGTGTACATTTAATATGTGGTAGGCTTATTTTCAAAATTAGAACCATCTGCCCCTGTGCCCGGCATTATTTTTACAGTATGAAACACTGTACTGACACCTAGCCCTTATTCATCAGACAGTTGGAGAAGAGATGAATAAAGTGTGGCAGAGAATACTACATAAGAGGCACTCATGCTGTTCCAGTGCTAACCTCACTATAAAATAGAATGCAACCTCTTAATAAAATTTGCTTTTATCAGCTCTGAAAATAATCATCACAGGGAAACATTTTCCTTAAAGAAAGCTACAGTGTAAATATCTTATTTGTAAGGTCTTTAGAATAGAATATCTTTATAAAGTCATCCTTAGGGATTTTACCCCAAGAAAACGGATGACATAATTCTAGATGTTTTATGATGTGCCATGTTCTTTGTTCAGCTTGCAGTGTATAAATCAACATATTGCCATTTACTCATAATGTGATCATGGTAGATTGTTGTGAAGTCAATGACATAAAAGAGTTCAGGCCAGAAAACAAAGCACTACCCTGTGCATATAAGGAATGATGGGCCTTTTGACCAATGCCCTCCCCAGAGAAAAAAATGAAAGCATCCTTGTTCATTTTCACTGTGGTAGAAAAATTAAAACCGAGCAATCTGGTCTGTTCTTGAAAGGTCTTCTTTAAATGGGAAGTGATTCCCCCCTTTCTTTTTGCATCCCTACCAAGACAAATAACATTGTTCTTCATGAACTTTTGTTATGCTGTTAAGAGAACTTGTCTATCATGTAACATTTAGTAGTAATTCTATATGATTTTTGTATCAAATGAAGTAGAATTATAAAATTATTGGATAAATATCTTGACAATTTTTGAAAACTTAGAATTCAGCGAGTAAACAGATTATCTCATTTTTCCCTTTCTATTTCTTCTTAGAAAATTTCTTCAGTTTTATTTAATACTACATAGTGCTTCCCTTGGACTACTTGGAACATATTGTATATAATTAATAGAAACTCACACTTGTTAGGAGAAATGGAATATATTTTATTATTCTTATGGCATAATCATAAAATAATGCCCAGAAATATTAGTTTATTTATTTGAATTGAGATAAATTTGAAATTAACAGAGATACAGAGAGATCCCATGTTCAAATAAGAAACCCGGTACTCTAGAATATACCAATTAGGCTGTGTTCAGAACACTATATTTGCTCATTATAGAAATAAAATAATCTCCATACTTACCTTTGTGTATGACAATCATGTGTGAAAATTGACAGGGCTATGATGTTGAAAGCTATGAGGTCCTCTAGGTCTTTGATCTTATTATTTTCTAAAATTAATGAATGTACCCAGACAGTTTTGAAAAAAAATCGAGATACTGTTTTGCTGTGTTTTGCCCAGGCTGTTCTCAAACTCCAAAGCTAAAGTGACCCTGTAGCCTCCACTTTTTCAGTACTGAGACTGCAGGCATGAACTATCATTCTTGGCTCCAATCTTATTTCTGTGATCATTTCCTAACATTTTCAAAGTTGGATTTTCATACCTTCACTTCTTCTATTTGATATTAATCAACTAAGAATAAAGTGTCTTCAGAGGACGCTTCTTAATAAAAGCTAAGCTGCTTCAGGGGAGCTTCTTCAGGGGAAAGATAAAGTGATTCTTGCATGTTGCTGAAAAGGAAGAATTCAACATTACTTTAGAACTATTTGTGATGGATTTTTGGGGAAACATTAGGAGTCAAATGAAAGCAATTTTTTTCAAACCAGTATTTGATCGTATATGATGGAAAAATGAAAAATATATTAACGGAAAGCTGCAAAATATAAAGAAAGTCTGGTAATTATGACAGATTTAATTGTGTATTAAAATATCAAGGAAGGAGAAAATTCTGTCTTTGAGTAGTACACCCTAAATTCCCATGAGATAGGAAAGCTCTACTTGGTAATAAATTGATGTAAAAAGTTTTAGGATTTACTAAATGATGCTCATTCTATCCTTAGTTCATAGTGTTCTAAATAACCACATGGATAACTTCTGTAATCAAATAACTTATGTACTCAACAAAAATCACTTTTAAAGAGTTTATGTAAGTATATTTTATCTATAATTAATTAGCATAGTGTTCAACACAAGCAGAGTCAACTGGATGGTTACTTGGGTCCAGACAAAAGGAGTATGGAGTTCTAAAAATGTAAAACCAAACTGTAAGATTAACACAGTGATGTTAGAGTTATTGGTTAGTGAATCAATACCATTAATGTATCAAGCCATATTATATGTAGAAATAAATTAAAAAGTAGATGATTTTTCTCAGCTGTCATAAATTACTTGAAGATCATTTCATTAGACACTGGGATTCAATTCACTGTACTAGTCCACTAAAGCAAAATATTAATCTTGTTTTTTTTGGAAAAGATTCAGTCTCATGTAGCTTTTAAGAGAAAAGAGAATTGAAATATAAAAGAAATGGTCCATAAAAACTTAAAAGCATTTGGAATTTTACTTGAAAATGTTTTACTTTTGATACATACAAGAACAGTTATTTCCTTGGAAGAGAGTCAAGATTAACTTTAATAATTAATTATGGAAATTCTTCAGACTTCAGTTTTCCAAATCTGTAAACCAAGTTTGAATTTCTAAAATTCTATTTACTTTAAAATACAATAGAGTATTTGGTTATACTTTGATGTAGAGTTGTCAATGTTGGACATTGATGATACAAACACTATCATTGTTTCACCAGAAACATAATCTAGGGGCTTTATTAGATTCATTTCAGGTCTTAGAAATGAAGAATGTTTTTTACACATGTGAATAAAGTTTTAAAAATGCTGGTAGTCTAAGACTTTTGGCCTCTCAGTATGTGAGTTCTCAAAGAAGTGAAAATACTCTTCCATGTAAGATTCCTGGAACAGCATCAACTGAAGTTACTTCTTTAAAAAGATAGATTAATGCTTCCAAAGATAAAATAAACATTTTCTCTGTTCTTTATTGACATTGAACAATTCTCTGAAAGTATAACATGAATATTTTATCTCAGCTGCCACATGTGGCAAATCTCAGAAAGCCAAGAATCAAACACAACTCTTATTTTCTATAGTGAATATCTACTTTCTTTCACAAAATAAGTAGACACGATATGCTATTGAATGAATGATGCTAATATAAGCAAATAGGTGTTAGCGTGTATCATGAGGGAAGATCTGTGGCATAATATTATCCTTAAGCTCAACCATAAACTGATATCCATTCACTCGCTTTGTCTACTCATATGAACAGCAGTTTAAAACAGATGTTGAAAATTTAGAAATGATGTTGAGAAGAATTATTTCAGCTTTGAAGGAATAAACCTCATGAGAGAGTCTCACAGTAGTGGACTTACTCACCTAAGTAAATACAAGTAAGTCATTTTAAAACTAAAGAGCAGGGGGCCGGTGAGACGGCTCAGCGGCTTAAGCGCCTGCCTTGCAAGCGCGAAGGCCCGAGTTCGACTCCCGGAACCCACATACGAAAAAGGGGCCGGTGATATCGCTCAGCGGCACGGGCGCCTGTTGGCGCGTGAGGTCCTGAGGTCGTCCCCCCGTACCCACAAAAAAAAAAAAAAAAAAAAAAAAAAAACTAAAGAGCAACTACACTTGATTATGTACAGAGGTAAGTGATTAAACCTTCCTTTATAAGATGGACAAAGTTAAAATTTGATTCATATTAAATATTTTTGGAGATATATGAGTTTCAATATATTATACATTATATATATGTTAATTATATATTAACTCATAATGATAATATGTTATTAATATCATGTGCTTTTAGTTTACAGCATGCTTTTATACACATTATTGCATTTGTTTTCATTTCACTCTCACAAATATCCAGAGCTCCAGACAGATTAAATATCCTTATTTTCATATCAGCAAAAATAAATCTGTAGTTCAGAGAAATTTAGCACCTTTCTCAGAAACCCATGATTAGCAAGTAGCAGCTGGACCCAGAATACAAGTTTTCTTGCTTCTATCATGGTGTCCTTCAGGCTACCTTGCTTGAGAGGTAGAAATGAAGTCACTTGCCTAAAAATTCTAAATTCTCAAATAATATGTAATGCATCCTTCACACACAATTCAATAGTACTATGTATCTGAATTAGACTTTTGGATCATATCTGGTTAGTATTGACCAGACACTTGTATAACACACTAAACGCAAAAAATAAATTTAAAGCCCTAACTATTCCGATTCTTAATCTGAATCCACTTTACTTGATTCTGAATTTTCAAGGATAAAATTATGACAACAGTCCACATTGCTATGCTGATAGGTTATTTCCCTTCTTCTGCCTTATTAAATACTTTAAATTTGTCAAAGAATGTCACTTTCTGTCACTACTGTGGCTCCTTCAAAAGGAGGCAGCAGCCTATTGAGAGAGGTGGCCTGGCTGCACAGCGGGAGCTGTCCGAGCGAGCTGGAGGCAGTAGCTCAGGCACAAAGAAAAACTGAGAATTTCAATTGCCACCACGAGCCCCCAAATGGAATTAACAAGAAGCAGATAAAAACTATGGACTATAATTATATTCTGTCAAAAGGATCTGTAGCAATAGACTTTTCCTAAAGCTACCATCAAAAGAGAAGGAAATGGCTAAAAGTATAATTTTCTTCTGTATTATTTTTTGCCACTTTAGTGATTAGAAGAATTTAAGTGAGTGCACAAGAAAATTACCTACTGGGTCAATGAAAACTAACTGTATCCTCAAAGGAGAGGTGATGTAGATGGATTTTCCCCATTTCTAATTATGAAATAATCCTTATGGGCAATCTTACTAAAATAACTCACATAAGTAAAAAAATTCAATGGGTGTTTGTACAGCTCTTACAATGTACAAAACATTGGGTGTTTCAGTCCTGTCTCTTGAGTCTGCAGTGTGGTGAAACATGCACATAATGAACATCTGTAATGAATTGTAGATGATGAAAATCACCATTAGAGAAGCACAAAAAGAAAGGATGCCGAATCAGAAGCAAGAGAGACGATGTCTCATTTGAAGAAATCAAACAGAACTTAGTAGAGAAATTGGATTTTGGCTAGGTTTGAAAAATCATACAGTTTTAAATATATGGAAATGGCTGAGGCATTATTAAAATATTATAGTTTGTGACAATTAAGCTGGTTTGTCAATTTGATTGGCTTGTGAGCTGCCTAGAGGATTAGTGAAACACATTTCTGGAAATGGTGAAGTGGGGGCATGAGCTTGGGTATTACATCTGGTCCCTAGTCCTGACCAGCTTTGCTCCACCCTGTCCTTGCATGATATTACTGTGTTGGAGCCAGCTAATTATGGTCTGAAACCTCTGAAACCATGAGTAAAATAAGCCCTTTGTCCTTTAAGCTGTGTATGTCTGGTATTTGGTTACAGTGATGAAAATCTGCCCAATACATAGGTGTAGGAAATAGTGTGAGAAAAGAATCAAATATGTGGGAAAAACTTTACAGAAATGTCATAAATTGGACACATTTCAGTTTGATCACAGCACAGGTATGTGAAGATTAGTAGAAATGTAAGCTTGGAGAGGTCAGCAGGAGGCCATAAGGAATTTGGATTTTAGTACGTGGGCAGTAGAAAACCACCCAAGGTTCTTGAGCTGGGAATAAAATGTTCAGTGCTGTGCTGTGAAGATTAATCTGGGCGTGAATCATAAGGTGTGCTAGAGAAGAGACAAGGCTGGGTGGGGCATTACAGTAAGGAGCTTATTGCAGTGGCATAGTAAAACTGATAGTGTGGTTCTGACTTAGGAAAGGAAGCAGAAGTAGAGATAAATGGATGATTAAAACATGCTGTTGATCCACTCAGTTTGTCTAGAGACCTTGTAGTCTATGAGGTTTTGAAATAATATTGGTGAGAAAAATAAAAATGGTCTTCTCCTTCATACCACTTACAGTATATAAGAAAGAAAATTTTAAGAAAAGATTGTACTTGCATAATTTCAAACAGAGAATGAAACCTAGGAAGGGAATACACACGAGGTTATAATGTACGTAGTGGAAATCTGACTCAGGCCTAAGGAGATGGGGAAAACTTTTCTGAGAAATTAAAATTTGATAAGAAGTCAGGATAAAAAAATTAAATATAAAAAAGGAGGTTGTAGAACAGCATTCTAGCCAGAAGGACCAGCATGTTCAGATGCCTAAATGGGAGAGAAAACCTGGTGTCAAATTCAAGCAACTGGAAGGAAACCAGTAAAGCTGAGGCAGAGGAAACACAAAGGAGAACAAAGTGAAATGGGTGAGGCCATAAGCAAGGGAGAGACAATTCAAGATCCTGCGGGTCAGATTGAGTCTACTTTAGTATAAGGGCAATGGGTTTAAATCAGGAGAGATCACTCTTGTTTAAACAAATGTCTCTGGCAGATATGTGGAAAACGAACTTAAGATGAAGTAAGATGGCATAATAGTATTCAAAGTATGAAGTGATAGTAGCTTGAACCAAGTTGGTTGCAAGGAGAAGTAAATTGTGCAAGTTTTATTGATAGACGTGGAGTTAGAAATTTCTTTGGAATGTCTATTGATACATGAAGCCATTCAAAAACCAGGGAGAAAACTATAGTTTTAGTTTTGAGAGATCTGGACTTGAATTTCCTTTAAGACATCTAAGCAGAAAAGTCTGGTAGGCAGCTGGATATACAGTTCTAGAGCTGGAGATAGTTTGCAAAACTCAAATGGATGATTCATGGACCAGATAAAATGTATCAGGCAGATCTATGTTAAGTGTAGAAAGGATGAAGAGAAGAGGGACTAAGTCTGGCATTCAAAGATATCAATATTTAATGGTCAACCAGGGATGACTAGGTTAGGAAAGATAGAGAAGGAAGAGCCAGAGATTTCTGAAGGGAAATTAAATGAACAGCATTATGGAAGGAGAGAGAATGTTTCAAAAAGGTAGGACCAATCCATGGTGCTAAGTACTGTTGTGGTCAGGTACTGAGTAATCACATAGAAGGAGCACTGAAAATATTGGGTTCAGTTTTACAGATGTCGTCAGTGACTTCAGGGTGAAACACTTTAGTAGGCATGATTGGACCACCAGAGAGTAAAACTGGCTGGAGAGTCTTGAGGAGAAAGGAAAGTAAGCACTGAGCAGAAAAAAACCCTTAGGAGAAGTTTAAGTGTGAAGGAGATGAAATAGGGCAGTAGCTACAAAAAGAAATGGAATAGAGATTTTTAAATATAGAGTTACCTCCTTCAGAAGATCATTTGAGTCACTTTGTGATAAATGTTAAATGTACTATAATGTCTGAACAGAAATAGAAAAGTGCAATCTTGTAGAAGCAAAGTAAGCAAATGGTCTATCCACAAGGGACACGTTAGTATAACTGAAGATTAAATTTTTTCAAGACTACCTGGAAGCTCAGGCAAATAGGAAATGACTGTGAGTCATATAACCCTCATTATCAAAACCAATAATAAAAATTTCAATGAGTGAGTAGCTAATTTCAATGAGTGATTTCTATTGTACATATAGCGTCACCTTTAGTTCTCATGAAGCAGTCATTTATATAACTTCTATTTCCCAAATGAGGACCCTTGGTCTAGAAGGTAAATCACAAAAGTTGCCAAGGTAATAAGAGGAAGAAGGATGCTTAGGGTAAACCTAAGCACTTTGACTCAAGGCTTACACTGTTTCTAGCTATGCTGCTTTGTCTTCATTTGTTCTGCCTCTTCTGAGAAGATGAAGTTCCTTCTGGCACCAAATACAAAGGAATTGGTCGTACGAGATCTCACTTTGGGGGCATTGAACAACACAATGGAGAATGTCTGTATGCTTTAAGCAGCTGCCTTAGCCATTGGTTTTTTAATTTTTTTTTTTTTTTTTTAACATCAGGGAATGTCCAGATAGGTGGGAAACTTTTGCACTACTTCCTGGTTCATGCCCGACCGTATAGTAACAGCTACAACACTCCTCTGTCCTGCGAAGGGAGTTTGTCCAGGTTCTGCTTATACCTTGACTTCAAAGCCCTCATTCATTTTGCAGATTTTTTATCCTGTTGTATAAAATGCTTCCCCTCTGCTGAGCATCTTCAAATTGTTTACTTGTTGAGGTGATCAAGATGTCTCTTCTTTTTGTCTTTCTTTCTTTTTTTTTTTTCTTCCTTTCTTTTGTTCTTTCTCTTTCTTTTTTGAATTATAATAGTATATATTCATTACATAAAATTTGGGGAATTCATAGAAATTAAGGAAAAAGTCAAAGATACTTATAATTTTTCAACTCCTTTATAAAGACTGATACCATTAAACATCTGTACTATCTTTGCTTTATAGATCTGCATACGTTTAACAAATATTTTTTGATTTAGCCACTATACTTTTGCTTTGTATTAATATTTATGCAAATGAAATAATAGCACAGGTAATGCTAAGTTGTTTTCTTAGCTTATGTATTTTAAATGATTTCCAGTAGTATTAAACCTTTGTCCACCTTTGAAATGAGTGAGTAATATTTCATCAGAAGGGTGAACATTTCATTCACACAATTCTACATTGTTGGGGATCAGATTTTCTTCTCAGAGTTTTCACAGTTAGGGATAATGCTGCTCTGAGAAACACTGGACATAAATTTCTGTGCAGAGGCATGATTTTTTTCTTAGGCCATTTCCTAGAAGTTAAATTATTGTAACAATAGTAGTCTGTTTACGTTGAAATTAAAGAAATCATGGTAATCTTTTTACTTAGTGAAATGAGCTTATCTCCAGGGTACTACATTTTAGATTTAATGTAAAATGTATAGAAAGTAGCACGGTGCTTTGCACTAAGAAGTTGCTCAGTAAATGATGATGCCGATGGTGATTATTCTAGATTAACAAATTATCATTGAGCTTAGTTCTAGGGTTATTATTGTTAAATTTAGGGGTATTTTTAAAATAATATTTTTATTACCCAATTTTCTTACACAATTTCTTCATTCTTTATAGTATTACTATTTGATAATAAGAGCAAGAAATACATTTTAGAGCTTTTAAAATTTGCAGGTACTGAAGAAAACATTTTTGTGTGTGGAGCACATCTTATACTTCATATGCATGGTTATTATACCCATTTTACAAATGAAGACATTGAAACTGAAAGTATTACATGATATGTTCAATTTTACATCAGTTAAATGTGGCAAAGCCTGGCTTCAAAGCAGACACTTTAATTCCAGGGTCTGCCCATTTCACCACTGCTGTACGAGAGAAGGCAAACAATGTGAGTCTGCTTTTGTTTTGTTTTGTTTTCTGTTTTTGGTAACTAAACTTAATGTTGACTTTAAAATAAGACAACAACAGTTTATCTGTCATATGTCAAAGAATGATTATTTTGTATGTTTTCCTTTGTCCCTTTTTTACCATACTAAGTTCTTCTACTATTTCTATTAAAATGTATTCTTTTTTTTTTTTTTTTTTTGGTGTGTACCAGGGGTCGACCTCAGGACCTTGCGCGCCAGCAGGCGCCCATGCCGCTGAGCGGTATCACCGGCCCCTTTTTTTTGTATGTGGGTTCTGGGAGTTGAACTCGGGCCCTTGTGCTTGCCAGGCAGGCACTTATGCCGTTGAGCCATCTCACCGGCCCCTAAAACGTATTCTTATGAATGAGTCTCATAAATTGTCTAAAGTTCCAGGTGTTTGTAATTATAGTTGGACACAATAGAGCATTTTACTCTACTCATGTAAGTTTTTTAATGGCATTTTAAGTCTTTGTAAGCTGGTGGGATAAAGAAATCTGGGGAGGGGAGCCCTTTCCAAAGGACACTAGATGGGCAGCCACACACTGCCTCCCTCATCAAGTTACTAGCCTTTAACCTTGGGCTCTTATTTCTCTCTTTCTCTTTCCCCCACTCCCTGATTTCTTTCCTCAGCTATTTCTTAAAAGCAACTTGGAGAAAGTATCTTTAGGAAAGTAATAAAATGAATGCATCAGTGCTTTTAGAAGCAAGCAAAATGATTAAAATTTGATGTTTATATTCATTACTATCTATTCTCTCAAGCTTTTGGCTTTATCTCCAGGACCTTTGATCCTCAGGAAGAGCATTGCGCTATGCTGGTTCAAGTGAGGAATAATGAAGAAAGACAACAGTGGAAGGACAAGAGTGAAACAGCTACAAATATTAGCAATTGTCATCATGTGCTTGTTTTAACCTTCTGAGCTCGTGTGTGGTATTTCATATGTAGAAGGTCCTTAATGGAATGATTTCCTCAAATCAAAGGAAAATGTTTAAGAAAATGGTGGATACACAGATTTCTTTCCCTTCCTGCCAGCTGTGAAACTGATTGATTTTAAAGCTTTTGCCACAGTTTTTATTTCAAGCAGGGAAGAATGTGTATAGGAGTGGAAATTATTCAAGGACATCATCTTTCTTGATTTTTCTCATTTCCTTCCTCAAGTGGGTGAAGAATAGTATTGTGAGGTTGGAAGATAGGCAAGTAAATGCATTCATACTTACTGACTTTATGTGCAGTAACCCTGGCAATATCAAGAAACACCCAAAGACCATCTGAATCAACTTTTACTTCTAGTACAGCCACCTACTGAACCAACTGAACAACACAAGGAGCTTTCCTGGACAGAGAGGCACGTTGAGAGCATACAAATGTTGACAATAAAATTTTTCTACAAAAATGATAGGCAAGCTACCGGTTTACTCTGTTCCTGCTGTGCAGTAACATAAAATACATTAAGGATTCACTATTCATGGTCTACTTTCGAGAAGCCCAGGATTTAGCCAACTGAGCCAATTGGCCCAAGCATGCTACTAATTTTTCAGTGAAGAAAGTTCATTATTAAAGATGGACAGAATTAAACTGTTGTTTCTGTTTGTTACCAGGTCATGTTCCATTTATAGTCTTAGTTTTGTACATTAGTCTGCAAAATGTGTTTGGAGGAGCTAAGGTGAAAAACTGTTCTTTCCTTCATAATGGATGAACCAAGAGAAAGTAAAATTCGTCTGCTTCTAATTCTATAATGTTTATATGCTCATGGTGGAAAACTGTGTTTACTTTTGAAAAATTTGAATCAGAAGGAGGGAAGTGACAGGCATCTCTGAAATGTGCATGAAATATGATCAAAATACAGTGTTTAATTTTTAAAAATTTTATGGTAAAAGATACATTGCTGCTTATGAAAGAGGACTCCCAGCACTGCTTCAGAAGTTGGCAAGAATGATGAGTTAAGTGTGTTCCAAGTGAAGGGGAGTATTTTGAGAGGGTTGATGGCTATATATCTTTTATTTTAATATTTTTCAGTTTAAATATTCACTGTCTATTTTGATCACACCTATACAGCAAATCTGGCTTTTATAACCTGTATAGATGATCTGGTAGTTTGGGTTTCAGTTTGTGAGGTTGACCTCCTTTATACACTCTGCTCTCAAACCAATACTTACAACCGCCCTAAGGAAGCACTTGATTCTTAAATGCATTATCGAAGTGGGCTAGGGACTGATGATAAGGTTACACGAACTTGTGATGTCAAACATAAAACCTAAAGACAGGAAACTTTTCAGTCCTCTGAGATGACTTTGTTAGTTGGCCTTGGAAAATTTATGAGGAATTAAGAAGTTTGAGGGAAACTGACCTTCTTGAACAAGGTATTTGTATGTAAAAAGATCATAGAGCAAACAAAAAAAGAATACAGAGTAGTGTAGAGACAGACCTCTCAAGTTCTACTAGGCAGTTTGATGCCCACACAGAGCCTCGACCCTTGGATGTGTCCCAGACTGGACATGAGGAAATATGTTTGTAAATTCTTGCCAAGCGAAGGCAAGAGAAGTGAGCCATCTGGTGTGGGAGGTACGTGCCGGTTAACTCTATCAGGAAGCAGGTGGCTAAGCTGCAGGAGGTTTCCAGGTTGAAAACTGGAGAAAGTGCAGACTTCATTGATATGATGGACACTGGGATGTTGGCATCAGAGAGAGAAGCTTACTGAACTAAGAGGAAGAATTTCAGAAGGAGAAACTGCCCCTTTGCTCTGTTCTCACTTTTGCTAGTATTCAATTTTGTTCTGAAAGCATTTATTGAGTGCTTACCATGTGTAAGATGCTGTGCCTTTTGGGAAATAATTAAGAAGACATGTCATGGAAGAGAAGGAAGAAAAATTCTTTAGGGAAGAAACAATTACAACGGGCATGATACCTCATAAGTCTCTCTATGCCTGCAAGACTGGCATCCATGGTGCAGCATCCTTCTCTTTCAGGAAGTAACAGTATAAACACACAACTCAAACCAAAACAAAACTTAGGGTTTTTGTTTTGTTTTGTTTTTTGAAAGTGTTATATTCACTATATTTTAAACACACATATTCTCTCAAGTATGAATTATCTCTATCTCTGGCTCATCCCCCCACATGCTTCCTTGTCAAATGTAATCTACTTTATACATTTAAAATTTTCTCATTGTGGGCTTGTGAAAGCGATGGCTAGAAAAAAAAACAAGCACGGAAAAATATGAAAAATTTATAATTTTTTATAAATATAGAAAATTAATTGGTATGGAAATCCCTTTGTTTATTGAATAATTAAATCAAAGTTTAGAGAAAGTAAATGTCTTACCCAAGGTCAAACAACTCATTGGAATTAAAATTGAGGAAAAATCAATTCACATGTCTTTTAATCTGAAGGTTATAAAAATGACACTGAGTTACTTCTTCAATATGAGAATTCAAATACTTTTTTTGATATTACAACAAATATCGATGAGGCTATAGGGAAAAGGGAACCCTTCTACACTGTTGGAGAGAATCTAAACTGGTACAAATACTTCTTATTAGAACATGCTGGTGAGCTCCATTTTCCACCTTCTTAAATAATTTCTGGGAAACTCAACAATGGTCAGCAATTTCTTTTTTGCCTGCATTGTTACCCTTCTACTGTACCTAATTCTTCTAATAAATTAATCATTATTTTTGAAAATATGTGACCTTTAGTCAGTATACACACCAATGAAGCTTTAGTTGTTGGTTTTATTTATTTTTTTTTTGGTTTGTTGTCTCACATTCTACTAACATATTTCATTTTTTGATTATTTTCTAAATTAACTATTCACAGCTAAGCTTTCTGAAGTCCATTTGGCTGAAGCTGGAACACTAGGATTATTGCAGGTGAATGTGAAAATTACTTGTGAGTAACTTTGTATAACATTCTCCCAATATAACATAATATCTAAGCTTCAAATCTCTTAATTCCTGTGCTATCCTATACAATAAATTACATGTAAAATCACTGAGAAATGCTACTTTAAAGCAAATCATAAAGAACAAGATTAGCCTTGATTATGTTTCTCAATAACTCTGCTAAAATCTAAAATTCTGTAGTGAAGCATCTTGAAAAATTATTTTTAGTAATTTATGTATGGTGAGAAGATTAAATTAGAGATGATATTTTGGATATGAGGGAGAATGTGTTAATATTTGGTTTTGAGAATGATTGTAAAACATTTTTTCTTAAAATGTAGTTTTATCAGAAAAAAAAATGTGACAGAAAAGCTAAGGAAATGCCGTCAATGTTTCAGGTAAGATTTAATTAGTTATAACTTAGAAAAGACCTGCTCTTTCTCTGTGTCTTATTAATAATGTGTCTTAATGAAGACATTAGAAGAAACAATCTTTCTGGCAATATATTGGGTTACCGTAATGATAGAAAAACACTATCTTCCTGGTAGACTGTGAATATAAGGCCCTGGTTAAAACAACACAGTTCATTTCTGGTGCTTAATTTTTCGTGAGCTCTTACTTCATATATTATAACTTTGCTTTAGGTAGACCAACCAAAAGTTAGAGTTCTCTATACATAGGTAATTGTCTATTAGATTTAAGATTTTACAAATAATGCTTTAAAAAACCCTCTGTGTGCCTCTACTGGTTGACGTTTATTGAATGCTCGTTATACTCAAGGCATTATGCTAACCGCCTGCATACAGCATTATATCAGTACAACCCATGAAGCAGCTATTTTCATTATCCCCATTTTACAGATGAGAAACCTGGTGCACAGAACGATTAAGTTAATTGCCAAAGTCACCCAGCCAGCAGGTGGGAAAGTTAATCACTCCCAGAGGTTCTGTTCTCCACTGCTGTTCTCTGGTGCTGTGCCACTACTGGGGCTGCTTCAGTCAGGAACTTGGCTGGTAAACAGGGAGTCAGCAGTGTTCTTCAGGATCCGTCTCTGTTGGCAGTGGGGCACATAAGAAGGAATGTTAAGTGGAAGGGAGATATAATTCCATGGTAGCATTAGAAGAGAAACTGAGTTTATTAATAGACTTAGGAAAAGGTCTAGGAAAAGTAGTTCAGCAATGTAGCATCTTCTGGGGGCTTCTTAGAAATGCAGACTTTCAGCCGTCTTCCAGAGCCCCTTGTTCAGAATCTGTATGGTGGTTTATGCACGCGGGGACCAGGGCTCCCCGCTTCTCAGAGAAAGTTGGTCAGGGCTGAGGAGGGCCTGAAGTGCTTACTCTGACCTCCTTCAACAGCAGAAACTCAGCTTGTTTTTTCCCTTTTATTTTGAGCTTTTGCTTTATCTATGATGTCAGTATTTCATTTAAAAATTAAATTTTGCTGCCTAAAATATTAAAAACCAAAGATCTATACCTCTTCATGAGTTTATACATGCAGAAAGTGAAGTTCAACTAATGACTTGCCCTAAGCAGATTGTTGACAGATCCTAATTTGGAACTCAGAAATCAGCTTTTCTGCTTTTCAATTAAAAGTATTTTAGCTGTGTGTTATATAGGGAGGGGGAAGGATTTCAGAATCGAACATTCCGCTCATGGATCTCTCTGGATTCAGCTGGGGGAGGCAGAGTAAATTTAATTTTTCTGTGACTTAGTTTATAAAACCACATTTATAAAACCAAGAATGGTGATATGTACAACTTTCCATTTGGCTTCTGTGCATGGTGCTATATATATTGTCAATATATTGTATATATTGATTCCTAAAATGTCTGTTTTTTCAAGCAAGATTAAAAAGTAATATGAAAATAATTCCATAGTAGAAAGAAAATAATCACTGCAGAAGAGTTTAAAGGAAAAAATGAAAAGGTTCTTCTTCCTTGCTCTGACCAGAGGTTCATGGCACGTAGCATTAATGTTTTCTGCTTTTCACTTCCTTCAGTAATGATCACTAAAAGATACAGAATCTATTCCAATTATATTACCAGAAAATCTTACCCTTTCTTCCCATTTTAAAAGCTATGTCTTAGTTTTATTTTTTCCAGTGGTTTCTTTTATAACTGTGAATAACACACTACAAGATTTGTTCACTTATTCACTTCAAAATCTCTTTTTTGATGAAATGGTTATTTTTCTTTTGGTACATTATAGCATTGAATCTGTTAAAAAAACACCACATAAATGTCTATCTTTCATAAAAATAGAAAGACAGAAATCCCAGTTTCAGCAAGCTCATGGTCTAGAACTGAGGCACATAAACGTGTGCTATGTGACACAGATAATTTAATGCTTAAAACATGGTAGATACTCAGGCAATGTTTCTATTTTTAGTTTATTTTTATTAGTGCATGTTTGCAATACAAAAATGATTCCATTCCTTGTGGTGAGTTGATATATATGCAGAATACATTTTCATTCTTTTGTCATCCCTGTCCCCTCCCCTCCCTCTCCACTTTCTCCATCTTTTGGTACTTATGCAATTGACAAAAGATCGATATCTTTCGACATTTCTCATCTTTCTTACTGTTATCAACTTTTTATCAGCTACATTAATGCCATGGTTTGTAGGTTGATTTGAAAATAAAACATTAATGGGAAAATTATGACGTAAATACTGTTCATACATGTGGCAGGCAGACTTTCAAGTGGCCCCATGTTTAAATCTTGTTCTGGAGTGTGGGTAGGACCTTTGATTTGCTTCTTGTGAATAGACTATGGCAAAGGATGTGAATATATTTGCACAAGTGAATTAGTGTGTGGCCGTGTGTGTGTATGGATGTGTAGGCTCTCCCTGACCGCCATCAAGGAAGTAGAGGGACTGAGGGCATGGTTCAATGGAAGAGCGTGTATTTAACACACATGAGGTCCTGGGCTCAATCTTCAGCACCAAGAAGAAAATAGAAACCTCACTCTTAACAAGCACAATGAGAAGAATTCTATCAACAACTAGAATAAGCTTGGAATTAGATCCTCCCCCAGCCCAGCCTGCAGGAGAGGACGCTGCCTTGTTGACACGTGAATAATTGCAGTCTTTTAGGACCCTGAGCAGAGAGGATCAGCGAAGCTCTGCCCAAACTTCTGATGCACAAGAAATGAAAAAATCAACTATGCGGTTTTTTTGTTTTTTGTTTTTTTTTATGTGGGTACCGGGAGTCAAACTCAGGACCTCGCACTTGCCAGCAGACGCTTGTGCCACTGAGCGATATCACCGGCCCTTTTTTTCCTTTACGTGGGTACCGGGAATCAAATTCAGGACCTCGTGCTTGCCAGCCAGGCGCTTATGCTGCTGAGCTATATCACCAGCCCCCAACTATGCAGTTTTTTGTTTGTGGCACACAACAATACAATCATTGTGGGAAATTCGTACAAGTATGTAACACCTTCATTCTTCTCACCTCTTCTTCCCTTCTCCCAAATCCATTTCTTGATCTCTTTTCCATTGGCAAAAGATCTGTCACCATTTCCTATTATCTATCTTTTATTTTGCTCTTCAATTTATCTAAGAAACTATATGATATTTAAGCTTGTATGTATGATTTGTTTCACTTAACATCATGGATTTAAGGTGTATCCGTTTTCCTATATATGACTCAAATTGATACTTCTGTGTAGTAAAGTAGTATTCTGTTGTGTATGAATACCATATTTTCTTTATTCATCCGTTGACGGACATATAGGCTGCTTCCAAGATTAGCTATTGTGAGTTGCACTGCTATAAACGCAGTGTACATGTATTACTGTAATAAAATGTCTTTAATTCTTTCAGAAAAATACCTACAAGGGGAATAGTTAGGCTGAATGGAATTTCTAGTTTTAAGTTTATGAGGAATCTCTATACTAATTTCCATAATAGTTGTGCTAGTTTACATACCTACCAACAATGTAGAAGAGTTCCCTTTTTTCCCACAGCCTTGCCAGCTTTTGTTAATATTTAATTTCTTGATGGTAGTCATTCTTTTAGGAGTAAGATGGAATCTCAGTGTTGTTTTAATTAGCATTTCTCTATTGGCCAGAAATGTTGCACATTTTTTCATGTATTTATTGGCCATTTCTACTTCTTCTGAGAAGTATCTACTTATTTCATTAACCAAATTTTCAATTGGGTCTTTCATTTTGGGGAGATTCTAATTTTTTTAAGTTCTTCATATATTTTAGATGTTAATCCTCTGTCCAAGATGTAGCCAGAAAAAAATTTTTTTCCCTCCATGTAGGTTATCTCTTAAAGATATGGCTTGTCTGCTTTTCTGTGCAGAAGATTTTTAATTTCCTATAACCCCCATTTGTAGATTTCTGATGTTATTTCTTACGCAACTGGTGTTATGTTGTGGAAGTCTTTGCCCTGACTTCAAGAGTTTGACCTATTTTATTTTCCAGCAGACTGTTTCTGTTCTAATATTTAGATTTTTGAACCACTTTATTTATTTGTGTTTGTTTGTTTTGAGACACAGTTTTGCTATGCAGTTCAGGTTGGCCTTGAACTCACTTTGTAGCCCAGCCTGGCCTTGAACTCACAGCAATCCTCCTGCCTCAGCCTCCTGAGTGCTTGGATTACAGGCGTGTGCTACCATGCCCAGGAGAAATTTTTTTATCTTTTCCTTCAAATCATGTGTATCCTACTACTATTAAATCAGGAGTAATGATACAACACATTCTCGTTTTGTTCTTGGTTTAATGGGAATGTATGTAAAGTCTCTTGTTGAAGTATAATGTTTAGTGTAGCCTTAAAAATAAACCTTTATTCAGTTATAAATGGCATATAATTTTTAATATATATATAATCTGATCAATTTTGATGTATATATATACATTGGTGGAACCATTGTCACCATCGATAATAATAAATCTAGTCTTCATTAATTTCCCCAAACTTTCTTATTTTCTATTTTTAATTTTTTTCTCCTATGCATCCCTGGGCTCTCTCCTCATCTCCCCCTCACCCATCATGGCCAGGCAACCAAAGATCTGATTTCTCTCATACTACAATTGTTATTATTTACTATAATTTTATATAAATTAAAATTTACACATTATGTACTATTTAATATTGTTTCATTCATCATATTTATTTTGATTCATCCATGTTTTTGCCTGTATCAGTAATTTATTTATTTATTACTAATTAGCATCTATTGTGGGGCTTTACTACAACTTGTTTATCTCATCACCTTTGATGGACATTAGGGTTGTTTTCAGGTTAAAAACAGCAATGTACAACTCTTTTCAAGGACCTATACTTTTATTTTTCTTGTGTAAATACTTAAGAATAAAGAGAATAGAGCATATGGTTGGTACAGTTTTACTTTTATAAGAAACTGAAACTATTTTTTGAAAAGGATTTTACATTTTCATGAGCAGTTATTTCATATCTTGTGATTATTTCATATTTGGTATTATCAGTTTTTAAATTTCCTTATTTAGCCATTCAATGGATATGTAGTGAAATCTCACTGTGATTTGAATCTTCATTTCTCTAACGCCTAATGATAGTGATTGACTATATACAGATGGTTCAGTTTGCCACCCATATCTGTTCTTTGGTCAAATGTCTGCTCAAATATTTTGCACATGTTTTGTTTTGTTATTGTTGAGTAGTTTTGTGAACTTTAAATACTATGTTCTGATATAAGTGCTTCACTGTGTATTTGATTTTATAAAGTTTTCTCCAAATCTATGTCTTGCCTTTCATCCTTTTAAAAGCATCTTTCAAAGATCATAGGTTCTTAATTTTTATGAAGTGCAGTTTATCAGATTTTAAAAATTTGATCATGTTTTTCATGTGTCTAAGAAATTTTTACCTAGTTCACCATCATGATCATTTTCTCTTTGCTTTATTTTAAAGATTTTATAGTTTTAGACTTTGCATTTGGGCCTGTGATCTATTTGAAGTTAATTTTTATTTACAATGGGAGATATGGATAGACATTTATCATTTACAAGGAACTATCCAGTAGTTCCAATACACTTTGTTGAAAGATTTTTATATTATTTATTGAATTATTTTGCATTTTTAAAAATTAATTGACTATATACATGTGGATTATTTTTGGGTCAGTGTATTCAGTGTGATTTATCTATTTCTCTATATTTCCATCAATTCTAGAGTTTGGATTAATGTGGCTTTATATTGTCTGGAAGTCAGGTGGTAAATGTCCTCCAAATTTGTTTCTTTTACAAAGTTATTTTCACCATTCTATGTCCTTTGCATTTTAGATAAATTTTAGAATGAGCATGCCAAATTCTAGCATAAAGTATGCTGGGATTTTGGTGGGGTTACATGTACATAGGTCAGTTTGTGGAAAGTGGCATCATAACAAGATTGAGAGCTCTGATCCACAGTTACTGTATATCGTTCATTTATGTAGGTCTTCTTTGTTTATTTCTGCAATGTTTTATAATTTTCATTATATAGCTCTTATATGTCTTTTGTCCAACTTTTCCCTAAATATTTTATTTTCTTCTACGTTATTTAAAAAGTACTTTTTAGTATTCTATTTCAAATTGTTTGTTGCTAGGGTATAAAATATGAGTGTATTGACAAATACATACTCAAAATATGAGTGTATTGACAAATACAAAATTATGAGTATTGACATTGTAGCCTGTAAATTGCTAAACTTTCTTCTTTATTCTAGTCCCTTTCCTATAGATTCCATAAGATCTGCCTCATAGACTGTAATGTATCTAAATAAAGAAAATTTTACTTCTTTTTCCATGTGGCTAGCACATGTTCTGTTTCTTGCCTAATTGCACTCTCTGGAACCTTCAGTACAACACTGAGTAAAAACGGTGGGAGAATGGATTTCCTTGCATTGTTTGTAGTGTTAGGTTGCACATAGTGGGAGTGCTTCATGTCACAACAATATCTAGCCCAATTCTTTTTTTTTTTTTGTGGGTACCGGGGGTCGACCTCAGGACCTTGTGTACCAGCAGGCGCCCGTGCTGCTGAGCGATATCACCGGCCCTTTTTATGTATGTGGGTTCTGGGAGTCGAACTCGGGCCCTCGCGCTTGCCAGGCAGGTGCTTACACCGCTGAGCCATCTCACCAGCCCTCTAGCCCAATTCTTATCTGTATGTAATAGCCAAGCATGACTACAATGAGACATTTCTAAATGAATTTACCTGTTTTCTTGCTTTAGTGGGGTTAATCAAATTTTACAGTTAGCAGAAATGAAATTATTACATATGCTTTGTTGCTGGATCCAAATGTAAATTTTTGTTTTTTATTGGGAACTGAAATGTATTTTCCCATGAAACATAGTAAAGGGTTATGTCTGAATTCTTATTTTTTATTCACTATTTTTTCTCTCCAAAGTCTATGTGCATATAACCTACACATAGGATGTATGCAAAGGTTAAAATTTTAAACATTATCTTCTTATCAGAATCCCAGCTTTGGAAAGATCTTGTGATTATCACAGTGTGTAAGGCAGATTCTGTAATGTGCACTAGAGAGATGGAAGTACCTTATTTTCTTGGAGGAGCTCTGGCTTCATTCTACTCTGACTCTAGGTTACTCTACCTCTAATTATAGGTTTTCAAGCAACAGAGAAAGAACACCCATTCTAGACTGGAGTGGGCAGGAGTTAAGGGATATCAGTAGTGATGGCAGAAAGTAGAAATATAGGTGACCAAAAGAGAGGCCTTTTGTTTATCAGGTCTTACCATCCATCCTGACAATAGCTTTAATGGAGGTTTGGACAGAAGATCTGTTAGAAGTCTATGCCTTTACCATACTGTGTGTGTGTGTGTGTGTGTGTGTGTGTGTGTTTGTGTGTGTGTGTGTGTGTGCGTGTGGTGAGGACTGAACCCAGGACTTCATGAACACTAAGCACATGCTCTACCATTGAGCTACATTCCTAGCAGGAAACTTTTATTTTTAAAAATTTACTGTGTTCCTCAAATTTTTAAATATAAAAGCAAATGTTAAAAGAGATAGAAACATTAACTGCTCCAGTTTTATCATTATACACCTTATACATGTATCACATTATTATAATATACCCTATACAGTTGCAAAATTCAAATAATAATGAATTAAAAATAGTGAATCGAGAAGTATCTGAAAACAGGACTTTAGAACACATTCTTTTATATGAGATTATCTCTTTTTTTAACAATAAAATATTTTACATGCTTAAAAACAATTGCTCTAATAATGTGTCTGAGCAATGATTACTGGTGAACACCAAAACCATCACGGGAAAGTTAATGAAGAAATTTTGTTATGGTTGAATCAGGAAGTATCTCCACGGACTCACAGTTAACTGAGTACTGGGAGCAGAGAGCTGGATCGGGTCATGTCCATGCCATTAAAGCACCATATACACTTCCATATGTGGGGAGTGACATAGGGTGGTCAACATGTAATCAAATACACTTAGTAAATTATAATCAGTGTTATGTGTACAACTTGTGATGTAAGAGTGAAGGGACACGGGGAGGGCGACTAACTGTCTAGAGGACGGATAACTCAGATCGTGTGATGCTCTGGTTGAATGCTGAGAAAGAAGCAGGGAACCTGCCTGTAGGCAGCCAAGCAGAGTCCTGACTGCACATGCTCACGCCACCCTATACTTTGCTTCCGTAGCACTAAGAAATTGCAATTTATTAATCATTAGTAAAAATTTTGCTTAATGATGCTTTCCCTCTCATGGGGCTTATTCCTGTCCTTGTATACCAAGACTCCTACAACTTTTTCTCCATTATAGACTTCCAAAGTTTTAAAGTATTTTATTATGTAAAATTTCAAAGAAACAGAAATGTGGAACATGTTGCTTGATGAACAATTACTGTATACACCGTGCACTTATCAGCAGCCTCAATAATTACCATAATTTGGCCCATCTTATTTCGCTATCATCTATCCCTTATTTTTCTTTTAAGTATTTTAAAGACAATCTCATGTTATTTCACTTAATATGAACTTCTAACTGAAAAGAATATTTTTATATAGCACCTAATTAACAATTATTCCATAATATCACTTATTATCCAGTCGACATTCAAATTTCACTAATTGTCTCAAAAATATATTATTAGAGTTGTTTCGTTGGAGTTGGGAACAAAACAAGAACTACCCATTACATTAAGTTGTTATTTCTATTCAGTAACATTTATTCTATTATTATTTTACTATTCTTTTAATCCAACTAATTTGTCCCTAAGAAGTCTCCACATTCTGGATTTGTGGATTATTCTTTTTTTGGTATGTTGTTTTACTGATTTTTCTATCCTGTGTGTCTCCTATAAACTTTCTGTTAGATTGAGGAGTTCAGTTAAATGGAGGTTCTATTCTACCCTTTTCCCCATTCGTGGGTACAGGTAGATTTTCCCACAGTGTCACATTCACATCATAATGTACCTAATGTCCTCTTGTTCCCTCATTACTGTCCCACCATAGCATAGAAAAACTTCACTGAAGAGGAAACATTTGAATAGGGTCTTGAAAGATCCTTGCCAAGTGGTCCAGGAGAGGTGTGTATTCTAGTCAGAGGGAAGCATCAACACAAAAGCATAGATACACCGCACTAGGGCTGGTATGAAAACAAGCAAGTTATTTTTTCTTTTTATCAGATTTAGAACTGATGACACACTTTAATTTGACGATTGAATTTTAAACTAAATTTCATTCACCATTACTTTTATAACAATTACTTTGAGACTGGGACTTTTTATTCTTTGGCTAAACATAGGTTTCACTATTTAAATTACTTATATGAATCAAAAATATTTTTCTGCCCAAGTAGAGATGATATACTACTTTTATCTTGAGAGATATTTTGTGGCCTGTGTTGGGGAGGTTAAATCTGAAAAGAAGTCTTCTAGCTCAATATATTTGATCATTTATTGGCAAATAAATAAATACATGGAATTTGCTTAATTTTGCTCAATTAAATCAATGGCTTTGCTTCATGAAATGATTAATTCTTGAGTTAGTTCAGTAATATTTTAATGAGTGCAGAACAGTTTTGAATTCATCCAGTCCACACTGGGGTAGCGTTATAGCTGATTTTATTAACTTGTTTAAACTGACATTTAGTTAACAGACAATAGGATCTCGTAAGAGATCTAGTGATGGCAGTAACAGGAGAGACTATCACTCAGCTAATGATTTCCCCAGATGGTTAGCATTTACTTATGTAGAATAATTACACCTTCCACGACGGAGAGCTGAGTGTGGGAGGTAGAGTAATCATACATAGAGAAGAAGGGTAGATTCCGAGAGTGTCTCCTATAACTTCATTGCTAACAATTGAGAATTTGGGATTAACAGTTATCCATTACTACAATAGAGATTTTAGGCCTGATTTTATAAGAAGCTTCACAGCATTAACGACTAGTTTTGGTGGAATAGTCTACATGTGAGAGGATAAGTAGGATAAGTAGGGGCCAGTAGAGCAATGAGACTGAGCTATTTAAAATGAAGCAAAAGTAACTTACAAGGTAGATGAGAGTCAAGAGCAGAAATCTTCCAAGAGGAATCATGCTATGAGGTTATATCTTGGGTTGATGTTTTCTAGTATCTTCACAACAGCAAGTTAGGATGGGCATGAGGTCTGCCAGTCTTTTCTCAATAAGGATGGGCCAGGTGGGGTGTGTTTAAATATATGAATTATATGTATGATTTTGTTAGTTACATTGGCTAAAATATGCAGTTGAAAGGATGAGTCTCATGTGACTATTCACTTGAAGATTTGTCATACCAAGAAAATCTGTAGTAAAACATGATCTATGAATATATATAATAATGCATGGCATATATGGAGCTTTCACTTCTAGATCAAGTGAATTCTTTCTCTAAAGTAAATGAATCCACTCCCTTGGTGGCATATGGACCCAAGGGTTCTGGTGGCAGGCAGAAATAAGAGGACTTTGTTTATGAGAGCATTTTGCCAAAATGGAGAGATGGAGCCATAAGCAAGAAAATAAGCATGGTCAGACCTAGGAGTGACAGAACTATGTATAAAACTAAGGTGTCAACCAGTTCTGGAGTCACCTGCAGAGGAGGACTTGGGTCTCGGTGATTCTGTGTGTGATAACGGGCATGTCATCCTGGGACAGGATCATTTTCTTTAAGGGGTCATTGTGGGCCGTATCCAGGAGTGTGAGCGATGTTTTTATTTATTTGTTTGTTTGTTTATTTGTTTGTTTTTATGACTTCATCCAGGCAGATCCAATGCTAGTGTGTTAAATAGTAAACAATGTGAATGTTACCTACAGGAAACAAATCTACAAGATCATTTATTTTTTAATTTTTATTTTTTTTTTAATTTTTTTTTTTTTGTGGGTACCGGGGGGTCGACCTCAGGACCTCGTGCGCCAGCAGGCGCCCATGCCGCTGAGCGATATCACCGGCCCCTTTTTCGTATGTGGGTTCCAGGAGTCGAACTCGGGCCCTCGCGCTTGCCGGGCAGATGCTTAAGCCGCTGAGCCATCTCACCAGCCTACAAGGTCATTTAAACACTCACTTAAATTGGCTGTGCTTTAAGTGACGACTTACCCTGTGTTCTGTTCTGCATTGATGTTTGGGGACATAAAAATTCTGCAAACAAATAGCCACTGAAATATTTTTGTGGTAGATTAGGAAGATTTACCTCTACAGATTGGGATCCAAACCAGTATTTTTCTTAATTATGAACATAAAATGTGTCTAGGATATATTCCCAAGCTATTCAACAATCAAATGGGCGCAATGAATTTGTAAGCTGCCAGAATAAATAAAGTAAATGTGATTCTGCATGCACGTTCCCAGTATATGTGCCGCTCATACAGCAAACAACAAAAACAGTGAAGTATGGGTGTGCCAATGAAGTACGCAGTAATAGGGAAGCATGGTGAGTTATAGACGTACAAGTAAGGAATACCCTGTAGTGCCATTTCTAAAGATAATGTAATATTTCAAGAAAATTTTTTATTTTAATAGTGATTAAAATATAAAAAGTACAAAGTACCTCTCACTTTTTTCATGAGAAGGCTTCTGTTAGAAATCTCATAAAATTTGAACTGCAGAGACAGGAGATGAAACAGAAGGGCTCTCTCAGGCTGCAGTGTTTCTCTGTTGCTCGGTTTGTGGTGATAACTGACAGTATAATGTTTGTCATGTGCTTACGTCCTTGTATTTCTGTACTGGGCTAACTTGTGGTTCCTTCTTACAAAATAGCCGCATGGTCATTTATTCATTCAGTGAACATCTATTGCTCACCTTCTCTATGCCACATGCTGTGCAGAGTTGAAGATAGAGATATAATGAAGATACAGACCCTGTTCTCCAGGAGTTCATGTCTAGGAAGCTGGTTTATAGTAGTCTTTAGAAAGGCTACTGCTTGATGTTGCCTATTTCAGTTAAAAATAGAAAATATGCTATTTCTTCTCTCTCTTTTCTCTCTCCTGTCTCCCTATGATGCCAAACTTCCAATCAGCAATAGTTACATGTTTCCAAGCTTCTATCACAGACTGTATCTATTTTTATTCTGGCCAAGTCAACCTCCCTACTCGGTTCCTCTCTTTTACTTCCCTCTACCTCCTAATTATTAGCTACTAAAAATAAAATTACTTTCTTTACTGAAGCAAATAGACCACTGATGTCAAAGTTACTTTTTTTCTTCCTATCCTTCAAATACATTTTAATATAAGAAACATTTTTTACAAATCAAGAATTTGTAAATACTTTATTCACTACATTTGTAGATCTGGGTACCTGATCTTCTGAATGGATGTGTGGGTTTGTGTACTTTATTTGATGAAAGCAAAGGAGTCCTATGCCCTGAAACTGATTATAATTAGAACATGTTTGAAGCTTTTATTATGACTACCTTCATGTAAAAAAGCCTAAATTGGCCAAAAGGAAACTCGTGTTCTTGGGGATTTGGTGATTTTCTCAAAGGCCACTGTGTCAAAATTGAAAAGGAGAGCATATTCCATAATCCACTCTTCTTTCCACAGAGGAAAACAAGGTAGATGTGCAACTACTTCCCTGAAGCAGTAAACATCTGTTCACTCAGTCTACATAATTTGCAATTGACAAGACATCACCAACTCTGTGAGGAAATTTCAACTTATATTCTCAGAATTGCATGTTTTGTTTTGTGATTGGAACCTGCTTAATAAAATAGCATCCTCTAGTTTTCTGATATCTCATAGGAAAAACACTTTCTGAAAGCCCAACTGAGAATTTATTTAAAAAACAGAGGAGTGCAATATTGTCTTTAAGAGTCTGCACAGTTATGAATTCTTCATTTACTCTGCTCAGTTGTAATGACCTATGGCAAGCTTCTGTCGTTTGGACACCCAGCCCTCAAGAAGAGACCAAATGCCTACAAACATCCCTTTCAGAGCTTAGTTTCTCTGCATCCACAGGACATCCTATTAATGAAAATATAAGTCATTTCCAGTGTATCACCATGATTATGTTTAATGACTAAACGTACCTGAAAGCTTCAACTGAACCAATTGAAAAAAAAAAAAAAAAACCTTCCAAATTTTTCTTATAAATTAGGAATTTATAATCTGGTATTCTTTTAGTCTTCCCTGCTAATTTTCTTCTTTTGATGGTGTGATCCATCCTTTATCCAGTAGTCTGGAGGTGATAGAAAGTATTTCAACAACTAACACCCCTTTTTCTATTTTATTCTTCAAAATTGAGTGCTGTACGTGTTCATTTTAGATACAGTTGGAATTGGAAAAATATTAAGTATTCTGGTTTTACATGTACTGCAATGTTAAGTACAACCCATCCCCTTTAAAAACTTGATTTATAGAGAGAAATATTTCAAAATATATTTTATCATAACAATGTACCATCAAAGCTTTTCTAAAGCATGGAAATATTTCAATCTCAATCAATACAGAGTAAAATTAAAGCTTATAGAAAGGTACTTTGTAAAGAAAATAGCAGAATAAAAAAGAAGTATACTTAGGTTAAAATTTTAGTAGAATGTGTACCTGAGAATGATGAAAGGACAAAGAATATTAGACCAATACTGACATTTTTATTTCGTTGCAAGCATAAAATTGAGACTATCCATCTATTTTAATATAGTCCTTAAGTAGCAGAACACTCATTTTTATGGTAAATTCAAAGAAGTAGTACATAAAATATATTTTTTCAACTTACAATGTACCTCTCCTGAAGGAGTGGCTCAAAATATTTATTCTTAGCCAAAGCTCTCTAGAAAACAGAGCTTGAGGGAAAACTTTCCTTGGTAATGCCTTATTAGGAAGTGTAAACCCAAGGTGTCAATAGTGAAAAAATGAAAGAGACAGAAAAGGAGGAACACAATAAGAGGTGGCTTATTACCAAACTGGTATGACCTCATGAAAAATGCAGTCTGTTGCTTGATGCTGGGTTGAAGAAAGTTGTAGAGAATCACGTTTTGGAACAGTTTATCTGGGGAGAAGGGAAAAGGAATCTGTTAGCTTTCTCATCATTGTCTCTTAAACTCGTTCATTTTGTCACCTGACCCATTTAGACAACTCCTATGGGAATACATATCCTACTTTCTATGCCATGGCGCTTGTATCGGTTAGCTTTATCAGTGCTGAGAAAGAATACCTGACACCCACAGTTTAAAGGAGAATAGATTTACTTTGGCCCATCGTTTCAGTTCATGTTTGGCTGACTCCAAGACAGAAACATCATGGTAGGACGACATGGTAGAACAAAACTGCTCACTTCAAAGCAGCTGTAAAGAGAACACAAAGGAAGAGCATCAGTGAGTGACATACTCCAAAGGCATGCCCCCAGTGACCTATGTTCTTCAACATAGCCCCACCTCCACTGGCGAGTATAGTGCCCCCATGATCCAATCATTTCTCCAGGAGTCTCTTAATTCACTCAAATTGATGGTTAAGATGAACTGGTACAGCATTTGATCAGAGTACGTAGGAATGGGAGAAGCTAGACTCTTGGGTTGGAGTCTGGAGCTCCAGCCTCAGTGATCACAAAAGAAGCGACACACTCTAGACCTAACCTTGGGCGTGGCAGAAGCATAGAGTGGCGCTAGAAGGCAGGGCAATAATGAGGCTCTCTAAGCAGCTAAGTAAATAGAAGTCAGATAAGGCCATGGAAATCTGGAAAGACACATAAATTGGGTCCTCTACCATCCTCCTCTTGCACCACATGCTTACATCTTCTTGTGGTACTGTAAAGTGAGACCTCCAATTTTTGTAAGAACAAGGTACCTTCATTTCATCCTCAAGAGGGGAAGTGCAAATCCAGCCAATTACAGACTCTTCTTTAAGATGGTGGCCAACTACAATCTCTGAAAAACGACAATTTCTGACTCAAACTAAAATCATGCCCTCTGCTCTTTCTAGTCCTATTGTTGTAATTGATATACAACATCTTACTCATAGGTTTATTTTTACCTTGAGGGACCCTCATCAGCAAGAGGTCAGAGTTGTTAAGTTTCTTCAGCTTTGTCGGAATTGGGGTTGCTCTTGGCTAATGAAAGTTATCTCTGGACGTGAAGCAGAAAGCGAGTCCCCGTGAATTCCTTAGGCTTCAGACACACTCCCTTCTGCCTCACTGTGTTGTAAACTGAGTTTGCTGTCATAAATAGAGTTTTAAAAACTCCCTCCAGTGCTGTAACTTCTTATTTCTGACTGCTTGTCCACTGGCATGAGGCAATCAAGTGACCAGGTGGTTGTTACAGCCTCTGTTATAGTTTAGGTCTGGATGTCCCCCAAGAGCCTCATGTGTTCAGAAGCGGGGCTTTGGGCAGGTGATTAGATTATGGGGGTGCTATAGCAGACTTGCAGTTGGGATGGGGTTTAGTTAGAGATGGGTCACTAGGGTGTGACCCAGAAGATCATATCTCCTTCCCCAGGTCTTGTCTTCTCTCTGCATTTTCTGGTTGCCGTAAAGTAAGCAAGTTTCCACCACCAGACCCTTTCACCACCATGCCATCTCTGCACTAAAGCTATCCAACTATGAACTGAAAATCTGAGCCAAAATAAACCTTTTCTCCTTTAAATTGTGGGTACTGAGTGTTTTGACCCAGTGAAGGGGAAGTGACTAAGACAAATTTTAGTACCAGATGTGAGGTCATTTCTGTGACTGTTACTGCCCCAGTGGTTTAGAAGCCTTTGGAACTGGCTTGCAAGAGGAGTTTTAAAAGGTTTAGAGAAGCTTTGTAGAGAAGCCCTAAAGGATGTAAGCCAAGCTTGATAGGTGATTCTCACTTTTATCAATAAGGGCATATATTATAGTATTATCCAACATATTTTTAAAAATGACCCTATGGTATGATCT
Organism: Erethizon dorsatum; assembly: GCA_028451465.1. Lineage (NCBI taxonomy): Eukaryota > Metazoa > Chordata > Mammalia > Rodentia > Erethizontidae > Erethizon > Erethizon dorsatum. Next base: position 98,768,652 of record CM051823.1, on the reverse strand, counting down.
TGAAGTGGTTTTGTGATGTTAGCACTTCAAATGAGTCCAGAAGTGATTGGAGGATCACATGCCTCTTAGTTCCAATTAAGCAGGTGTGTAGAAATTGGGGATACTGTAGTTTTGGCTGCACTGGGTACCATGGCCACTAGCCACGGTCTGCTCATTTTTGGGTGAGAGTGAGACACTGATGGTGCTTGTCATTTAAGTGATGATGGCAGAAGCTGAATCTCTACTTTTGAGCATGTGGAAGAGGGTGTAGGAGGAAGGTAGGGCTAAACACAGCTGGAGGGAAACTTAAATTGTATTTGGTACAAATTCTAAAAATATTTCATTAATCATAATCCTCTGTAACTGAGTGAATTGGTGAGAAATCAATCAGATGTGTATCCTTCGTTGCAGATTCCTCTGCAAAAGCTACACACATTTTAACTAAGATTGACCGCGAGTTACAGAGCCAAGCTATTCCATCTCCTCTCTGTGACCATTCCCTGTGAATGGTGATATAACTTAGTGATACAGTGAGAACCATATAAATTTAGTCCAAGGTCTACCACCAGTTGCCCATGGCTTTAGCTTTGTGTCACTATAACAAAATATATGACATAGGCAGTTGAAGTAAAGAAAGGTTTATTTTTGCTCAGGTTCTGGAGATTTGAGTCCAAGGTTGGGCAGCCCTAATGGCTTAAGTATCTGGTGAGAACAGCACATCATGACAGTAGTCATTTCTGAGCAAGTGCTCATAGGAAGCTGAGAGGGATGATGAAACCAGGGTCCCATAATCCCCTTTGAAGGCATGTTCCCCAATGAACTAGGGACTTCCCATAGCCACAGTTCTAAAGGGTCCACAACATCTCCCGATACTATCACGCTGGGAACAAGTTTTACATATGGATCTTTGGGGGACACTTATTCATATCATAGCACTTTGTAACTGTATGCATCTCCTTTCATCTCTTCTGGCTATGGTGTCCTTACCTATAGTGAGGGATTGCTGTCATCCCTTTTCAGTTCCAAATCTTAGGAGCTATCACCAAAGCCATATTTTATCAGCAAGACATGCTCCTTAGTCTCATTAGTACCTTGAAGTTGTTGTCTACATTCTGAAGGAGCTGATACAGGCTGAAGAAGGAAATTTGTGGTGGAGTGCAGATGGGATTGATATGGGGAAACATGGAAACATGTTAGGAACAGACAAGTAAAAAGTTTTTAAAAATTGATCTTCTAGAATTAATATTAAATATTATGCTACATGATGCATATAAATATAGATATATACAGAGAATATTTTAAAACAACAAGAATCCAGGCTCAAGACTGTCTTCTCAATAGAACTCATCTTCACTCTTCTTGACTGTGTGAAGGCATGTACTCTGGAACCACTTTCTCATGAGTTTCAGTTGTGGGAGTTATCTGCAGTGGCTTCTCTTCCACTGTTGGGCAGCTGAGTACCTTGGCCTGGAATTGCCGCAGCCTTTCAACACTGCCTCATGATGAAGGGAGCTACCACTTCAATCCCCAGATTCTGTTCTTTGAAATAGCTGCTGAGGGGACAGCACAGGTTTGGTTCACTGCTCATTACATAGCTACATGGAGTGGAGTCTTCAAATTACCTTTTGGCTTCTCATTATCATTTAAAATTTTCTACTTCCAAGTTAAGTCAGGTTAGAAAGATGAACAAAAATTTTGCAAGGACCCTCCAGTCTCATTCTTTTCTTAGGATTCCTTGGATTAATCTTCCAAAATGGACACATTAGAGTAATAATAAAATAATTGGCCTAAAGTTGTTATAGTTATTTTTTCATATTTAGGCTTCTAGATTTCTTATTTTTTTAGTGAAACAGATCCTTTAATGTTGGATCAAATTATTGCTTGTGCTAAATTCTAAAAGTTTAGCAACTATTTTATATTCATTATCACAACTCTTAGCAATTATTTTTACCTGTTTTTCAATCATGCACTGAATTTTAAAAAATTTAAGAAAACAGACTTATAAAGTTCTTTCTTGTTCTCTGTTCTTCTTTCATTGAAGCTTATTTTTAACTTACAGGTACAAGTTCCTCTGAATAGTATCTATCTATTTATCTGAAATTTCACTGTACCTAACAGGGCTTTGAGTCTTTAGTGTGAGCCATGGTGTGCAGACTGGATTCCGCTCAATGAAGGACTTGTAAATCTAATTGTTGAGGAGGTGTCAGCTCCTGGAAGGTTCAACTTTTAAAGTTTTGGGATATTTTCTCTTGAATCTAGTTACATTCAATGCTATTCCTTACAGCACCCTGTCTTCATCTTCTTTGAGATTTTATAAGTTTGTTTGAAATTCATTTCCACCATTCCAGTATTGGCACACTGCCTACTACTAGCTGCTATTCAGTAAGCACTTATTATGTGCTAGAAGCTGTTCAAAGTGTTTCACATGTGTCAATCAATTTAATCTCCTTAACCACAGTACTGGGTGGTATTATCAGTATCTCTAGCTTTGTGGATGAGGGAAATAGGGCTTAAATATATTAGGAAACTTGCTCCAGGTCACAGGGTCACATAGTGAGGCTGGAAATCAAAGTCGAACTCTAAGCACATATTCTTAACCATTTCATAGTCTGCATCCTTTTATGGAGAATGGAATTATATTCAAACTAAAGGTTTTTTTTTTTTTTTTTCAGATGGTGAGAATTGTATCCTATTTTGGTTTATCTATGATTTTGATTTACTTCATTAAAATGAAAAATAAGAACTAATTAAATCAGACACAGATGTAGAGCTGTTTAATTATATCTACTATATTTAGAAGAGATAAATTCTAGGGAAAATGTTTAAAATTTAACTTTTATCTGTAAATACATGCACTATTGTCATTTGTTTTGTGTTTTAAAGAAGTAGAAGTGCAAAAATTTCGTTAATCTCTGACTGGCTTCATCAAAATTCTATATAGGTAAAATCAGTCTTCTTAAAACAGATAAAAAGACAATGAACAGTTTCATGTTATTTATAGTTTAAAATACTAGGGTAAAATCCTGATATGGCTTTTTGTTTTTAAAAAGTTTCAATGCTTTGTTTTCATGGTTAAGTGGATGACTAAACTTTGAAGGTTTATTTTCATCTGAAATTCCATTTCAATTTTTTTTTGTACTGTTAATCGAACTCAGGGCCTCACACTTGCCAAGCAGGCTCTGTGCCACTGAGCTACATCCTCAGCCCTTATTTCAATATTTTTAAAGGAATGTTTGCAGTTGAAGACATCCTGATAGCTTTGGCCCTATGTGTCCTTTTAAAATTAGTTTCAAATAGCAGATGGTTAGATTCAGACAACATAGGGTTTAGTTCATTCTTTGTCATTACTCATAGCTTAAAATTTAGAAAACCTGAATTCAGGAGAGGAAGGAAGATAATCAGTTTATAGTAAGTTTTATTTCACATTCCCTCCTCCATGTGAGTAGACGTAGCCATGCCTTTACATTGTACGATTCATTTTACATTCATTGCAAGCATATGTAATGTTTTCGATATGATTGTTGGTCTGCCTGAAACTCTTGCACACTTTCCAAGCTGCTTTACCTTCAGAACTTGATAAGCTCTAAGTTTTAAAACTTAAAATGAAACAAGGGAGTAAAATATTTAAAATTTATTCTGTTTCTCAATTATCTTTTTCTCTAAAACCACTACGTAAAGCAATTTTCTTAGTTGCTTAGGATTTTGAAGAGAAATGTGGGTAAGGTTACTTCCTTTCAATATTATTATGATTTACAGCATGCTGTAGGATCTACTTCTATGGAACCCTTTTGGGAATGGATAGAAAAAACAAAATAAATATCAACATTTAACGACATCTATAAAATCTCACTTTTCTGAATCCTTTTTCATATTAAGAAACAGAGATGACACATTCATTCTTGACTCATTGCTTCTCACAAATGGGAACAAAAGAAAGCAAAACAAACAAAAATGTAAGAATAAAGTCCTGATATGGCCAGTATTTATTCTTACAGTTTTTGATTTTGGTATAGCATTGCCCTTTGGATTGTTGTACAATTATTGGGGCTACCTTTGTATTTCTTCTGTCTCTTAAGAAATATTACAACCTCTTAAATGAGGAGCTGTATGGTTTTTCCTCCCTGGTTTTTGATATAATATTTTCATCTAGCATAAATATATTTTTAAAGGATGATAAATTTGAGACATAACACTTATTTTAACTGATAGATACACTTAAAGTTTTGCTCAAGTCATTCTCATCAATTTTACACATTGTGGAGGCTTTTCCCATCTCTCCTCTTTTCCAGAATCTTATTAAAGTTACATAAAATACACATCAAGAAAAGAATAAAGTTACAATTGATCTGTAAGAAAAGAAAGAGAAACACCAATAGATCAGGGATATTGAGGACTTTGTGGAGGACATAAAGCAAACAGGTTTGCATTGATAGATAATCATTAGAGAAACCATCAATGAAAACAAAAGCTATGAATAGTTTATCTCGAGTGAATCCCAGGAAATTCCAATATAAGATTAATAAATACAAAATGAGAAACTGATCTGTAGATGACTAAAGTAATTAAGAATTTCCTTCTGTGTAGCTATATTTCCTACTTATTGTATTCCATTTATTAAGAATCTCTCAATGACCAACTATGTGTTAGACACTTACATTTAGTTTTGGAATAAGTTAAATTTGAAGTATTTTCAGAATGTCTAGTAGAATTCTCTAGATGTTCTCTTCAAATACTGTTCTTCTTGGTTTTCACATCTCACTATTTGGCTTAATTATTGCCCCCAGATCCCACAGTCATCCTTACTGTTTCTTTCATGGTCTGTATCCAATCTGACATCAGTTAATTCTTCAAAATATATGTAGGTTTGATCATTGACCATATCTACCTTCACCACCTGACCAAATCCTTGGAATGGCCTTCTAACTTATATTTCTATTTTGCAGGCAACAATCAGAGAAATCTTTTTAAAATGTATATCAGATCCTTTTACTCAGCAACTCAGTTGGTGATCCATGACACCTACCAGAATCTACCAAGTCACATAGGAAAGATGGAATAGGATAAAATCCATACAAGTGAAGAGATTAGGAAAAAGAGAACTTAAAAGAATTATGTGCATAGGTGTTTTTCTTTTTAAAAGGATACATTTATAATTATTTCACTTTGGGTCCACTGGCACTATTTACTATTACTATACATAGTGAGAAAAATAGATAATGACTCATGATGATAAAGCAAGAATTTGAGGCTTCACTATATTGTTTAAAGTTATAAGGGAAATTATGGGAAGAATTACACATAATAATACAGTATAATCAAAGAAAATCATAAAGTGGCTGGGGTGGTAAAATATAGCATATTTTCCTCTGTCATATGAATATTCCTGTTATAAGAGGTATTGAAAGTCATTATCAAAATTGGTAAACTATGAAAAAAGTACACTATTATTTGCAGTTGTAATAGCAGTGCCTAAAGATAAAAAAAAATCACACATTTTTAACTAGAACTAGAGCTCAGGGGGATTATAAAGGAAATATTACTTATATTCTTTTGTATGGTTATTCTCTTTTCTATCATATATGAAATCATTTTCATAGGGTAAGAGCTGGTCTAAAGTTACTTAAGTGAAAACTGAATTTGTTTATTGCAGTATATTTGCATATTAAATTTTTTTTTGGCATTGAATCAAAGCCAGATTGTGCAGTGGGAGAAGCTGCAGTTTCAATACTCTCTTGACTCCATGGGGATCTTGGGCTCGAATGCACTTTGAGAACTGCACTGCTGTGAGGCAGGGGTATTGGATATCTGTACCCTGACATGACAGCCCCTGTGTATACACTGTCCCTGAGGAGGGCTTAAGCTTGGGGGAAACAACTCTGTTTAGCTGAGTGCAGTTTCTGTATTGGGACCCAGTTGTAAACATTGTTGATGAACATTTCTAGCAGTGGGCAGAATGAGTTCCTCAGTCCTAATGGGGGAATGTAAATGAGTTACCACAGCATCCACTGCAGTAACCTCTGAATGGGGTTTCCTATGGCTCCCTCATTGTCCTGTAATATCTCTCTCTTTCTGGTGGCTGCCTAAATTGTCATGGAGGATGGGATCCTGTCCAAAGGGCTCTCAAAGCAAGGTCTAGAGCTTGTGAAAGAACAATAGCCCAGCCTGCATAGTAAGCAACAGTCATGAATCGTAAAAGCATATAATTTTTATGTTTAAAAATCCTAATATGTTAATTCTAGATGTGAATAGTGATCATTTGATTCTCCTTCAACCACCAGTTTGACTATACAAATATACAAATATACCAATTAAAAATATACAAGTTAAGTATTCTTTCTGGTCAGACAATTCTTAAGCTACCAATAAAGTGTTGAAAATGTATTATACCCAGATCTTTGTTTCAATCTATAGCTATATCTATAGTGGTAAATCTTACGAAGCTATAAAATTAGTACAAGTATTAGTCACTTTCCTATCACTGCGACAAACTACTGGACACCTTCAGTTTACTTTAATTTACAGTTTTCGGAGGATTCAGTCCATGGTTGGTTCACTTTAAAACAGAAGCATCATTGTGGAAAGGCCTTCGAGAGGTAAGCTGCTCAACCCATGGAGGCCAAGAAGTAAGGAGTGCACAGACAAGTTGGGGACAGGAATACACTCTACCAAATCATGCCCCCAGTGACCCACCTCTAATCAGGCCCCATCTCCTAATAGCACATTCAGCTATGAACTTATCAGTAGATTAATCCACTGATGAGTAGAGTGCCCCCATGATCCAATCACTTCCTCAGAGCCCTGCCTTTGAACATGAGACTTTTGGGGAACATTTTAGATTTAAATTATAACAACACATGTGCTTCATTTTAAGAAAAAACTTTCCTCACCAAAGTTATCCCTCAGAAAAGATACAATTGATTTTTATTTGACACCTTTTCAAATCTCTTATATTACGGGGTGTTCTTTCAATTATTGTTTGAACTAAGAAATAATATTTGGAGATGACAGCTTGTAACACTTTCAATCAATGCCATTTATGCTTGCTTGTCAATATCATGATATACTTAATGAAAAGATTTCACAGAAGTTTAAGTAGGTGTGGTTATTTATTCCTGTGCTTATGCTTTTACACATAGAAGTATAGAAGTGTTTATGTATTTATAGATTTAAAAATACCCATGTAAAAAGCAATGAGATAAGTAATTATGTTATGAAAAGTAAAAATGAATACTGTAGTAGTTTTTGAACTTCACCATGCATCAGAAGCATCCAAAGGACTTGTTAAAATGCAAATTACTTTGCCCTACCCTTAAATTTTCTGATTCATAGTTCACATGTGAGACCTGGAATTTTTGAAATTTTCAGATGATGTTGATGCTTTAGTCCCAGCCTTTGATGACCACTGGTGTAGTGGATAAATGTAAATAATCATCATAATAAAAGGTATTATTCTCATATGTTGTAAATGCATTTTTACGGCTTAGAATAAGTTTGCAGTAATGGCTTCTCTGAGAATTAGGAGATAAAGGAAGACTAGAAAATTATCAAGAGACTCCAAAACTGGCTCTGGTGATCACAAAGATACTGATACACAAAGTATTTCAAAAGCACTTCAGGGCTGGTGAGATAGCTCAGCAGCATAAGTGCCTGCCTGGCAAGCACGAGGTCCTGAGGTTGACTCCCAGTACCTACAAAAAAAAAAAGCAGCAAATTTTTTCATGAAATTTGAGAGCAGGAACAAAGTGGAGTTTTATGTATTTTGTCATGAAAAGGATGCAGCATTTCCAAATTATTTAAGTCAACATTGTAAGTAGACATTGAGTATTTTATCTGTATGTTTTTTGTGGATACTGGGGGTTCACTTCAGGACCTCACACACCAGCAGGCGCCCGTGCCACTGAGCGATATCACTGGCCCTTTTTTCATATGTGGGTACTGGGAGTTGTGTACTCCTTATGAAAAGCTAATGCCTGATGATCTGAGGTGGAGCTGAGGCAGTGATGCTAGTATTAGGAAGTGGCTGTAAATACAGATTAAAATTATCAGAGAGGTTTGACTGCAGAGACCATAAGGAATCAATTACTTGCAGACTCATATCAAAACCCTGTCTGCAAGTGGCAAGAGACAAGTAAGCTGCATCTGGTGGCAGGCTTTGTTGTGGCAAGTGAGTTGTTGTACTTCAATTGTATACTTGCATCTTATGGCAAGCTTTAAGTCAGAACCTGACTCTGATTTTAGTTTATCCACGGCATGTCTATTAATGCATTTGCCACTTCCATATGCACCTCTCTCCCACACTGCACACTCATCTCAGTCACAGTTTTGGTAAGCTCACGAGCTACCCCTAGACAAAATAAGTACAAAATAAATGGGAGCGTCTTTGAAATGGGGGAAAGACCCAATGATGTGACAGCAAAAAGGACTCTAAGATGGCCAATGAAAAGAAAGTTACATTTAAAAGAAAATGCCATGAGACCTACTTAAAATATCAGTGTGTTGCAACAGATGACTCACATTCTCCAAATCTGTTTTGCATAATATGTGCTCACCTGGTTTCCAATGAAGCCGTGAAACCTTCCAAACTGCTTCACCAGTTGGAGACCATTCACCCGGTATTAAATGATGAGGCTTTGGAGTTTTTCAAAAGAAAAAAGTGAACCTGAAGAACAGAAGCAATTATTGAAGTTCTCCACTTTATAAAATGTGTTTGTACTGAAAACATCATTCTTAGTGGCTAAATACATTGCTAAAGCTAAGAAGACCTTCAAGATGCCTGGTGCTAAGGTAGGAAGTGTTCCTCTTTGACTAGTACAATAACTAGAAGAATTGATGAAATAGTAGAAGATACTGAGGTGCAACTGTTAGAGATGATTATCGAGTCACTGTGGTATGCAACCCAGGTAGTTGAGTCTTCCAATACTGACAAAAAGGCAAGGATGTTTGTTTTTGTGTGATATGATTTAAGGAGGATGTGAGTAAGGCTACATTATATGCACATCTGTTGTCAACATTACATCTGTATTTCTATTCAAGTCTTTTAATGATTACAAATCAGGAAATTTGAATGGGTCGTTTTGGGGTGGTGTATGCATGGATGGAGTGGCTGGTTTCATTACTCACATCAAAGAGGTTGCTTCTTAATGTGAGTCTACACAGTATTTCATTCACAGGGAAATACTGGTTAGCAAAAAAAAAAAAAATGTTACCCGAACTTAACATTTTTAAAGATGTGATTAGAATTGTAAAGCACATTAAAGTACATGCTCTTAACTCATATCTGTTTATGGAGCTCTGTGAGGAGATGCAGAGCACACACATCGTATCTTATAACCAAAAGTGAGATGATTTTTAAAGATAGATTATTGGCCAGAATTTTTGAATTATGAGATCCATTCCAGATACATTTTTAGAAAAAGAGTTGGTACTGGCAGCACATTTCAGTGCCACAGAATGAGTTGCAAAACTTGCTTACTCATATAACATACTCAACCTGATCAGTAAACTCAATTTGTCACTTCAGGGGAGAATGATAACTGTGTTCCAATTGGCATATAGAGTGGCTCCATTCAAGGCCAAAGTGGAATTATCAGAGTGATGAAAGAACATTGGGATATTTGACATGTCTCAAACATTAGCAGAAATTTTGAAAGAGACAGCCAGGGACTTCTTCCTCCTGACTAATAAATGATCACATACTTTAGCATTCAACAAATTTGAGCATTATTTCCCAACCACAAAATTGGGAAGGAATGAATCCACAGTCTTTTTGTAAATAAGCCAGATGAAGTGACTTTGTGCTGGAAGAGGATCAACTGCTTGATATAAAAAAAAAAATGGTAGTCTTGAAATATGTTTGAGAAAACTTCAGCTCTCCGTATGTTCTGGGTTAAAGGCAAGACAGAATATCCTGAGATTTCTACAGAAGCCCTGAAGTGTCTGCTTCCATTTCCACCATCCTATCTTTGTGAAGCAGGGTTTTCTGCAGTGACATCAACCAAAATGAGATTATAGAGTAGACATAAGCAACACAATTCAGTGCCTCTCATCACCACACAGTTGGGGCTGTCTAGTTGAAGGAAAACAAGATCAAATTTTCCACTGCTTCTCCCTTATGGTGAGCTGCATAATTATTTTATTACATGTTATAGTGAGGGGAAGGGAATAAAAACAATTGAGACATGCTATGTACTCCCCATGAGGAAAGTAATCATTATGCACTGTAAACAAATACTGACAAAAATAAACACAGAAAAAATAATGATTCATGACTGCAAAATACAGAAATGAAGTGCACATTAAGTGTAATGCACTTAAATCATCCTAAAACCACCCCCCCCACTCTAGTAATGGGAAAATTTTCTTCCATAAAACCAGTCCCTGTTGTCAAAAAGATTGGGGACTGCTTACTTATGTCACCTAGATTTGTGTAAGTACACTCATGTTTGCACAATGAGGAAGTCACAAAAAAAAACAAAACAAAACACTTCTCAGATTGTGGCCTCATCATTAAGTGATGTATGACAGTGTTTTTATCTGTATAAAGGACCACATAGGAGTATACTGGTTTAAAACAGTTAAAATTCTAGGAAAAGCCACTGAAATTTTCTACAGGGAAGGTTTTCTACATGATTTTGTATGTTGTTTACTGTGTTGGTTACTTTTTTCTTGTTGCTGAGACAAAATACCCAATGCCCCAAATTAAGGAAGTAAAGATTTATTTAGCTCACAGTATGTGGAGGTTTCAGTCCATAATCAGCTGGCTCCAAGGCAGGGTGGTGTGGCGCAGGGGCAACTGTTCATGCCGTGGGGAGACAGCAAAAGCAACAAGAGCAAAAAGGGGAGGAGGAGCTGGAGAGAGCAAGCCTCTTTCCCTCCCTTATATTGTATGCAGGCTGCCTGCCCCAGGGTGGGTGTACACTCACGCCCATAATCCCAGCACTAGACAACCAATCAGTCACAAACTCTAGAAGCCTGCCCCTTTGACTGCATAAGGTTTTGGGGGGACATCTAGACACAAACAATAACATACACCTTTTGATTAAATATTTTATGATAAATTGTATTACTTTTGAATGGAAGCAATTTTTGAAGTAGCGATAAGACTTACTCAAATAGAAGTAAAGGCAACCAGCTTCTAAAACTAAATATATTAAAAACTAGAAATTCTTCTCAACTTTTAAATGTATAAAGATTAATAGAAAATTGTGTACTGGTTGTGTATGTGTGGGCGGCTTGTTAAAGAATTTACCCCCAAATGCAGACTACATCATTTAGCAAAGGGGAAAAGCACATCTCAATACCATCTGGTTATAGCATATGTCCTGCCCGAGACGGAAGACAATCCAGATAAATTCACTGCTGGGCAAAGAAGAAATGAAAGTTTTCCTCAGCTGCTTTGTGGTACATGTTGCCCAATCCTTGAAAACAGGCATAGAGAGAAAGATTAGATATGAGAAATGAGTTTTGTTTTCTAAAAGAATTAAATTTAGTTTTAACTGGTATATTAAAACTTAAAATTATACATATTGAAATACGAAAAGCAGGAGTTTTAAATTCTGTGCTGGAAAACTCCCTGTAATTGTATGCAACATTTTCATTTTTGCATATGGAAATTTGTCACAGAGATTTAATTATATGTTAAAAAGTTTGATGATGCAAGGAATTCCTTTACTAATTTGCCTCAAGACTCTGTCCAGAAACATTATTACATTTAATTTTGATTCTCCTCTTAAAGAATATTTCTGGTAGTAAATCTTAATCATGGTCTTTAGATAATTTTCTCTATTTTTCTTGTTTCTAATTTGTACAAAGGTCAGAATAACATTTTTTGGTTTAATTTTTATAGCTCTTCTTGGTCTGTTTTTTTTTTATTTTAGAGAAAAAAATCAATAAAAACAATGGTTCAAAATTTCAAAACAAGGTTGTAGGAGAGTGACAATCAGTATATTGTACATTGTTATCTTCAAAGTATTTGCTCATATTACAAGATATATGCATGAAAAATCAATCAAACAATATAGGCACAAACCTTTATTTCAATGAATGAATAGCAATTGGTAGTATAACTATCTTAACTATCTTGTATATATATATTTTTTATTTTTTCCTTTTCGTTTCCTTCTTTTCTCCTTTCCCCCATCCCAGTTTCTCTTTCCTTTTAAACAGTTTCTTCCCATTTCACAATACCTATTGTACATTTTGGATCTTACTTACTCTTTCAATTTCTTGCACTTGCAGTTTCTTGCACTGTCTTTCAGGGAGACAATACGATGTTTACACATGTGAGTCTGATTTATTTCATTTATGAGTATGGTCTCAAGTTGCATCCATTTCCCTATAAAAGCCTTGAGTTTGTCCTGCTTTATAGCTGAGTAATACTCTATTGTATAAAAATACCACATCCTTTTTATCCATTCCTCAGTTGACGGCGTTTGGGTTGTTTCCAATATTTAGCTATTACAAATTGTGTTTCTATAAACATGGGTGCACATATATCACTGTGGCACTATGTTTTTAATTCTTCTGGGAAAATATCCAGAAGAGGAATAGGTGGGTCGAATGGGACCTGTTATCCTAGTTTTCTGAGGAATCTCCAGACTGATTTCCACAGTGGTTGCACCAGTCTATACTCCCACCAACAGTGGAGAAGGGTTCCTTTTTCCCCACAGCCCGCCAGCATTTGTTATTGGTTGATATCTTGATGATAGCCATTCTTACTGGGGTGAGATGGAATCTCAGTGTTGTTTTAATTTGCATTTCTCAAATGACCAATGGTGGTGAACATTTTTTCATACATTTATTTGCCATTTGTATTTCTTCATCTGAGAAGTGTGTATTCATCTCAGATGCCCATTTTTGGATGGGTTCTTTGAATTTGGGGGGGTCTGATTTTTTTCAATTCTTTATATGTTATAGATCGATGTCCTTTTTCTGAGGGACAGGTGGCTAAAGATTTTTCCCACTCTGTGGGTTATCTTTTCACTCTGTTGTTGATTTCTTTTGATGTGCAAAAGCTTTTTAATAAGATGATATCCCAGTTATTCATTTTTTGAAGTGTTTCCTGTGCAGTTTGGGTTTTGTTCATGAAATCTCTGCCTACCCCTATGTCTTCAAGATTTCTACCTACTTTCGTTTCCAGTAGATTTAGTGTTTCTGTTTTAATATTTAGATCTTTGATCCATTTTGACTTTAGTTTAGTGCATAGTGATAGAGATGGGTCTAGTTTTAGTCTTCAGCATGTAGAGACCCAGCTTTTCCAGCACCATTTATTAAAGAGGCTGTCTTCCTTCCAGTGAACATTTTTGGCACCATTGTCAAAGATAAGGTGGTTGAGTTTGTAGTTGTGTCTGCATCTTCTAATCTAGTCCACTGGTCCTCAGGTCTGTTTTATGGTAGTACCATACTGATTTTATCACAGTAGATTTGTAGTATAATTTCAAGTCAGGGATTGTGATGCATCCTGCCTTGCCTTTGTTGCCCAGGATTGCCATTGCTATTCTAGATCTCTTCCGCTTCCAGATGAATTTTAGGATTGTTTTCTCTAGTTCTGTTAGGTATGCTAATGGTATTTTGATCGGGATTGCATTGAATCTGTATAACAGTATTGGCAGCATGGCCATTTTCACTATGTTGATTCTGCCTATCCATGAGCAAGGGATATCTTTCCATTTTCTGATATCTTCTTTGATCTCCCTTTTCAGAGTACTGTAATTGTCAATATACCGATCCTTTACTTCCTTTGTTAGATTGATTCCTAAGTATATCATTTTTTTTTGGATACTATTGTGAAGGGTGTGGTTTCCCTAATTTCTCTCTTCATGAGTTTTTTGTTTGTGTACAGGAATGCTATTTATTTTTGAGTGTTGACTTTCTATCCAGTTACACTACTGAATTTGGTTATTAACTCTAGGAGTTTTTTGGTGGCATTTTTGGGGTCTTCTATGTAGTGTATCATGTCATCTGCAAATAATAATAGTTTAACTTCTTCCTTTCCTATCCTTATTCCTTTTATTTCTTTCTCTTGTCTAATTGCTCTGGCTAATGTTTCCAGAACTATATTGAATAAGAGTGGTGATAGTGGACATCCTTGTCTTGTTCCTGATTTTAGAGTGAAAGCTTTCATTTTTTGTCCATTTAGTATGATGTTGGCTGTTGGTTTGTCATAGATGGCTTTTATCAGATTGAGGTAAAAAACATCTATTCTGATTTTCTGTAGAGTTTTTATCATGACCTAGTGCTGGACTTTATCAAAAGCCTTTTCTGCATCTATTGAGATGATCATATGAACTTGTCTTTGGCTCTGTTGATATGATGTATTACCTTTATTGATTTGTGTATGTTGAACCATCCCTGCATTCCTGGGATGAATCCCACTTGGTCATGGTGTATAATCTTCTTGACGATTTGTTGCATTCTGTTTGCTAGTATCTTTTTGAGGATTTTTGCATCCATGTTCATTAGGGAGCTTGGCCTATAGTTCTCTTTTCTGGTTGGGTCTTTCTCTGGTTTTGCTATCAGGGTAATACTTGCCTCCAGGAATGAGTTAGGGAGTGATGCTTCCCTTTCAATTTCATTAAAGAGTTTGAGGATTATTGGCATTAAATCTCTAAATTTCTTGTAGAATTCAGCTGTGAATCATCAGGATGTGGGCTTTTCTTTGTTGGTAAGTTGTTAATTACATTTTTAATCTCATTCATTGATAGCCAGAATTTTTATATCTTCTTGATTCAGGTTTTGTAATTCATATGTATCTAGGTATCTGTCCATTTCTTCTATGTTTTCCATCCTATGAGAGTAGTTTTTCAAAGTCGGTATTGATCTTCTGAATTTTCACAGGATCTGTAGTAATTTCACCCTTTTCATTCCTTAATACATGAATTTGAGTCTTTTCTTTCCTTTTTTAATAAGGTTGGCTAAGTGTTTATCAATTTTATTTATTCTTTCAAAGTCTAACTCTTCATTTATTCTTTGTTTTGTTTTCTTGGTGTCCATTATGTCAATTTCTGCTGTGATCTTTATAATTTCCTCCTTTTTATGGGCTGTGGGTTTTTCTTGTTCTTCTTTTTCTAGAAGCTTGAGGTGTAGTATTAGGTTGTTTATTTGTACTCATCCTGTTTTCCTGATGTGCTAATTCACCATTATAAATTTCCCTCTGAGGACTGCTTTCATTGCGTCCCATAAGTTCTGGTATGTTGTATATGCTTTCTTGTTTAGTTGTAGATATTGTTTACTTTCTTCTTTAATTTTATTTGTGACCCAATGGTTGTTTAGGAGGGTATTATTTAATTTCCATGTGGTAATGGAGTTTTTGAGGTTTCTTTTGCCATTAATTTCCAATTTCATTGCACTATGGTTAGATAATATGCATGGGATGATTTCAATTCCTTTGCATTTATTTAAGCATGTTCTATGGGCTAGTATATGATCTATTTTAGACAATGTCCCAAGTGCAGCTGAGAAGAATGTGTATTCTGATGATGTTGGGTAGAACACTCTGAAGACATCTACTAAGTCCATTTGTTCACAGGTTTGGTTCAATTCTGATATGTCTTTGCTGATTTTTTGTCTAGTTGATCTATCTCTTTGTGACAATGGGATATTAAGGCCTGCTGCTATAATTGTGTTATTGCTCATTTGATTTTTCATATCTATTCATATATATTGTCTTATATAGTTGGGTTCTCTCATATTTGGTGCATACATATTTATGATTGTTATCTCTTCCTTTTGAATTTTCCCCTAGCAAGTATGTAGTGACCTTCTTTATCTCTTTTGATCATTTTTGGTTTGAAGTTCACATTGTCTGCAAACAGAATAGCTAGCCCTGCTTTTTCTGGGTTCCTGTTGCATGAAAGATTGTTTTCTGTCTTTTGACTTTCAGTCTATGAATTTCTTTTAGAGTTAAATGTGGTTCTTGTATACAGCATATTGTTGGATCTTGTTTCTTGATTTATTCTGCCTGTCTGTTTCTTTTGGTTGGTGAATTAAGGCCATTTACATTGATAGTTATGACTGATATGTATTGGCTTATCTTTGTCATGATATTTTCCTGCTGTTGGTTCCCTGATTTTCCACTCTGTTTAATTGCTTGCCCTGCCTGGTGGTTTATTTCCATTATTGTTCTTGGAATTGTGGTCATTTTTGTCTCTGTCTAGAATATCTTTCAGTACACTTTGTAATATTGGTTTGGCAGTCACGAATTTCTTCAGTTGTTCTTTGTCATGGAAATATCTTATTTCTCCATTAATTTTGAAAGATAGTTTTGCATAGTACATCAATTGTGGTTGGAAGTTCTTTTCTTTCAGGACTTGAAATACTTCATTTCAAGCTCTTCTTGACTTGTGGTTTTGTATTGAGAAGTCTGCTGTGATTCTGATGGGCTTTCCTTTATAGGTGATCTGTTTCTTTTCTCTAACAGCTTTTAGTATTCTGCTCTTTTGCTGAACTTCTAGAATCTTGATTATTATATATCTTGGTGTAGTTTTATTTTGGCTATGGTTGTTTGGAGTTCTATATGCTTCATTTATTTGTATGTCAAATGCTTTATCCATGCCTGGAAAATTTTCTGCCATTATTTCTGTGAAGAGTTTTTTTTTTTTTTTTTTTTTTTATGACATTTGTGCTATCTCCAGCTTTCTCATTGACCTCAATCAATCTTATGTTATTCTTCTTTACATCATCTTGTACCTATTGGATTGATTTTTCATGGTCTCTTGCTATTTTTAAAATATCTTTCTTCTCATGATCCCTAGCTGCAATTCTGTCTTTGAGATCTGATATTCTATCCTCTCTTTCATTCATTCTGTTGCATATATTTTCAATGGAGGTTTCTTGGATTTCTGTTTGGATCTGTTTCATGGATTGCATTTCTTTCCTATGTTGGGCATTTTTTGTTTTCATCATTTTTCTAAGCTCATTTATTCTTTTATCTGTGTCTTCTCTAATATCTTTGATTTTAAGCCTCATTTCTTTTTTTACCTGAGAGATTATTTTCTCTACAGCCTTTTCCACTTGTTTTTTCACTTCTTTTGTTATCATTTCAGAAATTTCCAATGTTTGGCTTCCAATTTCATGTATCTCATTGTGTTCCAGGCTTGTCCTGGGTGGGCTGGGGTTCTGGGGTTGCATTTTGCTTCTGCATCTTGTCATTTTCTATTTTTCTTTTTTATTTTATTTTGTTTTCTATGTTGATACTTAAACATTTATGATAGCTTTATCACTAACATTGAGGCTTCCCTAGGAGATGTTTGTTCTTCAGGGATGTCCTCTAGTTGTACGTAGTTCTTCATAGCTATCCCAAGAACCTACCTTCCCAATTTGTAAAGGATGCAAAGTTACTATTTGGCTCAGCACCCAATCCTTTGGTACTAGGTTATGGTGGTGATTATGACCCCACAGAATCACAGCATTATCATACAAGGGAGAAAAACTGATTATAACATGTATGACATCCTGGGTAAAGTAGTACAGTTAGTAGTACAATAGTTTCAAGTACAACTTAACTATTGACGAACTATGGTAACCATTAACCTGCTACCTCCAACCACAGGAGCAAACCCTAAAGTTATGTAAAAAAATCAAACATATGCCGTGCACTTGTATACAGTGATTTTCCCCTTACTGGAGTGATTTTACCCTTTTGTGTGGGGGGGCAGGGAGGTTAAGATGGATAGGGGACAGGCTAAAGTGATGAATGAGGTCAAATATAGTAGAATCAAGGCTGGAGATCAAAGGATGATCACCCTAGTTTTGGGAAACTGGAGGACACAGAAGGGAAAGAATGAAATAGAGTGTGAAGAAGTAATCGGAAAGGGCAGAGACAATGTTTACTCACTTGAAAGTTTAAATTCAAGAAGTAGTTGAGGAAAGAGAGAGAGGGTCAGTAGAAAAAAATGAAAAAGAAAGGTAAGAAACCTAAACAGTGAAAAAAAGAAGAAAAAAAAAGAATGAAAAAGAAAAGAAGTAAGAAAAAAGAGTCCAAAGCAAGAGAGGAGAGGGAAAAAAACCCAAATAAAAAAATAACCACAGAATATAAAACAAACCAAGATGACATGCAACCAGACTGGAAAGGGATAGCCAATCAGACAAACAAGGGAGAATAAAAGTAGTAAAATACCTCTGATCTTACAGTTCTGTGATAGTGTCCATGTTAGATTTCAGAAATGTGCTGGGTTTGGAGCTGATTTTGGCCTCTGGATGTGGGGCTGGGAGGGGTCTTCTGGTGGTGGAGTTCTCCAGAGCCCAACTGCAGGCTCCTCGCTGCTGCTTCAGATGCTTCCACATTGCTGGGCTCGCTGATTACTCCACGCGCCCGGGACCAGCTGTCCTGGGTCTGCGGTTCCCCTCAGTCCACCCAACAAAAGCGTGTGTGTGCTCCTGCGCCCAGGACCAGCCTGTCCTGGGTGTCGGGTTCCGGTGGTTCCGGCCACCGGTCTGTTTTCTTCTACTCTTTCTTCCTTTGTTCTTAGTTTTATAATTTACAATAATAATTTTAGTATGTATTTGTCAACATGTTTAAGCTCCAAATTATTTTTGGACGTAGTTCCAATAAAGACAATAAAACGGTCTGCAAACGTTGCTCTTGTTTCTGACCAAGGCTGCAGCATTGGAACAAAACGCAGCATTATTATTACTTGTTTGTTTGTTCATGTAAACGTATGTTTAGAACTGTATTTTTGTCAAAATTTTTCCCTTCTCTTTTTACTCCCCAGTTAACTGAGGTTTTTACAGATTTCAGAGCAGTTCAACTCCAACGTGCTTGAGTGCTTAGAGTCCCCTCTGGTGCTTCGTTGAACAAGGGAATTACAAGGAAAGGAAACGCAGAAACTGAACTTGGGGCTCATCCCATGCCTTCCAGCATCTTGTACAGAAACCCTGACTCACGTCTTTTCACCCCCAAATATCGTCTTTGGTAGCAATTGAATCTGCCACTCCAAAATAAGTTACTTGCATGTATTCCAAATAATCTCACTTACTTTCAACTGTTCATGTAGATTATATAAGGTTTCTTATCCCCAAGCTTGAAAAATTATTTCCCAGTAGACAAGAGGCGGCCGCCCATCCTTGAAATCGTGGTGTTATTTTAGGTAAGACAGCACAGGAGCTCTTTGCCCAAGTCCGATCTGACTCCACGGCAGCTGCGAGCGGAGGGAGGTGGGGATGGCTTGCGCAGGTACAGTGATCTGGAAATCGTCAACCGCAGGCAGCAACAAGCAGAGACCAGAGACTGCGGAGCCCCAACGTCCGTTCAGGTGACGGAATCCTCCGCAGGGATTCGGCCTTGGTTTACTGAGATGGGCTCTATTGCTGCCGAGACCCCCCTTCCTGAAGGGCAATGCAAAAGGGCCACCATTTACGTGGAGTTTTTCTTTCTCTTTTGCAGTTAGGAAACCTCTGCCACAGCTGACCCACCCATGGGCATTATTAACGGGTCTCATGAAGGGTCGGTTTTGTTATGCAGCACGCAGACTGCTATTCTCAGCTTTGTTTTCCAAGGTGTGTGTGCTTTCGGTCATTTCAAGGGAAACTAAACAATTTAGTTTGAACAAAGCTTTGTGTGTTGGCATGCTTCTGTGTGACGTCCTTGTCGCCAGGCCTGCAGGTGGCAGTGAGTCGGGCCCGCTGGAGGTTTCGCTCTGGAGGGATGCGCGTTGCTCATCTCTGTCTGGCAGGGCTGCCCCTAGCCCGGCCGGCCAATGTGACACCCAGGTGTCCTCGCTGTCCCTGACGGTGGGAAGCACTGTGTCTGCAGTGGCAGCTTCCTGTGCACTGGCTGGCCCTGGGACGTCCTCGCTGTCCCATGAGTCTGTCGCCCCGGGCCCGCACCTCTGTGACAGTGGCACCAGGGCAACCCCCCCAGCAGTTCTGCTGCGTCCGCCTCGTGCCCTGGTCTCCTTATCACAGTAGTTGTGCATTCAGCTTAAGTACTCATTATTTCTACACTGAAAGAAGATTTTGACGAAGTAAAAAAACAACAGCAATAACCTTCATATCTGTGGAGCAGCTAACTTGTACACGACTCCCTGCCTCCGCTCATGACCAGCCAATGTAAAAACAACTAACATGTAAATACTTTTTTTCATTTTACACAGTTGTATTAAGCCTGTATACGATGGCTTCTTTTTCTAAAACTTTTCTTACTTGGTGGCTGTCTTGTTTTCTGGGTTGTTTTTAATGGAGAAAGAAAAATGCTCGTCTGACATCGACATTTTTTCAGTTAAAAGAAAAAACCATTTCCAACCTTACACGCTCCAGAGCTCCTGTTCCTCATGTCCTCTGCTGCTGCTAATGACAACGCTGCTACTTGAGAGCTATTTTTATGTATTAATGTATGCTTTCTTGTTTATAAGTGCCTGATTTTAAAAAGGAAAAAAGAAAAAAACAATGCATAAACGTTGATTGTGGTAGGCATGGATGAGGATCACAACTTTGAAAATTGCTTTAAATTTTTACTTCATGACTTTTCTATTTAAGTAGAAGATGGAGAAAAGTCAATAAATATTTACATTTCTCTTGCAACTAATAAGAAACAATTTACTGTATGGAATATGCTATTGGCTATGCTGATAGTTATTAAAGACCAATAAATTGGAAAGTTATAGAGATCATTTGGTGTTCTTTTCCTATTGTACACCTCTATTCTTAATCTATGAAAGAGTGACAAGACTCATCTCTAGTCACATAGTAGCTACTGTTTGAAATGGGGGTTGTAGTTCTAGAAGCTGCAATTAAGCAAGGTACAAGTTTTTTTTTTTGTGGGTACAGGGGGGGCGACCTCAGGACCTCACGCGCCAACAGGCACCCGCGCTGCTGAGCGTTATCACCGGCCCCTTTTTTGTATGTGGGTTCCGGGAGTCGAACTCGGGCCCTCGCGTTTGCAAGGCAGGCGCTTAAGCGGCTGAGCCATCTCACTGGCCCAAGCAAGGTACAAGTTTGCATTCAAGTCTCAAAAACTCTGTTGGATTTCTATGCAATTAAGAGCAAATCTTTTGTCTTCAGAATCTCAATTGCTTATAAAATTAAATTTATTTATGAACTAGATAGCCATTAATGATCTAATTATAAATATGATTGGACTAAGGCAGTCCTTTACTTCATGGGTGGCATGCTCCCATATTTTGGCAAATCTAAGATTCTGGTTTTCCCACATTTTGCATCTTTGAAATTAAGAAGTGGCATACAGTGATGTATTTCATACTTTAATGATATAGATCAAATATAGAAAATTTGAATTTTTAATGATGTATAAAATGATGTACTCTAAAATTGACAGTTGAGCTGGTGATATAGTTCAGCGGTATAAGCACCTCCCTGGCAAGCGCGAGGTCCTGAGTTTGACTCCCGGAACCCACATACGAAAAAAGGGCCAGTGATATCGCTCAGCGGCACGGGCGCCTGCTGGCGCGCGAGGTCCTGAGGTCGATCCCCGGTACCCACACACACACACACACAAATAAATAAATAAATAAATAAATAAATAAATAAATAAATAAAAATAAAAATAAAATAAAATAAAATTGACAGTTAAGTAGAACCAAAAAATACAGTATAATGGAACCTGCCATTCAGAGTAGCACATTATTAGTAAAGTATTATCCACTATATGGAAGTGTTTGAAGCCTTACTCCTTTGCCATACTGCTTTGTGTTATTTCATTTCTTTGGACCCTAATTTCTTAAACATTAAGCAGTTAATCATTTGAAAAAATGATTTCAAATATTCTTTCTAGTATTAGCATTATATCAATTCAGGGGTTAATGATGATGATTGCCATAGCTGATTGTTATGGTTCGCATCCAAATGTCCCCACAGAGCCGCATGGGTGGGACGTTTGGCCCGTAATTGGATAATGGGGCATGATAGTCATCAGTGGATTAGTCCACTCATGAGCTTATAGCTAAATGTAATGTTGGAGATAAGGTCTGGTCGGAGGAAGTGGGTCACTGTGGGCAAGGCCTGCAATGGTCTATCTTTCTTTCTCCTCCTTTAATGTCACTCACATCCCACTGCTGTGTCATGAGATGCTTCTTCTCTGCCATATCCATCTGCTATGCCTCCCTGCCTTTTATTTTATTTTATTTATTTATTTATTGGTACGGGGAATCAAACTCCAGATCTTGTGCTTGCCAGGCAGGTGCTGTGCCACTGAGCTGTATCCCCGCCCTCCCTGCCTTTCAGATACCTGCCAATGGACTGAATCCTCTACAGTCTGTGAGCTAAAGTAAACCTTTCCTCCCGTGATTGTTGGTGTTAGGTGTTTTGTCTCAACAAGGGAAGTAACTAAGACACTGCCTGTAGAAATAGAAGATACACCAGCGAACTGGTGAATAGAAAACACAAAATCACCATTCTCCATTAGTCAATCTTCTTTACCTAATTTTAGAATTTATAGGAGGTACTTTATAGTTTTTATGGGTTACTGGCTATTTATGCTACTAAAGAGGAATGGTTTCTACCTACAAATTCACTCAAAGATGGCACCAAAAAAGTGTGGTCACCTCAGTGTAGTAAAAATAAAATATCACTGCAGACTAATTTACATTTCATGTGCTAAGTGCATGTGCTATCATTTGAATTATGATGTCTCCTCTAAAATTCATGTTGACACTTAATCCTTGTGACCATTAATCCTAATATGTCAATTTCATTGGATTAAGAAACACCTAGCAGATCAGTGAAGCACATTTCTTGGTGTATCTGGATGGTTACTGTATATAGTCCCTTGCCCATTTCTCTCTGGCACTTTTCCTCTGGCTGTCATAAACTTCTGTCATGATGTTTCTACTGGAAATAACTGTCTACAGACTGAATCCCCCACAGTGAGCTAAATTAGAACTTCCCTCCTTCAAGTTGTGAGTGTTGAGTATTGTGTCCAGCAAGGGGAAGGATCACTAGTACACAAAATTGGTGGAGTCATTTGCTGTGGCTGTGCCTGACCATGCAGTTTAGAAGTTGTTAGAAGAGTTTTGGGGTGGAATTTGGACACATCTTGAGATGAGGGCTAGAGAAGCCCTAGAATGCTGTAAACGTAGCTTGGTAGGAGATTCTGGTCAGAGCTTGGAAGATGAGGTTGCTGATAGAAATGTAGATGGTAATGGCTACCCTGAAATGGGTTTATTTGGGGACAAGAGTTCTATTGACATTGGCCTTGAGTGCATGTGTATTACACTCTAGGAGAAAATTTTTCTACATTTTGCTCATGTCCTGAGATTTTGCAGGAGTTCACAATTAAGTGAGGTGGATTAATTAATCTAGCAGAGAAAATTTCAAGACAGCATAACATTAAGGCTGAGACATGGTTACTGGTGACTACATTTAGCTAGATTTATAGAGAAAACCAAGGGCAAAAGACAGAGCAGAAAAATGTGGAGTATTTAAATTTTGACCCAGAAGAAACCATGTCTAAAATTGGAGCCAAAAGAGGTGTGGCTGCTAAAGAGATTAGCACCATTAAAAAGAAACCAAATACTTTGTACAAGGGCAAGAAGAAAGATATCTCGAAGGCATTTCAGAAATCAGCAACATTGCCGGTGAGATGGCTCAGCGGCGTGTGCGCCTGCCTGGCAAGCACGAAGGCCCAAGTTCGACTCCCAGAACCCACATACGAAAAAAGGGCCGGTGATATCGCTCAGTGGCATAGGCGCCTGCTGGCATGCAAGGTCCTGAGATCGACCCCCGGTACCCACAAAAAAAAAAAAAAAAAAAAAGACAAATCAGCAACATCCCACCCAGGGCAGGCTCAACAGTGCAACTATGGCAACCTTATATTTGAGTTCCTAGGACCACTGCTTGAGAAAGACAATGATTCAGGCACTCAGAACTCTATAGCCATGGTCCAAGGGGGCCTGGCTGCTGCTCCCACTGACAGCAGACTTTGGCATTGTCTATGAGATAATGGTTTTACTGGCATGCAGAATACAAGATTTGTGGGGACAGAGAGGTTTCTATCCAGATTTCAAAGGAAGGCTTCCCAAAGGAAGGCTCAATAGTTTTAGCAAGGAAAATGGCAGGTCCCAAGTGAATCCAGTCTGTGAGAGGACTTGTGGGCTGCAACTGGCAAGGCCTTGGGAGTGGGGCCACCCACACCTTTTTGAATTTACATTTAACCACATTTTATCCCAGATTCTGGACATGGAGGTACAAGGTTTATTGTTCATCCTAATGGTTTTTGGTCTCGCTTTGGTCTGATTTTTTTCTATCCCCCTATTTCTCCATTTTGGAATGGGAATATTTACCTTATGCCATTGTACCTTGGGATTATGTAACTTATTTGCAATTTTTACAGAGGTTCATACCTAAAAGTTTGCCTTGAGTGTAAGGAGACATTGGGACTTGGACTTTTGAAAAATACTGAAACTATTGAGCCCTTGGGAAGGAATTTTTGTGTTCTGGTTGTATGCAGGATAGTTGTATTATTTTAGGTGGAATTATTAATTTGCTGTTGTCTTTATTTGAAGATTATGATTTGAGGAGATATGTTAGGGTGAGAAATTGACAAGGACTAGACTGTGACAGATATATCAACTTTATTAGATTAAGAAATGTTTAGCTGATTAGTGGAACATACACCTACTTGTATCTGGGTGGGTCATTGAGGTGCAACCTTGGTCCCTTGCCTATTATTGTCCCTACTCTTTCCCTGCTGCTTCCTAGCTATCAAGAACTGAGTAGCTTTGTTCTGCTATGCCTTTCCATCGTTATGTTTCTGCCTTAGAGGTAGGTGACTATGGATGGAATCTCCCCATGCTGTGAGCTAAATTAAACCTTTCCTCCTTAAGTTGTCAGTATTGATTATTGTGTCCAGCAAGAGGCAAACTGGCCAATATGGTCCTGATATTAAGAGGTGTGGCCTTCGGGAGGTGATTAAGTCATGACTGTTTCATCCTTATGAATGGGATTAGCACTCTTATAAAAGGACTCAAGATTGAAGGGAAGGCTCTTTTCCCCTTCTGTGTTTTCTACTATGTAAGGACACAGTTTTAATCCTTTCCAGAGGACAGAACAGAAAGGCAACATCTTGGAAGCAGAGAATAGCCCTCACCAGACATGCAACTGACTGGCACCTCCATAACTGTGAGAAATAAATTTCTGATCTAATATAAATTAGCCAGTTTAAGGTATTTTGCTACAGCAGTATGAGTGGACTAAGGCAGCATATATGTTCAAGCATATATTAAGTATTATAAAAAATTAGTTTAAATAGCAGACCTCTCTTCTTCAATATATTCTTAGTTTTCATTATTCCATGTTTTCAACTTGTGTGAGTTAATATAATGTTGGTTAGATTCTTGATTACTCTTTGGAACTATATCTGGCTTTAAGATGTAAAAACAATAACTTTAATATTCCCAAAGAAACTGCTGAAATATGCTGTGTATGTAGGATCAAGGCTATCTTTTTCCTTCATCTACCACTTGTCATCAATCTTTTGCAAGTAGTAAGTGAAAATGGAAGCTATCATCCAGACCCCGGCATTTGCTTTGGAGCCTTCAGGCAGCACATTTCTGTTGACTTCTCTTAAGCACTAAGCTTCATCCTGTCCTTTCTTGATAACCAGAACTTGACTTTATCTGCACCTGTCACTCAGGCCAGTACACAGATTTGCTCATTATTCTTGTCTTCCATTTCATTTAAAATGCTTAGCTATGATTATGGATGGCTTTCAAAAATGCTTCCTTCTGGTCATTGCTCTATGCCTTCCCATGCATAAAAATTTATAGGTATGAAGACCCTATGGCAACAGAAAGAGCTTGCATAAAATACTGAGGATGAAATCTGGTATTAATTCACCAGTGTAAGGTAACAGAGGAAAGCTAAAGTTTAGAGAAACCTCTGTGCCCTTGTACCTTGAAACTGAGAACAGTCTGTTAAGTAATGCATGTGCAGCAATAATTTGTACAGAAAGATTATGAAAAATGTGCCCTCTGAGTGTTTTGTTCTTATGATGAATGTAATCCAATCAAACCATTAACATGACTTAAATACAGCTGAATGTCATTTGTTGCCTGCCATAGTATTTTAAGAAAAATAATCATTATGAACCCTTGAAAAGGTCTTAATTGCTTTATAACCTATGACAGTGCTGGATGACTGGTAATAGCCATTTGGTTTTTGTAGAAATTATGAACTATGAAGGTCGAAATGTCATGTCTGCTTGAGGGCATAAAAATGTTTCTTCCATTTTTTGTTATATTCTTGTAATTATCTAGAAAAATTAAAAGAAGTGAGAACGTTTAATAGCCTAATGGCTTATTTCAGTCAGTGTGGTCTCTTGCACTATATCTCAGTTATGATGGGCCAAATAAAGTACTCTTGAATCTGTTATCTTCTGGGTCAAAATAGCTTTTATTGAAAAGCTACAAAGCTGTGCAATTGCTATTTGTAATTTTAAAATATATATTTAAATTTCAGACTATGGTATTTCATAAATTAGAGAAAACAACTATGAAAATCATAAAAATATGGAATATATAAATAGGCATTTACCATTGTATCATAAAATCAACTCTATAATTTAGTGAGTATAAAAGTAAGTTGATTTTCTTTATCATTCATTTATTCACTAATTGAATAAATATTTATGAATTTCTTTCTTTCTGTTTTTTTTTTTTTTTTTTTTTTTTTTTTTGTCTTTTTGAGGGAGGGTTTCACTATGCAGTTTATACTGGCCTTAAACTCACTTTGCAGCCCAGGCTGGCCTCAGACTGGCAGCAATCCTCCTTTACAGGCATGTGCCACCACTCCTGGCTTGAATTTCTATTTTGTTCAGGATGTTTGAATGTGTTTTATAGGGTATTTGTGATAATAATTTTGTTTTTTTAAAAACAGGGTTACCATTCACAAAACTATATTTGGCCTCTTATTTTCCCAAGAAGTTTCCATTCAGGTGGGGGAGGAGTAAAGGCAGATTAAGGTATTTTCTAGGTCTGATTATTTTGGTGAGCAATGAGCAGCAAGCAGCTGACAGAGGAGGATGCCTGTCTTCAGCATCATTCACTGTGGTCAGGGCCAGAGGATAAATATGATATTTAACTGAGAGAAGGTGAGATGACACCACAGCAGTTTTTCAAACGGAGCTGGATTAAAAGAGAGTAACTGACACATCAGGGCATGTATAGCCTGGGAGCCCTGACATGTTTTATGTTCCTAAGTAAGCTTATATTTTAGGTCTCGCACAATATTAGTCAATTTTGTCAAGCAAATAAAAGTTTAATTGTCATTATATTTAGCATTTTTTTCCTAATATACAACTGGCTCCAGATTTTAACTAGGTCCAAGCTAAGAAGAGTGTGTGTGTTGGGGTTTTGAGGAATGGCATGTCTGTTCCAGGCCTGCTAGTAGAGAAAAGAATTGACGCTATAATAGCTCTTTAAATTGTGAAATGTAATTCATCTTGTAATATACAACTTGGTAAAAAATAGGCTTCTCTATCAAGATAGAAAATAAAAACAAAGAAAACCCTAAGTTTTTGGCATCCCCAATGGGAGGTTTCCATCATACAGTTATAGTGGTTTATTTGCTCATAATGAATGTTCGCATTTCTTGGTATGCACATTGCTTAATTTTCTTGAGTCATATAATATTTTGGCCAAGGACTATTATGGTCTATGTCTTTGAAGGCATTATTTCAGTTATTTAAAATTGACCCTATAATAATAGAGTACCTGGAATGTTGTCTGGCATATTAGAAGCATTCAAATGTTTGTTTATTCAATGAGTGATGGTATCAGTTTTTTCTTTCTGGTGAACTCTCAGAAACTGTGATGACTCTCCTAAAGTCTTAAGTCCTTCTTTTTGCACTTTAATTTTCTCCACTTTCCTACTTGTGAATTTCCTAGAGAAGTGACAAAATGACACACTGTGTTATCAGTGTCCCAGGATGGATAGAGTTGGTTTAGGCCTACAGATAATTATACACATATGCCACCCTAGCCTTTATTTTATTTATCTTAGGGATCTACTGTTTTTCATTTCTTTAGTAAAAGTGTATAAATAATTGTTTGAATAATTAACTTCATTGTATCTATGTCCTAGTTACTTTTCTCATTGTCGAGACGAAATACCTGACACCCAACATTAAAGGAGGAAAGGTTTATGTCAGCTGGCAATTTGTAGAGGCTTCAGTTCATAGTTGGTTGGTTTCAAACCAGAACAGCATGGCAGAGGAAATTGCAGAGGAGAAACAGTCCATGGTTTGGCAGGCAGGAAGGCAGCAAGGAGCCAAAGCAGGGAGCAGCAGCAAACCTGCCTTCCCTCTCTCCCTTTACACTCCATCCAGGCTATGAGCCTTTTGATTGGTGGCATCCACACCCAGGGTGGGGCTTCCATTATCCACTCCCATAATCTTAGTATCACACCCTTAATCCACATTCACACAGCCTAATCCAGTCCCCTTTGAAACTCCCTATCTATGACTGAGTGAGGGTTTAGGGGGACATCTAGACACAAGCCATAACAATGAAGTTTTTAGAAAAGTTAGTATTTTGTCTGGATTTTTGAAGTATAGGCAAATTAAATATTAACTGAATTTAGTTTGGTATCTTGGATTGAATGCAAAATTTGTCAAATTTAATCATACTTATAGAAATGGATGGGGCTGGTGAGATAGCTCAGTGGCATAAGAGCCTGCCTGGCAAGCGCGAGGTCCTGAGTTTGACTCCCGGTACCCGGTACCCACATACGAAAAAAGGGCTGGTGATATCGCTCAGCAGCACGGGTGCCTGCTGGTGCGGGAGGTCCTGAGTTTGAGTCCCAGTACCCACAAAAAAAAAAAAAATGGAATTTTTCATTAAGTTCAACAATTTTTAAACTAATTTTAAAGCTTTTTAAAAATTTAAATTTCAAAAGTAATTATTTAAATGTATTTATTTGTTCTATGTATATGGTCTGAAGTATACTATTTATATTATCTAACGTGATATTAATAAGAGTTGTCTTCTTCTTAGGTGCATATATCACTGCTGTATTATTAATAAAGTTATATATGTTATACCAGGAAAAAAAAATACCATCAATAAGAAACTCTCCATAGGGCCAGTATTCTAAACCCAGAGTTCACTGCAGTATTACTATAACTTTCTCCGACCTCTTCCTTACTCATGAATGGGAGATGCTAGAATGTCAAAGACCATTATTTTTGTTAGCTAATTTGGGAAACACAATCCTATTGGATATCTTATCAAATAATTCAAAGAAGGCATGGCTATTTTAAAATATGGAATATAATATTCCTTTACTTATTTAAAAATCTGGAAAATGTTATATATGAAGAAAACAAGGATGAAGAAAAGAGGAGGCTCAGATATTTCTTCTTCTTTTTTTCACTCTTGCATCTACCAATAGGCAGAGTGTATCAAGTAAGAGAAAGCCCTCATCCCTGAAATATGAGTCTCACAGCTGCCTACATTTTTGTCAATGAGAGATTCATTTGTTTAATGAATACAATAGCTGTGGGAGATTAACACCTGGAAGATAATACTCTTCCCAGTTCATAAGCTAAAGGCAACTGCTTCAAATTTTGCAGAACAAGACAGTATATAATTAAACTTTTTTTTTTTTGTGGGTACCGGGGGGTCGACCTCAGGACCTCGCACGCCAACAGGCACCCATGCCGCTGAGCGATATCACCGGCCCCTTTTTCATATGTGGGATCCGGGAGTTGAACTCGGGCCCTCGTGCTTGCAAGGCAGGCGCTTATGCCACTGAGCCATCTCACCGGCCCAATAATTAAACTTTTAAGTTAAAAGCAGCAACTGGGGAGGAATTCCTGAGCTTAACACTATCAAGAATCTCTTCAAATTTTTTTCTGTTCTTGCTTATATGTCCAGTTCAATAGATAGAATCTAATTTTGTGAGCCCTCAAGTATTAGTGTATTCTTTTAAATAAAGTACATGTTCATGTAATCCCCCTAAATTATAAACTATTATATTACTGGATGCGTTATCTAACATGTGTGCCACTCTTGTTATGTTACAGATCTGTCTGAATTTATAGGTTCTATGTAAGACTCACTCTGCTTGTGGAAGTAGTGGGTTGTAAATGCCTAGAATGTTTCAGTGCTGTGATGGGTGACATAGTTACTATTCCTGCCCTCAGAGCTTACATTTTAGCAGAGATATTATGCATTAAATATGTCATCACCTAAGTCTTTAATTACTACTGTGAAATAACAGTCATGATATTTGCATGGACACATTAACAAGCTAGATTTTTAACTAAATTGTTTAAAGTTACTTGCCCTGCTTACTTCAGAGTAATGGGAAGGATTCACATCAAGGTTTACGTACACGCATAAGAAGTTTCAATGTTCTACTCACCTCTTCTAATATTTCTACATTCATGATACTTTCAGATAATATTATAATAATGCACTGCTCCTCAATATCCATTAAACTTTTGTTGAGAGAAACTTAAGAAAGATTGACTTTTTAAAATAAGCTATTCATCCTCCTTCAGTTACTATGTCTCTAGGTGGAAACAGTACAATAGGGAGCTTTGGTGTGGCCTGAGTTTCACTGCTCCCTTTTCCGGGGGATTTTGTATTGATTTGCCCAGCAACAATGATATTAACTTATGGGGAAGGATGTTGCAGGAAGCAGACTGATGAAATTAATTTTTGTGCACACTGTAAGCTTGTTGTCCATTATATTTACATTTGTTCTCCAAGAGAATCTATGAAGAAATTTCCTTCAATATTCAATATACAAATACTTGTACTTTTCCTTAGTAACTAGTTTGTTTTTATGCAAGTCAAGTAACTACAAGCTTTCTGTCTTCACATTGGATGCTAGAAATTTAATGTGTATGGCCCATGTCAACAAAGTATATAGTATTTCAAAGTATACATTAAAGAATTAACCTCTCTTCTTTTTTGTCTTCATTTCCCCCCCCAATTTCTCCAATCTTAAATTTGCCTTATTTTGCTGTTTGATACATATCAGGACATCTTAAAACATTTCTGTAACAAAGACAGGCATGCAAAAAATCTAAAGAGCTAGACAATTGATCTAGCAGTACTTCCTGTAAAATAATTCATTTCACACTAATCCAAGATATCCACATTGTAATATATTTAATTCATCATTTATACCGACTTCTTTCTTGGGGGTAGTTCATTTTGTTTGTTCATTCATGATACCATGTTGTCTCAGAAACTCTTTGTGGTTAGGACTACTCTCCCACTCCTTCACAGTCTCTTCTGTTACTACACATTCCTGCCTACCACTAGGGCCTCCTCAGGGCATGAGGAAGGAGAGTGTGTGTTTATCTCAGCCAAAAATCTTCAACACCAATACTCCATGTACTCCCAAACTTATGGTTCTTAGAGTGTTCACCTCTAGCTCCACTCCCCATAATAACTCTGATGTAAGTCTATAGGGTTTTCCAAGTCGTCACAAACTGACTCCAGAATTAACTTATGTAGAAAAATGTTTAGAATTATATAAGTCACAATGATATTATTATGTGATTTTTACTCTTAATTTTGTTTATCTAATTTTTTCTGCATGTTTGAAATTTTCCATAACAAAAAGATTTTAAAATGTTTAGAATAAGTTATGCTTGAATTGACTCAGGTATGCTGTGTAGTATATCTGATCACTTACTATAGTAATGCATGATCATGAAGATACTAGTTTTCTATTCTTTCCTCAACTTGTCTTCTTTCCTTGAGGATTATCTACCCTGCACCTTGCCCCTCTGATGGTGGAAAATGCCCTTTTCCTTGAAATGGTCTAGAATTGCTTCGAATTGAAAGTGTGATGTGCCTAGTGAGTTTTGCAACATTACCATTAAGGCTGGTTGTGGAACAACGTAGAGAGGGCTGAAGGAAGGCTGATCGTGACTGCCATGGACTGAAGTTTCCTTAGGAGAAGGATCATCTTCAGACTGTGGCCTCACTCTCAGTCCCGACCTTTCTGAGGAAACCAGGGTAGCACATGTTGGAATTCAGCCTGTGGTGTACCTCAGCAGAGTAAGGTTTTTGGTCACAGTTGCATTTACTTATTTATATCTATTTAACATTTCATTTGCATTACATTTTACTTTGTTGTGCCTCACATATACTACAGTTTTACAAATTGAAGGTTTGTGGCAACTCTACTTTGAGCAAGTCTTTCAGTGCCATTTTTCTTACAGCATGTGTTCATTAAGTATCTATGTCACATATTGGTAATTATTGCAATATTTCAAAATTTGGTAATACTGTATCTTTTATGATGTTCTGCGATCAATGATCTTCCATGTTGTTATTGTAATCATTGTGAAACACAATGAATGGTGCCAACATACAATGCTGAACTTAACTGATACATGTGCATATATCCTGACTGCTTCATTGGCCAACCTTTCTCTCATATCTCTCCTTTCTCTCATATCTCTCCTTCTTTTTGGGCCTCCTTATTCCCTGAAACACGACAATACTGAAATTAGGTCAATTAATATCCCAACAGTGGCCCCTACCTGTTCAAGTGAAAGGAAGAGTTGCATGTCCTTCACTGT
Source organism: Erethizon dorsatum (assembly GCA_028451465.1). NCBI lineage: Eukaryota > Metazoa > Chordata > Mammalia > Rodentia > Erethizontidae > Erethizon > Erethizon dorsatum. The sequence goes on along the minus strand of CM051823.1, from coordinate 98,736,176 downwards.
AAATGAAAAACTAGAAATAATTAAATTTAGAGAAGGCAGGTTGAAAATGGAGATAGAGAGAAAGCCAGATCACTTGTGCCAAACAGTTAGCCAAATTATAAATGCAAAGGATAGGTTCCTGAAGGAAATTAAAAGTGCTACTCCACTGAACCCACAGATGATAAGAAAGTGAAACGGCCTTCTTTCTGTATGAAGAAAGCTTTAATAACCTGGATAGATGAACAAAACAGCCACAACATTCCCTTAAGCCACAGCCTAATCTAAAGAAGGTCCTAATTCTTCACAATTTTATGAAGGCTAAGAGAGGCAAGGAAGCTGTGGAAAAAAAGTTTGAAACTATCAGAGGTTGAAGGTTTAAAGAAAGAACCAGTTTTATGACATAAAAATGAAAGGTAAAGCAGTATTTGCTAATGTCGAAGCTACAGCAAGAGACCTGTATGCTCTAGCTATAATTGCTGATGAAGATGACGGCATTGAAAAACAGTTTTTCAATATAGAAACAGAACCTGACCATGCAACTGAATTGCAGAAATCTCATGGTAAAATTTAATGGATGAGGAATTACTTCTAATGGATGAGGAAAAATAGTGATTTCTTAAGATGGAATTAATTCCTGGTAAAGAAGATGTGAACACTGCTGAAATGACAACAAAGATTTAGAATATTACATAAACTTAGGTGATAAAGCAGTGCTTTGAAAGGATTAACTTTGACACTGAAGAAAGTTCTGCTGTGTATCACATGTTACAGATAAATAATTCATGAAAAGAAGAGTCAATTGTCATAGCAAACTTCACCGTTGTCTTATTTTAAGAAATTGCTACAGCCACTCCAACCTTCAGCAAGCACCACGCTGATCAGTCAGCAGCCATCAACACTGAGGAAAGCCTTTCACCATCAGGGAAAACAGTATGACTTGCTGAGGGCTCAGATAACTGTTAACACTTTTAGCCAAGAAGTATTTTTAAATTAAGGTAGGTACATTACTTTTATGGATATAATGCTATTACTATATAATGTAAACATAGTATTTATATGCAGTGGGAAACAAAAATCATGTGACTTGATTTATAATGATATTTACTTTATGGCTGTGGTCTGGAACCAAATTTGCAAAATCTCTGAGATATGTATATATTTACTTACCAATGCTGCCAATTCAGGAACTCTGAATACAGTAGCAATCCACTCAAGAGATTGCAGATATCCATTCTGGAAGCTTGCTTAAAATTCAAGGGAAAAAAGTAACTGATTTTTAAAAGAACTAGTGGAAATATATGACTATTTCAACTTACAGAGCTAGAAATATTTTCCTAATGTCTTGGTTACTTTTTCTCACTGAAACGAAATACACAACACCCACTAGTTAAGGGAGGAAAGGTTTCTTTGGCTCACAGTTTGTAGAGGTTTCAGTTCATAGTCAGCCAGCTCCAAGCCAGAGTGTCATGGCAGAGGAGCATTACAGAGGAGAAATAGTACATGGCAGGCAGAAGATAACAAAAGCAAGGAAGGAACCCAACAAGCAACAATAACAGCTTCTTTCTGAACCTTTTATGTTCTATCTAGGCTACCTGTATTAGGGCAGATGCCAAACCAGTCAGTGGTCTAGTTTAGTAATCACACACCCTTAATCCCAGCATTACACAATCTACATCCAGCCACCTCTGAAAAAGCTCCACTTATGACTGCATGAGGCTTTGGAGGGACATCTAGACAAGCCGTAACACCTAACAATACTGAAATTTAGGATATACAAAGCAAATTATCTTAGTCCTTAAGAATATGAAAAATCTATAACAATATACAAAATGTAACATGTAAATGAGAATTAGAATAGTTAACACCATTATCCTCCTACATTTTAAGTAAAAGATAAATAATAATCAGAAGAAATAAAGGCAGAAAATAAGATTAGATAATACTTGATAAAGAAATGTAATAGTCTTGAAACTCTAAAATTCAGAAATTTGTAGACACAGAACATGTAAAAATAATGTTTAAATCAAGAAAAAATTGAATAAGAGAATAAAATCTAACTAGAAAAATGAGAAAACAGCATACTTTTATAATGCTAATTAGACCACCACCTAATTACAATAAAAATACACTAACTGTAACCTACCAACCTCACCTTGGGAAAACCAACCGTGTAGAAATAATTTATCAGTGTACCTGCATATTGTATAATGATGTGTTGGGTAAAAGGAACTCTGCAATAATAATATTTATAAGAAGAGTGTCTATTAAGAAAGAAAAGAGGGGCCGGTGAGATAGCTCAGCGGCATAAGCACCTGCCTGGCAAGAATGAGGTCCTGAGTTCGACTCCTGGTACCCACATATATATAAAAAAAAAAGAAAGAAAGAAAAGAAAAGAACAGTGTTGAAAGGCAGTGTTCCGCATGGGACATCCTCCTTTGGAACTTCTCTTCCTGAGTGAATCACCACATGATATTTTCTGAACAACGGTAATAATTAAACTGTGTTCTCATTTGTCTTCTAGATTAAATTGATAATTATCCTGGAAGCTCAGAAAAAAAGATAATTAGTATACTCCACAGCAGAGACTGAAGAGAAACTATTCCTTAGATGATGTTAAATAAATTGGGGCTACTGAAAATGCTATCTTAGCCTGGAACTCGTGTACCTTAAGAGTGTGTTTGAAGTTTGTTGGCTAGCATAACTGGGGTGTGCTTTGGAAAAGGGATTCATTTAACTTTGAAATTTCCTGATAGCATTTGACTAATACACACACATATATATATACAGACATACATATATACATGCCTACATGCACAAGCTTAGTGTCTCAGTCAATTGTGATTGCACTGTGAGCACTTTTAACTGCCTTTGTCTTTTTTTCCTGGATTTATCTTAATGCTCCTAAATGTTTACAGTATAAGCAGTTTACTATTTACACATTCAATAAACAATATAAGTTCTGAGTTTCTCTAATGGTCTGCCTCAACTTGTCCTTCATACTTCTTATTCAGAATTATGATGAAACATTCAAAAATACTTAGATTAAGGTTGGTGGGGAAAGTAAGGTGTGCTGTGTTTATTCTACTTAGAATGAATTAGCGCAGCAGTGTTTACATTTTAACCAGGAAAGTTTTAGATAATTCTCATCTATTTTACAAATCCAAAATGAGTCTTTAAAAATATTCTCTATTTTTTTTTTTTTTTGGTGTTGTTTATTAAATCAGTTTGTGGCTAGAATGCAACTGGAATACAGTACCTACTCTGGATTTTTAACACCCTGTTTTTTAAGGACACACTTACAGGCACATTGTTTCTCTGGTGTGAAAAACTGGAAGTGCAAATAAGGACCAAAATATATAACAGATATTGTGAAAAAGGAAGAAATATTTAAAAGGAAAGGGGAATGGAGGGGATGGAAAGAGAAAAACAATGAGAAAAAAGGATAAAATGAAAACAAAGCTTTGTAAATAAGCTGGGAGGAGAGGTTGAGGGGAAGGGAGGGGAATGGGAGAAAAACAAAAAAAGAACTAAGACATATCATGTAAAGGTACAAGATCCCATGATGAATGTGATCATATGTATATCTAAATTGCACCAATAAACTTAATAAATAAATTTTTAAAAAATATCTCTGCTTTACTCATCAATGAATTTCATGAAGGCAGGATCTAAGTCTGTGTGTTTATTCCTGAGTAATAACATTTGATACGAAGGTATTTATTAAATATTAATAATATTTAATAATTATGAATGAGTAAACTAATAAAATAAAAAGCCTTACTAGTGATTGTATAGCAAGGTTAGCATCTGTTATCAGCTATTGAACTTATTCCTCAACTTATCTTTCCCACTTTGATTGTAGAAAAACTGGGAGATATGGGAGGCAGAGGTCCTGTTAAACTTCCTGTCACTTCATTCGAACAGCTTGTTAGCAGCAGAAATGTGAGTTCTTACAGCTAAGTGAGATAGAGAAAGAAAAAAGTGAACATGGAGGTTCATTTAAATGGAGGTTTAAATAAAACACTATTGTATATAAAATATTACATTAAAACAGAAAAAAAAATTATATTCCATAGTAAAGGAAATAGAGCAACTATATAATTTGAATAATTAGAAAAAACATTACCTATTATAATGAAGATATAAAAATTTTTAAATGACAATAATTATTTTGTTTCCCAAGATATGAATGTACCATAGAACTTAGCAAATCGCTTTTGAAAATATAATTACTTGGGCCGGTGAGATGGCTCAGCGGCTTAAGCGCCTGCCCTGCAAGCGCGAGGGCCCGAGTTCGACTCCCGGATCCCACATACGAAAAAGGGGCCGGTGATATCGCTCAGCGGCACGGGCGCCTGCTGGCGCGCGAGGTCCTGAGGTCGACCCCTCGGTACCCACAAAAAAAAAAAAAAAAATATATAATTACTTAAATGTTACATTTATTGTTAGAAATGGAAGTAGTGACCTTGAACATTAAGAGTGGTTTTTGGTGGTTTGGAGATACAATAAAATCTTCTTGATTCAGAGTTTCCTTAATTTAGAATTTGTGATCATTAGCTGAAACTGACATTTTCTTTTGTGTAAACTTGAAGAAAGTTTTAACTGAACTGATTAATAGTTTAAAGAAGATAAGGGGGACATATAACGGTTTTGAAAGAGACAAAATAATCTTAAAAGACTTTATAATATTGTTTATATGCAAATCAATGCTATTATTTATGAATTGATTTTTGTCTAATAAAGTAAGCCTAGAATATTTTGTTTTTACGAATACAGTTTAGTTACTCTAGCATATATATAATCATTCCAACTAATTAAAGAGTCGATTGGATATGCTTATAATTCATTTACCTGCTAAACAAGTATTTAGTGAGAGCAATCATGCATAGGGGCCTGTGAAATGTGTAGAGACAGACATCGTCCTTCTGGAGAATTTGATCAGGTTCATTGTTTTTAAATCTTTTGTTGCTCATCTCTATTAGTGAAAATATTTGAGAATGCACCACTGATACATGCATATTTATTTATAAATTTCATGCATGTTTTATTTTATTAATGTATGAAGTACATTAAGAAGTAACTTAAGGGGTCCAGTGAGATAGCTCAGCGGCATAAGCGCCTGCCTGGCAAGCGCGAGGTCCTGAGTTTGACCCCGGTACCCACATATGAAAAAAGGGCTGGTGATATCGCTCAGTGGCACGGGCACCTGCTGGAGCGCAAGGTCCTGAGTTCAACCCCCGGTACCCACAAAAAACAAAAACAAAACAAAAAGAAGAAGTAATTTAAGAATAGGCAGGATGGGATAAAAAGAAATACAAAAAAATTTTTATTTAAATCTTCAGGTATGAGTATATTCTCTTGGTCTCCTGCTACCCATGTGGGAAACTCTACTTAGTAGATGAGATAGGAATTGAATCAATAGAGATAAAAACATTTCTATGCTTATAAATATAATAAATCCTATGAAGAAAAGATATGGAGGGAGGGAGGGAAGGCAAAAGAGGAAGAGGAAGAGAAGAAAAGAAGGATGGAGGGATAGAGGGAGAAAGGGAGAGAAAGAGAGAGAGGCCAAGTTTTATAGTGAGGTTAGAAAGACCACGCTGAGATGGAAAGATCATTTGAGCTGAGATCTAAATTGACCAGGTCAAATAAGACATGAAAAACATTCCAGAATGAGGGTACAACATGCTCAGAGTTTTTGAGTTTGGCACATGTGAAAAAATTGAAAAAGGCCAGAACAGCTGTAGTATAAGGACTAAAAGGGACTATCCACTGGGCAGGGGAAGAAGTGGATCAGAGAAGGACTGTGGTTAGAAAGTTGGAATTTTGTCTCAATTCACTGACAAACAATTGAATGGTTTTAGGCAGAGAATTTTTATGATCTGGTTGACATTTTAGAAACACATGTTGGGGTGATAACACTGAGGTTTTGAACTTGAGAAATTGAGTGCTTGGTTACAGTTAATGAGATGGGAAAGATTATGGAACTAAGATAATGGGAAATAGTATTGTGCTCTGGGTATGTTACATTTGAGATAATTTTGTCAGACTAATGTCAGTTATCATTGTAACAACTAAAGTACAAATTTCAGTGACTTAGCAAAATAAATGTTTGGCTTCCTGATTAGTGAGTGCCTTTGGTCTATACATTCTTTCAAGGATTTACATTCTTTCCACCTTGAGTCTCTCAATATGCAGAGAGCAAAGTCCTTGAAACCATCTGCTGGAAAAGGAAAATGAGTCCGGAAAATACATACTTGAGTCTTCTTACTCTTGAAAAGATTATATATATATATATTTTTTTTTTTTTTAATCCTTTTGAAGGGAATTAGTTGTTTGTTTTGTCTTTTTTTTTTTTTTTTTTGGTACCGGGAATCAAACTCAGGGCCTTGCACTTGCCAGCAAGGCACTTGTGACACTGAGCTGTATCCCCAGCCTGGGAATTAGTTTCAAAGTGCCCCCATGATGAAAATTCTGCTCTCTACTTCTGAGATCAACTGTGTTGAATTCCACACATGAGTGAGATCATGTCTTTCTGTGGCTGCTTATTTCACTTTACATAACATCCTCCAAAATGATCAGGAGTAGAGGTAGAAAAGAAAAAAACAAAAACAAAGAAACAAAAAAACTCATTTCCTTCATGTATCACCCAAAATATTCTTTTCTTTGGAACAGCAGAGTCTAAGTATTGCCTCTGCAAAACCAGTATGACAATACATGTATGCTGGTAAAAGAAAAGCATAGTCGGGCCGGTGAGATGGCTCAGCGGCTTAAGCGCCTGCCCGGCAAGCACGAGGGCCCGAGTTCGACTCCCGGAACCCACATACGAAAAAGGGGCCGGTGATATCGCTCAGCGGCACGGGCGCCTGCTGGCGCTCGAGGTCCTGAGGTCGACCCCCCGGTACCCACACAAAAAAAAAAAAAAAAAAAAAAAAAGAAAAGCATAGTCAAGTTAAGAATAAAAACGTATGGTGCATATAAGCTATACACGTGTATTTACATATGTACAGTAAGATACATGAAGTCAATCTTCTTTACAATGTCAATTTTTTCCTGAATGTGAGGATGAAAATTTGGTGTAGCCATCTCCAAAAACTGAAGAAAAAGAAAACATTTCTTTGTTTGTGGGAAGAGCACAAGAGAGAACGTGGTCAAGAAACAGACCTTTCGTTATGTCTAAGGTTCCGCACACAAACAAAAGAGAGCATTAATCTTGAATGGTGGTGTAGTTGTAAGTCCTAGTTTGTTAAGCCCTAAGACTCGTGACGGGTATTTGTTGTCACTAATGACTCTTTTCTTTTCATCTTTGGCCTTTGTAAAAAATATGAAAGATCTCACCATGTCTTTTTAACAAGTATGACTTTGCCCATTATTTTTCTTATTGCTTTGAGGTTTGAGGTATTTGTAACTAGACTTTTCAGATGCAGCTAAGGTTTTGTGCTTATGTTTTTGTGCTAACATAGTCTTATGTTACTGGCACTGGGAGACAGAATATAGTATCTATTTCTTAATTATGGACTGAACAGCTTCTGGAAAGTGCAAATAGATTTTACAGTGGTCTCATAAAAGTTTCTATTAGTATTTCTATATTTTTAAAATAATTATATTTAACCACAATATCAAATGAAAAAGGAAAGGCAAATAGAGAATATTTATGAAAATGGAAAATGTCTGTTGGAAAGTAACAATATTTTCAAAGATGTAATTGATAACTTATCTGAGAAATGCAACTGACTTCTGAGAGAACACTTTCTCTCTACAGGATTATCTTGCTCATGAAAATCACTATTTAGGCTAACAAAGCTGGATCTGTTCTTTCTCTTATAATACAACTTCTTAGTATAAAAATTTCCCTCTCTCTGTGTCTCTGTGTCTCTGTCTCTCTCTCTGTCTCTCTGTCTCTGTCTCTCTCTCTGTCTCTGTCTCTCTGTTTCTTTCACTCTCTCTGCAGCTGAACTTCCTTTCTGCTTCTTTACAGTCTCCACAGAGCCTTTCTACAGGTAGACCTTTCTCTCTGCTAACCTGTCTTTCGCATTTCACAGTGTGACCTCATGTTACTAAGGCTATGCCATCATTTTCTCCCTATAATGGCCACAAAAAATAATACAATTTAAGAGAAACAGGATTTTGACAAAAACAGATTTATACTTATTGAATATAAAATAATGAGAATCTGGGTCACCCTACCAGGTAGGCACATAGAGAAGCTAAAACACTCGCTGAAGGAGCTTATGAGAAAAAGCCAGCATGTGTGATAAAGGAAGGGGATAATGTGTATCCTTGTGACCTCCTGAGGTAGCGGGAATTGAAATTTATTTCATACATGTTTCCTTTTGTAATTTTACAAAAGACACTGAATTAGTGATGAGATGGAGAAAGCTTCAGACGGGGTATGAGTGAATCTGAGTTGTGCAAGGGGAGGAAGTAGCAAGACATTACAAGTGCACTGGCCCTAGGACTTCAGTGCTTACTCTTTCCTCCCACCCTGACATTTCCTCTAACTGATAGGTCTTGCAACTCTTTGAGTGAAAGCTTGATCTGACTAGCAGATCCTTCTCTCCCTATTCCAAGGCTGTCATACCCATTCCTCAAAAGCTGATAACCAATATTTTATATCAGTTGCTCTTTGAGTATCACAGCTTCCTAATCTTGACATTAAATAACTAGGAGTTGTACCTTCTATTTTATTTCCCAGAGTTTCCCTGCAGGATTAGGCCCCAGTTACCCACATTGAGAAATTGATTCATAATGTATTTATTCTTAGCTTCTTCCCTTTTTCTGTTTCATTTTCCCACTCAGCTTCTATGTGTATTGAAATATTTGGATTAGGGTACGTTTCTGGAGAATGCAAACTAGGGCAGTAAGTGACTTTGTAATGTCACTGAAACAGTGATAGTGCAGAGATTTACTTTTCTCTAAAACTGGTACTTCTTTCACTACTACATTCAGAAATGCTTTGCATACACTAAACTTGATTTTGACATTGATTAACTCTAGACCTTTATGTAGAAAGGTTACATTAAAAAAATCATGGAAATAGAACCAGAAAATATCACTCAAGCTATTTTTGTGCAAGAGGATGATCAAGTAATATGAATGCTTTCTTTTAATAAGGAAAGTATACTGCATATTCACCATAACTGTATATATTTTTTCTCTCCAATGTCTGTTTTAAAGTGGAGAGAATTCTGTCCTTCATGGTTGGATCAGTTCTTGGGCTTTTTTTCACTGTACAGAGAAGCAGATTACATCAACCCTCTTTTTCTTCTTCTTTTTTTTTTCCTGCACAGTGTGATGTTTTAAGAAGGGAGAATTTTGGCTTTTGGGGAAGGCTTGGTGTAGATGAAGTCATGGCATAAACATGCAGGAAGGAAATTGTAAACCACGGTGCAGACAAGGGTTGCTACACTGGTGAACTAAAGAAGTACTAACTTGTAGCTATTGATGTGTAAAAGAAAACCTGAGAAGAGAAAAGAGCCATTGAATTTTTTGTGCAGCTATCCATCTGTGTAGAAAACCTCAGAGTGGCAGAGAGAGCCAAAAAGATGTTTAAATATGTATTTTAAAAGATTTTAAATACATATATAAATGAATGACTAATGTCTAAACTAATCGTGATCGCATTGTTAGCACATTTTACCTTTTACTACCTTTCTTTTCCCCTGGCTTTATCTTAGTGTTTCTAAAACTTTGTAGTAGGGAACACTTTATTATTTACAAGTGCAGTAATTTTAAATTCTGACTTCTGCTAACACCCATGCCCCAGTTGTCATAGAATAACTATGTCTTTCTTACGATCTATGTGGAGATTGGAAGTAATTTTTATTTAATTTTGTTTGACAATTTCATTGATTGTGATATCATGCCCAACAATCACTGCAGATCTCTTTAATTTTCAGATCTCTGTAATTTTAATTTATACTGGAGTCAATGTAGTTTAAATAGACTCGCAGTAAATTCAGCTTTTGAACCTTCTTTTCTCTGTATGAGAAGCTTGTATTTCTGATAAGGCAGAGTGGCTGCCCCTGGGATGATGAGTGAAAGAAGAGAAAAGAGTGAAGAAAGCATGCCAGATTCAATTTAGAGATGACATTAAGAGTAAAGTGTATAGAAATCCTAAAAGAAGTTTTGGTGCCTCCATTTTTCAATCTAAGGCTAACGATTCACTCAGGTAGTTCAGGTATTAGAGGAGCCCAGGGAAAGAACAGCGTGGTGTGTGCTCATGCTGTGGTCGTGGTGAAGAAGGAAGTACTCTTCCTGAGGCAGCACAGTGGGGCAGCCACACCAAGTGTGCCGGATGCTGTCTCAGGGATGTTTCTGAGCCCAGTCCACGCTCACTGCCAGTCTAGGTCGCCTGTAAATGTGGACTGTGAAAGTGTCAGAAGGTGCTGCGAAGCCGAGTTAGTGTGGAAAAGAAAAACCAAAGAAAGGAAGGGAAAAGGAAACCAAACTGACTCTATTACTTTAGCTGGTTGCTGTTGTTGTTGTTTTTAAATGAGGACTAGCTTAGGGAGGAGGTTAGGAAAAAGTGTGAAAGAGCTTGTTCAGTATCTAAAAAGATAGGAAGGCTGCTGGTGAAAACTTCAAGGGAAGAATCCCAGTAAAAAATTGCCACGGGGGGCTCAGAAGAGTTGTTCAACCAGGGAACACTGATTAGAAAACTCAGCTGGACTGAACACAAGAGGCGTGTTTGAGATAATTAAAGTCCTTTTAACAATGAATTTGCTGTATACTTCAGATTGGATGAAAAAGAATGGATTCAACTTCGGCAAACACATAAGAGGAAAAAGGAGGTGAGGAACTTTGCAATGATTTCAGTGATTTTTTTTTCTGAATAAGCCAAAACTGGAATATGATAGAGCAAGTAAAAGTTGGAAAAAGGAATAGCTAAGAGATACTGTGACTGACAATGGTAAAAACACAGAATTTCTACAATGGAAGTAGTGTCATAGAACAGGTGAAAAACAATTGGAAAGGGTGCTTAAACAGAATGACACCAGGACAAGAGGGAATTAATTGAAGAGGCATTGAGAGAGTCAACTAATGAAAATTTGTCTAACAGCATCGCAGTAAGAATATACTATGGAGTACCGTAGCATTATAATTTTGACTGGCAGAGAGATACTTGAAGGAATAACTGAAACAAAAAGTTTTCTTGGACGCTGGAGGACAGGAAAAAAGTTATTTGAGAGTAGAAACTAGAAAAAGATAGAAAATTGGGGGAGAAACCAAAGTAAGATTTTCTTTTTCTTAAAAACCTTGGAGAAGACCCACGGCTGAAGCTCTTCTGGACAGAGTCTAATTGAGGGAGCAGGGACAGACAGCTGCTGAGCTTCATGATCTACACTGCGTGGAGGATTCCAGAGGGTGGCGTTCATCCCATCATCAACTGCATCATCTGCCCCATTCTAAGGTCCCAGAATGTGCTACAGGACTTAGGGAATTCAAGCAAAACAAACAAATCAGAAGATGTAGTCATATGAGAAATGGAAGAGTAAATAAGGGAAAAGAGATATTTGCTAGATCACGCACTAAAGATGCGCTAACATGACAGCAATATATTACTTCGGGGCATGAGGAGACTATACAGTTTTGCCTCCAAATACTGTTCTTTGGACTATGAGAGAGTCGGGAATATGGGATTGCACGAGGGAGCGGACTGAGAAGAATAAATGAGATTTATTTTAAGTTCTACTTTCAGACTTGAAGAGATACTTTCTATCAAAGGGTATTTTAAATCTAACTTATTGCCATAGCACATTGAAAACAAGATTTTGATGTTTCTAAAAACTTGCAGATTTAAAATTATTCAAATTAGAACGACAAAGCTGATGCATTTTGGAGTCAGTTTTTATTAACACAGGGAAACATTTGTAAGTTTTAAATATTTTTTCATGAGACTTTTACCTCCTAGTCAATCCCGATGGACTCTCAAGTAAAGGAATATAATATCTTCCTGGGCCATGTGCTCCTCGGTGTAACCCTGCTTCTTTCTCAGTTTAGTTCTTCTAATAATGTAAATGTACTTTATGCTTCTCCTATCTATTAAAATTCCTCCTTCAAAAGCTAGCAATGAAGAAGAGGAAGCTGCTTGCCATACGAATGTATAAGCAGTGTGATTCAATCCCTTTTCCATCTAGTTTCTCTGCCTGTGAAAAATGATGCTGACTTAAAGGATGTAGTACCATCTGAGACAGAAGAAAGTGGATATTTTAAAATATGTTTCATAGATAAAAATAGCAGATGGGGTTTTCCTATGTTAAGTTGGGAGGGGTCAAGGGTATGAGTGTGATTTTAGCTTGTATAAGAAGAAAGATGGTGTACATTTAAGGCCATCAGAGGGACTGGAAGAAAAACTGAGGTGTTTATAACCGAGATGTTAAAAATTATTTAGAACAGCTAAGTATGAGATACCTGTAGGAATTCTAGGTAGAAGTAGAAGGAAGATATTCAAGAGTGGAGTTTGGTGCCAGAGATAAGATTTTGGAAATCAATTCAGAAGCAGCAATTCCATCCGTGGATTTGGAAGAGAATGTACACACGTGCATGCATGGGCACACCCATTCACACACACGTTATATACAAAAAATTAAAAACAAACTGCTCAGAACTGAGCTCTCCATATTGTTGTCAATTGAATGCTTGTGTCCCCTCCCCAATCCATAGGTTGAAATCCTGCTTCACAGCGTGGTAACATTAGGAGGTAAGGCTGTTGGGAGGTACTTAGTTCATGACATTGGAGCTCTCCTGAATGAGATTAGTGCCTTGTTACAGGGACTCAGAGCTCTCTAGCTGCTTTCCAGCCACGCGAGTATACAACAAGTTGGCAGTATGGAACCTATAAGCAGACCCTCACCAGAACCTGACCTGTGGACATCTGATCTCAGATCTCCAGCCCCCAAAATCGTGAGAAACAAATGTCTACTGTATATGAGTTACCATGTTTATGTTGTTTTGCTATAACAGTCCAAAATAACTACAACAAATATTGAGAAGTCATAAGCACAGTCCAGCAAAGCAATGGAGGGCAGAAGAAAAGGACAATTAGTATTGTGTGATATCATGGAAGTGAAGGGAAATAAATATTTCATGTGAAAATGAGTGTTCTATAAATGCTTCTGAGGGGCCAAAGCGGGGAAGACCAGTGAAGTGAGCATGGATTTGACAAGATGACAATATACTGATAGCTATAGAAAAAGCCATTTTGATTCAAAAGCAAATAGATGCTTGTATGTTTGAGGAATTAGTGGAAGGTAAAGAAGTGAAGACCACAAGAGCAAAATTTTGAGACATTTCTCTATGACAGAGATCAGAGATGGAATGCTAAGCACAGGGGCATTTATAATTGAGGAAGGTTTATATTGCAAAGAGAGTGGACCCTAGAACATGTCAGTAGCAGATGGAAGGTATGGGAGGGAAGAAGGATCAATAACGCAGGAGTGACAGGAATGAGTGCAGAACAAAAGCCCCAGAATGGGTGAGGAGTTATAAAAATATCTAGAGCATGAGTGGAGGATTGTCTTTCATTGGAGGAAAGGGGAGGAAAACACAAGGATAAGGAGGTAGGGAAATTGCTTGAGTGAGTGGTAGTGGGGAGTAAATGTGTTCCTGTCTGGGCAAAGAAGGAGAAATCTGCATGAGGCAAAACCCAGAAGCATTTTCATGGAGACATAAAACAACAAAAAACATTCTCTTGATTATGCTGGCTAAGTGATATATCAGCTGCTCACTGAAAAAGTGAACTGGAGCTGACATCAAAACACATAATAAAGTTTTTGTAGGTTTTTAAAAAAAATTTTTATAGAATGTACATTCACTCATTGCCAACAAATCCCTTTATCATTGCCAGAAAATCTTCAAATAAAGAACTCCTCTAGGGGTTATTAAAAATAAATCCAGGGATTTGTGAGACTCTACCTTTCCACCAAGCCACAGTTATGGTGCCTCTGTGGAGAACCAAGAAAGGCCATTTGTTTCAAGGAATTATGTTACATTTAATTAATCAAATAATACTAATAATGAGGAGAACAGCTTACTATGTGGTCTCAGTGAATTAAATACTATGCATTAATTATGCTATGTGATCATTAAAACAGAGCCCTGAGGTAGAAATATTACTTTCTTTCACATTGGAGGAAACTAAGACTAGGTAGAAAAGTGACTTGTCCACAAGTATAAAGGTGGGGTTAGAATGTACACTAGTATGATTCCAAAGGCAACAAAATATATGTGTGCTTCTGTATATGTACGTATGCCTGTGCTTACAAACTGGGTAGCTTAACAAATACTGCCAACTTTTAAACTTACAGAGAAGGCTATTTATAAATTTTACAATCTTGTTTCTCTAGAGATCAGACTGGAAATAAGAAGGAAGTGGTTAACAAAATATAGGAATAAACAAAATTAGTAGAATGATATTGAAGATTTTAAAACTGGAAATTAGGAGGTTGTAAAAGATTCTACCTTAGCCAAAAAACAGAGTAAAGGAAAGAGACAGACAGACAGACAGACACAGAAAGAGACTGGATCTTAGAATTACAGAATTTCTATCACTTCACAAAGTTCGATGGGCTTTGTTTTTCCCATGGTATCATCTAGGACAAAAGAGGAGGGTAGGAGAGAAAAATGATAAACTGTAGGAATTGGATAGTTTTAAAGATGAGAATGAGAATTGAAAAAACTTTTTAAAAGGTACTTTCATTGTATAGACATTGTAAGCCATGCAACATTTATAATTCTTTGTTATGGAATATATTTTGTGGTTCTAACATGGTGAGAATTATTAATGGTATCTATACTTGTGGATCCTTTATTTGGAAAATCCTGAAGAATATACTGTTAAAGCCAATATACTTTATAATGTATAAAATATGCATCTTCTGTGGAGGACCAAGAAAGGCCATTTGTTTCAGCTTATAATGTAAAAAATATTTTTCTTAATAGCGAAATGTGCTAATTAACAACTTACAAAATTGAATCAATAATCTTGAAGCTAGACAGCAAAATTTTGTTTTGTTTGACTTCATTTCTGAGCAAAGCAAATATACAAGGAAAATAAAAACACAAATATTTTAAAAAATCGTCTATGGTACCACATTCTAGAATACTCTTTATTCTTAGTTTTTAATGAACTCTCTATAGGATGAAAGCATTGTGAAGGATACTGAATGTTTGTTCTTCCCCCTTTTTATATTTCACCATGTTTTGCTGGCATCAAAATCCTGGGAACTAAGTTCCCCAGACTCCTTTGCTGGAATGGTTGTATTTTCCACTGATGAGAGGCACTTGATGAAATTTGGAGACTGTAAGAAAAACTAGAAAATATTCTTCTTCTTCCAATAATGATTGGTGGTTGTATAGACTTCAGAAAACATTACTTTTTTAAAAACCCTTTTGAGATATAACATGTACCTTTTAAAGTGCACTAATACAAAGTCTATGAGTAAATGAATATTTACATATGTGTGGGTCTGTGTGACAACATCTTTGTAAAGGCAAGGGACATTTTTAACATCCAAGAAGTTTCCTTCATGTTACATGCCAATCAATACCCACTCTCCAGCTTCAGCGGTAACAACAATATTGACTTATATCATTTAGATTAGCTTTGTATATTCTAGAATTCATATCAATTGATTTATACACTTATGTATGTACTCATTTGTATCTGGCTGCTTTTACTCAGTATGTTTGTCTGCAAGAATCATTTTCATTCCATCCATGGTAATATTTCATTCTTTCTATTTTCTGTATAGTAGTTGTTATATGACTGTGCTGGATTTTATTCTCTGTCACAATCTTGATGGATATTTGTATTTTCACCAGTTTTTGACTCTTATAAGTAAAGCTGGTAAGAACATTTACATATATATGTCTCTAATGTACATAAATGCCAGACATACACACTTTATGGAGAAGAGGTTTATTTTGGCTTATGGTGTCAGTGGTACAGTCCATAATAGGCAGGCTCCAGGGCAGAAAAGGCATGGCAGAAGAGCATGGCAAAGGAAAGCTCTTCAAACCCTGGCAGCCAAGAAGCACAGACAGAGGAAGGAATTGGGGACAAGAACATATTTTTCCAGATCACACTCCCTGTAATCCACCTCTTTTAACCAGGTCCTATCTTCTAACATTCAGTTATGAACTCATGAATGAATTAATCCATTGATGAGTATAGTGCACCAATGATATGGTTATCTTCCAAAAGCCCCACCTTGGAACACAATAAACTTTTAGAGAACAACTTACATCTAGAACATAATTTATGAAAAGATGAAATTTGCATCAGTCTCCATCTAGGCCTCTCTGGAGTTCTCCCCTGTGAATTATATTTTTGGTGTATTAGGTAGATGTGGTTGTGGAATTGGTTTCTAGCAGTTTTTGATTTAAGCAGATTTCCCTGGGATCTAGTGGTAAACTTAAAAGATAGATATTCTTTCCCTTCAATAAATTTAAAATGTAGAATTTTCTTTATTTAACTCCATTTGGTTTGAAATACATAAAATGATTTCTTTTT
The DNA here is from genome assembly GCA_028451465.1 of Erethizon dorsatum. Taxonomy (NCBI): domain Eukaryota; kingdom Metazoa; phylum Chordata; class Mammalia; order Rodentia; family Erethizontidae; genus Erethizon; species Erethizon dorsatum. The sequence goes on along the minus strand of CM051823.1, from coordinate 98,719,681 downwards.
GCTCACAGAAATGTTTCCTGGCTATAGATTGTTAGAGAAAAAATATCTAGGATTATTTATATCACCTATGGTTGCCAGATAAATTACAGTTACCAGTTACATCTGAATCTCAGATAAACAACAAATGCCTAGTCTGAGTATTATCCATGCAATATTTACATGTCTATTTGATAAATTGTCAAGAGTAGACAGACATGGTTGGGACAAAGGCAGCTGATCACCAGCAGACAGTGCCAGCTCATGGGATGCAGGAGAAATGCGGTCACTGTATTTGTAGCCTGCGTTTGCCTGGGATGAAGTTATTTGTAATGAAGGCTCTTTATGGGAGCCCTAGTGATATTTTATTGATAATGTCATTTAATTAGCTAATGTCATTGGTATAATTTTGAATGATTAAAAGTTTACCTCAGAAGATAAAGTAAAATATACACTTTACATTAATTTTGTTTCTATATTTCAGTAGACAAGAAATCCAGCCTAAAATAACTTGCCAATTTAAGTAAAAAGTGCTGGGGTAGATCTGACTTTGGACCCAGCTCTATCCAACCTTTTTCGTAGACATGGTTGTTGTCTGCCTCTGCTTGTTTTTTGTTATAATAATTGTAGTAATGTATTATTGATATACTATAAGTTTTACATATTTCAATTGTGTAATGTGAAATATTTGACGTGTATATGCATCCAGTAAACACACGTATCACCACCAGAGCTTTTCTTTGTTCCTTCTGAGATCCTGCCTCTCTTTATCCTCAAGCAACCACTATTCTGCTTTGTGTCAATGCAATTAGTCTTCATCTTCCAGAATCATATTTCAATGCAACTGGACAGCGTACATTCTTTTCATCTAGCTTATGTTTTACTCAGCAGAACTAGTATTTTTAAATTTTTCCAAGTCATTGTGAATTGGTAGCTAATTCTTTATTTTAAACTTGTGCATAGCATTACTTTGTATGGCTATACCACAGTCTGTTTCCACATTTATTTGTAGGTTGATCCTTGGATTGGTGGTTACCAGTTTGGGATTATTACTAAAAACCTATGAGCGTTCATGTGTGAACACATACCTACTTTCATTTATCTTAGGAAAATAGATAGTGGAATGATTGGAGGAAACTAGATAGTAGAATGGTTGGTTCACATGATAGATATATATTTTGAACTTTAATAAAGTATCACACTGTTTTTTAAAGTGTATTCTTTTACATTTTTCAACAACAGTGTATGTAGTTCCTCCATTTCCTCACCAACACTTGGTGCATTAAATATTTCTAATTTTAGTTATTTTCACAAGTATGCAGTAGTATCTGTTTGTAATGATATGAATCATATTTTCATATGCCTATTTCCAATCAGTATATCATTTTGGTAAAATGTCTGTTAATGCGTTTTATATTTTTTGGCCTATTAATCTGGTTGTTAATCTATATGCATGATAATTAACTTTATAAGGACTTATAAATAAATGAATCTGATGCTGGCTAAAAAGGGAGGTGGAGAGGAAGGGGGGAAAAAGGATTGAGATGTTTTATGTACATATACCAATTCCCCACAGTGAGTATAATCATTACATACTGCAAACATGTACTAATAAAAATCTTCAAAAAAGTGTACTCAAAATTCCAACTCATTTTTAAAAAAATTGGATTGTTTTCTTATTGATGAGTTTTAAAATGTCTTTATATATCATAGAAAAAAAATATATATATACATACTGTTTTAAAAGGTTTTTCTCTTAGTCTGTGGTTCTCTGCCCTGGAAACTTTAGCTGCCTTGGTTACCACATGCTCTTGGCTCCTTCTTTCCAATTGTGGACTTTTGCAAACCACACCTGTCTTCCTCTCCTTAGGTCACAGCTGAATAAGAATAAAGTCTAGGGCCGGTGAGATAGCTCAGCAGCATAAGTGCCTACCTGGCAAGCGCAAGTTTCTGAGTTTGACTCCCAGTACCCACATTAAAAAAAAAAAAAAAAAAAGAATAAAGTCTAGCAGCAATCATCAGGATCACCTTATTTGTTTCCTGTCTCTTAGGAATCACCGTGTTTCATATTTATTTTAACATATTATTGCCTGCCCTCTATTTTTGGATTGTTTCAAGGCACAAGGTAAAACTTCTCCCTGCTTTTGCTTGGGCTAGAAGTAAAAATTCTGGTCAAATTATAACTACTTTTTAAGAAAACACAGTACAATATTCAACTCATTGAAGGAAGTTAGAGGTCTCTTCTTTCAACTCTGATTACCTAATTTTTAATTTGAAATGAATTCATTGAATAATCACTTCCAATATTTCCATTCCCTGCCATTTAAAAAAATTCTGTGTGATGAGTTTATGTCACAAATCAGTATAATATTTTTGAGGTTATGTTAGTTTCTAAGTAACAGCTACACAGTTCAACTGACACTGTGATGATGTAAGTAAGGAAAGTTTGCAAAACTATCTTGAAAAATATAATTATATCACAGAGATATCTAAGATAAACCAGACACAAAAATGCTAAATATTTCACCCACTGTCATTCAGACTCATTGTTTTTGTATGTGTAGGCAGAGAATCTTATAATTAAAAACTTTTCTGGAACATTGGAAAGAGATTTAGGTAGTTTAAAATGTAAGCAGAGGCAAATCAAAATCATACAATCAAGATGAGAGATAAAAAATAAAATCATACAGATTGCATCGATGTAGTCTTCAGGATGAAAAGGATTATTGAATTTAACTTGATGAGCGGCTGTGTCATTTTCCTCAAAGAACCAACATTTCAAGAAAATAATAGAGGACAAATGGAAAGCTTAAATATATCTGAAGTGAATACACTGATGCATGCAAAAAAAAGACATTCAAACATCAGATAATTACACCTGTTCGCAATTAGAGGGGACTTGTAAGGAGAAATAATCCAGGTGTAAATTAGATGTATCCAATGAGGTTTCCCCCATCTAGCACATTCTGTAGGAACTCCATTGTTGTGAAAACTAGGCAGATATAACTTCATTTAGGCTACAAAACTTTGATTTAAAGAACTCTTTGTCCAATATGTCCAATAGTTTTAAAATAAATTTCATGTCATTTTGAACAGCTGGATTTGGAAGGTGGAAAAGATTCTATATAAGCTGCATGATTGGTTGTTATTCATTCATGCTTTAAAAAAAGAAGAGTATATTAAATAGCACTTTTAGTTACAGTTTAATAGTGATCCTACTTTCAAGGAAATTCTGGAAACTGTGGACAAGGAGATTGAGAAATAAATAATGTGTACTTTGACGATAAGATTGTGGTTTTTCCAAGGATAAATCTATCTACTCACAAGTCATTTAGAAACACAAGGGTCAAAGACACACACTTTCAACTCACTTGCTCTACTCTCGTGAAACTGAGAAAACCATTGGCTAACATGGAATCACTAACCTTGTTTAAACTAATTTAGGATGAGATGTAATTTCAAAATCCTTACTAACAATGGGTCTGTTTTTTCATATTCCTAGTCTTTAATAAAGTAAGCCATAAAATTCTTTATTTTACAGAATTGAAAGCAAGACATCTTGAGAAATTAAATAATTTGAAAAATTATGTGAACATTTGGTGTAGAGCAAAGATAAGGAAGCAGAGGCTTCCTTATTTTCAGTGTTGTTTTTTCTGCACTGAGAATATGTTATTGATACGAGGGAATTACATTTATGATCTTTAATAGAAAGCTTTTATAACAATGGAAGCAGAGAATTAATTTAGTTCTCCAGTTAGTCATCCATTTGCAGGTGATGGCAGGTGACTATGTTCTAAGGGAGCATTTCTACCTGACTCGAAGTCTATACAGTATGTTGCTGAGTGCACCTGGTACCATAATTGACAGAGATGCCAGCTGTTCCAGGCAGAACACATTATCCTCCACACCACAGGGACTGTTACAGAGTGCACACTGACTGAGGCTGAGACACTCAAGATCAGCCCAGATACAAACACAGAGTTGATATCTGTTCTTTAGATCTAGAGCTATGATGACGTATATCTGGAACTGGCGGTAATCCTCATAAGATAGTAAGACTGCTTCTGACAATGTAGACTTCTATGAAGAAAACAGACCAGAGGGAACTTCGTGTTTCTAATATGGGATAAGCACCATATTATCCTTTCATAACAGCATTAACAATGAAAAACTGAACACAATATACGAATCAATGAATTTTAAGACACTGGGCACTGGGCAAGGATGGAAACAAAGAAGGTGTCCCATATAATTGTGTCAGGCTACATTCTTGAAATAATTTCCAGGTGGGACGCAGGGAGAAGGGATGAAAGTGGATAGTGGCACACTTCTGGATGAGGGACACCACTGAGTTGATGGGGGGGTATGTTATAGTTTGCATCTTAAGTGTCTCCCTGTGGCCCAAGTGATAAAGGCATTTTCCCCAAAGTGGCGGTACAGGGAGTTAGTGGAACATATAAGAAGTGAGGCCTAGCAGGAGATTTTCAGTTCATTGGGAGCATGACCTGAAAGGTGACTGTGGGACCCAGGTCCCTCCCTTGTTCCGTCTTTCACATGCTGGTCATGAAGTCAGCAGCTGTGATCTTGCATTCACCCCTCTATAATGTGCTACCTCACCACTGGCCTGAAAAAAACAAGGCCAACCGATCAAGGGCTGGAACCTTCAAAACTGTGAGCCAAAAGAAACCTTTTCTCTCTAGTTGATTATCTGAGCTATTTGTTATCGTGACAGAAAGCTGACGGACACAGAATAGCAGAAATAAGGAAAGAGCAAAAATACAGCAAGTGCTCACAACCCTGGAAAGAGCTACACAAAGTTGCTAAGGGAACAGTACACAGTGGTCACCACTGGACTACAAACAGACCTTCAAATCAGCCTAGAAAACCTTATCAATCATAAAGAAGTGGATAGAGTATCCAGAAGAGTCTTGACTCAGTAGAGGAAAATAGTTAGCTTTAGATCAAATGCTGTTCTTGCCCAGCCATAAAAATTTTAAGAAGAAAGACCTAGAAGAAGAAAACTGTTGCCAAACAATTTAACTGTATCCCTCCAAAAATATAAATATGCATACATACAAACACAACAATATCCCATATCCAGTAAGATAGAACTCACAATATATGTGGCATCCAAAAAAATATTATTAGGCATATGATAAATCTGCCAAATGTAAAGCACAGGATAGAGAAAAATCAACAGACACAGAAGTTAGAATTAAAAAAGCAGGACACTGAACAATTATTAACTGTACAACTTGTCTTCAAACATTTAAGTAGAAATTTGAAAGGTATAAAAGACACATACTGAATTTCTAAACAGGAAAACCACAATGTCCGAAATGAAACACTTTATATAGTTAATACACTGAGCTAAAACACAGATTAGACATTCACTGATGAGGATGAGATGAATGACTTTAGAACTCCACAATAGAAACTATCCAAAATGATATAGAGAAAAAAATGGGGGAAAATGAAAGATGCCAGTGAGCTATGGAATTAACTAATTTTTTCCAAACAAGAAACAGAAAAAAATAAATGAGTTTATTAAGGTTGCAGAATAAATAATTGATATGCAAACATAAATTATTTTTCTATAGAGTAGCAATGAACAGCAAAAATTGAAATTCAAAAACTAAAATAACAAATACCTAGTAGAGATTATACTGGCCTCAACACTAAAAACTACATTGCAGTGCTGAGAGAAATTGAAGACCTGAATAACTGCAGGTATATAATGTGTCAATGGGTCAGAAGATTCAATATTAAGATGTCAGCTCTCAATAAGTTGGTATATAGATTTAATGACATCCCACTCAAAATCTCAGCAGTATTTTTTTCTGAGAAGTTAATTCTAAAATTCATATGGAAATATAATGGTCTTAGAATAAGCAAAACAAGTGTGATAAAGAATAACAAAATTAGAAAGTTAACACTACTTGATTCCAATACTTGTAAATCTACAGTTGGCAAGATGGTGTGGCACTGAACAAAGATAAACAACTATATAAATGGAAGAGAAGAGAGAGTTGAGAAAGAGACCCATACATGTATGGACAATGCATTTTTAACAGGGATTCAGTGGAGAAAGGGTAACCTTTCAATGATTGGATATCTGGAAAAACAATGAACAGGGATCCATATGTTATAATATGTTTAAAAATATCATGTTTGAACATATGCCTCAATTTAAAATATAAATCTATAAAACTCCTGATGAAAATATGGGAAAAGCAGTGACCTAGGGATTTAAAAAGATTTTTTAAAAGAGTTCAAAAATCATAAAAATTTATTTATAAAAGAAAGTCAGTAAGGTTGACTTTATAATAATTAAAATTTTAACTCTTCAAAAGACAGTTACAACCATAAAAATATAAGCTGCTTTGTGAAAGATATTTGACAAGTATACCTATAAAGGCCTTGTAACACCAAGTGTATACAGAAATCTTTCAACTCAATATTAAGGTAATACAACTCTCCAATAATTTTGAACAGGGCCTAAGAATTAAAAAGATGCATCATTAAAGAAGACTCATCCATCACAAATAAGCACAGGAAAAAGATATTCAATATCATTAATCCTTAAGGAAATGCAAATAAAAACTCCAGTGCTGTATCTGATAAACTTGCTAGGATGGCTAAGGTAAATGGGATAGATAACGGTAATGGCCAGGCAGGATGTGAAGAAAACAGATCACCCACATACTGCTGGTGAGAATAATGCAACTACATTCAGGGACAGTTTTTCTTTCTTTCTTTCTTTTTTTAAGAGTTACACATACTTTCACCATATCACCTAGCTGTTCCCATCAGGTAGTATTTATTTTTCAAGAGAAATGAAAGGGTACATCAGGGTTTTATATCTATATTTATTTATGGACCCTGATAGTAAATACAAAGTTACTAGACCAGAGAACAGGTCAATTGTATACTCACCTTAGCTTCATTTCCTCATGCCTCGGTACTCCAAGGAACGAGAGAGTGAGAGGCTAATGCTTCTGTGGAAGGGCAGTGGTTTGCTCCACAGGAAATTAATCCAAAATTCACAATTTCAGAGTTTATATAAAGCAGTTGGTCAATATAACTCTTTTGGAGAGAAAGAGAAAGAGATTTGTTTTAGATTGTATAGCATGTAAACAAATTCTCTCTGGGGAAGGGACATCTGGTTTCTAGGTTCATTATCCTTTCAAACGAAATCCCTGGTGATTGGTATCTTTAGGGTTGCTTCTCAGTCATCCCTTAACCTGAGTGCCAGTCAGTGTTCTTTGTTGGGAAGCCCTGACCATTCAGAAAAGCAAAAATATTTATGAAGCATTGTTTTCAGATAACGTCTATTAAAAACACGAACATAAATGTTCATAACAACTTTCTACAGCCCTAAACTGGACACAACACAAATGTTGAACAGACTATTAAACAAATGATTGTGATATGGCTATACAACTGAATAACACTTAGCAATAAAAAGAATTGAACTATTAAAATATACAACTATAAGAATGAGTCTCAAAAAAATTGTGCTGGATGAAAAATGCCCAATCACAAAACTCATACATGATGATTTCATGGATATGAAGTCCTAGAAAATACAAGTTAATTTATAGTGACACAAAGCAAATCAGTGGTTTCATGGAAACAAGGGATGTGGAGAGGGATCGTGTAGATAGGACTGGAAGAATTACAAAAGGGTACAAGGAAACTTTCAAGTATAATATATATATTCTTGATTGTGATGATTGTTTCATGAGTTTATATTTATGTCAAAACCCATTAGTCTGTACATTTTAAATACATGCAGTTTATCGTACATCAATTTTACCATTCTCAAAATCAGCCCTCTAGATGTTGTAAAGTTAGTCCTTGGAATTTCTGGTTTAGAGTTACATGGGGAAAGGGAAGACAGGAATAGCTTTTTCTACTGTCAGAGAGATGAAAGGCGACAGCGTTCAAGGTCTTCAAAGTTGCACTTAAGCTGGGGGCTGTAGCAAGAATAAAGTGGTGTTGGCCTGGGGCCCAGTGGAGCCTGGAGTTGGGAAATTTCATGGGACCAACTGAGCCACAATTCTTGATACAACTCTAGCAACCTTGTATAGTGAAAGCAGAAAATTCAAGTTCGTGATTTATTACTGACCTTGTATAAATCATTTAACTTTTCCTACTATAAAGTTTTTAATGTTTTATTCCTACTTTAGTAAAAATAAAACAATCGCTATGTATTTATATAATGTTTTAATGAACTTGTAGCTCATTTTATGTAAAGTATCTTAACATTTAATCTTTTTTTTTGTGGGGGGATACTGGGAGTTGAACTCAGGACCTCCCACGCCAGCAGGCGCCCCTGCCGCTGAGCAATATCACCGGCCCTTTTTTCGTATGTGGGTTCCGGGAGTGGAACTCAGGCCCTTGCGCTTGCCAGGCAGGCGCTTACGCCACTGAGCCATCTCACCGGCCCCTTAACATTTAATCTTTAAAGCAATATTGTGAAGTACCACTAATGGGGATATCCACTTTGTAACAGGGACTTACTCTCTGTGTCCATCTCTTCAATCCATAGATCTGTTAGCAGACTCACTACCACTTCATGGTCAGGACTGACTGCCTCTGTCTTTCCTGTCTTCTTCCCTCCTACCGCTACCTCCCATTGGCTAAACCCAAACATGAACAGAGGGCAAGAGCACTCTGGCAATGCAGCCCCCTGAGGTTAAGGCTTACAGGAAGTAAAGATAGAGAATGAGTGTCATGAAGGTAAACCAAACAGAATAAGTCCATTTTCCCTGCTCACACTTAGAATTCTAGAGGTGTCTGGAAACTCATAACTAATTGGCCTCATAACATTGTTCCTTACATTGATGTCTGTTTCAAGCACTACCTTAGATAGATGTCCCATGTGTTCTAACTGCAGGTGTGAATTACAGCTTCATCATTTTGAACTATGTTCTTAAACATGCTTTTCAATTTTCTTCCTCTGTAAAATGGGATTACTGAAATTCCTGGTAGATGATAGGGGATTAAATAAATGTCAGGTCATTTTTCCCCTTCCTCTTAGATCCTTGGATTTAATACATGGTATATATATATATTATATTTGTTTTCTACTTACCTTATTTCCTCCTATGATTGTTCATTTTCAAGGCTTTTGCCCAATTGTACTGTTTAAAATTACCCATCATCAGATAAGTTTACTGCAAAAGAACTGAAATTGGAATGATCGGTTCTGTGGTATTTTTTGACCATATATCAGGACCTTTAATTTTCCAGTTTATGTAGATTTAACTTATACATGTTAATAATAAACAACTGCTGCTAGATGTGGTGGTACATGCCTGTAATCCCAGCACTTGGGAGACCGAGTCAGGAGGGTCACCGTGAGTTTGACAACTGCTAAGGAAGGTAGATCCTATAGTGAGTAAGCAGTGATGTAATTCTGTAAGCCCTGCTCCCCAAATTTTTCTTTCTGTCCACCCTTGTTATTTGTACTTTCAATATTTGTGAACTATCCTACTTGACAGAATTTACTTGTAACTCCCAGACCAATACTCCAGTGTTTTTACAATCATTCGTGGCCACATGCAAAGCTGTAAAACAAATCTGTTTGTTCCTCAACTCACACATTCCCGGTGAGGTTGACAGTCTGCCTTCTCGTTTCAGCTCTTGTACTGTAAACAAATTCTCTTTTCCAGACCTATTTAATGTGATGGCTTTTAAAAAAAAATCTTTGCATCTTTTTTGGTTGTATTAGTTACCTTTTCAGAACAACATACCTGATACCTGAAACTTAAAGGAGGAAAAATGTATTTTGGCTCATGGTTTTAAATGTTTCAGTCCATGGCTGACTGGTGCCAAGGCAGGATCATCATGATGAAAGGAATGGTGGAGGAGAACTGTTCACCTTATGACAGCTAAAAGCAGAAAGAATGCAAGAGAGAGCCAGAGTGGAAGGGGTCATGTACCAGATATAGACCCAAGGTCATGGTTCCATGACCCACCCAGACACACAAGTGTGCTTTACTAATCTCCTTGATATCTCTCAAGCTAATCAAGTTGACAGTCAAGATTAACCATCACATTGGTAATTTACCCTTTCAAAATGTACCCTAGTGTAATAGTGAAATTCTGTCTAGTGTTCTAAAGCACACGTAAGCTGGGATATACTGGATGAAGAAAAATACAGGTGTTATGCCAGTCAAGCATTAGCTATAGTGCAGTTTGCAATGAGCTTAACATTAATAAACCCATAATACTGCACATCCAACAAAAAGGAAGAAACATTTTTCTAATCTGCATATGAGTCACTTGAGAGAGCACTAAAGTAATGTCCACAGTGTATATGACACTGTAGAAAAGTGGGTATATTTGTAAATTCTTGAGATGATATTTTTAATGTAATGGATTTCTAAAATGTATTGGGCAGCATGTTGTGAGGCTGGAAAAAAAAGTTTTGGTTACATTACCCAGCATCAGGAAAATGCTGAGCCATTCTTAGTGCTGGCTAGTTCACACATAGTGAAAGCCATATGATGTGAAAAATGTTCAACTGTCAGGTAAGGCAGGTTCTTCAGATCACAATTCTGTAGAAGAGTTTTAAAAATACCTGTTAAGTGTTATATAGGGAAGGTTATATGGAAGAATAGGCTTTCAATAACCAAAATACCATTTGTGTTCTACAGCCTCCTTTGCCACTTCTCTTGTTCAACAAGCCATTCTTATCAAGATTGAAATATAGGCATTCTAGGACTCTATGCATGGAAAATTAAAATATCTAGACTATGGGTAATTATGTTTTTTTCCTTTTTATTAGTATATATGTTTGAAGTACATGATATTTATATTCAACTTAAAGAGTGGGTAGTATGTTCTTAAAATATCTTGGTTCTTTTTTATTCCCATTCCACTCCCTACCCACCTCCCTTCCATCTCTAGATCCCCTCTACCCATTATTATTGTTGTTATTATTATTATTTATTTCATGTTTTTGACATATAAAGATTACATTCATTGTGAGTAGTTGGTACATGTACATGACACATCTTAAATCTTTTAACATCCCCTTCCTCTCTCCCTCAGTCTCTTGGTTCACCTCTCCATTTCTAAAAGATATATCTCCCTATTTCCTTTTATTAATCTTTTATTTTGCTCTTTTTTTGTACTTTGGATTACTCAAGGAGTAGAAACCATATGCTATTTAAATGTGTGTCCAATTTATTTCTCTAAACATTGTTTTTGAGATGTATACATTTTCCTACAAATGTCTAATTTATCCTGCATTATAGCTTAGTAGTATTTCTTTGTGTATAGATACCACATTTTCCTTGTACATTCATCTGTTGATAGACATATAGGCTGCGTCCAAGTCTTACCTATAATGAATTGTGTTGCTATAAGCATTGGTATACATATATTTCTGTAATTTGATGTCTCTACTCTTTCACAAAGATACCTACAAGGGGAATAGCTCGGTTGAATGCAATTTGAAGTTTTAATTTTTTGAAGAATCTTCATCCTGATTTCCATATTGGTTGCAGTTTACATTCCCACCAACGATGTAGAAGGGCTCCTTTTCCATGCAGCCTTGCATGAAAAATTAAAATATCTAGATATTAAAATATCTAGACTTTAGGTAATTAGAATTTAAAACACTTGTTCTCTCTGACTATATTGCAATCTAGTTGGGTAATTTTCTACTAACGACACAATTGGCTTGGTGAGGGTGTTTGTCTTAGATATTTTATTACTTTTAGAGTAATAGAGCACTATTATGAATCTCCAGATTGAAAAAAACAGAATAATTAACATTGGTGTTAGAGGCTTCTTGAATTAAATTCAGAGTTACACATGCAGGGCATGATGGACATGACTTAGAACTTGTAATAGGGTAATTACACTAGCGCAGTACTATACATTTATTTAAAGATTGTGTGAGTAAATCAGTGTTATTATGCTTTTGGTAAATTGTTACGGTTTTTTTTCCCTCCCTTTTCTTATACTTAATAAGTATTTTCTAAGATCTTGGTTCTCGTTGCCATGCTTTAAGCAATTTACATTATAAAAAGATATGACAGTCATTAAACAGGTAAATAAGATCACACGATATTTAACATGCTAAGAAATTCCATTTCAGTTTTTCAAACTTAGTATTAACCATCTGTGAAGTTATAGCTGCAGAACTAGCCGTATGTTTAAATTGTTTCTCTTATCCAATCTACAGTTTTTAAAAAATATCTTTGAATGCTGTTGTTCAAATAGCCTAGGAAATGCATCTCAATATTTTTTTACATTTAAAAATATTTAAAATACAGGCCACTTATTTTGAGGGAGCTTGGTTATAGTCATCAATAATAAATATTTCCTTGTACTACACTGCACAATTTTAAAGCAAGGATTTATATCTGCTTATAATTTATAATTATTCAACAAGTTCAACAAAATCTAGAAATTTACATATATAATGTATGTAAAACTGAAGCACATTATTTTCATTTTCTAAAAGTTCCTTCTAATTATACATTTGGCAAGTATAGGATAGTTCATGTTGAACTTGGTAAAGACTGTTAAATTGACTTTTTACTTTATGTAGAAACTTTTATTACTTTATTGCCAAAAGCATGATCTTTGATTTATTGGTTTCTAGTTTGTTAACTTCTAATATAAATGTTGCTTTTAACTACTAACAATATTTTTTCAACAGAATTATTCCCATTATTCAAAATGTGGAAGCAATCCAAGTGTGTGTAAGTGGACGAATGGGTAAACAAAGTATGGTATACCTATAAAGTGGACGTCACTCAGTCTTAAAAGGAAAAAAGTGCAGAAGTTACAACATGGATGAAGCTTAAGAAAGTTATGCTTAGTAAAATAAGCCAGGCATAGAAAAACAAATATTGTGTGATTCCAGTTTTATAAGTTATTTAGAATAGTCAATCTCTAGAAATAGAAAATGGAATGGGAATTCAAGGGCTTGAGGAAAGAGAAAAATTAAGAATTTTTGTTTGATGGTTAAAGAGTTAGTTTTGCAAGATGCAAAATTTCTGGAGATGGTTATTCAGCAATGTGAATACACTTACATGTAGTTAAATAGCAAATTTTTGTAGTGTGTGTTTTCCCCCCAAAATTTGAAAATTTATTTGAAGTAATTGGTGAAATCATCAGGTTACCATTTTAATAGTATGTACTATTGCTTTTAAATAAACATCAATGTAAAATGTCCCTCTACCACTGAAATATTAGGAACAGACAAAAGTATTGTTTTATGATTAAGTAAATTTGTGTTGTGTTTGTATTTATTTTATAATCCTACAAGTATTTGTATCAACTAGTAAAATTTAAAGTCTCTGCTCAAGAAATATTTATAGTAGTACCCTTACCTGCAGGGTGCAATAGAGATGGAAGTTACTGATTGTCTCTTTCCTAGATTTCCATGAAATCGAAGATGAAGGAGAAACATATCTAGCATCTAGAGGTACTAGGAGCCAAATGTAGCACCAGAACAAACTGAGTGGAAATTCTCATATGGAGAATATGTACAACACCGGACACAAACTAAACACCACTTACAAAAAAGAACTCCCACGTGACAGTGGAAGACACATTCTACCCAAGTGTTTTACAAAACCTAAACACAAAACACAAGTGAAATGAGAAAAGAAGGTAACAAGATGACTCCAAAAATGTGTAACCCCAAAAAACTGATCCCACAGATTGTAAAGTAGATAAAATTCCAAATAATTTTTTAAACTGATAGTTAAAATGTCAATGAGATCAAGGAGAGACAAGTAAGTAGCTAAATCAATTTCTATAATGATCAATAAGTTCAAACAAGATACAAATAAGCAACTGCTTCAGTCAAGGAAGATAATACAGGATATGAAATATCACTTCAGCAAAGAGATAGGAGTTCCATTCCAAGAAAGAACAAAGAATAAAACAAATATTACTTAACATAAAGGACACTTAGACCCTGATAGTAGGGGACTTTGACACCCCACCTACAAATAGATGGGTCAACTAGACAAAAAGTCAGAAAATAAACATCAGAATTAAACTACAGTATAAATTACATGAATATTTATAAAATGTTTCATCAACGAATATTTATAGAGTGTTTCATCTAACTTCAGCGGAATACACTTTCTTCCTAGAATCCCATTGAACTTTCTCCAAAATACATCATATTTTAGGGCATAAACCAAGTCTTAATAAATACAAAATTTAAAATAATCTGAGGTATCATATTATGTGACAATGAAATAAAATTAGAAGTAAACAATAAAGAAACCCAGAAACCATACAAACACATGGATATTGTATAGTATACTCTTATGTGATCAATGGTCATTGAAGAAATAAATGGTAGGATTTAAAACATTTCTAGAATCAAACCATAATGAAATACTACATATCAGAAACAATGAAATCAGTTCTACAAAGGAAGTTTATGCTGATTGCCTACACTAGAAAAACTCAGTAAGTCCAAACAAGTAACTTAATGGTGCATCTCAAGGTCATAGAAAACAAGAAAAAGCCACACCCCAAACCAGTAGAAGGAAAGAAATAATAAATAACAAAGTGGAAATGAATGAAATTGAAACTTCAAAAAGCACACAAAGGATCAATGAATTAGAGTTTGTTCAGTACAAAGATAAACAAGATTGATAAATCCTTAGCCAACATGACAAAAGAAAAAGACACAAGGCCCAAATTAATAAAATTAGAAATGAAAAAGGCAACATTACAACAGATACCACTGAAATCCACAGTATCATCATAAATTATTTTTAAAATTTATATCCAACAATTTGGAGAATTTTGAAGAAATACATACATTACTAGACACATATGACCAACCTAAATTAAACCAAGAAGATACACAAAATTTAAACAGATCAATAACAAAAAATGAAATTGAAGCAGTGATTGAAACTCTACCAACTAGAAAATGCTCAAGACCAGAGGAATTTCCTGAATTTCATTTGGAATCAGAAAGTCGAGGATTAGTCAAAGCAACCCTGAAAAAACACCAATGTCTGATGCACCACTAACTGAACTTCAAGCTGTACTATAAAGCCTAGGGGATAAAAACATGGTATGGGCACAAAAACAGAAATCTGGGCCAATGGAATGGAACACAAGATTCAGAAACAAACCCAAGCTATCTGTTTTTTGACAAACAGTCCAAAAACGTGCTGGAGAAAAGATAGCCTTTTTAACAAATAGCGCTGGGAAAGCTGGATAACTACAGGCAGAAATCGAAACTAGATCCCTATCTCTCACTCTATACTAAAGTCAGGTCAAAATGGATCAAAGACCGAGATATGAAAACCAGAAATACTGAAACTGCTGGAAGACATTAGGGGAAACACTTGAAGCCATAGGAACAGGCAAAGACTTCCTCTTCCAAAGAAAATAAGATCAGTATCAACAATTAGAACTACATCGATTCAAAAACTTCAGTACAGCAAAGAAAACACCTAACAGAGTGAAAAGGCAACCCACTGAGAGAAAATCTTTGCTAAGTACCCTTCATCTAGAAGATTAATAGGTCAAAATAATTAACCCCTATAAATCAACGAACTCAATAAAAATGTGGGCAAATGAACTGAATAGGTACTTATTAAAAGAACAAATTCAAATGGCCAAAAAATATATGAAAAATGTTTAACATGTCTAGCTGTCAGACAAATGTAAATTAAAACTTCATTGAGATTCCATCTCACCCTACTCAGAATGGCTAGAATACAACAATGAATGCTGTCAAGGGTACAGGGGGAAAGGAGCTCTTCTGCACTGTTGGTGAGAATGTAGACTAATACTAGCTCTATGGAAATCAGTATGCAGATTCCACAAAAGATTGAAGATAGAAATACCATTTGACCCAGCTATACCACTCCTGGGCATATTCTTGAAAAACTTAAGGGCTGCATATTATAGTGGTGCATGCATAACCATGTTTGTACCAGTGCAATTCACAGTAGCTAAACTGTGTAAACAGCCTCGCTGCCCATCAACAAATGAATGGATAAAGAAAATGTGAGAGCTGTACAGTTGGTTTTCAAGAGACTCTGATCCAGGTACCCCAAACACCACTTTTAAATCAAACTAGGTCATCAGTAAATCAAATAATAACAAATGCTGCTGAGGCTGTGGGGAAAAGGAGCCCTCTACAACCACTAAAGAAATCAGTACAGGGATTCCTCAAAAAATTGATACTAGAAATTCCATTTGACTCAACTATTCTTCTAGGTGTCTCCCCAAAAGAGTTAAAGACATCATATTACAGTGATACATGTGTATTCATGCTGATAGAACCATGATTCATAATTGTTACCTCTTGGAAACTGCCTATGTGTCCATCAACAGATGCATGGATGAAGAAAATGTATAATTTGTACACAGTGGAGTACTACTTTGCCATAAAAAGGATAAACCTGAGTCATTTGAAGGAAAATGGTTGCATCTTGAGACCATAATATTGAGTGAAATAACTCTGACACACAGGGTTAAATATCACATGGTTTCTCACATATGAGAAACCCAAATATAAATAAAAAGCAAAATGAAACATAGGTAATAGGAAGCAAGGAGATAGATCTTTTTCAAATGGGAAGGAGATCAAGAGACTGAGGTAGGGGTGGGAAAGGGGATGAATAAAGAATTGAGATGTATTATGTACATGTGCCACCTCCCCACAAGTGTTAAATCATTATGTAATACAAACATGTAATAAAAAATAAAAACTGAAGAAAAAGAAATCAGATCAAAAGTTCTATACAGAGTTTCCTGAAGAAATCAACATTTGAGACGAAACGAATGGATGAGTATCTATAAGATAACAGGAATGGGTGGGAGAGGAAAATAGATATGTTAACGGAAAAAGAATGTAGATGGCATGTGGTTTTGCAACAAATTCATGTTTGTGTGAACTTATGTGGCTATCTTTAGCTGCAGCAAGGCATAGGTACTAGGGAATAGTGGCAGGTTAAGCCAGAGAGGAGAGCTTTGTGGAGTAAGAGGATGGAGTGCTGAAAAGGAATTTTATGAGATGGAATAAGATATAATGAATTTAAAGTCTAGTGTCTGTTGATTTAGGTATAATGCACCTGTTGACTATCTAGTATAGGTCTGGCACTGTTTTAGGCACTTAATATATGAAAATGAAATTTTGAATAGGATATGCTTGTTTTTGCTCTTGAGAAAATTCCAGTTGAATAGGAAGCTTTTTAGAAGTTGGATGGGTAACTGGGGGCTTCACTAATTGATAATGTCTTTTGTAACATTGCCATCTAATACTTAACCTTCATTTAATCTGTGCCCTGTCTTTAATGCTTCCTCAAGGTTTCACATCATACTTATTCATAGATCCAGATCATTTAACATTGGTTATATGCTTGAACTCAAGTTCCACATCTTTAACCTGCTACACTGTATTTCTGATTAGTATTATTCTAAATCTCAAAGTTAACGTGTCCCAAATAGAACTTGCTTTCATTAAGCCAGCAAGTCCTTTTGTAATTGTCAGGTTTAAAATCAGTGAGACAATCTTTGAGTTATCCCTTGTCTTCATTCCCTGACCTTAGAGAGATATTAATTTTGGTGAGTTCATTTTTTGTAAGTCTCTTACTGAAGTTATTTTCTCCTTAAGCCCACTGTTCTACAGCTTTCTTACCTCATGCACAGAGTCTGACAGAGTCTCTCATCCACTTGACTAAAATCATTGCTAAATCAGCCTTCCTTTTATACTGCCAAGAGGTAGGATCCTACTCTCTGGCTACTTGCAACACTAAAATGAGTGAAAACAATAGAAATGAGAATCATGGTGGTAAAGAGATGGAACAGTCCTCATCAAGATTGCTTTCCTTTCTTGCTCATGTTGCCCCAGTGGAGACTTGAGAAAATATCGGTCTGGATATGATTTTTACTTTGGTCAAAAATATTCTGTATTTTTGAATTATAATTTCAAGGACATGCTTATCTGAGTCTATACTTGATAGTATGAAAGGGCTCTTTGGTTCTTTGTGCTGAGTCTGGTCTTGCCTTCTTCTGTACCTGAAATGCAGCATTGTCTCGACTTTGGCTCAGTCCTTTTACATAGGCATTATGTCCATGTACTTGATGGTCATTTTTTATGTTTTAGGTATTCTAACCCTTGTCGTACCATTAGGATGCACACCAACCTGGGTTTTGGAAACCAACAAAATTGTAGGATTGCTAGATTTTGTTTGTCTTGTGGTATTGTGATGTTTCTCCCCTTTCACAAGGCCTTGTGTTCTTGTCATTTCAAATGAGCCCCACCTCCTAAGAGCACATTTAGTTACTGATGAGCAGAGTGACCCCATGAGACAATTACCTCTCCAGGAATCTCTTAATCTAGTTAAATTGACAGTTAAGATTAAGTGACAGAAGTCTACTCCTTGTCAATTCGACATTAAACACATCTCCTTAAGCCATATTTAATCTCTAAATAAAGACAATAGCAAGTTCATAATTTCATGTAACACAATACAACTATTCTACCTACAACTGAAAATTCAATATTCCCTTCCCCAAAATCTCAACCGTTCTAGCATTGCTGGAAAGTCAAACTTCAAGCTATTGTCTCTGAACCCCTTTTAAAATAAAAAATCAATTTATATATTCCCAATATACAATGGTGAAGGGTAATTATTCCCATTCCAAAGGGAGGAATATGGGACTAGAAAAGAATCAGACCAAAGAAAAACTGAAACCTATCAAGACAAAGATTAAATCCTGTAGCTCTATGTCTGATATATGAGTCACAGTGTGGTAAGAAGTAAGTTCCAGAAGGTTTGGGTGTCCTCATTCCTGTAGCCTCACCTGTTGTAGGCTATGAGGTCTCTCTCTTGAGCTGTTTTCATTCATTGCCCACAGCTTTCCTTTGTAGATTGCCCATGTTTTTGGCATCTCTGGCTTCCTGAGTTTTCCCTTGCACCTTCACCTGCATTCCCACAGCATCATGCACAACCCTTTCAGGGCCACGTTGCCTGGGCTTCTGAGTCTTCCTTTCAAATCTGTATGAAAGTCTGGGCTCAGAATTCTTTCATTCAGCATACCAGTAGCACAAACACCATGTGGATGATACAGAGGTCTCCTGTCAGCTGGAACAATAGTCCTAGGAATTACTTCCCTATGTGGCCCTTCTCCAGCAGGGGAGCAAATGTGTCTTGTCTCAGATGAATGATTTATACTTTTCTCCCCCTTCAGCCTGCAATGGGTGGGGTCTTGCTGATTCCTGAGATGGCCTTAAGACATCTTTCTTCTTGTCCCTTCATAAAGCACTTGGTTTCTTTTTAATGTTGTTAACTCTTTAGCAATCTCACCACTTTTGGTCCCAACTTTACAGGTGCTTCTTTTCTGGACAAAAGTTAAGTTTTTCCAAACCTTTTTTTTTCTACTTTTTGTTCCAGATTCTCAATATAAATCAGCTACCAGTACCCATGCTCTATCTTGAATGATGGGCTAACTTGAAATTTTCTACACCAGAGCAGTTAGTTCACTGCTCTTAAATTCAGCCTCTCAAAAAATTTCAGGACACGGTAAAATGTAGACAAGTTCTTTGCCACAATACAACATGCATGACCTCTGGTCCAATTCCCAAAAAAAAAGTACCCATCTGAAATTCTTTTCTAAGCTGGTTTTCTGAGCTCTGAGCTTAACCACCCATCAGACTCCACTTACCACACGTAAGTCTTCTCTAGGCTATATCTCCAAACTTTTCTGAACCTCTTCCTCAGCTTTTTGAACCATATGGTCAGGTGTGGCCATAACAGCCAGCCCTACTTCTTTGGTACAATTATTTTGTATTAGTCACTTTTCCCATTGCTGGGGCAAAATATCCAACATCAACAACTTAAAGGAAAATAGGCTTAATTTGGTTCACGGCTTTAAAGGGTTCAGTCTACGGTTGCTTGCTCTAAAGAAGAAACATCAAGGTCAAGGATAATGGAGCAAAGCTGCTCAGTTTATGTCAGCCAGGGAGCAGAGCACAGTTGAAGAGCACCACCAAGAGATATACTCTTTAAAACACGCTCCCAGTGACCCACCTCCAATAGCACATTCAGCTATGAACATAGAAGGTTCACAATCCAATCACTTCTCTAGAAGTCTCTTAATCTAGTCAAATTTACAATTACGATTAACTGGCAAGTTTATTTGCTTCTCTTTTCATATCCTAGTACTATTTATCAATATACTGCTGTGTCATAAAGTCCATCCCACTGACTCAGGGTCCATTTTGAAAATTTCTTCTGTATTTCTATTGTACTTTCTATCTCACACATTTTAATCCTTAAGTATATTAATCAGCAAGTATAATATTTATTTTCCATTTGTCTTCATTCTTTAAACAACCATGAACTCTAGAAGGAAATAAATATATTTTATAAATTTCAACCCCTTGTATTTACCAAGTTTACCAAGCCATAGGTTAGCATAAAAGAAATTCAATAAATACTTCATAGTTCTGATGGCTAACAGGGATATTTTGTGGTTCTGGCAACCTAATACATGGTAAAAACACATATATTTCTCTTACGTTTTGTGAATATATTCTTTATTTTTGTGAAGCTCATAGTGTAGTTGAAGGAGACTGATATGTGGTACTTTATGACCTAAGCATTTGCCAACCTCTGTGTCCTGTTTAGATAGATATTGCTCATGTTAAATATGATGATTTTATGGTAGCTGCTTAATTTTAATACTACTGATAATACTAATAAAAACTAGCCTACCCAAATTTGTATGGAAAATGGTAGTCTTCTTTTTCCTCCAACAATAAAACAAAAATAAAGTATTTTATGGTTGAAATTATTATTATCCTTTATTCTTTGGACTTAAGTATATATGGCCTGAAGTGTTCAAGATCTGGATCCACTTACTGTAGAATGATAATAAATTTATTTAACTCTTTCTTTGTGTCGGTTTTCTCCAATTTAACTAATAAATAAATATGAAATGGTATTTACCTATTAAAACAATTGGATCATTAATAAATCCATGTACCAAAATATTCAGCACATTGCCAGAAATAAACACTTTGGTTTTAACGGCTCTGCCAGCACTCAACTAAGCAGATCTCCCCGAACACTGTTACGACAATGTGATGATGATGAAGAGGAGGACACACAGGTAATATTTATTAAGTAATTTGGTTTATTTCTGCCTTGTTTCTGTTAATAATTTATAACATGAAGTTCCAGCTTACATTTTAACTCAAACCTTACATCTCTGAGATCCTTTTGGGGTACAGAGATCTAAAGTTCATGCATATGTGGTAAAAGTAGGTGTTACCTCATGTAGGTAGGGAAGCAGAAACATAATATTGACCTGATTCTTTCATAATCTTGCTGAAAGTTTTGAGTAGGTATAGACCACAACTTCCTCATGTATAGGAATAATACTTTGGATTAAGCAGTTCTCGAGGTGCCTTCTGCCATTACCAGTCTATGGTTTTGACCTACTGCACATGTATAGGATAGGAAAAATATGAAGTCAAACAATTCACTGAATAACGTGACATGACTTCAATCAGTAAATGTCATTGTGAATTTAGGTTAATAAAAGCTTAACCCAATGACAAAAGGCGATCTTTTAAGAGGAGAGGGATCAGACAGGAGGAGGACTTCTAATTTCCTTGCTGCATACAGATGAAGTGAAGAGCTGGATCTACTTATGTTCGATGAGAAAAGACTGAGGTAGAGAGCGTAATAGCTCTTAGTAAGTGTTGTAAATGTTACCTCATGGAGAAAGAACTGGATGTGATCTGTGAGTACCACAGATTAGGACTAATTGCCAGCAATTAAATCCCCAAACAGCAGGTTCTGTGAAATACTAAGATTGAGGAGACAATAGCTAGATTTTTGTGGTAGACATTCGTGGTATGAGTTCCACATGAAGATTATATGACTTGCTTACATTTGCCTACAGAATGTACCTGTGATAGATTGCTAGCTACTATCCTCCTTGAGTTTCTCTCTATTTTTTTTTAACTTTCATTTTCCTTAGTATTTTTCTTGGTTTAGAGGTAAACTAAAAGTCTATCCTTAGATGTTTTTTAAAAATTTAAATTGAGGTATAATTTATGCACAGTGAAATGCACAGATTTCAAATATATAGTTTAATGAAATTTGAAAAATTTATGCATCCATTTAACCCACACTCTGCTCAATATTTAAAACCTTTCCAACACCCCAGAAAGTTTCCTTGGACACTTTCCATCCAATTCCTTCCCTCAGTGATAGCCATGTTCTGATTTTATCTCTGGATTGTTTCATTCTTTATATAAATGGACATAATGTGGTATGAGTTCTTATATCTGGCTTCTTTAATGCAACATAGTATTTTTTATATTCATTTAGCATTAATAGTTTGTTCTTGTTACTGATGAATGTTGTTCCTTTTAATAACTATATTGCATTTAGTGAATCAATTTTAATAATAAATATTTGGATTGCTTAATACTTTTTGATAATTATCAATAAAGCTGTTTGAACACTTTATGTATATATGTATTTATTTATTCATTTATTTTGAGATAGGTCTCGCTCCAGGCTGGCCTCAAACTTGGGGGAATCCTATGTGAGCCTCCCAAGTGTTGGGATTACAGAAATGTGTCATAGTGCCCAACTGAACATTTTTAAAGAACTATTTGTGTGAACATATATTTTCACTTCTCTTTAGTAAATATCAAGATGTATAATTACTGAGTCATAATGTATGCATATATTTAACCATATAAAAATTGCCTAAGAATTTTCAAAAGTGGTATTATTTTACAAACCCACTTGCAATGTAAGAGAACTCCAGTTGCTCTATTTCCTTTCTAATAGTTAATATTTTATTATTAAAACTGTTATTCATTTTTGTATTTGTGAAGTGGCATCACGATGTGATAAAACATTAGTTTTTGCTGAACTTTACTATTTTTCATGAATTTCCAAAATTCTTAGACAAAAATTTGTTCTCTGAAAAACCACAATTTCATTCTATTTCGTAAATTCTTGATGGACTGCCATTAGCTCATTTGTGTTACACAAACTACAAAGTTACATCTCTAGAATACAACTTAGAGTGAATTACTACTCAAATATAAAATAGTAAATATATTTTTATGTATACAAATGGATGTTTTTCTTATAGAAGAAAAATAAATACAATTTACACCTGAAACCATATATTAAGCAACTGAAATTAATAATATAAAAGTTACAGCTAGTGAGTTTGATATACTGAGTGTG
Source organism: Erethizon dorsatum (assembly GCA_028451465.1). Taxonomy (NCBI): domain Eukaryota; kingdom Metazoa; phylum Chordata; class Mammalia; order Rodentia; family Erethizontidae; genus Erethizon; species Erethizon dorsatum. Next base: position 98,696,459 of record CM051823.1, on the reverse strand, counting down.
GGGAGTAACATTATTTTAAGAGGGAAATGGGGAGAGTCAGTATGGTGATTCCTGTTTTAAAGGATATTTGAGTCTATGAAATCCTTTGCGGTGTTATGAGGTTAATTTAGGTGTGTATACTATTTGTGAGAGAGTCCTAAAAGTTTAAAAGTGACCCATGAGATCTTCAGGAAGCAATAATTTGATGAATAACGCTTTGAAATATTGTTTCCATTTTTCCCTAGATATTTTACCTTCAGATGTATAGTTTATCAATATTCGCAAGAATTCAAATAAATATAATTTCATTTTGTTATACACCTTAATCTCTTCCTGATCTATCCATGTAGAATTAAATGAAAACAATGACCCTGCTCAATATCAAGTAATATACCCCAAATCTTTAGTTGTAGATGGATGTTATAATATGTTAGAACACTGAGCCTTGATATCACGGGGTTGTTGTCAATTTGTAGAAATCTCGTTGTTCCTGTTTGTCTAATCGCATAAGAGTTGAAAGGTCTTGGAATTAAATAAGAGATGGAAAAGACCTGTTTGGTGGCCTGGCCCCATGCCAATGAAGGATTACCTTTTCAGTAGTTTTGCATGTAATTTCCAGTTCGACTTTACAAATTCTAAATTAATCAAATTCGAACAACTTACTTTAAGAGACCATTTCGGGGGAACAGATAACTAAATTTATCCTGGTTCTATATATAAATTATAACATAAAAGTGTTCTAAGTACTAAAGGCTGGGTAAATCCTCATAAATAGCAGTGGTTTATATTGTTGCTGCTAAGTGTGTGTTACTGATCCGCTTACTTATCAAGTTTCCATTTCAAATAGAGTGAAAGTTTTTTCTGCATGTAAGGAGAATCTGCATAAATTTACAGTAAAATAAAAGCTTTCTTAACTTTATAAAGTTAAACTTGAAAGTCTCCTTTCAATGCTATGAATTGGTGGCAAAATCTTTACTTGAGCACAAAGCAAGGTATGATAATCTTGATTTTGCTGTGGTAAAGAACATAGAAGGAGGTTAATCTTGTTATTTATCTTATATGCAATATCCTCTGTGCCGACACCTACCCCACCCCTTCCTCCTCATCCTCTTCCTTTTCTTTCTGGCTACACTTTTCTGAAATCTTTTGTTTATAATCACCTCTGTAAACCCATGACCAGCATAGTTTGTTTCGGGTTTGAAAGCAAAATTTGAAAACTCTCATGTTTCCACAGGTGTGAACCTTGTGATATCACTTATTGTGCATTACAAGACTTATTTTATTGCCTTTTCTTTCTTTCTCTCCTTGATCTCAGCAGTATTGTTTCTGGTCTGCTAAAATTATATCCATATTACCAATTCTAAGTGTATGATCTCATTACTTATCTTTTTGGTGTTCATCATAGACTTGGTTTCTTTTTCTTCCTTGAAATTATACTTCCGGATCCGGAGATACAGTTTGCCCCAGCCCACTCTTATTCTTTATTTGAAATGGATCTTTTGATTTTTGTCCCAAGTTTTGTGATTTATGAATCTCAATTACCGTCAATTTCTAGGAGATTGCTTTCCTGTGACTGGTACAAATTGCTTTATATTTCCCTCATTTTATTGGGGGAAATTTGTGTTGAGAGAAAGTATGTAATTACAAAGGGTAGGACTTAGAGATGACTGGTGAATCTGGCACTCAGCCTTATGAATTTTGAAAATCTCTTCTGTTTTCTAAAATGATAAGATGCATTTGTATTGAATCATGCAAACAGAACTCACAAAAGACCAATATATAATACAATAATATAGTTTATTAATTTGAAATGAGAAATGTAACTATTAGAAGAACCAGACATTTCCCTTGATTTGATCTGCCCATCTGTCCATCTAAAGTACTTGGAATTGGTAATGGTGTAATCAGAACAAGAGATATTAGTCTAATAGACTCCGTGTGTAATGACATCTATCTTTCATAGCTTACTGAGTCCAGTTCCGTAGCAAAAATGCTCCAGCCAGATCAGCTGTCTGTGCCAGTCTGGAAAGACATTCTCTCTTTTGTATTTGTATTGCCAACATGGTTGTTTAGCCTTTTGGTGTCTTCTTTGTACTCATACAGTTTTCTTTTTTTATATTTTTTAAATTAGGTTTATTGGTGCAATTTAGATGTACATAATGATCACATTTATCATAGGAAATTTGTACCTGTACACGATATATCTTAGTTCCTCTTTTTTTCCCATTCCCCTTCCCTCTCTTCAACCCCTCTTCCCCTCATTATTTACAAAGCTTTGTTTCCATTTTATCTTATTTTTTCATTTTTTTTCTTTTCCCTTCCAGCCCTCCTTCCCCTTTCCCTTTGAACAATTACTTCCTATTTCACAGTATTTATTATACATTTTGGTTCTTATTTACACATTAAGTTTCTGACACCAGAGAGACAATGTGATATTTACACATGTATGTCCAATTTATTTCACTTAAGAGTATGGTCTTACGGTCCATCTATTTAGCTTTCTTTTGAATGACATAGTCTTTGCTTAATTATGTCAATATTATTGATTAGGTTATGATAAATTCTTGCTGTCCAAAGAGTATGTTTTATTGTTGTATTTGTTTAGTTTAATTGTTGGAAGAAAATACTAACTGTCCTTATTTTCCCCATGCAATTTTATAATTTTGTAATCATCCATTTGTTTACATGTAAATTTATACTTTTACATGTATATCATGCTAATATTATATTTGGATGTCTAGCTCTAAAAATAATATGGAAAAACAATATATGTTCCTCTAATTGCTCGGTAGCTAATTCTGAGCATTTATCAAAATTTTTTTCCCGTCATGCTTTGAGCTTTGTATTGCCTATTATGTAGATATGCTATGTGCATTAGACAAACCAGTCAATGCACTCAGGAAACTGAACAATGCACTCATTGAAACAGAAATCTAAAGTTACAACATTTGTAATAAATCATGACATACATTTTTAAGGACAAGACATAGCAGATATTGTCCTAAAGAAATAAGTATGTCTTCACATTTACCTTTAGTCATATAGAGGGACACATACTTAAATGGGTTGTTTTAATACAGAGGAATATGTTAGAGATGGACAGATGGAGTCTAGCTGTTTCTAGAAAAGTCATTCTAAGAAGTAATATTTGAGGTTTTTGAAAAATGAATCAGGTTTTCCTGGTCAGGTTGGAGGAGTGCACTGTTCATTGTGTTTGGAAAGGTGGAGTCAGGAAAGATGAGCTGCTGGTGATTCTGAAGGATCTCGCTTAGCTTATCCTGATTGTGAGTCTTGACTTCTTTCTGTAGGCAAATGGAAGTTAAAAGGTCTTAGTATTATACTAGGATTTCTTTTATGCATGTGTGTGGCTTTGGGAATAGACATGTAGGAACCGAAGAGGATGGCTTGAAAATGGCTTAAATGAAGACCTCACTTAATTTATCTTGCAGCATACCTTCTTTGGTAGACACCAAAGAGGATGGCTTGAAAATGAATCATGCTGATAGTGGGGAGAGCAGTAATAAGATTATTGGATGGATTAGATCTGACATGACTGTTCAAATTATAGTAATAATGAGTAAAAGCACCAGATTTAAGATACATTGCTGAAGTAAACATTTATGAGATTCAAAGACAAATCTGACTTAAAGAAAAATGAGAAAAAGTGAACAATTATAAAGGTTGTAGTTTTGAAATTTAGTAAGTAGAGATGTCTTCAACAAGACAGAAAAAACATCTAAGGTGGGTGCAGTGAAAGGTTATCTGCTACACAGTGGACAGATAAGATTTTTCCCTTCAGTGTGGGCATACCTTGCCCTCAGGAGGCAATTGCAAATTAGAGAGCTACAAGTTAGGAGAGAGACAAAAGCTGGAGATAGATTTGGTAGAAAACATGGATGACTGAAGCGGACTTCAACTAGAGGCAACCTGTAGACTAAGAAGTCAAGAATCCCAAGGAGAACCAGAATTCTTCTCTTTGTGTGGTGCGAGAATATTTTGGGTGAGTGAACTGAGAGATCTGAAGATAATTTCTGGACCTGGAGATGTAGCTCAGAGGTAGAGCACTTGCCTATCATGTGCAAGGCCCTAGATTCAATCCCCAGCACTGAACAAAGGTAGTTCATGGATATTCTGGAGATCCCTCGGCATGCCTTGCTGTATATCTCAAAGTAATCAGTGAGTAAGGGCCCTCCAATCCCATTCTCTGAGCCATGTCTGGACCTCAGTTTTGCATCTCTGTCAAGTGAGGCGACTTCATTTGTGGAGTTTTCACGGTAGTGATTAACTTCACCTATCACACACTAAGGATACTGACAATGATTTATTTTTACTATTTCTGTTTTGTCATTTATTTTTTAATTTCATGCCTTGTGTTTCTTAATTTCTTTAGTCAAATGCTAAACTTTCCTTTCTATCAACATCATTGCTTCTAAATATTCTGCTTTTGTTCCCTTCATACTTTGTTTAAAACAGTTTTTCGCCCTTTGTAATTTTCACATGTCCATCTGCTGCTCTTTCCAACAGATTCCTTTCTTGGCTTCAGAGCATTCTTTCATTGTTATCTTATATATCTTTGTATATCTTTTGTCCTTTCCTTTCACTCAGTCAAAAACTCTCTGCTTGTTTCGTCAACTAAATTCTTGTCTCCATTATTCCCTTTCTTTGTTGTTCTTTTTCAACTGCCATTTAATTTAAAACCTACTTTAAAGGAAGACTTCACTTAATTTATCTCACAGCATTACTTCAAATACCCCAAATACTGCGTCTGAGAAAGACTGCTAAAAAATCTACACTCTTTCAAAGAAGGGATTGTTCTTTCACATTTATATATTTTTCTTATATTTTTGGAGTTTAAAAATCTTTTATTGTACAATGAATAGAATTCTAATTGATAAATATTTAAAACAAATTTTTCTATAAATTTGAAAGTGCTAGTACTCCACCATGAATGCTTGCATATAAAGTTTTGTTGTGGGGAGGATTCATAATATTAGTTAACTTTTAAGAGTCTCCAAAATGAAAATAAGTTTGTATAAGTAAGAGGTTAAGGATCAAGAGCTTACCTTCAATTTATGCAAGGGGTAAACGTGATTAGATTTTTACATGAATTTAAAAATAATTGTAGTAATTGATATCACTGCTTTTCTTCCTTATTCAGTCTGACTTGCATTAATATTGTATTTTATAACTTACTGATCATAAGTATTGACTGCTTTCCTATAATAATAGCCATTTTGTAAAACTTTTGAATGCAGATCTACTTAATTTGCTTCCTTGGAAAAATACTTTTCCAAACAAAATTGGAAAAAGGAAAAAGGGAACTTTTGGCAGCATCGAAGTAAAGTGTGTAATTTTCTAGCCATTCAGCTGCCACCTGCCCTGCCACCAGAGATTCAGTCTAATTATATTCACTGATCTGAGCCAGACACAGAACAAGACATGATGTATGTGAAAGGGAGGTTCTTTGAAGAGTTAAAGCAATCTTTGCTTAAAAGCTGCTTCTGTTTTTGCCTTGATGCTTGCTTTAACTGCTTCTTCCTGCACATGATGCACAGTGTCCATAGAAGTAGGTGACAGAGTGTAAGCTGATGGTACTAACATTAATCATTAGGAAGTCTAATTTTTCTAATCTTCAGTTACACTAAGTGACAGGGTGATTTTTACTTTTCTCTTCCGGAATTCTAATGTGCTGTATGATATTTAGGCTTCCCACTCTCCTCAAAGTATCCCCTTGTCATACTGATAAATGACCATATCATATTCAGGGTATCATGGCTGGAGTCATGAACGTATCTGGTTTATTTTTTGCTGGTTTAGAAGAAGGCTTGAAAAAATTTTACCTGACCAGGCGGGATGGGGTTACTGTTCTTTTTGTTGACCCTACAAAATGAAGTAGTGATTCTCCATTTCTGAATAAGGTCCCAAGGCTCCCACAGGAGTCCACTCATTTGATGTTGATACAGATAGTGCAGGAGCATATTTGTGGCTTTCAACTATTTTTATCACTGATTATTTCTGTTTGTATGAATATAATATTCAGTAAGTGATGTTACATGCATTTAGATCAAAGGAATATGTGTAAGATAACGAGTCAAAATTTGGGGACAGTTATAGCTTAGATGAAGCTTTTTCATTCTGAATCTAAGAAAATTTGGTCCTAAAAATGTCTCTTAAGCTGCGTAGACCTAGAGTAGTTCTTTGCAGTGAAGCTATAACATAGATAGCCAAGATCATATTGTAGTCTTTTGTATAATTTTCTCTTGAGACAAATGATGGTGTCATGGTTTTATTAAATTTGCAGCATTTAGATTTGAAAACTTTATTATTTGAAAATATCTGATTTCCTTGCTGGATGCAAGTAAGTGTCCCATAACCTTAAAGTTTAGGATGAAATTGTTCTAGAGACTGGTCAAAAGTCACCACTGGGGCCGGTGAGATGGCTCAGCGGCTTAAGCGCCTGCCCGGCAAGCGCGAGGGCCCGAGTTCGACTCCCGGATCCCACATACGAAAAAGGGGCTGGTGATATCGCTCAGAGGCACGGGTGCCTGCTGGCGTGCGAGGTCCTGAGGTCGACCCCCCGGTACCCACAAAAAAAAAAAAAAAAAAAAAGTCACCACTGCTCGTTGCTTTTGTCCCTTTTTATTAAGTTGATTTAAGGAAATCATCCCTTTTCCTTCATTGTATTTCTCATCCCCCCTCTATATACTATTTTCCTTAATCACTTTCATTATATAAATATATTTCATATTTTTATAAGAATATTTAGGGCCAGTGATATAGCTCAGCAGCATAAATGCCTGCTTGGCAAGCACGGGGTCCCGAGTTCAACTCCCGGTACCCGCATATTAAAAAAAAAAAAAAAGAATATTTAAAAATAAATTTTATTATGTATATTTGAGACATACAACATAATGTTTTAAAATCCTTATAGGTAGTACAATTGTCACTTTAGGGAAGCACATTAACATTATTTATCATCTCACATACTTTTTTTCTATAAAACCAGCTAAAATCTACTTATTTAACAAAATAATATAATTTCATTAACTTTAGTCTTCATGTTGCATGTTACATCTCTAAACTTGTTCATCTTACATATCTACTATTTTTGTATCCTCTTAATTAACTACATCTCTCCATTGTCTCTCTCCCCTCTTCCTCACCTGTAGTAACCACTATTTCATTCCCTATCTCTGTGTATTTGAGCTCTTTTTAAAATTTTAATGTAAGTGAGATGATGCAATATTTTTATGTCTGTGTCTGGCTTATTTCTCTTGGCATGATGTCTTCACAATTTATCATAAGAATATTACCACTGTGGGAATCACTGTGGAGATTCCTCAAAAAACTAAAAGTAGAAATTCCATTTGATCCAGCTCTTCCACTTCTCTGTACCTTATTAAAAGAGTTAAAGACATCATATTGTAGTTATACCTGCATATCTGTGTTTATAGCAGTGCATTCATAATAGCTAAATTGAGGAAGCAGCCCATATGCCCATCAACAGATGAATGGAAAAGAAAATGCGGTATTTACACACAATGGTGTAATTCTCTGCCATAAAGAAATATAAATTTGAGTCATTTGTAAGAAAATGGATGCACCTTGAGACCATAACGTTAAGTGAAATAAATTAGATGCACAAGCTTTTTCTTATGTGAGAAATACAAATTATAAACAAAGAGCAAAATAAAATATAGATAATAGGAAGTAGGATGATAGATCTTTCTCAAATGGGAAGGAGATCAAGAGTTGGAAGGGGTAAGTGAGGGGAGGCAAAAGGGATGAAAATAGGAATTAAGATGTGTTATGTACACGTACCAACTCCCTACAAGGAATGTAAATATGTACACATAAAAAATTTTAAAAGAATATTATAATAGTAAAATCAAATGGTAAATAACATTAACGTGTTAGATCTCTAATGTTGTCTTACAAATTACCATTAACTCAGTGGCTATGAAACGACACCCATTTACTAGCGAACAGTTCTCTAGGTGAGATGTCCAACACAGAATGGCCTCAGAAGGCTGAAGTCGAGATATCACCTACAATGAGTTCTTGTCTGGAGAACTGGAGGGAGGGTGTGAAGGAATCTTTCCTAAACTCACTCATCATGTTAGAATTTGCTTCCTTCAGGTTGTAGATCTGAGGGCCCTGTTTCCTTGCTTGCTATCATCAGTGAGCCACTCAAAATTTCTAGAGGTTGTCACATCCCTGCCATGCAGCTCCATCTTCAAGCCAGCAAACCTGCTCTGAATTCTCCATTGCCTCTCTATCACTGGCATCTAGATCCATGATTAAAAGACTATGTAATTATGTTAAAGGAACCAAGATAATTTCCCCATGTTAAAGTTAATGGATTGCAGCCCTTAATTGCATCTGTAAAAACCCTTTTATAGTAGTACGTGTTTTAGAGTGTGACTGTACAAGTGGGAGGTATGTATACATCAGGGGCTGTTCTAGACTTCTGCCTACCATAGATGACAAACCCATCAGTCATTCATAATGCTCTTCTCCTGTGCCACACATAGTATGGAAGTTGGAAAGCCTTTAAACCAGTTTTCAAGCTTCACCTCCTGGTAAGATGATTTGTTAACTCAGTTTTAACTAATGAAGCATTTAGAGGAATTCAGAGGGGCACTACAAAGAGACTTTCGTTTTCCTGAAGAAATAAACAAATGTTCCAAGAGTTTTTCTTTCTCCTTTCTTCCTACATGGAATTCAAGTATGAAACTTGGAGCTGCTACACTGGCTATCTAGTGATCATGAAGTGATAAATACATATATCAAACCACTTAGTACCACCATGTACATTTGTCTCATTGGGCAATTGTTGATATTATTGTTCAATTAAACAATGCTTAGGTAAGTGTAAAGGAATCAAAAGTCTTTCTAGGCATTGCTGAATTGCTGTTCTAATCTTACATCATTTCCAGACTTCTTATTTATTCTGAGAGATAATTAAATGTTTTAGTGACAGAGTTACTAATTTTTGTACTCAGAACATTCTTATTTGATGTAATGCAAAATGATGAATTACTATTTTTGAGTAGTTACTAAGTGTAATCTCATAATCTGGATGTTTCATATATTATTTCTGTAATCTCACGAACATTCTGTTAGGAAGGACTTAGTATTATTTTTGTCCAGGCTTCCCTGTCACAGGGAAAGCAAGTACAGGGGCTGGGATTTTAAAACAAAACTCTTTTACAATAGCATCCAGAAAAAAAATGAAATACTTAGGAATCAATCTAACAAAGGAAATAAAAGATCTATACATTGAAAATTATAGCACTCTGAAAAAAGAGATCAAATAAGATATCAGAAAATGGAAAGATATCCCTTGCTTATGGACAGGAAAAACCAACATAGTGAAAATGGCCATACTGCCAAAACTGTTATACAGATTTAATGCAACCCCTATCAAAATACCATTAGCATACCTCATAGATCTAGAGAAAACATTCCTAAAATTTATTTGGAAACAAAAGAGATTTAGAATAGCAAAGGAAATCCTGGGCAACAAAGGCAAGGCAGGAGGCATCACAATCCCTGACTTGAAATTATACTACGAAGTTACTGTGATAAAATCAGCATGGTACTGTTGACAAAACAAACCTGAGGACCAATGGACTAGATTAGAAGATGCAGACACAACTACAAACACACTCAACCACCTTATCTTGACAAAGGTGCCAAACATGTTCACTGGAAAAAAGATAGCCTCTTTAATAAATGGTGCTGGAAAAGCTGGCTTTCCACGTGCTGAAGACTAAAACTGGAACTATGTCTATCACCATGCACTAAACTAAAGTCAAAATAGATCAAAGATCTAAATATTAAAACAGAAACACTAAATCCACTGAAAGAAAAAGTAGGTAGAAATCTTGAAGACATAGGGGTAGGCAAAGACTTCATGAACAAAACCCAAACTGTATGGGAAGTACTTCAAATAATCAACAGCTGGAATCTCGTCTTACTAAAAAGTTTTTGCACATCAAAAGAAATCACCAACAGAGTGAAAAGAAAACACACAGAGTGGCAAAAAAATTTAGCCAACTGTCCCTCAGGAAAAGGACTTCTATCTAGAACATATAAAGAATAGAAAAAAATCAGACCCCCCCCCAAATTCAAAGACCCAATCCAAAAATGGGCATCTGAGATGAATACACACTTCTCAGATGAAGAAATACAAATGGCAAATAAATGTATGAAAAAATGTTCACCATCATTGGTCATTTGAGAAATGCAAATTAAAACAACACTGAGATACCATCTCACCCCAGTAAGAATGGCCATCATCAAGAAATCAACCAGTAACAAATGCAGGAGGGGCTGTGGGGAAGAAGGGGCCCTTCTTCACTGTTGGTGGGAGTGTAGACTGGTGCAACCACTGTGGAAATCAGTCTGGAAATTCCTCAGAAAATGAGGATTAGAGGTCCCATTCAACCCAGCTATTCCCCTTCTGGATATTTTCCAAGAAGAATTAAATACGTAGTGCCACAGTGATATATGTGCACCCATGTTTATAGCAGCACAATTTGTAATAGCTAAATCTTGGAAACAACCAAATGCCCATCAACCAAGGAATGGATAAAAAAGATGTATTTTTATACAATGGAGTACTACTCAGCTATAAAGCAAGATAAACTCAAGGCTTTTATAAAGAAATAGATACAACTTGAGACCATACTCATAAGTGAAATAAATCAGACTCACATGTATAAACATTGTGTTGTTTCCCTAGTGCAAGAAACTGAAAGAGTAAATAAGATCCAAAATGTACAACAGACATTGTGAAAGGGGAAGAAACTGCTGTAAAGGAAAGACCAACTGGGATGGGGGAAAAGAGAAAAGAAGGAAGGAAAAAGAAAAAAAATATATATATACACAAGACAGCTAAGATAATTACACTACTAATTTCTATTAGTTCATTGAAAAGAATTTTTTGTGCTTACGTTGTTTGATCAGTTTTTCTTGCCTATATCTTGTAATCTGAGCAACTACTCTGAAGATAACAATATGCAATGTATTAACCATTGTTAATCCTCTATTAGATTGTTTTGACATTCTGTATCATTGTTTTTATTGTTTTTACTCCCTAAATTAAAATTAAAAAAAATAAAACAAAGCTCTCTGACTCCAAATACTTTGTTTATTTCAACGAACCATGCTATATCTCTTGAAGATTTAATCTTGTACCTGAGGACACTTTCTTAATGTGCCCTTATGTTAATTTGGCATTTTATATAATTATAGACTCACAGCAATATTATAAGTATTTAGAAACCTTATGATATTGATTGAATTGTGTCCCTTCCACAAAAAATCATATGTAGAAGCCCTAATCTCAAAGGTACTGGTATTTAAAGATGAGATCTTTGGGGGATAATTAGATTTAGATAGGAATTCACCATGGGACTAGTGTCTTCACAAGAAAAGATTCCACAAAACTTTCTCTCCATATAAACATTATGTGAGGACACAGCAAGAAGGTGGCTGTCTACCAATAGGAAGGGAGCCCTTGTAGTAATCTGACCATGCTTCCTTTCCCTTTATCTCAGACTTCTGGCCTCCAAAGCTGTAAGAACATATTTTTCCATCATTGATGCTACTCTAAAGCATGTTTTCGGGCCAGTGAGATGGCTCAGCGGCTTAAGCGCCTGCCCGGCAAGCGCGAGGGCCCGAGTTCGACTCCCGGAACCCACATACGAAAAAGGGGCCGGTGATATCGCTCAGTGGCATGGGCGCCTGCTGGCGCGCAAGGTCCTGAGGTCGACTCCCGGTACCCACAAAAAAAAAAAAAAAAGTATGTTTTCACCCTGCCTGAGCTCATGAAAACACCTTATAAAAATGTAGCATGTGATATTCCAGCAATGAAATATTAATTTTAAAGTAGAATTCTGCAATGGAATTATTTTACTTACAGATACTAGAATCTCAACTATAATAATGTGTGGCATCCACAAACCCAAGATACAGCAACATCTAGAAATGCTGTGTAACCCAGGATTTGTAAAGGTATAAGAAAACATGGAGAGTTTTTAAAGCCATAGTAGGAACTAGAACCAAATATTTTGTATGCAACATATAAAAAATTTCTTAAAGTTGTCTCACACACTATCAGTTCATTTTTAACATATGCAGGTAAAACTGCTTTCTGTGTGCTGAGGAAGAGTCGGTTATGACTCAACCTGTGTTCCCCATATTAGCTTGAGCTCAGCTCCTCATCTATGGTAACGATATCACCACTGTACCACACTCACTTGCCCCAAGATGGCCACTTTGTCTTAAAAAAATAGAAACTATTAAAGCTTACATTAATTAATGGTTTTTCCAATTCAGTCCTATATTTCCAGGCAACTTTAAGTAGTATTTTTCCTATGTTCATGTGCTCTGAAAAATACTGTTGCCTATTTTGTCACCAAGAATGTGATAAAGAGAAAGTAATTTATGAGAAAATAGAAATTTATTCAGCACAAGATTTTGGAAGCTAAGTCCACAAGCATGGTGTCAGCATCTTTTCAACATCTGAACATCTGGTGAGAACCCTCTTGGTGTATCACAGCATGCAGAGATAGAAGGCATCACCTGCGTGGCAAAGCAAGTATGCCAGCTTGAGTCTCTCTCCTTCTTATGAACCCGCTGATGCCATCATGGGGGTCTCACCCTCATTTAAGCATCATTACTTCTCAAAGGTCCCACCTCCAAATACTATTAACATATGAATCTGAGGTTTGAGTTTCCAACACATTAACTTTGGGGAGAAACATTCGACCATAGGAAAGATGAAGACAAGTTTCCTGTTATGGGATTTTTGATTTCTATCTTCCTATAGGTTTTATGCATGTTGGCCTTCTATTTGGATGATGAGTTCCTTCCTTACATAATTACTGACTTTTAATCACTCAGGATTTAGTTTAAACATCTTTGTCTTAAGGGAGTGCAACTGATAACTGAAGTAAAATCACTGATGTACTCTTTCCTACAACCCACTACTATTTTCTCTCATAGACTTGTTGCTGTTGGTAATGGTGTATTTGTTTCTCTTCCTAGACTGTGAGCTCCATAATATCAGGGGCATTTTCTACGTACCTATCTATCACTCAGTGCACAATCTACTTGTACTGCTTTTTAAAGAATATATGTATTGATGTGGACCCCATGTTTCTTTCTGTGCAAAGGTTTTAGATATTGTCCTCTAAGATTTTAAAGTGACCTAATCTTTTCCTGCCTATGATTGATTGGATATAAATCAAATTTAAAGGTAAAGATTTTTTTCTTATAGAAATCTGGCATTTTTCTTAAACTGAACATTTTAATGCGATACAAATAAAGTTGTATTAAAAGCAATCCATATAAAGATGCTTTTACAGTGAGTAGAAATCAGTTATATTAAAAATTTATTTAGATTTGTTCTTGTATAAGAATTAAAGTACTATTTTGTATTAATATCGGCCCCTGGAACTTTGGAATTAAACAAATAATAAGAAATAATAAATAAGTAGAAAGAAAGAAATAATAATATAGTAAGAAATAATAAGAAATAATAAAATAGTAGGAATGTGAATTTAGTGAATTTTAAGATACTATAATGAGAGGAAATATAAGGAAAGAGAGCAAAACAACTATATGAGGATAAGGAAGGAAATATAATTAATGTTAAGAAAGCAGAAGGTGGGTGCCTTTGGTCTACCTTTGTCTTTATTGTTTGCTATCTGGTCAATAAAGACTGCTGTTTCTTCTCCAGTGCTTGTTCTCTCCTTCTTTTTACTAATAAAACTTTTTCTTAGTCACTGACCCTAGCAGCACTACATTCTTTATCCTCCTTTGTGGTTAGATATGTCTGCATGTCATGAATTTTGCTCAACACTTGTGAGAAAAAAATGATCTTCATGATTTCTGGGTCATGTAATTAAAAAGAAAGGGTGTTTATTTTTGTTCCTTTCTTCTTTCCCATTAATTAGAATATAGTTGTTATCAAAGGATTTAGAACATTTTTCTTGGATTATGAAAAATAAACAGTATGGGAACAAATAGGACAACAAATAGGAGAAACTGAGTCTGGGACCCCTATCAACTGGGAATATACTAGTCCTGAACCTTCTACCCATATTTTACATGAAAGAGGGAAATAAACCATCTTATTCAAGCCATTTTTTTCTCCATTACATCTGAACTTATATCTTAATATCCAAAAATTTTGGTCTATAGTATAAAGAATTGTCCTGAAAATTATTATCTTCTCAGGATTGTTACCACAAATTAGTACTCTGGGGTGCTGTCTACTCACTACGGGGTATCTACAAAATGGTGTAGACCATTTCTGTAAACTCCTAATCTCTACTCCTTATTATCACTAGCTGGAACATTCATCTCCAACCCTATCTTGCCTTTTACTCCAGCAATGCTGGACAACAACCAGAGAGTCCCAACAATGCTTTTACCTCCATCATATAGTAGTTGACACTAAAGACTGAAAAAAAGGCTTTCTTCTTCCTCTTAGATGTGCAGGTGGTTTTGACTCTCCATCTCCATTCTAAAATTAGTAAGAAAAAGTTATAGGAGAAGATAAAGTGGATTTTATCTCACATAGGTCAAAGTGCCCCTTTATATCTTTTACCTGCAAACCCATCCTGGGTGCTCCTGAATGTGATAAGGAGAACCAAATTGAAGGCATTATTTTAGAACTAGAATTTCAAAATGTCTGACTTTCTTAAGGTCACAGAGCTTTCTCGGTGTTCAGAGCAGAAGATGGAGAGACCAGTGTTATTTGCTTAGTCTACTGCCAGGTCTCTTTTACAACTTCTAAGGTTCTGTTGATTTTCTTGCAACCAATTCAGTTTGTGCACATGAATAATTGGGGGCAGAGGCTGACCCTGCTGTTGTATAAAAGTAATTGACGGCAGTAAATTTAGCCCTTTGTGTTGTTCAGGTATAGAAAGCCCTTTATTTCACACTACATCATAAATTATCTGCTCACAGCCAGGTTCTGAAATTGTCTTTCCCAACTTCAGTTAAAGTTCATGGAGTTTGATGTGTAGACTTAGTATAGGATTAATTCCAGAGCCATGACCTAGGACCTTTTTACACATGGGTATTTTGTGGATGGCATTCCCTGTTAAAATCAAATCTGATTGGAACATAGATATTTACTCTTCCAGAGATGTTGATTGGTACAGCAGTTTTCAAAATCATGTCTCAATTACTACTACACCCCTCCTTACAAAGTCCTATCGATGTGGGCTGTTTTTCCTTTGTTTTTATGATTATTATTTACTAAACTTTGATTTTCATGCCATTTTGTATTTAACCATCTATATATAAAATCACAAATGAAAGCAACTACTTGAAAATATGTCAAAAATAGTGGGCAGGCTCACATTTAAAGTTGTAAATTGGATGAAAGAATGCATAGATTAGAACCAGTATTTATTTAAATTTCTCTCAGAACAAATGACCAATTTCTTTTTTTTTTTTTTTGTGGGTACCGGGGGGTCGACCTTAGGACCTCGTGTGCCAACAGGCACCCGTGCCGCTGAGCGATATCACCGGCCCCTTTTTCGTATGTGGGATCCGGGAGTCGAACTCGGGCCCTCGCGCTTGCAAGGCAGGCGCTTACGCCGCTGAGCCATCTCACCAGCCCCAAATGACCAATTTCTAAAACAGCCTACAGTCTTTGAGCTGAATCTCAATGGTATTGCCTGGAAAATAATACACTTTTATTGCATAAATTAAGAAAGTTTACAAAGAACACTGTACTAGAAGGTAAAATCTTAAAACAAAATCCTATTTTATGGTCTGTTCTAACAAGGACAACATTCTTAATTTCTATGACTATTACCCTATTTTTGACCACTTCTAATTCAGTTTTCTAAAGCTGGCCAAACCATTGCAGCTATTGACTCAAATTTTTATTTCTAGTTAGATAATTTGTGTGCTGTTATTTCTTTGCTCATTATTCTGTTTCTTTCACGGAAACATTGAAAAGAAAGAAAGATTTTGGGCCCAGATCTTTAATCATAAATATACTTGCCTTATGTAAACTCGAAGAATGTGAATGCCTGTATAATATGCCAATTATAGGAACCAAAGGGGAAAAAAAAGAAATAGACATTTAGAGGTTACCTGGGAGATGTTTCTTTCTATTTGAAATATTTTTAAGGAAAAGCATAATAGACTGGGTCAGAAAATGTCATGATGCCATTTATGACTAACTCTGATAGGAATAGTGAAATCCTCAAAACAGAAAGCAAATCCACATTGCCTAGTGTATTACTGGCAGTTGGCTTTCCCATGGCTGGAGCACAATAACCAACATCCACAATTTAAAGAAGGAGATGTTTAATTTAGCTTATGGTTTCAGGAGATTCAGTCCATACTTAATTGGCCACAAGGCAGGAACATCGTGGCAGAAGGGTGTGGTGGAGCAAAGCTGCTTAGTTCAGGGCTGCAGGTGAGCAGAGCAGGGGAACAGTGCCAGAGGGGAACTAATACGGGACCATGTACAGCACCCACGGCCCCACCTTCATGATCTGGTCAGACATACCCAGGAGTGTGTTCTACTAATCTGCAAGACCTTTCTCAATCCAATGAAGTTGACATATCAGGTTAAATGGTCACAGCTAGTAAATTAAAATTTCCAATTTATACATGGATAACCCAATTTTATGTACTAAAGAGATGATGAAATTAGTTAGAATAAGCTCTAGGGCCCAGGAACATAGTAGTCAATGACAGATAGCAGGAGACGAGGAACAGGTAAGAGAAGAACAATAATTACCAGCAAGTAACTAAAATAGACTGCAAAAGAAATTTACTTTTTTTTTTAAGGACTTAGGGGCTCACGAGGAGAGATTAGTAAAACCCTCATGGGTAATCAAGGTCATAAAGAAAAGGAAGACTCAAAATAAGACTTATTCTAGATTCTTAAGTCCTCTGTGGTCTGAGGGAAATAAGATATGAAAGGAAGCAAAAAGAAAAACTACAAGGTAATAGCATACATACCTTAGTGGCTTAACTGTTAAAACACCAAAGGACTAAAAATGATTGTATGTGCGGTAAGTTAGCACAGAATTTAATAAAGCATCTCTGGACTGAAATTAGCTAGAATAAGCTCTAAGCTTCTGTGCTTCCCTTTTCTTAGCAAAAGTCCTTCAACAAGCAGCTTTTCTGCTGGGACTATCCATTTCTATACCTGTAAAAAGGAGATTTAAAAAATGTTACCGTATCTCATAGGGTTATTTGAAGATTAATGTAATTGCTTTATATAAGTGAATTACTATTTATTGACAATTGTTTTGATTAGTCTCATACCAAGCTTTGCGTGGTATTATCTGTACTTGGGATTGTCTGTCAGTAGTTTCAAGCTCAGCATCAGTCTTACTGTTGGTTCTTTCTTTGTTCATTCATAAATATATTCATTCAGCAAATAAATATTCAGTCTGTTCCCTAGAGAGACTTCTAGTCTAGTAAATAGTATTACCAACAAGTAAGATAATTTTAGAAAATGATAAATGCTATAAGAAGAACAAAAGTGAGGGGAACGATTGTGGCTGGAATGGAGAAGCCACGATGCATTATGTGGTCAGCAGGTAGGATTTGGGCAAAGGTCTGAATGAGAATGAAGTCATCATGGGAAGATATTTTAAGAAAATATTCCAAACGAAGCCAAGATAAAAACAGAGAAGCAAGAAAGAATTTGGTAGATTTGAATTTTATAGTTTCTGAATTAATAGTGGTATCAATACCAGTATTGAGGCAGATGATTCTGAGATGAAAAGGGCTGTTGAGGCCAGAAAAGTAGATCATGGAGATTCTGAGTGCTATGGTAGGGAGTTTAGATGATTTATATTCAAGTGCTGAATTAACATTGGCACTTGATCTCTTCAAAAGCTACTTAAGTAGAGCACTGTCTTTCAAGAAGCACCAAAAGATATTTTTGGGGAGGAGAGAACTAGAGTACCATTGTTTTAATATGTGCCCTGTATTATTCTAGTGCTTTTGAGAACTTATTGTTTTAAATGGTAATGAATATAGATACTAGCAGCACTATTATCCCGGAGTCCCTGTTGATCTGCCTGGAAGGGCCCAGTGTCTCAGCCTCCTTCCTCTGAACATTTGAAACATGGCCTAGGAGTAATGTCTGGCCTACCAGCACCTTTCTCTGAACCACAGAAGCTGTCTGCAGCTGCCTCTGCTGGGTCACCAGCATTGAAGATCAGCTAAGATCTTCAGTCAAGCTACAGGCATAGGTTTCACTTAGTTCCAAGTCCCAGAAGGATTTCTGTTAGTAGCAAGATGCATGCATTTCGTTTCAGACATTCCTCTAACCTCCTCAAGGGAATTTAACCTACATATTTGGATTCCAAGCATCCAGATTGAATAAATCATTCTAACTGAGCACTTCCTACTCTACTGAAGTATAATGGTGAAAAAGCACTATCTGCAGACCAGAATGGCTCTAGTGTGAGCTTAACATAGATTTAGCCATTGCATTTACTTTGTATCCAGGTTCCTTCTACCCTTCCTTTAGAGGTCCCTTGGTGGAGATGCGGGATTCATTGTCAGGCCCTCCTAAGATCCAATAATACTCTTGCGGATCAAAATCCCAGATTCAGATTACTCGCATTTTCCCTCCAGAATTTATCAGTTAACTCTGAGAAGCATGTTGCTAAGCCAAAGGCATCATTCCTTTCGATTCAACACATCTTTATTTGATGAGTAGCATGCACTGGACGCTGTGTTGGATGCTCTGGTTACAACAGTTAATAATATAGCCACAGACTTCATCATCTTTATAGTGAAGTAAGCAGGGAATTTTCAAATTTCTGGAAAACTCAGAGTGCTGTGAGAACACAGAGCAGCATGCCCAACACAGACACTGTTTCCATGTGCGGATCTACACAGGAGCAGGATCAACCCAAGTATAAAGTCATAACGTGGAGGGACATGAAACTGAGGAATGATTTTATCATTCTGTGTTGGGATAAAATGTTTATTGATGACTAAGTAAACGTCTTTATGTATTATTTGAGCATTTTTGTTTTAAGATGTGTCATTTAGATAATCTGTGAAGTGACTGAGAATCAACTTCTTTGTCTCCTTTAAAGTTATCTTTAATATCTGAGAAGGATCTCTAGTAGATTGTATTACTGGCCCCAATTGTTTACCACTTCCGAATGTATAGCTTTCATTGTATGACACCACTGTTTCTCCTACTGCAGGTAAGATGCACTAGCCACTTCGGCAAGGTGCACTTCACTTTGCACTCAGCCACTGGACGTGATTTGGCCAATGAAATGGTAGCAGATTCCAGGCTTACAATGAACTTACTTAGTTGGAATTTCCTTCTTGCACTTCTGCTATTACCATGAGAGCAACTGTTCCTAGTTAGAGTCTGTCCATTCAGACTGGGCTCAGAATAAACACACATGGAGGTGACCTGACTTTAACCCACAATAGAAACGGGCCTAAGTACAAAAATCTTAAACCACAGTAGATGAGCAAACACTTTAGCAAACTACAAACGCCTGAGTTGCTGTTTTAAGTGAAAGAATTTTGTATCATTTGTTACTTAACATCATCCGGTAATAGCTAACTGTTGTAGACCACAACTACTAAACAGCTGGCACCAAAATTAATTCTAAAGTTTCTTCCCTTATTCTTTTTTCCTATCAATAACTACGTTTTCTGGCTTGTGTATTACTTTCTCAATATTTATAGCTGAATCCATCCTGCCTGCAGTGACAACAACTTCTTCCTCTTAACCTATATGATTACCCCTTGCTGGGACAACAATATGATGGACTAGGTGTCACAGGTCATTCATCAAATCTTATACACTAACATTATTCAAGTTCTCCCTTAGACTTCTTGTCAATGTGAATTTGGACCTACCATCAATTTTCATCTCTGTTCAATTATTTCTACAAAAAATGTTTTGAAAATTTTCTCTCAAGATACCTATTTGAGATTGTTCTAGAAACTGAAAATACATATGTGACTGAAACAAACTTGACTCTCAAAGTATTTACCACCTAGTTGTGGTGTCCAAAATTGACACACTAAAGGAAGACATGATAAGTCATGGCATGTTTTGGTAAATGCAGGTTGTTTGGTAGAGGAATGTGTGTGTTTGGATGTGTGTCCACGTGTACTGGTGTGGTGTGACGGAAAAGAGGGAGGCAGATAAGGAGTAGAGACAATGAAGTCAGGCAGCTCTTAGATCAGGAAGCACCTTTTAAGTAATGAAAATCTATTTATATTTTATTGTATAGATTAGTTATTCTCAACTAGAATTACAGCTACCAGAATCATCTGTTAGTCCTTTATTAAAAAGACCTATGTAAACTTGCCCACTCTATCTCAAAGTTTGTAAACCATTGCAATAGGCAATAAGGGGAAATTGCTACCACGTTAGGATACATTCTATCATGGAAAAAATTAAGACAACTAATACATAGATTATTGCTGCTGAGAACTTTTGGTACTACTGAGATATATAGTCTCAGGAAGCAAAAACTAAAAATAACCAGAAAAGTGAGAGCAACCCACAGGAGTGCCATGATCAAACTTAATTCTGGCAACCAAAAAGAGGTAGACTGGAAAAAGGCAAGTCTGAATGCAAAAGTTAACAGGCTATAGCAATAGCCTTGTGAAATGTAATAAAATCTTGACCCAGATCACATAAATGGTGTTAGGAGAAGAGAACAAATTCAGAAATAGAATTGATGAGACCTGGCAGAGTAAGAAATATGAAGAAGTCAAGGATGGATCAGAGATCTTTGATCCAGAAACTTGACTGATGGTAGTTCCACTATTGTAGCTGGGAAATTTAGCAGGACAAAGGGTTTTAGAAAGGAGATTTGTTCATTTTTGACATGTCAAGCATGAAGCAATGAAGAAAGTGTCAGGTAAGCATGTTTAGACACACACAACCTATGAGTGTCGAAGTTGCTATTTACAGTCAGTCACCAATAATGGGAAGCCAAGCCTTTAGTTTCTTTTATAAGCCCAAAATAAATTAAGATTAGAATTTACAGCTATACGCAAAATAAAATAAAACAACAACAAATATTTGGCAATTCCCAAACATTTTTTTTTCTGCTAGTAGGAAACCATTCCCAGGAATTCTTGTGTTTTCTGCTTTGTGTTAGGAAGTTGGAGTTTAGGTTCTAGAGTTCTTACCATTGGCAGTTATTAAGCTTCAGATCTTACAATGGCATAGAAAGGAATTAAAAGTTTGATTATAAAACTACGGTATAAAGCTTACATTTGTTCAAATTTTTCTGGTTTCATTTCTTTTTGTGGCCAAGCAAGAAGAAAAGGAGCTAATTAAGTCAGAAGATAGTCGCTAGACTTCTCAACAAAATACTGTAATGTTTTGATATCACTATATAAGGTTGTTTTCTTGAAAACTTATTCCTAAATAATGCCAATTCTTTTCATTAAACTTAACACTGAGATGACTATGATCATGAAATTTATATTTGACTTTATATTAGTGAAGATAGTTTAGTGGTGCAATAAAATCCCTCTAACTCTGAGGGGTTAACAAAAAGTTTCTCATTAACTCTGAATGCGCAAAATGTGTTGATAGCAAAGCCCTGGTCATTGTTATTTAGAGAACCAGGTTGATGGTAGCTCCCTCTAGACATGAGCTTCCAGGGTCACTTCATCAGTGGGAAGAAAATGTGAGAAACTACATACTGGTTTTTAAGGTTTTCACAAGGAGTTGACACTGTTATTTGCATTCAATATTATTAGCCAAAACAGGTTGCACAGTCACCAAAATCCATCACACTGTGTCTCAAAATGGAGAGAATTGGTAATAGCTGGGGGCCAGTAAAAAATAACTACCATCGACATGCCTATAGTTTAAAGAGAGGATACGTTCTTTTTCTAGAACATACAGATCTATCTACTAAATCAAATGTTTTCATAATAAAGAGAATGATTTCTTTATACTATATTTAAATTGGACTTCTGGTGTCAAGTTGGGTGTGATTTAAAATATATTAACAGCTTGATTCTAATATCTAACTGCAAAGCTTCTGGATTTCAATCAGTTATTCTTACCACTACGCAGTCATCACACCAAATGTTTTTCCATTTTATAGGATATTTAAGTAGTTTCTAAAGAATTGGTTACAGAGGTTGCAAAATTATAAAATCTGGGTAATAGTTACCATCAAACTGAATTAGAGTTTTTTGTTTTTTTTTTTTAAGATGGGCTAAGAATCTATGATTGTTTTGAGATGTACAGATGAGAGGAAGAAAAGTGGCTAAAACATTGAGGTTGTGGAAAAAAGGAGATGAGTGAATTTTTTTTTATTGGGCTTCTCTCCAGAAAGAGTCATCTGGTGAGTTAGCAAATAAAAAATCAAACAGCCATGTGCCAGATGTGCACGGCTGTTGCTGGACCATCTGCAGCTTGCTTCTGTGCCATATGCCACTTTTACATTTGCTTAACTGGGGTATCAGAGGCAAAATTCATTCATTGTTTGTGTATTATTCTTGTAAACTTAATCAGGAAAAATGAACTCATAACCAGCTCTTCAAGGAAGTGAGGATAGCATAGTCGATGTAGGAGATAAATAGGGGTAGAACTGTTTAGGTCTTAAACTCAAGAGCTAGAAATAACGTCTGAATACACTTTGGGAACAGATAACAAAGTGTGCTATGACTCTGATGCTTTGTTATAGGTTAACTTCAGTCATTTTGAAGTAATCTTTTGCTTTTGGTTTTTCTTTCCCTCCTAAATCATTCACTTTGCTTTTCCTCTGATCAATTGACAAAATGCTACTAGTGTAAATAAAAACCTAGCCAATTATTTTCTCTTTATTGAAAATAGGCAGCAATTCATATTTCTGAATTGCCCTACTTGGTGCTGTTTAACATCAAAAGAAGATTGCTTTGCAGTTTAAGTTCCAAAAGTAACATAATAATACCACGGAAAAGGTTTGAGCAGACAGTAGTGGATAATGATACCAATTCATACCCAGAAATTAATTTCTTGATTTTTCTAACAGACTGTTCCAAGGCCTTCAGTCATTAGTGACCACATATTAAGATATTTGCTTTTTACCACTTTGCAATCTAGTTGAGGATGAGCTTTAGTCAATGCTTTTCTGATTCAAAGCCTAGAGTTTTAATTAAGCTAAAAAAGTGGCTACACTTATTAATAGATGTGGTCATGGCCTATTCTGTTTCCTGCTGCTGGCATTCCATGTATATATAGATAGATGCAGGTATAGATATAGATACAAACATTGTATAAAAACATGCCTAAAACTTAAAAGGGTGATATATTTTTTAAAGAATTTGTAAATATTGTATTAGTATGTAAAGTTTTCATGGAATACAACTTTAAGCTACAAAGGAAAGTAATTTAGAAGAGGTAGCATGAAAAATACGAGGGAAGGATAGGCAGGGGAAGAGGGTAACAAAATAATTAAGATGTGCTATGTGAATGTACCAACTACCCACAATGAATGTGATCATTATATACTACAAAGATGTGCTAATAAAAATAAAAATTTAAAAATGCATTAAGAACCATATTGCTAACTTAACATTTTAGCTCTATTTTACATATTTTCTCTAAATGATTTAATAAATCTCAGTAACTTAAACCTTAAGAAATAGTATAATTATTTAGAATATTCATGTCATTCTAAATTACCACTGATGTTAGATTATAATTTGAATTTCGAAGTGACCAAAAAAGACACCCTTGGATTTTTTGGTATTTAAATTTTGGGTTGAAAGCTATTCTGCAACATCTAGGTGGATTAGATTTATAAGAAAAATGACAGCTTTAGAGACCATGATACTAAACTAGGATGATGAAGGGGTTCTCTATTGCCAGCTAAATTTAGGTTCTTTGTCTGAAAAGTTAGTAGCCTGGAATAATTTATACATATATTCACCTCTTACAGTACCTGATTATCACTTGTGGCATTTGGTTTTCCATCCTTGGCTATCTTCACTAACACAAAAGGTTGAGAACAGATTACACTGCAAGGCTGGTATCACCCATGAAGAACTGAGGGGGAATTGGGAGAGTGTTGCTGTGAACTGGCTGTCTTTGAAGAAGCATGGTAGATGCTCTTCACGGAGTATCTCTATAATCCTGTCAACATATATGTGAGAGCCAGTAATTGGGTTAAGCCACATAAAATTGTTAGCTCTGCAGGTCAAAAACTATTGAATATTCAGCAATTAAATTATCCTAAATGTTATTCTTTCTAGTTTATAAACTGACGCACTGAGTTATAGAAAAGATAAACACCTTGCCCAGGTTCGTTGCTATTAAGTGGCCAGCCTGGGGTTTAAATTTAGTCCACTCTGTAAAATAGTATATATAAAATACTGCTTCTATAAATTAGATAAAACAAGTTATATGTAGTTGTTTCTATTTGCATATAAATAATACCCAAATGCCCTTTCAAATTGTATTTAATGGATTAAATATGTTGCCATACCATGATTTTTTCTTACTAGAAAACCCTTACTTTTTCTATGTTAATATACTACGTATTAAGCTATGGCAAAGAAATACAGAAATACAGCTACCATATATCAAATACCCACAGTTTGCACATTAATAAGATAAAGTTAGTTTTATATATAAGGTGCCACAGTCAGTACCAATTTCTTTTCAATTTATTTAATTTTTTTCAACTTTGTTTATGATTTTTATTTGAAATTTTGTGTTTGTGTGTGTAGTTGAACGGAGTGAGGACTACAGAAATATCATTAAGATTTTGGATCTCTTATGACTAGATTCTTACAAAATATTTTTATTGTCTTTGCGTTCGTAGCTTGTTTTATCTATAATTAGCACATGATTTGTGCAATTTCATGGGAAGGCTATAAATATATTTATTTTAGATATATTTACAGCAATTGAATGTGCATGAATTTGAGTTTGGCAGGTTTTGGTCTGCTAGTATTAGCCTACTATAATGAATAAGCAACAGAGGCCAATCTACTGTTGCTATTCTGGCCTATTTATGTAATACTACATTACCCAGTTATGTAGCTACATGGAAAGGCAACATGGCAAAGCATTCACTGACGTTCTTTAGTGATCACTGTGTCTTCCTGGGGACAAAAGTTAAAGATCATTTCTCAGAAGCCATGATTAGTAAGTAATTTCTGTGTTCTATTTTGTTCCCTAGAGATGAGGCCCATGCCCTTATTCACCGGCTATCAGGGTGATTTAAATAATAGCATGATTTGTATATAATATGTACTTAATAATTATTGTTTGAGTAAGAGGATGATCTCTAATTTTCACAAAAATATTAAAAAGGAGATTCAGTGGTACCTTGGTTTGCAAATGCTTTTGTTTATAAACAGTTTGGTTCACAAACAGAAGCATTTGGCAAAAGTATATTTTTATTTGCAAACTCTGCATTGGGTGACAAACACAACCACCATCTTTCCCATGCACACACAAATGTGGCCATCTTTTCCGAAATTGTAGAACAAATTAAATTTGTGAACAGAGGTACCACTGTAAGGTTACAGCTGTTTCACTGATCATGGGTCCATGTACACAAAGCAGTTTTTGATTTTTTACGTTTGTGATCCCTCTGCCTCTGGCAGGTGAATAATGATGCAAAAGTTCATGGTGAGAACGTGATGTCTGCAAAAGTGTACGATAAAAGAAAACTGAACTCCCTCATGTAAAATTAGCCCACAAAAGCTACCTACTAGGAGAAAGACCACAATGCAGAAAAAGAAAGGGGCAATCTGCACTTTCTCCTCAGCTCCTGGCTGATGGCTCATGAGAAAGGAAGAGCGAATCTACAGAGACACAGTGAAAGCAGGTGACTCCAGAGGCCTTTAGCGAGAAATGCACAAGTGGAACAGAGCAGTGGATACTGTGCACTAGAACTGGGTCACATAACTGCCACTATTTCTCTGTAAGCCAGCACGCAGATTGCCTTTGTGACATTAATACTACAGTACATTTCCAGAGAACTTGGTTGCTGGACTAACTACACTGCACGCTCATTTCCCAAAGTAACCAAGATGGTCAAATCTTGGGGCTATGGTAAAGGATTATAAGTTAGCCATGACCAAAGTACATCACTGAAAAGCTACAAAAGAGATCTCTATGCTAGCAGCAAAGTTTTTAGACTATAAGCATCCACAAACTGAGCTCAGCATAAAACAAAACAAACAAGCAAATGAACAAAAACAATAGAAACATGGAAAGAAAAGGCAACAAAACTCCTTCCTCTCAACTCAAAATCAATCTAGGGGGCACCAAGAAGAAGAATAGCATAAGCCACACACCTGAATAACTCAAAAGCATAGCAGAGGAGGTAAGAAAACAGCTCAAAGAGATACTCAGTAGGATTAGACAAGCTATAACTAAACATGTGCACACCAATTATCTGTGCACCCAACTTCATAGAACAAGCACTAATGAACATGAAAAATCAGATAAACACTAAAAGCTACCTATTAATGTTCCCCACTTCTACCAGGCATCCAAGCAGGTAGCAGTGTGTAGAGGAACAGTCATGAATTTTAATCAGAATTGTATTTGAAACCGGGTCTATGACAAAGTAGCTATCATCTTCAGTATGAGAACTTATAAAATGGGAACAGTAACACATAACCTACACCATAGTTTTCAGAATAAAATCAAATAATATGTCTAAAGCATCTAGCAGAAGACTTGGGTCACAGTTAAATGGTCGACAAATGTTAGTGTATGTCCCTAATTTTTTAACCTATTTTTCTGCATTAAGGCTTCCCCTGATGCTATTTTATGTTCAGGGTGGAGGTATTTAAATAAAGTGACTTGTTTGTTCTTAGCCTCCTTTGTTTTTCTCAGGCATGGATGTAGAGGTGAAGTGATCTTTACAATTTCCTCAGAAAACAAAATGTCCAGCAATAGATGAATCTGGATGATGGCCTATTCTTCTCATTGGAAAATACAACAGAAGCCACACAAAAGCTGATAAAGGAATAGACAGCTCTACACACACCTGATGACCCAAAAGTCCTCAGTTTTGCTTCATGTGATGTAATAAGGCTACTGCTGGCGTGATTGAGGGACTGGGAACGGATGAGGAGCTTCCTCTCACTGAAAATGTGCCTGCTAAGAAAAGAAGGGACTGGACAGAACCATGGCTCTGAGAGAATATTTATGAGGTATTCTTATCCTCTGTTAGTAAGTACTGGTAATGCAGTTCAAATTAATATTTATTTATTCATTTTTGAGAAATGTTTTGCTCTTTGTTTTTGTATTTCTGGATGCTACATTTTTTTTTTCTTTTTGAAAATTCTAATGACCATCTGCTCTACCGGGAACTAGGGAAATTATTATGACAGCTATGTTTTAGATTTGGTTAAGATTACTAGTAAATTGCATGCATTAGCTTTTAAAAATTTGGGGCAGATTCTAAACACCTATATACTAGCTTTTAAATTAAAATGTGTCCCTCTTAAATGCTGGAAAATACTCAAAAAAGGAACATAAAATCTGTTCAGCAAGTTTCTTTGAGAATATTTTTCAGCATGTAAAATCTCAAATTCATTTAATTAACTTTGAAAATGAATCAGTTTTTTTCCCTCTGGTAGTTGATTTCCTTCACTGTCTATGACCACTGAGTCTAATGACCAAGCCATGATTTTGGAAATATTTTTCTTCTCTAATTTGAGCTCCTCATCCCAGGAGAGCTGGATTTCTACTCTCTACTTCTTTTTTGTTACTTTCTTTGTTCCTTTTTCTTTTTTCCAAAAATGTGGCATTCTGTCTATAGTCCTAGCCTCTTCTTTTTATATCCTTTGTTACTTAGTGAACTCAAACATTTCCTTGACTTCAGTGATTATCCCTAAGTAGGTTATTTTCATATATTACTCTCAAATAACAACCATGTTTTCAAATTTTATTCTACATTCCCAATTCTTTGATTGACAACACTTGGAAGTTCCAATGGCACTATAATTAAATTATCTTCTTTACAATGACTCCAATTTAATACTGGTGTCAATAAATAAAACCAAAAATCTCATCCTCATGTTTGATCTCTTACTTTATGACTATCTTTGATAATTCATATGAAAGTCTGTCAAAACTTGTACTCTGTCACTTTCATTACACCCATTATAACATATTCTTTAATTCTAACATGCATTGGGTTCAAATATTAACATCTCTGAAACTGATACATGTCTTACAGTCAATCATATATTTGGATTGTGTCATAATATATTTACCTGCGTTCAATGTTCTTTTGCAATGGTATGTAAAATAAGGGCACATCTTACAACTGATGGTTTCTCAGATTTGAAGTTCTATCCTACGTAAACTTCTAATTACCCCTTACCTGGAGTATGTAATTAGGTTGTCAAACTCCATCTGTTCTTTTCATTATCATCAGAATACTCTTATTTAAGTATAATGCAATCAATCACTCTATTGGTCTGGAGTTATTTCTACTCCTTGGATATCACAAAAATTCAAAAGTTTTATTTTAGCATTAAAAGCCATCTTGTAATTTGATTCTAATCAAACTTTGCAGTTATATTTCTCACAACTGTCATAATTTCCTACTTCATATATAAGCTGGAATAGCAGTAAAATGTACCCTGTAATTTCTTAGCTATGTTTCTTTGTTGAAAGTAGGTTTCTCTTTAATGGTACATTCTTCCCTACATCTCTTGATAACCTAACTGTGAAGCACAACAGTTTAAATGTTACTCTCTTGATGAAACTGTACTGAAATGCCCAGTATCTATGGTTTCTCTTACTCATGAAATGCAACATTACTATTCTTGTTCCCTATTTCAACAGAGAAGAAAGTTGACTCTAACGAGTTGTCACTCAATGACTACAATAAGTGAAAAATTCAGGGAGCCTTCTATTCCTGGGGGAAAAGTAGATGTTTATGGTATAATGCCATCTTAAAATATTGTTGGATTTGATTTGGTGATATGTTGCCAAGGCTTCTTGTATTTATATTTAAAAAAGATTCTTGTAATATCTATGTAATATTTTGGTATCAGAGAAATGTTTGTATTATAAAATAAATTGGGAAATTTTCCCACATTCTTTGCTTTATGAAAGACTTTGTGATTTTTGGTATTTCTTCCTTTAATAATTGAAAGAATTCACTATTGAAGCCATTGGGGTCTGAGATTTTCTTTGCTGTAACTATGTACTAAAACCTTTAATAAATACAGTGTCACTCAGATTTTGTAATATTTTTTGAGTCAGTTATTTTTTTCGAATAGTTTGACTATTTGATCCATCACCAAACTTATTGGCATAAATGTAGCTCTAATAATCTTTATTACTTTAATACCTCTAGGACATATAATTATATCCTTTCTTCAACACCAGATATAGGTTAACTTTATTCTCAAGATGTCTATCTGTCTGTCTCTCTGTATGTCTCTCTCTCTCTATCACTTCCACCTTATCCTAGAAGTATATATAGAGTTGATTAATTTTCTTGTGTTTTTATGAAAAATAGCTTTTTTTAGTACATATTTGCGACACATAATGAGTACATTCAAAGTGGGGAGTTGGTATATGTCTATATTGCAGCTTAGCTCTTTTTACTCACCATTTTCCTCTTCCCCTCCACTCTTTCTCCAACCTTAAATGCCCTATCCATCTTCAAATGGTCTACCTCCCTGTTTCCTATTGTCTATCTTTTATTTTGCTCTTTAAATTAACTTATATTTTGTGTTTCTCATATAACAGAAATCATATTTAACCATCAGTGTCCAGTTTGTTTTGTTTAGAATTATGGTCGCAAGGTGCATCTATTTTTCTACAAATGACTCAAATTTATCCTTCTTTATGGCTGAATAGCATTCTATTGTGTATATCCAACATTTTCAATTTTTTAAAATTTTGTTAGTACATGTTTGCAATTCATGCAGTTTACAGTCATCTTGGGAAGTGGTTTCTGGTACATATTAGAGCTTTATATTTTTTAAACCCCCTTCCTCTTCACTCCCTCTCCTTCCTCCTCCTCAGGTTCCCCATCCCCTTTTTCATACATGTTGATATTCTTTGTCTTAGCTGATGTCATAGTATATAGTGTTTACATTAATTGGGGCTATTAAGTTCCCCTACATAGCACGTCATTCTTCCTCTCATTTCCACTTCTCCTTGTGTTTACCCCTCTCACCTTTGTTCCTTTGGACTACTTCCCTATAGTAAGAGATCCATTCCCTTGTCCCTTTCTAGCCATTCTTTGTAATTTTCTTTCTTTGTGCTTTGCCTCACTCAACTGAGAGATATCATATGGTTTTTAAGTGTGTGGGTCTGGTTTATTTCGCTCAACATGTTTTCCAGGTGCATCCATTTTCCTACAAGTGCCTCAATGTTGTCATTCTTTTTAACTCAGTAGTACTCCTTTATATATAGATACCATGTTTCATTTATCCAATCACCTGTTGATGGGCATAAAGGCTACTTCCAACTATTACAAATTGTAATGCTATAAACACTGGTATCCAAGTATCACTGTAGTATGATGACTTAAGCTCTTAGGGGAAGATGCCTAGCAGGGGTATAGCTGGGTTGTATGGAATTTCTAATTTCAGTTCTTTGAGAAATCTGCATATTGATTTCTATAATGATTGTACTAGTTTGCATTCCCACCAACAATGCATGAGGGTTCCTTTTTCACCACAGCCACAAGAGAATTTGTTGTTGTTTGATTTCCTAATGACTGCCATTCTTTCTGGAGTAAGATGGAATCTTATTGTCGTTTTAATTTGCATTTCTCTAATGGCCAGAGATGTTAAACACTTTTTTCATATATTTGTTGACCATTTGTATTTCTTCCTCTGTGAAGTGTCTGTTCATTTCTCTTGCCCATTTCTTGACAGGGTCTTTAATTTTAGGTAGTTTTAATTTTTTGAGTTCTTTTTATATACTAGATATTAGTCCTCTGTCTGAGGAGTATCTGGCAAGAATTTTTTCCCATTCTGTGTCTCTTCACTCTACCAATTTAATCTTTTGCTGTACAGAAGCTTTTTAGTCTGATAGAATCTCATTTGCTGATTCTTGCAGCTGTTTCCTTTGTGATTGGGGTTCTTTTTGCAAAACCCTTTCCTACTTTTATGTCTTTCAAGTGTCTTACGTATTTTGTCTTCCAGGTTTAATGTTTCTGCCTTAATGTTTAGATTTTTGACTCATTTTTATTTCAATTTAATATATGAAAGATAATTGTCCAGTTTCATTCTTCTACAAATAGATAACCAGTTTTACCCAATCACAAGCAATGAAATTGTCTCAGTAATAAAGAATCTACCAATTTAAAAAAGCACAGTAATAAATGGATTCATGGCTGAGTTCCACAAAATCTTTATGGATGTTATATCCCTAATACTCCTCAAATCGTTCAAAGAAATTGAAAGGGATGGTGTGCTCCCAAATTCATTTATGAAAGCCACTATCACCCTGGTCCCCAAACCAAACTAAAAATGAGAAATATAGGGAAATCTCTTTAATGAACATAGAGGCAAAAATCCTCAACAAGATATTAGCAAATAGTATGCAGCATATTATCAAAAAGCTGATACATCATGATCAAGTAGGTTTCATCCCATAAATAGCAGCAAGGTCAAAAACCACATAATCATATCAATAGATGTAGAAAAGACTTTTGACAAAATCCAACACCCCTTCATTATAAAAGCCCGAAGAAAACAGGTATAGAAGGACTATACCTGAGTATGATAAAGGCTATCTATGAAGCCAACAGCCAGCATCATACTAAATGGGGAAAAACTTAAATCATTCCCCCTAAAATCAGGAACAAGACAGGAATGTTCACTATCACTTCTGCTATTCAACATAGTACCTGAAATATTAGCCAGAGCAATTAGGCAAGAGAAAGAAATAAAAGCGATACACATAAGAAAGGAAGAACTCAAATTATCACTATTTTCAGATGACATGTTACTCTACATGGAAGACCCAAAGAACTCCAGCAAAAACACTTGGGATTAATAACTAATTTCAGTGAAGTAGCAAGATCAACACACAAAAATTATTAGCATTTGTGTATACCAAAAATGAGTGGGATGAGAAAGACATTATGAAAACAATACCATTCACACTAGCTTCAAGAAAAAATGAAATATTTAGGAATTAAACTAACCAAAGAAGTGAAAAACCTCTACAAAGAAAACTACAGTACTCTGAAGAAGGAGATGGAATAGGTCATCAGAAATTGGAAAGATGTCCCTTTCTCTTGGATAGACAGAACCAATACTGTCAAAATGGCCATAATTCCAAAACCGCTATACAGATTCAATGCAGTCCCAATGGAAATTACCAACAGCATACTTTCTTATTAAAGTATTATTTATTATACCAACAGCATGCTTTACAGATCTAGAGAAAACAATCCTAAAATTCATGTGAACCAGAAGAGACCTCAAATAGCAAAAGTAATTTTGGGCAACAAGAGCAGAGTGGTAGCATAGCAATACCAGACTTCAAGCTGTACTACAAGGCAGTAATGATAAAAATAGCATGGTACTGGAACAAAAATAGACACCTGGATCGATGGATCAGAATTGAGGATACAGAAGCCTCCCCAGATATTCCACTATTTGATCTTTGACAAAGGGTCCACAAGTATAAGGTGGAGGAAAGACAGCCTATTTGACAAGTGTTAGGAAAATTGTTTATCTATACTACTTCTTTGAGAAGTGTCTATTCATTTAAATTGCTCATTTTTAATTGAGTCTTTTATTTTGAGGGTGTAATTTTTTTTAGTTCTTTACATATTTTAGATATTAGGCCTCTGTCCAAGGAGTAGCTGGCAATTTTTTTCCCATTCTATAGGCTGTCTCTTCACTTGGCTGTTTTCTTTGCTGTGTAGATTTTAATTTTTATATAATCTCATTTGTTGATTCTTGGAGTTATTTTTGTGTAATTTGGGGTTCTATTCAGAAAGTTCTTGCCTATGCCTGTGTCTTCAAGACACGTACCTAACTGCTTTTCCAGAAGAGTCAGTGTTTCTGTTTAAATATCTAGGTGTTTGATCCATTTTGATTTTACTTTAGAACAGAGTGGGAAAGATATGAGTATAGATTTATTCTTCTGCATGCGGACAAACAATTATCCCAGCACTATTTGTTAAATATGCTATCTTTTCTCCAGCACATGTTTCTAGCCCTTTTGTCAAACATCAGATGGGTAAATGTGCCTGGGGTAATTACTGCATCCTCTCCTCTGTTCCATTGATCTGTGTGTCTGTTTTTGTGCAAGTATCATCCTATTTTTAACACTGTAGCTTTGAAATATAACTTGAAATCCAGGATTGTGATGCTTCCTGCTTTGCTCTTGTTCACCATGATTGCTTTCACTATTTTGGGTCTCTTCTGATTCCATATAAATTTTAAGATTTTTTTTTCTACTTCTGTGAAGGATGCTATTGGTAGTTTAATGGAGAATTGCATTAAATCTATATGATCAGTTTTTGTAATATGGCCATTTTGACAATATTGGTTGTACCTCTCCAGGAACAGAGGATGTCTTTGCATTTTCTGACATGCTCTTTTATCTCATTTTTAAGAATACTATACATTTCATTATGGAACTCTTTCATTTCCTTGGTAAGGTTGATTGCTAAGTATTTAAATTTTTTGAAGCTATTGTGAATGTGATCATTTTCCTAATTTCTTTCTTGGTGAGTTTATTGTTGTTCAGGAACACTATTGATTTTTTAATTTATTTTGTATCCTGACACTTTGATGAATTTATTACTTCTAGGGATCTTTGGGGGAGCTTTTGGGTCTTCTTTGTAAAGAATTACATCATCTGTGAATAAGGATGGTTTTATCTTGTTCTTTCCTATGAATATCCCTTTTATTTCTTTTCCTTGCCCAGTTGCTCTGGCTAAAGTTTTGAGCATTATATTGAACAGGAATAGTTGTCTTCTTCCTGGTTTTAGAGGAAACGCTTTTGGTTATTCCCCATTTTGAGATTGGCAGTAAGTTTGTCATAAATGGCCATTATCAGTTTGACATAAGGTCCTTCTATACTGATGAATATACTTCTATACTCATCAAGGTTTTTAGCATGAATGGATGTCGGATTTAGTCAATGCTTTTTCTGTGCCTATTTAGATGATCCTGTTATTTTTTGCTCTTCTTTCTGTTTATGTGATATATTATTGATTTACATATCTTGAACCATCCTTGTATTCCTGGGATATAGCCGACTGGGCCACAATGTATCATCTTTTCAATGTTTTGTTGCATTTTATTTGCCATTGTCTTGTTGAGGATTTTGGCATCTATTTTCATCAAAGAGATTGGCCTAACCTTCCCATTTTTTGTTAAATCCTTGTCCAGTTTTGCTATCAGGGTAAGGCTAGCTTCTAAGAATGAGTTTGGCAGCTCTCCTTCTCTTTCAATTTCATTGACGAGTTTGAGTAATATTGGCATTAGATTTTCCCTAAAGTTCTTGTAGAATTCTCTTATGAATCCATCAAGTCCTAGACTTTACTTTATTGATAAAGTTTTTATTATTGTCTTTATTTTATTGCCTGTTATCGTACTATTTGGTGGTTTATATATTTTAGTTCAATTTTGATAATTCATCTATGTCTAGAATTTCTCCACTTCTTTTATGTTCCACAATTTATTGGAACATAAGTTTTCAAAACATTTTTTTAATCATCTTCTGGATTTTGGTAGTATCAATATGATATCACTTGTTTCATTTCTACTTGAATTGATAGTTTTTTATTTCCTTCTCCTTGTAATGTTGACTACATATTTATCAATCTTGTTTTTCTTTTCAATGAACCAACTATTTCATTAATTGACCCTGTGTATTGCTTTTAAAGTTTCAATTTCATTAATTTCCAGCTTTATCTTTATAATATTTTTTCTTCTATTAATTTTTGATTTAGATTGCTCTTGTTTTTCTAGGACCTTGAGGTGCTTCTTTAGGGTATGTATTTGAGATTGTTCAATTTCTTTAATGTGTGTATTCATGGCTATAAACTTCCCTCTTAGAACACCTTCATGTCCCATAGGTTTCGGCATGTTGTGCTTCCAATGTCATTTGGTTCAAAGAGCTTTTCAAATTCTTCTTTGATTTCTTTTGTGATTCATTGACATTCAGTAACATATTGTTTAATCTCCATGTGTTTGCGTTTGTGTGATTTCTATGGTGCTGTTTTTACTGGGATGAAGAAAGAGGCAGGTTAAAAATTAGGAAAAAAAGTTCCATAATGAAACAACATTCCCAAAAAAAGACAATAAAAATGATGATGTATTAACTAATTCAATCAGTAAATGAGAAAACTGAAGTAACCACGCATTTGGGGGAAATAAGGAATTGTAGAGACTATGATAAATAAGATACCATATATTAAAATATGAATTGAGTAAATATGATTATGGTTTTGAATGGAATTGTAAGTATAAGCAAAAATTACTGAACATAACTTTAGAAAAATAGAAATTCTAAACAAACCAATTGCCACAGTAAAAATTAATTGAAGAATATCATGTAGTTGTACTCACACAGGTGCAAAATATCCCATGAGGAAGGATATTTATTTAAATATACATACAATTACAAAAAAGGTGTAATAATACAGTACAATGTTTGAACAATGTACTACTTACTTTACTTGTGTTATAACTATGTAGTCATTATAAAGATGAAAAGGCTTTATGTACATTGGTATAGAATAATCCCCAGAATAAATTATGACAGAATAACCCACTAAACAATGTATAAACCACAATATTCATGATAGATGAGAGGCTACTATTCTCTGTATCCCCTTTAGTATATTATAAATTTTGTTTCATTTTGAATTTTATAGCATGGATTAGTTCTGTATTAGTTCTATTAGTTTTATAGCATGGATTTTTAAAAATATTTAATAAATATGAGCAACGAACATATCATGATGACAATGATGATGATGGTGGTGGTGGTGGTGGTCATGGAGATGCTGTGATAGTGATGATGATATACTGGGTGCCTGTGACTGGGACTTTCATACACTCACAATAATGAGTCAAGATGTATTATATAATCCCCATTTTAAAGGTGAGGAAACCTAGGCTTGAGAGACTAATCAATACAAAAATTAGTAACCCACTTGCCACCTGGAAACCAGATCTGTCTAACTTCAAAGCCAATGATAACCAAGGTTTGCCCAAGTTCAACTGAGCGTCAAGTTAACTAACTTTAAATAGATGTTGACTATTTCTCCACTTCACTGAGCCACATAAGCACAACTTTTCTTTTTAAGTGCCAAGTTTGATATAAATTAGCTAACTTTATTGCCATAGATGTGATTTTATATACATGAAATCTTGTTCTCCTGAAAGATCCAATTAAGATTACATAAAGGTTTACAACAGCCCTGTTGTATAAATGGTTCAACATTCCAACAACAAACTAGATAAACATTTTGCCAATCACTAATTAAAAAGCTGGCTCTAAGTACAATAACCTGGAGTCAGTTTGAATTCACATTTCTATTAAAGGCTAATGAATACACAGCTAAACCAATTAAGTCAAATTGTTTCTTCATTGTGTTCAAAGTTAAAACTAACAATTCAGCGTTAGCCCTCAGTCTTTTAAATTATTTTTTCTCCCCTATTGAGTAAAAGTCTAATTAAAAGCTTTTAGTTTTTCATGTTGTGCAGGCTGCTAAGTGATATTGTTTAGTCTGCAGGGATTCAATTATTACTTGGCTTTAAAATATACCATCTCACAAGATTTTTTTTAACCCACTTTGCCTGGAAGGTTTTGTGTAATAAAATTTAATCTGGTAACAATATTATTAAGTTGTGACACAAAATAAAAATTTTCCTCAAGTATTTGGTGTGAGAGTTTAATTCAGCCCTAAAATGTATGGACTATTTACAATAGTGGAGATATCCAAAATGTCCAAAACACCATGTAGGATATGTAAATTTAAGTCTGTGTACTCAGAAATAAACCAGCTATATAATTTGCAGGCTCTAGTAAAAAATAAAACACACAAAATCTTTGTTGAAAAACTACTGAAGGCCGGGGAGATAGCTCAGTGGCACAGCGCCTGCCTGGCAAGCGCAAGATCGTGAGTGTGATTCCCAGCACCAAAAAACAAAAACAAAACAGAAGAAAAAAACTATTGAAGATTTTATAAGATGACTCTAGAGCATTAAACAAAGCATAAGGCCTTTCTGACCATGGATCCTTGAGCAACTACACAGATTCCATGCCCACAAAGTCAGCCCTGTTCATATGTGTAAGGTGTAGGAATCTCACATTACATTAGTGCTTTTAAATCTAAACTGACTGCCCAAATGACACTGAAGTAACCGACAGAAAACACCACTTTTTTTTTTTTTTAATCTTCCAAGCTTAATTCCTAGAGCAAGTTCAGTCCTCTGTTTGAGCAGGTTGCTACCGAAATGTTCCTGGCCCATGCCCACTGCTCTGCAGCTCTTGCTGAAAAGACTTTGTTGGCCTAGGATCTTGCTGCCTAGGACTCAACCATTCTACATATACCAAGTTCGTAATCTAAAACAATACATTAAAAAGGGGCATACAGACTTAACCGACCTACAGTGCGACTGTTCGGGCCAATGGGGCCATTTCCTCTGAAGTCCAGCTCCTCCAGTCTTAGCAGAACCCTCACACCTTCAGGCTCTCTGTGAACTCGAGGCAGCTCTCCTGTCTGCCATCTGGAGTGGAGAACCTTGTCATGTAGAAAACATTCAATGAATGTTGACGTGAACTACATCTGCTTTCCTCCTTTTCTCCTTTAAAGAACAGATCAGAGACAGTTTCTTATTTTGATTCTTCCAGCTATTTTGGTTTTCAGAGAGGCAGTTGGATAGCCAGAACTTAAAATACTGTAAGCAAAACAAAAACAAAAACAAAAACAAAAACAAAAAAACTAATATTACTGAAGAAGGTGATATTTTAAATTTTAAAACTTTTTAATATAGTCTAACAAACACATGAACTTAAAAGCAAAGTAAAAGTGTAAAAATATTTTTGAAAAGAGGTACTTTAAAAAGCTCATCCAGGGGCCGGTGAGATGGCTCAGCGGCATAAGCGCCTGCCTGGCAAGCGCGAGGGCCCGAGTTCGACTCCCAGATCCCACATACGAAAAAGGGGCCGGTGATATCGCTCAGCGGCACGGGCGCCTGCGGGCGCGCGAGGTCCTGAGGTCGACCCCCCGGTACCCACAAAAAAAAAAAAAAAAAAAAAAAAAAAAGCTCATCCATTTTTCTGCTTTCCAAAAGCACATAGACTGTAGGTAATGTATTTGTCCCATGTGTGCAGGGTCATCATTTAAATCAGGGGTGGGTAGTTAAAAATATGTGCTCTGGAGATAGACTGCCTGGGTAGGAATCCTTGCTTTTCTGTGAAACCTTAGATGGATTTCTTAAATAATCTGTGTTTCAGTTCACTCATCTGTAAAATAGGGACACTAGTGGTTCCCACATAGTGTAGTCATGAGTATTAAAGGCATATATATTATATATAGGCATACATATGTTCAAATATATATTATACATAGGCTTATATATTAATTTGAACAATATCAAGCAACATATGTGGATAACTGTAAGTAAAAATTATGCTTGATACCATAACTCAGAAGCTTTTGTGCCACTAATAAATACTGCCATTTTGAGCTCCAATGTTTGCTTTAAAATAAAAAATGTCTTTGTGTTTCAAATATCAGATGACTGTTCCATGAAAAAAATGTTAAACTAATACAAAAAAATTTTCATATTTATGGCATACTAAGGGATGTTCCAATACATATATACATGTGGACTGATCAAATCAGGATGAACATATCTATCTCCTCAAACATTTATCACTTTTTAATTTTTTGTTAGTACATGTTTACAGTACACAATAATTCACATTCACCATTGGCGACTTGTACATGTATATAACACATCTTTATTCTTCTTCTTCTTTTTTTTTTTTTTTGTCTCTTTCCCTTCTCTTTCCAACCCTTCTTCCTTTCCTGATTTACAAAAGTTCAATTTACATTTTTTTCCTTCAATGTTTTTTTTTTTCCCTTTAAATCCCTTTGCCTCCCACCCTTTCCCCTCCCCTATCTCTTGTTCCTCTTCCCATTTGAACAAGTTTTTCCTTCTTCCTAGTTATCTATTCTCAATTTTGGTCCTTATTTATACTTTGGGTTTCTCACACAAGGGAAACATGTCATATTTGAACTTGTTTGTCTGATTTATTTCACTTCAGATTATGGTTTCTGGGCACATCAATTCACCTAAAAATGTCTCAAATTTATCCTTCTTTATGGCGAAGTACTATTATATTGTATATAAATACCACATATGCTTTATCCATTCATCTGTTGATGGTCATATTGGCTATTTCCAAGATTTAACTACTACAACACGTGCTGCCATAAACATGGGTATTTATGTGTAACTGTGGTGTAATGACTTTAATTGTTTTGGTAAGATACCTGGAAAGACAATACCTGGTTCAAATGGAACCCCTAGTTTTAGTTTTTTGCAGAATCTACATACTGCTTTTCATAGTGCTTGTACCAATTTACACTCTCACCAACAACGGAGAAGGGTTCCTTTTCCCCACAGTCCCTCCAGCATTTGTTATTGGTTGATTTCTTCATGATAGCCATTCTTTCTGGTGTGAGATGGAATCTCAATGTTGTTTAAATCTGCATTTCTTGAATAGCCTGGCATATTGAGCATTTTTCATGTATTTGTTAGCCATTTGTACTTCTTCAACTGAGAAGTGTCAGTTCATTTTGGATGCCTGTTTTCAGACTGAGTCTTTAAATTTGGGGGAGTCTAATTTTTTGAATTCTTTATGTATTTCAGATATTAGTCATCTGTCTGAGGAGTAGTTGGTAAATTTTTTCACATTCTATAGGTTGTCTCTTCACTCTGTTGATGGTTTCTTTTTCTATGTAGAAGCTTTTTAATTTGGTGTGAACACATTTGTTGATTCTTTGTAATATTTCCTGTGAATCTGGGGTTTTGTTCATAAAGTCTTTGCCTACACCTATGTCTTCAAGAGTTTTACCTATTTTATCTTCCAAAAGTTTGTTTAGTTTTAATATTTAGATCTTTGATCCATTTCAATTTTAATTTAGTGCACGGTGAGAGATATGAGTCTAGGTTCAATCTTCCACGAACATTTATCACTTTTATGGTGAAAACTTTCAAAATTTCTTCTTCTAGATTTCTGAAACGAACAACACATAATTATCAACTCTAGTAACTGTTATGTGCAACAGCATATCAGGACCACTCGTTGCCTGCTTAACTGTAACCTAGTAACCAGTGATCAACATCTCTCCCTCTTTTCCTAAACTTTTATTCCCCTCAATCTGTGGTAGCCACTATTCTACTCTCAACATCTATGAAATTAACTTTTTAGATTGCACATGAGTGAAATCATGTGGTAATTGTATTTCTGTGTCTAGCTTATTTTGCATAACATAATAATATCCAGTTGTATCTATGCTGTCACAAATAACAGAATTTCATTATTTTT
The DNA here is from genome assembly GCA_028451465.1 of Erethizon dorsatum. Classification (NCBI taxonomy): domain Eukaryota; kingdom Metazoa; phylum Chordata; class Mammalia; order Rodentia; family Erethizontidae; genus Erethizon; species Erethizon dorsatum. Next base: position 98,655,931 of record CM051823.1, on the reverse strand, counting down.
TTGACTGAATATTGTATGTATATGTATATATATATATATATATATATATATATATATATCACATTTCTTTGATTATTCATTCATGCATGGTCACATCAGTTGTTTCTATATTTTGGCTACTATGAAGAATTCTGCAATGAACTTGGTAGTACAGATGTCTCTTCTACACACGGATTGAGTTCCTTTAGATATATTCTTAATAGTGGGATTGGTGAATCATATGGTAGTTCTATATTTAATTTCTGATGATCTTCCATACTGTTTTTTATAATAAATATACCAGTTTACATTCCCACCAACAAGGTGTGTGTCCTTTTCTCCATCTCCTCATCTTCGTGTTTTATCTTTTGTGTTTTTGATAATAACCATTCTTACTGGGGTAAGGTGATGAGTTATTGTGGCTTTGACTTCAATTACCCTTATGTTTAGTGATGTTGAACATTTTTTCCACATACCTATTGGCTATTTACATGTCTCCTTTTGAGAAATGTCTGTTCAGCTCTATCATTCAATTTTAAATTTTTTTGGGGGGGTTTTTTTGTTTGTTTGTTTGTTTTTTGCTATTGAGCTTTTGGGTTATTTTTATATCTTGGGTATCAACTCCATGTCATATATATGGTTTGCCAATATTTTCTCCCATTCTTCAGGTTGTTTCTTCACTCTTAAGATTGTTTCTTCTATGTAGAAGCTTTTCATTTTGTTGTGATAAATTTGTCTATGGTTGCTTTTGTTTGTTTGTTTTTGAAGTCTCCTTGTTCATTCTAATATCCTGAAGTATTCCCCTATTATTTTTTCACAGTGTTAAGCCATACATTTAAGTGTGTAATTTATTTTGACTTGATGTTTGTAACTAGTGAAATATAAGGGACTAGCTTTATTTTTCTTTATATAGATATCCAATTTTTACAGCAATATTTATTAAAAAGACAATCCTTTTTCCATATACATCCTTAGAACTTTTGTCAAAAGTCATTTGGCTCTAGATGTGTGGCTTATTTCTAGGCTCTCAATTCTGTTCTTTTATTTTACAGGCCTAGATTTATGACAATACTTTGCTGCTTTAATAACTATAGCTTTTGTAGTATATTTTAAAATCAGGAAGTGTAATGCCTCATGCTTTGTCCTTTTTGCTTAAGATGGCTGTGGCTATTCAGGTTTTTGTTCTTTTGTTTTGGTATGGTTCTATACACATTTTAGATTTTTTTGAGGTTCTGAAAATGCCATTGATATTTTGATCAGAATTTCATTGAAACTGTACATTACTTTAGGTAACATGAACATTTTCAAGATATCAGTTCTTGCAATCCATGAATACTGGATGTGTTTACAGTTTTTGTGTATTCTCTTCAATTTCATTTATTAATGTTTTATTGTTTTTAATGTATAAAGCTTTCATTGCTGGTTAAATTTAGGGGTTTTTGTAGCTTTTTTTAAGTGGAATTGCTTTCTTCCTTTCTTGTCCAACAATTATCTATTGGCACATATTCATGGGATTTATTTTATATGTATCCTGGAAGTTTGTTGATTTCATTTATTCATTCCAATAATTTTTGGTGTAGTTTTTGGGGTTTTCTATGTATAAAATAATGTCATCTGCAAACAGTCACAATTTGACTTCTTTTTTCCAATTTGGTTGCTCTTTGTTTCCTTATTGCTTGATTGTACTGGCTAGGACTTTCAGTATCACACTGAGTAGAAGTGGTGAAAGTGGGCATCCTTATCTTGCTCCAGATCTTAGAAAGTAAGCTTTCAGCTTTTCCTATTCAGTGTGATCTTAGCTGTTGGTTTGTTATTAATAGATAGTTAGGTTTAGGTCTAAAATGTCCCCTAAATGTCTCAAGTGTTCAGAGGAGGGGGTTTTCAAAGATTATTGGATTATTAGGGTTCTACTCATTGGTGGATTAATCCATTGATGAAGTAGTAACTAATTGTGGTGTTAGGAGGTGGGGTCCAGTTGGAGGAGGTGGGTTTCTGAGGACATGCCTTCGGAGGATATATCCTTTACTCTGGTTCTTCCCTGTCTCTGCTTCCTGGTTGTCAAGGGTTGAAGAGTTTTCCTCTGACATGCCCTTATGCCATGGTGTTTCTGCTTTGGAGTCAGTGAACCATGAACTGAACTTTCTGAAACTGTGGGCTAAATAAAGCCGCCCTTCTTTAAGCTGCAGGTGTCAGATATTTTATTCCAGTGATAGGTAGGCTGAGTAACACAATGCCCTTTTTATTATGTTGAGGTATGTTCTTCTTTTTTTTTTTTTTTTGTGGGTACTGGGGGTGGAACTTAGGACCTCACGCGCCAGCAGGTGCCCGTGACGCTGAGCGATATCACCGGCCCTTTTCTCGTATGTGGGTACTGGGAGTCGAACTAGGACCTCACGCTTGCCAGGCAGGCGCTTATGCTGCTGAGCTATCTCACCAGCCCATGGATATGTTCTTTCTATGTTCAATTTGTTTAGAAGTTTTATCATGAATGTATGTTAAATTTTATCAAATTTCTTCACTGAATAAACTGATGTTATCATATAGTTTTTATCTTTTATTCTGTTATTCTGATATGTCACATTTATTGATTTGCATATGTTGAACCATCCTTGCATACCTGGAATGAGTTCTACTCCATCATTGTAAGAAATATTTTAGTGAGGTATTGGATTTGAGTTGCTATTATTTGTTGAGGATTTTTTATTAGACTATTACTTCCAGTGTGTCCATCAATATGTCTATCAGTAGTAATTGTTCCTGTTTCCTATACTTCCAGTTATTTTTCTAATCAGTATGACTCATTTAATGTAATTTCTTTTCTTTTCTTTATATCCTGCTGTGGATCAAAACCAGGGCCTTATACATGACAAGCAAGAACTCTACCACTGAACTATATTTCTAACCCTCATTTTCTTAGCTCTACACCAAAAGTAAAAATAAGTAGGCTTAAAATAAACCTGTTCAGAAGTTTAATCATGAAGGTATGTCTGATTAATAAAGCAGGAAAAAATTGTTTTGGGTTTTTTTCGAGACAGGGTCTCGGTATATAGTCCAAGCTGGCCTTGAACTCACTATGTAGCTAGGCTAGCCTTAAACTAATGGTAATCCTCCCACCTCAGCCTCCCAAGGGCTGGGATTACAGGCGTGTGCCACAATGCCTGGCTTTGGGAAAATTTTATAACTTGGACTTTCCAGACATTAATTCCAATTGGTTCTCTTCTGTTGCTTTATAATGATGTCAATAACTGTGAAAGCTAATGGGCCACTAGCTGAGTGGGTATTATAATATATCACAAGTTGGTTGTGAAGATAAAATGTCACGAACATTTCGTAGATACTACAGTGACATATAAGTTCAGAGTTTTTGGCTGGCACACTAAGATATGGGAAACTAAGAAATATGAAACCCACATATTTAATATAAATTTCTCTTGTTTCACTATAATTCCTATGTCCAGTTTTTGGTTTATGAACTTATTCTGAGGTAAGGGGTACAGTTCTCTATGCAAAAGCCTTGTAGATCAAAGAATGAGAGCTTTTCTGTGAGTCTGCAAAAAGTGGAGGATGAGGGGCAATGAGGATTGAAGCAGAGACACATCTCAACCTTAACTACCTGTTTCACTGTGTGTTGACTTGGCCAAAAGAAAAAAAGAGGGAAAGAGAGAGAGAGAAGAAGAAGAAGAAGAAGAAGAAGAAGAAGAAAGAAAAGACACAGAAATGTCTCTTAAAGCTGAATTTAAAAGTACTTTTCAATATCTTCATAGATTTGATTTGATCCATGTATTCTGGGAAGTTTTATAGTGGATTTTAAGATAATGTTATGTATTTAATAATCCTGCTTTTCATGAGATTAAGCATTTGAAAGGTTTTTTTCTTCCCCATATGAACTGACTCTTTTGATTCTATTTGACATAATTCAAATATATAAAAAAGTTATACTTGGCAGTTACAAAATCAGTGAAATCAGATTATTGGAAATCCTACAAAATAACTTCAGTTGATTTCCTCTTACCTGCTCTATTTTTCTATTTAGTTTCCTTGATAAAGCCTTCCTTTTTCCTAAACTGGGTTTCAACTTTTCTCAAAAATCCAAATCATGTGAAAGAAACCCTACATTCTTAATTTGGTCTGCATATAATTTACAGTCTTATTCAACCAAGCTTTACATTAGCATAATGAATCCTCTGAAGAGCTTTACACTGAGATGGCTACAAAAAATTCACTCCCTACCTGAAAGGAGTCCCTCAGGAATTAAAAGGTCCCCATATAACAACTTACGGAACCTTGTTTTCAATGTAGTCTCAATCATTCATGTTTCTCCTTTAAAGTTTGTAATGATAACGATTAGATAAAAATGACTTTTATCTAAACAAACAGAAAAAGAGAGAAACAGAGAATCCTGTAATTTACTCTTAAAGGATTTTTTTACACAACCTTAGTTTCAGCTTCAATAAGATGCAACATTTAAATGGAAACCTTTAGGCTGTAGTTAATGGCCAAATTTAATTCCTCTTATTACTTCCACTGAATTATCAATTTACTAGCATAAAATGATTCCAATAACAGTTAAAAGTATAACTGAATGAACTGTCAGTGCAGAGGAATAAACTGGAAAAACTTTCTGTTTGAACTGAGTTTTCAGTAGTCAGCCAAGTCCTTAAATCATCAGAGAGCTATTATTTTGGCAGAAAAAAGATCATAGTTATGATTGTCTATTTGGTAGTACTCATTTATATCACTTCAGTCCCTTATGAGAACTTTAGTCTTACACAGTCACTTTCTGTTTTCATATAAGCCTACTTTTCTCTGGATTTTTTCTGTAATTGCCTTTTCAGAATCCTTTCCTGCTGCATGAGAATTATAGCATCATTTGGGGTTCTGAGATATTTTTGAGTCCAAAGTAATGAGAGTAGGGCTCCATGAGTCTAAGAACATTTTTTCAAAGCCAATCCTCCTCCCTTTAAAAAAAATTTTAGCTGATGGAAAAAAACAAAAAATATACATATGAATGATGCACCATGAAATGTACTGATAGGTACATACATTGTGTAACGTTTATATCAAGTTAAATATATTTACCTCCTCAGTTATAAGTTTATTCCAGTGAAAGCTTTAAAAAGCTTGCTTCCTTCTTGTTTTCTGAGATTTTACATTTTTATTATATGTAGTCCCCTACTATGTGATGGCACACCACGACTTCTTGCTTCTATCTAACTGTATTCATTACCCAGGGATCAATATTTCTCCACACCCCCACTCTGGCCTCTTATTATTATTTTTGTTTGAAAACTGGAACAGCCTAGAAAATTTATATCAACTCACACAAAGGACAACAACTAACTTCTTTAAAATTCTGTTTCAAACGGAGGCAGAGCTGAACCCAGAATCCAAGCTTCTAGCACTTTTTTCATTAGGTCATTTGTAATGTTACTGATTATTAATTTTATATTTCTAAGTCCATAAATTTTTGCTTCCCACATTGTTCTTTATTTATGCACTTGTTCATTTTTCTTTAACCTATCAAAATGAATTATTTTAAAAAATAAATAAATTATCTGAATAGATATTTCTCTAAAGAAATATGACACTAAAATATAAATATATTCTATATTTAGATATAAATATATATCTAAATATATTCTCTAAAGAATATAAATGACTGCAAGGAAATAAAAAATGCTAAATACTACTATCAAGAGAATGAAAATTGGCCGGTGAGATGGCTCAGCGGCATAAGCGCCTGCCTTGCAAGCGCGAGGGCCCGAGTTCGACTCCCGGATCCCACATACGAAAAAGGGGCCGGTGATATCGCTCAGCGGCACGGGTGCCTGTTGGCACACGAGGTCCTGAGGTCGACCCCCCGGTACCCACAAAAAAAAAAAAAAAAAGAGAATGAAAATTAACATCACAATGAGGTATTATCTAAACCCAGTTATGATGGTTATTATTAAAACACAAATTTAACAAATACTGGCAAGGATGTGGAGAAATGAAAACTTTTAAACAGTATTGGTGAAATATAAATCGGTAGAAGTATTGTGGAAAATAGTATGAAGCATCTTCAAAAAACTAATATTAGGTGTATATCAAAAGAAAGGAAATTAGCATGTCAAAGAGATGTGCGTAGCGTGTTTAATGCAGTAGCATTTGTTAGGAGCCAAGACATGGAATCAACTTAGATCACACACACACACACACACACACACACACACACACACACACACACATTCTGCCATAACAAATAAAATGCTGTGTATTTGGGACAACATAAATGGAATTGGAGAGCATTACGCTCAGTGAAATAAGTCAGACACACAAAGAAAAACAGCACATATTATTGTTCTAATATGTATAATCTAAAAATACTGATCTCGTAGAAGTAGAGAGTAGAAAGGTGATTACTAAAGTCTGGGAAGTGGAGCGATAGAAAGTGGATAGTTGACAGGTGCACAGATAGAGATGGGATAACTTCCAATGTAGGGTAGCTGTGAAAACACTTAGTTATATGCTTCAAAATATCTGATACAGGGGACTTTGGATGTTCCCATCATGAAGAAATGATAAATGCTCGAGTTGATGTGTATGGATGGCGGTTACTCTGACCTAATCACTATATGTTCTATACATGTATTGAAATATCATGCTGTCCCCCGTATGATTATTTTTTTCACTTACATTCATGTTGCTGGTTTGTGTTTTTCTGTTCTAGATTTATTAGCATTTCCATTTCATAATACCTTAGGAATGAATAAACTTGAGCAGGGCAGCACTTGCACCATGGGGTTTGAGAATTTTTATCTAATCCTTTCTTGGGTAGCATCTTCTTGGAGATGCTCAGTTGTTGTACATTTTGTGAGGGGTAAATTCTTCATGTTCCTAAGCATTTCTTTAATTAAATTGAACACTGTTTTCAAATTGGGCTAAATTATAATTTCTCCTGTAACAAATTACCTCAAATGGCTTAATATAACACAAATATTCCCAGAGTTCTATAAGGTGGATTCTGCTTGGTTCTTTACTCTGGTTCTTCTAAATGTTGATGGGCCTAGGCTTTTATCTGGAGGCTGTAGGGGAGACTCTACCTTCTGCCACGTTTAGGTCTTTGTCAGAATTCAGGTCTGTGCAACTATAGGAATGAAGTCCCCATTGCCTTCTGGAATGCCGAGCGGCAGCCTCCTTCAAGGCTCCTGCACTCTCTGTTGCATTGCCTTTCCATTTTGTAACCAGTTTTGTATCTCTTCCCAGTCTGCATGCATTTTGTCAATTTTTTCTAGTTTTATAGGAGGTAAGTGAATTCACTCTCTTGTTTTTTTTTTTTTAATCAACTCTGTAGAATCTTTCTGACACCTTGAACCTCTCTCTTTTTCTGCCATATCTCTTCTACCTTAGCCAAATCATTTTCTTCTTTGATGGGCTTATGTGATTAGATTCAGTACACTTAGGAAATACAAGATAATTTTCCCATGTTAAAGTCTGTAATCTTAATTACATCTTGCAATGCAATCGAACATATTCCTATATTCTAGGAATCAGGTTATGTGCATCGTTGAGGACCACCTTACCTACCACAGCCCCCAAATCTCATAAAAAATATTATTTGATCATATTTGATTCACATACTAGTGGGAATTATCAACAAGCTCTGAAAGCATAAAATTTTAAAATTCTTGGCACTAGCCTAAAATCTTTATGAGTGAAAATAATATAAATGATTTTTTAAAAATTTGCATACACTATGTCTCACTCTCGTAAAGTTGTGAAAGCTCTGATAAATGCATGTCATATATGTACTACTACAATATTGCTCAGAATAGTTTTGCTTCTGTCCTTCACTTATTTATCCCTGTTCTTATCCTCTTGAGCCTTTAGCAACCCATGTCTGTAGTTTTGCTATTCCAGGATGTTACATAGCCTTCTTGAAACTGGCATCTTTCTCTTAGCAATACTTACTCAGTGTTCCTATTCATTTTTTTTTCCTGGCTTGATAACTCATTTCTTTTTACCACTACCCAGTATTCTATTGTATGAGGATAGCACAGTATGTGCTATTTAAGATGATCTTGATTGCTTCCTGTTTGTAGTCATTATGAATACAGATGCTCTAAGTGTTCACGTACAAGTTTTCTCTTGTAGACATGTTTTCAGCTCAACTGTGTAATTAACTAGGTTCATACTATTGGATTGTATATGAGTATGTTTAGCTTCTCAAGAAGCTTCCACACTGTCCTCTAAAATGGCTTAATAAGTTTGCATTCCTGCCAGCAATGAATGAGAGCTTGTGTTTCTTTATGTCCTTTCTAGAATTTGATATAGTCAGGTCTTTGGATATTAGCCATTTTAACACATGTATTGTGGTATCGCATTGTTTACATTTTTTAAAATGACAATGTTGGATGTCTTTCAATGTACATATTTTTATCTGAAGATCTTTTTTGAGATGTCCACTCAGATATTCATCCCATCTTAACTGATATAAAAATTTTTTTCTTATCATCAAGTTTGTGAGTTCTTTGTGTATTTAGAATACAAATCCTTGATCAGTTATTACTGATATTTGCAATATACAATATATTTGCAAATACTTTCTCCCAACCTGTGGCTTGTCTTCATTCTCTTAACAGAGTCTTTTCCAGGGCAGATATCTATAGTTTTAGTAACTCTAACATCAAATTTTCCTTTCATGTAACTACTTTTGGTGTTGTATTTTAAAAATTTATCACCAAACCCAAGGTCACTTGGATTTTTCCTAGGTTTACTGTAGAAATTACATAATTTTGATTATACATTTAGATCCTTCATCTATTTTGAGTTAATTTCTGTTAATAGTGTAAAGTCTATGTCTAGACTATTACTATTTTTTTGTATATGGATGTTGAATTGTTCTAGCGTCATTTGTTGTAAAGACAATACTTTCTCCACTGAATTTCCTTTACACTTTTTGTCAAAGATTAGTTGAATATATTTATATGGGTTTGCTTCTGTGCACTGTACTCTGTTCCACTGGTCTGTGTGTGCCTGTTCTTCTGACAGTAATTCCCTGTGTTGGTCATTGCATCTTTGCAGTAAGTGTGGAAGTCAGTATAAGTCCTTCAACTTTGTTCTTTTAATATTGTGTTCCTATTTTGCCTTCTTATATAAATTTTATAATTGTTTTAGCAAACTAAGCAAAATAGCCTGATGATACATTGATTACATTTTGACTTGGGTTATAGATCACATTGAGAAGAAATGACATCTTAGCAATATGGAGTCTTCTAATTCTTGAACACAGAATACATTTTCACTTATAATTCTTTTATTTCTTATACTGGAATTTTATAATTTTATTCATGTAAAGCCTGTATATATGTAGATAGATTTATAACTTTTTGATGCCATTGTATCTTGTACTTTTTAAATTTCTAATTCCAATTATTCATTTGTGTAGAAAGAAAAATAATTGCCTTTTTGTTATATTTACCTTGTATCTTGTGACCTTCCTGGAATTGTTTATAAATTCCAGAATTTTTCATTTTTATTTATTCTTTGGGATTTTCTACATACACAGTCGTGTCATAATAAGGATAGTTTTGTATGTCTTCGCAGTCTGCATGCATTTTGTTGCTTTTTTTCTTGTTTTGTAGGAGGTAAGTGAATACACTGCCTTGGCTTTTTTTTTTTTTTTTCTTTTATCAGTGTAGCTTAAAACTTGCCAACTTGGTTTATCTTTGCAAGACATATTTTCTCTTTCATTGATTTTTCTCTGTAGTTTTTCTTTTTTCTTTTTTCTTTTTCTTTTTTTTTTTTTTTTGGTACCGGGAATTGAACTCAGGACTTTGCACTTTCCAGGCAGGTGCTTATGCCACTGAACTATATCCCCAGCCCTCTGTAGTTTTTCCAGTCTCTATTTTGTTTGTCTCTGTTCTCATCTTATGATGTCTTTCCTTCTCCTAGCTTTTGACTTACTCATCCTTTTGTATTCCTTAAGACATAAAGTTAGGAACAGATTTGAATTATGTCTTCTTCTATGTTGCTGTTTACAAATATAAATTTCTGTTGAGTACTGCTGTTGCTGAATCTCATAAGTTTTAGCATGCTGTGTTTAATGCACTTTTCTTTGAGCATTTTCTAATTTTCCTTGAATCATTTATTGTTTATGAGTGTGTAGTTTAATTGAACATTTTTACCTGTGAATTTTTCCTTTCATTCCTTCTGTTATTTATTCCTAACCTCACTACAGAGTGCTCAGAAAAAGATACTTTGTATAGTTTCAGTCTTTTAAAATTCATTATTAATGTTTTGGCCTAAAACAAGGTCTATACTGGGAGAATAATCTATGTACGCTTAAGAAGAGAATACATTCTGCTGTTGTCAGGTGGAATGTCCACACGTTGTCTGTTAAGTGCAGTTTTCTTTTGCTTTTGTTGACCCATGTCCTTTACTTATTTATCTTCTGTCTCATTACCTACCTATTGTTGAAAGAAGGTTAATACTTTCTAACATTTTCATGAATACTTCTTTAAAAAGTGTCCCCATGATTCTTATGTGCAACCAGTTCAACAACAGCTACAATATCTGAGTGATTTGAAAGTGAAGTTAGAGGAAAAATTATTCTTGTAAATTAGTAAGTATTGAATATTTAATGACAGTTGATTTGTTTCAGAATGGAGTGTTTTCTTCCTTAGACATCAGGATTACTCCTTGGTATACTCATATAGTAAGATATATTTGAATCATTTTTCTCTTGGTAGTATTTTATTAGTGTAGGCAAGTAGTCAGACATGAGCAGTGGGGAGAGAGCTAGAACTTTGAGCTGGTACAAGCTGTTCTTTCTGTGGGTGGTCGAGGACAGCTGAACTGTGCCAGCTGTTTTTTTCTGATAATGGGAAATGGGCGAGGTTGTGAGAGGACCACAACCAATTGAAAAGGGGACCCAAAGTGGAGAAGTGACCACAAACTGACTACAGAGTAGAACTAGGGACTTTCCACCCAGCAAGGCATACTCTCTGACCGCTCTTGGGTGTCTTTGGGCTGATCTATCCTCATTATCATATGCTTAAGGCTTCATCCTTATGCACTGCATTTCATGCATGCCAGTAATTACTGACAAATGATGGGAAAATGCACACACAATTCAAAATTAAAAGTAGGGCAAGGGTAAATCATAAATATGCAGGCGTTAGGTATAGAACATCCTAAAACAGGAAGTATGGGAAAAGAAGCCAGAACCAAGGAACTCCTGGCTCACACCCTGGTGGTATCCAGACTTGTGTGTTAGCCTATCTAACTTTGCAATGAAACCCCTTCCTCACTGGCACCTAGTCTTTCTTCATTTGTGAGGTTGTCCAAACAAATTCTTCTCCTTGGGTCACCAAGAACCAGTAAAGGAGAGGTGAAACTACTATCTATTAAATGGGCAAATAATTTATTTGATATCTTTTCTTGGAAAGAAAAATAGATTCTTGCATAAAGGCAGTGATTGTATTTTGTATATTGATAACTACAATCAGGCAGTCAGAACTGGCAGTTTTAGTGATATATTGAAATTCCTTCGGCATGAAGAGAATGGTATTTCAGACTTTGATATTCCAAAGAAATTGTTTTGTTTAACTTGTCAACCACCCCTCTGTGGTCTCTTGTATTTGGTCATTTCTTTTTTCTACTAATTCTGCCTCTTAAACAATTGTCTCCCTGGTATAAATTAATGCTGGCAATATTTTACATATTTTGTAACCTTGTGACATTATGTCATAATGAAAGTATGAGATTTAAATTTGTAATATTTCTTCTTTCTATACCATTCCTGGTAGGAGACCTTGCCAGGTCGGTTTACATCTATTAAATCTAAAATTTTCTTCATGTTAAAAATGAAAGAGTAGGTGTTTTACCTGCCAAAAGCAAAGTTCTTATTTTCAGAGACAGAACTAAATATCTATTTTTTTTTATCTGAGAAGATTCTTCACAGAGAATACAAATTTGTAAATAAAATTAGAAAGTGTTGCTATTGCTGCCAATTTTTGACCTAAGATGGGAAAAGGAGGTCCATGGTCTAGGGGAGAGTAAGGGTTACGTAAGTTTGCTTTTCTCCAGGCAAGGTACAGCATGAACAGAAATTTATAGCCATTGCCCCTATAGCAGTCAGCTACCCAAAGAACACTGCATCAAATCCTTTTAAAGAGGGACCGTAATTTCATCTGTGGGTGTCAGTAGGTGCCATTAATCCTAAATGTGGGACAGCCCTATGTACCCTATTACCTAAAGCCGTCACAGAGAATGTACTTGAGTGTTAATTCCTGTGTGACATCACTTAATAATTACAACTCTCATCAAGAGTGACTCTCATGGGTCCCAGTCACTCAATATTCCCTGCCGAGCATCATTTAAAATCAACAAGGAACCCAAAGTATAAATAAATTAAAGAGCAAAATAAAAGAAAGATAATACGAAACAGGGAGGTAGAACTTTTACAAATGGGAAGGGGACCAAGAGTTGGAGGGAGAGGAGAGGGAGGAAAGGGATGGGTAAGGAGATTAAAAAGGAGTTAGGATGTATTATGTACGTGTACCAACTCCTCACTATGAATGCAATCTTTATGTGCTGCAAACATGTACTAGTAAAACAGCCAATTGCAAGTTTATGATCTCAGAATAGCTTTTGGAACTAAATTCAAATAAGACAATGGTGAGACTATACTTTCCTTATTGTAGCTAATCAATGGATTTTTCTTAAGGGAAGATTATTTCAACTCATTGTTAGATTACATCAGCCTAGGAGGAAACTTTCAATTGGTATCAAATGTCTACAGTAGGTTCTCTGGTCTGTCACATTCATAAAATAAATATTTGTATTCTAAACATAAATGTCTAAGCCTGCGAATTCCAATTTTTCCCTTCATTTGTGTTTCTAAATAATCGTACAGCTTACACAAATGGTCATTACCGTGGCCACTTGATTACCTTTTCAGTAGTTTTGCAGTTGTGAAGTGTTAGTTCCCCAACCTCTTTTATTTTTTAAATACTTTTTTGGCTATTTGGGATCCCTTCTATTTTTTTTTCTTTTTTTTTTTTTTTTATGCAGGTACAGGGAGTTGTACTCAGGACCTCGCGTTTGCCAGGCAGGCACTTATGCTGCTGAGCTATATCACCGGCCCTCCCTTCTATTTTTATATGAGTTTTAAGATCAGCTTTTCTGTTTTGATAAAAAGGGCATTGGAATTTTCATAAGAATCACTTGAATCTGTAGGCTAATTTGGTGTGACATTTGGTACAGGTCAATTTGGGAAATACTGCTTTCTTTCTTCAAAAAAATTATTAGTGCATTTTAATATTACATGATGATAGAGTTTATTTTGGGAAGTTGGTAAACACATTTAATATATCTTAATCAATAACATATTAAATCTTTTAAACCATATACATCATTTAAACAGTTGATTAGATGTTTTAAACTTTCTGTTAATAATTTTTTGTAGTTTTCAAGTATATAAGGTATATACTTCCTTGGTTAAATTTATTCCAAAATATTTTATTTTTTGATGTTACTTTATTTTTTTTATTTTTATTTTTTTGTGGGTACCGGGGGTTGACCTCAGGACCTTGCGCGCCAGCAGGCGCCCATGCCGCTGAGCGATATCACCGGCCCTTTTTTCGTATGTGGGTTCCGGGAGTCGAACTTGGACCCTCGCGCTTGTCAGGCAAGCGCTTATGCTGCTGAGCCATCTCACCGGCCCTGATGTTACTTTAAATATAATTGTTTTCTAAATTTTATTTTTAGATTTTTTATCACTAGTATATAGAAATAAAATTGCATTTTGTATTTCAATCTTGTATCCTGCATATATGATGAATTTTGGGGGGTTTATGTATAATGGCATGTCATGTTCAAATAAAAATAATTTTACTTCATTCTTTCCAATGTGGATAAATTTAACTTTCTTTTTTGTCTAATTGCCCTCACTAAAACTGTCCATAAAATAACGGTTTTGTTTGCCCTTAGAGTAGGGGTACTATTGCCCTCATAGCATAGGACAGGAAGTGTTCCCTCTTCCATTTTTTGGTAGTTTTTGAAGTTGGTGTTCTCATTTAAATATTTGATAGATGTCATCAGTGAATCCATCTGGCCTTATCCTTTTCTTCATGGGAATTGTTTTTATTAACTAGTAAAGAAAAAAAAAATACTTTGCACTGGACAAGCTGGGCAAACAGAAGTTGGTTTTATTCCAAGACCAGTGCCAGCAATAGAGGAGAGAGCACAGACCAGCTCTTCCAAGACAGAGAGCAGGAGTAGGGTGTGGGATATCATAGGCCATCACTGTGGTAATTGGTCTCGCTGAAGCAAAAGAAAACTTCCTCTTCATGTCAGGAAGAGTTTAACAACTTGGAGCAAGGTGCCCTACTTTTACTCTTCCCTAGAAACTGGGAGCTAGGGGTATTAACTTCCTGATAACATTTCAGAGATGGTTCTAGGTCCCTAAGAAAGACATTACTATCTTGTAAAAGTAGAAAGGGGTACAGAGAAAATTTGTATCTTCAAGAGTAAAGAAAGTTTTATAGTTACAGGTTTTCTAAAAGTAAAATCTCTAAAAAAAGACTTAAATTGAAAGGAATGTTAAGACCATCTTTCTTGTAACTCCAATTCTTTCCTTGTTAAAATGACTTTTCAGGTTTTCTGTCCTCCTTGAGTCAGTTCTGGTAGTTTTTATCTATCCAGGAATTTGTTCATTTTATCTACAATTTCTAAATTTTGCAGTAAAATTGTTTATTGTAGTCACTTATTATTGCTTTTGTTTTCCTAATAGTGGTAGTGCTAACCCTTCTTTCATTTCTCATTTTACTAATTTGAGTGCATAATATGTAAAGCATTCCTACAGTTAATTTAAAAATGAAAAATAGTGCACAATAAATGAGCAAAAGCTTTAAATAATGTCATAAAATAATATATAAATGACAAACAAATTTAGAAGGTGTACCTTCAAATAAATTTATCCATTGATGTCAAATATAAATGTAGAAAATTGTTTATGACTTTCTTTTAGTGTCTTTTTAAAGAGCTGTTGAATCTGTAGTGATGTGACCTCTGTCATTCCTGATACCGATACTTTGTTTCTTCTCTTTTTAATTCCCAGTTTTATTGATTTTCGCAAACAACTAGGTTTGGTTCTGCTGATATTCTGTATTGTTTTTCTGGTTTTTATTTCTTTACATTCAGCTCTGTTCTTTATCACTGATTTCTTTCCTTTTACTTTGATTTAATTTGCTCTTCCTTATTTCTAAGGAGAAGCTGAAATGAGTATTTGGGATCTCTTTTTCATTCTAGTACAGTATAGACATGTCTGAGTTCACTTAGCTGCATATTACAAACTTGTATTTTGTTCTTTGTTGTTATTCAGTACAAATACATTAATGTCTTTTTGGATTTCTTCTTTGACCTATGGATTATTTAGTAGTGTGTTATTTCACATCTAAATATTTGGGGGTTATCCAGATATTTTTTCTGTTACTCGTTTCTAATTAAATTCTACTGTGGTCAGGGAACCCACTTTGTAAACTTGATTTCTTTTAATTATTTTGTGTTATTTTAAGGCTTTATTATATTTAGCAAGACAGAATGTCTACCTTGGTAAATATTCTGCATGCATCTAAAAATACATTTAATCTGCTATATAATTGAGTGTTCTATAAACATCAGTTAGATGTTGGCTAATATTATTTTTCAAGATTTCTGTATCCTTATTGATTTTCTTCTATGTGTTCAATCAATTACTGAGGGAGGGATACTGCTATTACTGTACTTCTTATCACTTTATAACTTCTTGTTTCTTGTATATTAAACCTCTATTATTAGGTTCATAAACATTTAGGATTATACCTTTTTTGTGATGAATTTAAATATCTGTTGTCATGAAATGACCCTCTACCTTTGTAATGTTCTTTGGTCTGAAATCTACTTAGTCCAGTATTAATATAAACATTTCAAATAACTTCAGACATATTTTTCTCCACCTTTTTACTATTAACTCATTTATATCTTTACATTTAAACATGTTTCTTGTACGATAGCATGTAACTGGGTCTTTTAGTTTTACCCTATTTGAGAAGTTCCAACTTTAAGTTGGTAAGACTATTTGCATTTTTAAAAAATATTGATATGGGTATGTTTAACTTTACCATTTTGTATTTGATCTCTAATTGCATCTCATTTCTTTGTTCCCTTTTTCCTTTTTTCTGCCATCTTATATATCTTTTACTGCTGTTTTTGAGAGGAGGTCTCACTGTATTGTCCAGGCTAGTCTTGAACTTGAGATCTTCCTGCTTCAGACCACCGAGAGGCAGGGATTACAGGTGCATGCCATAGTGCCCAGTTTAGACCATTTTTAAATGATTTCCTTTGTTACCTAGTTAACTATAAATCTTTTTTTTATTATTTTAGTGCTTGTGGTAAGGTTTATTGTACACATTTTAATCACGTCATAGTCAATTCCAAGGGTTCATTGCTATGTCCAGATTTTGTTTTATCCTACTGATAAGATAATAAATGAATAAATTACTCTGCTGGTGTTTCATAGATGCTGGAAGGAAGAATGAGACTCCTATGTTAGAGGCAACAGACTTTATTACTCATGGTACAATAAGGATCATGAACATTAGTATGTTTGTGGTGATTTCCTTTACCTTCAAATCTCATAGAGCAATGTGGTAACCAGACAAATGCAAGCACAGGTTGTGGTTTGTATAACAGGAGGCGACACCGAACTTGGCTTCCCACAGTTTCATAGCAAACAATAAGCAAGATTGCCATTCATACCAAAAGGAAGGTATTACCTCATCCCTCAGTACTGCTTGATGGAAATACAGTCCTGAGAAACAGCCCAGGAAAAAATGATTAGGACCTTAATTTCTTTGCATAGCCCAAAGAGTGTACAGGAGTATGAGAGATAGATAGAAGACTGTATTTTACTACTTCTCTACAGTATAAGAACTTTCCAGCATTATATGTCCATTTCTCCTCCTCCTCCTCTTCCTCCTCCTCCTCTTTCTAATGCTGCTCAGGTACCTTTTCCTCAGTATTAGAATGTGAGAGGAAATTTCCCCTTCCTATTCTTCAGGGAGTATAGGTTATTCCTGTGGACTACTTAAATTTGCACATAGAACAGTCTAGAATTTCCTGCCAGTGAAAAGGAAATTTGCTTGTAATGTCAGCAGTTATTAGCTTGCCAGTTTTCCAGTTCTCTGGGTTCCCTTCTCACAACCCTTTTCACCTTAACACTGGCCTCGGAATGTCACTTATTCCAGCCTGAAAGGCGGTGGTGACTTTCCAAAGCTTTCCTTTGCGCTAGTTGAATAGTGAGAATAGGTGAACACTGAGCTCTACTGTCTTGACTCTTTTGCCCATCTCCAAAACATGTATCTAAGAGCAACTGATATTTATTTTCATTAAATACTAAAAAAGTCATGTACCATAATAATTATCCTTTGCTCACAAGTGTGTTTCCCTATAATATTTAGCATAACTCAATTAAATCTATCTACTTTCATGATCATCTGACAAATGATAAAGTTGAGTCTTTCATTCCTTCACTCTAGATAGTTGAAGTATTTCTGCAGCAAACAGCTCTTCACTCTTGCTTAGAGATGTATGCTGAGAAGTAACTCTGAGAAGTAACAGTGAAGTCCCTGAATATTTCTTCAGTTAGGTGCCACCTATTGGGGATTTCCTCTACATTTCCTGTCCCGTAAAGGAGATAGTGAAATATCTAAGTCATGTATTTGTGTTACCAAGACCAACTCCAACTTACAGTTTCTTCAAGGATATATTCTGCCTGAAATTCTGCAGAACCTCTGCAGGGGTATATTTTAATGCCATACAATTAAAGCAACTAGAAAGTATGTCTACATCTTCATTACTGAGGGTTACTGGGTGTTAAAATAGGGAAAGTGTAGTCAGCCGGTAAGGCCACTCACCATTACCCCTTGTCATACATATATAATTTGGGCCTAGTGTTCTGGTTTGGGAGTAGATTGTGACTGACCACCTGCAAGTTCCTTGCCAACGATGACTATTTTAACCCAGAAGCCCACGTTTGTGCGTATGATACAGGTTTTCCCTTTTAGTCGGATGGACTCACAAATGGTTTTGACCATTATTTCTTCTTTGATTTGGTATAATTCAGTGCCTCCAAGCTAGAACTTAGATAATAAGAAACTGTGGAGCCTGTCAACAGACACAAGACAAGGCTACGCTGGAGCAAATAAGACATTGTGAAATCTGCTGAGTATCCACACAGAGCTCTAGGAGAAAAGGAAGGCAGGGGATGGGAAGGATTGGGCCCAGAACACAACTGTTGGTTTTTTCTGGGTTTTCTCTAACTGTACATTTATAAAATAGAGTTAGATTACTAAGCAGTTTAAAATTTTGGAAACAGTTCTTCAAAAAACTGTATTAAGCCGGTGAGATGGCTCAGCGGCTTAAGCACCTGCCCGGCAAGCGCGAGGGCCCGAGTTCGACTCCCGGAACCCACATACGAAAAAGGGGCCGGTGATATCGCTCAGCGGCATGGGCGCCTGCTGGCGCGTGAGGTCCTGAGGTCGACCCCCCGGTACCCACAAAAAACAAACAAACAAACAAAAAAAAAAACTGTATTAATCTCTAAGGTCTTGATGGTTTTTATTTCTTTGGAATTGGTGGGGCATTGCCAGTAACCCCACCAGGTTACCAGTTACCAGGTAACTTTCAGTACTGGTGCTCGCTCTGCTTGAACACTCTATTTGCCCACCCTGTTTGAGAAAAATTGGGAAGAAATGGGAGCTGGTGATTCCAAATCTGTCTCCCCTAAACTGTTCAGTAGCCTAAGAAGTAACCACTCATGTTTCTTCCAAGCCCCGCAAAAATTAATTATTCTGTCTATTTAAACCAACATTTCTGATTAAATGATATTCTTAATTACCTTTTTTTGTTAATCAATGCAAAGTGACAGGTTGTTCCTGAAAAACCTTGAACTTTGATTTCATATTAACAGAATCCCACAGAGAGAAGGACAAAAGTTATTGGTTCTATAAAACATGGATATTTTCTTAAGTGTTTTAGAGTAGAAAGAAAGAAAACGGATAGTGTATGAAGTCAAGGCAAAGTGAGAAAGAGTATATGTATGTATTTAATATTAGTCAAATTTTAACTGATTTAAGGAGAAAAGAAACATTTAGTTTTTGCCTGCTTGAGATTTTCATCAAGACAACACATCAGCTACAGTGGTAAGCTTTGTACACTAGAAAAGATCACAGAAATTGCTAATGCTATTGTGTTCACAAATTAGGCTCTCTTGATTATTGAAGGACAATAAGTGAATTGCCAATTCCTAAAATTTATGTACTTCTCAATTTCCCATTATCAATGATGTTAGAACATCAGTGATGACAGAAATAAGTGTTTCATCATTTACATTTGTAAATCATTAAATCGTTTCCATCTTCAAATACTATTTCTAGGATCAACTTGGCAATGTCTAGTAAATTTGAAAATGCAGATACTCATGAACTGAAAATTCTTCTAAGCATGAACTCCAGAGAAACACTTGCGTATGTGTGGAGAAGCAGACACTTGTATACTCATTGTAGCACTGTTCACAGGAGCAAAGCCTTGGGGAAATTTTAATATGAACCAAGAGAAAAATGATTAAATAAATTGTGGTATAATTATAAAATGATATATATAGCAGTTAAAGTGAATGAAATCAATTCATAGACACCAATATGGACAATCTCAAAACTATAATATTGAGTGAGAAAAGCAAGTTGTAGAATATCACATATTTAAACTTTTAAAATCCAGAAAGTATGGTAACATTGTTTGTGGATGACTTAATGTATTAAAAGTATTAAAAATAAACTTATATGGATAAATCATAGAACAACCCCACAAGGGGTTGCCTACAGTGAGAGAGAAAAGAAAATGCAACTATAGGTTGAATACTAAAAGACTACACTTCTATCAGAAATGCTTCCTTCAATTAAAAAAAAGTAGCAAATAAAACATTAACATTTGCTATTTATTATTTTTTATGATATATTGAATTTTTTATATTATTTTCTCTTTATTTTAGAATTTTATAAAATTTATAATTTTATAAATTTTATAAATTTATAAATTATTTTATAATTTTATAAAATTTATAATTTTATAAAAAGTTATTTCTCCTTCATAGTTTCCTATTGCAATTGCCAATCATTCTTTACCTCTTTCATTAAACATTATTTTCTATGCAGTAGAGTTCAAGAAGCTTAAAACTCCCTTTGCAATGCAGTTAGACAAATAACATGAGGTACAATCATTTAAAAGCTGTGCTGGAAGGGACCACCTCCAAGCTGTGTGTATGTGTGTGTATAGAGAGAGGTGTAAGGGGTGAAAAGAAGATGAGATTGAATCTCATCGGGAATCATGAAGGCTTCTGAGATGTGGAGAAGCCTGATCATTTGTACTGGGCTTTATTAAAATCCCATTCATCCTTTAGGTAGGATATTCCAGGCTGAGGGAATAGAGAAATAAACTACACAATGCACTCAGAGAGAAATAAGATGTCATGCATGAAATCAGTAGAGGAGATTTCTAGAACAGGATATTAATGTCAAGGGTTTCATGACTTTAAAATGGATTAGGTCTCAGCTGATGATCTTCCAGGGTGCAACTCCAGTTAAGGGATGAGAAAGGAAACCAGGTTACAAGGTTGTGATAACATGAAACTGACTGTTCATTGCATAAGTATAATGATAAGGGGGGTAGTAGCTTTAGAAGAAATAAAATTGATTCAGAATTGTATCCGAAGTTGATTTTCTGATCTATTACATAATATACAACTTTCAGATGTATAGCACACAGAGCATCAGACATAATAAGATGGGTTATTTGGGAGCATTTTATAAAGGGAAGCATGACAAGAGTTCTGACTTTTAGCAAAGGCAAGGAACCTAGGAAATATCTTGTTATGAATTATGTTGTTCATTTCATATGTCATTTATACCGAACACTGGATTGAAAGACATTTTCATAAGAAATTCTGTAAGAGTGAGGGTCTGGGGCTTTTAGAACAAAAAAAAAATCACTTTTAGAAAAGGATACCTTTTCTTTTTTGTTTTGTTTTGTTTTGTTTTATTTCTGAATGGGGTTCCCATAGCTTGGGGAAAAGGAGTCATGTCTTGGGTTAACTCGGTAGTATAAAAGGTGTTAATGAGAATTCTCTGAGTCTACAAATGCTTTGTAATACATCATAGGAATAAAGAGATGGAGGGCAGTCTGGGAAAGTGCTGATTAAATTGCATGTTGTGGAGGAGTGCTCGTAGAGCGTTGAAATGGCCATAAACAGACGGTTCCTCAAACTTTCTAGGCAGACCAGGTGCCACCCAATATAGGGACTGTGTTTTCTCTGTGCACAGCTGGCTGTGGGTGGAACAGTTATATCCATCTAAGCTGTGGACTGAAACCAACTGCTTTCCAATTATCTCAGTCCGAATGTATTCTCTTCCTCCCTTAATCCATCAGGTAGTTAGCTATAAACACTACTTTTTTCCCCTAGTTTCTGGAACCGAAGACAGTTCAGAGGCTACAAGTGTACTTTGCCATCCCTTTCCACTTGATCCATCTTCACATTTGGAATATTTCACATTCTGTGGAAACACATTCATTTAACCCAGGCAGCAGGTATCATAAGTTACAGAGGGGGACATAAGGTCTCAGGAAGTCTGGATGAGTTATCTTAACTGCTGAGAAATGTAAAGCAAATTGGCCCAGAAAGGAGGGTTTTGTCCCCTTATTCTTTCAGTTTGAGAGAATAGCAGTGAAAACTCTTTGGAGGCTTCATATACTGTCTTCCCTTTTACTTCTTTTGCCCAGGAAAACATAACACAATATTCCTGTCAAAGTTAGGAGCACACTTTGGTCCTTGTGTAAGTTTCTACGGACCATGTCTGCTGACCCCTGGGTTCTCATGAAATGGATCTCTTCTGTCTTTGTCTTTTGTCACACTCATACATATTAGCGCATGGGGAGGCTAGTCAGTCCCATCTCTCTCTGCAAAGACTCTGTGTGTGATGGTTAGTTGTGTTCGGTATAGGCTGTGGGTTCAAATCCCGACTTTTGCCTTACTCTTCCTCAGTTCTTCTGCTTAAGTCTTCTAAGAGATTATGTAGAAAAATGTGCATGAAAGCTACCACACCACATCCAGTAGTCTGACAGAGGCTCCGCTCTCTGATATGCACAACGACATTAATCAAAGCAGAGAAAGAAGCATTATAGTTTGTCTTTACACTTTTCATATAGGAAGATAAGCTTTTGTATTAATCAATATGAATAGCACTGATTCCCACACTCACTGGCATTTTAGACAGTAAAGCAAGCCGAAGTCATCCTAGCAG
Organism: Erethizon dorsatum; assembly: GCA_028451465.1. Lineage (NCBI taxonomy): Eukaryota > Metazoa > Chordata > Mammalia > Rodentia > Erethizontidae > Erethizon > Erethizon dorsatum. The sequence goes on along the minus strand of CM051823.1, from coordinate 98,633,573 downwards.
AAAAACAAACACCCCTCTGTGGGGGTACTGACAGTGCTGATCTCACTTATGTGACTTTAGTGTCTCATAACAAAAGTATAGTTTACATATATTTATTGCCACCAAATTATTTTCATAACAGCAAGAGCTAAAATATTTTCATTTCTTTATACTTTGTAATGAGTGGGGAATATTTTTGCAAATCTGTTCCACATGGAGTTTTGCCATTTATCTGGTGTATAAAAGAGTTGTTGAAATTTAAAAGCATATATTTTTATTTTATGAAAAAATAAATATTTTAAATTGGCTAAGTTTTTTGTGAGGGAAATGATTTTTAGCAGGATGCTATGGAGAGGAAACAAATATGTCCCTATTAGAGGAAAGGGTAACATTTACACAATAAATGAGAAAGTAAATGATATATTTATAAAATCTCACTATACAGAGAGCATTTCAAAAATGGATATTGGGCAAAATTCTTATTGCTGTGTGATTTTATTGCCAAAAACAATGTGATACTTATAAACACTCTTATATATGCTAAACCAGTATACTTACACAATGGGCAAATTTAGTACTCTTACCTGTTAAAAATCTTTCAAACGAAGTTATTCAGTATATTGTGAACTCATTTATTTAAAAAAATAATCATAAATCACCACTTCCCTCTTTGTTTGTGAGAATAACTGGTATCATTGCTGGGAAGATGGAAATTTACTATGTGAATTTCAACAAAAAATGTGGTATAACTGGAAAATTGGATTCATGATTTAGTATGCATAGCTAGTGTTTCTATATAAAACTGTATGTTTTGAGATAGTTTTTCAATGACAAAAGCAGTTAAAACTGATTGTGAAAAAAACTAGATATGAAATCAGACCTTCAAATACCTGGATCACAAAGTTTAAGTCAAAGTTTTAAAAAAGATGAAACATCATCTATCACATTTATTATAAACAATATTGAGCAAAAATAAAATGTGTTTGTCCCATTTATGAACAAAGTGTGTTTAAAAATTTTATTACTTTAAATTTGTTCTATAATACATTAAATACTTTAGCATTACGTTAAAAAGAAGTAGATCTACATATATTCAGGTTGCATACTTAAAATCTGTTTTGTTTTGGGGCAGTCATTAAACATAACATGAACAGAGTTTCAGCATGTCAAGGATATAGTCCTAGAAGTGAGAACTCAAATAAGGTCATTTCTCTATAAGGTTATTATATGTAGACTGCTGAGTGTTGATTTTAGAAGCTCAGATTATTAATTCCTTTTCTCTAAGTCCTTGACATAGTGATGCACTTCCAAATGCACTTTGTTCCAATTACTAGCCACATATTTGTAAATGTCCTCCTCAGCTGCAATGTTTATGTGATGTCCATAGTAATGTTAGACTTCCTCCAGTCCTTCAATGCTTGATCTTCTTTGTTTCTTTGACTATTCTTTTAAATATGCCTTGTGCTGCTCTGAAACTTGAATCTTAAGGTGTAGGATGGTAGTTTTCTCTCAGGTATATGCAGAGTTATAGCAGAATTACTTATACACCCTTTAGAAGCTAACTCTAATTTCCAGAAAACAAAAGAAAATATAGGAACAGGGATAATAGTGGAGAGACAATGTAGGTTGTAGAACTCACTCATTTGAGAGACTATAAACAACTTAGTAGCTGAATTTCACTCAAGAGAGCTTGGAACAATCTATTATTCTACTTCTTGATAACCCTAAAAACTCTTTTTGTTAAATGTATTCAAAACTAGCAAACTCAATTGAACTGACCTAGGCTGCCACTGAATTGCACTTTTCATACAAAATTCTTTGACTGAAGTCTACTTCTTGACCACCCAGAACAGGGGATGAGCTTTCATGCAATCATAGGGAAATTTAAGATGTAGCAATCTCAACTAAATTGCAAATTTCTCTTGGGTGATGACCATCTTACAGGTCACAGGGTTTTTTTTTTTTGTTTTGTTTTGTTTTTTGGTTTTTTTGTACATCCCCTACATTCATAGCTCAAGGCTTGTGTACAAGAGACTGTAAGCTTGAGTCAGAAGATGAAACAATGAAGTTTATAAAGCAAAATCACAGATTTTGACTCCCAGATATTTTAATATTATTCTTGGCTTCTGATAATGGGTGTATCTGATGTTTCTGTGTTATACTGATTTTAAAAGTGCATATTATTCTGTAAAAAACACTTTAGAGGGAGTTGGAAAAAATCGTATCAGTTTATTACCTCTGTGCTTTTAAGAGAGCAGCTTTATACTATCCACCTGTCAGTGTTGAGAAGATTTTTAAAGTTGATGTACTTTGAGCAAAACTATGAAAAACCCACCTCAATTTACTGATTTCTTTGAAATACAGGTATTTAAGACTGTCCCTCCTCTTTGCTCACCACTCCTACTCTTCCTTTCCTTAGAGCTCAGCTTCTTTTAAGGATTATTGAAAGAATGTTTTTCTTTTTCTTCCAGATCTTGTTGAAATGCATAAAACAAGTAAATAAACATTTACTGAAAAAAGTCAAAAGAAATTATTGAATGTGGAGTGCAAGTTTATATATGAAATTGGAACACACTGGAAAATTTAGTTAGAAGTGATGATGAATGAACCACTGGACTAGTATTGTCTTGGTTACTTTTCTCTCATTTCTGAGACAAAATACCTGACACCCAAAATTAAGGAAGGAAAGGTTTATTTAGTTCATGGTTTGTAGAGGTTTTAGTCCAAAATCAGCTGGCTCCAAGGTGGGGTGCAATGGCAGAAGAGCAACAGTTCATGGCAGCAGAAGACAACAAAAGCAACAAAAGTAAAAGAGGGGGAGCAAGCCTCTTTCTGCCCCTTTTATTTTATCCAGATTGCTTGGATTAGGGCGGTGCCAATCCAATCAGTGGATTGATCCAGCAATCACTCACCCTTAATCCCAGCACCCTTAATCCCAGCATTGCACTAGGAATCAATCACAAACTCTAGAATCAGCTGCCTCCAAAAAAGCCCTATCTAAAACTGCGTGAGGGTTTGGGGGTACATCCAGACAGACCGTAACAAGTATCTCCTTAGCTCCTCTTGGTTACTTGTTGGTTTTAAGTGCTACAGTGGGAGTGTGAGTTCACAGGGTTCCAAATAACTAGTGGTCACTTCCTCTGAAGAGTCCATAGGCCTTAGTGAATTCTTTAGACTAAGGTAAACTCATACAGAAAAATTCTTATTACTCTTTTTGCTTAATCTCTCATTTTCAAAAGGCAAAAGGCTGAGTGTGTATGCCTGTAATCCCAGCTGGTTGGAGGCTGAGGCAGGAGAATCCCAAGCTTGAGGCCAGGCTGGGCAACTGAGAAAGACCTTGTCTCAAAATAAAAAAGTGGAAGGATGTGGTTCAGTGCCAGAGTAATTGCATAGCATTCATTAGTTCTTGGGCTAAATCACAAATAGCACAAAAATAAATAAATAAATAAATAAATAAATACATACATAAATAAATAAACGGTGGGACATGTTCCTCCTCCTCAGCTGTGTCTTTCCTTGGAAACCACCAGACTGAAAGAAAATAAGTATTATAGTGAATGCCCTTAATGCTAAAGATAGCATATGGTACCTTTATTACGTTCCCTTTAGATAAAAATACTCATGTTTCTTGTGTAAAGAACGTTATTTTCTATACAGTTTTCATCAATTATTTTCAATTTCTATAGCTGATCTTTGATTTCATTTAAAAAGAGACAAGATTTGACATATTTTTAGTTAATAGTCTAAACATGTCAATTTAAATAAGGTTCAAGGGACCAAAGTATTTATTATGTTACCAGCGAAGCATAATAGTGTGAATAAAATTTCAGGACCTTACAGGAAGAAAGCTGCTTCAGTTAGGCACATGCAGGCTGAGTACTGTGAATAAATGATGACAAAATGCACTGAAAAGACATGATAACATTTTTATTAAAAGCAAAGAAAGAAAACATGCAAGTATGATAACTAAATAGGTCTATTTTCCCCTTATAAAGGCATATAAAATGACAACATGCTAGTGGTGCATATTATAGACTTAATTTAGAAATAAATTATGAGACTACATTGACGAGGTCCATTTTAGCTCTTAGTTACTTTTCTCGTTGCTGAGACAAAGTACCCCAAACTCAAAGTTAAAGGAGGAAAGGTTTATTTGGCTGGCTCCAAGGCAGGGTGGCTTAGCAGAGGGCCATCATAGAGGACAGTTCATTGTGCCCACAAGGCAGCAAAAGCAACAAGGGAGAGACAAGACTCTTTCTGCCCCTTATATTGTGTGCAGGCTACCCCGTCCCAGGGCAGGTATAGCATTCACACCCTTAATCCTAGCCAGAACTATGCCAAACCAATCAGTGGACTGATTTACTAGTCACACACCCTTAATCCCATCATCACACACTCTAGATTCAGCCACCTCTGAAAAATCCCTTGACCACATGAGGCTTTTGGGGGACACCTAGACACAAACCGTAATGCTCCAATTGGAAAATTTATTTCTCTGGTTTATTACTATCTTCCTTTCCCTGTGAAATATCATGTTTTCTATGGCTTCTTTGCAAAAACTGATATGACAAGCTCTCTCCAAAAATATTGTACTGTCTTAGCATGAATTGAGAGTTCACCATAATAATTATTTTAAAAATTAATACTCAGGAGAGTCCAGGGACAATTCCTGAGGGATGTAAAATCTTTGGAAATTGGGAAAAAATTGGTTTGACTTAATTAAGACAGATTTTAAGTGTTTATGGTTTATTCACATAATCGAAAGAAGATTGACCTTCATTAGTCTTTGTTTTGCATGTGGGTGTGTGAGTGTGTGTGTGTGTGTGCTCATGCACATAATAAAGGTTTATTTTGCTGTCTTCCTGTGTCTTTAATTCTCTTATTCTTCCATGGTCTAGGAGGGGATATACCAGACAAATATGCTCATTTAAATCTGCTTATCTAATTAGTGACAAGAACTTCAAAATAGAATGTTTGCAATACTAGATATTACATTTGTTTATCTAGTTTACTAAACATGTACGCAATATACAGTAGCCACATCCTGAAAGTACGATGTCTCATCTGTAGTGAAGTGAAACTCAGAAGACCTACTGCACACAGATCTCAACAAACTGCTGCCCTTGTTCCAATTGCTCTCTTTCTTGCACTTGCAGAATCACAGCTGGCTCCCCTTATGAAAACAGATCACATAATAATTGCACTAAATATGCATTAAATTACTTCGCAAAGTGATAGTGGCATCCATTATAAATCATGTATTTGAGGAGTTTAATCAGCTATTTAAATTTTCATCAGGATGCAAGTAAACATGCAAGTTTTTGGTCAAAGGCATCTTATTTGCTACATAAATATTTGCTGATTAAGAAAAGCACAGACCCCTATGCTTTTCTAGGGTTTCAGAGGCACACAAGTATTTCTCAGGGGCAATAAACAAAAACATGAAATTTTTAAAAATCTAACTTGAGTTTTGATACATTGTTTAGTTAGCAATTACATTTCCTACGAATATTGTGCCCTTTCACAGTGCTTTAAGATAAATATTACTCAGGAAATCAAGTTTAGGAGAGTGGAAATAAAGAACACAAAAATGCTAATAAATTGTATTATAGAACACCAGAGCTAGTAAATGATTTTCTGATTATACTGCAAGGTTCTATTTTAGTTTCTTCTACATTATATCTTTTTTACACCATAAAATTTAGAACAAAAAGAAAATCAGTGGAGTATTTGGGATTATATTATTTTATTTACATATTTTTTTTCACATTTTCTTGACCTGAGCTACAAACAGGGCTCTACTGACTAGCTTTAAATAACAGAGTGATAAATTTATTCTCTCTCTCTCTCTCTTTTTTTCTTTTTCTTTTTTTGCCAGCATCGGATAGAGTTGGTAAATTTTCTGTCTGCTGGGCCCCAGTGAGGGGAGTGAGAGAAAAGTGACTTCCGATCTCCATCACAGCAATGTTCCATTTACCGGGCACTGGATATTGCCCAACAACTGGCAGGAAGAGGAGGAAGGACGGAGAAAATGAGAGAAATGAACAGAGATCACCCTGACCTTGACTGAAACTGATTTGTACCTAGATAACAAGATGGAATTTTAAAAACATTTCTCTGAAATAATCTAATATTCTAAAGTATCAGACGGAAATGGTGACAATCTGTAGAAATCATAAATGAGACTGCCCAATGGAAAAGGTGGCAAAGGTTATCCTGGCTGAGGAGAGGCAGCAGTGCTCATGAGATGCTGTGAACACATGCACCAAGAAACACAGATGCTCAGAAATGGGAACCAAACAAAGACCCAAATATACAGGAATCTAACTTAAAGGAAAAGTCCACCAGATAATTACAATATCTGTGGTTATTAGAAAAAGAATCAGGCCAGTCCCTTGATCCTGGTTACACCCCAAGTCCAGCAAAACAAATCCAAAAAACGTAGAAGGAAATAAATTATAAATATCAGACCAGAAATTAAGGAAATTAAGGCTAGAAAATATAAATGATCAATGAATCAAAGAGATGGCTCTTTGAAAGAGTAAACAAAAAGGTAAAATTGCAGAAATACAGACGATTATAACACATTATTTTGAAAATTCATATTCCAATAAACTGGAGAATTTAGAAAAAATGGATAAATTCCTAGACACATATGGTTTACCACAGTTGAACCAAGAACATATAAAAACCCTGAATAGACCAATTACAGAAAATGAAATGCAGACAGTAATAAAAATCTCATCTACTATGAAAACCCCAGGACCCAGTGAATTCGCTGCTGAATTGTACCAGAATTTAAGAGAACCACTAATGCCAACACTCCTCAAATTCTCCCATGAATTAAAAAGGAAAGAACATGGCCAAACTTATTCCTTGAAGCTAGCATTACCCTGATAACAAAATTGGACAAGAACTTAGCAAAAACCATAACCACAACAATAACGGTAGGCTAATTTTCTTAACAAACATCGATACAAAAACTCCTCAATAAGATTCTTGCAAGCAGAATGCAAAAAATCACTAAAATAGTCATACAGCATGATGAGGTCAAATTTATCTCAGGGATGAAAAGATAATGCCGCACATGTAAGTCAATAAGTGTAATATACAACACAAACAGAAGTAAGAATAAAAATCAGATGATTGTCTCAACAGATGCAGAAAAACTCTCTGAAAAAACCCAACACCATTAATTCATTTATGATGTTTAGAAAACTGAAGTAAATATTGGTATTGAAGTTATGTCAAACTGATAAAAGCTATTTATGACAAACCCACTGCCGACACCATACTAAGTGGGAAAACATTGAATGCATTTTCTCTATAATCAGGAATAAGAATGTCCATTCTCAGTACTCCTGTTCAATGTAGTACTAGAAACTTCAGCCAAAGCAATCAGGCAGGGCCAGGGATATATCTCAGCGGCACAGTGCCTGCCTGGCAAGTGCAAGGTTCTGAGTTTGATTCCCTGTACCCACCCCCCCAAAAAAGGAATTAGGCAACAGTAAAAATAAAAGGAACTTGAGTAAAAAAGGAAGCAATCAAGCTATCTTTATTTGAACATGACGTGGTCATTACATAGAAGATCCATTAAAAACTCCATAGATAACTCTCAGAACTAATAAATTTAGCAAAGTGGAGGATACAAAATCAACACACCAAAAAAACAAACAACACCAACAAAAAACACACAGCGTTCCTATACATTAACAATGAACCACTGAGAAGAAATCAGGAAAACAATCCCATTTACAATGCTTCAAAAATTTATATGCCCAGGAATTAACCTACTCAAAGAAGTGAAAAACCTCTATAACAAAAACTATAGTGTTCTGAAAAAAAGAGATTGAGAAAGACATTAGAAACTGCAAAGGCATTCCCCATTCCTAGATAGGCAGCACCAATATTGCCAAAATGGCCATATTACCAAAAGTGATCTGCAGAGTTAATGCCATTCCAATCAAAATACCATCAACACTTTTCACATAATAAGGAAAAACAATTCTACAATCTATATGGAAATAGAAGAGAGCCAGAATAGCCAAAGCAATCCTGAGCAACAAAAGCAAAGCAAAGCAGAGGCACTACAATTCCAGATTTCAAGTTAAACCACATAGCTAGAGTAATAAAGACAGCATGGCACTGGCACAAAACAGACATGCTAAACAATGGTGTGGAATAGAAAATCAATAAACACCCCAAGCGCCTTCAGCCATCTAATTTTAGGATAGACTCTTTAACAAATAGTGCTGGGAAAATGTGTTATCCACCTGCATAAGAATGAATCTAGACCCATATCTCTCAAACTGTACAAAACTAGAATAAAAATGGATCAAAGACCTAGTTATAAAGTAAGAAACACCAAATCTCCTTGAAGGGAAAAAATGATAAATGGTCATATGATATTTTGTCCACTCAATTGTTCCCACCATAATTGATGGAAATGATTTTTTGTTCTATTTTTACTAGACTTTCTCCTACATTAAAGAATGATGTCTAAAACATAGTAGACACATAAATGTTTATTGAATGAGAAGGTAAAGGAGTGAGTGCACATATGCATCAAAGATTAATAGAATGAAATGGGGCCAATGGCTTTTTATTCCAGGAATTACACTGTATTTTTAGAAACTTCACCTGAATTGAATATAACTACTAAATTCAATTGTTAGGTTACTATTCGCAAGTGTAAGTTTCTGTGAAAATGATAGTGCTTTTTCAGTTATGTTATGTATATGAAATATTTTCTCTTCTTTGAAGATACCATTAACACAAGGATAAATTTTTATATAACTACAAGGAGTTTGAAAAACAATCAGCAGCCAATTTTTTTTTGTTATTCATATATAAAAGCTTGTACTTGTTTTCTAACTAAAAAGTTAGTCAGCAAACCGCCTTGAACACTAAGTGTCATTCGAAAACCTTTGTTCTAAAAGTTTGAAATGCTGGCGTACCTGTGGTTGCTAACTAGACATGTGACTCCTAGAAAATAACTTCACTGCTCTGCGCTTGGTTTCTCCATTTAAGGATTGCAAACTCGCATGTTTATGGAGCGCTCCATCTTCTTCCTGTATAATAACCTATGAATTTGTGTTCTGTGATCTACCTTGACTGCTGTTTGCAGACTAGATGATCTCACTAGGTAACACTCCAGTGCATTTTAGATGTGTTTCTGCTCCTTTTTGCTTTTAGTTGTCGAGGTTCAGTTGACCAAGGTAACTGACCATCAACACCTTTTTCTCCTTTCTTACTGGGGAGCTGAGTTAGGTACAGTGTCCCTGCCAGTGGGCAGTGAGTTGGGCATATTTCAATCACTGAGGCCAGTTTGCAAAGCAACTTGTTAATAGGACTCATGAGTAATGCATGACAGTGCTCCAGGAGCTGGAAATAAGGTATCTCTAAGTTCCTGTCTCAGAGCTAATGGGATATAGATGTCTCCTCCTGCTGTTCTGTGTGTGTGTATGTGTGTGTGTGTGTGTTTGTGTGTGTGTACTGGTTGAATGGAACGTGTGCATGAGCATCCACCAGCACAAAGGAAATGAAGATATAATCCTGAAACAGAAAATCATCAGTCCTTTCATAAACATAAACATTCTTATAAGCAAAACGAAAGCAAAATTTCTCAGCACCACAATACTACCAATTAGTTTACAAAGCATCTTGCTAGTTGTACAGAAAAAGATTAACTCAGAAATCTAGTCTGTTCTCTCGGGCAGTGGGAAGTTTTGTCTATTCATAGTATCTTTTATCTTTCTAGCCGCTTCTATATACTTCAGGATAATGGCTGTACTGCTAAAATCTTTCCTAATTTTGAGACTCATTTCCTTCTTTTTTCTTCCATTCATTTGGCTTTAAGCGTACACTTTTAAAGCCTCTTAAAATTTTCTCTTTTCAATGCACTTAATCACTTTTCCTATAAGTATTTGCAAGACAATTTTTTGAAAAACTCTACTCATTTAAATAATTTTAAGTTGATCATATTGCTCATGCTCCCCTTCTCTCCTTCTTTCTGTTCTCTCTCCCTCTCATGATACTGAGGAGTGTGAGATGCCCTGGGCAAGGATTTAAAGTTTATGTGCTGAATCTGAACAGCTGTTTATCTGATATTTGAAAACTCACTGAAGCAATATCCAGTTTTCAGGGTAAATAAATTTACCCCTTTCCCTCAAAATTCTCGGACATTTTGTATTTTCAAAGTCAGCACCTTTGCCAACTCTCTCCATTCTGTCTTATAAACTCAAAATCTTCTATAAACCTTTACTGCTACCTCTGGGCCAATTTCTGTGAAATAAAGGGCAAATGATTTAAGATGTCTCAGACTTCAAAGGGAGGGTAAACATAAACGTATTTTTAAAACTATGTCCTGATAGCATATCCTAAATGGCAAATAAGTGAGGGAAACAATAATTATTATAGGAGTTCATAAGTTGAAGGTGGAGCAAGTGGGTATGCCCATAGAGTAGTAGGGCAGTGGTCTTCTAGCTTTCAATTCCATATCTTAAGACCTAGCTCTTTGTAAAAGTGATCCATATACCGCCGAAGGACCTTCAGGGGAACTTCGTAAATATCATGAATCTCCTAAAATTGTACTGGAATTTTTATTCTTGCTTCCTTAATTTTTCCTGAGAGAGTCAGCTTTTCAGGTATATTTAGAGCAGAGATTCCTCACCCCCAATATAGGATGACTTGTATCAAAGGATTTTGTCCTATTCAGTTTTTTGGGAATTTGCCTCTTCTCTGATGTAAGAACTTCACCCACTATCTGAGTTCCTGTTTTGTGAATCTGAGAGTTAATCCTTGCCTTACACCTCAAATTCCCAGTAGCTAAAACTCTATGGGCTTATATGGATCAGACCCCGCCGATACCATTTCTCTTGTCCCTAGATTTGAAAGAAAATTAATTTTCTGTCACTGAACCAACTTCCTAGCACTAGTATTCCAATAGCTTCTACCACACACTATATGCACATTAGTTGTCACACAATGGACGTTTTCACTTGGTTATCTTTTTTATAGCCAACCACCCTGGCTTGAATAAATACCTTGAAGTTCAGATAAGATATGGAACATTTATGTAATAAATGTTATGTTTATAATATGTTTTATTTAGTTCATTCAGTTATGTTTTATTCCTGCCTGTCTTTTCCTCCTAATTAACTAATTTCCAAATTTTATGTCTGTCTTTGGACACTTGATCTCATACTACTACTAAGGTTTTCAGTCCTTGTCATTATTGTCCAAACTTTCACAGCCAAACACTTGTCTTAGCATACATAGTAATTGTATGCAGCCTTGGATTTACTTATAAATCTCAGATTTAAGCAAATTTTCAAAAGTAACATGACCTAATATATATTGAAGTGGCTGGCACTATATATATTGAAAATATAGAAAACGTCTAGTAAGAAGTATTGGAAGCAATTAAAATAAAATTAGAAATGTAGAAATACTCTAGCATGTTTAAGAAGGAATAGTTATATTAAATAATAAATCTCCCAAATTTACAGTAGTTTTGATTGAAATAGAGAGCTGATATTGTCATTTATAATATCCACTCTTTAAATTTTAAAAATAATTTGCAAAATATTAAACATTATTGGCAATATCGATGCCTCAAAGTCATTGTTAAATGTTATTTTTAATTTCCATTTTGTAGATTGTTCTAAATCAGGTGTATCTATTATACAAGAACAATCTGCATAGTACCTAACACCTGGGTTCTTGCACTTTTTTCACCAACTCATTATGATATTTGGAAGCTACCATATGGAGATAGAATATCAAGATTCCAAACTAAACCTCATTTCCTTATACAGCATGGAGACAGGCAATTAGGGTGAGGCAAAGCTGGCTGGGGAGGTAGGTGTGAACCGTTAATTACAAAATCCCAGGACACATGTGCAGAACAGCTCCCAAAGCCTTGCATGTAGACTTCTCATGAGAACTCGAGCAGGTTTCCATAGAACGGCCTGGACCTGAGTCAGCCTGAGGCCTGGGTGATACAAAACTGACGACCACACTGAGTTTTTGCCACTGTGTTCTCTCTTGCATGGATGGCCCGCCCTCACGCTGTAGTGTACACTTCTTTTCCTACTTTTATTTGGCACAAACTCACTCTGCAGAGCCTGTTTCTTTTCCTTCCTTCAATAAAACTTTGCAAGATGAGTGTAGTGGCACACGCCTGTAATCCAAGCACTCAGGAAGCTGAGGCAGGAGGATCACTACAAGTTTGAGGAAAGCCTAGGCTATACAATGAGTTTAACGCCAGTCTGAACTACATAGTGAGACCTTGTCTCAAAAAACAAAACAAAGAAATTGAAACTTTGCTATCATTTGTGCTTGTCTTGACCAATTGTTTGCCGAAGACAGAAAGAATCTAGAAACCCCCTCCAGTTCCCTAAACCCGGTAACAACATGTATTGTTAATAACCTATAATTGTCACACCAATAAAATTTTATAATGTAAAGTACTATGAAGAATCTACTTTAACAGTTCTACAATTCTAGATGTATTTGTTATTTAAAATATAAATATTTCAATATTCAGTTACTGTAGCACGTGATGTATTCATTTTATAAAATTATTATTAACTGCATAAGACCTAACTTTTAATTTAGGGTGGGTTTAGCTCATAATTTTTAGACAAGAAGCCATTTATGATGAGAAGCCATTTTTCAGTGATAATTAAAATTATATTAAGTAAATCTTGTAAAATGTAACACCATAAACTGTTACAGTGGTGCTAATCTGATAAATCTCAAAAGCAATGAATGTCATTAGCACTTTAAGCAAATGGAAAACAAACATAAAGGAAGATATAGAAGCAAGCATAATATTATCCCTTAAATTTAGGATTAGTAGTAACGCTGATTTATAAGCTTAGTATCTTTTGAGATTCGTGCAAAGTGTTAGTTTTCAAGTATACGCTGCCCTACTTTATTAGAAGAGAAAGAACAACTAAATAACCTCACTAAAATAATTGTCTTTGAAGAAAAATGAAGCTATGAATTAGTTAACCTGCAAACAGAGGAGAGAGAAAATTGGGGGAAACACAGTAGGTCTTTTAAAAATGCGTTTCTGGGGAGCCTCCCAAGTTATTCTTCAGGCCTTCACTAAAGTTTCATAGAAATTCCAAAAGAGGTCCAACTTGAATATTATGGTCCAGAGAACTTTTGACACAACAGTACTTGCATCCTTTGAAGCCAGATTCCTTTGACAGGGCAAAAGTGAACAGTTAGTGTAGCAGCATAGATCAGAACACATCGGGGCATCCTATGATAGTCTACTTCTTCCTGGGGTTAGGAATAATGTACAGCCCCAAGGGAGATCACATCTATAACACGCTTATATTTATCACAGTGTGCCTGATAAAGTCTCTGACATGCAGGGTATAAAACTCACTACACAAAATATTTTTTCTTTTAAAATCAAAATATCAGATTAATTGCTGAAACAACTCCAGACATACTAAGCCACCTTATCTTTGACAAAGGTGCCAAACACATTCACTGGAAGAAAGATAGCCTCTTTAATAAATGGTGCTGGAAAAACCGGCTCTGCACATGCTGAAGATTAAAACTAGACCCATATCTTTCACCATGCACTAAACTAAATTCAAAATGGATCAGAAATCTAAATATTAAAACACTAACGTTAAATCTGCTGGAAGGTAGGATAGGTAAAACCCTTGAAGACATAGGTGTAGGCAAAGACTTTATGAATAAAACCTCAACCGCACAGGAAATATCACAAAGAATCAAAAACTGGGATCTCATCTTATTAAAAAGCTTTTGCACAGCAAGAGAAACCACCAACAGAGTGAAGAGGCAACCCACAATGTGGGAAAAAATATTCTCAGCTGTTCCTCAGACAAAGGATTACTATCGAGAACATACAAAGAACTCAAAAAAATCAGACCTCCCAAATTTAAAGACCCACCCCAAAAATGGGTATCTGAGATGAATACACATTTCTCAGATGAAGAAATACAAATGGAAAATAAATATACAAAAAAATGTGCAACGTCACTAGTCATGCAAGAGATCCAATTTAAAACAACACTGAGATACCATCTCACCCCAGAAAGAATGGCTATTATCAAGAAATCAACTAATAGCAAATGCTGGAGGTGCTGTGGGGAAAAAGAAACCCTTCTCCACTGTTGGTGGGAGTGTTGACTGGTACAGCCATTGTGGAAATCAGTGTGGAGATTCCTCAAAAAACTAGGGTTGGAGGTCCCATTTGACCCAGCTATTCCCCTTCTGGGTATCTTCCCAGAAGAATTAAAAACATCGTTCCACAGCGATATATGTGCACCCATGTTTATAGCAGCACAATTTGTAATAGCCAGATCTTGGAAGCAACCCAAATGCCCATCAACCGAGGAATGGATAAAAAAGATGTGGTATTTTTATACTATGGAGTACTACTCAGCCATAAAGAAGGATAAACTGGAGACTTTTATAGGTAAATGGAAGCAACTTGAGAAAATACTCATAAGTGAAATTAACTGGATGCACATGTGCAAACATCATATTGTCTCCCTAGTGTGAGAAACTGAAAGAGTAAATAAGATCCAAAATGTACAATATGATGAATCAGAAAGAAACTGGAAAAAAGGAAAAAGAGTCTGGGATGGGGGAATGGGGAAAAGACAGAAGGGAAAAGAAAAAAATTGTATTTATATATAAGATGGTTAAGATAGATACACTACTAATTTTGCTTAGTTCATTGAAGAGAAAGGTTTATGCCAGTAATGTTTAGACAATTGAATACTGATATCTTGTACAGTGAGTAACTAATTTAAAGATAACAATACATAATGTATTAACCATTGTTACCCTCCTATTATGTTGTTTTGAAATTTTGTTCTTTTTTGTTTTATTTTGTTTTTTTTCCTTCTCTTTAAAATAAAAAATATATATATATATATCAGATCATTTTGTACTTCTTTGCCCCTCAAAACGGAACACAGAAAGTGAAACAGTCATAATTTTTGAATCTTCTGAAAGTTAGGAGAAGACAAATACTGCCATTTGTGCAAAATTCTAGTAAATTTATTTTTATTTTATTAAATGTGCAGTACTCTATATTTAATACCAAAAATACCATTGCAGATTTTTGGGGGGCAATTCTTAATTTGGTCTGTTGTCAGATAAGTTTCCTTCCTGTGAGAATTTGATTCAAAATATACTTCGTCAAAGTGGAGAATTTCAGGTTAAGTTGATGTGGAATGTGAGAACATTTTATGGTGGAAAATTGGAATTAGAGGAATGAGTGATACTTTGAAGAGAAAAAAAGCACAGAAGTACAGGAAAGACACTGTGAGTGGAAGAGAATTCTCTTGCTTTGCTCTAATATCCCAGTAGAGCGCCTGAGGTTCTCAACAGAGAGAAAAGCTACTAATCCTTAGAAATATGCTAGAATAGTTCACAGCACATTACACTATGGAAGATAAATCCTCATTATGGAATCATGTAAATTTATTCTTGCCTTTTTCTTTCTTTTTTGTTTGTTTTTTGGTCAAAGCTGATGATAACCAGATTGACCCAGGAATGCTGGCACTTGCCTATAGTCACCATATCTGGGAGTTTGAATGAAGCATGAGGATTGCAAGTTCAAGGCCAAGCTGGCCCACAAAGCAAGACCCTATCTAAAAAAAAAAAAAAAAAAAAAAAAAAATCAAGCAGATAAAACAAAAACACACCATTTTATAGAGGCAACTAACACTACTCGAGAAGCAACTAACACTACTTGTTCATTTTTCATGCAAAAAACAAAATCATTAAAATACTAACGAATAGCCAAGCACTGTAGGAAGTTTCACAAGGTTGTCTTAAGACATAAAAAGATGATGCAAATAACTCTAAGCCTTCTCCATTAGGTGGGAAGTGGTTCAAAGTGCCAGAAGTTTTCACAGCACCATGTCCTACCCTTCTGCTGTGTCCTAAATCTTCCCAGCCCTGATAGGTTTGGGGTATGTTTGGGGGCTGGAATTAGGCGTTAGTAAGATCTACTTTTCTGTCATGCATTAAAAAAGTTTCAAGATTACCCACAATTTTACTGCTGTTGATTTATTGTCTTACATCTCAGTGTCAAATACACACAATTATTTTGGTTGTCTGGGCTATCCAGAAACAGGACTCAACAATTTAGGGCAGAAGAACTGAAAGACAATGACCATATTTACAGAGGACCAAACCCCTTCAGTATGTTTGTAAGCTGCAACAAAAATAAAGTCGATTAGTAAGATGCTCATTAAAACAATGAGGAGAGGAAATCCTAAAGTAGCTCCAGAAAGGAAGGACAAGAAAATAGAAATAATTGTATCATATCAGTAATTATTCATTTAACATTTGTATTGTGCTCTTGCCAATAGTTCATCTTCTACATTTTGCCTTTTTTTTCTAGTGTAAAAATATTCATAGGGTTTTCACAAATCCTCTCCTCATCAATTCCCTAAACCCATTTCTACGTAAACTTAAATTCCTCAGGAGTGAATTTTGCCACAACAGAGTATTTTAAGACATAGTGGAAGTTAGACAAGAATTATCATTTTATCCTTGGAGTGTTGCTTCTAAAATTTAAAAGGCCCATATTCTGACTTCCCTTCCTGAAAGTGGGAAATACTTTAAATGATGTATTCAACCTCTTTTATCTCATTCTCTTTTACTTTCAAGAGGAAGACAGACACATTGGGATTTGGGGAAAAGGTTTCTTTAGATAGCATTTTTGACTGATTTCAGGAGCATGGCATTAAACCAACTCTTATGATTCTTTTTTATACATACTTCAGCAGATTAGTAATATAAAATGCTCTCCATGCCACTTCATTTTTTGGCATAATTGGTAATAACTATGCAGAGATCAACCAATAGCTTCATATTTGCGCCTTCTCTATTAGGTCCCACACCAGCCACTTACATGCAATGCAGATAAGAAAAGGAGTTATGAGTCTGAGTGGTCAAAGTCCTGAGCCATATTTGTAATGGGATGGGGTAATATGTATTAAAATATCTTTAACTGATAGAATTTTATTTTTTTCCTCTGTTCTTGAACTCAGCCTTAGAGAGGGAATTCTAAACCCAGTTTTGCCTTTACATATAATCTGATCATGAATAATCAGTACTTATAAGTACTTATAAACCACTTTTACTCAGCTATCATTCTTTTTTTTTTAAGAATAGAAAGAAAAAGCAGAAATTTCATTGGTGTGGACCAAACTTAGAAAAAGATGCTACTTTGATTTTCAATTTCTAGTATTTCTTTGAGTATATATTCATGTGTTATCTAATATTCTGCATATGACTATGATGTAGAACTGCTTGTCAATTCTTGCAAGATATTTACCTTGAACAAAAAATAAACTTTCATTGTTTTAAGTCATTTAGAGTTGTGATTTCCAGTTATCTGAGCAATGCGGAAACATAGTCCTATGTTTTCTTAGTGTATTCCTTTCATTTCTATTCACTTTTTCCTTTCAGCTTTCCCAGTGTGTCTCCCTTAGTTATATTTCCAGTTATCTATTAATCGTTGTTCCAAAGTCCTTTTCTCTAAATAATAGGTCACTTGAAATCTTATTTGCAACCATTGGAATGAAGGAATGAAGGTAGATGTGTGCTTTCATCACCAACCCAAAGTATCCTAGATTAGTGTCTCCTGTTGTAATATAAAAGTCAGACCTTAGTCTCTTAAAGCCCCCACCCAAGACTATTTCATGGGGTAGAAGTGAATATTCGAAAACCTGGTGCTTCCAGAGTTGAGAATTCTCTTCCTGGAATAAGAGAGAGGCTTTTATAGTCCTGTAAACTGTCAAGAAAACATCCAAACCCAGGAGCAGCGGCACATCGTGCCTGTAATCCCAGCACTCCAGAAGGCTCAGGCAGGAGCATTTTGAGTTTGAGCCCAATCTGGTCAATTTATCAACTTGGTAAGACCCTGTCTCAAAAAAATAATAATAATAAATAATAAATAAATAAATAAAGAAGGCCGGGTGATGCGGCTCAGTGTAAAGGCCCTGGAGTCAAATCTCAGTAAAACAAACCAACAAACAACCTGTACTTTTTGTGTTCTGAGAAACACTGTCTGAATTTTATAACCTGTAAGTGATATATATAATGTGATATTCTGGCAGGTGAGACACAATACTACCTGTACATAAATGTTATTGTATTATTCAATTGCTTGTTTTCCTTTTTAATATCAATCTCCCAGATTAGAATCTGTGTTCTGTGACATCAATGACTTCTCTGTCTTCTTTGTTGTGCAAAGAACATTGCCTTGTTTCCTTAGGGCCTGGAGCAGTGACCCAAACATATTTGGGCTCAATAAAAATCTGTTAATGAATGAAATATCACTGGAGACCAGTAATGTCACATGAATAGTAATTGTGAGGAAAATGACAAAAGGTTATATAATAAAATAATACCATAATAAAACACAATATTATAGTTAAAAGGTGGTCAAAAAACATGTATAGACAATTCAAAGAAGAAATAAAAATTAGTACGAGGAAAAACATAACACACTGTATGTTCAAATTAACATATTAGCTGTACAGTTTTTATCTGTCAGAGTAGCAAGGATCCATTAAAAGCAATATTCAGTGCTGAAGAAGGGGTGGTTTGACAAGGATCTTGTCGCTCCACTGTAGAAAAATTCGAATAACTTTTTAGGCATGCGATTGGAAGTCACATGTGAAGAGCTCTGAGGGTAATTCTTATTATACAAGAAATCCCTTTCATAGAATATATCCTGCAATTACTTAGTCCAATATTTGCATGTAAGGATATTTATCTTAGCATTTTTCAAATAATAAAGATTGGAAAGAAGCTATTTCTTAAATATTAGGGGAATTTAAATATATCACAATATATCTTCATATAACAGACTGTGAAAAAACATTCTAACCGTTGTTGGAAATATGAATAACAGAGAGAAAGCCCCCATTATGATAAGGAAAATACATATGACAAAATCCTTAGCATCTTGCTCTTAAAAATATAAATGTTTAAAATATTTATTTGATTAGTAGTTTGATTTTTAATTTTTTGACAGTTTGTTGCTTCATACTTGGAGAATTTCCTATCTGCATTTACCTTGTATAATCTGACCATTGGCATAACAGATGCTTATACAGAAAACATTCCACGTGTGAGGTACTATTCTAAGCACTTTCTACTTAAACATATGAAGTATGATTATTGTCCTTTTTTATAGTAAAGGTTACATAGGCAAAAAGTAATTAAATAACTTGCCCAAGATCACCAACTCACAAGCTCCAGAATCTATGCTCTTAGACTATTTTTTTTTTTTTTTTTTTTTTTTTTTTTGTGGGTACCGGGGGGATGACCTCAGGACCTCGCGCGCCAACAGGCACCCGTGCCGCTGAGCGATATCACCGGCCCCTTTTTCGTATGTGGGTTCCGGGAGTCGAACTCGGGCCCTCGCGCTTGCAAGGCAGGCGCTTACGCCGCTGAGCCATCTCACCGGCCCTTAGACTATTTTTTTAAAAATTTAATTAACTAAAAAGCTTTTAAAATGTCAATCCAAGAAATGGTTTTAAGTTCTCAGGAATTCTGATTTACAGTCCGTACATTGTCTGCATCAAAGTCCACACACTGCAGTGTTCACCCAAGGTGTGGAGAATTAGTTTGGTAGCAATAGACGTCTTTCAGAAAGCAAGTAAAATTTATTACTTTTTTGATAAATAAAAATATTCTTGCTTTGTTTAAAGAGGAAAAGGGTTGGTGCTTGGACGACTGAAGAGTTACACACAGAGATCCTGTGAGTGTCATGCAGCAGTTTTATGTCTGTGTTCCAGGGATCATCGGTCAAGGATTTTACTCACCATGAGTGTGCATCCAAGTCTACTGAATTCCTTGACCCTGCCCTTATTCTCTGTGCAAACAGAAGACTCCGTGTAAATCTAAACTTGAAATCATGATGGTGCTAATATTTGCTAGCTGTAGATATTTCTGAAACTTCCCTGTTCATAATTTTGTTCTCCTTTCTTTCTTTTTTTTTTTTTTTTTGTGGGTACCGGAGGTCGACCTCAGGACCTCGTGCACCAGCAGGCACCCATGCCACTGAGCGATATCACCGGCCCTTTTTTCGTATGTGGGTTCCGGGAGTCGAACTTGGGCCCTCGCGCTTGCTAGGCAGGCGCTTACGCCGCTGAGCCATCTCGCCAGCCCTGTTCTCCTTTCTTTAAACAAAATTGTTTTTTTATATCTTTATTTAAAAACATATCACCTGAGCTTTTCCCAGGGTGGTAGTAAGATTTTCTTCATAGTACATTCAGTTAGGAAGGCATTTTGGTATAATTAAGGACGAAAATCACAGTAGAAATGTAAAAATAATCTTCTTTTAATGAAGCATAACATACTATTGAACCCTTCATGAGATTTTCCACTGCCAAATCAAGGCTCATTATTCTGCACCTGAGCACCACAATCCCTAGAGTTTCATGGCATGTCCTAATAATAAGAGAAATGTCCCGTTTTGTTTTATAAAACCTTATTTTCCCTCTCTGACAGCTCTTTTCTCACTAACTTTTACTGCAGTCTCAGAGAGCCATAATTTCAAATATAAACTCTCTTAAGACACATCATTTTCAAATGTGTGGGTTGAGACAGGGTAGGAGGGTTGCTATCATCTGAGAAATAGTTTAGTAAACCTTGCCAGAAAATCTGCATTGGAAGATATGTAATAAAATATTTCCTGCTTTGGGTTTATGATATACACAGTGACATCAACAGCACAAACCTCATGCTATTTTGAGATCTGGTTTATATATTCTGACGATCCTTGTCTTCTTTTTTTTTAACTTAGTGGTGAGCTGATATCTTGAGCAATAAGTACTAGAGATGCTGCTAGAGATTCTCGGTTGCCTTCATTGATCTTCCTCTGAGTTAACTTCTCCCCGCTGTGTTTTCTCACATATTTTCTATGTGACCCTCTGTATTTTGTTTGTAATTGCCCACAACTGTCTCTCACTAAACCACATCTGGTGAGACAGAAAGGTTTACGGCTCGTTTATGGTTCTATTCCACATATTGAGCACAGAGACTGATATTGAAGGGACTCAGGGACAATAGTTGAAGGGAATTGGTGGCATTGATAGGATCAATGGATTAATACCAAGTAGTGATTTTAGATTAATTTTATAAGTAATGACTTCAAAGAAAGAGTGAAAGAATATTTGGAATAGATATCAAATGCTAAATTCAGGTTTATTCTGAGGTATAAATGACTCCATTAAAATTTAAAAATTATTTATATTGACTACAAATATAAATCCTATGGATCTTAGTAAATAAAAGCAGTACAATACACATTTTTGACAAAATGCAATAATACAGAAAATTATAGAAAAAATGGAAAGCCAAAATCCTGCAACCAGAATATAAAAATAAAAAAAAAAAAAACAGAAAAGGAAAGGAAAGGAAACAAAATGAAAGGAAAGATTCCCTTCTTTAGGTTAAGAAGAAATCAAAAGATTGTAAAATTTTAAGGAAATAAAGTTTCTACATTTTTATTGAGTCTTTTAGAGTATTACTCTGCCATAAAGAAAGATAAACTTGAGTCATTTGTAAGAAAATGGATACACCTTGAGACCATACTGTTGAGTGAATTAAGTCAGACACACAAACTTAAATATCACATGGTTTCTCTTATATGAGAAACCCAGAATAAAAAAATAAAGAGCAAAATAAAAGATAGACAATAGGCAATAGGGATATAGATCTTTCTCAAAGGGAAAAGGGATCACAAGATATAGGGAGGAGAGAGAGGGGGTGCTTTAGGGCATGAGAAAAGGAATTGGGATGTGTTATGTACCAACTTCACATAAGGAATATAAACATTATGTACTACACACATGTACTAATAAAATAAACTTTAAGAAAGACTAAATTATCTAGTAATAAATTTAAAAAAGAAAGATACTACATTGTAATTCAAAAGCTGGTATGTCTAAGAATGTATGGACCCAGGGCCGGTGAGATGGCTCAGCGGCTTAAGCGCCTGCCCAGCAAGCGCGAGGGCCTGAGTTCGACTCCCGGAACCCACATACGAAAAAGGGGGCCGGTGATATCGCTCAGCGGCACGGGCGCCTGCTGGCGCGCGAGGTCCTGAGGTCGACCCCCCGGTACCCACAAAAAAAAAAAGAAAAAAAAAGCATGTATGGACCCAAAGGCAAATGGTGAGTGTAAGGTCTACTTAATTAACTATAAAAGAACAAAAAAATTTTGAATTCAAGAAATTCAGAAAAGAAAAATACATTCTAAGAATATAGAGAAAAGGTAGTTGTTGAAAGTGTAGAGTAGTGAATTAGAACAGGAATACAGAAATATAGAAACATCCAGAGCTAGTTTTATGACAAAACATCACTAAAATAATATTCTATTTAAAAAAAAAAAAAGAAAAGAAAAGGAAGCACAAACAATAAGAAGGAAAAACAATGTGAACTGATGGGAAATGCATATTTTAAATGTTAAAATATATTTTTGTACCTCTCCATGTTTACAAATTTTGGGAAAATCCTAGCTAAAATAAATATTTCTGAAATTAAAAATAACTAAGTTAATCTAAGAAAGTAAGCCAATTCTATATGCAAAGACATGAGAAAAATTGAGAAGATTTTAAAAAATTGATACTCATCCCTAACTTCCAAACAACAAATAAATTAAAGGAAACCATAGGAAAAACAAACAAACAAACAAACAAACAAACAAAAAACAAAACAAAACAGAAAAACCTCTTGAGGTGCAAAGAATGGCTTAGGAGGACCAACAAGGTGTGGATCCTCTTCACATTTCCCACCTGCTCGTCTTCCTCTAGCTCATCCCTTTCCAGCCAGGCTGGTTTCTTGTTGTCCTTTGGACACTCCAGGCAGCCTCGCCTTCTGGAGCCTTTGCACCAGCTTCTTTGTCTTATTTTGTCTTTCTGTTTTCTCTGCAATAGCTATGCATTTCATACAAAATAAAATTTTCATTCTATATCACTGGAGTAAAATTAGTTACTTAATAGATAAGCCTTTTGAGGGGATTTCAGTAATTTTTTTTACCCAGTCCTTATACTAAGTAAATTTTATGTGGATCAAAAAATGAAAAATGAAGATTTATACCCTAAAAAATAAAAGAAAACTTAGGTTCAGGACTAATACTCAGTTTATACAAACTGGTGCAGTCATAATAATAGTATGGAACATATGCATCTTATCTATTGTTCTATCTCCCTTCTTCCATTTTAGTATATGAATGTAAATTCGAGGTGGGATGATGATAATTTTTTTGATGGTACTGGGAAGTGAAACCAGGGCCTTTGCACTGAGCTACAATTCCAACCCTATTTAGAAAAATTTAATAGAACAACTCACTAAGTTGTCCAGGCTGGGTTTGAACTTGTGATCCCCTGCATTAGCCTCAAGTGTTGGAATTACATGAGTAGACCGCCATGCCCAGCTGTGTTAAATATTTTGACTCCCTTTCACTTTTGCTTTTACTAAGTGTAGCACCAAAAAAATCCTGTGTCAAAAAAGTATATAAATATTACGACCAAACTTGGAGTCCTGATATAGTGTTAGTTGTAATGTAACTTAGTACAGCTACGATGGGAAAACAGTCTGGAGGTCCCTCAAAAAACTAAAAATAGAACTTACATATGATCCAGCTATATTGTTCCTAGATATATATCCAAAAGAAATAAAGTCAACATCTAAAAGAGAAACCTGCACACCCATGTTTATTGTGGGACTTTTCACAATACACAAGGTATGGAATCAGCCTAGATGCCTCTATCAGATGAATTGATCTGGAGAATATGGCTTATAGACACAGGGGAGTATTATTCAAATAAAAGAAGAATGAAATCGTGTCATTTGCAGGGAAATTCATGGAAATAACCCAAACACAGACATCTTTTTCTTGTGTTTTCTCATATGTAAAATCTAAAAAAAGAAATGATAATCTAAAAGTAGAAGAGGAGAAATTAATTCAAAAGGAAAAGATGACCAGGGAGAGAGAGCGAGAGACAGAGAGAGAGAGAGAGAGAGAGAGAGAGAGAGAGAGAGAGAGAGAGAGAGAGAGAGAGAAACATGGTACAAGGAAGGGTATATTTAAACAAAGCGTGATATTTATAGGTACAAAAATAACACAGAAGCTAGTAATTTGTACAATTAATATGAATTAAATTTCCAAAACCTGGGAATAATATTAGCAATAATAGTACAAAGGCCAAAGTCAAATATCTCTAATATGCAAACAGTTTTTAAATAACCTATAAAAAAAAATAAGCTACTTAGACTATCTAGTAGCTTGGACAATATTTGAAATTAAATATTTTAAGTATTAAAAACATTGATAGTGTTGATGAAAGTGCAATGAAGCACATTTTTAATCATATTGGGGAAAATGTAAATGAATATAATCTTTATCTACAAAAATTTGATTGAGTTTGTTTTCAATACCCACCCTTTGATTCAGAAATTTCACAAGAAATATTTAAGTGCAAGCATATTCACTTGGAAGAGGAACAGAAAAAAAAAAAAGACTAGCTTATTTGCAAATCTGGAATAAGATAAATATTTTAGAGTACAGACATAATATTTTATAGTGTGCTGCTATTTTACAAAATAAGATTTTTTTACAGTAATATGAGAGGTTTGAAGACATATAATCAAATAAAAAGGACAACCTTCAGCATACTATATTTGCTATGATTCTGTTTCTATAAAATACATCCATATAGCTGTTTATCCAAATGCACAATATACAAATGTACATGCACACGCATACACATTAGTATATACAGAGTGGAAAATAGGAAATATAATTACCTATTAATAGTCATCAGTTTTGTGGTGTGGGTATTCTCAGTTTCTAAGTCATAAAGTTCATTAATGTTTGCAATTTTTAACAACAAACATGTATATATATATATATACATATATATATATATATTTTTTTTTTTTTTGTGGGTACTGGGGGTTGACCTCAGGACCTCATGTGCCAGCAGGCACCCGTGCCGCTGAGCGATATCACCTTTTTTTGTATGTGGGTTCCGGGAGTCGAACTCAGGCCCTTGCGCTTGCCGGGCAGGCGCTTATGCCGCTGAGCCATCTCACAGGCCCCAAACATGTATATTTTTAAAAACAAAATAAAACAAAACATTCTTAAAATATTCAAAGGGAGCCATAAGTGTAAAGATACTCTTAAAACATATTTTAGGTCTTTATTTTATCTAACAGACATTCAGAACTACAATCAAGCTAAAGAACATATATGGCATCTCCAAACATAGTTTGTGAGACAAAAAAAAAATGATGGATTATTTCTGGGAAATAGATAGGAAAGTGTGCAATGTGATCTCTCTTTTATGAGTTCTGAAATATATTTCCTTGAAGGAGATGAACCTCATACAATGTTTTACTTACTAACTTCTGTCAGTGGGCATGGTTAAAAAAAAAAAGTGATTTTGTCTATCTTTTGAAATGTTTTATTTCTAATATTCAAGAAATGTTCTCAGAGTAAATTGAGTGAGAGGAGCTTTTTAAACAAGATTGAGTAATACGTCTTTTTAAAATGCTAATCCTTCTAACATTTAAAAATTTCCAGTTCACATCAGTCTCCTAGATACACTGAATAAATTGGAACATTTGCACTTAGCTAGTTAATTTCTTTGAGGAAGAAGCTTTGCAAGGAACTTTTTAAAAACACTATACCTGAGTGACATAATACATTCTAAAAGATTCTGCAATTCAACGTGATTAAAAGCAACATTATATAATAAAATCTTATTTCTGAAAATCACAGAATACGATGTTCTAAGAAAACATTAACTGTACCTTCAAGACAAGCCTGGACCAGCTAAAGAATAAAACTGTACAACCTCTCTCCTCCAAGCCTTGCTCTATAATAGAGAACAACACGCTCTCCAGGAGAAAAGCGAAACTCAACATACTCATACAACATTCAACAAAGATGTGAAGAACCCATCCAATGCCCAACACTATTCTAGGAACCAGAAATACAGCAGCAAAAAATAGATAAAAGACATCCTGTTGGAACTTACAATCTTGAAAATAAAACTGCATCAATAATAATTCCTAGATTCTAAATTAATTTTAAGCATACAATTGTTGTGTTTTGTAGAAATATCTCCTTTAAAGATATACATTAATGAACTTGCAGCTGAGTGACGTTTAAACTACTCTGTAATTAAATTTTTTACATGTTTTAGAAATACACACTTTTAAACTTATGTTTAATGTACTGCAAATTGATATCATTGTCATGATTAAATATAGAATTTATGTAAACTATAAATATAGCTAGTTGATATTTCAACTTTTTATACATTTGAATTACAAAATTCATATCTTAAAAATACACCAGATTTGCTAATTTCATTAGCATATTGGGTTTTTATATTGTTTGGAATTTGGAATTGAAAGGAATTGAAGATAGAGACTTACTGATTTTCTAACATGTTCATTTTGGTTAATACTCCTGAAATTATTCTATGTAAATTTACTAAATTTCTCATAGATTTCTATGCAGAGGGAATTGGGCTTTATAAGTTTTTTTTCCTCATGATCCTACTTAATACAAGTTAAGAAGTGGAATCTTCTTAATAGTTAAAGAAAAAAATCTATTCCATTGAACTTTGGAAAAATGATTTAGTTGACAGTCATAGTTTTCTTATTACTTAGTTAAGATCTCCAATTAACTGTAAAACTTTCTATTAAAAGTCATATATTTAGCAGATTGAATAGTAAAGACTGTTCCTGTTTCTTCTTTTTCTTTTTTTCCAGAATGGATGGCTAATGGTTGTTTGTTGATGGTTGTCTGCAATTTCAAAATACTTGACATATATAGTCTGTGAAGCATTAAAAGTTTAGACGCACATTTGGGACTTGAAATCATTCTACATTTACACGTATTTATACAAAGCATAGTCTGAATTCCGTGATGTGCACTAAAAGAAAAAGCTTGTTAAAATGAAACTGTTTTCAGGTTCCACAAAAATTGTTTAACTCTTCATCTTCAACAAACTTTTCAGAAGTTTTGGCTCTCATTTTTAGAGAGAATTTTCAGTTGCATGTCTATAGATTGTTTTTTTCTCCACAAACGATTCAGATGAAGTTTCAGTTCAAACAAGCATTACAATTTGTAACTATCTCTCAATTAGGTAGATATTTTTCCCTTCAAAATCAAGCGCCTTACTGATTACAGCCAATTTCATCGATCTGCCCTGTTTATTTGCCTGTATTGTATTGGTTTGCTATCTTCTCAGAGGGCAAGCTGGACTGCTAAAAAGATTTGTCTGTCCTATGTCAGAAGAGGAGAAAACACTGCTTTAGTAACAGAATGATTTCAAGTACATCTTATTTTACAGTTATACACACGTACACACACATGTATAATATATACACATATATACTTACGTGTGGATAAGTATGGGTGTGTATATATTATATATGCATATATATCTTCTGCAGTAACACCCATGAACATGTAGTAGGCACGCACAGAGCATAGAGGAGATGATTCAGAATCAAGTAAACAAGATTTTTCACCCCAAAGAATGTGTGGAATTTAATTTTGTTACTGAGGATGTGAATCGTGTGTGAAATAGATAGGATGTTTAATGTGTCTGATAAGTAATTTGTTTGCATTCAGATTAGTGGAGATAAGAATCACCTGTAAGAAAAACCAATGTACCAGTATACTGTACTAAAAGATAATACTTTTAAACATATATGTATTTATGTACTATAAGTATGTTAATTATTAAACAGTGGTAAAATCTACTTCTACCATTAAGCAACAATACATAACACTTTGATGTATAAAGCTTTTGCATATTTTCTCTTTTGATTAATTTATATAACCTTGTAATAAAATTCATACCAACTGTCGTAGTCATGTTCTCATCACTGTGATGCAATACCAAACACCCACAAATTAAAGAGAGAGACAGGTTTATTTTGGCTCATGGTTTTTCGAGGATGCCGTCCATAGTTGGACAGCTCCAAGGCAGAATCAGCATGGCAGAAGGCCCTGGACACAGGAAAACTGCTCGTGTCATGGTGACCAGGAAGCAGAGGGGGAAAGAAGAAGTTAGGAAGGGAGACAGACCCTTCAGGTGATATCTCCGGTGACTCCCCTCTTCTGACCAGGCCTTGCCACCTAACAGCACACTCAGCCATGAACTCATCAATTTACTAATGACTACAGCACCCCAGGATCCAAGCACTTCCCAAAAACCCCACCGCTGAATACATGAGGATTTGGGGATGGACATAGGGGGATTTCAGATCTAAACCAAAACACCAACTTTTCTGTGTGATCTATGTACATTCTTTGATTTTTGAGTTCTGTCAACACTAATAAGGATGTTGTCTACTTAAGACTGTAAATACCTAAAGGGCTAGGGCTCCACCTGGTTTCAACCCTATGTGCCAATGTAGTTAGAAATGAATTAAGACAGTTACAGAAAATAATTGCCTGAAGATGCTTTTACTTTTACACTTACTGCTTTGGGTATTTAGATACGAGCTTACTAGAAACTTTTTTTTTTCAATATTGAAATTATCTCATGTCATATGAATATTTATTGATTATTATGACACTATTGCCTGGGAAATTTTTTTTGACTAATATGGCATGAAAATCAGATGTTTACACAAGTATGTGTCCTAAATATTTCTACTATATGAATCTTTCATTTTGTTTTTGTACTTTTTTGTCATTTCTACATGCCAGATATTTCTCATTGTCTGTTATCACTATTAAGAAATTTTAATAGCTTTTATGTCTTATATTATTAAGAGAAGTAATACTCTGCTACAATAATATGATACAGCTTGAAAATCATTCGATTGCCTCTCTCCGGTATTTTAATATGCTTTGGTCTTACATTTTTAACTGCATAGCAGCATGATATACCTCACACATCTGTGAACTTAGAAATATGGAAATACCACCACTAACTGTGTGGTCTTAGATAAGTTGCTTTACTTTTCTATTATACAACCGCTGCAGGAAAATTTGAACCCTTATTTCTGACGCTTTGCTTTATTAAAATCTAAATATGTTTTGCTACTAATTTATTTATAATGGTAGATAAAAGGCCAAATCTGCTAAATACTTAGTTTGTTTTGGGATGGTTATCCCCTGTATATTGTAATTCACACTCATTTTTATTCCTATGGGCTAATTTTTGAGTGAGAAAGAAAAGAGTAGATTTGTAGCTTGTATGCTAGTAATGAACTTGGGAAATAGTTTATGCTCATGAACATTATCTTATAGAAAGCTTCAGAGAAAGAGGTTGAGAATGTCAGGGTCACCAAGTCTCTGCTTCACAACATTCCATGTTCCCTTCAAAAAATCAAAGGGATACAAAATGCTCTTTAATTTTAAAAAAGTTTATGAAAATGAAAATGTTAACTACACTGATTTGATCATTGCACACCATCTACTTCTGTCAGATTACCACAAGTACACCATAAATTTGTGCAATTAAAATAAACAAATAAACAAATAAACATGTTGTTTAATTTACTTCATTTACCACACTGAGAGTTATTTTCTTTCATTATTTTTACTGCACTGACATTTAAGATGTATATATTCAGAATAATTTGTTCTTCTTAGAAAATCAACATTTATATTTATTTGTAATACCAGCTCTGACCAACCACAAATTCAAGTATCAAAATAAAGAAATGTGCTTAGATATATTCTAAGTGTCAACAGCAAAAACAATTGTTGAAAAAGGACTATTGATACAAAGATAAAATGGTCAAAGAAAATGTGATTTATTTATTTCATCACTGAACAAAGTTACACCGTTGCTGTATGTTATAAGTGATAATCTACATCTTAATAAGAGATAAGGAAACTAGAATCAGTGGGAAAAGATGGTGTTTCATGGATCTTTGGGAATTACAAAATAGTGGCAGGTGGGGCAACTTCTTCACACCTTAGGAGTGGTGGGAGTGTCCAGAACAGCACCGGGCAGGAGAGAGAGGCGCATCTGCTAGGACACTGCTTTGCTCACTTGGTGTAGAATAGGTTCACTTCCACACCTCTCAGTTACCCTCTAAGGGTTCTCAGTGCCAATTTAAGAATAAAGCTCACATTTCTGAACAGAAGAGCATTTTGAAATGGCACAGTTTGGGAAAAAGCAGAATTTCACAATCTAAATATAAAAAATAACAATATATGATTGTATAGTTCAATTGCTCAGTTGTTAAAAAATCT
The DNA here is from genome assembly GCA_028451465.1 of Erethizon dorsatum. NCBI lineage: Eukaryota > Metazoa > Chordata > Mammalia > Rodentia > Erethizontidae > Erethizon > Erethizon dorsatum. The sequence goes on along the minus strand of CM051823.1, from coordinate 98,603,321 downwards.
TTTATACTCATCAAAAAAAATTTAAATCACTTCCAGAAGCTTCGATTTTATAAGGCAGAGGACTAGGTGTAATACTTTTGAAATATTTTATGAATAATAAGAACACTTCTTAAAATCTGAAGAACCATGTTCTGATATCGTGTCTTTAATTTACAAGATTAGTGTCTTTGAAAAATTAATTTAACTTCTCAGAGCTTTCATTATTTTTCCACTCTCTTTAGTGAAAATACCTGTTCTACATACCTGAAATATATATATTTGAAAGACTATATATATTACTGTAACTAAAAAATTTAAGTTTTGTGTATATAGTTGAATGGCTCTACAATCCTACTTTTTCCTAAATCTCTCATTTTTAATGCCTTGAAACTAAAGCAATTCTGCAGGATAAATCAGTGACTATTGATTTCAGGAACCAGAATTCTGAGGGAGAAGGAACCAAGTAAGTAAGAAAATAGCGGGCTGGCTTTATTTACATTTTGGGGGTAGAATTTGACTTGTGTTATAATTAGCTAACTTTGATGAGATTTCTGTTTAATACATATCACAAGGTAGCTTCCAAATGAATGCAATTACTCAGTCTCTTAAAAGCACACAGAAGTCTAATTGATGCACTGTGATATTAACTTTAAACATGATTTTATAAAAGATCAAATTTGCATTTAATAGAAACTTAACACTGACACTTGTCAAAGATATAAAGAGTTAGCACTTTCATACATACAGTTTCAGCTTTAAAGAAGTGCTCCTGAATGGGAACCCAAGGGAACTGCAGCCATGCTTGCTCCTGCTTGGTGTCTGAGGTGGCTATGCCAATTTCACCACCCCCTGATCCCATCTGCACTGATGTAAGAATGTACTCAGTTGCATGTCTTTATATATATCTTCTTATCCAACCAAAAAAGTTGTAGTTTCATAAATACAGTGAAATTCTTATCAGCTTTGTCAGTGCTAAGCAGTGACTTGTGGTAAGCTTATAAATCTCTTTGAATAAATTGGTTATTGCAGATGAACAGTATGATACATGAGGAAATATTGACTATTCATGTTTTCTTGCTGAATGCTATTGTATCAAAATAAAGAAATTCTACACCAAAGTCATATTCTGACAAAAAAATAGAAAAATATTGTATCTTTGTGATTGGAGAAAAATGGGGTGAATTTGGGTCATATCTTGCGAGCTTTCATATCTGATAATTTTTTTGATGGAAAGACAGAAGAGAAGATTTTTTAATTCATTTGGAAAGGGATGAGGACAATGAAGAATTATTTCTTTCCGGTTTTTCATTATGGAATTTGCTGCAAAGCAAAAATAGAGAAAAGCAGGAAAAGAAACCTCTATATTTGGATACTTTCCACTATATGATTAAAAATATATTCTTTGCCATTGAAAGACTATTTTGCTGTTTTAGTAAGGACAATGAAGCTGTTTTCAATGGCAAAAGGACAGCAGATGGATGGCTTTGGGTGATGTGATTCGATGGCTTTTGCTGCCACCTCTAATGGTTTGTACATTGACCATAGAAGCAGGGCAGCAGCAGTCGGGACACACTGGGGTCTCCTTACCCTTTTCACCTGTGGGGGACTCACTGGAATCAATAAGTTCCAATGTTTGAGAAGAAAATTTAGGCTCACTGTTCATTCACCAGTTCTTGTAAATTGATATAGAATTTGTTGCAGTAATCGGGAATTTTTATGGGACTGTGGCAGACAGAATAAGAAAAAGAGGTAATGGAAGACTGCTTCTGGAGACATTGGTTTTGATTTTTAAAATATTTCTACTGTATATTATAGGCTTCCACTTAGTTCTGGATTACAGAAGCCTCATGTATAACTTTGGAATTTCAAAGCTCCAAATAGTCAAACCTCCCACCTTGGATAAAAAATTATTGGCACATACTAAGAACTATGGCCTGGTTGTGAGTGTCATGAGATGGGAATTCTGCTTAGATGATACAGCAGACATTGAGGTCACTTGGAATGCTCAGGAGACCAACTTCTTGCACTTCCCTAGCTCCTCTTTAAATAGCATGTGTGTGGGGGGGTAGTACTCATGTTTGAAAGGAGTGAAGAAAGTGGGAAGGGGTGAGTCATGAGTAAGAAGAGGTTTACTGCACCTAGGAAGCACTCCGAGGAGGAAACTGCCAGCACGTGTTCTTGGCCCTCAGATTGCAAAGAGGACATTTGTAGAGTTAGTGTGAAGAAGGTAGCGGGAGGAATATTTGCAGCCATACAAAGAGATAGTTCCTTAGGTCAAGACCACTGTAAAGCTGAACTAGAGCAGAGTGAGGACCAGATGCTGTGCCCTTTCCTGAGAGAGGACAAGGAAGGAGACTGAGGGGAGAATCTTCGAATTTCTCCAAACCTTAGCAGAGTCAACTCATGCTCATCTCAGGCTGCGTGACCTGGTCATCTTTTCTAGTGCCTGATGTGACTGGTATGAAGTGCAAACTTGGGATGCATGTCAATCAAAACTCAAAGATTTCTGGTTTTTATTTTTCTGTGTCAAGCTTTTATAATTTTATTTGGCATACTTTTTTGAATTTTTCTTCAGATATTTTATTTATAAAAACTGTAGTTCTGACTACTGTAAAAGAGGATGCATAGAAAGAGTATTTAGCTTTTCAACTTAACAATATCTAACAATACAGGAGAAAGAAACTGAGAAAGAACCGGGGCATTTCCCACAGTGGCCAAATACACCTAGAAATTTCTTTGAAGTTTTCTGTCTTATCTTAAAATTCATATTAACTTGCTGTTGCTTTATGTACAATAGCTGCACATGCTTATTTTAGCATAAAACAATGTATCAAATTTCTGAAAAATTATAAATGTAACATTGCACCATATAATTCTGGAAGAATGAGATATAATTCCAGAACCATGGGCCAAAATTCTGTCTCTCATTCTTGCTGCTTTTCTAACTTTGGTCAAGTTAATTATCATTTCCAAATCTCTGTGTCCTATACAGGATATGGAGAAAAGGGCACTTATGAAGTTGGCTGTATTAAATGAGAGGATGTGTCTAGAACTTAGTAGGCTCTCAATAAATGGTGCTAGTATAAGAAGTTGTTGAAGTTGTCATTTTAATGAATTATAATATTGGACAGAAATAGGTATTTCTAAAAGAGAGTCTCTTGCGAGAGCCAAGTGTCTCTGAAGATAGCTTAAACAGATGCAGGACTGGGGAGATACGGTAGCCAACCCCGGTTCATATTGTGTTTCAATAGTCACAGAACAGGCTGCCAAGGGGATACTGTGATTTATAACTTTACCTTTGCTCCTGAATGTTATTTCTTCCACCCTTCCTTCCCTACTTGAGGTCCTCAGAATTTCCTTCTTTTAGAGCCTTTAGAAATATCGATTCTCCTTTAATTAAAATTGAGTTCATTTTTAGTTCTTATTATTGCTTCCTTCATCTTAGACATCGTATCCAGAAAAGAACTTTTAAAGTTTAATTTTCTTACTGACACTAGAAAAAGCACAGGTGGTGACAGAATTCTTTCATCCATATGACTTGCTTCACAGAGGCAGGACCTTCACCTTCTGTCACCTTCTCCGGCCCTCACCACAGAATTAAAGAGATGGGCAACTTTGTCTGAACCTTCCCCGAACCTCTCAGTGAATGTTACTTCTGGCATATCACTAGATTCTAATCATTGTCCCTTGTGGGAAGAGCAAAACACAAACAAAATACTAGGGCAATTACTGAGCTATTCTGAAAATAAGAGTCAGAATAAGTGAAAAATGACTATAATGAATGTGGAATAATTCAGCAAATCTAAGAATAGAAATCCAGAGGACAATTCTCCTTTGAAGATATTTTAATGACAGAGTCTTAAAACAAGTGAAATAAAGCATTTCATTTATCCATACTTTCTCTATTTTTCTTTGTATTTGCACCTAACACCAAAGGGCCAGTGGGGATTTGTGGGTTTATTCACTATATTAGTTACATTTGGATTTTTAAAAAGTTTTACATCTTATATACTAAAGAATAGGTATTTATTCAGAGTAACATAGTAGTCACTCACAAAGCAAATTGGATTGTAGATATTTAGATACTTTTTCTTGCCTTCAGCAATTTCTCCTGCACCTAGTGAAAGATTTAAATGCATCTGTCTGCAGAGCAAAACAAAGAGAAAGATCTGGAAATTTATAAGGATTGAATAGTACACTCAATATCTACCCCATCCAAATTTTAGGTTGAGCTTTAAGGGCCTTGCTTTAGGAGAAGTGGGATGCAGCAGATATTAACTGTCTTATTCTCCTCATAATGCCATAACAAAATATCACAGATTGAATGGCTTAAACAAAAGACATTTATTTTCTCAGTTTTAGAGGTTGGAAGACTGAGATCAGGGTGGTGGGCTGGGATAGATCAGTTCTGTCAAGTATTTTACTTCTGCCTTGCAGATAGCCACCCTCTTGGGATGTCTTCCTATGGCAGAGAAAAAAAACCTTTTATAAGGGTACCAATCCCATCACAAGGGCCCAGTATCATGACCTCATCTAAACCTAATTATCTCTAAGGTCATATTTCCAAATATCGTCACCTGGGGGACTAGAACTTTGAGTGCAGGACACAAATTAGTCCATAACATCATCCTGTCCTAGAGTCACTTTTGTTTCTTTATTGCTAAAGTTGGGCTGCTCTCAGGATGGTAAAACATGCTTGGGATCCTTTTTACCCGATGTTCTGGACCAGTGTTGAAGCTGTTTTGCCACTGGTTCTGAGCTAACCTTGATGATACCATTTTTAAAATAGACTTTATTTTTCAGATTAGCTTTGGGTTCACAACAAAACTGAGAGGAATATAGAAATGGCTTCCACTGCTCCTTTTCACCCTACTCCCATCACCTATGCCACTATCGACATCTCACATAAGGCTGGTACATTTAATTTAATGAATGAGTCGGCATTGAAGTGTCACTATCTCTGAACACGCCTAGTTTACATTAGGGTAAGTTGTTGGGGTTGTACAGTTTATGAGTTTTGACAAATGTCTAATGAAACATGTCCACTGTTATTCATCCCTTCCTCTTTCCTAATCTATGGCATACACTAATCTTTTCACTATCTTGTTTTGCTTTTTCCAGATCATCATAAAGTTGGAATCATATGATAGGTAGAGTTTTAAATTAGCTTTTTCATTTAGTCATGTGACTTAAGTTTCCTCCATGTCTTTTCATGGCTTGTAGCTCATTTATTTTTTCCTGAATATGGTGCTATCTTTGATTGTTTAGATTCCTGCCTTGACCTCAAGTCTCTGGATACCTGCATTTCTAAGTGTCCTCTTTTTAAGTGTCTAGTTTCCTCTGTCTGGTTTATATCTTAATCCACAGCTTCAGGAACTTGAGTTTTGTCTGACTTCCTTCTTAAACTCACCTTATATCTATTTTCCTTCATTTTGCATAGCTTGGTATCTCATTGGCAACTGTCCGCTTCTAAGTCCCTGGCTTCTACTCAACCCCACAGATTTGCTTGGCCTTCCCTTGTGTGGTGCCCTAACTTTGCCTGAGCTGGGTAGCAGCTGACAGACAGGGAGTAGTAGTAGCGATACAGAAATTCTTAGGCATTTGTTCCTTGCTAAATTTAAGCCTGTTCCAATCAGCAAACTAAAATCATAGTCTTGACAAGAGAATTCTGCAATGGCAAAATGAACACTATTTTAAAAATTATTCCCCCCACAAAGAAAGCATACTAAAACACTGAAATAGTAGTTGAGGTAAAATATTAAAATGTTTTTTGCTTATATTCTTTTCAAAATGGGATTAGTATTAGATATATTTGTTTTCTTTTTATTTAAAGAGAAAAAATAACAATAAAACAGAGTCTCAAAACAAGTTAATAGGAGAGTTACAATAATTAATATGTTGCATATTGTTGTCTTTGTAGTAGTTATTCAGAGCACAAGATATAGGCGTGATATATTGTCCAAACAATAATAGCACAAACCTTTCTTTTCAAAGAACAAGGAGAAGCTAGCCATAGAACTATGATGTGTATAAATGTATTTTTTTTTCTTTTTCCCTTTCTTCCTTTCCCCTTTCTGCCATCACAGTTTGTCTTTTCTTTTAAACAGTTTGAAACTTATCAATTAATACTATTGTTCTTCTTAAAGCAAATGATTCACAACCCAAATGTATTTGTCATCCTTCTGCTCCTTCATGTAATCTCCCAACCTGGGAATTAAATAGGTTAAGAAAAATCTAAAGTGGAAGAATGTTGGTACCTTCATATGTGTTCAAACTTTAGCAAGTTTGGGAGAATCAAAAGGCAAGGCTTGAATCAATATCACTATCCAGATTTATTTGATTCGGTTCTTCTGTCTTCATCTGTAACTGATTTCTTTCAGAGAGTATAAAATGGCATGATTCAGAAAGAACTCTGTTGAAAGCATTGCAGCATTAACCTTTCTTGGTTTCTCTCTACTGCTATAAATGACATAATTGCATTTTGCGTTTGAATCTACGTGGGAAGTCTGAAGAGATGCTGTGAGAATTTATCTGAAAGTTGCTCAAATTCCATGAAAATATGAAAAAGTCTGTAAATTTGGCAAACTGCAACAATGACAAAATGAACTGTTGTTTTAATATAGCAGATGCAAATAAAATAAAACAGGAAGCTAGGTTTGGCAAAACATGATAGGTCAAGAAGATGAGAAGGTTGTAACCTTTGATATCTATAGTAGTCTCTTTCAATACTCTGATGAGAATGGAGACAGGGCCGGGAATTGTGAATGTATGTCACAATTACAACTACACTCACAATGACCTATTGTTGACCCATCTCTGAGAACAATTTAGTAGTTGTTTCCATTCTGCTGCAGCGGTTGAAATCTCCTTTATTTCCCTGCAAGTGAATGGCGAAATTCAATGTTACAAAACGACAGGTCATTTGATTTAACAGGAAATTAATAAAAATTGACCTCATTCCACTGTGATTGCTGTCAGCATTTTGATAGTGAAAGTATCTTTTTCTTCTGGTATTGGACAAGATCTGAGAGAGAAGGGGCTTAGAATGCAGGGATGAGGAAGCAGCATGCTTTCTGTCCTCAGGGAGAAAAGAAATCTGCCATTTTGAAATAGCTCTTGGCTATGGGTCAGAATCACTCAATGAGCAGCTTTAGAAATTGTAGCACTTTCTATCACAAAAAGAATAATCACTGCATATCTGCGTACTGTTAAAGGAGATAGAGAAAGTTAAGGAGTAGATACAGAAAGTATTATATACTTGCAACAAGCACTCATTTTATTAAATATTTATGATTTTTAGTTGGAAAAATTATGCATTTGTCTATGAACATAATTTAAAATTTTCTGGAAACTATCCAATTTCAGTCACTTTGTTTTATATTCAGATCATCTGTTCCAATTATGCATTAGGGAGTATATAAAACATATATAAATTAACTAATATGTACTCAAGAGGACTTTCACCACAGTCATAATTTTTATCAATATTCTCCAGTCTTCAAAAATATCTTTACCTGAAGTGAATAGTACTTGTTTTCCAAAAGTGAACATGTGGCTTCTGCATTCTATCAATTACATCTTCCTTTCCCAAACTTGAAGGTCTAATCTTACATTTCCCTCACCTTTATATAGCTGGCAATACAACTGCCAAACTTAAAATCAGTTTTGAACTTGAAGAGTTTACATGGGATCAGTGGAGTGGGAAGTTAGGAATATTTTCTGTAAAATGTATTTTACAAGGGAAAAAAAATCAGCCACTGGTTTTTTTTCATTGTCTGTCTGAACTATTATAAGAAAATTGATGTATAAGCACAACCTTCTGACAATATACTGAAATAAAACCCTGAAAATTGGTTTACTCTCAACCTGTTTGAGAGTTCTCCTGGATTAAAAAAAAGACAAGGGAGCTGGTGAGATAGCTCAGCGGCATAAGTGCCTGCCTGGCAAGCGTGAGGTCCTGAGTTCGACCCCAGGTACCCCAGGTACATAAAAAAAAAAAAAAAAAAAAAAAAAAAAACAGAAAAAAAAAACACTTTTATAAAAAAATAAAGAACACTATTTTGAAGATTCCTTGAGGCATTGATATGAAACCAAGCATATTATCAAAGTATATATTCAGTCAGGAGGAGGCTTCCTATGTAACCTAGATCTCATTTTTAAAATAGTATTGCTTTAGTTATTAGTAGTTATTAGAGTCATGCCCCGAAAGTTGAGTGAAAGGGCATGAATCTCGGAAGTAAACAGAGCTATGCCCAACAGTGACCAAACAGACAGAAGATTTGAAAACCCCTTAGCAATAATTTTCATATCTTCTTAGAAGGATTGTTTTAGGAGGGTTAAATGAAATAAAATGTATAAATGTCTTCATATAACAGTTATTCAATAAAGGTCTATTCCTTCCCATCATCAAAGTGATGTAAGGACCTAGAAAAAAATGATACATATTTTTTTCCTTCTCATTAGATTTTGTAGGAGAAGTTGAGTATGGATTACGTACCATAGCATTAAAGAGTCACAAATGAATAATCTTGGGGGAAGAAAACAGAATTAATTGGAATATAAGTGGTGTCTCAATTATTTAGCTTTAGTGACAGTAAAGTGTCGATAAACTGCTAGTACAGACACTAAGAACCCTGGCCCCTCTTAGCAAATCAAATGGCATTGCTACCTTCTGAAATTGTTAAGGGCTAGCAACAGAGGCTACCTCCAAAAATTGGTCATCTGCAGTAATTATTCTTTTTATCTACTTATGAAACTATGCTTTTGAGATAAAATGAGGCAAAGCAAAACAGCCATAAAGTTTATAAGTTGGAGAGATAATTTTTTACAGTTTAACTAAAAATTAATAATGGACAGAAAAATATAAACATAATTTGTAATTTTACATATTAGAAATTATAATATCTTTGTGATTATTGGCTACATTTTGTATTGTGCTTATAGAATAATAAATCTTTAGCAGTATTTGTTGTCTGCTTATTCTCTGACAGGCTGTGTGACTTGAACAATGAATAATGAAATTAAAGTCTCATTCTTAAGGGGTTTATGGTGAAGCAGATAGTGCTGAGTGCTAAGAAGCAAATAAAACAGAACATGACGGAGTGTCACAGGTGGGATTAGATGGCTAGGGAAGCCATTTGGAAGAAGGTAATAACTAAACTCAGATCTGTAAGATGAGAATAACTCAGCTACATGAAGAGCTAACACAAGAGAACTCTAAGTAAATGAAATAGGTAATACAGAAAAGGGAAAAAATAAGGAGGCCATGTCTTAATTTCTTTGTTACTGAGACAAAACACCCTACCCACAAATTAAAGGAGAAATCTATTTTGGCTCATGTTTTAGTGCTTTAAGTCCATAGCTGGGAGGCTCCATCTCAGAAAACAGCATGTTGGAAGGGCTTGCCAGAAGGGCTTGCTGCTGAGGAAAACTTCATCATGGAGGCCAGGAAATGAGTGAAGGGGGGAGCCAGGAAGAGAGCTACGCACTTCTAGATCATGCCTCCAGTGATCCACCTCTTTTGACCAGACCCCATCTACTTATAGCAAGTCAGCTGTAGTACCCTTTTAATCTAATTATTTTTTCAAAAGCCCTGCCTATGAGTGCATGAGTCTTTTGGGGGACATCTAGGTATAAACCATAATAGGCCAGACAGATGTCACTGTGTTCAGGGAAAAGGAATAAAGGCTGGTGTACCTGGACCAATGTGAGTAAGGGCAAACTTGGCACAAAATTAAGTTAGAAAGATGATTAGGATTTGCAGAACCACTTGAAGGAGTTGAGTATTATAAGCACTCATTGAATAGGGAAAGTTACACGTTTTCAGCACAGGGTTGATGTAATATTGTCAGATCAATTTGATGCTATGTGAAAGATGTATAAAAGGGGCAAGAGCAGAAACAATGGTTATAACTTAATATGTTATAGCAGTAGCATAAGGGATAGATGATGATGGCTCTTGGGCCAAGAACTTGACAACAAACATGGGGAGATGGATAGATTTTTGGATATGTGTTGGTGGGAAATCAAGCAGGAGTTTGGCTATGGTGATGGTAGTAAGAGAAAGATGAGAATCACGAGTGGCTTGGAATTTTAACTCAGACAATGGTGTGTTTCTAATTTGCTGTTATTTATCGTTATGGTGTAGATTAAAAGTAAGTTGGGATAGGTCTGGGGTTTTGCTTGCAATTGAGTCTAGAACTTGTGAGACAGTTAAGAATTATAGACAAAACATTTTAAACCAAGGTGAGGATTTATAGTAGAAGAAAAGAGAAAAGAAGAAAAATTACCTCCATTCTTTCCCAATAAAAAATAGTTATCTAAGAGTGGGAAAACAAATTTGCAGATAGTGTTGAAAGTTCAAATTAAATGTATAATTATTAATATTAATTTTGGTCAAATTCCATGTCTTAGTTTTGTGGGGCTGCTGTATCAAAATATCACAATGTGAGCAGCTCAAAATAAAAACATATTTATTCTCTCACAGTCCTGGAACTCAGAAGTTAAAAAAAGGGGGGGGGGGGCGGTGAGATGGCTCAGTGGCGTAAGTGCCTGCCTGGCAAGCACGAGGTCCTGAGTTCCACTCCTGGTACCCACGTAAAAAAAAAAAAAAAAGATATTGGGTAGGAATGGTTCCTTATGTGAGCTCTGTCAGAGAAATTGTCCCATACTTTCCCTTAACTTCAGTGGTTACTGGCACTCTTTGATGTTATTTGGTGTTGATTATTAGCTACATCATTTCTACATCTGCCTCTTCCTCCCAGTGGTTGTTCTCCCTTTGTGTATGAATGTCTAATTTTCCCTTTTATTATAGAGGTGCAAGCAATAAGGGATTTAAGGTTCATATTAATCCAGTATGACCTCTTTTTACTTTAATTAGATCAATAATGATCTTCTTTCAAGTAAGATCTCATTCATATTTACAGGTACAAGGTAGATATGAATTTTGGGAAACACTGCTCAACCTGTTACAGCCCAGTTGTCTCATACCCTCTAGAAATGTTTAGCAGCTTGGGCCCAAATTCTGAGTAGGAGGATGACTGAGTTTAATCAGAGTGATGTTTATTGAAAGTAGTGTGATATTTCTTCCTGTATACACTAACTTTAAGCACAAAATGATTAGCTTGGTATTTTAGTGGGTTTTGCTCAGTGAACAAAATATGTTGCTTTTTCTGCAAGAAGACTTATTTTAAAGTTAGATTGTTAAGATTTACATGTTTCTTACAAGTTTGAATGAAACATCAAAGCAAAAGAACTATACATCTTTTGCTGCTTAACTTCTAATTTCAGATGTTTCAGTGGTGACAGTCTGGGGCATCTAAGTATTCCCTTCAGTCTAACAGTGACCCTAATCTTTTGCTCATTCTGTTAAATTTCAGAGACTATCACTCTGTTAAATTTCAGAGACTTCATGGAGTTTGAAATAAATACATAAGAAAAATAAATACACAAGGAAAAAAGAAGCACAAGATGTGTTAACTTATTTACCAAAGACAGTATATTTAGAGGTTTACTTGGAACTCAATCTAGTATTGCTCTTTGCCAGCCCACAAAATTTATCTAAACACTTTCTCCTAATTTATAACATGACAATAACATGTCTTTACACTCTTTAGGAGTTACATAGAATGAGAAATAAGCAAAAAAAGAGTGAGGTTTATAAATTCTAGATTCTGTGCCCTTATAATGGAGACCAAATTCAGTAATTCTGGCTCTGACATTTGGAGCTTGATTCTTAATTTCTTTGTTGCAGTGTTATTAATAAAGTGAAGTGCATATAAATTTGAAATTTGCATCTTGTTTTGAGTGAATATTGAAACATAATATAGTAATTAGTATATTTCTTCTGATTTAGCTACGAAAATAGCAGTTCCTAATTATCAGATATTATTAGTTTCCCCATAACTCTTTTCTTCCATTGTTCTAAATAATGTGTATTTAATTTTATAGAAGTAACTGTAAAGCTACCAATTTGTCAGCCTAAAAGAGCATTAGAGACAATGTGTTTAACCACATCTCCAGTTTGTAAACAAGTTTTGGTTGGATAACTCTGTTTATGAAATGGAAATGTGGTCCACAAACCCTTAGTCCCTACAGTCCACAGAAAGGGCTAAATCTGCTCCTGATTTTTACATGGTCAACTACATAAAATATTTATGCAGCTAAGTGATGCGTTGCTATTTCCCATCTCTTTGTACTCAAATTTAAGATGTATTTACAAATGGATATTGATCTGCAAGCAGATTGAATTGGTTATATAGTAAAGGTTTGTTGGGACAACAGATTGGAAAATAAAAGTTTATTTTTTGATTCTCATACTTCTCATTATCATGCAGAATATTAGCCTCCTGTCTATTTCCCTTGCATTTTAAACTTGCTGCCTCATCCATTAATTTACAGAGTTAAAAACCGTAACTTAATTCTATTATATCTGTTGTATGCTCTCCAACAGTGCATATCCATGCCAGCCCATGGCAGTATCATGTGCAATATTTTGGTAGGAAGAAATGTGAAATGTTGGTGATCAGCACAGTATCCAAATTCTTCATGAACATTAGTCCTTAAAGCTCAGCTTATCTGCAACAAGATAATTAAAGAATTTTCTAATTAGAATCACCTCATTAATTCAGGGGAGGGAAACCTATTGATATCCTAGTCAGTTCCTAAAAGCCCTCCATTGTAGCTTTCTACAACAGGAACAAGCCCTCCAGGAAAGGCCCACTAAAGGAAGCGTCATAATTCTGCACCGAAGCAGCTTCTTCTATGGTGGAATGATTCAATGAGGCTTTTCTGATAGAGTGAGTAGCTCTTCAGTGTTCACACTACAAAAAACAAAACTAAACAAAACAAAAAACTATATAAAGAGATGGGTATACTAATTAGCTTGATTGTAGTAATCATTTTCCAATGTATGTGCATATCAAAATATCATCTTGTACATTGTGATGGTTAACCTTAATTATATCAACTTGATTGACTTGGGTGGGTCATGGAGGTATGACCTTGGGTACATATATGATCCCTGGTCCTTTCTTCTTTGGCACTGTTCCCCTACTCTGTTTCCCAGCTGTCATGAACAGAGGAACATTGCTTTACCAACACCCTTTTGCCAGGTTATTTCTTCCTTGGATCCAGCTGACCTTAGACTGAAACCTCTAGAATTGTTCAAAATAAACCACTTCCCCTTGAATGTATGGTGTTTGGCATTGTATCAGCAATGGGAAAGCTAACTAACACAAAAAATTGGTACCAGAGAAGTGGAATTGTTGCTCTGACTGCACCTGACGATGTGGTACGGAAACCTTTGCATGTGTTTAGTGGGAAAATATTGGGAAGGTTTAGAGGACTGATCTAGAAAAAACCATAAATGCTGTAAGCCGAGCCTGATGGGTGATTCTGCTAAGAGCTCAGAAGACTGGAATGCTGATACAAATGTGAACAATATAGGCCAGGTTTAGAAGGTTTCAGATGTGTCTGAGGATTTTATTGGAAATTGAAGTAGAGGCCATGATAAACTTTAAAGATTTGAAATTCTAGTTCTCCTTTTACTAGATGTATGCCCATAGGTAAGCTACAAAACCTCTCTGATTTTAGTTTTGTCATCTTTAAAATGAAAATTTTGCAATTAATAGGACTGTCTAAAAATTTTAATGTAGTATTTGATGGAAAAATGTGCCCAATAAATTATAGTCTCCTCCCCCGAATATTCGTGTTAAACTTCCAAAGGAGTAGATACCATTCCTCAATGTTTCTGAAAATATGTATCTAAAAGTTTCTTTGGGATCTATCCAATTAGGCCCTGTATTTTGAGGAAATATGTACTTTTGTCTTGCATTCCTTCTTACCCTACACAGAGTGAAGATTTATTTCTACTTTTCCATATTCTAATAATCTTCATTGCTTCTTTCCTTCTTCATTGGTGGTAGAATGAGCAGTCTTGTTCAAAAGAGTTTCTGGTACAGCATACCTCTCTGACAGATGCCACATGTTGTGCTGTAACAAGATACTGCTGCTTTTTGTCAGTGCTTTCTACAAAGTTTGGAAGAAAAAAATCATCTTGGTAAAAAAATAAAAGTTACCATATGTCCTTAGAAATATCTTACAAAGTATATTGTCCACATTTTAAAATTTGTTGTCTTATCTTCCTTTTCCTGGAACACAGAAGGTATTCCATAAATACTTGCTAAAAGGATAGTACTCCATTGTGTGTAAATATCACAAGGGAAACCTAAATTATAAATGAATGGTAAAATAAAAGATAGATAATAAGGAGTAGGGAGATAGATCTTTCTCAAATGGGTAGGAGATCAAGAGATACAGGTGGGAGGGATGGAAGGCAAAGGGAATGAAAAAATGAATTAAGATGTGTTATATACATGTACCACCTCTACACAAGGAATGTAATCATTATGTACTGAAAACTTGCAGTAACATAAAAATAAAAACACATGAGTCAGAGGAATTCTAAAAAAAATACTTGCTAAAAGAATAAATGCATTAGTTGGCAGTTGAAATAAGACTTAGAGGCATAAGTAAGGGCAATAGTAATGGAGTGGATGAGAATGAACAGTGAAAAAGATTAAAACTTCAAGATTCTAAAATTTATACTAATAGAAAGGGTGACTCAGAGTCTTTGGAACATTTGAAGATTTGCCGGTTATAGAGACAGAGTGGCCTTGAGTGTGGGCTAAGAATCCAACTACATTTCATAGTTTTTCATATCTCACGTTCCTAGATAAAAAATGTCTCACTTTCTCTGTTCTCCTTAAACATCTAATACTTTCTTTCTTCTCAAGACTCTCAGCTTGTTTTTCATCCCTATATTATCAAGAAAAGACAAAGAACTACAAGAGGACCTCATATCCTCTTTTTGTGCCCATGTTTTCTTCCTCCTCCCTACCCTTCTTGAAAAGTATGGTACTGAATCCATCAGTGGGACCAAGAAGAACAACACCTTTACGGGAGTTAAAATGATAAAAGATGGAAAGTGACTATGAAACAAAGCAGACAGCATGGGGCTTTGGAGATCACTTCAGAAAAGTGGATTCTTAACACCACATTTAGAAACCCATTGACATATACTCTGCCTATACTTGAGTATTTGGATTACCGATCCTTCTACTCAAGGGTAATAATGTTTATACTTGAACCCATTATCTCTTGAGTAGTAAAGGATATCCATCCATTGACTGCATGCCTGTTAGAAAACTAACATCCTGTACTTACTATCTTGTGTTTAAAAATAAAATACCTTTAGCCTGCATTGTCCTCCAGATATTGCCCCATTTATCTATTTCTTTCAGGAGCAAAATCCTTTAAAACCAGTGATTTTATTCTCATCTTCAATTCTTGTCCCCCTATTCTCTTGTCAAATTATTTCAGACATGATTTAATCTTTACTACTACTGTAAGACTTCTGCCATCAAAGTTGGTTCTTCTAACTCAGTGGCTGTTATTTCTTTATCTCTTTTGATATTTTCTTCTCATCTGCTCAATGTACAAATTTTGGAGTTTTTTTGATGTTCAGTGTTGAGAAATTTTTAGTTTCCTGGCCACGGTGATCTCCTAGATTATCTCATTTGCCTCATATCTCTCTCTGAGCTGATGCCTAATAAATGTAGCATTTCCTTTGAACTCCAGATCATGGTATACCACTACCCATTCAGTGACTCTATCTAGATGTCCAACACATATCACAAATAATATGTCTAAATCCATATTATTTATCTGACGTCCTCCAAACCTCTTCTCCTGTAACCTCCTTTACCTCAATATTACCTAGTTAACTGAGAGTTTAAAAAAGTTAAATTAAATTAAAAAACAAAACAAAACAAATTTTGGAGTCATTCTTTATCTCATGCATCAGCAAATTCTGAGCATGACTTAAAAGTGTATCTAGAATGTGACCGCTTTTCATCATTTCTATGCCACTAACTCAATCCCACTCATATTATAATTTCATCTGGATTATTACAGTAGCTTCCTACCTGGTTGAGTTGCTTCTCCCCACCTTCAACCTCTATTAAACTCAGTCTATTCTTTTTTTTTTTTTTTTGGTGGGTACCAGGGGTCGACCTCAGGACCTCGCGCGCCAGCAGGAACCCGTGCCGCTGAGCGATGTCACCGGCCCTTTTTTCATATGTGGGTTCCGGGAGTCAAACTCGGGCCCTCATGCTTGCCAGGCAGGCACTTATGCCACTGAGCCATCTCACTGGCCCAAACCCAGTCTATTCTTAATTGAGCAGCCAGCATGGCTCTTTCCATGTGTCACATTGTACCTATCCTCTAGTCAATTTTCCTTCATGGGCTCTATGTTTCTTTCAGAGAAAAATCCCTAACTTTCCAGGACATGACCTTCTTCTCATCCCTCAAGTCCTTTACACTTCCTTTACCAGGAAACTTCTTCCTCCTGTATCTTTCCAGGAGTTCCTTCAGGTTTCTACTCAAGTGTCAAATAATCAAGGAGACCTTCCTGCCCACTCTCTATAAAATAATCCCTTCCCCTACCATTTTCTTTCCAATGTGCCCTACTGTGATTACTCTGCTTTATTCTTAACTCTCTTTGATAGATAACATTTTACACATTTGTTTGTAGATTTGTTTATTGTCTATCTTCCTGCCACTAAACTGAAGACCTCATGAGGGTAGAGGTTTTGTTTAATTTGTTCACGGCTGTTTTGCTACCACTAGAACAATATGTGACAGGTAGTATATACCCAATAAACATACCAAGAGGTTTCAGAAATGAATAATAGATCATATCATTCAATAACAGACATTAATTATTCTTAGAGAAAATCCCTCTGGACCATTATAACTTATTAACACCTCAGTATTATTTATCTTTTTGTCTAAAAAGATCTGAAAGAATGGAAACAGGCAGACATCAGGACACTTGGTCTGCAGTCCTTGAACTGCCCTTAAACCATTCTGATTCTTAAGTCTTTTTTGATCCAGTGTCATTTGTAAAATGATATTTTTGGGCTAGATCAGTGGTTTTTAGTGTGGGATCTAAGAGTTCCTCACCAGCCACTAGATTTCAGGGTATCTGTGCATCTTCTATTAGTTATTATAGGCAAAACTTCAAGACCTTGTGCACACGTGTATGTTCTCTTTCTTTCTGAGATATGGGAAAGGTCTGTGAAACTGAAATGTCCTTGAAGTTTCCTTTAGTCTTAACTTGGTATGTGTCTAAACTTTGAAAGGGAATGACAGAAGACAGCCTGCTGCTGCACTAAACAGCTAGAAAGGAGCCTCGGTTCTGCCACATTCTGAGCAAGTCACTCCTTTTCTCTCACTTTGATTTTCATCACCTGCAAAATGAAGGCATTGGATGAGATGATCCAAGAGAACGCCTTTCATTTCTGCATTCAATTCCACCAAATCAGGCCAAAATGAGCCAGACAGCCCCAGCAATGAGCTGGGGAGTTCACATAGGTCCCTGTTGGGCCCTATGGAATTAGCATCGCATTGCTGTTAATGAACTAAGAGCACTGTGAGAAGTGAGAAAGGAGGTCCGGGAGGTGCTTGTGCATAAGACTATAGAAAAGGGACTTATCAACCTTCTCCAACATGAAAGATTGTCTTAGGGAGACTGGGAAGCTACAGGGCAAAGTTTCAAAGCTGTCCAGAAGCAAACTGTGTTCCAATTTTTTAAATGTTTTACCTATAAATCCTGAAATAAATTATGAAAAAGATCTCTTTATAGTATGGAAGAATATTTTGAAGGGTTAAATGGATGTGTATAATCTAACGCTCTCTGGTTAGTCTACTTTTTTCTAGGTAATATTTGCTATTGGAGAGATGAATTTGTCAAAACAGGCATAATTTTGTTTCACTTTCTCTCAGCTCTTTGCCCCTGGCCCTTACTAGGGCTTGTTGTGTAGTACTTTTGTAAGTGTGTCCAGTTTGTTTTAGAAAATAAATCCATAACTACATTTTATGGTTAAAGTAGCACTGAAACAGTCGTCGCTAAGCCTCTCCTCGGACGCAGTGTAGGCCGGGGGCAGCAGTGTGGAAGGGGGAAGGTTGCTCCCAGCATAACACTATTCTTCCATTCACCTTCGGTATGCCTAGCGCACCCATCACTGTTCTTTCATTCAGCACCTACTTCATGCCAGACCCCATGATAAACACTGCAAATAAAATTAAACACACTCCCTCTTCTAGACTCTCAGAATCGCCAAGAAACAGAGGTGGACGCCTTCACCCAGGGATTTCCACTGGAATCTACTGTGTCAGGTGTTTCGCTCCTTCCCCAAGGAGGGGGGTCACGATGGCAAAGAAAGGGTCTTTGGCTAGCAGACAAGTTGTCTTCATTACTCCCTTGGGGGAATGGGACTGAATAGGGCATTTTTCCCGAGCCTGGCCCCAAGTCGGCTGAGCTTGGAGGGTCCATTAGGCTGCAGGTCACAGCAGCTGGATCCCAGGCGCCTGGAGCCAGTCACGCGTCTGTGCTGCCCGCTCCAGGATTCACAATAGAGCCATTGACTATTTACTCCGTACAACAAGGCTGCTGTTGACTTAATTACGGGAACCTCCCAGCCACCCCCGGGATCTTTATATAACTAACGGACACTCCATTGCCTCTAACTCATCTCTCCTTAACATAAGCTCTGGGTTTTCCCCATCCAAATCCGCGCAGTAGGTTAGTAGGGCTGGCGCCTAGAGCCCTGCGTGGTGACTCCCAGCGTAGACACAGGTGCTTTGGGTAGGATTGAGTTTCTGAATGATTCAGAGTTGGGCTGAGTCAGTCACTAGCCCCAGAGTTTGAAGGGGAAACTGCTGCACCAGAGTCCCGTGAGAGCTTAACCCTAAGTGGGGAGGAGGGCAGGGAAGGGAGACGAGGTGGCTAAAGAACAGACGCTCATCTCCACCCCAATGTTCCCTAAAGAGTCAGAGCCTTTCCACTTCTCGGCCTTCAGCAATAGAGACTGGAGCGCCTCCGGAGGGGCTGCGGGGCTCCTCAGTGCCTCGGAATCCCACCTGGCTCCAGGCTTCCAGCGTAGGTTTGAAAACTGTCTCCTGAGTCCAGCGCGCAGGGCCTGCCCTCAGCCCCACTTAAACCTCCTCGAGAATCACAGCTCTCCGGTCTACTCTGGGGGAAACTGTTAAGTCTGTGCTCTAGTTAATACTGGAGGGCTGAGGATAAACTAGCGGCAGTATTAAATAGATGTTGACTTTTCTGACCCAGAGGAGCGGAAATCCGGGATTGTTTGCAGACGCTAATCGCTTCCACGGAGAAACTGGGGGGATCCTGGTGTGCTCGCTGCTGCGGGCTCCTCCCTGGGCGCCTAGCTGCCAGAAGACTCAGGGAGCCAAGCACCCCCTCCCCACATCTAGCCTTTTAAAAAGTCCTTCGGATAAATCAGAGAACTCAGTCCACCCGACCCGAAGTGCTCCGGAGGCTCCTCTCCCCATCCTTTGACTCTGCGACCTGGGGTTTGGAGCCTACCGGGTCTCAAAATCCAACTTCTCTCCCCTTGCAGTGTGCTTGGGCTGTTAAGTCATGGCCCTAGAGAGGAGAGAGGGGCGTCTTTTATTGAGACCCCACAAATGTGCAGAGATGGCCCGCCAATCTTCTGACACTCGGGGAAGGTCCATTTCCGTGCATTTTTGCTCGTAAATAAGGTAGGCAGGGAGCGAGGTGCTTTGACTCCCGCGCCGGTGGTAGCATTAGAAGCACAGCAGGAACGCATTTGTTGTGTTCGGGGGAAGCGGTGGGGGGTGGTGGTGGATGGAAGCAAAGATCAAGATATTTCCCGCAAACCTCAAAGGAAAATGCAGTAGTTGAACTAACAGGGCCACTTTGGAGACTACCAGCTGCTCTCCAAATCCTGGTAGCAGAGAAGTTTAGTTGCTATGGTTTCGGAGAGGTAGAAAAGCCACCACCCAGACCCGAACGAGGCAGGGCAGTTTAGGCTGCGCGTAGTCTCCGCTCCGCCAAGGCAAATTCCTCAGGCTTTTTGCATCCCTCACTGTCTGACAGAGCATCCCGGTACCAGTCCCCCACCCCCCCTCTCCTTTCCAGGAGGCGGGCGTGCGAGCAGGGGGTGAAGTCTCAGGCAGGGGGCTCGTGACACCTAAATCTGGCAGCGCCCAAAAGGTTCTCGCTGTAGTTCTTGCAGCGCAGCAGCGGGCGCTGCGCCCGGGTGGTCCCCGCAGCCGGGAGCGTGCACCCGCCGCTAGAAAGGAGCGCGGCTCCTTTAAAGCAGGAGGCGAGGAACCCCAGGCGGGAGGCGTGTCCGTCTCCGCGCGCTCCGCGGTCACCGTCCCCGCCGCCGCCGTCACTAGCGCTGCTCGGCGCCCGCAGACGCGCGCTCGGTCTGGAGCCGCGCACCCGCCCCGGCTCCTCCCGGAGGACCCCCACCCCCTCCCCGCCCACCGCGCCCCAGCCCCAGGTAAGGACCCGGGGGGCGGTGCTCGGGCTGCGAGGTGTCGGTGCCCGCGAGGACTCGGGCGCGAGGGAGCGCGGGCGGCGCGGAGCAGTTTCCCCCGCGAGAGAGGGGAGAGGCGCGGGCGGCGCGGAGCCGCTCGGGCGCTGGGGGCACCTGCTGGACCCGCGCGCCCGCCGGCCTGGTCCCGCTCGCCTCAGCCACTTCCCCGCAGGGCTGCGAGTGGCTCCGCGGGCTGCGGGCGCTCGTGCTCTTCACACAAAATAATGCAATAAGTGGACGTGTCAGGAAGTGGCCTCGGCTGCGGGGACCCAGGCGAGGCGAAGAGAGAGTGAGACAGATGGCTGGAAGCTGTGAGTACGCCCGCGGGTCTGACGGGAGTCTCGGCTCCGCTCGCCCCCCTCCCGTGCATCGTCCTGCGGGTAACCCTGCTCCTTAGTTTTGTGCTGGAGAGGTGCGGACAGTAATTTACGCCAGCGTTAAGCACTCGCGAAAACACTCCGAGGGCGTCCCGTTAGGGTGAGGAGTGGGTAGTGTCACTGGGGTGGGTCACAAACACCAAGAACTTTTAATGAACCGCATCTTCTAGTATTTTTACCTGTAAAGAGGTGTCAGTCTCTCTCTCTCCCTCCCTCCCTCTCTCCCTTCCTCTGTCCCTCCGTCCTTCCGTCCCTCCCTCTCTCCCTCTTTTCTTCTCTCCCCCCCCCCAAACAAACACGACTGGTCTGAGGCTTCTTAGATAATGTTTCCCAATGTAGAGAATAGGGAATATATCTTAGAAAAAGCACTACGGTGGTCCTTTGGGTACTGCATAGATTATCTTCTATCATGTCTTCGTCTTCATACTGTAAGTATTCTTCAATCAAGAATTACCTTATGGACTAATGATTATTTTAATTTCACAAGAGATGATTGACTCATTTGAAACTTAGTCTGTAGTTTAGTTCCTGGAATATAAGTAATTTCATTTCAATCTCGATTTGTCTTAGTTTATTACTTTATAACTTTTTGTAGAACACATTTCTGTAACAACCAAGGCAGTTTATCAACTTCCTCCTTGTGGTTTTAGACATTTATGAGTTAAACATACAAAAAATGCACAGGAGGAAGGTGATAGAGAAATTGGAGATGCCTACAGTTCTGTTTGTTTTCTTTTATTTAAACCTATTGAAGATTGCACAAGCTGAGTTTTTTAAATGTTCCAGGACACATAAATCTATTCTACTTCAATTTCTTAATTGAGATACATTTTTTCAGCATCTAAAATTAATTAAAATTTTAAGTGTCATTAATCATCAGAGCAGCAAGCAGAGTGTTAGTGTTCAGAATCACAAGGGATACCATAGGATTCATAGTTAGAAGACTGGATTTTAAGTATGCAACAGTGTAATTTCAACTGATCTCAGCCTGATTTTATTTTGTGGCCCCTTTAATGTCATGAGTGAACAAGCTGTTTGTTTTAGCTCACCTGACTCTTGCATGAAGAATAGGTTGGGTGTTACTCTAAGACGAGGTTTCCCAAATGTAAAATAGCAAAACTTCATTAACAAGTGGAATCTTCAGTAGGAATTCCATGGGAAGTTTTTTAAATGTAGTTCTGGTGTGGAAG
Organism: Erethizon dorsatum; assembly: GCA_028451465.1. Classification (NCBI taxonomy): domain Eukaryota; kingdom Metazoa; phylum Chordata; class Mammalia; order Rodentia; family Erethizontidae; genus Erethizon; species Erethizon dorsatum. Next base: position 98,581,340 of record CM051823.1, on the reverse strand, counting down.
AACCTTTGAAGCACTTTTGAGATTCAGGTTGTTCTGGGATATATATTTGCTGTTTCCAGCAAAAGCTATAGGCATTGTCTTTTTAAATGTTGTGCTATAAGGATTATTACACATTTGTTCATGCCCCAGCAGGTGGCAGCTAACTAGAATAAGATTCATTTTCACCAGGAGAATAGGAAACTAAAATTGCTTCTCAAGTAATAGTGCCCAAGAATAAGAGGTCATTACTGTCAGCAAATACAAAAATACAGTGAAAGATGAAGTTAATAGCTTTTTGTTGTTGTTGTTTCAGAATAGACTTTGAATGAACATGACGTGTATTTTCTTCTTTTAGTATTTATCATGGACTTTTTATTTCCTTTCAGCCTTCTATAGTATTTTTTTTTCAAGGTTTACTTTTAGCACACTCCTCTCTCTGTGTGGATATGTGTGTGTTCAGTTTTTCATTTCTACTTTGACCTTGAAACCTACAGAGCCTATACTCCTAGAAATAAAGATTGTCATGTGGTTAAAATGGTAATGAAGCAAATGGAGACCACAGAATAAGGTATATAAATCTCAGTATTACTCAGTATAAATGGTCACCTGACATCCATTTGCAGTGTTCTTTTTCCTTTATGAAAGGAACAAACTACAGAACTGATATAATTTTTTAAAGTGTTAAATTTGGTCAGTGCAATATTGCATAATGATCTTATTAATCCTTCTTATAACTACAGAACTATGCTTATCATGCTAGTATTGGGGGAAAAAACTTACAATAATTTAAAATTGCCATACAATGAGGCATCTCCTACACCATCAAATCGTTTTGTTGTATTGGGGAGGTGAATTTAGCAGGTTTTACTGTTGCTGTTCTGGGGAATGACTGAATTAATCTGATTACCCTGATAACAGATGGAAATCTGGAGGTGGAGAATTGAACGTGATAACTAATTGTACATTTCAGAAATGTCTTTAGCCACTGGATACTGACAGCATGTTTTAGACCCATAAATTCTTTGTAGTGATGCAGGCAATGTTTTGCACTGAGAATCAAGTAGTTTAGTGCTCATGAGGGATCTCACAGTGAAGTAAGTGGCTTTTGGAGTAGTATGTCCTGGAAAGGGATGACAGCACATCCTGTGTATGTCAAGCAACCCCAGTTATTCATACTGAAAAATTTACACAACACAGTTGACAAATTGTCCTCTTACAATGTATTTTGCAATAATTCAAAATACTTGATTCTTTATATAGAAATATGTACACTGTCACTTCAAATGGCATATTAGCCATTCATTGTACTAGTTTCAGTTACAACTCCAGAATAAATCCAGGCCAGGAGCGCTGTCCGCGGTCCTGAAGAAGATCTTGTAGCAGTCCCATAGGGCAAGTGGAATTGCTGTCTCTTGTGTTAGAGGTTTTCAACTTAGTCGATGCATGTCAATGAACCTAATGTAGCATATGTGCAAAATCTGTTCTTTGGGAACCAATTAGAAGTAAGAAAAAATCATGTTAGACATTTTTACTGTTTATTTTGTATGAACTTTGTAAATCTGGAAGATTGATCTTTCACTTTTCTAACTAGCCATCCAACAAATAACCCCACACAAATTAAATAGTTTAGAATGCTAGTTTTATGTGGAAACATTCTAATTGTTATGACAAATACAATTATGTTAGCAGAATACATGAACAAAGAGTTATAGTACATTTTTGTTTTCTCAGGTTTCACTAAAAGCTAGCTACACTGCAAAAATTACAGTCTTTTGATTAGCCACAATAGAATATGCTATTTTCAGGTAGTAGATATCAATTATATTGGGAGATGGAAAAACTAATAATATTTATTTTTCCCTGGCAGTCATTATTATCACTGCTAGGATCAAAATAAAAAGAACAAGTAGAATGGAATAAATGAGACAGCAAATACAAGACAGAATGTGTTGGGCTGTAAATGTTTTACAAGAGATATTTTAAATACGGACTGAAGGAGTCGCTAGCTACCCTTGGTTTTAGCAGTAGGTGTTCTTTTTAAAGTGCTCAAATAGTCAAATTATTTGATTGAATTGCCTACTAGACTGCAGAACTAGCCATTCATGATACTTATTTTTGACACTGCAGTTGTGCCTCCATCTTTAAGAAAATCAGTGCCACTTAGTGCTTTTGCAAATGTAGATTTTCTTCAAATCAGCATTTCATAATATCTTAATAAAATATAGATTAAAAACTCGCTGTAATGGAAATACTACATTAAAGTGTTTACTCACTATTTGGAGGAAATATAACAAGACTTAAATAATACTCATATCATGTCTTATTTTAAAATTAGATTGTCTTCAAAAAGGACATCTTATAAATTTTCATAAGTTTTAATCTATCTTCTGTTAGTTGGTAATGAAAAAAGACTAATTGTAAAATACAAGTCCAACAGTTTGCCTTTTGTACTGCTTAATTAAAAAAATATTAACAGCTCTATATTTATTGCTATTCATTTTAGTTTTACTTACTAATGTGAAATATTAGTGTTAAATATTTTTAATTTGTAGACAGTATATTACCTATTTCAGCCATAAAAATTATTTTAATGTTAAAATAAATGTTTCTGCATTTTTCCTAGAATAAATTGCTACTTAGGGAAGCTCAGAATGTGGATTCTAAATATTCCCACCAGAACATTACTAAAATAATAAAATCTTTGCAGACAAAGGTGTGACACTTATGTTGCTGAAGCTTTGATCCTATATTCTTTTAAAGATTAAAAAAAAAAAGAAATGTGAGCAAAAAAAGCCTTTGGTGTTTGCTGCACCAATTCATATATTGGGTTTGGTATGTGTACAATTATTGTAGATGAACTAAAATGGGTGGGAAAACATGACCCCCTCATTTAATTCAAAATTTTCTCTCTAAAAGTCCAATTGAAGAAATTTCTATTTACTCCTGGGTAGTAATCAAGGCATTCTCAACTTAAGTTTTTAAAGATCACAATCACCTCTCCAACTGCTTTTCCGTTCTATATTCATTCCTAGTCAAAATACAATAAAAAGGCATAAGAATTTCTTTTAGCCTAACAATAAGTTAGATTTACAGTAAATTCCTCTGTCTTAGACCATTTCCTTTTTTGCAATCCCTAGTCAAAGTGACTTTGACTTAGCCAGTCATTTATTAAAATTCATCAGTTGATTGTAAGAAGTCTGCTTGTATACACCAGTCATTCTCAGCAGAGTCTTATTGCAAATCAAAACAATTTTTATCACGTAAATAAATCTGACTTCTGTTTTATAACTCAAAGAGGGCTATGAGATCGGTTGCATAATAGATACTGGGAAGCTCACTGGCAGGGAGCCTTCAGTGGCAAGCAGCTATCTCAATTTTTCTCACTTAATCTTGGCTTCACGTCAGAAGCTGTGCAGCAGTGCAGTAGAACAGGGCCTGGCTAAACCTTTGCGAGCAAAGCGCCTTTTGTGCTGGGACTGTGGCTGTCTCTCACCTCGTCCCTTTTCAAGGCTGGATTTCCTGTTGATTTCCCCCCTCTTTTGCTTCCCCAGGCCCGCGCTGCCGGACACTGTGGGTGTGCGTGCTGGATTTCTCCCGGATGCTTCCCGACTAACATGGATGTCCCACCATCCCTTGCAGTAGAAGGTTGCTCCTTGGCGCAGTGAGTGAAGAACATGCAGCGATTGCTAATGGGTTTGGGAAGCGGAGACTCCTTCCTCTTTCTGTGACCATGCCGTGATCGTGTCTGCGGCCACCACTCGACGCATCCTCGTTCCTGCCCAAACCGGGAGCCTAACGCTAGATCGGGGAAGTGGGTGCCGCGCGTGTAGGCACAGAAACACCATGAAGATTATTTCCCCGATCCTAAGTAATCTAGTCTTCAGGCGCTCCATTAAACTCTTGCTCTGTTTGCTGTGGATTGGATATTCGCAAGGAACCACACATGTGTTGAGATTTGGTAAGATTCCCCAAACGTCCCCACTGCCTGGTATCCGGCTCCAACGCAGCCGGATGTAAACAGGCGGCTGCACTCAGCCTGGCGGTGGGCTCGGCTGCCTTCCGGCTTTTGAAGAACCCCCTGAGCTTGCATTTATTTTCTTCTTTATTTTTATTTATTGTTTTTAAATGTGTGGCCGCGGGCGGGTGAAGGGAGTGCCAGTGTGTGTCCGCGGTCCCTCGTATTGCCCCTCCACAGTGGCCAGTCACGGAGACGGTGGCGACGCTGGGGCACCGCCGGCCGCCGCGTCCCGCTGCCTGCCCCGAGCCTTCCGGGCTTGGCGAGCTTGCGCCGCCGGACGACTCAGAGCATGGGGCTGCGAGCCTGTTAGCTGGCGCAGCTGCTGCGTTAATATCTGGTAAACTCTGGCGAGTTGCGCCTGTCCGCTTCCGCCGGACCCTGGCAAGTCAAGTGCAATCGAAAGGCATTAGCCCTATCGATTTCTTTTATCAGAACCTTTTCAGTTAACTCAATAGCTTTTTCCGTTTTTGACACCCTTACAGGGATGCAGAGTTTTAGAAAAAGCGTTGTTGTAAAATTCAAGGATTTACTTAATAAGGGGGAGGAGGTTGCTCAGTGGCAGCGAAATGGTGTCCTAATAAAGCAGGCTTTTTTGTTTTTGCTTTTAACTTGCTGGATTCCTCTTTCCTAGCTTTTTTTTTTGAGAGTTCTGGGCTAGGTAGTAAGTGCGAGTGGAGGGGGGGGGTAGTGGTATATGGGGGTCTAAGTCTGCATCTTTATTTCACTGTGGCATGATGAAAGAACAGAGATAGTTGGATTTCAGGAGAATTTACTGCATTATTAAGAATCAAGGTTGCATTGCAGGTTGAAGGAAAATCTAAACGTGGGACTCCAATGGAATCCCTGGTCAGGAGGCATGCCCTGAGGAAATGGAGCAAAGGACACACTCAGCCCAAGCTCTGGGGTCAGTAGAGTCTTAGTAGCAGCAGAACTAGTCAGGGAAAGTTAGGTAGCAGCAAGAAAGGACAGCTGGGTAAATACTACAGTAGGCAAGTCCTTTGTCAGTTCGGGTGGATTTAGACCAGAGTGCAGGAAGCCAAATAATCCTGAGTACATGTCTTCCAGATAAAAGCAGATGCATTAAGTTATTCAGTCCAATTTAAAGCAAAGAGTAATTTCTGCATCTTCTATAACACCAGTAACAGCTTCTATTTCCCCATTTTTTTTTTCCTCTAATGCTAAAAGTCACTTTCCCAGGCTTTTTGGAACTAAGGTAGTGATGCCTTCACATATATTAAAAATACCCTCCCCCACCACAGATATCTGTAGTCAAATAGGCTGGTAATGACAAGAGACAATAGGTTATAGGTGGATTCCCACTATAGTAGTTTTCCTATTCCCTTCATGTCTTTATATGGTACTTAACATTGTTGCTCTTGGCAACAAGCATCCACAGGAATGCTTGCTTTGGACAGGAGTAAACAGGTCCCTATATTACTGGAAACTGGGGTGTGTGTGTGTGTGTGCGCACGTGCACATGTGTTTTCAACAGTTCTGCTTCAAGCATGTGAAGTGTTACAGCATGGTAGTTTTGCCCACTGTCTTCAGTATTAGAGCATACTTATGTGGAATCCTGAGATGGTTTCTAATACGTGTGTGTGAATGAGTGTGCATTAGTAAGTACGTTTGTGGACTGGGCGGGAAGAAATGACCACTTGGAGCAGAAAAATTGCCACGAATACTCTGAAGATTTAATTATTGCTGCTCTGGTTTGGCAGCACAATATTTGCTGAATCATTAAATTGTTACATTCGCTGATCATTTCTTATCTTCGTATTAAAAATCTTGGCGACTGTAGCAGCATGTGTAGCAGCTTTCCAAAAGAGCTGACACATACACAAAAATACATTTTCCTAGACCAATTTTTAGTGAGAATGTCCTTAAACATGATACCACGCAGAGACCTCTACACCAGTCCCTGGATACCTTAAACTAACAGCAGTTTCTAGATAACCTGTTATTTTTATATTAACTTCAAATAACTTCCACGTGGAGATTCATTTTCTCTTATATCTGACCTGAGTTCTGGGGAAGCACTGTGTACTTCGTAATCATTGGAACATTTCCCTGTTGGGACTATTTTGACGCAATGGTAGGAGTTTTATTTTCTTCGGAGGTAAACATTCTGAGTGTACTGGATTTTTGGTTAAGCGCATATATTTCACTCTTGAGAATGATTATTTTCAACTTTAGCTGTAAGGTCGAACCAGTGTCTCTCCCTGGCCCTGTGCCTTGGAAGGGAAAGGGTTGGAGTTCCTAGCACAGCAGCTGCCCCTGGCAGTGGCTGGCGGCCTTTGGGGGAGGCAGCCTAGAGCGCCCCTCAATCCACCCTCGGAGAAGCTGAGCACTGCGAGCTTCCGCCGTGTCGCCATGGCAACCGCGAAGCCCGGCCCGGCGCTCCCTCCCCCCGCGGCTGGTGGAATCCACCCTGGAGAGCTCCGTGCAGTTCTCTTCTGCTCCTCCGAGACCGCACTCCACCTGGCCTCCTCCGAGCGCCCGCCCGCCGCGCGTCGAGCGTGGAGCAGTCCCCGCTCAGGGTGCGGACCTTTGCGTGGTCTCTTCCCTGCCCATCTTCAGCCTGCACCACCACTAACCCTTTCTCAGTCCATCTTCCCTCCTCCTCCCCTCTCTCACACACACACACACACGCGCGCGCGCGCGCAGAGGCGCCCTCGCGAAGCAGGTCTGACTCCTCCAGAGCGACTCCGCTCCGGGCCGAAGGAAACTTTGCGGCTGCACCCGGCGCCCCCGCCCCGCCCCGCCCGAGCCTGACTCCTTCGGCCGCGCGCCGGGCCGCTCTTCCAGCCGCGTGGCACACACCTCCGGGTCGCTGACCCAGGGGGCGGTGGGGACCGCCAGCCAAGGCTCGGCCACGTGTCGCCTCCTGGGAGGTGCGCGTGTGGGCGCCTAGCCTTGCGTCGCAGCCATTCCCCTCCTTCAGTCCTGAGTTGGCGCAACTTGGCATCTTCGGAGCGCAGGCCCAGCCGACAGATTTTCGGAACATATTTTCGATGACACAAGGTGCATCCTAGAGAGTCCTGTCCCAGGTCAGGTCAGAGGTTTCGGGGCCAAGGTTTCTGCCGCAGAGCTCGCGACGGCCCCGGCAGGCTTCGGCAGAGCCCGGGCGCTGGCACAGCCGCGGCCCCGCCAGCGTTGTCAGGCAGCTTGGCTTCGCCGCCCCAGGAGCGGCCGGAGGGCGGAGGCGGGATCCCTCCGGCGGCGGGGCGTGGCCCCGAGTCCCACCCTCCAGGGCGAACCCGAGCGGGGCTTGTTTGGTTTCTTCAGCGAGCCCTTCTCTTGCGGCTTCTGAGTCTGTTCAGACCCCCGTCCTCCAGGAAGATCGGGGAAGCTGAGTTGTCCGGCGGGCTTCCCGCTCTCGGTCTGGGGCTTTGGCGGGTTTTAGCATCTTCTTTTAGGAGGCGCACTCTAAACTGCTCCTGCGTCTGATGTTCTAGGTCAGCTGATTATTCAGTCTCTGCCTGAACTGAAATTTAGGATGCCAGGAGCAAATACATGAACCCTAAACTTTCTTTCAAACTTCTCCAAGATCCTGCAGACCTTTCCTAGGACCTGAGCTGAGAATAGGCCACTTCTTACCTTCTGAGGTTTAGACCTCTCTTAAGGAAACCGGAGAGCGGCTTTCTTATAAGCCTCGAGGTCTTCCCTTCTAGCAGCGCTGGGTGTTTTTGGTACCCGTCCATGGTACCCGTCCTTTGGTACCGGTCCAGGGCGCAGCGAGCGTCGCCTCCCCAGCACACCCCGAAGGCGAAGGCAGTCGGCCAGCTCAGGGGCGGCCCACAAGACAAACCCACGATGTGAGAGGGAAGGGAGAGGTTCTTAATGGAAACTTCCCTATTACTTTAAGCATCCCACGTGCTCCCAGATATAATCATTGGTAGCAGATGTACTGCACCGTTGAGGAATGTGAGTGGATTGACTGAGCTTGCGAGCTGCCACTCTTAGGTTCTTTGAAGGAGACTTTTTTCCTTTGGGAGGTGAAGTGGGCGGGCGGGGGGAGTGGCCTTACATCTGTAAGCAGGAAAATCTACTCTTGGGAGGCGGGGAAGGGAGAGTGATAAAGGCTACTATCAGCCACAGATAAAACCAGAACACCTGCTCAGCTGAGAGGAAAGCCAGGGGAAAACTCTTTTCAAGAATCACCCACACAACGGATACCCTTTTAAAAAAAAAATAAGTTTTCCTCATAAGTCCTTGCTTCTTCTTAAAGCTTCAAACAGTAACTTGATGTGATCCATCAACGGAGGCACAATTGTTTCAGAAAATGACTGAAAAACGATCTTTCCGTACTTGCGGTCCTTCACCCAGGCACATGAAACTCAACATATTTTCTTTGTGAGGTTGTCTTTCAGAAATAAACGAGGGCATATATGTCAGTGGACGTTTTTTCAGACAAGTTTTGCTTTTCGGTTTAATGCAAATGATCATTACAGTGTATTCATTCCCTAAATTCTCAAATGGCACTGTTTCACCATTTACTAAGCACAGAAAAGTTAATGTGAATTGCTTTCACACAAAGGAGGAAAATACCATAGATCAAACGAGGGTACAACATTGATTATCAGAGCCTTCTAGAGTCTATTCTCTAGAAAGGGTTGTCTATGATATGATGACAATATTTTATGTTATTTAGTTATATTTTCTGATAAAGAAAATGCTGTGCTCTTTTGTAGTAGAATTTTAACGTTCACATGAGAGAAATTATTTCCTTTTTTCCTTTGTTTTTTAAGGATTTCACTGCCTTACTGTCGCCTCAATAACATCTATTTCCTGGAAATTGTCCTAGCCTGTTTTTACCCATCAAAGTCAACAGTGGCTCACTTTCTTTCAACTGTAATACACTTAAATCATTAATCTACTGTATGCCTGGTATTGGAGTATGGAGGAGATCTCCTCAATAGCATGGTATGATATATTGAAATGTAAATGTTCATTGCTTTTCACTTGGGTGGTGCAGCTTTATCTTCTAAGGGCCTTCAATTTGTTGTCCACTTATCAAAGTATTAGAAATGCTCCAAATGAATCTTAAACCCTAACTCTTTGCTTGAAAGGGAAGGTCAAAAGCCCCTGAAAGGGAAGGAAGTAGGTACACCTCGTCGTTATTGACTATTCTAGATTAAACACCAAAGAGGAAGATTTCAATCTGATACCGTCATAAGGCTTCCTGTTTTTCTTTGCTGCTTCTGCTGACAATTTTGTAAGGTAATTAAATTGGCTGATTGAAGTCACAGTGGTCATGGGGTGATAAAGACCATTTGGATTTAATGGAATTTAAAACAACAGAGCACTGAACACAACTCTTACCGAACAAGAATTTTAATGGCCCATTCAGGGTGCTGACTAAATAGAACGCCCTTAACAAGTTTAATTGAAAGGGCAAAGCAGATTAGCACTATATAGTCTTTATAGTTGAAGATTGGGGAATTAAAATTATCTCCTTAAAAGACTCATTAATGCATTATCAAGATTTAATGTAGATTAAATAACCTTTCTTCAGACTTTCATTGTGTACTGTGAACCTAGGTTTAGTACCAAATTTCAGTAAGGAAATATTTTTAAAAGCTGATTTAATAAGTGGAATTGTAGGTCTTTCTCATTTCAAAAGCAAAAGATATTTTAAATTCTTTGAACATATATAGTGTGTAGAGGCAAAGTGTTGATAATCAATCCTCTCTTTTTCTGGAAGTGAAAAACATGAAATCTGACTTTTCTTCAAAGGGGTTGACATTAGAATATTTCTTAAAAACAAAGCCTTTTCAGTAGAAAATCTGTAGAAGAAAGGAATGTTCTCTTTCTGCAGTTTCAATAGTAAGTATTGATCTATTTTATGTTCTCTTTGTAACCCTGACTTTTTATTTCGTACAGAAACTTTTGCAATCATGATATACTAGTATATTCAACTTCCTTTACCCTCTAAAAAAAAAGTTCAATTCCTTGATTTATGTTGTAAACACTAAGGTATGTTCAGTCTGGAGGTAAATGTCAAGCAAGCCTCAGTCTCTTGTGAGATTATTCATTCTGTCTGTTGTCACTGGGAATTGCCTATTTGGAGTTGTCAGTTCCAATGAAATTTGCAGACAAACTTGCAACTCAAATTTTAATGTGAAACTTTCCTAAATTTTAATTGTACACAATCTTGAAAATTGTTTTAAAAATCCAAATTGGACAAACCAGGGCCGGTGATGTAGCTCAGCGGCATAAGCGCTTGCCTGGCAAGCGCGAGGTCCTGAGTTCGACTCCCGGTACCGCATATTAAAAAAAAAAAAATGGACAAACCAGCTTGCATTTAGCAAATAGGATGTGGCCCAGAGGTCTCCTGCTTTCACTCTCCAGCAAGTTCTCTAAGGCTCATGGGTTTTCTCACTTCTCATTGATCCATAAATGGGTAAACCATAGTTGCTCTTTCTTCATACCCTTAGAACCAAATATTTTATGTTTTTGTGTTTTGAAACTGACAGTTAATCTGATAAAAGTAATATAAAGTAATATGAGTGGGAGGTTAAAGACTCTCAAGACCTTTCTGTGGGATTTTTTTATTTTTCACTTTAGTTTTGCATTTGGGCTTTGCGACTCCTGTTTCAAAACAACCATATTCAAATATAGCACTTGGTGGTTAGGTTTCTGCCTATGGATTAATTTATAACCTTGTTTCCTTAATTAAAATCTGAACACTGTCTTTTGGATTTTGTAGAGGCAGTTCATTAGCATGACCATGTGTGAAAGATCGGAAAGGGCCTACCGAGGTTGGATCTTTCAGATGTTTTTTTTGGGGGTTAAACATTTGCTGTCTCCAATGGCCTTATTTTAAAACAAGTATATTCCAGATGAGAGAGCACATAGTCCCAAGACTGTCGAGTTAGGATGAGCTTATTAGATCAATCGATTCTGTCTGTGACAGAGATCCTCAGATTCAAAAGAGAATACTGGGGTCTAAGTGAGTGCTGAGTGATTAGCACTGATGTGAATGCGAGGCAGAGAGCCAGAGAAGCTAAATGGCATTTTATACAGTCTTTTCTAGGTCTACCCTTAGCCATCTCAATGCTATGTAAATTGATTGTTTTGGTTATATTAGTCGAAATCTTTGAGCATACGTCATTAATTTTTTTAAAAAGAATTCCAATGATATTTTTACATTGTCATATTTCCTCCCGATCTTTAGTATTTTTCACCTCCTTTTAAATCAATCAGCTAATTTTTCACCATTAAACTAAACAAGTATTTGGAAAGTGTTTGACCCTAGCTTGCTTTTCTGTATCTCAGTTTCATTCTAATTGCTTGATCTATCACACAGGGGCTATTGCATGGCTAAAACAATCAAATAAATAAAACAGATTTTAAAGAAATCTTCTGCATCTGAAGTTTCAGTGTATTCAAAGATAATTTGGTGCATGTAATAATGTTATCTTTTTGTTTCTGCCTTTCTTTTTACTCATGGAAGCCTTTGCATTTAGTGCAGCATAGCTTTTAGTGTATTAAGTCCCTTCTTCCCCAGAAGAAGTGGAATGAGAACTCTCAAGATAAATGAAAACTATAAAATTTTGCATTACCTGAACCTAAGAGGACTTTAAAGATCATCAAGTCTAGTATCCTAAGTTGAAAGATGAATTGCTAAGGGCAGTTAAGTAGCTTGTTGTGAGTCACAACTGTTTAGTGTCAGATTTTAAACCAAAACGTAAGTACCTTGACTGGCAATCTAGTGATGTTTTTCACTGAATTACACTCTCTTTCAGGGTAGCCCCTAACTCCCTATGCTTCATACCAGTTTTAGTAAGAGCCGTAGGTTTTGCCATTCCCCACCTTGCCCCAGACATTTGTCTGTTTCCTCAACTTTACTTTCACAGAGTATTATCTCATAAGTTACCCTATTTTTCTCTTGTTCCTCTGTAGCTCTCTCCACATACCTCTCCTATGACTGCTTAGGTCCTTCTTATCCCAGTGTCCAAAGCTTCTGCCATATCTATTCATTTAACAAATAGTACTTGAGTACATACTATGTGTCAAGCATTTGAAAAAAATAGAATTCTAAGACCCAACTTCTGACTTCAAGGAATTTATGCTCCAATTAAAGAGAAAAGATACATAATTATGAATTGTATGACACAGAAAATATATACAGTATTTTTTAAAAATTCGGTACTGAGCATTAAATCCAGGGCTTCATGCATGCAGACAAGTGCTCAACCACTGAGCTACACACCTATTGCCATACAGGACTTCTTTAAGGATTTTTATAGGAATTCTCGCCTATGTCTTTATAGGACAGAATGGGACTCTGGGGCCTGAATAAACTTTGTGATAGGAAAGGAGAGGAGAAAATGTCATTGGTGGAAGACTCAGCACAAGAAATGAATTTAGACATTAACTAAGAAAGAGGGATTTGGGACAGTTAATGGACCAGCTCTGTGGGGACATAAATAAGACCTCAATTTTATAGAGTTTTAGTATCTAAGCGGCAGGGTTTGGACTCCTGTATGTAGCTCCTGGGAATTCACTGAAAGCAAAAGGATAGGTTTGACTTGCAATAAACAGTCAAGTGATTTTTGCAGTCTGTAGCTAGTACTTTATGAAGAACAAGGGGATCTTCTTTCTCTATATTCCTCAAATGAAAGCAAATGATCTATTCTATTTCTTGATCATTAAAGCCTGTTAGAAGTTCTTGAGGGCTGGGGATATGGCTCAGGCCTGTACCAGGCCCTAGGTTTGATATCCATTTTAAAAAAAAAAGGAAAAAGAAAAACAAAAAGGTCCTTGTATGGAATTACAGATTGTATTAGTCACAGTCTCCACAGAAATGGAACTCAAATTAGGGAGGGAAATCTGCTTTCCCCAATCTCTGATTCAAATGCCTATTTCATCGAGAAGCACCCTCACAGGTACTCAAAATGTTTGACCAAATGTCTGGGCACCCCATGGCCCAATTAAGTTGACACACAAAATTAACCACCACAGATACTTCATAAGCAAAATTCTGAAAGGAAAGAAAGGAATGTCTTAGCACAGGATCAGGCCAAATGATTACAGAAGGAAAATGTCAGTTAATTTCAAGAAAAATATATTGGAGGACAATTTAAAAGTACTCTCTGCTTACAATTATACCAGGTATACAGAGGGTTATAGTAAATTGCCTCCAAGGAATAATCGATATTTCACCTCTAGTTCTGGAAGAACTGTATTACCTGAAACATTATCCATATATTTAGATATATAGTTAAAAATGTATATATCACTTTATGTGTAATTTTACACTGTATCATAAAACCCTTAATCAGAATTTAAACTAAGAACAATTTTAGTAGAATGGGTTCATTATTAGTAATGTTTTCTAATTCTGCATGAACTCAGTATCCTAGACACTAAGTACAGTTGAATCATAGATTTTACTCTTTGTCACATAGTGGTCATAAATGAAGAAAAATAATTAAATCTCACTGGGCCTTCCTTTTTTGAAGAATGAGTATTATTTGTCATCTGCTTAAGGATAATGTTACAATCAATAGAAAAATGTATAGAGCTCCAGGTTTGTTGGCAGAAAAAAGTTCTTTTGGAGTTGAAATTGTAGTTGTTTACTCTGTGTTGAATACAGTATTAATTATCACTCATGAATTTTTGTTCAGACTCTTAGACTGTGCATAAACATTTGAGATAATCTGCTTTTCTGAATTATTCTTGAGTAGTCTTCTTTAGAATGCACCTGAAGCTATAATAAACAAGTTGAAAAGGATTTCTTGGCTAATAGAACAAACTTTCTTTTGATTGAATAGTTTTATAGAAATCCATAGTCTTTTTCTTTTTTAAATATCAAGACTTTAACGGGTATTCTCAAATATCCAGAAAATAAGTAGGAAACAAACCTAAACTAAAGGCAAAAATAATGAGCAAAATTATGAGGACAAGACTTGTGTAAGATTTTTCACTTTTCCACAAGTGTATAATTTTAGTTTATGTAAAAACATTTTCTGAAAATCTGTGCCTGATTGAACTTTTGTTTGTTACTAAAGATTTAAACACATGACAGTAACTGTGTTTGGGCTATTTGTGTTGATTCAGGAAATTTTCAGAAATAATCAGAGAAGCTACAGTTGTTTGAGGTAGATAAGTAGAACCTTTCCATGTTACATTGGCTACTTCATCCAGAAAGTTTACTCTTTAACATAAAATAGACTATTGTACTATTCTAGACCACTAACTTTGCCATTCGTCCCTGATTCCTCTGAACTGCTTTTGGTTTTTCTTCTTTTAAAGATCCAAGCCAGTGAGTAGAGATAAATTGAGAGATGAAGACCCTCACATTTCCACAACAAATGGCATCACATCAGAGAATCCAGGGAACCATTTGAAAAAAATGTGCTCTACTTATAATACAACTTTATTTTTGAAAATCACTTTTATAATTTTTAAAAATTTTAGAATATGAAAGGTACTGGAAAATTTCCTGGCTGTTGAAGATATTTAATTTTTTACTAAGGCAGTTTACAGAGATGTGGGACAGAGAGGAGGCAGTATCAAGATTTTTACATTAGAGGGAATGGACTAAACGCTGGTTGCAAACCACTGTCATATTCTAAACTTACGTCTGGGATTTTCATTGTTATTGTTTCTTTTCGTGGGAACACCGGATTCACGGCAGAACTGACATTAGAGTGTGTAGAGTGTTTTGAGTGGGTGAAGCCAGAACAGTATCTTACTCAGTCATCCTTCCCTGAGGGTTCTGGTTGAGGCCTAAGGAAACTTCCTGGAGATTAGAGGTGATGTGCAAATCACCTATCCTCAGCTTTTTGTTATAAATCTATTTCTCTTCCTCTTGCTGTTCTATAAATCAACATTTTAATATCTAGATTGAGTTTTTCCTCTTCCCAGAGTTCAATTTTAGAGAGGCATACTGTCAAATAAATTCAGGGATTGACTACAGAAGTTGATTAAGTCAGTGGTTCTCAAATTTTGTTGCACTTCAGAAGGCTTTCAGTAATTTAGACTCCTGGTTCTCACGGATGGAGAGTCTCTGGTTTAAAATGTTTCACTTTTACATGAAAACGAGATAACTTTCTATTTATTTGTGCCCTCTTCATTTTCTTCCATCAGTGTTTTATGATCTTTGGTGTATAGCTCTTTTTCTTTGGTTAAATTTATTCCTAAGTATTTTATAAAAACTTCGTAGCTATAAGATAGAACACAGTTCTTTTATTCATTTATTTATTGAAAACGCCTATGCAATTCTAATGAAACAAAATAAAACAAAACTTCCAGGCAGTTTGAGAATGAATTAAAATTACTGAATTAGATAATCCTAAAGAGTTTTTAACTTTTAAATTTACATTTCCTCTATAATGGGCAAGCACATCATCTTTTTCAGTTGACAGTTGACTAGTTTATGCAAAACCATGAGTAAATTTTGTAGATAATGGTTGAGGCTAGGATGGTTTATTATTCCTCAAAGAACACAGAATGTTAGGCTGGCAGCACATCACTGAAGGGCTGACAGATTCTTTAAACTAAGGATGTAGAATATTCATATTCACATAACCAACCCCATAGCCCAAAGGGATTTTAAACACGTGTTGTTTTACAAATAATGTCTAAGATGAAGTATGACTTTCAACTTCCCACTAAAGGTAGCTCTAATCACTCACTGTAAAATTTGTTTCCCCAAACTTGATCAGAAAAATTCTAGTAGATATTTACTGCAGTTAAGAAGACCACAGTTGCCATGAATACATGCAGTGGCCCAAAACCAAGGCTGAAAACAGTGCCCATCTTAGGTGGTATTCTTTAGATACCTCTTGACAATATCTTGGTCACCCCCTCACCCCGATCCTCAATAGTTTGATTATATTCCTGGGGCATTATTATGTCATGATTCCTAAAGATGAAATTTGTACATTGCATTTGGAATTAAAACCAAATGCTCATATATTTGTTTAGGGTGGATATTGTCAATAATTTTCTATACTGTTTTGGTGTTTTTACTAGGTGATGTTTGTATAATAATTACATACATTTTGTGGAATTAGAGCATGTATATCATATCTTGATTATACTGCTTCAGTATTAAAATAAAATTATATTTATTTGTCCAAATTATTGATAAGTGTTTTACACATTGACTGAATACTAGGGGAGACATATAAGTTTATTATGTTCTTACAGTTTAACTCACTATCTGGGAGATTTTACATAGCATTATGTATAGGAGATATCTTATTGACATTACAAATAAAAGTAGCATGATTATAGATTAGTTAGAGATTTTCAATGTAATAAAATAATCATAATTCCATGATAGTGTACATTTTAAGGTAAATGTTGATGAAACTCATCAAGTTAACTTTACTATTCCTCATAAATTTTCTTATTTGGACCCATCTGTGGTTAGAAATATATGCATAACTACTTTCGATTCTTCTAATAATGAACAGCTCATAGGGAATTAGCAATCAATAGTATAAATATGTAATCTGAAGGGTTATATAATTCTGTATAAGACAAGTGGTATATAATTCTCTATAAGACAACCATGAAAAACTCTTTTATATGTCATGGATTTTACAGTAGGTTTCATTCATGTATATTCATCCAAGTATACTCTCTAATACTATAGATTTGACCTTTCTACTGGTGTGGGATGTATTTATAAATACATGTAGCACGTGACAAAGTATTCTCAATAGAGAATAAAAATTTATAAACATACACTTATGTGATGGTATGTGTACTTTTAGGTAAAACCCTCCAATTCTACTAAACTTAATAACCACAGCTAAATGTTAATGGAAGTGAGTTTCTTGTGGTTCTTATAAATTCCTACATCTTTTTTTTCCTAGAAAGTAGCCAGACTATATCAGTATTTTAAAAATATAAACCAGGGTAGAATCTTACCCAAGTTTTCAAAGTATTTTTTAAGTGAACTGTAGAGAGAATTTCAGTTGTCAAATTTTTCTATTGCTCTGTACTATGTAGAAAGTCATAAACTTGAACAGAAAAATGTAACTATATATCAACCAGAAAAAATTATTTGGTATAAGTAGTTTCTTCTCTTGTCATTTTTAAAGACAGACAGATAAAGCTAAATTTATCATAAAACAAGGCAATAGTTTACATTATGGGTATGAAGTCAGATACTGAAAGCTTCTTATCAGTTCTCAATTTTGAATCCATTCTCAACTTAAATTCCCATTAAATTCACCAAATATTTACTCACCATTGGTGTCTTGCTCTGTTCCTCAATTACTAGAATAATATAGTAACTTCAAAGCAAACCACAATTAAAGCTTCCAGCAAATATAAAAATTTGCTAAAATATAGTATATTACTTTTAGAAATATATAGGAACATCCAGTGACATCCTGCCCAATGATACCCTGGCTGTTTTCCTCTGAGAGGCATCAAAATATGTATGTTTCAATTCTGTTGAGGTTCTGTTTCAATATTTAATTTCAGTTCCTTATTAGAATTGAATAATCATTTTACTGACTTTTACTTTTAAAAAATTCATATTTCATAATTCATCAATATATATTTATACTTGAAGATTATTGTAAAATATTCAGAGTTCATGCTGTTACATTTATCACATGTTCATAGATATGTTTGTACAAGCAACCGATATTCTAATTTATTATATTTATTTTTTAAATCATTCACTTAACAAATATTTAGTTGCTTACCATGTTCCAGACACTAGCCAGAGCTCTAGGAGTTTAAGAATTTGCGAGTAAAATGAACTGGTTTCTCCATCAAGAGTGTCATAGTGTATAGGTACATTTAAATAGCCATCCATGTAAAAGAAAACTGCAAAACAAGGAGACAGATACACACTATATGTAAATAAATATTGTATCATTAAAGGAGGCACCTGGATGCTTCCACAATGAAGGATTACTTTTTTTTTTTTTTTTTTTGTGGGTACCGGAGATCGAACTCAGGACCTCACGCTTGCCAGGCAGGCGCTTATGCCGCTGAGCTATCTCACCGGCCCCACAATGAAGGATTTCTAAAGCCTGTTGTTTATGTTTGTCTCTAAGACTTGTGATCCACTGAGGTTTCACTCAGAAATCCTCCTCCTTACATCGCATTAGAGTGGCTGAGCTGTCTGTGTTCTTTCTCTCCATTGCTTCTGGCCCGAGAAGTTTTCAGCTGGGCCTTTCATTGCACTACAGTGGTACCATTAGTATATTTCATTTACAAAAACATGCATACATTTTTATGTGTCCCATACAAAATAATTTTCTAAAGAAAATTAGTCCAAAAATTTTTTTACATGTTTAGATACAATATTAGGATGTAGATTCAGTGATGTATCAGAGATCCTGCCAAACAAAAACTAAAACAAGGTAAAGGTTGACTTCTCCTCTTTCGATCTGTGGAGAGTTCAAGGCAGATCAGCAGCCTCCTAGGGTTCATGATGCTTCTGCTCTCTATTTCTTAGGTTGTGTTCTTTTTCAAGATCTAAAATGAATTCCAGCAATCTCATCCACCTTGGAAACAGTGTGACAGACAGTTCTCACTCAGCACACAGGTGGCTGGGAAGTGAGTCCCTGTTATAGAAAATGTGTCCATTTGATAACCTCAGGGCCTATTCTCATAGAAAACATCTCTGCCACAGTCATCTAATTGAACAATTCAGAAAAGAGCTTCTTAACAGTTGTAGACATTTTGAGTGTGCATGTGTGTGCATGTGTGTGTGTGTGTGTGTTGGGTTACAAAATAAGGCTTTGTAGCCCATGTGGAAAATATGAAGAAGAATGAAAGTGAAAATAAAACTTCTAATAGTTATATCGTTCAACCATAATCACTTGTATGGTTTTGTTTTTATCATTATTTTTTAAAAAATAAAAACTTTTGGTTTAGTCTGAAAATAATATGTATTTCTTGTCGTAAATGGAAAACAGATAGAAAAGTGTAGGGAAATTATCAGTCTTTGTATCAGTCAGGTTTCCCAGTGCTGAGACAAAATACCCGACATCCACAACTTAATGGAGAGGTTTAGTCTGGCTCATCTTTGCAGAAGTTTCCTTCCATGATTGGTTGTCTCCAAGGCAGAAGCATCATGGGAAAGCAAAACTGCTCACTTCGTGGTGGCCCAGGAAGCAGAGCAAGAGCAACATCCTCCAAAGGTCCCAGGTGCCCACCTCTTCCAACTGGGCCCCTAATAGCACATTCAGCTATAAACATCAGTGAACTGATCCACTGATGATGTAGTAACCATATTATCCAATTACATCTCCAGGAGTCTTTTAAGTCAGCCAAGTTGATAATTAATATTAACTAGTACCCCTCATCATCTTACCACATGAAATATTTTAATATCTGCTGCTCCTGATTCTTTTTTTTTTTTTTTTGTGGGTACCGGGGGTCAACCTCAGGACCTCGTGCGCCAGCAGGAACCTGTGCCACTGAGCGATATCACCGGCCCTTTTTTCGTATGTGGGTTCCGGGAGTCGAACTCGGGCCCTCGCGCTTGCCAGGCAGGCACTTACGCCGCTGAGCCATCTCACTGGCCCCTCCTGATTCTTATTGTACATGTTTTGTTAATTTTTTCATTTGATACTTTATCATAAAATCTTTTCTGGCATCATCTATTTTTCTGTAACAGTTTTTAACAGGGTCTGATTATCCATTATATAGATGCGTATCATCTATTACCAGGTTTTGAGCTTGAGTTTTAGAGTCAAACATACCTGAATTTGAACCTTACTCTTGCTACTTTTGAACTATATGACTAGTATATGCTGTTGAGTCATCTTAAATTTTGGTTTCTTTATGTATGAAATGAAAATGATAATTTTATCAACTTCGTATAGGTATTATTATAATTAATAGATAATACAAATAAAATAGTGAACTATCTAGCACATAAGTACATAATAAGTGTTATCATAATAAATCAAATAATAAAGTATTTAGCTTCACAAAATACTTGATTTATGTTATTGGTTCTGAATTATTTTTTTTTTGTGTGTGGGTACCAGGGGTCGAACTCAGGACCTTGCGCGCCAGCATGTGCCCATACCGCTGAGCAATATCACCAGCCCTTTTTTTGTATGTGGGTACCGGGAGTCGAACTCAGGACCTCACGCTTGCCAGGCAGGCACTTATGCTGCTGAGCCATCTCACTGGCCCCTGAATTAATTTAAATCAGACATTTCTAAACTTTACGCTGTTCAGGTTAGTGGGGTGCCCTTGGAGAATGTGAAGGACCAAGAAAACAGATACCTTATGATCTGTGGGGATAGGAACAAACTTTATATAGGGACATACAGAGTGGCATATAGATATCTGAGAGTCTCTACAACTGCAGGCTAATTATGATCAGTTTTAGAAGAGGGAAGAACAACTTGAATTACTAGATCTGTGGTGCGTGAGGCTTTGGAGCATGGCCCACCCTTTTCTGCCTGCCTCTCCCTGTTTGTGTTCATGAGATGGGACAAGGGAGGGGCAGCAGCAACTTGAATAGCAGTCTCCTCTTTGCTTTCTGATTTGCTAAGCAAATTCCAGATGTCTTACTTGCTAATCACATTATCATCCCCAATGCTCAATTATTTTCTGTAGGGAAATAGAGTCGTTTGAGGTTTTCAGAAAATTAAATTGAACTTCAAAAGCCACTTCCACATAACAATTAACATTTTGAAATGGGTAACTCCTTAGGGTTTCTTGCTAGATGAGTTTACCCAGCTTTTTTCTTTAAGAGGTGTTCTAATTTTAAATAGGGAATGTATTTGTTCTATTAACTTGAGATTTTATTTTTTAAAGTTAGGCACATTGAAGTTTTACAAGTCTAGTAAAATGGTATGAAGTATGTGACTAGAGCCTTTGAGATAGACCAACACTGTCATCTACGGAGTAGGAAATTAGAGGTGGTTATCCTGAGTTCTATATTTGAAAAGTGCCTGCATCGTTGGAAGGAGATGCCTCTCCTACTCATGCAGAAGTAAGTGGTCTCAATACTCATACAGGAAAAATGGCTGAGGGTGACTTACATGTGTGTAAGAAGATGAATTTCCACATGGCTTGTGGATGCCATCTTCATTTTCTAATACGGTCTATATAATCTCAGTACAAATGTTTTCAGTTCCATTTTAGTAAGGCAGAAATTTTAGGGATTCTGTGTGTTGCATGCTGTGTCCATCCAAACATTCCTCCTCTAGTTATCCTTATTTGTTCTTTTTAACCCTTTTAAATTGCCTGTCAGTGTAATATTTTCCAGTTTGCCTGCATATGGTTATAGCACTGCATCTCCACCTAAAATGATGTGGGTACAAAATCTTTCTTTGAATAATGCCGTGATTCAGCTTTCGAGAGGCCTTTCCCAATTATGAGAACCACAACCACTTGTTAATAACTTAGTATTGTCAGGAGCCATTAGACTAATCTAGAAAAGGCATGGAAAATGTGGTCAGAAACATTGGTATTCCAGGACCAATTCTATCACTTCCAAAGTGTTTAACCTTAGACAATTTACTCATACTTCAGGTCTCACTTCTTATTTGAGGAATAAGAATTATAATACCTCAGTTCTCTGGTTGTTTCAAGGATCAAATTAAGTCCCTGAACTTAGGTAGTATCCAGAAACATTAATTCTTTTCTGTTATCCTAAAATTTTAATTGTGGAGGAGCTGTTGAACAATAGGTTAACTCTATAGTCTACAAGAACCTATCTGTCTAATGCAGAGTTCTGTGTGTTTATTGACTACTAGTTTTGGCTTCTTTGCAGTTGAGATACAGATTCAGCCTTAGGCTTTTATCCAGAGATTTGAGAGGAGGAAAGCAGGCAGGCACCTGTAATTATAGTGGCAATGATGAGTTGCAGCTGAATTGCATAATGTGTTAAGGCTTTTCTGTGCTGCTTGGCTTGGATATTGCTATAGAGATTCTGGAAGGAACAGGCAATATTTTATCAAGTGTTTGTCTTTCTATTATTCATCTTAACATAATCCTAGAATCTCCACAGATGTACAGTAGTTCTCTTCTTGCTGCAGGTAAAAGGATCTATTTTTTATAAACTGATCTATGCTGAGTTTAACAACCCTTTTATGGGCTGGAACTAGGTTACACAAAAGGGGGTGGAATGAAGATAGATTTTTGCACTGACATTTTAAAATCTTAGATTCAGGTTTCCATGAATAAAGATATTACTCTACAGACGTCTAAGTCCCAAAGCTTTGCAAATGGTTGTTTCTTGTTTCATCAGTTCCTCTCTTCACATTGGTTATGAAGGTGTCTGTGTAGTTCATGTTCTAAGGGGGTTCTTTGGGCGTGTTTGGGCTTTCTTTGAGGTTGATAATTGGGCAGATGAGGGAAGATGGGGGAAAGGGAGCCAACTGCGTTTTTTCTCTCTGCTAAACCCTGCTAGTCAATTGTTCTGTTCCTCTTTCCTGAAGTTTTTGTAACAAAAAGATTAATACTCCCAAAATCAATTGAATGGGAAATAGATATTCTAAACAGCATCAGCAAAATAGCATTTATAATATCTAAAAGAAATCCCCCCAATCCATGCTATTTTAATTTTCCTTCATTTATTTGACAGCCCCAGTGAAGGGGTCACCTAACATACAAAAGGGCTCTAAGATCTTTACTGGAACATTTTTAGGGTACTATTTCTAATATTATCACGTCTATCTGACTTCTTTACCCTTCAGAGCAGAGGTGAATCTAACTGGCTGTACCAAGAAGGAAGATAGGAAGGAGAAAGCCTTTTACACTTCTTACAGTGTTCTTCCCCTGACTTGGATCTTCTGATTCATTCTGCTGGACAGCTGTGGTGATTTTTCTTCTTTCTCAAGCTAGGTACCAAGCTGGTTTACTCACTTCTCTTACTTTGGTTTAGCACAAAACCTATTTTCTATGTGGTTGTGAAATCAATTCTCATCACCCCTCTTCCTTGCCTCTATCCAATTTTACTTCTGTCTATGACCGTCCTTTTCTCAGCACAGCTGTTTTCCTTTATGTGTAGCTAATAGCTTTACTCAACAACCCAAATCTCAGGGAGGTCTGTGCAGGGGCCAGGGAGGGGCGCAGGCATTTGGGCCTTCTTGTGATACATGAGGATAGTGGCGGTCCTGGGGTAGAGATTTTCTGGAGCTACAATGACCATATTTTATAGACTCTAAATGAACACCTAGGTCTAACAGGGCTGGGTGGATTTAGATGGATAGTGGAATATGTGTTTGTACTAACTCACTGGAAGGGTAAATAATACTTTAGTAGTGCTTTGCATTTTATATACGTTTGTTTGCAGCATTTACTTTTTCTCTATAATCATCCTATGAAGTAGTTGCTGTTAATCTCTTTTCATAAGTGAGGGAAGAGTGAGTAAGAAAGGCCAAGTAATTTGTTCCAAATGTCGCAAACATTGAGGCATTTGAAGTTGCTTTAGACTTCTGACCCTGTCTTATGCTCCTTTCATGGTGGCGACTTTTTGTTGAACTTGGCTGAATTTCGCTACTGTTTGATTGGAAGCTGTGGGGATGAGAGTGGGTTTATGTGCAGCACCAAGAACATCGTCCTCGGCAGGAAGAGCCATTCCTTGGAAGTAGCTCTCAAAGCAGCCTTTCCCAATTCTAGTTTACTTAGTACAGTGAGAAAACAGGTAGAAGAATATGAAATATTTTTATCTCTAGAGAGTAGGTCAGTGTCACTAGAATACTAAAGGTGAAGTTAATAATAATAATTGATGCTCTTTATTTAGTATAGGCCAAATACCAGGTGCGATGCAGGTGTTTTCATACATTATTTCATTCAATCCTTAAAGCAAGCCCATCATTCCCACTTCATGGGGAAGAAAACTTAATCTTCGGGAAAGTAATTGATTTTCCTGGGGAGTCACATGTAAAATGTGTCAGAGTAAGAATTTAAATGCAGGTCTGTCTAGCTGCAGAGCCCATCTTCTGTAGTCTACCACATGTACTTATGCTGCCTTTGGATAAGTGTCAGCTCAAGAAAGAGAATGCTTACCTTATATTCAACCAGTCATTCATAACTATTAATTCATAAACATACTACTTTGAAGAATATGAAAGATGCTACTGTTTGACCATGTTGGGCCAAGAAGTATGACCCAGTACCTTGCAAATGTGGTTCCTGGAGGAGCAGCATCAATACTGCTAAGGAACTTATTAGAAATATAGGTTCTCAGACCCCTTCCAGACTAATGCATCAGAAACCAGTTGTGGGTAGCTGGCTGGCCATCAAACTCAGACTTCTGTTCATCAATCGGTGTGTTTACAAGGATCGATTCTGATAGTGACCAGTTTGGGGACTATCGGTTAACTGCACATATTTAAGAGAGGGTAGTGTACATCTACTCTGTGGCACTTGCTGTGTTAGCCACTGGGTTTAAGGTATGAACAGAGATGGCTCCTTTTCCTCAGAGAATTTATGCTGACCTGGGAAAAGCAAAGCTTTGAGAAGTACACACATGGAGTCATTACTTTTGTTGGTATTTACGGATGTTTCTCAATTTGTAATAGAGGTTACATCCATAAGCTTTCATCAGTTAAAAATATCACAAATTGGAACTGTGTTTAGCGTGTCTAACCTACTGAAGGTCATAGTTTAGCAGCACAGTACGCTGTGCAGCACAGTGGTTGTGTGGCTGACTGGGGGATACCGCTCACTGTAGCTGCCTAGCACATGTGGTTACCGCATAGTGTTAGCCAGGGAAAGATCAAAATTCAAAATTTGGGTAAAATTTGTACTGAGTTCATATATGTTCTCGCACTATCAATTACTTTAAAAAAATTAAGTTGCACTATCGTTAAGTCAGTTACCATCTGTATATTTTATTAGAGTTTCTGGCTCTCTACCAAAAGACTGGAATCTTCAGGAGCAAAATTAGAGTGAAGAAAGAATTATCTTCCTGTCACCTGAGTGGGCACAAACCAAGAAAAACAGCACAGACCTAGGGGAACATGTGGGAACAGAGGTGGAGCCAAGGCTCAAGAGCGTTCTTCTCATTAGAAGACAAGTCGTATTTTTTTCCTGGAGACTTTCAGAAATTCCCAGACTTCTGTTCCCCTTCCCTTTCCTTCCCTCATCCTGCCTCCCTGCATTGCTCTTGGAGGACATGGTGGGGTGGGAAGGGTGGAACGAGTCTACATTTCCGCATGAGAAAGTGAGGAGTGTTCAGTGTAGGGGTTGGTCAGCCTTTACCAGCTGGCTTGATGAAGCATTAATCTGCTACTACCCCCTGCTCTGAGGAGCTCTGTTTTTTTGAACAGATGGCCAGGACACAGAGAGCACTTCATTCCAGATCTTTGTCTTTTTCCCTCTGGTAAGCTGTTCAGCATGGCATGGAGGATTTATTTCTCTGCCTTCAGCAGTGTAGAGGTTTCGCTAAGGTTTAGTCACATGGATGGAAGACGGGCCAGCAGGAGTCAATGAGTGTAAAGGGCAGAATGCAGCCTTCACGCTGTCTGGGTATCCCCTGCCTCAGGTATGGTGCTCCTTAGTATATATTCATTAATCCTTTATCATCCCAAAGGGAGAAAGGAAAATGCTCCTAATATTCTTCTGTTCACTGAAGCACATTAGTCCTGAAAGTTTAATGAACACTACTTTAGCTGAATAGTGTTTCGAAGTCAGAATCATCTTAGTTCATATTGTCTTAATTCTCTAGTAGATAACTTTCTCAGAATAACATTTAAGTACAAGTTATGCAGCTTGATAAAACCCAGCTTGTTTGAAAGCATCACCCGGCCTTTTGTGCTACCAAGTTTTCAAAGAAAAGGGAGTAAACATGTTTTAAAATTACAATAGGATCTTAATGCAATGTCAAGTAAGTAAGTACTGAAACTCATTTAGATTCCCTTCCTTACATTGGTTACAATTTAGAAAATAATTTGATGGAAAATTTGATGGTGGGATTAGAGCTTGAAAGTATGCAAGAAGAGGGAGAATGGTTTGGGACAATTTACCTTTTAAGTACTGGTGACACTTTTTTAATAACATTAAAATGTTACTCCTATTATTAATACTTGATTTGAATTAAATTCTTAAATGTGATTCTGGCATCATTATAGAAGAACTAACTCACAGACACAAAGTGCACCAGTTGTGTACTTTGTAAAAGCAAACCAAATGCACGCTATGCATAAGGAGTAGACGTCCCACCACTGAGGAGTGAGGAGCATGTTCATACAATCAGCACAGGTTTTCCTTCAATGGATTGAGCTATATTTCCTCTGATTTTAACTGAGGAGGGGAAATTCTAAAGGTTGTGAAATCAATGCAAGCTGTTCTTTGCTTATATTATTTACTTGAATTCAGGATCCAGGTTTTTCTTATTGCCTGAAAGACAAATCCTATTTTTTTTTCCCCCTGGAATCCTTCAGAAATTCCCAGAGTACGCTCTCGTATCACATGCATAATTCATTTTGCTCACTACACATTACAGCAGTTAACAAAGCCTGTGGCCAGAATCCCCTCCTCGGGGAGGCTAATTCAGACCATCATTACAGCTCTGATTTCAGGATGTGGAGGAGTTTTTGACTTATCTGATGATGTCCACTTCTGTTGTTCAGACCATTTAGACAAACACTTCAAATGTACAATTTCATTGAATTTATTCTTAGAAGGAAATACTTCTAAGCTTTCACATTTATTCCAGCTTTACTCTTGAGTTAAAAAAAAAAGAGAGAAAGAAAAACAGATGGTTTTGAATATAAATTTCCTTCTCACCAATATCTCCTTACTATTAAAAATCAAATGAAATTATTTCCATTGTTTCAAGTATTTTCCCTGAATTACTTAATTTCAATTTAACCAAGAAAAGCAATTATGTGAATATATGTGTGGATGTCATCTAGAACTTTGTGTAGAGATTTTTGTATATTTTTCTTGATTCAGAGTGCATTTTTTTCTTATGGGAATTCATGTGAGCCTTCATGTTGCCATCATACCTCAGTGTTCTTCCAGTTATAATTCATTACCACATGAGAAGTATCCTGCCGCAGAGCAGATGACTTGTGCACTTCAGCACATGGTGAAATATAGAAGTTTTAAGGCAGTGCTGAGTGTTCAGCTGACTCCCTCGGTGAACTTTAGTCTTCGTCTTACTCTGTGTCTCTGTCACCAACCGACCAAGACAAACTGTTGAACAAACTGAACACTCTTAGATGTGTTGTCTCGAACACACTTAGATTCCCTAGTTCCAATTTCAGTGCCTCGATGACTGTAGCACACAGAAGAGTGTAATTATAGACTTACTTGGTTTTGAATATACAGTGGGTTTTGAATAACCCCTTTCAAGATAGATGATGCAGATAAGCTTTTTCTTAGATATGCTTTAGCAAGCCCCGGTTGTAATTTTTGTAGGTTACTTCCATAGTGTTTTCTATAATGGCTGCATCATTTTACAGTTCCACCAACATTTTACAGTCCCCCTTGCTGCAAGTGTTCCCATTTCTCCACATCCTTGACATTTTTTTCTTCCACTCCTTCTTCTCTTCCTCTTTCTCCCCTTCCTTCTCCTCTTTCTCCTCCTCCTTTCTTCTTCTGTTTTTGAAACACTGTCTTGCTAAATAGTCCAGGTTGGCCTTGAATTCACTCTGGAGCCCGTCCTAACCTCAAACTCACAAAGAGCCTCCTGCATCAGCCTCTTAAGTGCTGGGATTACAAGTGTGTATCTTTTTGATAATAGCATAATGTGTGAGATGATATTTTATTTTAATTTTGATTTCTATTATGTTAATTATCTTTTTATGAACTTGGTCATTTATACATCGTCTTTGGAGAAATGTCTGTTTATGTCTTTTGTTCCTTTTAATTGGATTATTCTTACTGCTATTGAGTTGTAGGAGTTGCTTATGTATGTTAGATTTTAACACTTGATAATACTACCATATGAATGGCCAATCTTAGCTTTGAGTATTTATCCAAAGTATTAAAAGCAGAATATCTAAGAATACTTACACTCCCATGTTCATCAAGGCATTATTCACGATATACAAAATATAGAAGCAAACTAAATGTCTGTAGACAGAAGTATAAAGAAAATGTAAAATAATATATAATAGAATATCATTCAGCTTTAAAAAGAAGAAAATCCTGCCTTATGTGACAGCAGAGATAAACCTTGAGGACATTATCCTAAGTGAAAGACAACAGTCACAGGACAAATACTGTGTGACTGCACTTTTGTGAGATATCTCAAATAGTCGAATGCATAAAAGCAGAGAGTAGAATGGTGGTTTCCAGGAACTGAGGAAATGAGGAAATGCAGAGTTGCTTGCTAGTACAAAGTTTCAGTTATATAAGGCAAATTGTTTCTAGAAATCTACTGTATAGCATTGTGCTTATAGTTAACAGTATTATATTATGTGCTTAAAATTTTGTCCAGAGGATACACCTTTTGTTAAATGTTCTTATCACCACAATTTAAAACAGGGAAAAATGAAGGCCTAGGAAGATATCCCTAAAGGGAGAAAATAAAATAAACCTCTTCATTTTTCACAGCAGTTGGCCAACTTGCCTATAAAAGGATGCTCAGTGTGTACTAGCAGTCGGGAAAGGCAAACAGAAAACAAGTGGTATGTCACTTCATACTCCCCAGCTGCCAGAAAGAGAACGGAGGCATAGCATCTATTGCTGTATGGGAAATGGGGCAAGAGCACATTCAGTACAGCCTTTTTGGAAAGCAATCTGATGGTGTCTATTAAAGTCTTTAGTATAGAAAAAAAGTATTATGAATCTTATTCTACCCAGATTTTTGCAAGTCAAGGATAAAAATTAGTAGAGACATTTGATGCAATCAATTCTGTAGAAAAATTAGTTATATTAGTGTTAATAGTACTGTGTTGCACCCATTTAACAATGTTTTAACAAATGCATTTTGTTATAAATTTATATAATTATATTGCATAAAACACAGAAAATTGCCACAGTAAGACATCACTTAGAAAAGCAACACCACATATAACTGTTGATAGTATTTTAGCATACTCTTTTCCATTTTTCCCAATATGCATCTGTTTTTAAATTTTTACCATGATTATAGATAATTTTTCTCTACATTTTCCAATTTGTATTATATTACAAATTTAAAGCATTTATTAACATGAAGTACAAGATTAAAAATTTAAATAAAGCACCCTATATTTATTTTTAAATAATTAAGTTTTAGCAATCAACCCTATATATCACAGGCAAATTCATATTTAAGACTCATTTTCACTAGCTTTGTTGCCTTCTACTCTAGACCTTTAAATCTAAGTATTTCCAGAGTTAACAGCTCTGCTGTCCACATGGCCACCACGACTGGCTTCTACTGGACACTCCTTGTAGATTATTCCTGAAGAGTTCAGTCCTATCTTCTGAGCATCCGTGGCCTTTCCAGGATCTGAAATGTGTACTGAACACCACGAGGTCATCATCTATTATTCTCAAACTAGCTTTTCTCAGTGGACTCCTTTTTTTTCCTGTTGCTGTTGATGGGCTTTTCATTCTTTTAGACTTCAAAGTTCAAAGGCATTTCTCTCCCTTTTCTTTATTGACATCCATTGAGAGATGGCCATAATGTGTTCACTAATTATTTTCTTTAAATATTTTAATGTCTAATTCAAGTCTTTCATGTTTTCCACTTTGTCTACTTGAGAAGCAATAAGCATTGTGGTCTGAAGCTAGATCGGGGCCAGGGGTATAGCTCAGTGGCATGGCGCCTGCCTGGCAAGCGCAAGGTCCTGAGTTTGATTTCCAGTACCAAAAAAAAAAAAAAAAAAAAAAAAAGATTTATCAGTTGAAGCTAGATAATTTGGGGTGAAACCTCAGTTCTCTCTGCCAGATATTAGCTGTGTAACCTTGGGTAAAATTCTCCATATTTTTTGTTGCCCTTCATCTGTAAAATGGGTAATATAATAATACTTAACTCACAAGAGCATGGTGAGGATTAGATTATCTAACATGTGCCAGGAACTCAAAAAGTATAGCCCTCATCACATTTGATTTTTCTTAATCTCAATCTCTCTCTCTCTTTCTCACTCCTCTCTTTCTCTCTCTCCCCTATCTTGTGCACTGCTTCCAGACTAATTTTTTTCAAATATAGTTTCACTCGTGTGGATTCTCTCTCTTCCTTCTCACTTTCAAGTCCCCATGGTACTACTTGCTGAGTGAAACCCAAACTCCCCATCTTGGCATTTTAAGTCCTACATAATCAGATTTCAAGACCCATTTCCAGTAGTCCCCTGTGCTCTAGACACTTCAGACAAAAGGCTTTTTTTTCTTAAAAGGTCTAGTTTAAGGGTGACATGTAATATATTTAATATCCCATAAAGCACCAGCACAGACCACAAGCTGGGGCAGAGATTTAGGGAACCATGCATTAACATCTTAGCTGCTTCACTGTGGGGGCGCATGAAAACGGCCTGTGCGGCTGGGATGGAGAAGCACCCTGGGGAGTGTGGAGGCAGAGGCCAGTGACCAGTTAACATGGCTGAACGTATCTCAATATTTTAACAACTTCTGTGGATGAACTGAGGCATGCTGACAAAATGTCAGCCCCAGGAAGATGCCTCTTGACTCTCCTCCTCTTGCTCATTGGACTCTTGTTGAAATGTCAATACATTCAGGAAGACTAAGATGAGATGCCACT
The DNA here is from genome assembly GCA_028451465.1 of Erethizon dorsatum. Taxonomy (NCBI): domain Eukaryota; kingdom Metazoa; phylum Chordata; class Mammalia; order Rodentia; family Erethizontidae; genus Erethizon; species Erethizon dorsatum. The sequence continues at coordinate 98,550,747 of CM051823.1, read as the reverse complement.
TTCATTCTTATTGCTCTACCTTTCTGAAACCCCTAGCACTTCCAAATAACTCTGTTTTAGAAGTTACATGTTTGTGTGCCTTTTTTGTTGATATTTTTATGTATAAAGAGGAGGTTCTTGTTTTCTCCTGTACTTTTTGCACATGGATTGCCAGTTACCAGTCTTGGATTATGGCACTATTTTACATTTGTGCTTTCTGTGAGGAAATAAACGCCTGAAATGTTTAGCACAGTTAAATGATTAATTTCAGTGAAGTGATAATTCAGTCTGTCTGTGAGTCAGTCTGTCCTCAGTCTGCTTCTCTGTTATCCATCCAGGCATGCACTCGTTAATTCAGTGAACACCAGCAAGTCACAGTTAAAAGACATTGTTGGTCTCTGTTGTTGTGGAGTCTGTGAGATGATGTGATGGATCACACAGGCAACATATAACAGTTTTATCAAGAAAAAAACTCATGCCTTTTTAATTTCTATCCTTCTGACTTATCTACTTAGGAAGTAGTTCTGGAGTCATCTTCTGCCTCACACTTCCTATTATGGGACATTCTTTAGTCAGTTCATCAGGAATTAATACCTGTTTTGGAAGTCATAGTCCACATTTCATTGTCTATAAACAAATACCTCGGTGATTTTCTTTGATGTGATCGAGACCAATACAATGATTTCTGAACATGAATCACTGACATTTAAAATAAAAACAAAAATTCAGTATTCTCTTGAGCTTGGTGATTGCCTTGTTATCATCTCTCTTGGCTAGCTATACCCTGAGTTCTTCAGTACAATTGTGATTTTTTACCATACACCTCTTTTATGCTATCCTCTATATCAAAGTGAGGAAAATGCATTTATGCCATTTGTAGCTATTTTTGCAGCATTAAATGAGAACTATGAGAATGCAGTTTGTCAGTCAATTACCAGCAGAGAAGAAAAGCTTAAAGCTTTGGCATTTAAAAATTTTAATATTTGTAGTACAATTTAAAAACTCTTGGTAGAATATTTCTTATTTGACTTTTAAAAGACTCATGGAAATTTTGATACTATATAAGAAAATCAATATCAATTAGTGAAGGAAACTACATAAACAAATTATATATGGAAATTGTTAATTTTAAGCATTTTAAAAGTCTACTTTTATAAAGCTTCCATGAGAATCTGTGTGCTAGTTTAAAAACACATGAACAAATATAATGTCTATAAAATCATAGAGTTTAAAAGCCAAAGGGCACCTTAAAAATTATTTTTTGCAGTGATCTCATTTTCTCCTAAGGAATGTAGGTGTCCAGCCAGTCACTTAGTGTGGCCCGCAGGCAGTGGCAGGGCGTGGACTCCTACCCACCGCTCCCAATGCTCAGTCCTGTGTCTTTCACTGCACTGCATTGCCATTCTTTGAAATTCATTTTATGATTCTTTCTTCTTCTCATTCATCCTCTTCCTGTTCCTTCTCTTCCTCCTTTTCCTGGTCCTCCTCTTCACCCTTTCTCTCTCTCTCTCTCCCTCTCCCCACACTCTCTCCTGCTGAGGATTGAATTTAAGGTGTTCACATGCTAACCACTTATGAGAATTTGTGACACTGAAATTCTGAGAAAATATTTTATTGGAAGATTGAGTGCTTTTTAAAAATTAATGACAACTTTAAAATGCTGGTATTTGCACCTTAACTCTGGTTTATGCTACTAAATTGTTAGTGTGTTGCTATTTCATTGTAAGTTGTCTTAGGTACAGCAAAAATTAGGGTATCTTCCATGTCCCCAACGACATCTAGTAGAAGTGACATATGTGAATGGAATCACATCTTCTTCAGTCAAAATACTGCACAAATAGCTATTTACCTTTCATTCCTAACTCAAACACCACAAGAATCTTGATTTTGTAAGTAGCATGGTAAGAGGAGAATCACATTTGCAGATGAATAAGGAAATTTATATAGGACTCAGAAAAATCATACTCTTGTCAGTCCTCGATGTTGCATTTAGTTGTAACCGGGGAGAGATGTAGCTTACTTGCTGTGTATGCACTGTCCTTCTCCTATACAGTACTTAGTGCGGGATAATTCACAGCTGTGAGTCAGAATGACAGCATAAGGGCTTCAGAGCTCTGATAACAGACTGAGAATTCTTTTGGCACAGAAACTAGTATCAGTTAGTACTGAAAGCCAAAGGAAAAAGTGCTAACTGGATAATTAACATCTTTTCTCTCAGTGGCAACCTGGAAAAGGTCTTGGTGTGGAGCCATAAAAAGGTCTCAGGCCTATAAGAAGACAGGAAAAGAAAACAGACTTGCTTAAGGAAAGGAAGGTTTTACATTAGGTGTGAGCTTGGGGTGTTTGTGTACATGTGGAGCGGAATGTATTATCAAAACACAGTTCATTTACGTCATTTGTTTCAAGGTTCACATTAATTTGCCCGTGTGGAAAACAGTAAAAATATTCACTTTGTGACATGGTCTCCATGGGTAGAACATGCTTTATCAAGAAAATAATCCAACTTTTTTTTAGAACTGTTGGTTTAAAAATTCTTTGTGAAGAAATGTACAGCACTGAATTAGGTTAAAGGGCCTAAGTCTTGTTGCACGTGATAACCCTGTTGTGTCATGTAGTCGCACACAGTTTTCTTCAGATGCGAACAAATGGCATGGCAGATTATCTAAAACTCCATGAATAATGCTTCAGTGGAACATAATTCCTCATTAGAAAGCAGAATCTGTTTTCTCTTACTCTCGAAAGATAAGACGCTAATAACCTATTTTGAGAAAACTTTAAATTAATGCTCTGGCACACAATAAATTTCCTGGGGCTGTTTAATTGCTACTCTTCTCATTAGATGCTGTCCCGCTCCTTCCCAGATACCCCTTCCCCTGGGACTACCTACATAACCTGATCAGGCTCCTTTCCCAATATTTAGTTTGGATTTTTTTCTCTTTTACTTCTTCTAGGACTAATTGTTTCCTGAGTCATTCATGAAACTCGTATTTACTGGAATACTATGATGGCCTGACTCTGTCCTATGTGCTTGTTATAAAGGTGTTCCGATGCTATCTTCCTAATCCTTTGTACTTTTCTTGATGCAATTATTCTGATAAACTGATTTGTACTATGGCATCAGTTGGAAATATTGGATTAAGTGATATTTCTAGCTCAGATAACACTCAGCAGTCCACTCAGTAAACATTTATTGAACTCCTAACTTCAAATGGAATTACACAAATAAATCTAGTTTAGTCCCATACTAGTCTACAGGAGGAGATTGATATTTCTTAATAGAAAGCAATCTTTAAATATCATTATACACTTTTCTTTTGCATATTTGGAAACAAATCAGTTCTAGTCTTATCTTCATATCCATCTACTTAGGGTGATAGGAAGAGGTGTTAGAATTTGCTATGAAAAAGATCAAAATAATAATTTCTGTCACTCAATAGGATGAGAGAAAATAATAGTAACCATAAAAGCTGCAATTTTTTTTTGAGACAGGGTATTATCACTATGTAGTTTTGGCTGGTCTTGAACTCACCTTGTAGCCCAGGCTGGCCTCAAACTTGTGATCATCCTGCCTCGGCTGGGATTACAGACAGGTGCCACCATGGCTGGCTTGGGCTATTTTGTTGATAAACCATGTTCTACATAACTTTCTCTTCTACTTTGAGAAATTAACAACAAATAACTGAGTGTGAAAGGAAAAACATTTTATACTAATAAGCCTTTACATATTGAGAGAAAATGATGTGAAATAGAGGTAGTGCATGTTTGTAACCCCAGCATTGAGGGTACCCAAAGCAAGAAGATTGCAAGATTGTGTGTGCTTTGTATTAGTTGTTTTCCTCCTTGCTGGGACAAAATATCCCATCCCTACAAACTACAGGAGGAGAGGTTTATTTTGCCTTATGTTTGTAGCCCATAGTTGGCTGGCTTCAAGGCAGAGAGGCAGGGTAGAAGGGCTTAAGTGGAGGAAAGCAACTTACTTCATGGCAGACAGGAAGCAGGGAGTGAAGAGAGGAACCCAGAATGGAAATGTACTCTTCCAAGTGACGTCTCCAGTGACCCACCTCTTCCAACCAGACCCCACCTCCTAACAGCAAGTCAACTATCACACCCTATATTCCCACTTCCTTCTAAAAGCCACACCTAAAAGGTATGAGGATTTGTGAGACCATAACATTTTGCTCCTGGCCCCTAAAAGGTACATGCATAACTCTATGCAAAATGCATTTAGTCCAACTCTAAGGGTTCCAAAGTCCTCACAGTTTCAGCACTGCTGAGAAGTCCAAGTCCAAAGTCTCCTCTGATCTTTAGGAAAAACTCATACATATGAGCCACTATGAAAATAAAAAGGAAATTTAAGTACTTCCAACATACAGTGACATATGATAAATATTCTCATTACAGAAGGAGGAATAAGAGGAGAGAAACCAAGGGACCAAAGCAAGTGCGAAAAACAGAGGGGCAAATATTAAATCCTGTTGCTCCATGTGTATCACACAGGGAATGCTGTGGTGACATGTGAACTCCAAATGGCTTGGGCGGCCCCTCCTCTGTGGCATCGCTGGTGGTTGTTGCTCTCAGAGTTTCTCTCTTGGACTGCCTTTGCTCGTTCCTTGTGATTTTCCTTAGACATTTCGCATTCCTGGCTTCTCCAACTTGCTGAGGTATCCATTGCACTTTCAGCTTCACTCTTGCAGTTCCTCACACTTTCCTTTCAGGGGCACACTGCCTGGCCTCCCCAGCCTTCTTCTCAGTGGAAATCTGAGTGGAACCCTCCATGACCCCACAACTCTTGCATTCTCCATACCTATAAAACCCTCACCACATGAATGATGCCAAGGTTAGCCACTAATGCCAGCAGTAGCCAGACTTTTCTGTCACATGGCTGCAGGGGCCTCTGAGTTCCTCGATAGCTGAGCACTAAATCCCAGGAACCCAGTTTGCTAGTCAGCCTTTCTAGCGTGGGGCTTTCTTCCCAAAGCAGTCTTTCACTTTTGGACCCTTGAGCCTGTGAAGGACTAGGGAGGTTGCTGATTCCTGAAATGCCCGTGTCCTCAAGCCATTTTTACTATCATCTTGATCCAAAGTATTTGGCTTCTTTTTAATGGTACTCTTTTCAGCAACCAAACTCTCCTCTGCTCCATTGTTGTGGGCATGTTCTTTCTGGAAAAGTGAAAGCATTTTAAGTGATCTTTTTGCTTCTGTTTCTATGAAGAGCTGGCTAAAAGCCTTTAGAAGTACCCATGCCACAATTTGAAATTTGGGCTGCATTGAAATTTCCTCTTCCATATTAATTAGTCCAGCTCTCAGTATTCCACAAAGTCTCAGGACATTACCAAAATGTAGACAAATTTTCTTTCTGGGCACAACACACATGGCCTGGGGTCCAAATGTCAATGAAGTCTTTAGGTCCATCTGAAACTTTCTGAACCTGGGCTTTCTTATTTGCATTTTCTGGCAATAATCTGGTCTTCTGAGCTCTGACCAGAACCTCCCATCAAGCACAGCTGATGGTATTTCAAGACTGCTTCTCCAACTGGCATTTTCAAATCTTTCCAAACTCTTCTCAAGAACTGGTTCCAAAGGCTTCTGAACTATATGGGCAGTTAGTGTCTTAGCAATGACCCCACATCTATCATACTGAAAACTGTCTTAGTTACTTTCCTTGTTACTGGAACAAAATACCAATACCTATCGCTTAATGGAGGAGAGGTGTATTTGGCTCATGCTTTTAGTCCATAGTTGTCTGGCTCCAAGGTAGGAAGGAATGCGGGAAGAGCCTGAAGGAAAGCTACTCACCTCATGGCAGACAGGAAGAAAAGAGAATAAAGCAAAGAGTTCAGAAGAGAGATACACCTCTCTAGATCATGTGACAAGTGGCCCACCTCTTCCAACCAGACCCTACCTCCTAGCAGCAAGTTAGCTGTATCTTCCCATGATCCATTCACTTCCCAAAAGCCCCACTTATGAGTGCATGGGGATTTGAGGGACTTTTGAGATCTAAACCATAATATACCTGGGCAACTTAGTGAAACTCTGTCTCAAGATTAAAAAAAAGTGCTAGGGATATAGCTCAATGATAGAGTGCTCTTGAGTTTAGTCTCCAGTACCATACTAAAAAAAATCAAACTAAACCAAACCAAAAACAAACAAACAAGCAGGAAGAAAAGCCCACTCTTTTATCCCTTTCTAGACACTGTGCTTGTAAGGAGGAGGAAGAGGTGAAATTTAAATGACACAATGCAGTTAGGCCACTTGGAGACTTGGAGGTTGAGTGTCTGATACACACCTGCTAACTACTTGAGCACTATGGGTCAGTCATGACAGCATGAGGTGACCTAATATAGACAGAATGGAGGGCTTCAGGGTTGGCAGAGTTCTTATTGTTTTTTCTGTAAATTGGAGGTAATAATGACTACTCTTGGGACTTCCATGAGAATCACACACAAAAAAGATATGTGAAGTGTTCACTAAAAGGTTTGGTACATAAAAAATGCTTTGCAATTGCAAGTTACCACCTTGTCTTTTCAGTTTGCCTTCTGGCACAACTGAAATAACTTCTTCAATTTTGAAATGAATGCCTGGCTTGCCACTTTTATAGCTGTGTAACCTTCAGCAAATTGTTTAACCTTTTTGATCCTCAATTTCTTAATCTACAAAATGAAGATAATATTAGTAACTACTTTATAGGATGATTATGAGAACTAAAGAGATAACATATGTAATAGGCTTAATCCAGTGCCTTACATGTGGTAGAAGTACAATAAATGTTTTTATTGTATGTGAAAATAGAAATTTACACTTTTACCCTTCTTCCTATGCTATCTCATGTGTCTAAAAATTATCTTTGATTTTTTTCTCATCAAAAGTTGCCTACCTCAACTATTCAGTGCCTTGCCTTTCTGTTACAGTTATACCTACTTTATACTCAGGAGTAAGATACATAATGTTGTATTTAAAACTCTAAACTAGAGCAAATGACTCAGAGAGATAAGAACTTTTTTACTCTGAATCCAGAATTGAGCAGTTTGTTTAGAAATCTCTACATTTATTTATCCCCTATTTGCCTGCATTTGTAGTCACCCAATTAATGATCACCAGTTACCTATGCAAATTAGTCCCAAGAATAGCTCAAGGAACAGTTTCTGAGTCTTCCAAGCCAGGAATAGATCTTAAAATAGTGATTAGAGATTTGAAATCCCTCTCAGCTGTGTTAGAATAAACAGTGCATGACCAATCACAGAGACATGGTGGCCCCAAAGTTTGCTGTAGCTCAAGGATACAGAGTTGTACAGGTGACTTAAATATAGGAAAACTTCCCTTAAATATAGGAAAACTTTTGGGGTTTTCCGTGGGGTTTTTTAGACAGTAACAGACAAATAGTACAAACAGGGCTTTTATGCTTGCTATTATTCCTGTGGGGAAAGTGGGCCAGCAGCAGAATTCTAGAACATTCTACAGAATCTCTAGTTGGAGGTGAGAGATAGCTGAACAATGAAGCACATGTCCTGGGGCCATTTGTGAGGAAAACCTAAAGGGTGGCATGGCCCAGCTCATCTTCTTGGAGGAGGGTTCTCAAAAAATTTCCCTGTCCTCAGGCAAACTTAGAATATTCTTTTTTTTTGGGGGGGTACCAGGGGTTGACCTCAGGACCTCGTGCACCAGCAGGTGCCCGTGCCGCTGAGCGATATCACTGGCCCTTTTTTAGTGTGTGGGTACCGGGAGTGGAACTCAGGACCTCACGCTTGTCAGGCAGGTGCTTATGCTGCTGAGCTATCTCACCAGCCCAAAATTTCTTTTTTTTTTTTTTTTTTTGGTGGGTACTGGGGGTCGAACTCAGGACCTTGCACGCCAGCAGGCGCCCGTGCTGCTGAGCTATATCACTGGCCCTTTTTTCGTATGTGGGTACTGGGAGTTGAACTCAGGACCTCGTGCTTGCCAGGCAGGCGCTTATGCCGCTGAGCTATCTCACCAGCCCATAGAATATTCTTGATATAGTAAATATCTAGCTCAAACTTTAAAGCAACTTGTAGGGGTCTGATTTAGAGGACAGAGAGCTCTGACATACAGAATTTTCTCATTAATTTGTCTTTTATTTAAATTAGAAGAGGCAAGAAAAAGACAAATCATTTATATATTTTTCTCTCCAACAAATTTGTGAATCTTGGGTAAAACTTTACAACTAACTCTACTGGGTTTAAATTAATGATTTGAATATCACTTTCTAGATATGGATATTTAAAATATTATGTTACTCTGCCAGTTTATGAAAAAAGACAAAGCATTTTACAAGTGAGGGGAATTTTCCAACAGCTTTTCTGTGGAATCTCATGTCACAAACCTGGCCTCTGGTGGTGGGCTGCCTTTCTTGTCAAGGTCGGACATGTCAGTGGAGGTACCAGTATGAACCATACACTTCTCTCCGCAACTAGTGATCCCTGAAGAAGAAATGAAAACCACAAGAAATAAAGAATATTTTTGTTTTGTTTTGTTTTATTTTGCAGCTACTCTATGGGAATCCTGGGTACTTGGCACATCTGTTTTTGCTCCTGAAGAGAAGAGCAAATTCTGTCCAGTGAAATTTAGGCTTTTCAAACTGAGTTTGTATTTTCAAAGATAACAATAGACCACTTGGTCCTAGTTCTTAGAGTTAAAATTATTTTCCTTTCTTTTTCATTGATGTCATTTTCCCCCCCACTGTCTAACAGTTTCTAGATCAGACTTTTTAGTTCTTTCATTCAGAACTAGTTTGCTTTGTTTTTGTTTTTATTGTTTTTTGAGACAGGTCTTGCTTTGTAGTGCAGACTGGCTTTGAACTCACTATGTAGCCCAGCCTGGCCTCAAACTCATGGCGATCCTCTTGCCTCAGCCTCCCAAGTGGTGGGAATACAGGTGTGCACCACCACATCCGGCTCATTCAGAACTACTGAGTGCAGTTTCTATTCTCCTTTTTAAACATAGTATGACTCAGCAGCAATAATGATGTCTTATAGCTGTTAGGAACTGTGGGATAACTCTTGCCTTTCTCTGATGCTGGCCTTTTCTGTCATTCAGAGCCAGAAAATATTCCTGCAGACTCAGTCTCTCCTGCTTGAACCACACCAAGCATTAGACAATTCTCCCAATTTACTATATAGTGAAGACATGCAGCGATCATTTTTGGCAATAGAAAAATGTGTAAAATAGACACTTTAAAGTAGAGTATGACAATCTTATCCCCCCCATCCTCTGCCCCAAAGATTTCACTCTTCCAGCTTTCTCAGTGTGGTCCAGTAACCATTTCTCTTCCACTTTGCAGGCAACACATTGAAACCTTTCTTTTCTCCATTGCCTGCATACCAATGGCTGAAGAAATTTCCTTTGTGCACCTGATTTATAAATCCCTATCTCTAATTCCTATAAATACATGCTTTCTAAATCTCTAGTTTCTTCTGCAGCATAAAAATTTCCTGATCTTGCTGGGCATGGTGGTACACATCTGTAGTCCCAGCGCTCGGGAGGCTGATGCAGGAGGATCACTGCGAGTTCAAGGCCAGTCTGGGCTACATAGCAAGACCATGTCTCAAAAAACAAAACAAAGCAAAATTCCTGATTTTAAAGTCAATGTGCACAAGAAGCACTTGTTCTGTTCTTCCTAGATCCCAAATTTTTATGCTTACTAATTCTACTAACATTCTCCATTGACTTAACTCAGAATCTTGGATTCGAGTTTTTCTTTTCCTTACTCTGATGTCTAAACACTTTTCCAGGCTTGAAGTCACTTCATTTTCAATGCTTCCTGGATCTAGCATGCCTTCACATATATAGCCAATTTTCTCAGTTTTTGTATGGATGATTGCAGTGGTTGCCTAATTCCTCCCCCAGCCCTCTCTCCCTCTCCCTCTCTTTTTTCTCTCTCTCTCTACTAGTGATTAAACCTGGGTCTCACATTGAACTATGTCCTTAGACCTTTTTATTTTTTTCTTTTGAGAAATATATGTTTCCCAGGCTGGTTTCAGATTTGCAATCTGTATCAGTCAGTGCTTACTAGAAAACAGATTTAGTGCAAGATACACAAATATATAAGAATTTACAAGATTGGCTTACAATGGCTGTCCACAGAGTCAGTGTGGAAGACTGCAAAAGGCCTGTCTGTGCACTGGAGATCTGGATGATCCACTCGAAGGCCTGGAGCTCACTGTAGTGTCCCGTATGAGCCCATATCAGAAGGGTCTGAGATGGAAGGCTGAAGAGGATGTCCAAAGTGAAGGTGAAGACTGGAGTCCTCCAAAGAAACAGAAGCCAGCCTTCCTCTTCCTTTCCCTTTTATTCCATTCAGGCGGCAAGCCTATTGGCCAGTGTCATTCACACCCAGGGTGGGTCTTCTTCAGTAAATCCCTTCAGCCACACCCAGAACTATGCTGATCCAGTTTAGTTGGGCATCTCTTACTCAAATTGACGCAGTTAACTATCACATGATCTCTTGGCTCAGCCTCCAGAGTACCTGGAATTACAGACCTGCACCACTAATTTGTCTATCTTCATTTTTGCCTTACTTTATTTCATATGGAAATATTAAAATGTATATATATAGTATATGTATGTTTTAAAAAGATCTATTGTTGTCCTTTTCAAAATTCAATGTAAGGTTCTCTGTAAGTATAATCTTTCCTACTGCATTTAAAATAGGATTTGACTAATAAGCTAAATATTTATATAGCTGCATTTTTATGCAATAAACAGGTAATAAATTTAGCTTTTTTTTGAAGTTATAGTTTTGGAAGTTTGTGTACATTGTATTCCTACAGTATTTTACTATTTCAGAATATTCTACAAAATAGAAAGCTTGACTGAGATGATTTCTTTTCCTGTACTGAACTCTTAATGACATTGTTAAAAAAAAAGGTTTTTTTTAATTTCAGCTGCAAGGCCATGTACTGAGAAAGTTAGCATTTGCCTGAGAAAAATGTTCTGTGATAAAGCTTGAAAAGAGTGGGGGTGTGGCAGATAATTAAGTTTTTTCCATATTTAGATCCTATGATTTATGTTACCATTGCTCTTACTGGAGCAGGATTTTTTTAATGTGGGAGCAAGTACAGATAAAGAATATATAATTTAGGGAATTAGTATTTTCTACAAATTTTCAGACTTCACAGTTCATTTCATGTATAATTTTTTTCCTAGAATTAAATCATCTGACTTAAGATCTTATAGTTTTCCTTCCTTCTTTTATAATTAGAGTTTTTTACACAATCAGTAATGATTTAAAGTTAAAAAATGTCCTAGATGATTTAAAATTATATTTAAAATTTTTTCCAAATTAAGATTAGATATAGCCTATATCATACTGTTTAAAATAAAAATATGATCTAATTTATAATTCTGTGATAATTGCATAAATCATTGAAATAATTTTAGATATTGTGTTTTATAAATAGCAGAAACATCACAGTGTCCTTATTATTGTAGCCAACAGTTGGCAAAAAAAAATCCCTGATTTTACTAAGGGCTGAAACAGAGACATAAAACTTGTCAATTCAAACAATCCACAGGCCACAGTGATGGTTTATTTTCATAATGAGAAAAACCTTCAGTTTTCCATTATTATACAGGGAAAGAAGGCATTAGCAAAATAATGTCCTTTTGCATTCCTTCATGAGACCTCTTTACATAATGGAAATCTTAGTAGATATGTTCTTCTCCCTTTTATTGATAATGGTCTAGCTACATAATAAAAACATAATGTGGCGAGCATCTAATGTAACTCAAAACTGCCAACAGCAACGCCAATTAGGACAAAAAGAATTGTTCCATTTCCATTTATTTCAAAGACCCTCTTTATATTTTTGTTGCTATACTGTCAATATTGTGATTAAAACTTTTCTACTCTAGTCCTCCATTATTATGTTTTTAAGAACTTATAATTTCACAGGACATTTCTTAAGAATAAGAAACTGTTAAAAATAAATAGGGATATGTTCTTAACATTTTAGGGAGTGGGGGAAATGGTAGCATATTGATTTTCTTGTAGTACATATGGTACATTACTAGTTATTTTTCCTAGCATAGCCAGACTGTCCAACTTGTCATCTGAGTGGCCTTGAGCAATAAACATAATCTCTAGGTCTCAAATCCTCACCTATGAAATAGGATGAGGCACAAGCTTACTATAATAAGTAGAATAAATTATATATGTAAAACATCTTAGCAGGATGTCTGATACCTTCCTCTATATACACTTCCTAGCTCACCTCCAACACACCATCCTTTTTTCTTCAAAGAGCTTGTGTGTTTGTGCGTGTCTGTAGTCTCAGCACTCTGTGAGGCTGAGGCAAGAGGATCCCAAGTTTGAGCCTATCCTGGGCAACTTAGCAACTTAAAGAAAAGAGACCCTATCTTAAAGTAAATAAAAGGGGCTGTGGATGCATCTCAGTGCCAAAGCCCTGGTTCAAAGTATGGATTCAGTCCCCAGTACCAATACACACACACACACACACACATACCCTTTATGAGAGAGACAAATATGCATATAAGGAAATAAAATACAAAAGCAGTAGATAGAGAGAATGTGTGAGAAAAAGAATGTGGCAAGAAACCCCCTAAATTCTAGGAAGTCTAGTTTTGCCATCAAATCACTGTGAGAAGTTGATTTGATCACAGAGTCTTCCTGTGTCTCCATTTATCCACCAGCGTGAGCTTGAGTTGGGTATTCTTTAAGTGTCAAATGTATTACACAGGCAGTAAGCCTTGTAATTCTAATGTTAAGTGGTCCTTGTGGATTGGAAGGCCCTTGTTAAGGGAAGATAATACAGAAGACATGGGACATAACATATGCTTTAGAAGTTGATTAGGGCTTGGTTAGCTCAAGAGAAGACATTTATTTGTTGCTGTTTTTGGTGTTTTAAACTTAGTCACTGAAATTTTTAATTTTTCACAAAATGACATAATTGACCATGATAATTTGCTCTAAAGTGACACTGGCCATTAATTTAATTGCTTTAATTCTTTTGATGAGTTTTATTTGAGAGATTTAATATTAAAAATGGTAATGGATCCTGTGAATAGCATCATTATTACCCTTATCAAAGTGTTTATGTGAAATTCTTGAATGGAATATAGATCTATTACATAGAGTCCTCTGGAAAGACCAAAATAATGTAGCCACACTATGAGATCACCATCAATAACTGCATACTCAACATCTATAGATATAAGTATAGTTAACTATATAGAAAAATATATATTTAAAATTATAGAAAAATATATAAAAGTGACATATCAAATGTGGTTAGTATTTTTCTCAGTGAACTGTTTTCAATGTGCCTGAAAACAAAATTACAAGAAAAGGGGTCATTGAGAGTCATCATCATACAGATGGCTGTTGAATTCCTGGGAACAAATTGGGTTGTATCAGTAGAGATCTATGTTTAGTATAAGGGAATAAATACCTTTGTAAGCTGTAGTGATTTTTTGTGACAAGTAGAAAATGATTATTGAGGTTGTTACAAGTTTACATAACTAAGAGGATTTGATGTATTTTAGGTCATCTTGGTTTTAGTTACTCTGAATCCCAATTTTATCTTAGAGCTCCTAAGTCCAAGAGTAAAATAGATTACACAGGTACTGTACAATTGTTCATTTGCTTTCAGATAGTTGGAGCTTGGTGAACACCTGTCTAGGGCACTGAGTATTCTTAATCCTGAATGTAAGTCTTACTAGGTCCATATGTGTTTATATCACATAGATTATCCCTACTGTTCATTGTTCTACGACATCCATCTCAGAAATAAGCTTAGATTTATCCATAGATGGACAACAATACTTTAGTTAGTTAATCTTGCCTTAAGGAGCAGGGACATTTTCACTGAATGCCTATACATCAAAGTAATAACTTCGCAGAAAGAATTTTGGCAACTTCAACCTCAGAAGGCAGGCACAGTTGTGGCCACCATATCTGCTTCATAGGCTTCATGATTCTCAATATAATCATTTAACTGTGAAATTAACTGTGAAATCCAAGTGAATTACAAAAATTCTCACAAATAAGCATTTGAACCCAGAATTTTCTGACTCCAAAGACATGAGGATTTTTCATTATATAAGCCTGACTCTAGTAAATATTCTTCTTCTCTTTAACTTCCTTAATTATTGTACATGTAAATATGTATACCAAACAGTAAATGAAAAGGAAAAATGCAATTCAGTGTAGTTAAAACAACAAAAACAAGAAACTACCTCTATGAGATGCAGGTATTATAGTTGTCATTTTATCTTTTTGTGAGATTATGCTAAGACAAACATCTGGTTTAGAATTTTGGGTTATATGGGCATACCTAGTCACCCTGAACTGAAATACAGTTTTTAAAAATAAGCAATGTTTTGCCTTAGCGAGTCATGCGAAAGAATCATGGAAAGACTCCTGAGGGAATATTCATCCTAGTGAGAATCTGGGTTTAAAAATCACAACTGTGGCAATAATGTTTTTGTTGACAAATGACCCTTTATCATGGTAAGAAAATGCATTTAAGAAAAATAAAAGTAAGTGCCAAGAAAGAAATAATATAATTTCCAAGAAATGTATGTAAGATCATACATATGCAGCTGTGGAAAAAATAATAGGAAATCAAAGAAAAATAACCCTTTCGTAGAAAAGTATTTGAAAAAAGAATCTATTAAAACAAACATTCAAAAAAACAGGGGCCAGTGAGATGGTTCTGCGGCATAAGTGCCTGCCTGGCAAGCGCGAGGTCCTGAGTTCGACTCCCGGAACCCACACAGGAAAAAAGGGCCGGTGATATCGCTCAGCGGCACAGGCGCCTGCTGGCGCACAAGGTCCTGAGGTCGACCCCCGATACCCACAAAAAACAAAACAAAAAAAAAAAAAACCAACAAAAAGTACTGTGAAATCATCAAGATGAAATTAGGTAAAAATTCAGCAGAATTAGGTATGAGACACAGAATGGAAAAATCTTATTTGATGAGGGCCAACTAATATCTATGAAAACTGGAGAGAAATACTAGGTATTATGAAGAAATGAACAATGTTGTAATTTAGCTCAGTGCATTAAGCTTACCAGTAGTTAAGATCATCATGCTGAGGTACTTGAATTTTTATTTCTTTACTCCATGGTTTGAAGCTCAAGAACCCTAAGACAAATGCTTGTACAGTCAATTTGGTTAATCAGCCAATTGTAAGTCTAGTCAACTTTGAAGGAAAATCATTTGAAGAAGATTATTATGCCCAGTTGGAAGTAATTGGTTGGAGGGACTGAAAGCTGTACATCTTTCTGCTTGTGTGATAGAAGGCTGACCAGCAACTTCATTCCCTAGGTTTTTTTTTTTTTCTTCAATTAACCACAATAATTGAAATTGATGATGCCCTCAACATATTGACACATTTCCTCCTACTTTCATTTGAGGACATATAACAAGTCAAAGCTTTTTCCCAGGTTTACAGCAGTTACTTCCTTATGTCCCCCCTGCCTATGCAAAGGCCTGGAGAACACAGTCCTCACCAGTCGCAGACCTAAAGATCCATGGTTCTCTCTGGTAGATGCCACAAGAAACAACTACTTAAAAAAAGCTAAAGACTCATAGAGGGCAGAGCGTTCAAGTGCAGATTGGCTGTCTTCTATCTTGCAAGCCTTATGAATTTTATGTCCTCTCCAAGTTTAACCCTTTCCAAAAGCCCATATTCCCACACACATGCTGCTTCCCACTGTGTCATACTTCCTGAAGAGTCTGGTGTCTGCCTCCTGTTATCACAGTATTACTGCTTTTGAAGGGATAGGTCCTTCCGGACCAATTTGTATTTCCATTAGTGAGTAAAATTCTATTTTGATACCACAGTATCAGGGGAAAAAAAGTAATCACAGTTTTGTAAAAGATCTGTGAGTTTTTCATACAACTAGTGAGGGAATAAGATTTTTACTTGTTTCTTTTGTTTTATCTCTGAGTATGCTTGCGTTACCTAGAACATGGTATTACTATTACCCAGTTTAGAATATGATTTACCCCCTTGAGACAATGGAACATCAATCATTCTACCTTGATTATCTTGAAGGTCTGGAAAATCCTTCATGAAAAAAGGAGTCTGTATGACCTCATCATGCTCCTGGAGCTTGAAGTACAAAGAAGTGGCCTGGAAAACTTCTTGTAATGAAAGGATGTAATTACTTGTCATTTAGAAGCTGTAAGAAAAGAGTGGGAAGAGCCAAGTTTTAACAGTTTGTGGGGAAAACTTCATGGGATAAGAATGGGTGGAGATAATTTTAAAGAGGGGAGAAATATTGTTTGAGATTCTAGGTTTGCTGGAAGAGAAGGATTGTATGAAATCCTACCTAACATTGGCCAAATGAGTCCTGAGGCGTGCTACTTGCCTGACCTGATGCCAAATGCCTTGAAAGGCGTGAAACATATTTTCTAAATGCTGACATAGGGTTTGGAAGTATAAGACATACAAGTAATGAAAGGACAGATTAATGGAGAGCTCCTTTGATCTAGACCTGGGGGTGTGTGGCCGACTTTTTCTATAAAGGGACAGATAATTTTTTTCAGCTGTGTAGAATATAATTTCTGTATCAAGAATTTAGCTCCACCTTTCTAGCATGAAAGCAGTCATAGCCAATATCTAAATGAATGGGCACAGCTTAGATACAATCTATGTATCTTTCTTTCTTTCTTTCTTTCTTTCTTTCTTTCTTTCTTTCTTTCTTTCTTTTCTTTCTCTTCTTTCTTTCTCTCTTTCATTAATACATGTTTGTGATATATAAAGTTATATTCACTTTGGGGAACTAATACATGTATATAACATATCTTGATGACTTTCAATCTATTTACCCCCATTCACAAAAAGTCTGTCTTATTGTTTCTTACTACTATCTCTCCTTTATTTTACTCTTTGTATTTATTTCTATTTAGCTTTCTCATATAAGACAAACGATGTGACATTTTACTCTCTGGGTCTGACTTATTTCATTTAATATTATGGTCTTAAGTTCTATCTATTTTTGTAAAAATGAAATGATTTCATTCTTCACGGTTGAATATAACTCCATTGTGAATACAAAAAAACATTGTTTCATCTATTTGTCTATTGACGGGCATCTATGCTGTTTCTGGAACTTGCTATTGTGAAGTGGCCTGCTATAAACATGGGTGTACATGTATTAATATGGTGTGACATCTTTATCTCTTTTGGGAATATACCAAGGAAAGGAATAGCTGGGTCAAATGAAATTTCTATTTTTAGTTTTTTGAGGAGTCTTTTTATTGATTTCTGTAGTGAATATGCTATCTTGCCTTACCTTCAACAATGTAGAAGTGTTCCTTTTCCCACACATCCTCTCTGTTTTTGTTGCTTTTTTGGGTTCTTGGTGGTAGCCATTCTGACTGATGCGAGACCGAATCTCAGAGTTGTTTTGATTTGCATTTCCCTAATGGTCAAAGATGATAAATATTTACTGTCATGTCCTTCTTTTGAGAAGTGTCTTTGCAGTTCACTTGCCCATTTTTTGTTTTAGTTTTTTTTTTTTTTTTTTTTTGTACCGGGAATTGAACTCAGGACCTCATGCTTGCCAAGCAGGCACTGCACCATTGAACTAAACCCCCGGCCCCTACTTGCCCATTTTTTGCTTGGGTCATTTGGGGGTTAATATTTTGAGTTCTTCATATGTTCTGTATAGTAGTCTATATCACAAGAGTAGCTGGCAAGTTTCTTTTTAAATTCTGTAGGTTGTGGTTTCACTGTGTTGATTGTTTCCTTTGTGGTTCAGCAGCTTTGAAATTTAATGTAATCCCATTTGTTGATTATATTATTTCCTGTGCTATCGGAATTATGTTCAGGAATTCTTTGCCTGTGTCATGGGCTTCGAGTCTTTCCCCTCTGTTATCTTACAGCAGTTTCAAAGTTTCTGTTTTTAGTTCTAGGTCTTTGATTCTAGAAATAGTACAGGATAAGAGGTACGGATCTAGTTTCAATCATCTACAAGAAGATAACCAGCTTTTCTAGCATCGTTTGTTAAAAAGACTATCTTTTCTCCCATGTATGTTTTTGGACTTATTTAAGAATCAGGTGGCTGAAGGTGCGTGGGGTTCTTCTTTGTGTCTTCTGCTCTATTCCTTTAGTCTACATGTTTATTTTTGTGCTAGTGCCATGCTGTTACTGTAGCTTTGCAGTACAACTTGAAATTAAAAAATGTGAGGCCTTTCACTTTGCTCTTTTCGCTCAGGATTGCTTTGGCTATGTGGGGTCTTTTAGTTTCACATAAATTTTAGAATTGTTTTTTTTCTATTCCTGTGAAGAATATTGTTTGTATTTGAATAGAGATTGCATTAAAACTATAGGTAGGATTAAGAATGTTGCTTATGCCCAGCCAGACACAGGGGATATCTTTCCATTTTCTGACGTTTTCTTCAATTTCTTTCTTTAGAGTCCTATAGTTTCAATATAGAGATCTTTCAGCATTTTGGGTCGATTGATTCCTGGGTTTTTTTTTTTTTTTTTAAGCTATAGTGAATGAACTGTTCTAATTTCTTTCTCAGTGGGTTCGTTATTGGTGTACAAGAATGCTATTGATTATTGTGCGTTGATTTTATATCCTGCCTTTTTGGTGAATTTATCAGCTCTAAGAGTATTCCAGTGGAGTTTTCCGAGTGTTCTATGTAAAGGGTCATATCATCTGAAAATAAAGATTATTTGACTTTTTTCTTTCCTATTCAGATCCCTTTGATTTCTTTTTCTTGCTGGATTGTTCTGGCCAGTTGTTCAACTATATTGAATAAGAGTGATGAGAGTGGACACCCTTGTTTTCCTGATTTTAGAGGAATTGATTTCAATTTCCCCCATTCATTATGATGTGGGCAGGAGGTTGTCATATATGGCTTTTTTATCAGTTTGAGGTAAGATCCTTCTATACCTATTTTCATTAGGGTTTTTAATATAAAAGGATGTTGGATTTTATAAAAGGTTTTCCTGCATCTATATTGATATGATCATGTGATTTTTATTCTTGGTTTTATTTCTTGATTTATGTATGCTGAACCATCTTTGCATTCCTGGGATGAAGCCAACTTGATCATGCTGTGTGGTTCTTTTAATGATTTGTTGAATTCTCTTTGCAAGTATGTTATTATTGAGGTTTTTTGCATTTATGTTAATCAAAGATTTCAGCATGTAATTTTCTTTTTCTGTTGAACCCTTATCTAGTTTTGATAGAATGCTAATGCTGGCTTCACGGATGAATTTGGAAGCATTTCTTCCCTTTTGAGGAGTATCAATGTTATTTCTTTTCTAAAGTTCTGATAAAATTCAGCAGTGAATCTATAGGTCCTGGGCTTTTCTTGGTTGGTAGAGTATTGTTACCACAGTTTTATTGCTTATTATTGGTTTATTCTGCATTTTTATTTCTTCTTCATATTTACTATGTCTTATGTTAGCCAATTATAATTATAAAGTTCTCTTTTAGGACTGCTTTAATTGTGTTCCACAGACACAGTTATATTTTCATTGTCATGTGATTCTAGGAATTTTTAAATTTCTTCCCCAATTTCCTCTGTAATCCCTTAATTGCTCAAGAGTGTATTATTCAATCTGTATGTGTTTGTGTAGGTTCCACGGTTTTTTTTCTGCTGTAGATTTTAGTTTCATTCCATTGTCATCTGATAGGATGCATGAGACCATTTCTGTGTTAAGACATGCTTTAAGGCCTAAAATATGGTCTATTTTGGAAAAAGTTGCATGAGCTGCTGAAAAGTGTGCACTCTGCTATTACTGCATGAAACACTGTAGATATCTGTTAAAATAATTTTACTTACAAAAGTAGGTGATAGACAAATTTGGCCTAAGTATGGTAATTTTGCTTCCTGACTAGACCGTCTTCACACGTATCTTTGAACCAGCATATTTACTATGTGCTTTGTTAGCTAGACATAGACTCGTAGCAATGCATATACAATTACCATGTCTCATGATCCAGCAAAGAAATAACAGAAGAAAATTTTCTAGTTTGGCTTTTATAATATTTACAGTAGATAAATATTGTATCCACTGTAAATATTGTACTGCTTTGGATTACATTTTCCCTTTTTATCACTTTTCTCAATGTAGTAGAATGTATCACAGAGTGATTACCTTGAGAGTGATTGGCTGGTTCCCGTTTTTAAATATCCAAGGTATGAAAGAAGCCTTCAAGAAAAGGCACCCATAATAAAAGAAATGTGTCCTCAAGGAACAAGGAAAGCTAATAATATCCTAGTGTATCACTTTGTCTTTTCATGAATCAAACAGATCATGTGTGAAAAACTGAAAAAGGAAATGTCTCTAAACAGAAAATATCTCAAAAACTAAATAATTTAATTCCAATATTCATAAAAATACTACCATATAGAAAAGCATTAAAAATAATCCTTGATTGATAGAAAAGCAGAAATGTTAAATAAAAAAGTGAATTATGTTGTTTTGTGAATATTTCTTAAGGCAAATAAATGGATACATGCTTTTGAATTTTAATCTGGTAAGTCATTTTTGTTCAGCCATATACTCTGAGACAACAAGAAATTTGAAGTGGGACAAATTAATTTTAATCAAATGGAAATATTTTCTTAAAAGCATTTTAAAGATTATTATCATTATTTTGTAACAATGAAAGTTATTTTTGTATTTTAATAGGATAGAGCTTTTGAATAAATGCTATACTTGCAAGATTCCAAACTAAAACCAAGTAATAGTACTCTTTTTCTTGATTTCTTACCCTAGAAATATGATTCCTACCTGAAAACATTTGCACAATAGTAAATGTAATTTTATTTACCTCAATCTAAAATTTTATTAATTCGTAAATTATTTCTTTTTCCTAAGGAAAAATGTTTTGATATGCTGAGGAAAAGTCTGGATGAAAGTTATACTTGTATTCAACAAATATACTTGTTACACTAATAATTTTTAGAACTATTTTAGGCTTATAATAAATAATATAATCAATAAAATGTTTCAACTTTAAGCCTTTGCTATATGATGATATAATTTTTAAAATACGGTTTGTAAAATTTATTAAGGTTTCTGAATTAGAACAGAAAACTTTTTGAAGAAAATATCCCATGGTGACTGCTGGATCCTGGTTTCCTTTTGAAGGTCAAAATGATTCAGATTCACAAAATCCCTTCAATTTATATGCAAAGTGAACCTTAACTGCATTTTGTTAGAGGACCATACAGCTTGTTCACTGAATAAGAATTTCAAATCTGGGAATTGTGGTCCATCTTACTTATTGAAAATCTGTACTTTTTTACATCAAAAGAAAATTATCTGCTTGCCCCACATGATTAATGGAACTAAAAGTTTTTTCATTAACTTTTCTCAGGATAATCAGTGCTTCCCATCTCATTCCTGAACTGAGAGCACTTTTTTTTGTGTGCCTCGTATGAAAGCCTCTCTGTTTTACTATCATATTACCTTCTTTTCTTCTCCTTTGTCAGCTAAGTCCTGCAGGCCCTCACTACCATTCTATCCCATCTGCTATTTACGGTTGCCTCTGTTTTGCTGCACGCATGTCTTATTCTGTTGGGAACAAACTAATCCTTGCATTGAATTTTTTCTCAGATGTCCATCCCCTCCCTCATTTCTTATATTACCCTGGATGTGACCACATCCATGCAGTTCCTCTCCTGTGCAGACAGTTCCTCTCCATCAATTCTCGTATAATCTTAGAACCAAGAGGAAGGCTAAATGTAGTCCTTGATCTCCACTGTCTTACTCTTCTTTAGGAACTTGAAGGATTTTGTTCAGTCTTCTTCAAAAGCTATTCTACTTACAGATTTAGTATTCATGTTGATCCATGCTTCTCATTATCTGTACCTCTTAAGTTGGGGTCTGACTCTCTGCAGTCCCTGCCGGTAGGAGCTTCCTATCACTGTGATCACGTTCTCAGACTAGAACATAACCATTTCTAAGATTCCTAGCTCAGCGTAGTTTCTATGAATACTGTATCTTACCCCAGATTCTGTAAGGAACTTCTCATTTATGACTTTCCCTGAGTCCCTCTCTTATTCTCATATGTCTCCTACATCTTATTTATTCTGGTTCATCTGCTTAAATGTTCAGCTCGTACTCTAGAGACAGCCATTTCAAAAGCATACATGCAACCACTTTGGAATCTATTGTCCCTTTGATCTTCTACCAATTTCCTTTTATCCTTCCATAACCCAAATTATTCTCCTGAGCCTTTCACTTTCATAAGGCGCCAACCAATTTAATCGCCGTGGGCTGTGAACTCAAACAAGTGCTGCCTAACTCTACAGCAAAGTTTTGTAATTTTATTCTAGTTGAGTATTAGCCACTTTCACCATTTCTAGTTGACTTATTCAGCATTGTGACTATAGTAAGCTTTTCCAGATTTCAGGGCCTGCAGAATATTTTTCTTGTCAGTGACACATAGAACCTATTACTGTGTGATTCTTTATCTGTAACAGATGCTGAAATACTTGTTTTTTTTACACTTGTTGATACTATAAATACCTATTATTGATATATCACTAAGTCATATATATATGACATTAATATTGTTATTCTATAAAACATCTCATGCTTTACTACCTCTGTGTTTTATTCATCCTGATCTCTATAATAACTTTCCAGCAACCTTTAAGACTGAATTTAGGGCTGGTGATATAGCTCAGCGGCATAAGCACCTGCCTGGCAAGCATGAAATCCTAAGTTCGGTTCCTGGTACCCACATAAAGGAAAAAAAAAAGACTTAGCTTAAATATTATTTTCTTCTTTGCGGCCTCTCCCCACTCAACACTAACCATAATTTGTGCTTTCTCTCTCAGGGGTATTGAACACACGTCCTTCACACTGAGCTACACACTCAGACATTTTTTGATTTTTATTTTGAGCTAAGTCACTACATTACCCAGGCTGGCTTTGAACTTGTGACCTTCCTGCCTCAGTCTGCTAGAATTATAGGCATGCGACACCACACGTGGCTTCCTGTTGGCTTTGATGAGTAGAAATATTTATCTTTAATCATCTTGGTAACCCCGGTAGTACTTAGTTTGATGTTCTTTATCTGTTTGAGCAGAATACATTTTTTGCTGAATCTCAGTCTGCTACAGTGCTAGAATTATAGGCATGCGACACCACACATGGCTTCCTGTTGGCTTTGATGAGTAGAAATATTTATTTTTAATCATCTTGGTAACCCCGGTAGTACTTAGTTTGATGTTCTTTATCTGTTTGAGCAGAATAAATTTTTTGCTGAATCAAATTAAACTGAGTAATTTTTGAAAATTTAGAATCATGTACCTGATAGCAAAGGTTTCAACGAGTTTATCGATTAATCATAGGACTTTTATGATTTTTTTCATTATTTTTAGTTATACAGTTCATCGTTGTACTTAATTACAAGGAATAAACTTAAAATATATAGAATAAAACCATACCATATTCTGTTAAAATAAACAGATTTAAAGTGATATTTATTATTTAGTGATAATAGTTTTCTTTACACACAAAGATCCTCAGTAGCATGCATAGTCATTTTATGAAAGAGCTTGATAACATCAAATAATCAAGCTTTTGCTAGTAAGTCTTTATTTTTGAAAAAGCTGTGAGAAAGGAAAACAGATTGATTATTTTTATCATCACTTCTTTGGAAGAGTAATTTCATTCAAACTAACCATATATTTTAAAAATTCCCCTTAAAAATCCTGAACTTTCAAGGACAACTGGATTGTCAGGCATTTTTCATAAACAGTATATTGTATGGTTTTATTAGTATTTGTGTAAGAAAATTTATGGGAGTGCCATCTGTGGCTTATTGGAGGCATTTCAGTCACTGTTTTCTTTGCTTTTGACTATGCCACACTGAATGGGGACAATATTTTCTGTGTATATTACAATGGTTCTTTACCTTTTTCCAACACACGTGAGAGATATAAATATTTTCCGTAGTAAGAGCAGCTTCTCTAAACACTGATTTCTCTTTGCAATGAGAGGGCCAAAGGGAGAGTCAGAATTTTGAAGACCTGGAGGGAAATTGTTTGCAAATAGCCTCTGATGTTTACAAATATATTCTTTTTTTTTTTTTTGTGGGTACCAGGGGGTCGACCTCAGGACCTCGCACGCCAGCAGGCGCCCGTGCCACTGAGCGATATCACCGGCCCCTTTTTTGTATGTGGGTTCCGGGAGTCGAACTCAGGCCCTCGCGCTTGACGGGCAGGCGCTTAAGCTGCTGAGCCATCTCACCGGCCCCTACAAATATATTCTTTAAAATAGTTGTGCATCTTTTTTCAAATCCTAATGGGGACTCTATAAATTTGATTTCTCCCCAGGTCTTTGAAATAATCTGACCCAATAATTCTTAGAGTCCAGATTTTTGCTCTTTAGATAACATTTATTTCAAAAGAGGTTTATTAGGTAACTCTGCCTTTGTTTTCTTGATATTCTTAGACAGTGGTTCTCTCAGAATTTGTATCACAAATAGTTCAAACAGATATTGGGAAATTGTAATCACACTACTTACTCAGGCTAGTTATTGGTTACTTAACGCATTAGGATCTTTTTTACATGTGTAGAAATATAATTTTAGAGATTTCTATGCTTGTCAAGGACATAAGAAGGAATTTAGCTGCCATACAGTTAACTTTTGACATCTCTACAATACTTCTCATTGATAGGTTTTCTTCTAGGTCCGTAGGACTATCTTGAACACATCTATTGATGGCATTACATTCTTTGGACTCCATTATTTTTTGGGGAAATGTATATTATTGGGAAATCCTTCCTTAAATCCTTAAGTTGACATTTAGTTAAATGAGACTAATGCCAATTGTGTGTAAATCAGCTATAAATTTTTAAATTAACCATTTTATAGTGAAGTTTCCAGACCTTTTTAAAAATTTTTTTAAAAAATTTGTCTTTTGTTCTGTTGTTTCATGGTTTTTTGAGACACATGTTTCTGTGTACTTCACACTGGCCTTGAACTCACTATGTAGCCCAGGCTGGCCTTGAACTTGCGGCAGTCCTCCTTCTTCAGCCTCCACAGTGCTGGGATTGATTATAGGCATATAATCCATGCTTGGCTCATCCTAGTTTTTTCTTTGATGATTTTGCCAATGTCCCGCTTCTTGGAAGTGGACCCCAACTTCTGATACAAAGTGTGATATTGCCACAATGTGAGGCTACTTTACATGTTACACTTCAGGCTTGAGTCAACATTAACGTAGCCTGATCAAGCATTGGCTCATCAAATTTGTGATCATTCAGAAGCATGCATTACTCCTTTCAAAACATGAAGTTCAACAGACTACCTAATATAGTTTATGCTGATATTTTCATATTTTACATAGGTTTTCCTGAAATTTCTTAACAAGAATCTGAATACTGATCTATTTATTTGCAAAGACCATGTTACATATTTCATGTTAAGATAATTTTTATTGGAGCTATTCACATATTGGAGCACAAAATAAATTGATATACATATTCTCAAGAATATTTAAGCCTAAGATCTGAAGCACTTTATGAGCAAGGAACTGAATATCATCCACATTTTATCAATCATGCATATACACACTAGTTCTTTTCTCAAATTTTTATTGAAAAGAAGTTAGTAGGTAGTAAAGTAGTTGTGGAGGAACCAGTTCATTTCTCTGGGTCTCAGTTTATTTGTATAACCATTTAACTTGGCACGAAACTTACATATTATAGAAATATTTTAATCATATATACATGGAATTTCAATAATAATTTTTTCTAGTGTAGGAGCCTTTTTGGGGCAGGAGAAGGGAATGGAAGAAGTCGGTTCTACACAACAAGATTGGCAAGAAGTCACCAATAGAGCCTGAGAAGGGGGAGTAGACACCGCAAGGTCTTTCTCCAAACAAACGTACACACCTAAAAAAAAAAAAAAAGAACTCAATAGCCTGGACTTTGGCCAGGGGGTGTAAGATTAGAGAGTTCTTTGAAATTTTAGGAGATTCTACAGACATTCCTGGGTTACTGTATCATCCAACCTTTTAGGTTTCTCTTGAGTCTTCCAAATAGGCAGAAGGGACAAGCTAGGATTACTAGAGTAAGGCACAGTGGAAAGTAAGAATGGCATTTTGAAAACATCTACTTCTGGATGTTTTTATTATATTTATTATCTTAAAATTTCATTTCCTAAGAATTGAAGTTTAGTTAGTAAAAAAATCTTAGATATGTAGCTTTCGTATTTGAGGGGATAATACGACTTTGAGCGTTTCCTTCTTTCTCTCTCTCTCTTTCAACACACACGCACCCACAACACCAAGATAAAGTAAGCAACCAAACTGTTATTGTTTGATTTTCATCTATACTTAATTCCCTAAACACCTGATGAATGTGCTTACCTAAGGTGAAAACAATTATATATTTAATTTTAATTCTTTTTCTTTTGTTTCTTTTCTTTTTTTTTCTTTTTGATGGTGATGGAGGTTGAACCTAGAACATTACCCATGCGAGACAGGCACTCTACTAATTGTATTATGCATGTGGAGAAAAACAAGTATATAAAATCAAAATAATAATATGCTCAATGCATAATTATCCAGCACCTACTATGTGCACACACTGTTGTGACTATTGAGATTATAATAGAAAACAAGTCAGATAAGTTCCAATCCTTGCTGGCATCATTGGGAGATGGTGTAATCTTTAAGAGGTGAGTCATCGGGGAGGAAATGAGGTCATTGGGGACATGCCTTTGAATGGATATTGGGACCCCAGCTCATTCCTCTCCCTTTGCTTCCCGGCTGTCATTGGGTGAGCAGCTTTCCTCTACCACAAGCTCCCCACCTTGATGTGGTGCCTCAACACAGGTTCAAAGTGGTGGGGATAAGTGACCATGAACTGAAACCTCTGAAATACTGAGCTGAAATAAATATTTCTTCCTTGCAAATTGATTATCTGAGGTATTTTGTCATAGTGATGGAAATCAGACTAAAATAACTATCATGGAAACAAATACCATGCATGATATGCAAAGAAGAATATTTATATGATGTGAAAAATAAGATTTTTATATTAGTGATTTTATTCATAATTCATGCAATATTAGCAGTTAGAGCAATTATATAAAAATATCAATTAGAATGAATCAATCAGAAATCTAACATGAAATGAAATTTCTTTTCTTCATTAAATTCCAAAGGGCTCATGGTAGAAAGGAAAGAACACTGGATGTGAACAATAGTGTGGATTCTAGTACTTAGATTGTTCTACCAGAGCTGCTACCTCAACTGCAGTATCTCAACATCCTCATGATATGAATGGTAGTTTGAGAAAATGATCCGAGTCCTTCTCCATTCTAAAATACACAGCTCTTACTCATAAGCATGACATAAAAGGGGAAAAGACTGATTATAGGTCAACTGTGGAATAGAAGTCTGTGAATAATGAGTTAATTTTGTGTATTGATGTGAGGATTATCATTTATCTTTCATGCATTAGTGTAGTTGCAACTTTTATATCCTCACATAATACAGTAATTTAGAAGTATTTAATATAGTTGGGCATGGTGGTGCACGCCTGTAATCCCAGCACTGAGTAGACTGAGGAAGGAGGATTGCTGTGAGTTTGAAACCAGCCTGGGCTACATAAAGTTCAAGGCTGGCCTGAACTAAAAAGCAAGGCCATATCTCCAAAAACAAAACAAAACAAAACAATTAATTAATATAAATATATTTGTAAAGTTCTTGGCAAATAAATATCGAAGAGTTGACAATAAATATAGCAATATTTATCTTAATAGAATATTGTTATGTGAATTCATTTATTTAAATTACCTGAAAATAACTTTACAGTAGTATTTTGTGGCACTGGGGATTAAACTCAGGGCTTTTTCACTCAGTTAAATTCCCAGCCCTTTTTTAATGTTTTATTTTGAGACAGGGTCTTGCTAAGTTGTTTAGGCTGATCTTGAATTTGTGATCCTGCTGCCTTTGCCTCCCAGAGTGCTGGGATTACAGGCATGCACCCCTATGCCTGTCTATAATAATTTTAAGTAAAAATAAACATTAAAATTGTCTAGAAAATAAAATGAACAAATGTTCTAATCACCAATGTTCACATGGTTTTCATAATTAAACATTTGACGTATAGCTAAGTCAGTTGAATGGAAAGTCAAAAGTGATCTTAGTTTTAGAAAAAAATGTAATATATAAAAAAGCTGTATCATATATTTATTGATGAAAAGGAGATTGGTTTATTAAATAATTATACATGGGATATTTGAATGACATTAGAAAAGATAAAAGGCAAACAGAAAATAATGAAAAAATATATCAAATACTATTAATAAATGTAGAGTTGTTATGTGTTTATAAGGAAAATCATTAAATATGAGTAGAAACACTGACAGAGGGCATAAAGTGAACTAATTTAACTACTGAGAAATACAAATTCTTCTAATGAGAAAAAAGTAGTTTTTTAACAAAATATTAACAGATGTGTTTCTTGTCTGTGAAATATGTTAGTTTTACTTTTTATTTTCTATTAATCTGTAATTTAGATTCTTTTAAAACGAATGTATTACCTTATAATTAATGTCAACGTAAACCATAACTCGATTTCTTGAAAGTCAGGACAATATGAAACACCTAGCAAGTATATATATTGTAAAAGGAACAAACGCTTTTTTATGCCTGTCACTAGGTTCATGTTTGAGATACCTCTAGTAAAAAGCCAGATTAACATAACAGAAGTGTACAAATTTACTTGACATGGGATCCTGTAGAAATGCAGAAACAGGGAACATGTACATATTTGCTCTTAGCTTTGATGAAGAATTGGATAGATGTATCGAAATATTAGAAAAAGAGAAAATTTAATTGAATGACAGTAAACTGAAGGAAATTAGTAAGGTCTCATTATTTGAATTCTTTGTGTCTCTGGGTTTTCAGAAGTTATAACGCTTCTTCCTTCAGGCTTAAAGTAGGCACTTCTCATGTGAACATCATATGACCTACTCAGAGAAAGGTAAAAGAACTTTTTCTAGGTCTTATGACCTGATCTGCCTGGGGAGAAGGTGCAGGAGGCAGGAGATTCCTTCCTATTTCAGCAATTTTCTCAAACAGCCAGGTGCCATGTGTCAGGCTAGGATGTCCTACAGCTGATTAATCTTGATCTCATAGTAGAAGATTTCTGGGGGTATATGTATAAAGGACTTACATGAGATTTTAGACACAGAGTGGACAATGACATAACAGTGGCTTTATTTGGAACACTTTTACTTATTTCTAGATCTTTTCCTTTTTTTCAATTTTTTTATTAGTATATGTAAGCAGTACATAATGATTATATTCCCTATGGGGAGTTGATACACTTACATAACTTACGTTCGTTCTTTTTTCATCCCCTTTCCTTCTGCTCCCTTCCTTCTCCCTTCATCTCTCCGTACCCTTCCCTTTTTAAAAAATCCATTTCCTATTATGTATCGCTTATTTTGCTCTTTATGTATAGTTTGATTATGTCATATAAGGGTAGACAAGGAGATATTTAAGCTTATGTGTCTCATTTATTTTACTTAACATTATGGTCTCAAGGTGCATCCATTTTTCTACAAATGACTCAAGTTTATACTACTCTGTGGCAAAGTGGAAATGTAAACTAGTACAACCATTATGGAAATCAGTATGGAATGCCTCAGAAAACTAAAAATAGAAATTCCATTTGACCCAGCTATTCCTCTTCTAGGTATCATCTCAAAAAAATTAAAGACATCATACTACAGTAATACATACATACCGTGTTTGTAGCAGCACAGTTCACAATAGCTAAATCTTGGAATTGGCCTGTATATCCATCAACAGATGAATGCATATAGATCTTTCCCTTTAATAATTCAAGAGCTTAATATTAAATTGCAGTTTGTCAGGCTTTTGTGAGAGCAGTACTAATTACTTGACAATACAGTGCTAATTATCAATCAAGGGGTGGAGGGCCTCTCCCTTTGACTTGCCAACTGTCTTAGCTGTACCTTTGACAAAGACTGGATAGTAATCAATTTAAAGATAAATCTTGTGAGTACCTAGAATACAGATATTCCAATGCAGGTAAGTTTGCTTAGGCAGAATGAAAAAGTCTTCATTCCATTATGATTGTGAAAGGGCTGACATATTCTGTCTGGTTCTACATGACACATTCATATTCATTCATGCACAAATTTATTTTCTAACAACATAGCAAAATATCATTTAAAGTAGTTTTGAAATTATGTACTAAGTGTGTATAGTGGATTTTATGTATAAATATTCAAAATTTCTTTTTTTTTTTTTTTTTTTTTGGTGGGTACCGGGGGGTCGACCTCAGGACCTCGCGCGCCAACAAGCACCTGTGCCTCTGAGCGATATCACCGGCCCCTTTTTCGTATGTGGGTTCCGGGAGTCGAACTCGGGCCCTCGCGCTTGCAAGGCAGGCACTTACGCCTCTGAGCCATCTCACCGGCCCTCAAAATTTCTTAATATTTATTTCAAAGCTTATGCCCAAATGATTTACTATATATCCAGATATTTTTCAACATGCTATCTCATATTCAAATATTTTCAGCTTACTGAGTGACTGAATTTCTGTTTTTATTTTTTTTCCCCTGGATACCTGGGATACCAACAATGCTAAAGTGAGGAAGTTTAAGTAATTATATTATTTAATAACAGTGATTATGACATATTTAAATTTAGAATAAATAATTTTAATGAATATTTTAGAATTAATCAAAATATCAATAAATTTTCTGCAAAATATGATAAATCTATAAAAACTAACTTTTTAAGTTAAATTATTTACACTATAAATACACTAGCATTTTATAGTACTATATTTAATTTTAAAATTTATATGGTTTAATGTCAATGGTAGACTATGTTGAATATATTTATCTCTTATGTATCTCTCTTTTTGGTGTTGGGGGTTAAACTTAGAACTTCATGCATGTTAGGTAAGCACTGTACTACTGAGCTATACTCCCAGCCCTTGAGTAAATTTGTTAATCAAATAATCTTTCCTATTTATTACAGATGCCTTTAATAAATATTTTGGCATATAAAAGAAGAAATATCAGGTGAAGAGAATTTGTCTATGATATTCTTGAAATACGGAAATTAACAAAACGAAGGAAAAACTTCAGGAAAAAAATTGGAAAATGGGGACATTTTCCAGTTTGGAAAACTCTGAAGAAAATTAAAGACCATAATGATTTCTTAATGTACAAATTTTCATTCTTCGTTCATTATAAAACTTCTCTGAACATTGAGGAGTAGACTATAAAATATTACTAAGTTTACTGAAAGCCATCCTGGAACTCAGGGAAAGTATATAACTCCTCCCAAGACCATTAGTTTGTAGCCTTAGATAGCAAAAGAAATCTAGGGAATTGCAAATCATATCCAGATTTTATAGCACTAGCTACAGTAGGTTTAAGGAGTGAACGTAAGAAAAAAACTGGGAGACATCATACAGTCTTTGCATTAATTCACAAGTTGAGGAATGAAGCTTCTTAGAATGTGGTAGTGTGTTAGCAAATCATTGACCTTTTTGTTGGTAAATTGTTGATTTCCTGAAGTTTCAGAATTGTGGTTGATTGAAAGCCATTGAATGTGCCAGAAATTTTGGATTCTCAAGATCTCATCAAGAATGTGATTCAGGGCCAGAAACAGTTTCTGGATCCGTGTCAGGATTTCTGGTCCTTAACCTAGTTGGCTTAAGGTCTGTTGCACAGAAGGAAATCATTTGTTTTGCCAGGAATGGCATCTGGAAATGTGGCAGTAACTTCTCAGTGTTCTTGCTGCCTACCATTAAGCTCAGCCTTTTCATCATGACATTTAATATCCTGTATATATGTGTGGCAAAAATACTCTGTTAACCTCCTGAAAATGATAAGGGTGAGGAAGAGGAAGAGGAAGAAGAAGAAGGAAGGGGTGGGGAGGAAAAGAAAGGAAGGAAGGAAAAGAAGGAAGGTAGGGAAATGAAAGAGAAAAGAAAAGGAGTAAGGGCCGGTGAGATGGCTCAGCGGCGTAAGCACCTGCCCGGCAAGCGCAAGGGCCTGAGTTCGACTCCCGGATCCCACATACGATAAAGGGGCCGGTGATATCGCTCAGCGGCACGGGTGCCTGTTGGCACGCGAGGTCCTGAGGTCGACCCCCCGGTACCCACAAAAAAAAAAAAAAGGAGTAAAATGGAGAAGAAAATAAGGAGGAAGAAGAGG
Organism: Erethizon dorsatum; assembly: GCA_028451465.1. Lineage (NCBI taxonomy): Eukaryota > Metazoa > Chordata > Mammalia > Rodentia > Erethizontidae > Erethizon > Erethizon dorsatum. The sequence continues at coordinate 98,518,573 of CM051823.1, read as the reverse complement.
CAGGGGAAGGAACTGAGGGAATAAAATAAGCGATTTATTTATGTTTAGTTCTGATAGTTATTACAGTGGGGTGTTTGGTGAAACACTAAACATCACTGGGCTTCAGTTTCCTCAGTGTAAAATTAGAGGACACCCTAATAACCTTTAAGGCAGCTTTCAGGTCTTTTCATTTTGATATCATAATATCTCATTGTTCTTCTCACACCATCTTTTCATGTGTTCTGGACATCAGCCAGATCCCACTGCTTCTTCCTGGTCTCTGAGAAGAGACCTTTCCTCCTTTTTATATTAACAGCTTCTGACAACTGATACCCTCAGGAAAGGTAAAATCTACTTAATCTTCATTGGGAGCTTAATTTTGTCATCACTATACCCTCTTCAGTTTCTAACGCTGAAATTAACTTCTCCTTCCTGTGGTCTACTGTAGTAGTCCTTGTGTTGTATCTCTTTCATAGGACTTAATACATTTTCTCAACAAATACTATGTGTGCAATATCTTTGAGGTCAGGAGTCATAGGTTTAGAATTCTTATATTTTCATACCCACTAGCAACCATTGATTTTCTAGAAAGTGAAAACATGGGTTGAAAAGAACTAAATTAATTATTATCTTCCTTTCAATATATTTATTTCTATTGTTTTGTGAAAGTAAACCATACAAAAGTCCTTTTTCACGGAGACAGCATGGAATAGTGGGAAAAAATACAAAGTGAAATTAAGAATGGCTTCATTTTTAAGTTTCACTATTATTTGAACCTGAACTTTTTAGTCCCATTTATTCAGCTTTGATGGGAACAGGTACCAACTACTTTCCAGTTTTTTTAAGGTAAAGTAACATATTTAATGTGACTGACCAGAACATTGCCTTCCAAATGTCAATTTCCTTTTCTTTATTCTTTTAGCAAAAGTTAGGAACCGTTTTTGTACTATTTATTTTATATTTTGTCCTTCCTGTGGAAACATTACTGATATCCAATATTAAGATCCATTCATGTGTACTAAAATATAAATGAAGTATTGACAAATATCCAAACAATAGCCAATACTCTATCCAGATTATTAGTTTCTCATGAATTGTGGCTCTAAATAACATTTTATTAATTCTAAATCATGGCATACATAAATTTAATACTATTCTCTTAATCAACTCATGAAATATGGATCTGTTTCCTATGAAAGTGACGCAAAGGCTAAAATGGCGTTTTGAGAAACACATGTAGAAACAGAGCATATGGGTAGTCAAGAGCAGCATATGGATCCCCATATGTTAAACACTTTCTTCAAGAATCATAGCTATAGTATGGATAATCAGCATAGTATGGAACCCTCATTTAATTAAAGACTACAGCCCTTCATTTGTAATAGTAAAAACCCTATTAACTTTTTGTAATGAAAAATTTACCCTTAAAAAAGTATTACTCAAGCTTGGCTGCATATTAGAATCACCCAGGAACTTTAAAATATTACTAGTGCCCAAAGTTTCACCTGAAGACATTGTCATTTAATTGATCTGGGCCTCAACGCATGCAGTTTTGCTGTATAACCAGGATTGGGAGATACTGTTTTCAAAGTATCAAACTGACACTCCTTTCAAGTTTCTCCAGAACTACTTGACACTATGATATTTTTTTTTCCTAAAAAGATCGCAATGATAGTAAAAATGATATTTGCCCAACACTTAAGTCAGTTCGAGGCATCCAAAATTGAAGTGCTTTCAAGCAGAAATTAAATAATGAAAACACTGATTTTATTGGAGAGAAAGTTAGTATTCCATTTCAGTGTGCTTCTTTATTGCTTTCGCATTTAGGAACAAACAAACAAACAAAAGAACAAGTGGCATCATCCCAGTGTAAGCCAAAATGGGTTGAAGAGGGCTCGTGAAACATTGAGAGTACTATCTGAATATGGTCCATAGAAAGCGCAAGGTCCTGAGTTCGATTCCCAATACCAAAAAAAAAAAAAAAAAAAGAAAGAAAGAAAGAAAGAAAGAAATATCTCAGCATTTAGTAGCCTCAGCTTCTACAAGTTATCAAATTCAAATCATGTGATTATTAATGATAAAAAGAAAATGGGTACTTTATTTTGTAATCAATTTGCATATTACAGTTACTGTAAAATGCATTTTCTGTAACAAGATTATGATAAAAAAACCTTTCTGCTTGTGAAAATGATGTACTGACTTTGTACATATTAAAGATTTCAAAATGGATTTCCCTCCCCGCATTTCAGTGACCTCCAATAGATAATGTTATTTTTCAACTGTAACCTGCCACTAAGAGCAGAATAAGAAATTGCAGCTTTAGATTTTCCATCCGTTTTTGTTTCTGTTCCCTTCCCAGTAATTTCTTTGTTTATTCATCTTCAGATTTATCCATCCTTGGCAATTTCAAGCTAGGAGAAACAAATTAAGAAAAAAAATTAATTGACTTTATTTGGTTTAATGCTGCCAGCCCATATTATCTGCTTTCTTAAATGAGTTTGGAATTGCCAGCTTTGAGGGTATTACACTACATTTTGGGTTGCTGCCAGCATATCCTAAGCAAATATATTTAAATCAAAGCTAAGCTGCTTAAATATTCATGTTATGCTCTTATTATGGTTTAGAGAAATGTGAAACCATTTAAGATTTGCAAACGTGCTACATGGCCAAAAATATATTTGAACTGTCAGAAATATACTTTAAATTGATAGTGTTAAGTTAGTTTAATAAGAAAAGGTTTCCATAGTCTTATCAGTTGTGATGCATTCATAATATCTAATTTGTTTGTGATTATCCAGTCAGTAGGGCGATATAAATGTAACCTTTTCTTCTGAAATGTGTACTGGAAGTGATACCCCAGTATGTTATGTTATTAAATGTTGTAGACTCTCCAATTCTGTGTGCATTATGGCTGTACTTTGATTATATGAACAACCTTTTTTCACATATACATTATATTTTATTGTATTAATTTTCCTTTCTTATTTTATTGACATGTTTCTTCAAAATTGTACAATTTTAAACATCATATAAAACATTTACTTACAGTCCAGTGAGAATTGATGATTCTTAAATTTTTGCACAAAGTATAAAATATTAAAAAAAATTAAGAAATACTAAAGACCAAATAATCATTACATGACACAAAGGAAATGAAGGACAAGAGGCTTTGCATATTGGGGAGGGTGAATTATTCTCCCCCTACACTGAAGCCAGAGGGCCTACTTTCCTGCTGCCTCCTCTTCCTGTCCTTTTGCTTTTTCCTCATTGGTCTTCTCTCATTGGTAGCATAATCAATTACATATTTAAAGTATATGACTTGGTATGAAACAGGTTTATTCCTTTTGTTTTCTTTCTACACAAAGAAACTATTCAAAGTTTATAAATTCCTGAATACCAAAAGCTATCTGTTTATAATCATAGATTCTAGTAATAGAATGATCTATGATTTATGAGATAAAGAATTTCTAGTACATTCTGAGAAATTCAATATAAATTCATGAGATGCTGTGAGACTTGCCACTGTCCCACCTCTAGCCCTCACATGAATGTGGCCAAACGTGCTAAACAGGGACAGAACCTGGGAAGGTAAACCAGCTGTCCCAGATAAACCTCTGGTGCTGTTTTATGCCTTGCACTTAGATGTCCTGATTTCAGCCTAACAGATTAGTTATAGCAGTAGGTTAAGCCATGAGACTACTGTACTGAGCTCTTTGCAGACGTTTTTTCTTTTTGGTTTTTTTAGAAAGGGTCTCACTATGTACTTCAGGCTAGCCTCAAACTTTTGGCGATCCTCCTGCCTCAGCCGCCTGAGTGCTAGGATTACAGGAATGAGCCTCCATGTCTGGCTGATTTTAGAATTCTTAAGGCTAAACCTTTGGAGGGTTCAATCTAACCATTAGATTTCATTGAATTCTGTTTTGTATGTCACAGTGTAAAAGAGAAGTTCCAATAAATTTCTCTGTGGGGAGATACAAGGGTGCTTTTTGTTTCAGTGAGGCATAGAACTTACTGGAGCAGGGCCTACAAGGATTACATAAACATCAGTTTTAGTGTTCAGCTAATAGGAGGAATTTAAGTTTACCATTATAAATTTGGTTGGTTCTTGAAATTATCAGACACTGTTCTTCAATATTTATTATATCCACATAACTGAACAGTCACACAATTTCATATATAGCAGATGTATTAGTTTAATCTACTGGACTTAGTTATAACAGAGCAAAACTATTATTTTTTGGGGGAATTTGTGTGTATACTGGCCAAGAAGAGAGGCACAGGGGTTGGTGGCATGTGGCAGATGGTGGAATAGGGAAGGAAAATGGAGGCTTTGTTTGGCAAAGTGGGTTGATTTGTTTGGTTTTGCTATATGCACTTTATGTATTTAAAAAAGAAGAAATATTAAAAGCAATGTGTTTAGGAATTTTGACTCTTTTGAGTCCAGTCATTTTCCTAATATATGATGTGATATGATATGATATGGGATGATATGAGATAATATATTTGAGTCCTATCTCTCCAAGCAAAATTCCTTAATTCAAGAAAATGTTTGTCAGTTGACCAGAGTGGGAAGAAGGAAAAATTATCAGGAGATTGGGGTTGGTGGTGGGAAGTCATTCTTTTAAAAGTTATTGTATAATTGCTTTAACTCATTTCTAAAATGTTCCTTTCTCCCTGCTTCTAGAATGCCGTGGGCTTGGGCACATTATTATATAACAGTGCTATAGATGCTTGCCATAAAATAATTAGACCTAGGCAATATTTTTATTTCCCAAGTTAATTTTAATGAAATGTGGATTTTGGGTGAGTTCATATAAATTGAGTGTTCAGAATTTTTTCTGAATTCTCATTTAATGATCTATTTACTTGGGTAATACAGGTAGATAATGATTTGGTTTGGAAATCATCAAAAAACATGATAGAAGGCCATGTTAGTTGTGGAGCCTTATTTAACTATGTCAAGGATTATGTGATGTGGTGTAGTAGGAGACATAAGAATGCTACTTATGACTGGCTAGGATAACTTGTTTTATGCCCACATAAGAGCACTTCTGATGGTGGAGGTCATCAGAATCAGAATTACAGTTTTGTAAGCATAAGATCTGCTTAGCGTATAATTGGATTAAACAGCTGATAGTTTATTCTGAATTGAAGGGTTAGAACTCAAAAGGCTGAGTGAGTACAAGAAAAGTGGAATTTATGTGTCTTTTTTTTTTTGTTCTAATTTTAAGAAACCAGATGTAAGGTTTTAGGGAGATTGTGAAACACTTTTGGGTTCATTTTCCACATCTGTGAATGACTGGGTTAGGCTAGATGGTCTTGGATGTCCATTCCGTGTTTGAAGTAATCTTTAGGTGTAGGCTTGTCCTGGTACCTGCAATTTCAACTATTGCAATAATTCCTGCAGTTTAAGGCGTGGTCTCCAGGAAGCTCCTATCAACATGTAATACATTGCTGTGAAAAGTAGTCCATTATCCCAGTAGCACCTACTAACACATTAGCACAGCTTTGCAGGTAGCCTGGCTGCTGTGAGTCAGACAAGGCATTCCCTAGGGGAGATGATGCTGGGCCTGACCCCACAGCAGGCCCTCAATAAATGTTCCTGTTACTACAAAGAGGAGGTAACATGGCATGTATGGCTCATGAACTTGATCTGGAATATGAAATGCTTTTAGTATAAGGCACATCTTGGGGGCTCTGGATACCTTTAGGTTGTTGGATATTAGCTGGAATCTGGACAGGTTTTTTGTTTGTTTGTTTTTTGTTTGAAAGTAGAAGAACACAAGTCCACTAGTTGGAGTTCTGAAAATCAAATTCTAAAGCTCAGAGTAGTAAGTCCAGTCAAATATCTAGTAATTATCTTAAATAAATATTTTCTATATCTATTGTGTTTAGAAAGCAATACATGGCACATAGTAAATGTTCAAAAATTTTGTTGAAAGAATGGAAATAATAATTTTAACTCAACTTCAGATGTGCTCCTGATATTTGTGAATGTGTGCATTTGTGTGTGAATGCAACCTCGATTTGATAAAAAGAGAAGAGGTTAAATAACATAAGCTATTTTCTGTAATTTTAATTTTATAAATATTTTACAGCTATTTTATTTAATATTTTAACTTTTTTAATCAGGCAAGAAAGATGACTTTCCTAGATTAAAAGATACTTAGACAAACAATGCTAGGGAACAAATCCAGAGGATGGATGATTATTTCCTGGTTCTTTGAGGGGCTCCTAAAACAGAGTGAAGATAGTTGACTAATTGAAGCAAGCTATGATGAAAATGTAACATTTGATTTAGTTGAATTGTTGGACTGACGGCTAACCAATTCTAAAGGGAACACCATGGCTTTTTGCATATGTGTTTATGCTTAGGTAAAGCTTAGAATATGAGTAAAATCGATATATGCTTATTAAGCTGCGGATATGTAACCGTCAATGATAAAGTCATTGCATGGTAATGTATGAACAAATTCTGAGTGTATCTGTTTTTTTTCTGTGTACATAATTTTAATATCAACATCAATATTATAAACCAGAAAATCTTAAGAGGTTGTACTAAATTTGTTAAGACCTAGCTTCTGTTAGTAAATTAGCACCTCTTTGTGGTCACCTATTGATAGCAAACAAAGCTTATTGTATTTGATGTGCATTTAATGCAGTAATTGCTTGTGGAAATTACAGGTACCAAATGTAAATTAACAGTATGGTAGTATGACATTTAGCATACATGAGATTTCAATATTTTTTCATATATTTACATAAACTTTATTAGCCAAGATAGTCTATTCACATTTTGCTCTTAATATTTTTTCATAGCTAAACCTGACTTTAATTTTTCTACTTCTAAAAACAAATGCCAGTTTTTTTGTCTCTACAGATAATCTCCTGTCCATTCAAGTTATACCTTCCTGCTAAAAGCTCCAAGGGTCCTTTCATCCTCTTTTATAGGATTAGAATTTTGACTGCATTAAAATTAAGGGTATGGGAGCTTTACAGAAGATTCTTTTTTTTTTTTTGAATATTTTCTTGTCCACAGTAAAGTTGACCTAAATTAGAAATTATAACTAGAGATGCCTGATTAAGTGACTCATCAGAGTCACTTAAAGCAAATGTGAAGGGCATTCAATTGGTAGAAAAATATTTCACAGTAAATTTAAAACCATTAATCTTTCTTTAGTACTTTTATATAAAATGATGTAATATCGTTTTTAGAATTTGACAATAAATTATTTTGAAAAGCTAAGAGCGAAAGGTCACCTAAACCATTATTTTAAAAGACTCTTTTGTGGAAAGTAATGTTTTCTAAATATTTACAACATGTTTTTATAGGAACACTTAAGTTAGAGATTTCTGTTATTTAAATAGACAACATTATTCTTGCTAGGCTGCCAGATTAAATTATTTTATTTTTGCTGCAATTATATATTTTTTTCATTTGAGAAGGGACCTAACATTTTATAAAGATAATCTCTGGTAAAATCTTAACATTAAAGATATTGTTCTTACTGTTACTTCAAGAATTTTACGCAATGGATTGATTTATCTCATCACAATACACTTGTGAAAAGTTGTGAACCGATGTTTTTGACCAGTTTTTTAATACTTCCTTATGGGGGTAGTCAATACTTTAATCTCCAATTGCTTTTTATTTTGACACACATATCAAGTGATCAGATTCCTAAGAACCACTGGGACAAATAGAAAAATGCTGGCAGCTGGAAGCTGCTGTACCACGTCTTGGGTTTCCTCAGCCTCCTACAGTGCACACCTTAACCTTTCACCTGTTGAGAGGCCCTGCTGACACTCGCTTGGCCTCTCTTTGAGTCACTGTAGGTGCACCGCACCATCAGAGAGTGTCATGGTCCTTTCTGTATCCTGTGTCTGGTATAAAAGTGTTCACTGAGGAAAGCCACCAATTTCCATGAAGTCTTCTCCTGAAGAGGCTTATTTACACACACAACATATTTACTGCTGTACTAAATTTCTTTGAAAACATAGGACCTGTCATTCACATAGATCTAAACTTTCTTGAATTAAAATTTATTTTTAATTTAATATTAATTTATGGCTAATATAGATTTAAAACTCTCTGACTTTTAAAAACGATAGTGTGTGTGATTATAACCCTGAATTTTCATGACTTCAGTATTTTCAGAAACTAAAAATTTTGAAGTATCAAATTTTTCATTTTTTTCAAAATTGGAGTCCTAATAACAAGAAACATGAAGTCTTCCTAGTCTATTGCTTTCTGATTCTGTGCGATGCTGAGGCTAAGGCAAAGGGGCTGAGGTAGCCAGTACACCTTCTTTGTGGGAATGTGATTTTATTGACCAGAAGCAGTCTGTCTGCTCACATGTAATAGAAACTATCCATGCATGATTCCTGGACCAATTTGGCAGACTCCAAGGGTCCTGTGAAAGGCAGCTGACATTTCTGATGATTACTGAAATTGAACTGAACCTTTGAATGTTGTCATTTTAAAACGTCTAGGACTCAGTCCAAAGAGGAAAGAGTAATACCCATACATTACCGTGTCTGTTGATGTTTCCACTAATGAAGCCATGTAGTCTCCCATTTATAGGCACAAGTATATTTACTATGCGTGGTTAGAAAATCCATCGTAACATGTGTTTATTGAAATCCCTTTCTCAGTGTTTATTAGTAGATTCACAAGATAGTTCTAGTCAAAGGCAGAGAAAGTATTACTTATATTTTTAAAGAAGAGACCAGTTACTTGGGATTGATAGTCATGATTCTTGCTACAGGTAAACCTTAATTATGCAAAAAAATAGGAGGTTCTAGATTAACATTTAACTATGTAGGAAATATGATAAAAATACAGTGAATGTCAATTTTTTTTTAAAGCAAAAGACACATTGCTATTAATTCTTTTTTTTTTTTCATTTTTTTAAATTTTGTTTTATTTTTTGGTATCAGGAATCAAACTCATGACCTTGCGGCTGCCAGGCAGGCACTGTGCTGCTGAGCTACATCCCCGGCACACATTACTATCAATTCTGCTCAAAATATTTCCCCTTCCTTCAGACATACTTGTCCCATTGTTCTTTCCTCTTTCTGTAGCAGTTCTGGAAGTCCTCTTTCCTGAGTGTCTTTACTTACTCTGTTGTGGCTGCCTCAGTGTCCTCAATCACTTCAAAATGTTTACCTTTACCTTTCATGGTCATTTTGACTTTGGAGAAGAGCCAGAAAGTCACACAGTGCCAGATCCCATGAATAAGCTAGAAGAGAACACACCATATTTCAACAAGGCTGCCTTTCTTTTGAATGGCACTCAGCATCAGCATTCACTATATTTTTTAATCACACCTTGTAAAGATACCAAAAAGGGCATCTAGAAATTGTTCATAAAGTGGCAGGAGTGATGAGTTAGATTTGTTCAACATGAGGGGGAGTATTCTGAAGGAGATTAATAGCAGTGTGTCTTACTGTAATACATTTTAAAAATGTAAATATTCACTGTATATTTTAATCATCTTTGTATCTAACTATTCATAGTGGTCCATTAATAAGTCCCAATTAGAAAATTTTATTTTACTATACTTGATGTATGCCTCTTACTTTTTGTAATCTAGGGGATATTTTGCTTTGGATCATAGAAATTACACATAGAAATTGTCCTCCAAATTCTGCCTGTATTTTTTCTATCTTGTCGTTCTTTGTCTCCCAGTTTCCAAGATATACCATGTCTGTGGCAAAGCCACAGTTGTGTATCATCTCCAGTGCTTAAGCACTTCTTAGCTTCTTTCTAGCTTTTTTGTTCCTCGGTCACTCAAGTAGTATGTCACTGAGCTTTCCCTGGGGTCATTTAGGTCTGCTTATACTTGGAAAAATGTTGAAGGGAAAAAAGCACTGCTCTAGAATAACTATTCTATAAAACTGAGAGCCAGTGTGCAATATTCTGATAGAATTATGTGGCAAATAGGTGTTATTTCTCAATTGGAAATCTGTTTCTTCTTGAATAGAAGAATAGGTCTTAAAATAAACTTATGCTAATAATGTAACACAAGGTTATAATCTAATTTGTTGTGGCATGCATTCTTATCAGTGACAGGAGGTGTTGCAAATAAGCTAGGGTAGTACTTTGCAGTTTGAATCACTTTACTAATATAGTAAGAATGATACAGTACATTAACATATTGGCTTATTTCATATGGACAGAGAGGATATGTACAACTTCATCCTGGAAAATTTTGCACAATATCTTTGAACACCAGGGGCTTATCTCCATATACAGAATCTTCAATTTTTCACTCTGCAATTCCTTAATTTTTTCTGGAAGGACATCTGAAAGAATTAAACACAGGCTCCTTAATATCAAATTTTGTATCCTTAGAAGCCTGAAGGAAAGCAGAAGGACATTTCTGACAAGTCATTGTTTTTTCTTTGATGAGAACTCATCAGTCTTTTTTATTTGATTTAACAACAAATTGACCCCTTGTAATGAAGTTTATGGGGGTAGTCATTTTACGATGAGAGTTAGAGGTGACATGTAACAATTTTGAACAATAGTATTTTTAGTAGTGGGGCGTGTGTGCCCAATGTATATAGCATTATTCTAGGCAGCACCAAAGAGAAAGAGATATAATAGCATGATGCACTGTACAGATAAAGTAAGAGCTCTTTTAATATTCTTTAATTAAGACAGAAGAGTTAACTAATTTCCTAGTTCCCAAATTCTGAAGTCATTTGGACATTTACAGATTTGGCTGTAGGTACATGTATTAATTTTCTATAAGTAGCATAATGAATTATCACAAACTTAAAGTCTTCAAACAACATAAATTTATTATCTCATTGTTCCAAACTTGGGAAGTTAGATATAGGTCTGAGAGGATAAAAATTAAAATGTTGATAAGTGGTAGTAGGGTGGAGAGAAATGAAGAATGATTACTGTGGTTATGGAATTTATCTTTTGGGTGATGAAAACATTGCAGAAATTGACTGTGATCATGGTTGCTTAGTCCAGTGAAAAAGATAAAAAAATGTTGGATTGTACACTTTAAATGAGTGAATTGTATGCAATGGGATTTATATCTCCATAAGGCTGTTTAAAAATAAAAACAAAAATAATAATGGCCAGCCAAGTTCTCACATCATATTTCTATGATGCAGCCAGGAAAAGTTTTCTGCTTTAAAGGATTCATATGATTAGAAAGCCAGGATAATCTGTGGTAATCTCTACAACTCCGGGTTTATACTCTTAGTCACACCTGCAATGTCTCATTGTCATGTAGGTATCATATTCATAAGGATTAAGATACGCACACTCGGGGGCCTATTTTTCTGCTTAAGGCAATGCTGAAGAAAGTGATTTTCAGCCATAAAGAAGGATAAACTTGAGACTTTTGTAGGTAAATGGATGCAACTTGAGACCATACTCACTAGTGAAATAAACCAGACTCACATATGTAAACATCGTATTGTATCCTTGGTGTGAGAAATTGAAAGACTAAATAAGGTCTAAAATGTACAAAAGATACTGTGAAATGGGAGGAAATTGTTGAAAAGGAAAAAGGAACAAGAATGGGGGAAAGGAGAAAGGAAGGAAGGGAAAAGAAAGAAAAAATGCAAGTTAGTTATACTATTAGTGTCTCTCAGTTCATAGAAAAGGAAGGTTTGCACTAATATCGATTGAAGAATATTTTTATGCCCATGTCTTGTACTCTGAGTAACTACTTTAAAAATAATAATATGCAGTGTATTAAGTATTGTTATTCTCCTGTCATCTTGTTATGAAATTTTGTTGTATGTTTTTTCCATAAAAGAAAAAAGAAAGTGATTTTCATAGTTCTCAGTTGCTAATACTAGTTAATCATTAGAGATTACCAGGAGGATATCAATATGAGCTAAATTAGGCCAAAAGTTGGGGGACTAATTTTGTAAATTCTAAGGCCCAATTATTGACATCTAATACTTTTTTCTTTTTTTTTTTTACAGAATTGGGATGTTATTTGTTTTGAAATTCTGTATCATTTTTATTGTTTTTTCCTCTCAAAAAAAAAAAAAAAAAGAATTGGGATGCTAAAATTGTAAATGTTCCCTGATCTTCTTAGCTATTCTTGAGATACATGAAGCTAGGACTTGATTTGTAAGGCTCTGTGGTTTTGAACCTAGTTCTGACTTACCTGGCTTCAAATAACTCACTGCAGTTTGGGGGAATTTATATTGCCTGTCTGTGCCTAACTTTGCTCAGATAAAATTTGAAATGGTTGTAGTACTTTTTTTCAGAATGCTAAATGTAAATGTTAGCATGCTAATGTTCTGCTCAGGTGGAATTATTAGGGCCTTACATGGTATGAGTTACGTATTATTATGGCAGAAGCATACATTACTGCTGAGTGACCCAGTGCCCCCAACTTAATAAATCTCTTCCTGATACAAGAGTGTGCTCCGGGCCGGTGAGATGGCTCAGCGGCGTAAGCGCCTGCCTTGCAAGCGCGAAGGCCCGAGTTCGACTCCCGGAACCCACATACGAAAAAGGGGCCGGTGATATCGCTCAGCGACACGGGCGCCTGTTGGCGCGCGAGGTCCTGAGGTCGTCCCCCCGGTACCCACAAAAAAAAAAAAAAAAAAAGAGTGTGCTCCATGTAAAATTAGACCCAACCATTTTTAAAAATTGATGACCGAGAGAAGGGAATCACATGAGAAATGGTTGTTTTATGGTGGACAGAGTATTTTCTGTTCCTCAAAGTATGAATTTGTCTGTGACGGTAAAATGTCTCTTTGTTTTGGGGGGAAAACACTAGGATTTTTTTCTTTCAGCAAAAGCAAAGTCAAGATGCTGTTCTAAAGTATTATAGGTGTTTACAATATTGAGGAACACACTTTTTCTGCTTTACAGTGTAATTTTTTTTTTTTTTTTGTGTGTGTACCGGGGGTCGACCTCAAGACCTCATGCGCCAGCAGGCGCCCGTGCCGCTGAGCGATATCACCAGCCCTTTTTTCGTATGTGGGTACCGGGAGTCGAACTCGGGCCCTCATGCTTGCCAGGCAGGTGCGTACGCCGCTGAGCCATCTCACCAGCCCTACAGTGTAATTTTTTTAAAAGTAGGTATAGGCACATCTTGTAAGTCATATTTTCTGTCAGGATCACGACACATGTATGTCTGCTTTTGTCAGTTAAAGTCAGGCCTGCGTCAGTCTTCCTAATGTATTTATAAAGAAGTTAGTTGGTGTAGGCCAAGTGAAGGCAGTGGAGAAGTGAGAGGTGGTATTCATGGAAGTAGGGCAGCTGGCCACAGGGAGAGGTAAGATTCTTCCTGATGTATCAGTCTAGTGTATTTCTCACATGGATCCCGAAAAACTGTGGGAGTAGAGGTTAGTGAAAGGTAGGAATGTGTTCAGATGACGGCCATATGGGCCTAGTAGAGTCAAATACTTGTAGCCACCAGGAATACCTGAGTTATGCTATTGAAAATATGCTTTGCAGAAGCAAAAGTTTATAATGTTGAGGAGTAGTCCAATAAAAAAGAAAATATCTTCCTTTTCATTGATCTTTTAAAATGCCATAAATGGACCATTAGCCATCTTAAATATTTCTGATGCTTACCTTTTTTATAAATTCTGTTTCAAAATATTTTGTTTAAAATTTGAATGAAGTATAGCAATATGACAAATTATCATTGCAAAGAATATTCAATGAACATAATCATAATGACATTTTATAGGCAGAGTTTTAAAAACAAATTGTCCAATGTGTATAAAGCCACACAAAATGTATGTATGGAAAGAAAATTACAATCTATCCATAAATACTGTCTTAGTTACTTTTCTCTCATTGCTGAGACAAAATACCAGACACCCAAAATTAAGGAAAGAAAGGTTTATTTAACTCAGTTTGTGGAGGTTTCAGTCCATAATCAGCTCGCGGGATCTGGGGATATAGCTCAGCAGCACAGTGCCTGCCTGGCAAGTGCAAGGTCCTGAGTTTGATTTCCGGCACCAAAAAACAAAAACAGAAAAACATAATCAGTTCGATCTGAGGCAGGGTGGCATGGTGAGGGGCAACAGTTCAAGGCAGCAGAAGACAGCAGAAGCAGCAAGAGCAAAAGAGGGGAGAGCAAGCCTCTTTTCCTCCCTTATATTGTAAGCATGCTGCCACCCCCAGGGCGGGTGTAGCACTCACACCATCTCCCTGCCCTCTTCTTGCACAGGAGGAGGATGTTAACAAAGTGAGGACAGTGGCCCCTGCTGAGTCTCTTAAACTTCTAAACTTCTCGAGTTGACACAAAGTATCAACCGTTACAAATACCTTTGAGTATTATTTTTATCATGATATTACTTAATAAATTCCTTCATGTGGTGTGATGTTACCATTATTTCTTTAAGAATCCGTGGTGAAAAATAATTTTTTTTAAGTCCAGAGGGTTATCAGCTGTTATGCTGGACATAATGGTTGAAATGGGATTGAAGTGGGAAGAATATAAACTGTATTTCATGTACTACATTCATTATCTTCATATCAAACTAGGATAGTCAGTTGGATTGATAATACATTGCCTGATTTTCTGGGGTAGTTTTTAAAATCATTTGTGAAAGAATAGCTTAAATTGCCAGAACTCTCAGGGAACTACTTCACATTCACCTGATATAAGAATACTCTGTTCTGGCAGACTTTGCCCCCTATGAAAGACTCCAGGGCTTTCATCTCCACCACCCAGTGAAAGTCAGACAAAGCAAAGGAGGCAAAGTGACTCAATATATAAAGTACAGCATTTTCACAGTCTGTTCTGAGAAGCAATAGTGAATATGGTTACGGTAATCCAAAAAAAGACTCACTTAGAAAAATGGACTAGACTATATTGCAGACTTCTCAATACTGTAAGAATTCTCAGCTTCTGCCATGCACTAATGTGCACAGTAAATCCCTAAGAAAAGATGAAATATAAAGTACATTGCATTTTCCAAATAACTTGATTACATGAAACCCTCTTTTTGTGGCATGTCTTATTTTACTACTGGAAACTCACTTAGATTCAGTGTCTGTGGATAGGATAACCAAGGAGAACGAGTGAGTGCATAGGACAGGGAGTTAGTGATTTAGACAATAAGAAGAACCAGAATTACAGGAAGAAGGCCATCCCCTAGAAAATACCTGAAAGAGAACACCAATATCCTTATCAAGGATGGAGTTCAGGAAGCGATGTACTTCAGAGGAATAAATGCATGAAGATTGAAGAAAATGTGATTAATGAGGCCACCTATTACTTTAGATTTTAGGCATATTTTGTGGAAGGAAATCTCAGTGGGACAGTTATAAATCTTGCTTTTGGTTGTTGATCATTGGATTAAACTCCATTATAATTTTTACACCATCTTCATAGAAAAAGACTGGTGGATTCTTTAGACTGTTATCTGTCAGAGATGGAGCATATCAAGAAGTGTGGTCAATAGCTCTTAATAAACCAGTCTTGACAACAGGATTTCCTAAATTCTTCCTTCACTTTTTCATCATCTGCAGCATTCTCTTTGTTTGTTCTAAAATGCAGTATGGTCGAAGAAGTCACTGACTTGAGAATAAGTCACTCTTGACTTTTCTTGGAGAACGTAAAATAAATGCCTATTCTCAGACCCTAGATTGGACAGGCTGACTCATAGATTTGCAGAAGATCCAGCATTCTCCATTTCTAATGAACTTCCCAGATGGTCTTGAGGTAGGAGGCCCAGGGAGTACTGTGAAAAGAGACTACCCTGAAACCTTTGTGGCTGCAAAAGATCCTTTCTCCAGCTGGGTAATATCCATCAGTGCACTTGTGCTATTTAAATCAAGGGAATTTGTATTAAGATTCCTGTCAGGTCAAGTATTTAGCACCATTTCTCAAAAAGAAAATTAGTCTCAGTTTGGAGGATAAGATCAATTTAAGTCTTATGAGGTTGAGTGCTGTTTTGACCAAAGGGAGAATATGTCTAAAAGCATGAGGTAAGATGGTCTTCCCAAATGAACTAAAAAATGAGAACAATAATAAATCAAAGACAAGTTTATTTAAATCTTGACCTCCATTCCACATTGTGTCATTGGCTGTTATTGTTCACACTTACTCAGTTCTTTCCAAAATATTTCCTTTGTCATTGCCAGTGTTCTTAATTTGTTATAGTGTTTCTTTCTGGGTCATGTTCTCATCACCTTGAAACTCTGCAAACTTCATCCTCCCATTGAAATTAAACCAACATATTATTAATTCTGTATATGTCAGAGAAGCACAGTTGTAGTTTGTGAATGTGTAATACTCAGTATGATATTCATTAATACAATTCTACATTATTAATTTTACTTAATATATAAATTAAGAAGGCTAATAGACAACTTGTGACATTATTACAACTTGATCAGTGTGGTACATTACTGTTGTCAGTAGATTTCAGTGCATTGAACAGCCCTACAAATGACTGATGATCAGTAGCGGATTCTTCACATGCTGTCACTTGTAGCATACAGTACTTCACAATTAGTAGTCAGTCACTGTGTAAAGACAACTTTTTGAGTTAGTGAAAATATGGTCCTCAGTTACGTTGCAGTACTAACTACAAAGCCTGGCACTCTTTAAAAAGCTCTTTCTCTATTTGTATGTGTCGTGTAGCATATATTATCTTTCATTCATCCTTTTTCCAGGACTTAAGTAACTTGATGGAGACGTCAACCTTTATGGGGGGAAAGGAGGCATCAGGAATGTCAGCCAACAACAAAAACACTTTTGTACTTACAAAGAATTAATGTACCTTTAGGATATTTAGCAGGAATTCCTTGCAGATAATGAAGGCGGAAATCTAGAAATGATTGTTGTCCATATAAAACAGGGAATTAAAAATTTTTCTTGAATGACTTAATGTCATAGGATGGAAAGATTTTTAAAGGTGTCTATTTATTGCTTTCAGTTAACTGGTAAAATTGTTTTCTTTCTTTTGGTATTTGATCGAAACACCTGTTAATATACATAAACAGGCGTTACATAAAAAGACATAAAAAATGAAATTTCTGTTCACTTATTTCTGTTTTGGCAAGTTGCACATCACAAGACATATTTTTTATCCTTTTCTAGCAGCAGAAATATACTTTTATTGTATAATTTAAGGCCATTTTCTTTGTAAAATTTAAACAAATTGGAAATTTTTGAAATTGAATTGTTTCTGGACCAGATAAAGCACTATGGATGGAGAATACATATAAATAATTGAAAAGTGAATAAGAGAAAAAGCCAAGAATTCATTTGCATTTCAAAATAAAGCCAAATTTCATTTAATTATCCAGTAGTGGGCTTTAAACGTATATTTTTAGTCAAGTCTGTAAAACTGCCAGATGCTAAAGTAATATAGATAGGTCAATTATGTATTGTGTTTCATTAACATAATCAGAGATTTTATAAAAGATAAAAAGCTTTCAAGGTTTGGATTGGAGACAAGATTTTAAATGCCCCTGTGTAGCTTGGAAAAAATGTACAATGATTCAAATGCAGATTAGTGCAAGCTAGAGTCTTTCATTGTTATTTTTACTAGTTGCCAAACATGAAGCTCTGGCTACCATTATTCAATATTGTCCTTACCTGCTATAGTGGACAGGAAAGGGGTGGGGGAGCAGAATCCTGGTAGTGTGCTGCTAGGAAAGTGTTATACCCTCGACTGATACTATTTAAAAATGTCTGTGTACTCTATTTCCATTTCCTAACCCTAAGCCTAACCCTCCTGGATGATGAGTGAGTAGGTCAGAGGACTGTTCCAGTTCCACGGGGACAGTAACACTTAAATAGGGTCTTTCAGAAAGGCAGCGTTCTCAGCATGAGTGAGAAGTTGACTGTGTATTTCTGATAATTCTCTAGCTAGAAAATTCTGTGGATGCAACTTAATAGTAGAGAAAACGAGGTGGTTTGTTCAAGATATTGGAATTTGTGTTTTCAGATGTACTGATTTGGATTGATGACCTAAGTTATTTTAACGCAGGGAACACTATATATTTTTAATGAATGAAAGATCGTGCAAATGAAAACTACTTTGAAATATAAGATAACTACTTTTCTCACACTCTTTCATTCAAGACCCAATCTAGTCAAAAGAAATTATTTAAAATAGATAGTTATTTATTTTCCTCTACATTCCAGAAGATGTATTTCAAGGCTGATTAGGTTAATGAACTGTCTAAAGAGAATTTCTGTTATTGATAAACAAATGTTATCAATGATAAGTAATACTTATTTACAATATTTAATATCAACAGTGGACTAAATATTTGTAAAGGCAGAATTATTTAGTTCTCTGAATTTAGTTTTATATTCAGAGATATAAAGTAAATGGCTTTGTTCTTTATCAACGAGTATTTTAACCATGTTATACTGAGTATTCCATTCCCATTCTCTAACAATATCTTGAACAAATTTCATAACTTTATAGTCACTTTAATTCCTAAAACCCAGAACAGGTTAATACTTGACTTTCATTTCATCTTGCATCTACCTTCAACTTCAGGCCTAGGTGTGGGGCGTGATTTCTTGGAGTGGTACAGGTGTTGTGTGTATACTCCTCACCTAGACACCCCTTTTTTCTTTTCTTTAGGATGTTGAGGAGCAAGAGGCAAAGGAATGATCACTCTCTCTTACCTCATACTGTTGTAGTTCTTTCTATTGATGGCCAATGACATTCTGGCTAACACTACTTGGTGCTTGTGGCCTCCAGATAGCCAGTATGCAAGTTCTTCAGAGGTTCTGCACTGCCTTTCCCATTGGGTAGTCCTTTGACAAAGGAGATCTAGCTTGACTTTACTTCTCTTCCATTCCATATTATCTCTGCCTCAGGCAGCTCATCAACTCCTTGTTTCTTTGGTCTCCTTAAAGTGGTTAGCACTCTTGGGTAGAGTACTAGGAAAATAAAGTAGTTTTCTTCTCTTGAACTAAGGGACATTCTTAAATCCTAGAGATGACAGTTGGTGGAAATGTGAGCTGCTTCGCTGTAGCCTCTTTCTCCTCATTATACTATCTCTTCTCAATTCTCTTTCTTTGGTAATTTATGTAAGGAGGCAGTCAGAGAGCTTGTTGAGTGAACAGATCTCCAAATGAAGAACAAAATATTAGTCTGTCCTTCTAGATGAGCCTTCAGTTTTTAGGTGTCATTCTTTTTCAAATCACCTTGCACAGATACAACCACTGAAAGCTCTCTCTTCCTCCCTAGTCCTCTGCATTTCTATCCTGGGGATGGGAGAGTGGGTTATGGTCTTTCTTGGAAGGGCAAGTTCAGTGCCTGTAGGAGGGTCATTGTCTTCAGATTTAGTGAGTCTTTGTCCTCAGTATGTGAGTTTAGTCACCAATTCCTGAGAAAGAAGAAATGGTCTGTGAAAAAACTCCCACACACTGATATTACACCATACAAGGGGAATATGAAGAAAACAACCCAACAAATTCTTAGTTAACATTGTACAATGAAATTCCAAATATTCTAGATATTTGTGTATCATCTATCATATATTACCCTTGTGAAAACATTTAGTGGACTATATGATCTGTAGTACAACCATGATATTATAACTATCAGTATGGATTTGGGGGCAAATTAGTAAATTGAATACAGTAATACAATGTTACTTCTTGATTTTTGCACCTTTATAGATAATAACTGTAGTTTTTATCAGTACCATACTTTCACTGTGTCTTCTTAATGTATAAACACCTTTTATATTTGTATGTACATTGTTAAGGGTCCTGGACTTGACATCAAAAGAGTCCTTGACACAGACATCTTTCAGATGAATTCAGATCTAGATTTTCAGTGACTACACTGCTATGTGACTTTGAACAGTTCCTTCTCTGGACATTTTTAAAGTAGTCTTATTGATAATATTTTGGTAGATTACTTTATCTCTTGTGCCAAGTCTTCATCCTACATTTTAAGACAATTTTACTTAATCTGTAACATAATTTTCTTAGTCCCTAACAATGTTTGTCATCTGTCACCTGGCTTTATACGTCCACGGTAGCTTGATATTCCACAATGACTGATAAGTACAATTTGTTTGCAGTCTTGTTAAAGTAGACCACTAGATGTTTTCGATTTAATTACTCTGATTACTGATGTCTAACAATTTAGAGATAAAGTGATGAATATATCTTATAGATAAATACTGGAGTCAAAAATGACTTTAAACATTGTTAATCATAGTTAATGTAAACTGAATTGCTTTGATTTGTATGCAGGATTATCAGTTTTGAATGTTAAAATCATCACAGATATAGTCTTGCAATTATTATTTCAGAAGTGTATTAAATGTGATGTATTTCATTAAAATAGTTTCCTTATTCATTAATTGAATTGCTTTAAATCATAAGACTTTAAACAGCTACATATAAACAAAGCATAAGTATGCCAGCAAGTTGTTAATAATTTGAGAGAATTCTTTCCCTTTAGTATGCTTCTTTCATTAATAGCACAAGTTTACATTTATTGTAAATATACAAAAATAAAACAGAGGTCAATAGATAAAAGTATTCAAGATGAGCTATATGTTCCATGTAGCTCATGATGCCCATAAAGAAATTTTCTTCCATAAATAATATTTTCTTATTGCCATACCACATTGAAATACTGTTCTTCTCATAAGTACTTGATTATTGGATTTGTATTACTAAGCATTTTTGTTGTTACTTGACCTGGATTATTTAGTTATGACATTTGTTTGCCATAGAACAATAACTTTTCTAAAAAATGTGTCTTCATGGATTATCTTTTTTTTTTTTTTTAGATGTTATGTTTATGATTGATGGTATTTGGGTTTCTTGTGAAGCTCCTGGATAACTTTCTTTTTGGAAATTTCAGTACCAAAATGATTGGCTTACAAAGTCGTCCTTTGCTTTGTGTCTTATTTTTTGTTTGAATTTGTTTTCCCTGTAGAGATATAATACTGTTTAGAAACAGTAATACTGAAGATTACTTGTGTCCTGTATTTTTCAAAATATCCAGGGTTATTTATTTTGACTTCAGTATTCAATGTGGAATCCTAGGAGACACATCATAGATTCCCCATTCTGAATATATGCTTTTAAAATAAATACATCTAAACATGCTTACAGATATATAAAGGTACACTAGTCTCTCTGTGTGTGTGTTTGTGTTTCTCTTACAATCAGGAAACTCTCTCATAGCTTGGAGATATATAGCCTAAAAACTACTCAAAATTCATGAAGTTTGTGCAGACTTAAATTTTTTTTTAAGTGTATGAACAAGAAACAATTTCCATTTCAGGTTCTTTTTGAACCAGCACGATACATAATTACAGTTAGCTGATTGGCAGTTATTTCTTCTAGGAATCATTATGCAGTTTGTTGCACTGTCCACTTTCCAAGTTCTTTGACTGCTAATTTTTAAGACTGATATTCATTTCAGAATGAGAAATATTATATATTCAGAATATGGAAGACAACATATTGTATTTCAGTTTTTTTTTAGTTTAACAGAAACTTTAGGATAGATGTAAGGAGGAAAGAAAAAGAGGTTGGATAACTAAAATTGAGACTGTTTCTAATTAATAATATCTTATATTTAATCACTCCATTTCCATGAAATGCTTTCATTTCTGTATAACTTCCTAAAACACACACACAAAAATCAATCAGTAGCAGTTTTTCCTAAGGGTCCTTGAGTTAAATTCAGAATCTGACATACTACTCCAGGCAAGTAGGTTAATCAATTTGTTTCAACTTTGAGGTTTCATTTACTCATTGTTTCTTTTAAGAATCTTAGGTATTCTGTGGCACCCCAGGTTTTTTTTGTTTTGTTTTGTTTCCCTATTCACCATGTAGACTTTCTAAACAATTACAATGCCATTCACTGTTACACTGCTGTATTTAAATCACAGTGCTGGTGGTTTGTGGTTTATTGTTCTGATATTATATATTAGGAAACAAATTTTTTTTCCAGGAAACAAACAAACAAAAAAAGAAATTGGAATTGAACCAAAAATTTTTAAGGACCATTTTTCATAAACTGTGCTTCTCCCCTTTAAGATAGCTTGTACTTTTTGTTCCAGTACCAAATAATAACTGAGTCAGTTGGTTCTATCACTAGTTACAGGCCTTTTATGTCCATATTTTCAACATACTGGATGCCCTTAGGTTTGTAACACATTTTTTTTATCTGCTCTGTCATAAAGTAAAGCACATTTATAGCTTTGAGGAATAGACATGGTGATTGATCACTAAAAGGAAAGCACAAATAATAAGCAGCAGATGTTGCTTTTTCTCATTTTGCTTTGTTTTACATGTTACAAATTAAACTCATATAATATATTATGTAGGAATATTGGACAGCACATACTCTCACTGGTCTTTTGCATAAAAAAAAAGCTGCCTAATCCTTTTAACTTATCAGCCATAAGACTTTCTAATTCTTTTCAAGCCTGCCCTCCTCCACATTGACCTACCAATTAGTCTTGTGTCAGTGCTTTCAGAGGTTTTTGTAGAATGGATATGAAGGGCAAGGAAGGGAAGAAGCAACAAACTCTCCTGATATGCTCACGCTACACGGCAACAGAGCTCCTGCGGGGGTGGGGAGGAAAAGAAAGAAAAAGCTTTATTCACTTGGGACTAAATCAAACGTTAGTATTAGTCTGTCCATTTAGAGTAATCTAATAAAATGCTTTACATAATGATCTTATCTAAAGATCTAAGAGATTTTTAAAAGATTTTTAAAGTATTTTAGATAGAGATTTTTTTAAATTTTATTTACAATTACGATGGAAATGCCCTAATAATTTGGAATTGAAGACTTAAGATGGCAAGAGCTTTCTTTCTTTTTTATTTTCCCCCCACAACTAGCTTTATTTCTTTTCTTTTCTTTTTTCTTTTTTTTTTTTTTTGTGGATACCGGGGGTTGAACTCAGGACCTCGCGCTTGTGAGCAGGCGCTTGTGCCGCTGAGCGATATCACCGGCCCTTTTTTCGTATGTGGGTACCGGGAGTCGAACTCAGAACCTCACGCTTGGCAGGCAGGCGCTTATGCCGCTGAGCTATCTCACTAGCCCAAGCTTTATTTCTTAAGTGACATTGAGTATTAAATGATCAGCTTATTCTGAAGAGGTCTGAGAGGACCAGAATACGGGAAATATTTTTTAATACATATTTTTTATTAGTTTGGTGTTAATTATAGTTAATATAGTAAGCATCCTAAATTCAAAGAAAATACTTGACTTAACGATGAGTTCAGGCTTCAACATTTTGTTTTGTAATTTTGCTATAGATTTTTCTAGAAATGTACAATAGAAGCATACCTATAAAAATTTTATTTCAATGACAGTAATATTCCAAAACCCTTACACTTTATATAATATTCCTACTAAGCTAGTACATGTATTACTGTTATATTTAAGTCTGTGTGAAATAAAGTTCCACTGGAAAGAAATGAAAGAGTAGCAGGTTTTCTTTAGTTGTTTTTTCACTGCCCAAATCACATTGTGAAATTGGATATAATGTAACTTTCATAAATAATGTAATGATTTAATTGTATACTAGAGATACTATTTAAATGAAGGCTCACCTAATATTGTTTATTCCAATATATACAAATATAAATTTGCAGAAAATCTAAGTGAATCTTCCATCATTGGTTTCTTTTCTACTCAAACGATTGACAGATTTTTCTTCTTCCTATCGTCCCATGGAAACACACAGTTAAGTGCTTCATTACATGGATCGTTTGTGCTTCCTAGATAACCAGAAGGTGTAACTCTTGTGTTGATCAATTATAAGAGACTTCCCTGAAGGCTTTAGAAAAAGAATACTTGGAAGAAATTCTCATCTGTTTTCCCTGACCCCCCCATAACCGATAACACATCTAAAGGCTGATGTGTGTTAGAAGCTGACACACATTTGGAAAGGGGTATTGTGCCCTAGAGATCTGACGCTTTCCTTCACTGACTAGAATTCTGTTGTCTTTTTTGTCTGGCGAATTTAGAAAAGTCAACTTGGTGAGCAAACACTTCATTGAATTTATTTTTTTTTTTTGACATTACGGATACTCTATTTGTCAGAGCCCATCAAAATGATGGATGAAAAGATATATATCAACATATGTGAAATGTTTTCTAGAGAATGCAATTAAAAGGAATTAGGCTAAGAAAAAAGTTGGATAATGTACTGTAAACTTCAGTCAGTTTAAAGTTGAACCAAATTTAAGAAATGTATGAAGTAAAAAGAGCTCTTTTATTATTTATTTATTTATTTATTATTTATTTATTTATTTATTTTGGTGGGTGCCGGGGGTCGACCTCAGGACCTCGCACGCCAGCAGGCGCCCGTGCTGCTAAGCGATATCACCTGCCCTTTTTTCGTATGTGAGTTCCAGGAGTCTAACTCGGACCCACGTGCTTGCCAGGCAGGCGCTTATGCCACTGAGCCATCTCACTGGCCCTCTTTTATCATTTTAAATGTCTTTCTCTTTAATGGGAACGTCTACTTTTTTGCTTTGTTTCTGTTAGATTTTGTATTGCTGTATTTGAAGAGTTCATTTCAAAAGCAGAAGAAAGAAAACAATTGCATAAAATATTGAATAATCATATTTATATTTGTACTATTTGGTAGCTTATTAAATGTATTAATGGCAGTTTATACAGCTTTGAATTTAGATATTAAAAGGTAATATCTATGTGAATAAGTAGAATATATGAAGAAGAAGATACATGAAAATTAAAATCATTATTACTTACTCAATTTGGGCTGGGTATGTAGCTCAATGGTACAGTGCTTTCCTAGAATGCATGAAGCTCTGGATTTGATCCCCAGCATTTGAAAAAGCAAACAAACAAACTATTTAATTGTACTAAAATTTTATAATTTGCACAGATTAAAAGCAGAAGAGTAGTTAAATGTTGGGCACATAAAGGATAAAGACTTTCAGGTGTAAAGCGAATATAGAAAAGAGTCATGGAAATCCCACATTTGTTCTGGTTAGTGTAGAAAGACTTTGTAGAAGGACAAATTGGGTAGAAACATGTCATAAATGAAAACATTTTCATGCTCTTTGTTGTGAGATGTTGAAAAATATTAAAAGCTTGTCCCATGTTCTTTTATTCAGCAAATGTAAGACTAACCTAACTGTTAATGGGTTCAGCTATTGTATGTTCTCTACTGCACAGAGGGAACTATTGAAAAATAAGTGCTTTCTATGTGATTGTATTGTCTTCACTCATCTTCCATAAGAATTGTTCTTAGAGAACAATTAGAGAAATATTAATTCCTTCGCTCACCCATCTTCTGTTATTTTCACTTTTATTTTTGTTAATTTTTTGTTAAGAAGGAAAATACAAATATTTTCAGGAGAAGAAATCAGCCCTTTAAGGAGAGTTAACTTGTAGGGGCTTTTTATCTGGACAACTGGCTAAAAATAAGTTGGTAGACAAGAGTATTGTAGTAATTAAAGGAAAAGTCTCTGGGGTCCACAAAGACTTGGGTGAATTCTAACTGTGTGATTTTCACTTTTGTCTATATAGTGCCTACTGCAGAGGATTCTTGGGAGATAATACATATAAAGAGCTTGACATATACAAAAAGCTTATCAAATATTACTATGTAATAATTGTATTGTGGGAGGGGAAAGTAGGGGTAAACTTTTAGAATGCCAGTTCTTAATATTTCTTCCATGATCATGTTTAATATTTTAAAAATTCATTTTGATAGTCTTAAAAATCATATTCCACCAAACAATCCATGAGATTATTCTTGTCAGCTATTACGATCTTCCTTCCTTTGTAGTTGTTCTTTGACTTGGCTGATGATGAAACATGGAACTCAGGGCAGAATTTGAACATGTTGGCTACTTTTCAGTCCATTCTATTGGCAGGATGTGTACCTTAACCATATGGTGAGGCAAGGCACTTACACTCAGTCTAGAGGTTTATTCTTATCTGCCTGCTGCAAGAAATTAGCACTGTTCACACTTGTTTAGCCTTAATAAAAATCTTTTTAGCTGAAGCACTGGGATAAGGTCACCATCTGCCACACAGAAATGCCAATAACAAATGAGCAACAGGAGGGGGGTTTGTTTCATTCTTAGAGACTTTCAGAAGGAACTTCAAGTGAATTAAGCACTAATTGATTCCCTTCTTCACCAATATAGACCATAATTTACATTTTAAATAATCAATTGCATGATAATACCTGTGAAATCTATCCATGTATATTACCTGCCATTTCTTAAAATAGCACTACAGGTAACTTTTAAAAATACAGATGTCTTTAAGATCAAACATACATTTTGTCTGCCAGATATAGCTTGAAATTTAAGCTAAGATGGCTGAGTGAATACCTTTTAATTTTTATGAAAGTTGTTTGGTAGATCAGAAATGATGAACTCTCTAAAGAGTAAAATTTTTAAGTGGATACATATAATGTTAATGGAATTTTATAATTAATAAATTCATTGATCATTAGTAAAATTTAATGAATGTGAGGTTCAAAACCAATTATTTTTACATGATAAGGTTTTCTTGAGTCTTTGGAAATTATTAGGTACTTCCAAAATCTTTATCTATCGAAAGAATTTTATTTGTCAGAAGACAGCTAATACATATGAATAACATTTTGTTATATATTTGTATTCTGTATGCTACAATGAATGTTTAGTATGATTCATAAACAAATCATTAATGATGCCTGGATAAATGTTCAAAATCATGAAAAATAGTTTTAAGCAAAGCCATTGTTACGGTTTAGATCTAAAATGTTCCTTGAAAGATGTGTTCAGAGTTGAGGCTTTTAGAAAGTGATTGGATCATGAAAGTGTTGTGTCCATCAGCAGATTAATCAGCTTGATGAATTCATAGCTGAATGTGCTGTTAGACTTGGCTGAAAGAGCCCTGGAAGCATGATCTGGAAGGGTGTATTCTTTTTCCTGGCTCCTCCCTTCTCTCTCTGCTTCCTGGCTGCCATAGGTTGAGCACCTTTTCTCCACCAGATTCTTCCACCATGCTATTTCTGCCTTGGAGCCATCTAACCTGGAACTGAACCCACTGAAACCACTAGCAAAAATAATCCTCTCTTTCATGTTACTGTTGTTGGGTAGTATTTTGTCTCAGCAATGGGAACATGATACCACCAGCTATGGAGATATTTTAAAGGTTGCATTATATGCAAAAGAATAAGCTATTTTATTTGGGTTTTTATGTTTACTTTGAAAAGATCTGAGTCTCCTATTAGTGAATATAATATCCACTTGCCTTAATGTCCATTATGACCTTTACCTTATTTGGTCAAAATTTGCACTACGTATGTTATATGAAGCAGTATACACTTCAACTTTCAAATGTACTTTGGCATTTGTATTGAAGTAGATTATCATAATAATCCTATCTGCAAAATCAGCTGTCTTTTAGTTGAGAAAAATGAGGTCCAATAAGAAAGTGGAGAACAAATGAAAATGATGATCGAGGGAATTGATAGCTTTATTTTATTTTGGTTTTAGAACCGTGGCTTGAGAAATTACACAAATTAGACAGGAAATGTCTGACCAAAATTCTCATTCCTATTGCTACAGTCACAAATCTGATTTCTTTGACTTCACTTTTCTTTGTAACCTTTATTTCTGAGCAGTCTGTACCATTTATTCTAATTTTATTAGCAATGATCACAAAGATCTCTGTTTCATATTGCATAGTAGGCAATTTGTTGTGTGATTATATCACAGTATTCCCTGCTTGGTGAGGGAGCATATTTTTCCTTGTATTTTTAAGGTTAATGTCACTTTCATATGATTGAGAAAATAGCTCAGTTATTTATCTATTTCCCACATGTTTGTCTAGAAGCTTCCATTCTGATTAGGAGACAAAATTTTGAATTAAGTTCTACAAAACAGTGATCTGAATTTAAAAATTATTTTTAAAAATTAATGTGAGAACTTCTGAGTTTTTAAAAGCCTTTACTTATGAAATTACTGATTTTTCAAATTTTACCATATTCTTTCATCGACTACTCCTGCTTATTAGAATGACAGATTATTAATGTAAATACACAAGAGTCTTAGTCACTTTCTCATCACTGAGACACAATACCAGATACCCACAAAGAGGAGAGGTTTATTTTGGCTCACAGTTTGTAGAAGTTTCAGTCTGCAATTGGCCGGCTCCAGGGCAGAAGCATCGTGAGGGAGGGCATGGCGGAGGAAAAGCTGCTCATGTCATGGCAACCAGGATGCAGAGAAGGGAGAGCTCAGGAGGGAAGATAAACCCTTTCAGGCTATGCTTCTACTGTCCCATCCCTTTGGACCAGACTCCACCTTCTAACAACTAGTCAGCTATAAGCACCAATAATTCAATAATGCCCCACCATTGAGTGCATACAGTTTTGAGAACATCTAGATATAGACTGTAACAGCAAGTTACCTATTTAATGAGGTAGGTTTTGTTATTCGTAACTTGTGCACTGGCTGTTAAATGTTAAACCTTGGATATCTTTTGTGAATGAAAATGAAACTTTTGTCATTTTCAGTGCTTCTTGAACCTTCAGATTATTTTATTAGAGCAATACTTCTAATTGTATATTATGAACTTTTTACCTGGAAATATTAAAATTTTGTTTTGTTGTTGTTTTGTTTGTTTGTTTGTTTTTGTGGTGCTGGTGATTGAACCCAGGGCATTGTACATGCAAGGCAAGAGCTCTACTACTGACCCACATCCCCAGCCCAGAAAATATTCCAATTTTGAAGGGCAAAATCATACTACATTTAGTAAAGATAAGGGTAGGACTTGCCAATTCTGATAAATCTATAAAATAACTCCGATGCCACCATAAAATTGGAATAACATGGGTTCAACTTCCCCTACAATGCCCCATGCAAATCTTATACTTCTCCAAGGTTTCTGCACTTTCAAGTTCATTCTGCTAAAGCATTTCTGCTTATTCTGGAGAGGTTTCTGTTATGCATCAAATAACCTAAGAGGGGAAATCAAGACCCTTCATCAGTTTCCACAAGTAACCACTTAAGCCAGTTATTCTCAAGAGTAATAAAGTTTGCTGATAAATTTAGGAGAGCAAATGAGGAGGCTGATAGCACAGCCATTCAAATGACTATAAGGTAGAACTTAGTCTACGCTGCTATTATGTTATCTGTCAGGATTTCAGTAGGCCCCAACATTATAGCATTCCACTGGTTTCTTTCTCCTCCTCTTCTCCTGTCATCCTAATATTCTGTTTCTGTCTTGGCAGAAGATAAATCTCAATTTTTCTACTACAGAGGAAATCTCATTTTCCTATTTCCTACAACCCTCACCATTGCTTTGTTGCTTTGGCTTTTACCTAGGCCAAAATATTGCTTTCTATAGGTTGGTAAGATATTTTCCATGATGGAGAAGCTTTCTTTAAGAAGCAATAGAAATTCTTGTATATTTACAAAGGTAGCATTTATAAAAAACCTGTATATTGTGTCAACACAGGGAATATTACTTAAGACTCTTTTTTTCTATTTGTGGTGATGGGATCTAAATCCAGGACCTCATACATATGAGGTGAATGTTCTTCCACTGAGCTGCAGGTCCAGTCCAAGATATATGTAAATGTATAATTTCATTAATCACATTTGATGATTTTATGTCTATTAATAATTTGAGATTTATTTTATTTAAACTTCTCTATTGTTTTCTCTATCAAATATCATTCATAAAGATCTAGTAAACCAAAAATACATAAGGAATAACAAAATACCCCTTCTATCTTTTTAAAATTTTGTTTTCATTTATTTTTAATTTTTTAATTTTGGGTAAAAATAAAACAAAATTTTATAAAATAATAGAATAAGAACACTTAAGACACTTGGTATCATTATCTTCAGTGTGATCAGAGTACAAGACAGGCATAAAAGAATCTCTTACAAAAAAGAAACAGATAAAAGCAGAAAACTTTATTTTCAATGAATTAAAAGAAACTAGTAGTACAAATGAAATGAATTAGCATATATATTAAAGTGCTTTTGAATCGGTGGAATAGGTCATTTAGGGAATCATATTAAAGGGATACATGCATAGGCATGTTTATAGCAGCACAATTTATAACAGCTAGATCTTGGAAACTGTATATGTGTCCATCAACAGATGAATGGAGAGAGAAAGTGTGGTATTTATACACAATGCAGTACTACCCTGGCATAAAGAAAGATAAACCTGAGGCATTTGTAGGTAAATGGATGCAACTTGAGAACATAAGGTTAAGTGAAATAAGTCAAACATAAAAGCTTAATATTGTGTGGTTTCTCTTATTTGAGATGATATAATATATGTACAAATAAATAGCAAAGTTAAAGATAAATAGAAAGTAGGGAGAAGTTCAAACAAAACTTATTATCTTTCTAAGTTATTAATCTGTTAATAACTCAGCATTTTACTTGGTATCTTTCTTTGTGCACACATTTATACACATATACATATGTAAACATCATGCAATGTTGTCTACAATGAGTAGTACAAGCATTTGACAACTTTTTTTTACCTCCTGTCAATATAATCTGAAAATTATTCCATCTTATAAAATTCAGATAAACAACACTAAAAAAATAGTGTTACCAATATGCCTGTTTACAGACAGCCTATTCAAAATTATACTAGATGTTTAAAAAAACCAGGATAAGTGCCAAGTGCCATGTTCAATGGTCCCTATTTTTTCATTTTCCTTAATTTATTGTTGTTGAAGTTAGGAATGGAAATATGTTAGTTTATTGAAAAAGGTAGGCATGTTTTGCAGTAACAAATATTGGTAGAGAAATATGAAATCAACTATTGAGGATTTAAAAGCTATAAAATAAAACACTTGAACATGAAGTAACTCGTGTCATATAAGAAAAATAGGTCATGAATAGTGTGTTGGCAAACAAGAGTGACATATGCAAAGGTGAAATGAAAGTGCATTTTGAAATTCTGAATTCAAGCCTTCTCTAAACCAAATGATGTTTTGTAAGTCAAGTGACTCTTCTCCTGATTTACTTTTCTCTAAAGTTTATGTAATTAAAATACATCTTTAGTGACCCATTGACATTCATTTTCTTTAATGTATCTAAGGAAGTATATTTTTCTGGTATTTTTCAAGGCATCACTTTAGTTGGGGTTAGAAGCTAATAGCATCCTTTTTGAAACCTTTTGTTTTGTTTTGTAAAGGGACTGTATAGGCTGTTTTTGGCATTTGGAATCAATACAGGAGGCTACATACTAAGGCAATCGGAGCATCCTAAACAAACCCAAGATGACTTCTCATATTTTGCTATCAGTAAAGTTGTAATTGTCAATTCACAATTATTTCCCATCCCATATGTGGAAGCTTGGATCAGAGTGTGTCCTTGGAGATACAAAGATAATACTGTAGCTGTTGGTAAAACTGTATTTAGAAGACATTACTTGAAAGACACTTATAAAACTATGGCTTCCTATATTTTTAAAATATTTTATATTGAGTTAAATTTGGTATTTATTTATATCAATTTAAAAGACAATTCCACATTACTTTTGAGTATTATACACAATATTTTCAGGAAAATACTATTGTATTTCTTTAAATTTCAGATAGCCAAAATTAACCTAAGAACTATTTAAATATATTTTGCCATGTGGAAGTACTTGGTTTTGAATTTAGTCAGAAAATGAAAACAGACATATATCGTGGATTATTATGAAGTCTAAGTCTACTCTTTTTATTCCCATCAGTTAAGCTAAAATTTATTGCATAGATTCATTCATGCAACTAGCATTTATTGAGCATCTGGTAACATCAGACCTATGTTCAGTGCTGGAAAAGGAAAAGGAATCAAGCTCCCTGTTCTCAATAGATTTATCCATTTTATCAATAGGCAAGGTAGCGATTGCTAGTGACAGATATCTGAGTGACACAGAGTGCAAAAGATGGGTATGCACAACAAGCTGGGAAGTTCAGGATTCACATTAAAGCTATGTCATTGTGAGTGGGACAAAAAGGGGCAAGCATTTCCATGCAGGTACACAGTGTAAGGAAAGGACTGGAGGTGCAGTAGAGCGGTCCTTCTCCAGGCACCTCAAGTAATTCAGTCAGCCTGGAGAAGTAGGTGTGTGTGTGTGGGCAGCTCAGATGAAGTGACAGAGATAGGTACGGGTGAGATAAGGACAAGCTTTGTGCTTTAAGCTAGAGTCTTTGGATCACAGCATAATATTTTGGTAAAACTTTGAAAGACTCTAAGGTAAGGAGCTTTGTATTTTAAGAATATCATTACAGAAGTAATGGAAATGTGAGATGTGTGTGGAAACTGGGGGTCCTGAATACATTAAAGGCACAGAGACAAAAGGAAGACATATTAAGGAATAAATAAGAGGCCTGGGTTAAAGTAGCAGAATGGGAGTGGAGAGGAGATGAAGAAGTGATGAATGGGATTGTAGGCTCAGTACCACTCAGGGTCCAGTGGAAATGGGAAGTATTGAGAAAGGAGACTCTAAAATGATCTGCTCCATTATCCACAGCTTGTATACAGCAATTTTTCACTGTACATGAGAGGATGGTTTGGCTCCTTATCCTAAAATATTGGACAATATGAAAACAAGAAATATTTGGTAATTTTAGTAAGCAATTACTTACATGCAGCAGATAACTTTTATATATTAACTGTGGGATATAAAGATGTTTCAGTGAAATAGTTTTACAAATGCATCACAGCAACCTTAGATTATTCTGTGTTGTGCACCTTTCAAAAGCAATGATGACAATTTTAAAATTTCATTTTGTTTCAACATAGATTTACAGTGGTGCAGAGCTGACATGGGATAATTTATCCTAGAGAGCTCTACTCCCTGAAATGGTCTGAGGCTGCGCTGCGTGGCTGTGCTGGGTAAAAGACAATGTCTTCTCTTATATTTTTTACAATCAAAGAGTCGTTATTAAAAGCACTTCCACTGCCTTTGCGTCATCTGCAATATGACTAACAGTGGGTTCAGAAATGCCACTTCTGAGACTCTCGAGACCCTGGCAGCTGAGATGCTTTCCTGAGCCGCATTACGTATCCATACACATCTTTTGAAAAGAATGTGCACCCTGTGTTAACTGTAATCCTCTTTAAAAAGTCTATATCACTGAGAAAAATCTATAACTATCTTTTTTTTACTATTTCCATGTCAGATTTTGTTGGTCTATTTTCCCTTTTTCCTCAACCAAGATTTAAGATAAAAAAATTAATATGATTTGTCACCAACACATGACTTGGATTATAATGAGAGATAGTAGGCAGCCCATTAGTGTTGTGTAGATATTTTTATGCTGATTTTTAAAATTTTTAATATTTATTGGTACGTGTTTGATGTACATAAGGATTACATTCATCATAGGGAGTTGGCACACGTGTGCACGTAGCACATCTTGACTCTTTCTTTCATCCCCCCCATCTCTTGATCCCCTTCCCCTTTGCAAAAGATTCCAATTATCTATCTTCTATTTTGCTGTTTATTTTATTTGTATTTTGGGTTTCTCATAAGTGTAGGGAAACGTGTCAGCATTGGTTTGTAACCTGAGTTTTACTTGTTTATTTTTGTAACTTCGCAATCAACCTCCTTTTCATTTATACTGGATTTTCTATGAGACTACTGATTGCAAAAGACAACAAAGGACAAAATGAGAATTTTAGTAGGGAATAGTCCCAGTTGCTTGGCTCTTTGATAACACATATGAATAATTCACCGTCCATATTTAATAGCATATGTTACACTCCTTAATACATCTATAACCATTTATTTCCAGAGGGAAAACTATCCTGCTGCTTGTGGTTTGTTTAGTTTTTCAATGAAAGCTAAAGAGAGCATTGAATATTTCCCCCAAGACCTACACAGCCTGTATATTACTACTTTAGCATATTATCCACCATCATATTTTCCAAGAATATTTTCTTAGGAGTTCTATCAGATTTTTTAAAAAATAATTTTAGAAACATCCTATTTTGACATTGCTAATTGATTCTTATACTTTTTTCCTATAACACTTAAAATGTATATATGTAATTATACACGTGTGTTTCTACGAGATATGCTAAATTGATATTTACCTCTGATACGAGGAAATGTCTAGTTAGATGATGTTAGGATGATATTTAAACACCTGTCTCAAAGAGCTTCAAGTATATCATTATTGTATTTTATTTGTATTCTTCTCAAGCTTTAGAGACTTTTGAGGTAAAATATATTTCTTTAACCTGGAAAATATGTTCTTGGGATTTCTCAGCAACTCTTGTTTTATCTCAAAGCTCATAGACATTACATATTTTTAGACAAGTATGAAACTATAGGTGCAGAATTAATGAGTACCAAATGCTTCTATTATTGACAAGTATCTCAGTCACTGGAAACATTTATCGCTTGTATTGGCACAGCTGGTAGACAGCAGAGCACTGCTGTCTCGAAGCAATCAGGCTGCAGAAGCGTGTCGTAATCCAGCTGAAACGCATCTCTCCTATCAGGAGAATTAAATAACATTAAATACCTTCAACTCCACACAGTGCGATGATGACGACCTTGACTAATCATACATCTCTTTAGTAAAAGGAATAATTCTAAGTATTGGTACACTAAATCTTACGTCTTAATCCAAATTATGTAAACTAGCTATAGATTTAGAGTTACATATTGCAAAAGAGAACTCAACTTCTTTATTTGATAGATGAAAACATGAGAGGTGAGATTATTTTCCTAAAATCAAGGAACTGTTAGTGGCTGAATGACACTGTAAGACTCATGATTCTGGGTGGGTGAGATAACTCAGTGGCATAAGCGCCTGTCTGGCTAGCTCAAGGTCCTGAGTTCGACTCCTGGTACCCACATAAAGGAAAAAAAAGGGCCGGTGATATCACTCAGCGGCACAAGCACTTGCTAGCAAGCGTGAGGTCCTGAGGTCGACTCCTGGTACCCACATAAAAAAAAAAAAAAAAGACTCAATTCTAGGCCAATTCAGTATTCTTTTTGCTTTACATTATACTTAAGTTTTTTTTTTTTTTTTAGGCATAACAAACTCATTTGAATGATTGGTCATTTTCTTTATTATCTCAAATACTGTACAAGTATTTTCTTTTATGGGACTTTTATGTAACTTGTGAAAAACTAAACTAGATGGAACATAACTTGCAACATTTTTGGAGAACTTGCTCTGTGATATATATGTAAAATATGAAAATGTGTGAGTTAGTCATTTGTTTTAGTCATTAATTCTCAAAAGTAGTTCTTATGGGGGTTAGAGAACTTGTCCCAAAATATTATTAGAATTGATTACAATAGTAAGGGAAATTTTATGGGGTAAAGGCAATTATATTGAAATATACTTAGATGATAAAACATGCATATAAAATGAAAGTCTATAATACTAGTATTTGTTTTAGAAAATAACACAATTATAGCTATATATTTGCATAATAGGCAAAGAAAAGCAATAATTCTTTTGAACTTTGATTTGTGATTTAAAACTGTTTTGTGTTTTCAATTTATTTTGCTATTTTTCTGAATAAAAACCCTAACTGACTGACACTATTGTGCTGTTTTGTATTTAGTAAAATAGCTTTTCTGTATTTTAGGGGGCAACTGGTGTTATATGTGTAAAGCATGTTATAAAATCTATGGATACTTAGTTATGCTACTTTATAATTATATGAAATTCAATATGTCAACCTTTTAGTAATGAAATTGATAATTTTCAATTTGCCTTAACCTTGAATCAAAAATTTTTCTCTGGGCAAAATCTATTCCTTAAAACTACTTAAATATTTTCAACAGTAATAAATCAGAGTGCGGCTTTCTCTGGTAGGGGGAAACTCTGTCCTGGTATTTACAATCTACTTCTGCCTAGATATTTTTTTTTAACAGGAAAAATTTAGGTTAAATGGAAACAGTGCTAAAGTGGAAAAAGTGTGTCACCAAGGGAAATTGATTGTCTGAGAGGGTGGTGGGGAAAGAAGTCTGTGGAGAAGTAGTAACTGAGTGTGTGAGGCAGACGTCCATGTTGGGTGCTCATGGGTTATCTCTGGATCCTCATATCTGAAACAGAACTTTGAAATATAGCAGATAAGTCTGAAAAGAGAGCAAGTAGATTGTCAAGGAAGTCTGCCAAATTAAGGCGTTTTTCCTTCTGAGGTATAGATGAGAAAAAGTCACAAAGGCATTTAAAGGAAGAACTGCCATAAAATAAAAGTGCCAGAAGATACGTTTATTTACAGTTTGCATTGAATATTGAATCCACCTCGACCAAATCTTTGGTGAGTGAAAGAAGATCGGATTGGGAAAGATCGTCAGTGATCTATGGATTCTTTAGTTCTACTTTTGTTTATTGAATCTATGTTAGCTTTAAAAATCTCTTCCTTGAAACTACTTCCACATTTTCAACAGTAATAAATCAGAGTGCAGCTCTCTCTGGTAGGTACGTGGCAATCAAGAAGGGGAGCTGGAGGTTACCTTTGTGTAATCTACTTGTAATACTTGCATATTCTCTGCAGCAATTACGAAGCATTTCAATTTATGGATACCTCTATCTTTCTCAATGACTAAGCACATGAAATAACAATGAATTCTGAGAAGAACATAGTTATGGGAAACAAAATTAAGTCTCTAACTACTCTGTACAGATATTTGGTTACAGCAATTGGGCTCTGAAATCAGGCACATTGATAGCATTGTTGATCAGGCTAAATTCATCTTTAACCCATGCCTTCTCCTCTTTTCAGGTAATGTCAGAGTCCTGGGAGAATTGGCGGGCGAGGAAGGGTTGGTTCTGTCACTCAGTTCGTACCACATTTATCACACTTACTGGGCCTTGGTGTAGATTCAGTCTTCTATTCTAATATGGTACCCTCTCTCCAGGGTTTCCTAGTGTTTAGTAATAAGTTAGGGGTAATAAATAAGCTTTTGGTATATTATTACAACGATAATGTAGGAAAATTTAATGTTTAGTAATATTTATGCTGAAGTGGGATAAAATACCCCATGGCATTTTTGAAATAAACTAGGGGAAAAATCAAAGTAATTCATGGAAATAAATACTGATTTAAAATGTGACAGTCACTGAGTGTTCTAAGACTGATACTGCTTCTGACCAACCTTTATCAATGTACACAAGTCTTCTCATCTGCTGAACCTCATGTATTTATTTATAAACGAATCAGTCCTTACACTTTATTCTAAACTTAAAATGGCACCATGTATACAAATGGATCCATCATTATTTTTCACTGGTATAAGAAAATTGTTGTTTTATAATGTTTGAAAAAATGCTCTGCTCTCCATAAGATATGAAAATCACTGACATGTAAAACATAAAGTATGAGAAAAATACAATGTGACTTACCTGTAGTCACAACTGGAATGTGACTTGCATGTGGGAATAATATGTGCTTTACACATAGTAGCTCCTCTTTTGTTTTTGTAACATTTACTTAGTTACTCGTTATTCTGTATGTAGTTCTAGGTTTTGGGGATATAGAACTAAATTTTAAAAAACCAAAAATGTCTGCCATTACAGAGCTTGTCCCTTAGTAGGAAAATAGCAGAGTTAGAAATACTTTTTTTTCCAAAATCACATAGGAAATGACACACGAATCCTTGATAAATGTTATTATTTTATTGTATTAGTTGATAGGGCAAATACTACCTATTAAGGGGAATGATTTATATTTTCACTCAGTTACTAAGTGTATACAACTATTGTAATTACACTCAAGTTAAAAAGATGAAAACTGTTCCTTTTGAGTTTTGGCTAAAATCTGTGTTCAAACGCATGTCAACTTTAAATGTCTGAGACTCATCTGTTCCTTTCCATTTAGACTGTATTTGAAAACAGAATATAAGGAAGATCTAAATAGACATGAGCAAATTTTAAAAATATTTTAGGCATCATTAGTGCTTCTAATAATATTTTTGATGTCTTTTTCCCTTATAAAGAATTATCCTGCCCTGTATTTATCCAGATTATCCTGACTTGTCATTTCAGAGTGTGGAGTGCTTATAAAAAGCTTTAAAAGTCCTCTCCAATAGCAGTAATTCTACTTCCATAATTGTTGCTAATTCAATTTCTTGACAGACCACTTAGGTAATATGTGTGAAAGAGGCCATGGGTTGTGATTTTTAGAAAGCTTTTTCATTTCATAGTGTGCAGAATATCTTTATCAGAAGAAAAAAATAGTTGCTAAATGTTTGAACTTCTGAAAAATTCTCATGGAGAGGGGAGATGAATTTGGTATGAAGTTAATCTGAGAAATTGTTGAGAGACATATCATTATTGATTTTGAGATTTGTTCCAGTTAACATATTGATGGATTGATGGAAGGAAGGAGGAAAAAAGGAAAAAAAAGGATGAATATCTCCATTAATTTTCAGGGAACCTGAGTTCTAATTTTGTTTTTAATATATGTGACTCAAAATCTATTTTTTCTCTTTGGTATCATTCAAAATAAAGTGGTCAGACCAAATGATGTCTAAATTATTGTTTTTAGGTCTTTAAATTCACACATACACGTATAATGTATATAATTTTTGGTAATGCTTCTGCTTGGATTTTAAAGTGGTTTTCTTGGTAGCTCATTCCTGATTAATAGGTGAGTTTGCTTTTTCTCTTCTATAAGCAGTAAATTAATATGTTCAGAAGGTATGTACATATATTATGGACTTTCCTTTATGATGCTGAGAGTTTGAGGAAGATCTGGCAAGGAATGAAAAAGAGAAGCTGAGGGTCGGTGAGATAGCTCAGTGGCATAAGTGCCTGCCTGGCAAGCGCAAGGTCCTGAGTTTGACTCCCAGTACCCACATAAAGGAAAAAAATGGGCCGGTGATATTGCTCAGCGGCACAAGCGCTTGCTGGCAAGCGTGAGGTCCTGAGGTCAACTCCCAGTACCCACATAAGAAAAAAAAAAAAAAAAAAAAAAGAAGCTAACTAATGTTTTCAGAGGTGATTTTCAGAAAAATAAATTCAGTTCTGATTAAACTATATTTATCTAAAATAATGATAAAAATGACCATAGGTATTTTAATGGAATTTTTTAAAAGAATGTTGCTCTTTTGAACACTATGACAACTAGATTTGATTTTCTAACATATACCTCCTTATGGAAAATCCCTCTTCAGATGTTGTTTAAATGTCAAGAGCCAAAATATCATAAACACCTAGGGATGAATGTTCCTTCTTTGAACAAGGAAATGGATAAACAGCTTTATTTTGAGAGTAAAAATAGTGACAGTGACCCCAGACTGTGACTGTCATCCATTAAGTCATTGTGGCTAGAGATCCATGAGAAGAGGAAGCGGCCACTTTATGTTCCTAAGGAACTCGCTAAGAAGAACTGAGGAAGTGCTTGGAAGTCATTTAACTCTTTACTGTGGAAGTCTATTCATTTAAAACATAGAGTCCAAATGGCACTTTTATTTCTCCAAACCTACTTGCTCATTTTTTTTTTCATTGAGAATATGGTGACATTTTTGAAGCACTTCTTTTGAAGCTGGATTCGTGAATGTCAGATTTTTGCCAATTATAGTGTTTGATTTTCTTGATAGGCTTACCAGTTTATTCTGCTTTGTAATCAAACCGTTGAAGTCAACAAAATCTTCTTAGGAGCTCATCAAACCACTGGCTAGGTTTCTTCAGGTACATAGTTTTCTGTATATTTCTCATTTACCAAGAATTTGTTATAATTTTAAGGCTAGCAGATAAGCCCACATATCTGGCAATATTTCTCTGATGAGTGTTATGAATTATGAAATCCTCCTCTTAGCTTGTTCTCTAAGGTTAGGCAAATACATTCTTAGCAGCTTGATTTAAAATGAAGATACTATTAGAAGTGTATTTCTGGGCCAGTGATATGGCTTAGCAGCATAAGCGCCTGCCTGGCAAGCGCAAGGTCCTGAGTTTGACTCCTGGCACCCACATCAAAAAAAAAAAGAAGAAGTATATTTCTATAAATTTTAAGAATGTATTTCTTGCCTCTGAAAAGAGTGAAGTCCAGATTTATAATACAGTTATGTGGGGAAGGAAAATATTAAAATAGTGATGATATGCTTAAGTGATTATATAGCTGCCATCTGAACAAAATTAAGACAATCTAAGTTTGGTAATACTCTAGTCCTGTTAAAACACATGGGGCAGTACGTAGCATTACTTTATTTACAAGAATATTGTGCTCTGCTCAGGAGGATGAAACATAGATATATACAGAGATAACTAAGAAAAACACACACTGAATAATAAGGTATTTAGAACTTACTACATGCTATGTGCTATGCCAGATACTTTTCTTGGGCTATCTCCTTCAGTCATCAACAGACTCATGAAACTGAATTACTAACATCCATTGTATATGAGAAAACAAAGACACAACAAAACTGAAGAAACAACTCCAAAGATACAGGTCCACAGA
This sequence comes from Erethizon dorsatum, assembly GCA_028451465.1. Classification (NCBI taxonomy): domain Eukaryota; kingdom Metazoa; phylum Chordata; class Mammalia; order Rodentia; family Erethizontidae; genus Erethizon; species Erethizon dorsatum. The sequence goes on along the minus strand of CM051823.1, from coordinate 98,478,239 downwards.
CTACATACTATGATCTCTTACCCTTCTTACAAGCTTGTGAAGCCCAAACCTAGAATGAATCTGGATGAGAATTGCTATGTGGGTTCAGAAGAAGTGGTGGCTAAGGGAGGCATCAGGGAGGAAAGGGACTTTAACTCTGCTCAGAAATGTGGCTACAATAGACAAGTGAATACACACAAGGAGGTCGTCATTGGAGAAGAACCATTACTGTAAGATAAATGTTGATAAAGGAGATTATGGTCACACTGGTTTTAACAGTTCACTTATTATACTCCTTAAATGTACTTCACCTTGTTGTTTGGCCTGCCTCTGGGTGTAATCCTTTCTTCTAGTAGAACAAACTACAGAAGAGAGGCCTTGGGGAAGGGAAGACAATTGCAACACTAAAATCCACCAGCAAAATGTTTATTCTAGTACAGATACTATGTGAAGGAGTTCACATAATTTGTTTTGAATCTTCATTTCTGGTTTTCATAATAGGATGAACAAGATGATAGAGAAAATATTAGACATACATATATAAATACACACATACACAGTATATACATGTGATTTAAAAGCATGATGGATCTGTGAGAAACTAAAAGAAATCTTCAGAGATCAGAAATGGGGAGAAGGTTGATATCCAGAGAGGTATCTGCCACTCCTTGGTGACCCTTAGATTTCCATAAACCACACACATGAAGGTGAAGGACAGAACTTGGGCCCCAGCGAGGCTCATGTTGGATGGAAAAGATCTTCTATAAAGTTACAACCTCAAATGGCTACACTTTCAGTGGGAGAATAAGCAAAATATAGAAGAAACACCATGTGTGTCTGAATACAGAAATGTGTCTGTCATTTTAGACCTTATTTCTGTATAAAGGTGAAAAAAGAATCAAACTCACATTCATTTGTAGCTGGGATTTATAGCATTTGTATGTGTGACCTAAAAACTCCAAGTCAAAAAATTAGTTCCTGGGCCGGTGAGATGGCTCAGCGGCTTAAGCGCCTGCCCGGCAAGCGCGAGGGCCTGAGTTCGACTCCCGGAACCCACATACGAAAAAGGGGCCGGTGATATCGCTCAGTGGCACGGGCGCCTGCTGGCGCGCGAGGTCCTGAGGTCGACCCCCTGGTACCCACAAAAAAAAAAAAAAAAAAAAAAAAAAAATTAGTTCCTAAGTCATCTTGAATTGGGATTTAGGTATTTGACAGAAGCAATCACAAACACACTCTTGAGGAATGACTAATTTTTTAATGCTTCAATTATGAAAAAAATCAAACATAAATATTGAAAGAATAATACAAGGAACATCCATAAACCCACCACTGAGGTTCTTCAAATTTCCAGCATTTTTACAAACATTTTTTTTTTGTCTCTTATCTGTCTTTAAATTTTCTATAACATTGTCGAGCCATTTGAATGTAAACTGACAATATCATCACAATTCACCCATAAATATTCCAGCATAGATCTCCAAAAAATACTCATACTTACATACCACACTATTATTTTCATCCCACCTATGAACACTCATAATAATATTTTCTATATTCTGATTTCCATGGGTAATTTTAAATCATCTTTTATAGTCATTGCTTTCCATAACTGAAGTTCTATCATAGTTTACATGCATGTTTGTAATATACCTAAATGTATATTATATGTATACATGTATGTAAATTTGTTATAAACACTTTTAAGTACATTTTAAACTTTTTTGGCAAGAATTGTTTCTTCATATTTCAATTTATCAGGAGATCGAGTAGTTAGGGTGTTGTGCTGTTAGGCTAAGTTTAATCACTTAGTTAAGGTGTTGATTATCAAATTTCTTTTTAAAGGTAGTTATCTTTGCCTCTGCCTTTAGCAAATTATTGGTAGTGTGATGGTTTGCTTGGTGGTGAAAGACTGATTTCTATATAACCTACTACCCATTAATTTCATCATCCTACAATAATATTAGTTGAATCAATTATTTTATTGATAGTTTATATTCATTAGCTGATATTTAACGTTTATTAGCTGATATTCTTCTGTAATGATGACTTTCCTTTCATCAACTGAAAATGAATCAGTAATTCCTAAAAGATAAAAAGTTATTTTTTCCTTTAATTGCCAATTTTCAGAGAAAGTTATTGACATACCAATGATCTCCAGCAAGGACAAATAAATGAATATTGTCCCTCCCACCACTTTCTTTATCTCTTGAACATAATTATGCACTGATTTTTCAAAAATCTATGCCACAAGTTACAACATATTATTGTTAGTTTGAAGGCCACATTGTACTAAGCTGTAATTTGTATCATTTTGATATGCTTTCATTGTTTTGAGAGTTTCCTGCCTCTGTAGCACAGAATGTTCTGGGATAATTTTGTTTTTCCCTGCCTTAGACCTGGAATTAGATGGATCCAGGGAGCCAAAATGTAGTGTACTTTAAAGATAGATAATTCCCTTAAATAACTTTAGCAGTAACATGCACTCACAGTATAACACATACAACCTATATGGTATTACAATTATCAGTGGGAACAACAGAAAACCAAATTCTAGAATCAGACCTTCAAAGATCGTGAATATTACAATCATCATATTCAGAAAGGCAAGAGTTTAGCATGTTCATAAAAGTAAAAGCTGATCTTAATGGTGTAGCAAAGGAACAAGAAAAACTTACTAGTAAAAAAAACCTGGCAACTTTAAAAAACAATGAGTAGAACTTAAAATAAAAATGTACATGTATGTATAATCCTCTCAGCTTTAATGCCATTTTCTTAGAAACCTCTGTGCCATGAGAGCCAAGTGGTGGGAGAAGTGAATGTGCAGGCCGAAGTACAAAAGAAGAAAGATGAAGCAGAGGTCCAAGTAAAATAGCTTGACCCATGGAGGCCAGAGGAGCAGAAATAAGGAAGTCTGGAGGCCTAGGACACTGGTACAAACTGCTGGACTCCATGCCACTGTCTAGAATGTGTCTCAGTGGATTAGAACTTCATTGCCATCTGATCACCAAGACTACCTGAGAAAGACCCACCTTGTTCACAACTAAAACAGTTCTGTCTTGGTCTTTTGCCCTGGACCTGTGGCATTCTGGACTAGTTCTGTTCTCAACTGTGGCCAAGTGTAACACATGTACAATAAATCATCTTTTCTGCTGTGTTAGCTGAAGAAAAAGAATACATATATTTAATGAAACTAAAAGTAGGCACAGTAGAAAAGCTCCTTGCCATTGGCCTTGGCAATGATTTCTTTGATATTTCACCAAAAGCTCAGGCTACAAAAGCAAAAATAAATAAATAGGACCACATCAAACTAAAAAGCTTCTGTTAAGCAAAAGTAACAATCAGTAAAATGAAAAGATAACTTACAGTTTGTGATGAAATACCTGCAAACTGTAACAGGATAAATGAATATCCAAGATTTATATGAACTCATGTAACTGAGTTACAAGAAAACATGTTAAAAATTGGCGCAAGACTTTAATATACATTTCTCCAAAGATGGCATAACAATGGTTAACATGTATGAGAAAAGGTGATCAGCATCACTGATCTATCATCAAGGAAATGCAAATGAAACCTCTAAGTGATCCTACCTCATTCCTATTAAGATAGCTATGAAAAAATAAAAACAAGTGTTGCTGAGGATATGGCAAAAAGGGAACCCTTGCATATTAATGATAGGAATGTTAATTGGAACTGCTGTTATGGAAAATATTATGAATGTTCCTAAAGAAATTAAAAATAGAAGTACCATATGATCCAGCAAACTTGATTTATGATATGTACCCAAAATAATTGGAACCACCATTTTGTAAAGATAACTGAACTCACTTGTTTATTGTTCCATTATTCACAATAGTCAAGTTATATCCATCAGTGGATGAATGGATAAAGAAACTTATATATGTTTTGTCATGATATGGAAGGACCTGAAGAGCATTATGATAAGTGAAATAAGACAGAAAAATGTTATATCATACCATATGTATGCACAAACTAAAAAATTGTCAAGCATATCAAGATAGGAAATAAAATACTAGTGATTAACAGAGTTAGAATGCAGGAAATGATGAGATGAAAAGAAATGAAGTCGCATATTTTAGAATTAGCCGATAAAAGTATCTAATATACAACATGGGGATGGTAATGATGTACTGCATTCAGAAATTTTGCTAAAGGATTATATTACAGCTGTTCTTGCTTTAGGGGAGGAAAAATGGAAACTGTGAGTTAATGAATATGCTAATTTGTCCCATTATAGTAGGCATATTAACAATATACTGTATAGTCATATATATCTTTTTTTTTTTTTTTTTTTGTGGGTTCCTGGGGTCGACCTCAGGACCTCGCGCTTGCCAGGCAGGCGCTTATGCTGCTGAGCTATCTCACCGGCCCTCGGTCGTATATATCTTATAACATTGTAGTATATACTTTATTACATTAAATTTTATTTTTTAAAAAAGTATAAAGGTGGATTCAACAGTAGATTTAACACAGTTAAGAGAACTCATGAACTGAAAGATGTGGGGGACCGGCCTACACCACCCAGGTCCACTAGTTTGCCACCGTGATGGGACAGTGGCAGTGAACAAGCATGAAAGACAAACAGACACAGAGTTAATTTAACATGCGGGCAACCAGGGGGCTCTTGCATCTAACAGACAGAGAGCCCCAAGTGTCTGGCTCATCCTACCTTTTTCACTCAGACACATGTACAAGCAATTAAAGTAACACAAGATTCATCTGACTTCCAATATCCATTAGTACCTGCTCAGGTAAACAAGTTAATCTCAGCTATACTGAGTTTTTCCTAGACCCTGCAATGTGCCATCACCTCTGCATGCTACCTTTCTCCTTTGTGCTCACAGAGGAGGCCAATTAGGCCTCAGTTATTCTTAACTGGTCTCCCACAGAAAGATATGCAGAATTATCCAGATACAAATGAAAAATGAAAATACAAATGAAAAAAGAAAGAATTTTAAATGTGGGAGATAGAGTGAGAAGCCATAATCAGGCAAGTAGATGAGAATAGAGAAAAAAAAGAGAGTAGAAAGTCAAAGAGGAAATGGTGAAAAGGTGTCTGAAAATGTTAAAAATACAAACCCTGATATACAGGAAATACAACGAAAGAGAAATTCATACCTAGACACATTGCAGTGAAACTACACAGGAACAGCCACATACTGAAAAAATCTCAGGAGCAACCAAATAGAGAATACAGATTACATACAGAGGAACAGAATTAAAATTATACCTTCAGATTTCCGAAGGAATATATTTCAACATAGAAAAAAATTATTTTTCCAAACCATGAGCAAAATAAAACATTCCAGAACACAAAGATTGAGAAATTATTACTAACCAATGAATCATCATTAAATAAACTTCCAAAGAGCCTGAAACGAAGTGAGAGATAAGAAAAGAAAGCATCAAAGAAAATGATCAACATCTATAAGGAATCATTTGATGTGCAAAATAATAATGATGCCTACTTTTTAAAATTATGAGCAAGAATTAAAATATTAGACAAAATAGCATGTAAATCTGAAGGACAGTGATTGGAAAGAAAGCATTATCATACCTCTTCATCCTTTTGATTAAATGTAGACTCTGCTAAATTAAATATGTATGCTATAATTTCTAGGGTAACCATAAAAATAATAGAAAATGTATATGACTTCCACACACTTAGAGGGCAAACTAGAAGAGTGGCTCTGCAGAGCAAGCAAAAGTCCAGCTGAGAACTTAATCAAGTTGTAATCTTTGCCCATATATAAGCACATTTTTAATATTCCACAATATTGGGGAATTATGTGTCTAATAGAATTATCTGTAACTGCTTCATTTGGAGGTTGTTAATATTTTTATATACTCTGTTCAATCTTTTTCTATTTTATCATTTATTTTAGCCATAAAATATAAAATTATTTTAATATACATATATTGTATATTATCTATTCATTAACTATCTACTTACCGACTTATCTAAGTTTATTTACCAATTCGTCTAAGTTCCCAGTTATCAGTTGTGCGATTCTGGTGTTAAGATGGAGGTAAAATTGAACTGATTTACATGCATTACAGGAAGTTCATTGACTTCTCCAAGATATTCTTTTAAATATTGGGCATAAGTGCATATCTCATTAACTTTTATGACAAATATCTTAACATGGAATTATTGAATAAATGTTAGGAATGTTCTAAAGTTTCTGATTCATATTATTAGCTTACCATAAAGGTAGTGTTAGTTCAGACCTAAAACAAGATGTATTGGGGATATACATTTTACCTATGGTCACTGGATTCTGTTGTATAAATACATCATTGCTTTTAATTTTTATTAATACATGCAGCATATAATGATTACATTCATTGTAAGGAATTGGTACATCTACATAACACATCTCAATTCTTTTTTTCTCCCTTCCCTCCACCCCCTTTTATTTATAATCATTATAAGGTTAATTATCATATATACATATTAATAACCAGACTAATAGGCCAAAAACCATATAAAGCACGTAAGACAATTATATGAAATCAAGGTACACTTTTAGATACATTGTCCACTTGGGATTACATAGCATTTTTCTCTCCTTTTTATCATATTTTTAAAGTAAATATTTAAATTTGTTTAACTTGCTTTCTTAAATCATAGATTGACTAGGAGGGAAAATAGGATGAGAAAGGAAGAAAGTGTGCTGCTATTTACCTGGTATTTTACATATCTAGTCTTTTTCTAAAAAGAAAAATAAAATAGCAATATGTCTCTGTGGCTAAAAATATCCAACCTGAACATAAAGCCTTTCTAGGAGCACTGATGTGACATAGTGCCTGTTATTTACTTTGGAATTATGCCCATAACTCCCATTAGTAATAATGAAAGTTAATGACATGCCTTATGGAATCAGACAATGGTCTTCGATATTTGTAACTACTTGCTGGGGTAGAGCTATTTTGTATTGTCAGTGGGTGCTAGTTTGTAATTACAAATTGCACAAACACTATGCATGGTATGTATTTTGCCAACAAGGATTAACTTGGCATTTAGAAAAATGCTTCATTTTCAGCATCCCAGAGAAACAAAATCTGTGCCTTTAAAGTAACAAGGTTTGAAGAGTAGCTAAGCACCCATGAGATATAATTTATAGCTTTCATATTTAATGAAGAAAAAAAGTGAGTTTGGATTTATTTACGTTTAAATGATCATTTACTAATATAAATTCCCAAATAATGAGATTTTATGCCCTTTCAATTAAAAAATCTATAGTTATCATGAGCTTGAATGTCATTTATGTTTTGGATCTATGTATATTTATCTCACTGAATTTCACTGATTGCCTAAGGATTTAGAGATTGATGAAATAAAGCTTTGGATTTTTTATTGTTGCTTAAGAAATAAGTTTGTTTGACAGCTCCTCCCTTTCTATTTTGTAAAAGGGACTAGTAGGCTAAAAAGAAATTAGAGTAGAAAGATGTAATTTTAAGACCTGAAATACATAGATCTCATTCGCCAGCATGTCCTTTGCCCTTCTCATTCATGCCTCTTTTGTTGCTGTCTTCCCAAATACATGAATTCCTTTCCATTGGTAAGCCTTCACACACACTCTTTTTCATTTTCCAATAATTGGCTTTCTTGAGGAAGCTAATTCAGAAAGCTAACCTCCCCCTTTTTTTTGTCCTAACATTATTTTCTCTTTTTTATTTTCATCCTTCATAAACTTTACCACAAACTCAAATTCTGTAGTCGTCTTTATTTATTCAGTCCATACCACTAGCATCCAGAATTTCAGGAATCAGGTCTAACTTGTTAACTATCTGTTTCTAGATCTTGCTGTCATTCTGGGCACATAGCAGATGCTCAATAAATATTTTATTTACTTATTGTAAAAATGAATGAATAAATGAATCAGAAATATGTACATTTTGGGGGTTGATTCTATTCACTTTATATTGAGCTTCACTTAAATATGACGATTTTCACCTTTGATTTTCACTTTTTAAAATGAAGTAATAACGTTTTTGTTCCACCAGATGGAAGTATGAAGCTGAAAAAAATACCGAAGCTTCTATAAGTTTTATTATTGCTTATTCTTTTTTTGTTTATGTATTTAATATCTTAAAATTTCATACTTAGTACCAAAGATACATTTCTTGTCTAAAAAATGCCATATACTCACAGTCATAGCTAATTTAAAGATAACTTTATATTCTGCATTTTGAAAGTGTTATGACATTTTACTTTAACATAAGTTTGTGACTAAAATATTTTAAAATATGAATTTCCTAATTTAAGTGTTAAACAATGATTATCTTTGCAGCCTTATTTTTAGTAATAAATATTGTTTTAATACTACAAAAGAGGATATTTTACAAAATAATTTGATATGTGGTGATAAAGTTTGACCTAGAAAAAGTTGATGATGTTTAAAATAGCAACACTATTTTCTTTTACTTATCAAATATACATGTCTTGGTCAATCTAATGTAAGTATGCTTCCTTTCTATGTCAAGCTTTATGCTTTTTATTAACAGGTTAGTGCATTTTGTAGCTGTCCTAATATAAAGCCTCTATTTGCTTTGAAACACTCAATTCTTTCTGCAGCAGAGTTTTCAATTACATTGGTTTATAGACATGATGATGATATTTAAGTACATTTTAATGTATTATGATTTCATGATACCTTTAAATCCCCTGCTTTATTTATTTTTGCTTCATTTTGGTAAAAGTAATTTTACAGAAATGTGTTGGTTATTTGTAAGAGCCAACTTTTTATTTCTGCCATTATCATCTCTTACGTTCTCAAATTGGACTATTTGTTCCTGCTAATAGGCTTATTGGTAACCTACAGGCTTATGCTTATCTGTAAGACCATTATAGAGGGACAGTGTTTCAAAGCCCAGGGTAGTGCTTAGAACGTGGTGCCAGTGAATGTTTAGTTAATTAATTAATGAATAGATGAAGGAACAAAGTGAGCTGGTAGCAGAGAAGAACCAGAATGAATAATCTTGGTTTCTATGGTATTGTATATATCATTTATATTGTAATTAATAATACTTATATGATATTTAGTAATATTTATATATTTAGCCTCTTTCTAATTTTGTCCTCACACATGGGTATAGGAACATAAAGCACTGTGGAGTGTAATTGTTTGCCCCAGTAGTTTATCTAAGTAATGGTGGCTTTTTTGAATCAAAGACCATAAAGTAAGTTACACTCTATCAAAATGTCAGTGTTATTTATCATGGGATTCTTTTCAGGAGTTTGAGTGGTTGTATTTTTCTCAGTAGTTTAATTATCTTTGCTTTTTGAATTGACAAAAATCAAATGAGTCTAGAATTCTCAGTTAAGTATAGGTCTTCCACCACAATGGTAAGTTAGAATTTATGACACATACATATGTGGAGTTTATGTAAGGATAAGAGATTTTTAAAAAATTACTTGTATTGCTGAGAATTATAGTGATCTCTAAATTTTCTAGATAACTGGATTAATTTTATAGCACTAAACTTATTGGGTTAGAAAATTAAATACCTTTTAAATTTTTCAGAAAACTACATTCAGTAAATGGTTTCAAACTTCATGAATTATACTGCTTGTTGAAGTTTTGTCCTTAATTCTGAATAAACTTAAAAAGGCAAACGAGCTGTTAGAAAATGTATGAATTAGTTTCTCTCGATAATAACCTTGTTCTAAATGACTGGTATAAAGAAAATGCATTCCAAAAAAGCCCCGTATCTTAAAGACTGAAATTATTTGAAAATTATTGTCCCTCATTGTTGGCAGTTCACGTTGTTGGTAATTGCTCATCCTGTACCTTTTAGCAATGTAATATAGCGGAATGCATCTTCAGTATTTAAAACCCAGGGTCTGGATCCCAGTCCAGTTCCATGAATTGATCAGGTTGAAAATACCTATAAAATGAGTTTAATGGTATCCACCTCGAGGGTTTTAATGTAGAGTAAAAAATGTACGCTAAATGTTTAGATCATTAACTGATAAGATGCCTGATAAGTGCTACCACTAACAATACTTTACAGGTTCTGGTAACTTCTAGACTGCTCTTTTCTCCAAAATGGGTGTTGTCGTATAACTTGAGATAAAATGATGTTGAGTTACTCTTTGTATTGTAATGAAGGAGATGTTTTCTCAGGGTAAAGGCCAACTTCCTTGGCAATCTTTTTTTTTTTTTTTTTTTTTTTTTTTTTGGGTTACCGGGGGGACGACCTCAGGACCTCACGCGCCAACAGGCACCCGTGCCGCTGAGCGATATCACCGGCCCCTTTTTCGTATGTGGGTTCCGGGAGTCGAACTCGGGTCTTCGCTCTTGCAAGGCAGGCGCTTAAGCCGCTGAGCCGTCTCACCGGCCCTTCCTTGGCAATCTTATGAGTAGAAATTTAGAAATAAACAAACCTCATTAAAAACATCTTGAATAAAGGAAGTATCAGGAAAATCTGTTAAACATTCCGTCTGTATCTTGGTATTCCTCTGTGACTCTACCTATGTTTTGGTGTGGATTTTTAAAATTCCATGAAATAGGGAGAACTACTTTTCTAAATTTCTGTTTTTAAACAATTGTCACACTTAGTAAGGGTGCCTGGAAACTGAAGCCAGTTTCACTTATCTAAACTATGCTATAAAAATAAAACTCAGAGATCAATTAATATTATACATAAAAGATGCACTTTGAAATCATTATAGTATATAATAATTTTTGTCTAATTACTTGCAGTAATTATCTTGCTTATAATTGCCAATTGCATAATGGCAGCGCGAATCCTTCAATGCCAGCATGTATCATGTTTATCTACTCAGTGGCCACACTTCATTATGTCTAGACACAGTTTGAAGGGCTTTAAATTCAAATTGGCAAGTGAGACAAGTAATGATAAACATGTTCTATAGATTTTTCATCTGGCTTAGCCATTTGTATAGACTTTATTTTAAAGAAACAAAGTTTGTGGAAAGAATGAGAGTACCTCACTTGAAATCTGTCCCTCTGCTTCCTAGCTGTGTAACCTTGGGAATCACATGTATATCTTTGATTGTACTCAAATGACACCACTGAACAATGAAGTGGTGCTTTGTATACTTTATCTAGAAATAGATAATACATATTTAAAGCCCTGCATTTAGCAAAACTTTATGTGACATAAATATTATACTTGTGTCAGATATTATGGTATGAATCCTGTTGCTATATCAGTGAATTATATTTCTACATTATTGTTTCTGATTTAATGAATGCTGTAAAAAATTTTAATTTAGGAAAGTTAGAAAAATCTATTATGCCATAATCTCGATATAACTAACATTAAGTTTTTCTTTTATAATTTTTAAATTTGTCATAGCTTTAAAAAGGACAAGAACAACAATATTAATTATACTAAGTTGTTTATGATATATATTATGTATAAATCATATATCTATAATATATATATATATATAGTGTCAGTAGTTCAAGTCAGTAGTTTACAGGCTAGATTTAGTAATGGAATCACTAAACAGATATTATCAAATAGTAATCTGTTTTATTTTATGTTGCATTTACAATAAGTTATTTTAAATCCTTTGTGAAATTTGTGGGCAGTTTCTCATTTGAATTAAATTTTACTTATTTCTTTATTTATAAACATAAGTTATATAGTTCCCAGTATGAACTATGTTGCACACATACCACCAGAATTACTTAGGAAAATGATGTGTCCCTAGACACACTCCCGGTGAGCTGGAGAGAAAAATGAGAAAGATTAGTTTTTGCAATCCAAATGTCATAATTGTTGTTAAGTCAGTATTGTTTGGGCTGGTGATATAGCTCAGCGGCATAAGCGCCTGCCTGGCAAGCATGAGGTCCTGAGTTCAGTTCCAGGCACCCACATAAAGAATAAATAAATAAGTCAGTATTGTTTAAAATAAGTATACTAAGCAAACCGTTTCTGTGTTTGTTTTTAGGGAAAACTTTATTCAATAAAGTGCATCTGAGGTACTTGGAAGTAATTTAAAAATCTTGTTTATTAAGTTTTTGGTAGGTTGATATCTTAAATTGTGAGCACTGTGTTGTCATTTTTTATCAACCACACTGTTCAATTAACACATTCTGTGTTTCATTTCTTTTGAGTTTTCTATTTTTCTGTTTTCAAGTCTTGTCGTACCTGGAACATTTTGTGCCAAGTGAAGTTCATTTATTCTCTTTAAACATGATATTCAAGCTGATTTCCTTTCCTAATGACTTGTAAAAAGATATGTTGAACAGCTCACGGTCGTCAGATACTTTGTTGGAGAAGAATGAAGAATATTTTTACACATTGACTCATCTTGATACTCCTCTCTGCTTCAATGCTTCGGTTCTCTGTTGTTTCTATAGTTAGCTGTGATAGTACTAAACTAAAAATGTGATCGGTCGTATTGTAACAGACATGGAAAACTGAAATAATGATACCAGAATAAAGGTCCTGTTCGTATTACATAGATATTTCTGCATTGAATGCACAGGAGTTTTCTCAGTTGATTGGTCTTGTTTCACATACTCCCAAAGGTATTAATGGGTAATGTCCCAACTTGAAGTGAGAAGAAACAGGGGAAGGAAGAAGAGCCATCACATAAGGCTTACACAGTTATTTTTTGTGTCTTTTTTTTTCTTTTCTTTTTTTTTTTGAGACAGGGTCTCCCTATGTAGTTCAGGCTGGCCTCGAACTCATAGCAATCCTCCTGCCTCAGCCTCCCGAGTGCTAGGATTACAGGTGTGTGCCACCACAGCCAGCTAACACAATCTCTTGATGACAGCTACTTGAAAAAGTTAGGAATCAAAAAAAGCCAACGGGGTGGTAATCTCTAATCATTCCCTTGATAAATGGATTAAGATGTGTTATGTACATGTACCAACTCACTAAATGAATGTAATCGTTATGCACTGAAAACATGTATTAATAAAAATACAAACTGAAAACACTAAAATATATCAAAAATAAAATGTTTAAGGGGCACAAAACAATATTTAACCAGGGTAGAATATATTGTTAGGCATAGATTAAAAATTGCATTTTTTTTGTACCAGGAATCGAACTCACGACCTCATGCTTGCCAGGCAGGTGCTGTGCCACTGAGCTATATCCCTGGCCAAGAAAAATTGCAAATTTTGTAATCAAAAAATGCAAACCATTTTTTGAGTATTCACTTGGTCCTGAGGTTGTTTTACATGCTCTTCACCTTGCTAACATTCAATGAATTATGTATTATTATTTTTTTCTTTTCTTTATTTTTTTTTGAGATAGGGTCTCCGTATGTGGTTCAGGCTAGTCCTGACCTCACTATGTAGCCCAGGCTGGCTTTGAACTGGTGATCCTCCTGCCTCAATTATATATCATAATTATTTTCATTTTATAGTTGAGGAAACACGTGCACCATATGATTTATTCTTTACCCACAGTCACACAACTAAAAAGTGGCAAAGCTGGAATCCAAGCCCAGGGAGGCTGGCTTTAGCATCGATTGGTTGAACTCCTCCGCTGAGGAACACTGTTCATGGGTGTCAGGACAAGATCCCAGGAGGTTTTGTCCTTCCATTTGAGACATATTGGGCTAAATGTTTGCTTTTTTTTTTTTTTTAAATAAATCTACTTTTCTTAAGAAGACTCAACACTCTTTATCTTTCCATTGCATTTATCCTTCAGTGTGATGTAGAACTATAGAGGATATTTATTCTGTGCCTGAACAAAACCAAAAATATTTAAATGTTTTTCACAATAGTAAAAATAAAAGTTTCTGAATGTGTGATTTTAAGGCTAAAAGTTTAAACTGCTACTTATATGCTTGACTTTATGTACACTGAATTAATGAGCACTTTTAGAAAAATCAGAGTTCCATGAAAATGTGATTAAATCAGCACCTATGGAAGGTTTAATTTTCATTTCTTGACTGTGTAGTAACTGAAGATAAATTATAACTTTTCTTTCTAATTCTGAATGCAGCTACGATACTGCATGATGTACAGTATTTTAAATTACTAATGGTTTTATATGTTGAAAATCCTCAAATCCTAAACTTACGTGCTATGAATTAAAGATTTGAGGGAGAGTTTGCAGAAATGAGTGTCATATAGAGGGTGTTTTAGGTTTTGATATAAAATAAACCTTTGTGTAAATTTTAGATTTATCTAAAACAAACTAGAATGATTCAAGATGTTTGAATCATCTAGAAACATTTCAAGATGTTTTAAGAATCTTGAAAACATACATCCTTGTAGAACTTCCTTCAGTTCACTTTGACTATATCATTAATATTAATTGCAAAGTCCTGTTCTTTAAAAACATTTTCCTATTAACCAAATATATAGCAATTTTAATTTAAAGCCCTTTAACAAATTGTGCTAATCCAAGCAGCAGAAAATTTGATTTCAGAGAGATAAATGTGTGTTGCCTTAGAGATACATCTATTTGTTGTGTGTATGTTTGAACATATGTTATAAAAATTTCCTATTGTAGATTTCCCCCAGAACTTCTCTATCAAGTTGACCAAATTTCTTTTGAAATGTCAGAATGTGAGAATTTAGATTTTTAAAAATCCTAATTTAAAAGTTAAAAAAATGATGAAGATGTAGTATAATGATACATTGGTATAATACTCAGTTAACATAAATATGAATAGAATGCAGATGAATTACAGAATCATGAAAAGTGCAAGTTGTAGAAGATAGTATACAGTATTATTCCTTTTTAAAGTTCAAATAAAAACTAAGACACATTGTATCTAGCAATACGCAGATATATGATGAACGTATTTTTTAAAAGGATGAATGAAAAATAATAGAAAAATCAAGACAAGGCCCTGTTAGGAGTCAAGGAGCTAAGGTTGAAGAGAAAGTAAGGGGACTGTTACAGGATTTATGTTAATGGTAGGCTCACAAATATAAATTTTATCATTATACTTCATGGTTTGCATACATATCCATTATTTTAGGTGTATTAAACACTACATAATAGAAAAAGGTGAAGACAGTGGTGCGTTTTATGCCTGTTTGTCACTGTATGTGCCTTAAAAGAAGCTAGTGAAGTGGAACATTTAGGCAATTAAAGTGGCTGTTAGACACACATAAGATCAGATAATAGGTTTACTGATATTTTTGAAGGACCATTTTAAAGCTTCATGTTTTAAATTTCACTGTCCATTTTTTCATTTCACTGGGAGGACCACTTCAGACCAATTTAACATATATAATAGAATGTTAAATCTAAAAAAATATTTACTGAGCCCTTGCACTATCTGTAGTCGGTGTATTAGATGCTGCTGAAGTGTCAGGATGAGCAAGACAAACTTCTGCTGTTTGGACGCTGAAGTTTAGTAGAGCTAATAGGGTAAATATGTCTATTATTCTAATTAGTACAAATTAAAAAAGCAGAAAATGTTAGGTAAATTTAAATGAAGGATGTTCTTGAGAGCAATCCATCCCTTAATATAAGAAAATGTGAATAATACAGAGATTTGTGGTATGTGAATTTATATAGTCAAGATTGAGATACATTGGTTAATTTTGTCAACTCTCCCTGCTTTATTCCATAAGATTGTTTTACCCCATCCACAAGAGAATCTTTTTCAATATACTAAAAAGTTAAGGCAAATGTATTTGTTCCATGAAATAACTGTGACATAGCTTATTCCGAAGAAATCTTTATGTTCATGTGAGAGACCATTTGCCTGAATGGCATTATAAATAATTTTTTTCAATAAATCCTCCTTCTCCAGTAATCAGTTCAGTATGTTAAAGGTGTATGAAATTTTAGACAGACTTTATTTGAATTCCATCTCTCCATGTTTTATTCCATCTTATGTCTGATACAGTATTTATTTAACCATCCTAAGTCTCAACCTTCCCATTTATACAAGGAAGTTTGTAATATTCCCAAGACAGAACTATAAAGATTAAGTTTTATGATGTATTTAAAACACCTAATTAACCTGACATGGTAGTTCTTACATTTTTGTCTAAGATAGTATGACATAGAATTTAAGGTCACTTAAAATAAGGCCTTCAATATGTACAAATTGAAAAATTTTTAATACACTGAGCTAGTAATTTCTTAGGCACAGAACATTGTGATGAGTGACTGATTTTTAAATACTTAAGTAGTAAGATCTGAAAATCAAAGATGCTTAAATATAACTCTCTAATTCAACTACTGTAAAATATCTTTTTAAAGAAAAATAAGCAGTAACCTTCCTGTCCTGAACTGAAAGTTTAGGAAGGAGTTATGGACATGCTTGCAAGATCACCTTTGTCCTGTGGTCCAGGAAGAAATGGGCACAGCAGGAATTGATCCGAAGAGAAAATGAAGTGTTTGAGAATCTTCACATCTCCTTCTAAGTTAGATATTAATATTGGCTTTATTTGTTTGATGTCCTGCTTGTAAATTCCAAAACATCAAGAGCATTTATAATCAAATAGAAGGCAACACACACATTCCAAATGATACTTGGATTATTTGCAATTTGGTATTTTCTGCTCCAGTGGCTTGCTCTCTTGGTATGAATCAATGGAGTTGACTGTAGAAATGTCACCATTGTGTGTAGAACACAGTGCAAAGAACACAGTTTACATTTCAACCTCTTCCTCCCATCTACTCTCCTCTTTTCCAAAAGAGAACAAAACTTTCATAAAATATTTTAAGTTTGTTTTTTAATATTTTTCTACTTAAGAAATTGGTGTGAACCTCTTTGTAGAACATTATTTATTTAATTATAATTAACTGGATACATTTTTTCTTTTTTTAAGATTTAGAAATATACATGTAAGACCCCTTCTTTGAGAATCTCAAATTTTAAAGAAGTCAAGTTAAGCATTTCAATGACATTAAAGTATTTTCACTTTGTAATCTCTTAAGTAAAATCTAGAAGCATGTAAGTCCATTTTGAGTGGTTGTAGACAAAAGATTGGAAAGTTTTGGCTTTATCAAATACCTCTGAAAAGAGCTTCATTTCTTTTTGTGGACAGGTGAGAGATGAAGGAGGATATTTAATTTTTTAATTTTAAAAGTACAGGTTAATGTGATTTATAATTGTACTTAGATGCGGTGCCCCTTAGTTTGTGACCATGCAGTGTTTTGCTTCATTGACGGTAAAAGCTTCTCAAAGGTGTTCCAGACAAACAAGCACTGGAAAGCCAGGTTATATGGAAAGCAACATCTAAACATTTTATAGGACATTAACGAAAGACAGACTGATTTGAATTAAAGAATGTGATTATACAGTAATACAAAGCTACAGTATCATATCCTGAGCAGTGACTTAAATCTGTGTTCTTTCAACCTGTTTTCTAGGAACAGGAAAAGGCTCAGTTCAAGATTAAGTCATAAAAGGTACACAATTTTAGCTGCTTTTGTATTCTCTAACCCACTTTAACTGAATTTAAGAAATTATAAATCTTATTTTCCTGTAAGGAAACATAAATGTGCTATCCAAGATTTCATGGCTCCTTTAAGTTTTTTTTTAAATCTCAACTCCTTGTATATTTTGTTATCATTTTTTATAGCTATATGTGTCTCCCCTGGTTCAAATCCACTACTCAGTCTTTGGACTCTGTCTCCTGCCATTTCTGATTTTGGAAATCTAGTGCATCATGTCCTGCTTAATTGTATCTTGGACCAGGAAGCTTTCTGTGTTTACTACTTTTGCCCTTACACATATAAAATTTGTATTTTTAGTACTATATTATCTTCTGTAGGTTATATCCCTTTTCCCGGAAAAGTGACATTTGGAGGTCAACAAGTGATCCATACACTGTGGATTTGTGCATGTATGTAGGAAAAATATATATTGAAAATTAACTTTCAAAATATTGGGTCATTGGTTGCATTAATATTATACATGGTAATATAATGAGAATCTTACATATGAGGAAACAAGTACATATTTCTAGGCCTGTTGCAATTCAGAAGGAAATATTTAACTCAGCCTTAGATTCTAAATAAAATTATGACAGTGAAGTTGTTTGATAGTACAACTAACGTTAGGTTCATGATCTAATAATTTACTGCTCATAATGTGTTCCAAGTTTCGACAGCATTCAAGTTTTCCTGGAGGTTGTTAGGAAGGCAGAGTCGCTGGCTCCACCACAGATCTACTAAATCAGAACCTGCGTTTTAATAATACTCTCCAAGTAAATAACATATGGAATCAAGTTTAAAACACACTGGTTTAATCATCAAAAATATTATGGCCACAGTTGTTAGTAAATATATGAAGATTTTGTATGTAATGGAAGTATAATTAGTGCAAACATTAAGTTTGTACACTTATAAGTTATATTGTTCACAAACTGCAAAATTAATTGTGATGACTTATATACGATTTTTTAAAAATATGTTTAATCAAAATGTATTCACTTATTCAAAATTAACTATTGGATAAATTTGAGAAGACAAAAAATAAAGCATATGAAAATCAACAGTAATACCATAATAGACACTCCACAATAATTCTTGATGTGAAAACCAAAACTCAAGCATTTGTGTATTTCAACTAACATTAAAAGCTAAATGATATTTAAACTATATATGAAGCAGTGCACATAAGAAATTGGAGGGCCGGTGAGATGGCTCAGCGGTGTAAGCGCCTGCCTTGCAAGCGCGAGGGCCCGAGTTCGACTCCCGGATCCCACATACGAAAAAGGGGCCGGTGATATCGCTCAGCGGCACGGGTGCCTGTTGGCGCACGAGGTCCTGAGGTCGACCCCCTGGTACCCACAAAAAAAAAAAAAAAAAAGAAAGAAATTGGAAAGTTTGATGCAGGTTGAATGGATGGTGAAATTCTGTCTCATTTTTCTCCAGTTTTATTACTAAGGAGATGAAAATAATGATTTTCATTGTAAATGGAACTACGAGAAATTGTGCACATCAATTGAGCAGTGGGCATAACTAACACTCTTCTATTAACCCTATGTGATGTCATACAATTTCTGACATGAAAAAGACCTTTCTTCCACATTTAGCAGGAAAAAAGTGTTGCAAAGAATTCTGCCATGAGCGGAGATGGAAAGCATACCATGAAAAAAATGAAAAAAACCCAATAGAGAGTGATTTGACAATTTGAGGTGTCTGGTAGAATTGCTGCAGGACTTCCAATCTTATTTTCTTCTTAAGATCTTCGCGGGCCGGTGAGATGGCTCAGCGGCATAAACGCCTGCCTGGCAAGTGCTAGGGCCCGAGTTCGACTGCCGGAACCCACATACGAAAAAAGGGGCCGGTGATATCGCTCAGCGGCACGGGCGCCTGCTGGCACGCGAGGTCCTGAGGTCGACCCCTGGTACCCACCAAAAAAAAAAAAA
Source organism: Erethizon dorsatum (assembly GCA_028451465.1). Taxonomy (NCBI): domain Eukaryota; kingdom Metazoa; phylum Chordata; class Mammalia; order Rodentia; family Erethizontidae; genus Erethizon; species Erethizon dorsatum. The sequence goes on along the minus strand of CM051823.1, from coordinate 98,458,944 downwards.
AAAAAAAAGATCTTTGCCATCTGCCTATGTCACCACCTTTTCTGCATAAGCGCATCTTACTGACTTACAATCATTTCATCTGAATACATCATGGTCTAAGGGTTGAGAACAAGTAGATCTTTGAACATCAACAATGAAAAAATAGGAATGCCGTTATTAAAAGAAGGTACCATGAATGCTAAGCCAGGAATAAACAATAAATACTCAGTAGAGTTGGAAATTCTACTTGGTCCAGCAATTTCTCTTCTGGGTGTCTTCCCCAAACGGTTAAAGTCATCATATTACTATGATATACGCATACCCATTTTATAGCAGCACGATTCACAATAGATAAGTTATAAATGTGTCCTCTATGTCCATCAGCAGGAACATGGATAAAGAAGATGTGGTCTGATTCACAATGGATACTGCACAGGCTAAAGAAGGATAAATTTGTAGAAAACTGATGGATCTTGAGACCATAATACAAAGTGAAATAAATTAGACACAAAACGATGAATATTACCTTGTTTCTCTTAGATGAGAAACTTAGATTATAAATAATTTAAAGACCAAAGTTGAGGAAAGATAGGAAATGGGGAGGGAGATTGTGGTGATGGGAAGGGGATCTGGAAAAGGAGGGAGAAGGCAGAGCAGGGTGTGAAGGGGAAGTGAAAATTACCAAGATGTGATAGGTGTGTGAGCCAGTTCTCCAAGGTGGGTGTAATTATTACGTACTATAAAGGTACATTACCTTTAGATGAGATATTGTGCTTTCCATAATGCAGATTATGGGGAGAGTCTCTTTAAATCAACTATTACACTAAGCGGAAGCATTACAAGAACCTTTAGGGTTTTACAAATATACAGTGACCTGGGCTTTAAGAAAGTTACTCTAGCACCTGGTTAATATCGTCTAGGATTGGGAGTATTGATTATGATTACCTTACAACAAAGGGAGTTCTTTAAGAATTTACTATTTGAGGGCTGGTGAGATAGCTCAGTGGCATAAGTGCCTGCCTGGCAAGCATGAGGTCCTGAGTTCGACTCCCGGAACCCACATAAAGGAAAAAAGGGCCAGTGATATCGCTGAGTGGCACAAGTGCTTGCTGGCAAGCACGAGGTCCTGAGGTTGACTCCCGGTACCACATTAAAAAAAAAAAAAAAAAAAAAAGAATTTACTATTTGAAACTCTCTGTCCTAATAACAGATCTTAATTTGACTATAAATCCCATCCATTTATGCAGCTTCATGAGGAAAGTACTGGATAAAGTTTTACATCTAAATAGTTTCTTGACCTCTGACTATCAAGTTTGTATGACCTCACCCCCCTTATGTGATAAGTGAAGTTTTTGGGACGATCTTTGAGATCTTAAAATTGTGATCAGATTGCTCTGAGTGACACAAATACTGTTAAGCACAGTACAATCCCCTATAGAGCTATTCATGTGACGTCTATTTAAAATTAATATATAGAGTATGTAGCTTAATATATGAAGCATTTAGACCCCCAAAAAGTTTCTGAAGTATATGAAAGATAAATTTATATTATTAGAAAAATAAATATTAAAATAAACTGCTTTCTCAAAACTGTTGTCCTAGGGTATTAACAAAACAAATAAAAAATGGCAGTTTAATTTCTAAAACCATTTTGATCATAGTCATATAGTAAAACAACCTCCAAGATGCTTTCAAGTAATCCTGTTTATGATTTTTGAATGTTGGTTAAGATGATTAGTTTAAAATATGTACTAAATTTTTATGAATTTATCTCTGATCAGTGATTGGATCTGTAGTATAATTCCTGGTATTTTGAAATTGTTGTATAGAGTTAGGTAGGCCTTAGTAATTACCCGGTGGTAATAGTGTCTAAAAATATGGCCCTAAAAGTATCATTTGCTAAAAATATTTTTCTGAAATTATCTTTGTTGACTATCACTATTTTAAATACATATATGCATATTAAAATACATTCAAGGATATTACTTCATTCTATGAATTTATGAGTTATATACTTTTTCTGTGTTGTATATTATAATATATGAAAGATATAAAATTTTAAAAATTCGATAAAGATTAGAAAACTGATATTTTAAAAAGAAATATTTATTTGATTTAATTCATAGTATAAAGATTTTATTCTGCCTGAAACTTAGAAATGCAATTGAACATAAATCATTATTTTCAGAAAATTAGCTTAACATTTGGAATTGTAGAAACTGAAAGTCTGATTCTGTTGTTTGATTCACTGGCTGTAATGATCATTATAACTAAAAATTGATTTCTCACAAAAATATGAAGATCCAAATCAGAAAGGCAAATTACTGGAAGAATTTTTTGCCAGGATTTTGTTGAAATCCAGTTGATGAATTTCCATGTCATTTGAAGTCAATCAGTTATTTTAATAAACTAATCACAAGGTGCTAAATATGTATTTTAACGAGTGGGTTCAAAATGTGAACTACTTCACATAACTAAATTATTTCTAAATATACACTTTTACTTCCTTTTCTTTGTAATATTAACTTTTCTCTAACTGAGTGTGTTAGTGCATGCTTATAATCCCAGAACTCTATAGGCTGAGGCAGGAGGATCACTGTGAGTTTCAGGCTATCCCAGGCTACATAGTGAGGTCAAGGGCAGCCTGAAATACACAGCAAAACCCTATCTCAAAATTATTTTTCTTAATTCACAACTGTTTTTTTCATTGTGCTGTAGAATTATTAGCAAACCTCTGTGTGGCATAAATAGCATTTATGTTTACCTCCATTTCAATACAAAAATTATGAAGACTGTGTCTTAGAAGTTTACTTGAATGGTTAATAATAAAAAGAAAAAAATCGTGTATTTTCTTATTGAAACTAATACACCTGTCTGAGACATGTTAAAGATACTGGTGTCTTGAGCCCGCTATGAGGAGTAGGGCTTAGGGAAGGACAGCACCGGTAACAACGGACTAGAGGGCTTTTACAGTGGAACAATATCGTAATGTTAAGTTATGTCTCCAGCAAAGACACACACTGTGGAAATGTGTAAAGTGATGATTACATAATGTTTTGACTTTCTTTGAGAATAAAGTAAGGCAGTTCTATTGTGTAGATTCATAGAAACACTGAAATTCTGAAATGACGTGTATAATTTTTGAAGACATCTTAAAATCTTCAGTCCCCAAGAAAGATGGAACAGAGAATGTTTTCTTAACAGTACAGTAATCCCTTACAGTTTAAATAACCTGAGAAGAAGCTGCCTACAATTTATATTTTATACACTGTTCATTTACATGCATATAGCTATAATAAAATATAAACTTAGTTTCAGTTAGAAATTTGGCTGCCTTCCCAATAAAACACAAGTATATATAAGTTGAAATTCCTCCTCCATTAAACAAGTTGGCCTTCTTAACCTTTTACATATATATTTATACAAACACACATACACATGCACACATATATATAGGTATGTGCATATGTGTGTTTTAGTGAAAACACATATTTTTACTATGTTAAAGCATGTATGTTTTGAGTCTAACAATTAACAGTAGATAACCTTATATTCCAAGCTATATTTGTTTGTTTGTTTGTTTTGTGTTTTGTTTTTTATTTTTTGAGGCAGGGATTTGCTATGTAGTGCAGACTGACGGATTCACTGTGTAGCCCAGGCGGGCCTCGAACTTGTGGTGGTCCTCCTGCCTCTGCCTCCTGAGTGCTGGGATTCTGGGCGTGCACCACCATGCCTGGTGAGTTAGATTTCTTTTAGTGGAGCAAATTGGGTAAATTCTCAGGTCACTACATAAGCCACAGTCAGTTGTCTAGGGTATATTTTCTGTCCCTGGCCCTTTCTTATTGAATACAATAAATCAGAATACATGTCTTCATCATTTTCTTTTTTAATTAAAATTTGCATATTTGATAGGACATGTTCTAATAGTAAACAGGAGACATTGAAGGAGGATATAAAAATATAGAAGAGCAAGAACATTAGTATGCCGTAGAAGAAAGAGGGCACAATTAAAAGCAGGTTCCAAGTTTGAAATCCAAGCCCTTCATTTAATAGCTGTGAAACATCAAAAAAGTTATTACCTTGTGTAAGACACGGTTTTCACTTCTGAGAATAGGGTTACTGTTGAAACAATTACATTTTAGTATATGAAAAAGGGACCTCATAGTAGACAATCAGGAAATTACAAGTTTATCTTACTATTAAAGAAAATAAAAAAATTTTTTGAGTAAATGTAAGTATTTTCTTCTCACTTTTCCTAAAAAAAAATTTTTTTTGAGACAGGATCTTGCTATGTAGTTCAGGCTGGCCTTGAACTCATTACGTGTCCCAGGCTGGACTCGAACTCACAGCAATCCTCCTCCCTCAGCCTCCCAAGTGCTGGGATTACAGGCATGTGCCACCATGCCCAGCACTCCTAAAATATTAAAGGTGGTTTTTATCTTGTGCAGGAAATCCAAGCATTTCAAAAGGTCTCCAACTATATATTGTAGTTTAAGAAAAGTAGGATCGTGTGTTTCCATCAGGCACTAGGCAAGTGGAAAAGCACATTTCTGACTTGTAAATCTCAGCTTTAATGTTTGGAAATGTGTTGCTTCTAAGCAGATACTGGTTAATACTTCTTAACTTTCTTTGAAGTAGTGCATATCAATAGTGTGATTTTACTTGTTGCTTTTTTTTCTCAAGCAATATTTTAAATTCTTTTATTTCCCTATATATGTATGTATTTATCCTGGTGCATTTTCATTTTATAAAAAGTGGGGTTTAACTGTGGCATTTTCAAACATGCATTAATATATTTTAATCATCATCCTGTCACCAAATTTCTCTGCCTATTAAAATGTTATTAATAGCCTAAGAATATAGTATTTTAAAGGATATATGTAGGGACAGAATAAATGTTGGTCTTATTAGTTATAATGTTATTAACTGCTTTTTCTTTACATGTCTTATACTTAGGAGTTCACTTCCTAGAGTCTATTGTATCAACTATAAAATTACATGAATATTTTAAGATGCAGCCTTTCCAGCTTGAAGCTAATCTTTGTTAAACAGAAAAATTTATTTTTCCTTAGGAACAGAGCCATTATGAATGCTTTGAGCTCTCAAGTGATTTGAGTTATTAAAACTGTAAGATGAAGTGTTTATTGAATGTGTCTTGTTAAGACAAATATGTTGGCAATAAAGTTTAAAAAAGTGCTATGCCAAGTGTTTGCTTAATTGTACTTAGAGAGAAAACAGTCACTGTTAATGTTCAACAGCTTTTAATGACACTTCTGTGTGCAATAAAAGCAAAAATACTTTCATTAGTTAGAAAGATTGAAACGATGTTGGGTCCTCCTTATATAAAAGCTTTACGTTTTCATATGCTCTGTTTGAACTTCTAGCATATATAATTTTCTTTTATTAAACCTGTAATCTGTCAGCTAATCAGCAAAGATTTGTTCAACACCTTTTCAGTAGTGTATGCTGTGCTAGTTGTTATGCAAAATACAGAGATTTTCAGACAAGGTAGTGGCTTTTCATCCCATTGAAGAAGCAATAAATTCTCTACATGAAACACATAGTAATATTAGCTGATGGATAAGTGATGAAACTAGAGGCACCAATCAGTATATCCTGAAATGGTCTATTAAGCATTTCCTTAACATGATCTAGGGAAAATTCTATGGCCAAATATATTTGGGGAATGTGGTCCAGTATATATTTTTAAGAGGTTTATAGTACAGTCTTGCATATTAAAGGGTCTAGGAAAAAATACACTAAGAAGCCTATAAAAATTATTTGACCTGGGCCGGTGAGACGGCTCAGCGGCTTAAGCGCCTGCCTTGCAAGCGCGAAGGCCCGAGTTCGACTCCCGGAACCCACATACGAAAAAGGGGCCGGTGATATCGCTCAGCGGCACGGGTGCCTGTTGGCGCGTGAGGTCCTGAGGTCGTCCCCCCGGTACCCACAAAAAAAAAAAAAAAAAAAAATTATTTGACCAATCAATTTTCTATGTTTCTTTTAACCATGCCATTAGTATCTCTTATAAAAACACACATTAGGAAATATTGATTTACAATTTAATTAATTCAACAGCGTATCACTGTAAACATGGGAAAGATTACTTTTAAGGATTAAATGATGATTCAAAAAGTTACATTTAAAGATGCATTATTGAGGCCAGTGGATTATTGGTACAACTTTCCAGGAGAAAGCTTTGGCAAAATACTTTAAAAATAAAGTACAAATGCTCTTTGGCTCGTTAATCATACTTCTAGAAACTTACTTAAAAGTTCAAAAGCTTTTAATGTCTAAGCCTGTCCTCTGACCTAAGATTGATCTCATCAGTATGCTGCTTAACATCCTCCACGACATTTCCTTGATACGCTCTGGAATGAGTTGGCAAATACAATATAAGCTACTGAGATGAAAAGTACAGACATATTTATGGAAGCTGGAAAGGTTGGGAAAAGATTCGCGGAGCAGGGATTTAAATAACCTTTAGTATACTTGCAGTATTGTAATAGAAGAAACATCATTATGTACTTGTTACAAATTCTGAATCCAAAGCGAGAAATTAGCATATAATGGAATTAAAGGTTTTATTTATTTTAAGTTTTGTTTTTATCATATATCAGGCATAGTTATATTATCTCAGTCCACAAAACCATTCCATGATTTTTTTTTTTTTTTTTTTTTTGTGGGTACCAGGGGGACGACCTCAGGACCTCGCGGGCCAACAGGCACCCGTGCCACTGAGCGATATCACCGGCCCCTTTTTCGTATGTGGGTTCCGGGAGTCGAACTCGGGCCCTCGCGCTTGCAAGGCAGGCGCTTACGCCGCTGAGCCATCTCACCGGGCCCATTCCATGATATTAATTCAATTAATTTCTTTTTTACCTGCATAAAGACTGATATTTCATATTATCTTCCTTGGGTCACAGTACTAGGGAATGTTTGAGATTGGCAATCCCATTTTGGATCCTGAATTTTGGTACCTTGTTCTGATATAAGAATACTGTTTAGGTCCTGGACTACAAAATGTCTTAAAATCCTTCTCCTGGGAAATTGTAGTTTTTTCTCCTATTGTACTGAAATTCAAACTCTTTGATAGAGTTGTTAATGGGATGCAAAAATAAGGGAAATTATGAACCACTGCTAGTCCTTGAATTTTAATCATACCCATGCATACAATGTTTGAGACTATGTAAATTCTGAATTTTCCTTGGTTTGAAGTGGAACCAATTTAATTGCTAATGCAAACCTTTATACTTTATTCTCTCTTAAGAAATTACATAATTTCCAACATGGATGAAGTATATAGAACAATTTTGACAACTTGCATACTTTTTAGTACAATCAGTCAGAACCGAGATTGAAATTCGGTGTATGAAACAAGCGAATCCATCTATTCTCTGCAGCAGAATACAGAAGAAGGACATCTACCTTAAAACATTGACTGGACAATATAGGTTGACTCAAAATCACAGGGAGCCTATGAGAATTCCAAACTTTCCTGTTTTTTCTTTTTTTAGTCCATTCGTGTAATAAACTGTTAATAATAATGTTTGTTTAGAACACTAAATTATATGAAAATTCTTAAAGTTGTTACTAACTTCTTATAAATTGAAAAGAAATAATTTCTATCCCACCAAATTCTAAAATACCAGTATTTTCCCATGCTTTTCCTAAAATATTAGTTAACTGTCATTAGTCTAGGAATTTTGTTTTCTCTAACATTCAATATCTTCTTTATTGTTTGTGTATTCTAACAACAAACTGACATCTGAGATATTTGAAAGGGGTCAGTAAGCAATAAAAATAATATATTACAGAGAAGAAAGCAGCTATTAATGAACAGCTATTATACATTTAATATTGTAGGTATTGGATTCCTAAACGAGAACAGAAATTGAAAGATACCTAAAGAAGAGAAACCAATCCAAATAGTGGTGGTTTTTTGCTTCTCAAACTCTCAGATCTCATTCGATATAGTAAGTGGGCCAGGCACTTCTTGTTTATCTGCTATCTGATTTCATTTGGCATTTTGCTTGTAACTCTTCTCTGAGAAACTATCTGCTATAGTGAACAATGTGAAGAAGGATTTTTAAAATGCAAATGAGAAAGAAGAGATCACATGGATTTAGTAGAATGAAACACAACTTCCTAAATATCCTGTGCAGTTCAGTACTGTACAGTGAGAAATAGCATTATTACACTGACATAAGTCAGAGATCAGTGTCTTAAATTCTCAAAGAAAAACTCAAATTTACATAGGATTATTTTCATGGAAAATACAGTCAAAGTTTTCAATTACTAATTTATATGTGGATTGTTATATTATGTTTTACATACATGGGAAGTTCGGTTTCCAGAAAACCATCTCAAAATGAAAAAGAAAGTTATTCAGGTAAAAAAGGAAATGTGTAATATTTGGCCATATTATTGTTTTATTACATAATTATGCATATGCCTTTTTATAAAAATAGTACTTCTAGATTAAAATGTATACGATCATTTTCTATGATTAGTTTTTCTGGAGAAATAAAAACATAAAATTACAATTTCAAAGATAAATGCCAATTTTATTTCTAGTAATGAGTTTCGACGTGTAGTCTTGCTAGGAAAAGATAACTATTGTAAAGACAGAGCTTCATCCAGTTTTTATAGACTTTGTATTGTGTTTTAATAGCAAGTACATTTGTAGGGATTTATTAAAAATAAAACTATTGAGACAATCATTAACTTTATTAGCAAATAAACATTTATAAGATGTTTCTTATAGATTTCATCAAGTTTTACTTTATGGAATCATTAGTTCTGGAATTTATTCATTTAAAGCATTTTAATGCAGACAATTATTTTTGGTCTTTTTGTAATTTCTATTCTCAAATCTTAGCCGGCATCAGTTGACAACATAAAACTCCTTTCCATAATGACTGAAGTTGCTAAGCTACTTTTGCTCAAGGGTAAAAATTGGCAAAAAAATTAGCTGTGTATTATTCAGAAATTGAGTAGTGTAGAATTGTTTTATTTTAAAATACAATAAAATAAGGAAGTGTCTTTTATTTTAAAGCAATTATTATAACAGCAATTATTATAAAATTATTACTATTTCTTAATAGTAAATTAGATTAATTCTGAAGTAGGTTGTCATTATATATTGATGTAAAATATGTATTCCCTCCTCCTTCTGTTTTTCAGGTTTATACTTTTCAGAAATTAGGAAATAATCCAGTAGAAACAGCTTGACTTTATTTTAATCTGAATATAAATGTAAGAAGATAAAACTGGAAAAATGCATTGTTCAGCTTTAATTAACTAAAACAGGAAGTAAGGCACTTAAAGTAAAATAAAGTGTGTTATTTAATGAAGCATCAGTAAATATTCAGAACACTTGATTTCATGAATATTAGAAGGTATGTCACTGTAGATTAAATATGTTCCTTGATATGTTTGTCCTTTTGCTTGACATACCAGCCTCCTTCTTTTCTTGCCCCTTTAATTTAGGTAATCAGTGTTTCCACATTCTATCCCTTCTGTATTAGTCTGTATAAGTCGGGTTATGAGGCATAAAGAAAAGACCAAAATCTCAGTGGCTTTGGAAAATGAATGTTTATTTCTCACTAACTGTATGCATGTTGTTGATCAAAGAAGCCGTCATGGACTTCTGTCCTTAATGTGGTATCTGTGTCTTTCATTTGCTTTCATCTTAATACAAGACTCCACAAGGGCTGCATAGAGGAAGACGGTGGAAAAATCATGCAATACTTTTTCAGTACTTCTTTCTAGAAGTATAATTTGTCCATATATCCTCCAAAGGGAATGTTGATGTGCATTAGTAATTTCTACCAAACCTTGCTTGAATAATACATCTGTGTATCTGTTTTGTTCGTTTGTGGTTTGAGTATTGAACCCAGGGCCTTTGCACTGAGTTACAGCCCAGCTCTTTTATATTTTGAGACAGTGTCTTGCTAAGTCTCTAAGTGGGGCTTGAACTTGGAATTCTCTTACGTCAGCCTCCTACAGTGCTGAGATATAGGCATGCACCACCATGCTGACTGTGTATCTTTTCTTGACTTCTGTTCTTCCTTCTGATCATCCTCAGAGTTTTCTTAACCTGGTGTTATTTCTTTATCGTGGTTATTATCATAATTAGTTATTTAATTATTATCTTTTCCTCCTCTAGATGTAAGCCTTGTGACTTTTGGAGCTATTTCTGTTTTGTTTACTATTTTATCCATATCCAGTGGCGAATAATAAACAGCTACACATGTATTTCTTAGATTATGAATTAATCATTTCCTCTTTCTTACAATCTTCCAACTAGGTGCCAAGTACGTCATTTAGATGTACTTTGGTTTCTTTTGAATAACCTACATCTTCGCGTAAGATGTGCATATAGTATACAGCAAGAAAATTCTTCTGTAAGTGATGATTGAAGTGTATGTTTAGTGCAAATGTGCTTGACAATATTTTGAAGAAATATGTTTCAGAGAATGACTATTTTTCAGTGCACACAGAAGGAAACTTGACAACCAGAAATAATTTTTCCATAGATATTGCTGCTATACTTCTCCCAATTACAATTTTAAAAAATTTTTATAGTAGGGGAAAATGTTATGAATTTACTAGACAGAAAGTGGAGATTCTAGGTGAATAAGGTGTGGCCTTTGTCCACAAAGTGTGCACCATCTATTAGGGATAAGATATGCATATAATCATGACTCTTAAAAAAGGTAATATGGTATAAGGACTAAGAGCTTGGACTATTATTCTCCATCACCTATCAAAACCGAGAAAGCGAGAGTGAGAGTGAGACAAAAACCAGGGCCCCTTTCATTTAGCTCATCACCGTTCACCCTTTTGTTTTCTCTGTGGATAGTGAGACAGACAGGTAGGTAGCACAGTCCAAGGCCCACACAGTGTGGTCCCCACACAGCACATGTTTAATAGGTTGCTAATTGTTTGGCTAATATATGATCATCTGACAGCACAATAGTTTACGAATTGATTCTTCCTTAAATTAATAGAAATTGTAAGAGTTTGAGGTTTTTGAGGGTAGATTAAATATGTGGTGTAGCAGTCTGAATGGCTTGTTTCTGTTCACACGATGCCAGATGAGTGCTCGGACATGGTTTTGAAAACTGAAGTAGCATGGTTTTATAGAAAAGCATATAAGAAGATAGCCTATCTAAACAAGATTATGTATACATGTTAATTTTATTCCAGGAAGGATGCAATTTAATTGCTCTTACTCATGAATTCAGTTGCACAGAAATAATAGCTTATGCTTACAGTGGATCTATGTTATCAGGAGGAATATTCATACTGGGAATAGTGTTTATGTTATCTTTAGAGGCTAAAAGAACCACTTTACTTACTGATTCTGGTGTTTCAATATTCTACTATTTATGGTGGTGTGCAAATTCTTGGCAATGGCAATGAGTTAGAACCTTTTAACCTTTGGGAAGATTGTGTCCAATGATCAGATATGAAGGAAAGAGCAAAAATGGGGAAAAATACATCTGATCCAGGAACAGTTAACAATTGTTCCTCTTTTTAAACATCTGATACTGACATTCAGAGAACAGCAAACTGTTGAAATCATTCAATGTAATTTCACACTCCAGTTTTAATTTCCTTACCTTTTAGGATGAGTCAAACTTTTCTGTTTTCCAGCTCTTTATTAAAAAAAAAAAAGTGCACTGTACACTTCAACGTAACAGTGATGATCTTTGTGCAAGTAATGTATGCTACCTAAGTATACACTGTAGATTCTGTTGTATGGGGGGGCATTATCCAGTTTTTACATCAGTCGGGCTCCCAGCTTTCCACTCTTCTCTGAGTACCATTGCTATTTCAAGGAATTTATAATGCAGTGAATGAAAAAATACCGCCTTTGCTATAGAAAGCATGATACAGTGAAGAATAGAAGAGGAGTAAAGTGCAACAAGATGCATTGGGATTGTGGAGGTTAATACACATAACCAGAAGCAGCAGCTTCTGGAACGCTGCCTGGAAATTGATCCCTCAATATTTACACAGACCAGCTCATCTATCTGTGCAGTCTCACTGCAGATGGCTCACTTGGTGTTATCCTCCACAATCATGCTTGACTTCAGTTCAGAACAGGAAAAAGTTTCATTACTGTGATCATTATTAGTACTCTTCATTGGATAATACTTTGCTTTTTACTCTTATAAAACAATTCATGATTTTTTTTTTTTTGTGGGTACTGGGGGTCGACCTCAGGACCTCGCGCGCCAGCAGGTGCCCGTGCCACTGAGCGATATCACCAGCCCTTTTTTCGTATGTGGGTTCTGGGAGTTGAACTCAAGACCTCGCACTTGCCAGGCAGGCGCTTACGCCGTTGAGCCATTTCACCGGCCCATGATCTTTTTAATATACATTGTGTTTCAAAAACTGATACTCATTAACAGGAGTTTTAAAAATGGAAAATTGGATGGGAGAACTAGGCTAGAATGTCTAATAATTAGGGTAGATATAAGCCACTACTCAAAATTGCTTTTTGTTAAATCAGAAAGAAAGCAAATATATTAGTATTTGTCAGTATTTTTTTTTTTGTGTGTGTGGGTACCGGGGGGTCGACCTCAGGACCTCGCGCGCCAGCAGGCACCTGTGCCGCTGAGCGACATCACCAGCCCCTTTTTCGTATGTGGGCTCCGGGAGTCGAACTTGGGCCCTCGCGCTTGCCAGGCAGGCGCTTAAGCCACTAAGCCATCTCCCTGGCCCAGTATTTTCTATTTGTTTAATGATCAAAAAAAATCTGTAAATGTAGCTGTTTTACCACATTCTCTGACCTTAAATATGGCAGATTAAGTTTTAGTTGTCATATTGCTTAATACTAGTTTCCTAGTTTCAGTAGCTGGAAAAGGCACATTTTTCCTCATGCTTCATTGAGGAAACTTAGACTCAGAGCTGAATCCTTCTGCTCTTTCTCGTGACGCTGAAAAGGGAAGAAATGGTATAATCTCTAGTCACAGAGAAAGGTACAAGTTACAGAGTCTCACACCAGTACAAAGCTTTTGACACAAGTTGATGGCACCGAGGGCAAAGTGTAGTCACCTCCTCAACAGATGAGCCCAGTAGGAAGCTGAGTCCTTTTCTGGCATTTGTAAGAGGCATCACTTTGCTTAGCCCGATCCAACTGGCATGCACACCAGTGTCACAGCCCTCGCCTGTGTACTATAGCCATCAGCTGTCCTGCCTGCTGCTAAGCCTCTTTTTCTGTTGGTCCTAGCAAAGCACAGCCCCTACCCTTACACAGTGCACTGGTCAATGGCCCCAGGAATCTAATCACATAAAGAGTTGCAGGGTGATCTGAGCCTCAGACCTCCAGTCCCATTAGAGGAAAAGCAATCTGCTCATCCTTTTACAGAAAGTAACTCTAAAGCAGTCACACACTTACCCACAAAATACTGCCATCAAAATAAAGCCACTGGGGCTGGTGAGATAGCTCAGCGGCGTAAGCACCTGCCTGGCAAGCGCGAGGGCCCGAGTTAGACTCTTGGAACCCACATACGAAAAAAGGGCCGGTGATATCGCTCAGCGGCACGGGTGCCTGCTGGCGCGCAAGGTCCTGAGGTCGACCCCTGGTACCCACACACACAAAAAAAGCCACTGTATTATGATAAACCTCGATCAGCCAATTTTAAAGGATAGGTCCATATACTTTACTTTCTTCAGGAAATATAAAGAAAGCCTCATTATAGAATGGTATTTATTGAAGGATCCTTCAAAGCTCAGTATAGGATGATCTCTGCAATTGCTTACCAAGGGAGATATTTGGTGATGACATATTTGCTATTAAAATTTGGAACCAAAATAGGCTAAAAAGTCAATTTTCAGTTACCAGAAGGATTTTTTTCCAGAACATGTCAACCACTTCATGACTTGGTGATTTTGATGAACGCCAGTCTTGCCTGTCTGTCTCTGTCTCTTTGTGGGTAACGTCACGCTGTGCACAGAGATATTTCCAGTGTTCTTCAGATTTCATTAGGAGGAGATGCCAGCAGTGGCCACCTTAAGAGCTCATTTAAGGCGAGGACGTGTTATTCCTTAGAGACACAGTCTGGTGTGTACAATCCAGTAATGTTCTGTGGAAAATAATAAGAAAATGGGTACTAATGCTTTATCTGCTCCGTCTCCTTCTCTAAGGAAATATTGGCGAGTGACAAGTAGTGGATGATTATGTTGTTAACCTTTCTTTGTATAGTAAGGCTATTATAATAGAATCACTTCAATCATTAATTCATCCAAAGAGCAGATATAATTAGAATGTCTTGCAACAAAAAATCGAGGGAAGTATTAGATTTGTGGGCTCTGGCATCAGCCTACTGCTTTGTACCCCTACTTAATGTGTTGTGTAACCCTGGGCATATTACAGAACTTACCTATGCTTCTGGTCTTTCAACTGTAAAATATATACAATCATAGAATTATTCTAATGAGGATTAAATGAGGTAATTCATATAGGGTGCTTAAAGTAGTACTACCTTAGTACCACTGGGTAGTAAACATTAACTATTATTATTATTATTACAGGTCCAAATACTTCTATGAACTGTATGGAGCCATGTGGGTTTTGGATTTAACTATATTCTAAACTTTTTTTTTTTTTTTTTTGATGCTGGGATTGAATTCCAGGCCTCGTGTGTACTAAACACACACTGTGCCACTGAGTTGTATCACCAGCTCCTTAACCATATTTTATGTTTTATTCTATACATGTAACATCACATGTAGGGAATCAGGCAATATCTTGGTCAAACACTTTAATATTTCTGCAGTCAAATCCATAGAATAGCCATGTTATGTGGGATGAATTCAAACCAAAATTAGCCTCAGATTAATTCCAGTTAGGTTTTGCTACTACCAGTAAATATGTTACCAAAACAAGTATTTTTGTTGGAGCTTTTTTGAATTTGACACTTCAGATAAGGAATTGTGGACCTTTATTACACCCTGTGACATTCCTCAGTCACACCTGACTCTGCTCTGGATGGCAAGGTTCCTTCTGAGGACTGGAGCAACCCATTTTTGTGGTTCTCAAAGTGGCTGATTCGGCCTCATTTTGAGCAAGCTGTCTTTTATTAGAGTTCTGGTATAAAATTAGAAATGAAAAGACATCACACATGGTATAAAATTATTTCTAACTGAAATCTGTTTGATTTCTAGAAAATATTCTGACAGTCTGGCCTTGCTTCATTGTATCAGACATTTTCCGTCATTAAAAACATACAGGTCTGCACCCAGCTGGATCTCCTAGGCACAGAAGCATGTTGCTTGGCTCATCCCATTTTCTTACAGAGAACTTCAAGGATGAATGAATGGCCAGAGGCAGGGGCTTACCTCCAAGGTACGCCATGTCTTGGCTGGTTGTTGTCCATACGCAGAAGTAAAGCCTGTGTGGACAATGAGGCTTTGTTGGAAGGTTTACTTAAAATTCTAAATTTAAAAAGTGCCAAACCATGTGCATAACTAGGGAATGTCCAGAAACCAAAATTCTTTATGTCTTCTCCTCTGTTTTCTGTATTCAGTAAGAATAGTGCTACAAATTCATGTTATTTTTTTGGTTATGAAATTCAATATAAATTGAAGGAAGGGATTTCTTTATTACATAATGAACACTGGGAAAAGCCTGTTTGCTAAATCATGAGGTTGGGCGATGTTATGACTTAGCCTATAAATATCTTAAGGACAAAATCCATGTCTTTCATTCTGTCTGATTAATTGCCCAGATGGTGTATGACGCTAGATTTCTTTCTCATCAACAAAAAGCAAGAGTGCCTAAGAGATCCATGCTTGCACAAATTGAACTTGCATTATTATTCATTGACCTCATGTCTCTAAATCACAAAATTCTTCTGGGGAATACTGATAATGACAAAAACCAAAGGATAGTTCACCCAACTCAATTTATGAGCCTTTTGGTTTTTAGCTTCTTTAGCGTAGAGCCCATCAGCGAATTAACTTTGTAGGATTTTGTTTGACATTTAGCATAATAGTGACTAAATGCATGCATTTCCACCCAATTGTAGTCTCCAAGGCTCACCAGTCATTAATTGCTTTTCTAATTGCTTTTTTAGAAATTGGTATTTGATTTTTTTTTCACCGTTTTCTTTCTAATGTCATTGACGGTTTCTAATTTACTTACCAGATAATTTTGGATAAGTTACATAATTTATTTGAGCATTTACAAAGAATTTCAACATGCTGAATTTTGAATTGCCCTTGTTATATAGTGCTCTCTACTGTTCTATTTTTTGACATTGATTAATTCAGTACTCGGTAAACAAGTTTTGACTGTTTATAATGTGCAAGGCACTGACCCACCTACTGTGGAATCTATAAAGAGAGCTGTTGTCCTGAAGGAGCTTATATTATGGAGAGAGATAAAAGTAATTAGAACTGAAGGTCAAAAATGATAAATGCTGTGGTATGGGTAAAGAAGTTTGGGAATTCAGAATGATAGAGATGATTTCTGGCTGGGGAATTTGAAATAGTTCAATGGAGGAAATTATAATAGCAGCGTATTAAAAGACAAATACCATTCATTTTTATTCAAAATTATTTAAATATTAAATTTTTGTTACACATCAGAAGATGGGTTAAATTAATAATGATACACTTCTAAAATTAAGGTAATTTTACAAATATTTAACAGCCAGTAAAATGCATATACTGATAATTCAGAACAGGTGCTTGTCTTTTTAGAATGGATAAATGCTATTAGGTATGCTCTATTACTACATATTGACTGAATATTGATCCTATCTACAGTGGAATTTGTAATAATTAAAATGACAATTCAGATCCTACTTCTTTACATGGAAGGATAACTGAAAATGCTATTGCCTTAGAAAAGCAAGTTAGGGGCCGGTGAGATGGCTCAGCAGCGTAAGTGCCTGCCTGGCAAGCGTGAGGTCCCAAGTTCGACTTCTGGTACCCACATAAGAAAAAAGGTCCGTGATATCGCTCAGCGGCACGGGCGCCTGCTGGCACGTGAGGTCCTGAGGTCGACCCCTGCTACCCACAGAAAAAAAAAAGAAAGAAAAGCAAGTTAAATAATATGTATATATAATTTATTATATAAAATTGTGTACATATATTGATATCTACAGACCTGTCTGAAAAGATGTTTAACAACGCTGACTAGCTTTCAAATTAGTTCTACTTATATTTTGTATTTTTTTAAATTATTTACAGTGACTATAAATCCATTTCACAGAAGAAACAAAGTAATTTAAAAATCATTATGTCAAAAATCATTATGAGGGCCAGTGAGACGGCTCAGCGGCGTAAGTGCCTGCCTGGCAAGTGCGAGGGCCCAAGTTAAACTCCTGGAACCCAGATACGAATAAAGGGCCGGTGATATCGCTCAGTGGCACGGGCGCCTGCTGGCGTGTGAGGTCCTGAGGTCGACCCCCGATACCCACCAAAAAAAAAAAAATCACTATGAGCAACATTTTAATTTTTAGTGATAAATTAGTGAAAGATATGACAGTAAGAAGAAAATTGCAATGCTCTGTATTCATGAAAACTCTAGTTTCATCTTTTCAATGACAAGAAAATGGATGAAATGAAGTTGGGAAATTGGTTGTTGAAAATCCTGGAGAAGCTTGAAGAATACAAATTTGACATTATCTGAGTAGCAAATAGCAATTGTAATTTTTGTGTGTGTGTGTGGGTACTGGGAGTCGATCTCAGGACCTCGTGCTTGCCAGCAGGTGCCTGTGCCGCTGAGGGACATCACTGGCCCCTTTTTTCCTTTATGTGAGTACCAGGAGTCGAACTCAGGACCTCGTGCTTGCCAGGCAGGCGCTTATGCCACTGAGCTAGCTCACCGGCCCCACAAATTATGATTTTTGAACTGAGTAGTGATCACTCAGAAACTCTCATGTAAAAGTTCTTCTAGAACAAGAGATTTTTTTGAGACTGAGACTAAATTTAGGGAGGATGTTTAATAGGTTTCCATGATAATCTTCAAGGGAAGAAAGTAAGACGTGGAATTTGACCATCACAATAAGAATGTAAGCAAAGGATAGACACCAAAAGATTTCAGAAGGGTTATGGGCAGAACTTACAGACTGAGTGGGTAAAGAAGGCAAAGTACAAGAAGCAGCTACTGGCTAACACCGAAGCAATTAGCCTAGTAGAAAGAAGCAGTTGCAAAAGAGCTACGGTACTGTGAAAAAATTTCAGAAAAATCAGAAAATGATAGAACTGTTTTTGTTCCAGTACCATTGTGTTTTTATCACTATTGCTTTGTATTATAGCTTGAAGTCAGGTACTGCTATGCTCCTGCTTTGCTCTTGTTGCCCAAAATTGCTTTTGCTATTCAGGGTCTCTTCTGGCTCCATACGAATTTTAGGATTGTTTTCTCTAGTTCTGTAGAATACTGTAGGCTGTTGGTATTTTGATTGGGACTGCAATGAATCTGTATACCAGTTTTGGTAACATGGCCATTTTTGACAGTATTTGTTCTGCCTATCCAGGAGCGGGGCCATCTCTCTGTTTTCTGATGTCCTCTTTAATCTCCTTTTTCAGAGTACTGTGCTTTAGTTTGCTTTGTACAGGTCACTCACTTCCTTGATTAGGTTAATTTCTAGGTATTTCATTTTTCTTGAAGCTGCTGTGAATAGGATTGTTTTCATAATATCCTTCTCATCATATTCATTATTGGAATACACAAATGCTAATGATTTTTGTGTGTACTAATAAAATAAAAATTTTAAAATATCAACAAAAAATTTCAGATTAAACTGTACTATAAATCTAATGGAATTAACAGACAGCTACAAAATATTCCATCTAGGAACTGAAGAATACACATTCTTTTCATCTGCTCATGGAAATTTCAACAAAGTAGATCATATTAAAGGCCATGAAGCAGTCTTTAAAAAAATTAAAAAATGAAATAATCTCTTCTATCTTATCAGATCATAATAGCATAAAACTAGAACTCAACAACCTGTGAAAATACAGATACTATACAAATATGTAGTTGGAGCAATACACTTTTGAATGATCAGCGGGGAGGGGGGAATGTTGAATCAAATGAAAATGAAGATACAACATACCAATCTGTGGGATGCAGCAAACACAGTTTTAAGAGACAAGTGTATAACTGTGAGTGCCTGTGTTACAAACTCATAGATCTTAAATAAATAACCTAATTAAGAATCTAATTGTCTAAGGAAAAAGAATAAGCCAAAACCAAATCTAGTGGAAAAAAAAAGAAAGAATAAACATCAGAACTGAAATTAATGAAATAGAGCCTAAAAGAACAATACCAAGAGTCAGTGAAACAAGAATTGATTCTTTGAAAAGATAAGCAAATTTGATAAGCCCTTAGCAAATGAACCAAAGGTAAGACAGATAAGAGCAAACTAAAACTAGAGACAATAAAGGAGATGTTATAATAGATAACACTGAAATCCAGAGGACCAGTAGGAACTACATAAAAATTCATATGCCAATAAATTGGAAAATATAAAAGAAACAGACAACTTTCTAGACATATGTAACATACCAAAATTGAACCAAGAGGATGTAAAAACCCTAAACAGATCAATAATAAGCAATGTGATTGAAGCAGTAACAAAATGTCTCCCAACAAAGAAAAGCCCAGGACCAGATGGATTCGCTGCTGAACTTTAGCCAGACCTTTAAAGAAGAAAAGCATGAATGCTACTTGACCTATTCCATGAAGTAAAAAGGGAAGGAACACTTCAGAATTCATGCTTTGTAGCCAGTATCACCCTGATACCAAAATACAATAAGGACACAACAGGAAAAGAAAATATAGATGAATTTTGATGCAGAAATTCTAAATATATTACTTATAAACCAAATGCAACAAAATGTCATGATCAAACTTACTTTATTCCAGGAATGAAAGGGTAGTTCAGTATAGACAAATCAATTTATGTAATAATAAATAGAATTAAAGATAAAAAATACATGATTATTTCAATAAATGCAGAAAATAGCCTCCCATGGAGTTCAATATCCCTTCATGTTAAAATCCCAGAAAGAAGAAACTAAGTGTATAGGTTCATACCTCAGAATAATAAAGGCTATATACAATGCCTATAGTTGTCATATGAAATGGAGGAAATATTGAAGGAATTTCCTCTAAGATCAGGAATTAAATGAGAATGTCCACTCTCATTATTCCTATTCAATATAGCACTTGAAATTTTAGCCAGAGCAATTGGGCAATAAAATAAATACAAATAAGAAGGAAAAAGGTAAATTATCCCTATTTGCAAATGATATGGTCATATATTTGAAAGTTCTTAAAGATTCTTTTAGAAGACTTAGATCTGAGTTCAGCGAAGTAGCCAGATACAAAGTCAACATTAAAAAGATCAATAGCTTTTTTAATACACTAATAATAATCCTACTGATAAAGAAATTAGGAAAATAATTCCATTCACAGTAGCTTCAATAAAAGAAAACAAAATACCTAGGAATAAACTGAGGAAGTAAAAAATCTCTATAATGAAATTTACTAAACACTGAAAGGATAAACTGAAGAAGATACTAGAAGATGAGAAAAGACTTTCATGTTCATAAATTAGCAGAGTTAATATTGTTATACTGAAAACAATCTAAAGATTCAATACAATCCTATCAATATTACAAATGATACTCTTCTCAAAAGAAGAAAAAAATCCTAAAATTTATGTGGAAACACAAAGGACCAAGGACAGCCAAAGCAATCCTGACCAGAAAGAGAAATGCTGGAGGTTCAAAATTCTTGATTTTAAAATATACTATGGAGCCATAGTAATGAAAATATCTTGGTAATGGCATTAAAACAGATGTGTAGACCAATGGAACAGAATAGAACAGAAGGCACAGAAATAAACTTATGCAGTTATTGCCACCTAATTCTCAACAAAGGTGCCCAAAACATATCTTGGGAAAAAGCTATCCTCTTTAACAGATGGTACTGGGAAAACTGTATCAGTATGTGTAAGATTGAAACCAGATCCCTATCTGTCACCATGTACAAAAATCACCTTAAAATAGATCTAAGACCTAAATATGAGAACGGAAACTGTGGGCCGGTGATATAGCTCAGCGGCGTAAGCGACTGCCTGGCAAGCGCGAGGTCCTGAGTTTGACTCCCGGTACCCACATAAAGGAAAAAAAAAAGGGCCAGTGATATCGCTCAGTGGCACAAGTGCCTGCTGGCAAGCACGAGGTCCTGAGTTCGACTCCCGGTACCCACATTAGAAAAAAAAAAAAAAACGGAAACTGTGAAACTGCTACAGGAAAACATGAAAGAAACGCTCAAAATACAGCCATAAGAAAAGGCTTTCAGAATTAAATTCTAATAGTTCAAGGAATAATATCAAGAATGGACAAATGGGATGGCAACAAGTTAAAAAAGTTCTATGCAGGAAAGGAAACAACTGGCAGAGTGAAGTGACAGCCTACAGATTGGTAGAAAATATTTGCCAGCTACTCTTCTGACAGAGGATTAATATTCAGAATACGATATATAAAGAACTCAAAAACAACATCAAAAGAACAAACAATCCAATAAGTGAACGGGCAAAGGAATGGAACAGAAAAAAGTACAAATAGTTTATAATTATATGAAAAAAATGTTCAACAATTTTAGCTATCAGGGAAATGCAAATGAACACTGCACTGAGATTCCTTTTCATCGCAGTCAGAATGGCTATCTTCAAGAATACAGAAAACAATGAATGTTGGCAAGGACATAGGGAAAATGAACCTTTATAAGCTGTTGATGAGAATATAGATTACTACAGCCACTATAGAAATCAGCATAAAAAATCCTAAAATTTATATGGAAACACAAAACCTACTAAAAATGGAATTACCATGTCATCCAGGTATACCACTCCTTCGTGTAGCCCGGAAGGAGTTGAAGTCAGCATTTTTTAGTAATGTCTGCATGCCCGTGCCCATAGTAGCACGATTCACATGAGCTTTGATAAAGAATCAGTCTGGGTGCTCAGCACCAGAGAAAATGTGGCAAATATACGCAATAGAATATTTTATTCACCCATAAGGAACAAAATCATGTCACTGGCAGGAAAATGGATGGAAGTGTGGTCATGTGTTAAGTGAATAAGCCAGACTCAGAAAGACAAGTGTTACATGTTTTCTCTCATATGTGCAATCTATGAAAAAAGATGACACTAAGGACCAATTTAAGAGGTGTCTTACAGTAGAAACTTCATAGAAAGAAAAGAATGGCAAAGATGGAGAAATAAATGTTTGCTTCACATTGAACATATTATTTGGAAAAATATAAAACAAGTGGGGATTCATCCTGGGGTGGGTTTTTATTATTCTGTGACAGACAGGAAAACTTTTTATAATTGGAGGCACTTCTGTATGTTTATGTCTCGAGCACAGCTAAACAGAAAGTTTGTAACAAATCTGGAAATGGTAATAGTAAGAGGACCAGAGTTGGAATTTCAACCTCATCACCAACTGATTAGATTTAAGCAAGTTAATTAAGTCTTCTAAATCTGTTTCCCTAACTGCATAATAAGATGAATGATAAATTGTATCAAAGAGTTATTGTGAAGATTGATTCGAAATATGTAAGAGTATAGAGCAGAGCACAGAAGGAGGAGGCACTAAAAGAAGGGTATTTGAATTTGCAAAAAATTACCTTTCATTTAGCATAAAAGAGGAAAGTATATCAATACTGGAAGACAAAATAAAATAAGTGGGAGGAGAGGCAGTAGAGAAGAGCACTGCAGCGGTGATTTATACAGGATCCACAACACTGCAAGTTCTATAAGGTGCAAAATAGTGAGTCAGACATCCCTATTT
Organism: Erethizon dorsatum; assembly: GCA_028451465.1. NCBI lineage: Eukaryota > Metazoa > Chordata > Mammalia > Rodentia > Erethizontidae > Erethizon > Erethizon dorsatum. Next base: position 98,436,126 of record CM051823.1, on the reverse strand, counting down.
CTAAGGCAGAACCGAAGCCCAGTTTTCTTTAGCTATAGTACAGAGAAGGCCCCATTCAATAGAACATAATTCCTGTGAAGGTACAGTAAGTCAAAAGGCAGAGCACATCCTTCCTGGTGGTAGGACACAATTTGTACCTGGAATGCGACAAAACTCTGCTGAGAATATAAACACCTTATACTGATCTATCAGTCTACACTCTATTAAATTTGCCAGTATATTGTTCGATAATAAAAACACTGCCACTCTTTTCCCCTGGGCAGTTGTCTTATTCTACAAATTATTTTTTTTTTTAATAAAAGGAGAAAGGAAGAAGGGGCGTGTAGAAAAATAACAAAGAGAAAAGTCAAGTTGGTTACAATATACTGAAATGACTGGTAGTACTAGACCTAAGGTTGGTGCTAGTGTGGCATGCTTCCATCAAAAAACAAAAAAACAAACAAACAACAAACCCAGTGTCTGTGTATGAAATTAGAGCCCTGTGTTCTTGCAGTTTGACCCAGCGGTGTTACACCAAGACCACACTACTTCAGCTATAATATATTCCGCTTACTCAATCATTTTCTATCACTGGGTGTTATTTTGTGCTCATAACTAAAATTAATATTTTCAATATTTCTTTACTGAGCACTACTCTGCAACTGATAATTTATATTTTATATCATTTATCACTAAAATGTATGTAGCATTGGCTATGAAGTAGTCGCTGTTTAAATACTGTTAAATAATAATTCATTTAATCTTCATGATAAGTCTACGGGTTTATAACTATTATCCCATTTTAGACCTGAAAAATTTAGGCACAGAAAGGCTGAATAACTTACTTAAAGTCACATTTCAGAGTAGCAGAGCTGGAGTGTGAAACCAGCCCCAGGAGTCCATGCTTTTAAACCGTCCCAATGCCGCTGCTCAGATAAGATTACATGGGTGTACACATATAGACAACATGGAAAAAGAACTGGTAATAGCAATGGTTAAATAATTGTTAAATATTCCTTATTGATTTTATGATAGTGTTGCTCATGCTATGCATAATCATATTGAGTAATCATTCTGTTATGGTTTATTTGAAATACCTCATTGGCAAAAACTGTTATCAAAGTTTTGTATATTGGTAGAAAGGTTTATGTTTCCCAGGATGTTAACTAGGATGTAGTAATAGAACAAAGTCAGAATAGAATGAAGTCAAGTTATACTGGGACTTCAACTTCTGATGGATCTACTAAGTCTGTCCCTCTGGCAGAGAAAGAAGTTAGATTAATCCAAAAAGAAGTGCTCCTCATGGAGGCACATTGATTTTTTGCTGTATTATATGATCTTCCAGGTACTTACAAAATTGATGTACTCCAAGTGAACAGAAAATCTATCATTTCCTGTGTCGTCCTTTTTTGTTTGCTTATTTCTAAAATGGTGTTGAGCTTACCTGTTCCTTAGCACACACTGCAAAAACACAGGCAGGAAAGAATTCAGTTTTCTATAAAGTTCATTGTGTGTGTGTGTGTGTGTGTGTGTGTGTGTGTGTGTGTGTGGCTTACCAGAGGTAATTCTCCATTAATGGAAAGTATCACTCCTGCTCTCTCACCCTCTCTGACACCAGATATGGCATAAACAGGTAGCAATCTGAACACATGACATTCAAATAAAGCCATTAATAACCTTCTAAAAGTAAAATGGGGGCATAATTATTAATGTAACACTCCTGGTATCAATGAATTTTCATTTTATGTGGAGAAATTAGTGTTTCATAGTTTAGTTAATTTTCTGCTTGAGCTGTGAGGTCATTTGCACTCTCACAGTTATTATATGATAATATAACTATAAAAAGCCCCAAATGCTTAGTGTTCTTCCAAACAGCTATTTGTAAGTAGGGTCTAAAATTTGCTGACTTGTAAATGCTTTGAACTTACACATAGTACTTGAAATAGTGCAAGCTATTATCTTTTATGCACATTTGCTGACAGAAAGAAATGCATTTTAAAGGAAGATATTACCACTTCTAGATTCTGTGCAACAAGCATGATCTTTCTGCTGTAGTGACCATTTTTAAATATATTTGTTATTGATATGGAAACATTTATATAGATTATGTGCCAGTAAAATGCAAAGAACTCCAAGTTGCTGGTGAGATTTATTTGGGTACAATGAACAATATACAATTTGTTTTTAAAATAGTCATTTCTGATTTCAACTACAATTTCAGCCTTGTTAGCAAGATTTAGAAATCTCTTCTGATTCTGTATATTTTTCCTTTGAATTTACAAGAAAAATCTTTCAAAGCTCATTACAGATTATGATTAGTCTACTTTTGAACTGAATTTCATCAAAGCTTAAAGAGAATCAGACAAAAGACTTGATTATTACAGTTTCCTTAGAAACACGGGAAACAGTAAAACACCTTAGAATCCAAGACTTTTTGGCAAAGGATATTACAGTCCATCTGCTGTGTTCAACTATTGTGAGAATACAAACAGAATAACTTTCATTCATATATCATTGTAAATATTTATACTTTCTTAATAAAAGAAAATAATTTTCATTGTCTTCATGATCTGTAATTAAATAATATACATTAGAAGTAAACAAAAGAATGAATGGAGGGAGGAGAGAAGAAGGAAAGGAAAAAGTAGTGAGACAGGGAGAAAAGAAAGAGAAAAGGGGAAACAAAAAGAAAAAGGGAAGAATCGAAGGCTGAAGCTTGTGTTTCCTTCACTGTCCAGGGGCTGGCATGTAGCCTCTGAAAATCAGCAGGTCGATAGCTTGTTAAAGAGCATTCTTCATATCTATTGATGGTAGTCCTGTAAGCCTCTGTGCTGTGTTACTTAAATTTATTTAGTTATTTACTCATTTGGTTTTTTTCCAACAAATATTTACTGTACAAAATCCTGTGTGTCAAGAACTCCTGGGAAGGCTGGAGATTTCATAGTGAACAAAACATAACCCTTGACCTCTAGGAGCTTAGAGGTCACCAGGAAAAAAAGAACAGATTTTAAAATTACAAATCATTTCATCTGCCCAGCAGTCTTTCTTACTTCCATGTCATTCTTCTGGCTTAATCTTTATCTTTTTTGCACCACTCAACCTGTACCTTTTCAAGATGCTGCTCTCAGCCAACATTCTTACTAGATCTTGATTCAGGTGGGGCAGGGAATCACAGATTCCTTTCCTACCGTATCAGTCAGTGTTTACTAGAGAACAGATATAACACAAAATACATAAATATATACGAGTTTACAAGATTGACTTACAGTGGTCACCCACAGACTCAGATGAGGAAGAGTGCAGAGGGGCTGTCTGCACACTGGAGACAGAAGGATCTACTTGAAAGTCTAGAGCTCACTGCAGTGTCCCGGGCAAGTCTGTCTCAGGAGGCCAATGGGTCTGCAATGGAAGGCTGAACAGTCTATGCCAGAAGGCTGAAGATCTGCACTGGAAGCCAAGAGATGATGTCCAAGGTGAAGATGCAGACTGGAGCTCCTCTGAAGAAACAGAAGCAGATCCGTCCTTCTTTTCCCCTTTATACCATCCAGGCAACAAGTCTCCCTACGGTGGGTCTTCCACACCCTAGGGTGTGCAATGCTGAGCTTGCTTAGTTGAGCTTCTCTTACTCAGGTTGACACAATCAACCATCACACCTACCAACCTACCAATCTTCATTCCCACTCCCTGGTTTGACTACAGATGTAGTAAGATTTGCTTAGATCCACTGATCTTCCTTGGCAATTTGAGCACTGACGTAGACACAAGGATGTAAAGATGGTGGTCCACAAATTCTAGTGCAGAGATTCAAGGCTGCTATGAATCCCCTCCTTCTCCAAGGCTTGACTTCCACTTTCCATGCAATTCCACAAATTACTGACGTCCTCCCAAGGAATCTGTTTTTCTTGTTTATGCTACTCAAAGTAGTGTTGAAATTGTGGCTTATTAATAATCACCATGACCTATCAAAACTACTTTCCCATGTATTAGCCCAGAAAGACAGAGGCACTGAGACTAATTATTCATGCAAACCCTACTAAAGCCCAAGTTGAAGTTCAATGTAACTCTATTATGTGGGGAACTCGCAGAAACCTGAAATTAGAAAAGACTTTAAGACAAGGTGGTCTACTCTTTCACTGTTCTTGAAAATCGTCATCATATAATCATGCAGCTGCTCATTGAATAAACCCACTAACGGGAGAAATCAAACGGCACAAGCCACTTTCATGTTTGGATGCTTTGAGGTGTCAGGAAGACCTAGCACTTAGCTAAGGTTTTTTTCCTCTTAAATTACCTTATTATAATTTTTCAATAAACAGTATGGTCTCTCCACTTCCCACAAAGGTCTAAACTTAATTTAATATTTGTACTCTCAGTACTTGTATGCTTCAAAATGAATTGTCTGAATAAACTCAAACCCCAATAGGATGAAGTTGCAACAAAATACTGTATAGATTTCAACGGACCACAACTTTGACCACAGAAAAATAGCCACACTTCAATGCATATTAAAAGACCAGTTGAAAAATATGCCAAGACCTATGATCTTTCATGACAAACTGCCAAGGAAATGAAATATTTCTTGGCAGGTAGGCCAGGTTCAAAGGTCAAATATCAATGGATGCTCACTCATCCTCTGAGTGTGTGAACCATATTTACTAATATGGTTCAGTGAATCTTAGAATTGAGAAGAACTTGAGATATAATGTAATTGAAATCCTATTATTTTGCTGCAAGGAAACTGAGGCAGGGACCTAACTTCTAGTCTCTAAATGAAATTGCTACTGCTTCTTGAAAATTCAGATTTCTGTGATAAAGTTTCTAATGCTTTAAGATTAGATTATTGTATAAAAGAACTCTGTAGCTAATATATTATTTTTTGTGTTCAAACATCAGACAGAATCTTGAGAACTGAGTTTCTTTATGACTCCACCATCTAGAGCGCAAAGTATAAGATAAAAAATGTAATATACGTGGAGGATGTCATATTAGCAAAGAAAATAAAGGAGCTCCCCTGGAAACTCATATGAAGAAGTGGAGATTGTCATTTATTAGTGCCACTCCTATGCAGATGACTGTTGACAAGACCTCAATATTAATTTAAGAATTAATTTGAGATGGTGAATCATAGTCACTATTAATTTTCAGTTTTCTAATTTCCCAACTAAAATTTTAAGAATAAAAGTTTTAAAATATTAAGGTTATTTCCTTCCATCTGCATAATATTTTTATTATTAGTGTTCTGGAATTTGAGGTTAAAATCACGTGCTTTATTGAATGAGTCCGTTAGAGATACCTTTCCACCAAATATTTATGTCTTTGTTAGGTATAGTTGCTACTACAATCTGGTAGTATGAATTTTTGCAAAGCAAATAAAGCTAACAGGTTAGATTTACTATTTAGAACAGAAGTGAATTGACTTTCAGAAGCTCTTTTTTTATTGCAACAGTCTGTTAATCATTATCTAACCAATGACATGAAGTGACAGTTCAATTTCTTTGCCTCTAAGTAATGCTTATTTGTTGATTGACTCAATATACTTTAATGGACTTGCTAGATGAAACTCTGTTTTCTCTTCTGTAGTAGTGTATCCAGTAGTTTGAAAGCATAATACCGACCCCATTTGTCAACATGATAGCCATCTAGCGTTTTCAACCACATGAAATTTGGTTAGAAATAAATTTGTTAAGGGAATTCTCTGAATAAATTTCACAAAGCATTCATCAAGCCACCCATATTTCAATCAGAAGAAAAATATCAGTGGTATCCATACCTGTTTGTCCTTGTTCTAACCTATTCATGTAGATAATAGTAAATAAATGAAAACAGTAGTTAAGTGAATAATACGAAGAGGGACCACAGATACTGTGACAAGGAAGGATGCACTAGAGCAGACTGAGGTCATTTAGAGCAAGGCTAAATCAAAGTTGACTGAGGCCCTTTCTGGGTCACAGCAAAATATTATCATTGATATTCTTAATTATGAGCCCAGAATATAAAGCAAAATTTTACGTGTGTTTAATATATTAAATATAAGCAATTTAAGTAAGGATATACTATCATAAGATTTTCTACTGTGAGCAATTAAAACTTTAAAAAATTAGTAGTGCTTAAAATGGCAATTTTAATTGTATGTAAAATTAGATTGAAATGATAGAATATTCCCTACCAATGTCAAATGATACACAACACAGATTCATGCAATTTTTGGGAATGACACTTCAATTTCAAATTTATTTGTATACCTACTAGTTCAGTTGCCATCACTATGCTTGGATTAATGGATTCTGTGCTCTGAATAACATAATTGAGCACGATAGCATCTTGAGACAGTACTAGTTGTGCAACTATAAGCCAGCACTATACTTTACGGTAATAACACAAAACCAAAATTATGCTGCAAGCAAAAGATGCTAGTTTATGATAGATTATTATCAAGAGTCTTATTGGTTTCAAATGCTATCATTGTGCATACTTTCTTGTTTCTATGGTAATAAGTAGTTCCCTTTATTGCAGCTTCTAATACAGTCAGTGTAAAGCTGAATATTTCATTTCTATTACATTTCAGAATGCCTTTTGCAAACAATATAGTGTGCTGATGATTTAAAAAGGCCTCACACATGTGCTAAGAAATACGGCACACACAAGATGTTCCCTCTAGCACTGCTGAATTGTTTTGTTTAGTGGCAGTGACGTATGTAAAATAGTATGTTTAAAAACAAGAGTCTTAGATTTCCTCCCCAGCTGCATCACTGATGATCTGTGGAGGTCACCTAATAACTATAGTCATGTTTCACCAATTAAACAACAAACTGGATGAACTATTGATAGCTTTTATGGTTTCAATTTAAAACCTTCTCTGTCCATTTTACCTTGCCACCCTCTCTTACTACCACCCTCTCTCTGTGGAACACAGGACCAATCTGGACATAGACACTGGAACATAGGTTTAAAAAATCACTAAGAAGTCATTCCTTCCTGCCTCTGCTACTTCTTGAAATTTTGTGTCCCTGGTTGGTTTAAACCCACAGTCACAGAGCCACTTTTGGGGGCTGGGTATAAAACAACTTGTTAAAATGCTTATTAGTTCACAACTGGCTTTTGAAGAAATAGCAATGGGCCCTCTCTGGCTGGATCCAATATTTATTAAGCAAAATAAAGTTATGTCAGTTGATTTCTCAACAATATGCAGCTAAAATATATTAAAATTCCTTTATAGTCTGTATTGAAAAGAATGGCTCATACTCATTACGAATTATAAAGATCAAGGTGTCAATGTGGAGAGCCAAAAGTGCTCCATAACAATTAAATAGATCATCTGCAGAGTATTTTAGTTCCTCTGGATGACTTGTATATTTCTTCTTCTTCTCTCAGAATAACATACTAAATTTAACTCCAGAAGCCTAAAAGAGTGCCTCAGTATATTTTGAATCCATTTTACAACATACCAACAGCATACCACTCACTTTAAAAGGCATATATTAAGATGGTTTCTTTTTATTCTTCATTATGTAACTAAAAATTATAAAGATTATATTCACAGATAATGCTGGCCTCACTTATATTGCAGTAATATGGAATTGATTCAGAGTAGAATAAATATGACCCTGTAACTAAAAATTATTACTCATTGGAATAATCTAGTTCAATGTGTATCAACAACTAAGAAAAAATTTTAGTAACTGTAATAATAATAATCTAATCAAAATCCAAAAGTAGTTTTAAAAATGTTAAAAGCAGTTCTGCCATAAGCAAAATCATATTATGTCTTAAAAATAAAATATATCAGTAAAAACCTAATAATGGTAACACAAGTAGAACCAAAGGAATAATTCCTGTAACTGTCCTTTCTTGTCTTTTATTTGCTCGCGTTCTCTCTTCCCTCTGCCCGCCCTCATCCCAACTTCCTGCATTTTTGTAACTGCAGAAAATCGAATGTACAGATTTCCTTCAGATAAAACCTAACATATATGGTGAATTGGAAAAAGATGAGCATGCTGGAATGAAAACAAGATATGCCTGATACACTGGAGATCATTCTTAAAAATTGAATGCATTTTTTTCTAGCTTAATAGCTATCGTAGAAACCAGGTCATCTCTGATGTACAATATGAATAGTGTAAGTTGAAGAAAGTACATTATTCCTTTTCAATATAAAAAATAGTGGGGAGTTTAAAAACAAGTTCAGGGGCTGGTGAGATGGCTCAGTGGCGTAAGCACCTGCATGGCAAGCGCGAGGGCCCGAGTTCGACTCCTGGAACCCACATACGAAAAAAGGGCCGGTGATATCGCTCAGCGGCACGGGCACCTGCTGGTGCACGAGGTCCTGAGGTCGACCCCCGGTACCCACCAAAAAAAAAAAAAAGTTCACATAAAACAATTGCCTTTACCCATTCAAAATGTCAATGAAACAAATGGGAAATGGAATTAATAATAGGTAATTAGTATAATAATTATTTCAGATGACCACGAAATTATAGTTTGCCCCTCAAGATTTTCTATCTGCTGCCATGGAAGTAAGAAGAATTAAGTCAATAAAAGTAATGAAAAGAAAATAATGAATTAAAATCTGCTAGCAGCCTATGTATTTTATCTCTGAAGAACAGGTTGCCAGTTTGATGCTTTGCTTAGACACTGAAGTGTATGTGGCCAAAACATTTTCACAACATTTCATTTAGGTGCTTACTTTATTTAAAAGCAGCATTTTGTGAAAGAAGATGTTCTGTCTTCATAAAATATGTCAGCATAATGAAAGAAAACAGAAAAGAACACAGCAAGTGAATTGTTCAACCCAATTCATCCATAGTGTGTACAATTATAATACTACAATTGCTTTTCAATAAAAGAAAACCCAACAATGTACAATGTGGCCCTATTTATTTTATACACTAGACATAATCTAGTGGAGGAAAGATTGCATATGAGCAAATATACTGAAAAGTGAAATAAGAGCATTGGTAATTATTTGATCAGCACTTTAGTTAAAAAATGATCAGCAGTTTATTATTTTCCTGGTTGTGCAAATAAAGCCATCTTGTGAAACCGTTGCCTGGCCCTTACTTTCTTTACTTTAAAAACAAAAGGCTTTACAACATGGACAAGAAAAGAATTATGCCTTAGATCAAAAACTGAATTTTCATTTTCATGTGGTACAACCAGGCAGTTATATTCTGTTAGTTGACAAGTACGATATTGCTACCATACTGATGTAATCTCAGCTTAAGCCCAATATTTCATGAATGTTTCTCATTTCTAGCCAAGATTTAGAGATATCAACAGTAAACACATCATGATTTTATGGAGGTTTTCTTTCCCCTCTGACACACCATTTTAGTGATACATTTTGTTACATTAATAGAATTCTGGCTTTTTATTTTTTTACAAGACAGAAGCAATACCTAGTTATTTTCAGAAAAATCATACTTTTTACTACTTGCAGAAAATGTAGGATATTATACCACAAAATGAAACTACTTTGCTTTTAGTCATAAGCAATATGTTAATGATGTAGCTCAGAGCCCATCAAAATAATGTCAAACTAATCTACAATCTGCCCAGAAAAAATGAAATGTCAGCCAGTTCTACCAAATGGCAAATGGTTTTGCTGTTCAAGTACATGGTTTATAAAACTGCTGGTTTAGAGTAAGGAAAAAAAAGTGAAAAATAAAGTCTTAAAAAAAGTTACTATGATAGCGATCTTTTATTTTCCCTCACAGAAAAAATACTAAGACTCTGCTGATATTTTAAAATGGTAAGTTATTTTGTTTTGTTCTTAGTGCAGTCATATTCATTGGTTTAATAGCTGAAAGATAACCTACCATTTTTCAGGGTTTGTAGCATGATATTCTTGAAGTGAACTATACAAAAACAGAGACTAGCTTCCTCAGAATTTATTGCAAATAGCTCTTATAACTAAAACCAGTAAGTAGAATTTTGTACATAAACTCTATGTCAGCATCCTCAGGGAATTTCCACAGATTGTAAAGAGAGTGCATCTTACTTAAAAGTAAATCCACTGAATAATCAGACACGCATCTTTTCTACACATGGTTTCTATCATTTGGGCAAATTTAAAAACCATTTATCACAGGATTAGCATGTAGATTTAATATTTGGAGGATAAGAAAATAGAGCAGTGTATTCAGAAATAACATGTCTTGAAATGTGATTTCCTTTCTAAAATATCTACCTGTAATAAACAGGCTGAAACTTTTTTAAACTAAAAGCAAAAATTGAAAACATGTAATTCTGTTTAATGCAAGTGTGTAATCAAACAGTGCCAAATAAATTTAATATTACTCACAAATAATAGGATACATAATGTTAGTTTTCTTTTCAGATTATTTTCTCCAATGCTAGAAATTTTTCTAAGACTTGTGAAGTGTACTTGAAAAAAATTAAAATTTGGCTTATGTAATGGTTGATACATTGTATCAATGTGAGAAGTCCAGAAGCCTAAGTAACTCAGCAGTTCTTCATTCTAGGGTATAAAGGACATGGGCTTACTGCTCTAGGATGTTGTTCATTGTGTCAACTTGAGAAGTTTAGAAGTTTAAGTGACTCAGCAGGGGGCCAGGGTCCTCACTTTGTAAACATCCTGAGCCTGTGCAAGAGGAGGGCATAGAGATGATTGAGTGCTATGCCCACCTGGGTAGGTAGCCTGCATGCAGTATAAGGGAGGAAAAGGGGCTTGCTCTTCCCCTTTCTGCTCTTGTTGCTTTTGCTGTGTTCCACCTCCATGAACTGTTGCCCCTCTGCTATGCCATCATGGTTTGGAGCCAGCTGATTATGGCCTGAAACCTCCACTGTGAGCTAAATAAACTTTTCCTCCTTTAACTTTGGGTGTTGGGTATTTCGTCCCAGCAATGAGAGAAAAGTAACTAAGACAACTTATATCACAGTTTCTTCTTCTGATTAGCTTAATACCAGCTCTTTCTTCGATAATTTGAAAACTTGTTTGTAGTATCATGCGGTATTTTTGTAAGGATTTCTTCTTGAGCCTGGAAATTCTTTTTTATGTCACTGAAGAAATAAGGAAAGGAAGGAGGATCTATGATATTAGAAGTCAGATCGTCATAACTGGGAAAGGACAAATGCAAAATAAATACAGAAAAGCTCTGAAGTGATGATAAATAAATTTCAATGACATCGACAACTGGATAATCAAGGATTGTGATTAACTATGAGGGCAGATGTTTAATTACCTTCAAAATGAAAATCAGTGCTTCAACAGCTGTTGTGTAGTAAAATCACTGAACTCTTTGTTCTAAGCACTCACACTCAAAACCAAAGCACAATTCATTGTCGCTACTGTGCCCTGTCAGCCTGAATTGCCTAAGAGCATTGTCGACATTCAAGGTATGATAGCCTCACATGACTTCTTAGCTATTTATTTATTTATTTATTTATTTATTGTGGGTACCGGGGGTCGACCTCAGGACCTCGCACGCAAGCAGGCACCTGTGCCGCTGAGCAATATCACTGGCCCTTTTTTCGTATGTGGGTACAGGGAGTCGAACTCGGGCCCTCGCGATTGCCAGGCAGGCGCTTATGCCACTGAGCCACCTCACCGGCCCTTCTTAGCTATTTAAAGATCATTTAAAATCTTCAATCGGGGGCCAGTGAGATGGCTCAGCGGCGAACACGCCTGCCTGGCAAGCGCGAGGGCCTGAGTTCGACTCCCGGAACCCACATACGAAAAAAGGGCCGGTGATATCGCTCAGCGGCACGGGTGCCTCCTGGCGCGTGAGGTCCTGAGGTCGACCCCCGGTACCCACAAAACAAATCAAAACAAAAAACTCTCCAATCAGGCTTACCTTCTCTGAACAGTTTCACAGACTCAAAATCCTCTCACACACAGCATGACATCTTTCAAGGTAAAATAGAAGACATTCCCTGGAGAGGGCAGAGCAACGTGTTAAAGTCATCATTCCTTCCTTCTCCCAAACTTGACTCGTCTCTTCTCTAGGCCCAAACTTCCCTGATTTCCAGTTCTTTCCGTTTTTCCTCTGATATACTTCACATCAATGCTTCTTCTTGTTCTCACTGAAACATTAATTCCTCCTCTTTTTTGAACTCAGATACTTGTATTATCCTCTTAATTGTTTTCTTGAATACTTTTTTTTTACTTCCTTTAGTTGGGCAAACAATCCAACTAAAGCATCACTTCCAAAAGGGCATTCATCTGAGGGAATTAAAAGAGCTTCCTTTTGCATAACAGAACTAATTCAAAGTGTTTATCCTGGCACTTAGAGCCTTCTATAAAATAGCCTCAAATTAGCATCCCAACGTAGTTACTTCATGGGTGATGAAATTTAGGGACAAGGATAGACCCAGTTTAATGGGAAAGTTTATAGTAAGCCGTTCATTTTGTCTTAATATAAACTTACTCAATTTAATCTACCTTCTACCTTCAATATTCCTTCTCGTATATTTTCCATTTTTCCTTCTTTTCCTCACACTCACCCTCATTCTTTCCCTGTAGTTCCATGTAAATATACGAAAATAGGTTCAAGTCCCCAAAGATAAAAAAATGTGTTAGGGGCCGGTGAGATGGCTCAGCGGCATAAGCGCCTGCCTGGCAAGCGCGAGGGCCTGAGTTCAACTCGCGGAACCCATATAGGAAAAAGGGGCCGGTGATATCGCTCAGCGGCACAGGTGCCTGCTGGCGCGCGATGTCCTGAGGTCGACCTCAGTACCCACAAAAAAAAAAAAAAAAAGTGTGTTAGACAAAATTCCTTCCCTATTCAATGTCATCCTTCATTGTTTTCTCTCTTCCTCATACCAAATGATATTCTTTAAACACAAGTCTTTTCTTATGAATTAGTTCCTTTCCAGTGTCCCATACTCTGTGTTAAGCTTTCCCATTCCAAATCTCTTGGAACTCTGATACGCTGAGAATTCACACCACACACGCACAGACACACACGCACAACACATATTAAGCTCACAATGATGTCTTCTCAATTACTAGCGTTTCTTCCATGCAAAAGTTTATAAACATTTATTGGATGTTTTTATCTGCACCCAGTGCACGGTAAAAGACAACTAAGTTTCTTGGAATTCGCAGTATAAACCCATCTCACAGACATGTAAATGCAATCGTGAATGGTAACGACTATATGTGGCAAAAAGTAGGGAGTAATCATTTCTATCAGAAGGAGTATCAGATCTACCTAGGGCCGGCGATATAGCTCAGTGGCATAAGCGCCTGCCTGGCAAGCGCAAGGTCCTGAGTTCGACTCCCAGTACCCGCATATGAAAAAACAAAAACAGATCTATCTAATGATAAATGAGCTTGTTTTTAAAGAAGAAGAGAAATTCTTCAAGGTAGAATAAAGCACATTCCACAGAAATTTGCAAATACAGAAATATTACAAAGTAATATGGAAAGTGTGCGAAGCTGTTATTAGATCACCATGTTTGAGCAGTAAATATAAGATGACAATGAAATTTGAGAAGTAGAGGGACCAAAATACAGAAGACGCCACACCACACCAACGAGTGATTGGTAAGGAGCAACTGAGAGCCATCGTAGTATTTTTACAGAAAACTAAAATGATATTTGGAAATGCTGAGTAATGACAAGGTGATGTGGGAGCAGAGGGAGGTATATATTTATGAGATGCTCAAGAATAATAATACATAAAATAAGGATCACACTGGGGACACAAAGAAATCTCAATTCCCAGATTTCTGATATATTGGTTGCTAGTGCCACTAACCAAGTCAGAATTTAGGGAGAAGAAACAGGCTCCCCGGGAAAAGACACAATGCATTCAGTATCATAATCCCTGATTTTAAGAGAACCAGTCAGAAGATCATGTTTTTTATCTGTGATGTGAGCATGAAATCAGGACTATAAATACATATGTTCAAGTCCCCTCAAAATATGCAGTATATTCATTTACTGACACTATGTGAATGAATGAGATGAGGCAGATGGAGGAATCTCTGCAGTAATTATGTAGTCTCCTTTGAGGACTTTAACTCCCATACATTATATTAAAACTTCTAGGAAGACTCTCCAGTCTGTATGTTTCTTGTAATACTTTTAATTTAGTTACCTAAACAATTTTTTAGTGGTGAAAATGAAAATTCAGTGTGTGTGTGTGTGCACGCAGGTGTGTTTTTAAAATAGATAAGATCTGGTTTCATCCCTCCAGAGGTGTATATAAGAAAACAATGATACAGGGGCCGGTGAGATGGCTCAGCGGCTTAAGCGCCTGCCCGGCAAGCGCGAGGGTCCGAGTTCGACTCCCGGTAACCCACATACAAAAAAGGGGCCGGTGATATCGCTCAGCGGCACGGGCGCCTACTGGCGTGCGAGGTCCTGAGGTCGACCCCCCGGTACCCACAAAAAAAAAAAAAAAAAAAAAAAAGAAAACAATGATACAAATAAATGAAATATAATTTAGTAAATGCTGTGTTAGGAGTATGTATAATTATAAGGGGCCACAGAAGAGTCATTAATTTTGATTAAAGGGAAATATGGCTTGACATAGCTTATAATAACTTCATCATGGCATTTTCATATGTGCATAGAACATTTTGATTATATCTACCCCCACATTTTTTCCCGAATCCTCTCCTCACCCTGATTCCTTCCTTTTCTATAATATTCTCCTTTTTGCCTTAATTTTAGATGATGTCCTTAATATTTTTCTAGCAATATTTAGTTATGCCACTGGGGAGAAGCCCATAAGGGGTCAGCCTTTCTTCCTTGACCTCCTCCGCAGGTGACTGCCTCTCCAACCTTTGACCTTCCAGGTGTACAGGAGGCTCCAGTTCACGCCTCTCTAATGTTCTGTTTCACAGAACAACTCCAGGCAATGCTTCTTATACTTTGTCGTCTAAGAATTACTGAAAGACCACTAGATGACATGCATCTTCTTGGCTCATAAGCCTAAAGTGACTTATTTTCAAGAAAAATTTCTTGGTGGCCGGGGGTATAGCTCAGTGGCACAAGCGCAAAGTCCTGAGTTTGATTCCTGGTACCAAAAAAAAAAAAAAAAATTTCTTGAGCGTCTACTGCTTTCTCTTCTAAGTTTCATGCGTATTTTGCATTATACTCTGTAATACAGAGGAGTTTGTTGACATGTAAAAGTAAAACGTTCAAAAAATGTTGATCCTTTATTTGAGAATTTTCCATATCTCCACCCATAATTTGTCCTCAACTTTTCTGTTAGGTTTTGAAGCTTTGGGGGAGGTCTTGTTCACATGTTGAAGGGCAGTGTGGTACAGCAGTTGAGAGCAAAACTAAGACAAAAAATGAAGGTACTAAATTATTTTTAACCATTGATCAGCAATAGACCTTGTGCAAATTAATATTTGTGCTTCTAATCTCAGAGAATAACAGTAGTTCTTACAACACAGGATAGTTGTTTGGATTTAATTAATCTTAAAGAATAAACTAGAATAGTGCCTGACGAATTGTAATTACTGCATACATATGTGTTAATATTGTTCAGTAATACTGTGTTATCTTCTAAATAATTTCATAGTTTTAAGGCATCTTTCATATTCTGGCTATTTTCCTTTTTGCTTAGCTCATGTCTCATACTGAAATAAATTTCTGCTATCTACATTACCATATTTCCTTTTTTCTCCTACAACACATGAGATTGGTGAAAACAAAAGATGAACTGAATAGTCTATCTTCTCCAAATTACAAGCACATATTAGTCTGCGGCACAGCGTTAGATGTCTTGTCTACGAGCAGTTTCTTTCACTGTCATTATATCATGGTCATGATCATGATCATCTCATCATTTATGGAGTGCTTGGGGACTTCCAGGAATGATTCTAAACACTTTACATTTAGGAAATCACTTGCTCATCACAAAAATCACTGGAGGTAGGTAACATTATTATCCTCATTTATAGATATGGAGAAATAGTGCAGTCACTTCTCTCATTTCTTTGTTACTTTTACATTGCTTTAGAAACCCTGGTAGCTGGACCATCCCTTATAGATAATCTATTGTCTCTTCCTTATTTTGATCCCTCAGAAGACAGCAGATTGCCACTGAGTGAATGAGGAACCAAACATTCATCATTTTCCTCATGAAAATTTTGAGGATTAATTCAGGAGATATTGAAGTGTCCAGTGCTTGAATACACGGATGAGCCTGATTGGTTTTGGCAGGTATTGAATTAGAGGGGAAACACATACAACAGACATTGTGACATGAAATGAGAGTGAGCTTCTATGTGGGGTTTCACATAATACCTCCGGGGATGATCAAAAGGAGGAGGCTCTGTAATGATGAATTTAAAAAAAGATAGTCTTCAGAATTGCTCTGTGATAGATGGGGCCGGCCTGGTGGGGTGGGAGAAGGTTTGGCACTTCACAGAGACAGATGCTTGAGTGGTTTTTGCAGGTGGTTTTATGCTAGTCCGTGGTGGGTTCCTTGGCAGCTATTTCCCCTGGCTCTTTCTGTTCCATCCAAGCTGGAGGTGACACTGTGTGTCTCTACTGGCGATATACACACAGTGACCTTTCTCACCTTGCCAATGTTTTTCCAGTGCATGCTAAACATATTTTTGTTACTTTTCATCTTATTTCAATGCAGCAGGTTCATTTTATTTAAATTTTTAGAGAGCTGATTTATGGATGAAATTTCTATGATCACTCTTATGAATCAATCATCAAAATGCTAGGATAAGAATAGGCACTTAGATACCTGCTCTTGTTTGATGTACTGTAAAATATCATATGCAATATTTTTAACTGAAATAATAAAAGCTAACAGTTGCTGAGTGGTCGTGAGTGGCAGAGTTTTAGGTTGTTGCTTTTTGTAGGTTGCTGCTTTTAATTCTGATAATGACCCAATGAGATGGGAACTATAATTATCCCTTTTATCAGTGAAGAAAGCTAAATATGGAGTGATTAAATGGCTTTCCTGAGGCTACCCAGAGGGTAGTAGAGTAGGATTTGCAGAAAAGGCTTTTGTCTCCAGAACCCATGCTCTTCCCCGTGACACCACATCCTATTGCACCGTCTCTAGGCCAGGTGCTTTACTGCACAAGCTGTTTTCTGTGGCTGTCAGGCTTAAAACGAGAGACACATAAAATTATAACTTGAGGTTGTTTTTCTGTGTCCTCTTCTTTTTACTAGCTAGAGAATAGGAGACCTAAGTTTTTATTTTAATTAGCAACATTGAAATACACTAAATAGAATCTGTGGTGGCAGCTGTGTATTCTCCCTTTGACTTGAAAACTACATTCATTGATATCTTTTTAGTCTTTGGAAAGAAATCTATTGTCCATTATAGCTGCTACTGCTCTGAACCCTTTTGATAATTGTGCAAGCCAGAGTGTGTTCTCTCTTCTTTAGGAAAGTAACAATGGCATACTGTACTTCACAGGTGCAAAAATGAAATGATTTGCTCCATCATTTAGTTTGCCTAATTTACAGCTTTTTATGTTTAATTATGTGTATTGTTCATAGATTGGATATTGAGGATCCAACAAAGATGGTATTTTAAATCAGCTTTGTAATGTCATTGAGTAGGTCTTACATTGCAGGATACTTAAATCTTTTCTTCAATTGCGACAGTTTGGATATCCTCAGGGGTTCCAAGCTGTTTTCAATTATACCAGCTGTCTGAATGTGGAATGTAAAACTACTATTACAGTGGGGAATTAAATATTATTTGGCCCAATTTTAACTTTCTAGTCAACGGTGAATAGCATGTATCCATATATCCAGTGAATATAGGCAGGAGTGGCACATGCAAATATGTTGTGGATATAGTTTTCCATTCAAAGCATTTATGATTTGGAGAGAAAATCCATCTGCCACTAATAAGTTGAATAACCTTGGGTATGTTAATTTACCTCTCTGATTTCTATTTCCTTTACTGTAAAATTAAAAGGTTATGCTAAATATTTTGAAAGTCATTTAGGGTATTTTCATGTAAGTTTTAAGATCTTTGGAATTTTTGTTTTTCATCTCTCTTCCCCTTGTGTTCTAATGACCAGAGGAAGGCTCAGGTCAGAATCCACCTAAGTCTCTCACACCTCTACAGTTTTCCCAAGAACAGGCTGCTTCAGCCAATTCACTGAGATCTCAGATTTCTCCTTACACTACTGTCCTTCAGAGATGGGTATTTCCTTAGCGCAATTTGGCATAACATTTTAATTTTACAGGCAAGGAAATAGAAACTGGAGAGATAAAGCTTTCCCCAAACTGTTCAGAATGAGATTTATGCAAGTAGATTTTTCTTTTGGGGAATGATGCACAGCAAGTTTTCAGCTGGCTGTTTTAGGGGAGTTCTGTTTGGAAAATCTTCTCATAGCATTTACAGGTAAGTGGCTTAGGTGGTAGTATCCTAGCTCCAGGGGACCCAACGTGATGGTAACGATTTTTAGACTATGAAGCCTTTTAGCTCTTCTTCAAATGCCATCCTAGCAATGTATAATTAATATAGGCATGGAAGAACTGAAGAGTGGGATTTAGAAGAGTTAAGACACTGACACATTCATGGTCTAGAAGCCTACATTTTTTTCTAGTTAGTCATTAGACATGGCTATATTTGGATCTGGCTGAATTCCAGTGATTTCATTGATTCATTTAGTAAACAGAGCTCTTCTGTGCACTCAGCACATGTGTCAGGCATTGTTTTAGTCGCGTGAATACGGAGGTGAACAAGACCAATAAATCCTCTGACACTATAAAACGTACACCAAGAAAAAGTCAACACTGAGAAGTAGGGTAAATTACCCAAGCATTATTTTTCTGCCCTTGTATGTAACCTTCCCCTGCATTTTGCATTTTTTTTTTATGTGGGTACTGGGAGTAGAACTCAGGACCTCGTGCTTGCCAGCAGGCGCTTGTGCCGCTGAACGATATCACCGGCCCTTTTTTTCCCTTATGTGGGTACCAGAAATTGAACTCAGGACCTCGCACTTGCCAGGCAGGTGCTTGTGCTGCTGAGCCATATCACTGGCCCCTGCATTTTTTCATTGTTAGACTTTTTTCTGCTCACAAAAGCAAAATAGACATTACCAGGAAATAGTAAAGTATTAGTATAATAGAAAAATATGATTATGCATTGGTGTCTCATTTTCTGATAATGTGGCAAGGATTATGAGTTGGGAAGATTAGTATAGTAAAGCTTTAGCATTAGGCATAGTGCTGACTTAAGGTAATAACTTAATAAGTGAAAAAATACTAATTAATTTTAATTTCTTCTGTCATCAGGCTTAGGTTGTGATAGGGTGTGACTGGGAATGAGAGAGGAATGAATGATTTTGCTTTAGTACTATGACTAAAGGGCAGGATAGGGATATCCACTAGTATTTGTGAAAGAGAAGACCATAGAAGTATGAGTAAACTCACAGGCATTTTACATAAATCAGCTCATACATTCCTGTCATATAACAGTTGGATAAATTTGATTTAAAAGTTTTCAAATGATGTGTTAGAATTATATAGAAATTCACTGAGCAGTTTTTGGTGCTGGAGAGCTAAAGTTGTGGGATTTAGCATTCTGAACCTTTTTAGTTTTAAGAGTGCAATCCTTTAATCCAAAGGATCTCTGTTCCTTGCTTTCTTTGCCTCTGGTAAAATTTTATGGGATGCATGTGGCATATTTTCCTGTTTATGCTTTGCTGGATTTATTTAGTACAAATCTTCTGCATCTCCTCCTATTCCTTATTATTTTCCAGAGGGCATACTGTCGAAGGGTTAGAGAAGATATCCTAGAGGTCCTTGAAGGGTGACTCTTCCTTATCAACGCTTTGGCCCAGCTCCCTCGTGGCATTATGTGTGGGTGGGAGACCTCACTGCACGCATTTAGCTTTGTTGGCCTTTTGGATGCTTCACTGCACTCAGCGTGGCACTGATCACGATGCTCTGCTGGCTCATTTGTGTTTAACCTGCTGTCTTTTACACCTGAGAATTGGAAAAGTGATGTGCTCAGCATTATTTTATAAGTTTATTTCTCTGGGCACTTTAAAAGCCACTAATGCAGAAAGGCTCCCCTGGCAGCTGGGGAGTTTCCTGATTGTTCAGATGTGATCAATAGGAAATAGTCTCTAAACACTCGATGTGTGAAGTTCAAATTACTGGAATCTGATAAGTTTGGGCGTTCTGTACAATAGCATGCTCCTCAATTTCCATGTGTAGTCATATTGGAAATACACATAATCATATTACTTATGCCTCAGGGCAATCCCAGTGAATAGTTCGACCTCATTCAATCAACAGTCAAGGCCAGTTCTCCATCAGACACTGGGGGTCAATACAAAACATCATAATGAGCTCACAGTTGTGAAAAGGAGACAAAAATAAAACAACTGAAGTGCAAGTCTTAAACACTGCAATAAAGTTATATAGCAAATATTATAGGTTTTGTATGACACAAAAGATATTCATGATGATGGTCCTTTTTCATTGCAACATAATGGATAAACATTTTGAAGATTATCAGTTTGTTTGTTTTTTTTTTTGTGGGTACCAGGGGTCGACCTCAGGACCTCGCGCGCCAGCAGGTGCCCATGCCGCTGAGCGATATCACTGGCCCCTTTTTCATATGTGGGTTCCGGGAGTCGAACTCGGGCCCTTGCGCTTGCCGGGCAGGCGCTTACACCGCTGAGCCATCTCACCAGCCCAGATTATCAGTTTTTAAAGTACAAGATATAAGAAAGTAACTTAAGAATATGTTTATTAATGGGGTACATTTTTGTGGCTGGAATTGTCATATATAAAATATTTTATTTTATAGGTATTTCTGATTAGTGAAGAAATACTTTTTACACTGATATAACTTCAGAATTTACAACAATTTCAGGCAAATAGTACGTGCTTACTAAGTAGCTAATAGGTGAATGAATAATCATTTATGTGGAATAAAAATCTAATTGTAGAATCCTGAAGAAAGGACCCCAGGAAGTTTAAAACCAACTGTAATTTGACAAACTTATTATTGTGTTTAATTTGGTGAGTAGACAAAGGCATTGACTTGGTGCACAGAGCTATGAGGCCAAGGTCAAAGTTTTTTTCCTTTTATAAACAAGTTAAATACTTGTTATAAAAGGTAATGGGACTAAGATATTTGGGATTCAGCTAAAACAATCAAATTCTGGTGCCCATAGATCAAATTTAGAAAATTAGGGCCGGTGAGATGACTCAGCGGCCTAAGTGCCTGCCTGGCAAGCGCGAGGGCCTGAGTTCGACTCCCGGAACCCACGTACGAAAAAGGGGCTGGTGATATCACTCAGCAGCACGGGCGCCTCCTGGCGCGTGAGGTCCTGAGGTCGACCCCCAGTACCCACAAAAAAAAAAAAAAGAAAAAGAAAATTAGAAGAAGCCACAGTGCTCTGTAAGTTAAAGTAATAAGAACAAAGGCTAAAACAGGAAAAAGCCAGAATGAGCCTTAAATCTTGTCAGATGAAGCCTTGAATCTGAGCTCACTTCATGTTTGTCTGCCCACACTGTGTTCCAAAGGAATTATCTATACTGACAGGCGTAACTAATTCGAGGTGCTCGTGTTATTTGAGCCACATTCCTGTAGATGGATGACCAGACCTGGGTAAGCTCCTAACCTATGGCTAGCCAGCCAGATCAGCTTCTTTTACACCTGCCTAGCACCAGGATTTGAGCGGTATGTACTGTATATCTACCAAAACCATAAGCAGGAGGAACTCAATCAGGAAAGCTATGACTGAAATTATGAAGGTGCAAAAATCACAAGGCAAAGAGCAGACAATTATGCAGAAAGAATGGAGACCCCATATAAAAGAGAGACCAAGCACTGTCTGAGAGACACAGAGGGCATAAGCTTGCCAAAGCTTAAGAAAGCTGCCCTTGTGTCCCTGTCCTTAGAATTGTAACAGCTCCACCATATATATATTCTCATACATAAAATTCTTGTTTTTAGAGGTGGCTAAAGTGATTTTTTTTCTTTGTGACATACCCAAGATTCCATTAAAATATTCACAAATCCAGGCCGGTGATATAGCTCAGCAGCTTAAGCGCCTGCCTGGCAAGCGCGAGGTCCTGAGTTCGGCTGCCGGTACTTGCATATTAAAAAAAAAAAAAATTCACAAATCCTAATTTGTTCCTGTTGGGATGTTAAGTGGAATCAATTAAGAAAATATGTGGGTCAGAATATATATACACGAACTGTCTTCTGTCCTCATATCTACCTCTCCCACCCAGGGTTGCTTATCAAAATCTGTATGTATCACTATCATGGCTCTCAACATAGCTTTGAAGTTCTCTCTTGATGGAACTCCATGTCCATATTCTCCAGGACACTGTAAACTCCTAAGTATTAGGTTGTGAATTATTTATTGTTCCTGTTTTAGTGCCTACCATAGTGCCACACAAATGCTTGATATTGAGTACATTCTTGGTGTATATCTTCTGAGGTGAAAAAAAAAAAAAACAAAACTGTACCTGTAAATAGAAAGGATTTTCTGTTATTAAATATACTGAGTAAATTATTTTTAAATCTTGCATTTTTAGTGTCTCTTAGTTAATTGAAAAGGAAGGTTTCTGCTAATATTGATTGTAGAATTTTTTATGCCCATATCTTATACCCTGTGTAACTACTTTGAAGATGACAATATGCAATGTATTAATTATTGTTATTCACCTATTATATTGTTATGAAATTGTTTTACCTTTTTTCAATTAAAAAAGTATTTTTAAATCACCTATATTTGTATGTAGTCACTCAAAAAGGAATTAATAGTATATGAGAGACTGTGGTATAACTGAATGATCTCATATCTAGTTACAGAAAACAAGAAAAAACATTTAACAGTGACTAATAATTAGAATTAATTCTCACTTTGTTCCTGACAATCTTTTTGTAGATGAAAGACAAATTTCAATACACCTGAAATTAAGCATGGTGTTCAGATTCCTTTCTCCATTTACTAGTTTTTAGTTTTTCCTCTAGAACAAGTTTGACATTTGGATTTTACTGCATCTGTTGTGGGAACCCTTTTACTTTTGTACTAATGATTAAAAACCAAGTCTACTAGTCTTCAGTGCAAGTATTTCACACAATGTTTGGGCTTGTGTGGAAGTGAGCTGTGCTGGGAGATGAGCTAGTTCCCAGCCACCCCTCTGTTGTGAGCTCAGGGTCCTTTAGGAAGGGCAGCGGAGCACATTTCCTCATGGCAAATAGCATGTGTATGATGGTCTCCTGGTGTTCAGAAAACATCTAGCTTGGTAGTTCTTGACTCATCAATGTCAGGTTGACATATTTGCATATGAGAATCTAGATATTTTAGAGTAACTCCTACATCCAAATCCAGACAGATAGGCACTTCACGTTTAGTCAAGAATAGGTATATTAGGAATTGAAACTTTTTCATTCAGAATTTTATACAACAGTCTATTGGGGACACTCTTTCCCTTACAAATAACTTTTATTTTGGGTGCTGGACATTGAACACCAGGACATTAACAGACTAAACACGTACTCTTCTAGTGAGTTAAATACCCTCAGATCCACAAAAATATTAATAAAACTTATGTATTTAATCTAAAATTATAATATTTTATAAAATCTTTAAATATAAATTCTTTAATAAATGTGACTTTTTCAATTACACTTTCATGAGACAATAATTGATAAGGTGGAAACAAATAACATTATATATTTGGTAATTTTTATTGCATTTTTAATGTAAATTTTTATCTGTTTCAATTGAGGCAAATACAAATAAAAATATTGGTAATGAATGGAGAATTTGACAAAAGTTTTTTTCAGGTACAATAATAAATACATGAGTAACTGCCAGAACAGTATGTATTAATAAGAAAGAAAGAATCAAGATGAATTAGTAATGAATGGAAAGGACAAAGAGATAAGGTTATCAGTGCAACATTGAACACTGAGGTTTTTGGTAACTGATTATAATCTCTAATGTTATCATTTCATCGCTTCTCGGCCTTTTGGCTAAGATCAAGTGTTATCATTTCATCAGTAGACACTTAAATGTGTACATTTTTATTTTTAATAATATGTGTATTACAGATATATCACCAAATTGATAATCTGATAATTTATCTGTTGTAAAGATAAAGTTAAGATGTATTTAGCTTTAGCGTTAAGAGCAATTAAAAATTATCTCTCTCATAATTAATAAACAAGTTTATGGTTCGTATAGTTCTTTATTACCTAAAGTGTTTTGTTAACCAAGTTACTATTATATATAATAGAGATGTTAATGTTTGTTACTTTGCTACTTAGCTACAGAACTTTTCTATATTTATCTTTCAGTTTAATTATTTGGAGTTTTTTTGTTGGTTTCTGAATTATACAATCATGTAGACTTCCTTTTTACTCCATCCTACTTTTTAATACTGCTAACTCTACTTTCCATACTCATGTTCAGCATAATAATCACTATGTATTTATGGAGCTATTCAATATGAAATAGGTTATTTTTTATGTACAACAAATGTTTTCTAATGTGATTTTTTTTCCTTTTACATTCAAAGAGAGAAAAATCTTCCTATTTACCTTTAGCTATCTGAACATTCAGTAGTATTGCCACCTTTGCTTCTTTTTACATCACACTATTACACCCGTTATTTCAATTTCTTAAATATTGTCTCTCAACTTATAAATTTGATCAAAACTTCACTTTTCTTAGATTCCTTCCCTTGTGCTATGACTGGATTAAAATTACTCTCTTGTCTCTTAAATGCCTCTCGGTAGCAAATTGTAGATACAGTGATGTGTGGTTTTTCTATGTAATTACACCTATTCCTTCCTTAACCCTTTTTTAATCTGGCTTTTACCTACAGCAACAGAATGAAATTATTCTTTCAGAGGTCATTTCTTAGTTCTAAATATCCAAACCTTGCTTCTCATTCTCTGTGTAGCATAAGTAAGACATTGTGGGGCAAGGAGTGGAGAAAATTTCACAGGAAATGGTATTTGCATTAGTGGGAGATAATCCCGGAGAGACTAACTGGTATAAGGGAACAAGAACTGGGAACGAGCGCATCGTATTTTGGAAGTAGTGTGATTCAACCCTAGATACGCCCCCTGGGATATTGTAGGGGTATGTGCAGTGGTAACAAGATGAAAACAGTTTAAAGCCAGATTGTACATATTTGAAAATTTTTTCTATTGTCTTTTTTCCTGCCTTTTGGTTCATGTTTTCCCATTTTTCAAAAAACTTTTTTAAGAATAGCTATTCTGTCATATGCATTAATTATATCCTTTGTCCTGGGTCATGTTATCTACTTCATATCTTCAACAAGCATATGATACACATGCAGTGCATACGTCTGTAACTCTATGTCCCTGACTTCTCTTCTGAGCACCAAATGTGAATTTTCATGCCTTGCTACGTGTTGTTAATTCACCTCAAAGTGGATATGGTAAAAATCAAGTACAGTATATTTAATTGTAAGACTTTTTGCTCCTTCTGTATTCATTCAGTTTTTACCACCTTCCTGGTGGTTAGCAAGGAAAGGTATTATATTAACTTTTACTTCCTCCCCCTGGGTAACTCCCAATATCCAGTCAGTCACTCTACTAAAATACTTGCTCTTTCTTCTCACCCCTTGTTTTCATGCTCTGCTTGTAACTTCGTATTTCTACTTAAACTATTTTCTAAGTATCTTAATGATTATTTCACTAACTGTTGTCTCTTCTCTAATTTTTTTATACAGGATTTACAATACAGTTTAAATAATTACAGTTTAATTTATTTATTAAAAATATAGTCTAAGTAAATTTACTTTTCTTTCCAAACTATTTTATATTTCTTGATTATTTTTAGAATAAAACCCAACTTTGAGACAATCTAGTCCAGAGGCTACATAATCATGCCACAATCTATCTTTCTGATCCTGAAAACCCTTGTTTGACCACACCTACTCTATATAGTCTATCAATTCATTAAGTGACTTCATATGCAACTTTTCTCTCAAATTTTAGTTCTTTGTGTTTACAATAAATATCCCAATTGTTTGGAGATTATGCATTGTATTTACTTGAGTGTAAGCTCCTTAAAGGCAGGGGTTTTACTGTATTTACAATCAACTACTCCCACGAAAGTCGTTTCATGTACTTACTGACTTAAGGACAAGAATTGCACTATATTTACAATCAACCACTCCCGTATAATGTTGTTTCACATACTTATTGTTCAATATTTCCATCCCTAAGTGCTTTATAATCTTAACAACAGTGAGAGATAATTTACAAGTAAGTCATGCATATTTATGATTTAAGTCCTTACCTTGGTCTACCAATAATCTGATTTAGCAGTCTCTCACACAGACACACATGCACACACACACACCAATGTACACGGACTAAAACTACTCACTTTAATGAAATCTTCGTCTAGTATGGAGACTCTGAGGCAGGTAGATAAGTAAAAATTGTGAGATGAGTATAATAATAGTAGAAATAGAGTTTTTGAAAGCCTATAGTCAAGTTAGCTGAATTAGATTATTTGGTAACTGGCAACTGCTGCAAACAAAGCAAGTCTTCTAGAACATTTTTGCAACCACTTGATGTTGCATAGCAGACAAATTAGGTTATGTGATTCACGGCTAGAAAATATAGTCAAGGGGCCGGTGAGATGGCTCAGCAGCGTAAGCGCCTGCCTGGCAAGCGCGAGGGCCCGAGTTCGACTCCCGGTACCCACATACTAAAAAAGGGCCGGTGATATCGCTCAGCAGCATGGGCGCCTGCTGGCACGCGAGGTCCTGAGGTCGACCCCCGGTACCCACAAAAAAAAAAAAAAAAGAAAAAAAATATATATATAGTCAAGAATTGTTTATTAGAGTAGAATTACAATCTTCAGTCCTCAACATCCCTCTCAGTATTGCCAACAATAGATAGTTTGTGAGAGAAATATTCACCTGTATCAGATGAATGTCGGTAGACAGTGACATATTCCTCTAATGTTCTAAGTTGATTTTACTCTATTAATCCATTATGCATTTTATTCTTGAAAGAATTCTTATAATTTTATGCTATATTGTGATGAATTAGATTTTATAAATTAACCAATTTATGGACAAAATATTAATTTAGTATGTAGTAAAATACATATTGTAGGCTTTTAGATCAGTAAAAATTCAATTTGACAATAGCTGATAAGTATTTTCAGTCTTCAAATTTAAAAGATCATATTATTATTTCCAATGCAAATGTACCATATCTATTATCTTAACAGTATTCCAGTGTTGCCATCTAATGGCTTGGTTTCATTATCATTGGAATACACACTGTAGATAAGTAGAAACTTAATATTTTAAGAAATGGGAGAATTAACAAGGCAAACTTTTAAAGCTAAATGGAATAATTATTGGCAAATAGTTGAACTGTAATAAAAGTCATTCAGGCATTTCTAAATTGAATAAACTAACTTCATGTCTTTTGTGGCAGCAAAAAATACTTTCCCCTCAAAACTAAGAAAAAATAATAAGTTATAAATTGAAAAATACTACCTCAAATCTATTCATAAAGATTCATTCTCAATGATGTTGTTATTGCTAACAGTTCAAACTTATATAATGTTTATTTAGTTCTCATCATCAGTCCGCTAGTAATTTGAAGAAAGATTTTTGTAATAAGAAAACAGAGTGAATGTCTATTTGGATATCGTTCAACTTTTTTTTTTAATGTGGGTATCGGGAGTCAAACTCAAGACCTTGTGCTTGCCAGCAGGTGCTTGTGCCACTGAGCGATATCACCGGCCCTTTTCTTCCTTTATGTGGGTACCAGGAGTCAAACTCAGGACCTCACACTTGCCAGGTAGGAGCTTATGCCACTGAGCCATATCACTGGCCCTGTTCAACATTTTTAAAGAAATCACTGTCTTAAGGTCTTAAGGGTACATTATTTCATTCTTTTTCATAAAATTGGTAAAAGTATCTACTACAGTCAGTGTTCTGAAGAATGTAGATTTAGGGCAGTAAATGGTAAAGCTAATGTCTGTGCTAGCAGGAATGAAAAATAAATGTAGACTTTTATTGCATATGCCTTCATTCATCATTTATGGAAGACAGCAGATATATGCCATGCACTGAATTTAGTGATGAAGAAAAGGCAGCAAACTTGGCCACTGGAAGCAAATTTTTCACTTACGATTTTAATAAAGTTCAGTGTGTTTTTTGCTAAGTTGTACAAAACGACTGTAGGAAGATGTAGGTTGGATTGTGAAATGACTTGGCCAAGAAAAAGGTCGAAGAAGCTCATTTGAGACAGGCATCATCAACTCAGCTATTCCTAAAGCATGAAGAGGTTTTGATGGGATTGAAAGGATTGTACTCCAAGAAAAATTTACGAGGCCACTACTAGTATCATGGAAGATTAGTGCCTTAGACAATCTCACAGTGGTTAATATGGCTGGAACCTAGAGTGCAAATAAGTGACAAGAGGTGAGAATGAAGGTGTAGACAGGAGGTAGAGGTTCTTTTTGTTCAGTAATTAAGCTTGTATATAAAAAGCCATTAGCAGACATTAAAAGCTATAAAATGGGAAAATGTGATAGGCAAATTAATGTTTTAGAAATATAATTTGGGCAAGAGTAGGAGGGTTAAAAAAGCATTAATGTGGTTTATACAGACGTCAATATTAATGTACAGACAAGTAATGTACATATAGATTGCTAGAATAATAGGAATTTTAAGATAAATAATATATATAAGAACATACAGGAAGAAGAATCTGCTGAACATGGGGAATGGAAATGTGATCAGTAGGAGTGAGGGAAAGGGAGGAATTAAACTTGGATGTTGGAACTTGTGTAGGGGTCATAGTAATGTCTTACATTATATGGAATTCAGAAGAAAAGTGTTCTGGACAAATACAAGGGTTCAATTTTGGAGTCGTGAAATTTCCACCATGCCTGTAGGGAAGTAAGTGGAGATGTCCAGGGGCAGGTTGACATTAAAAATTATATCACATTAGAATTATCTCAGCTGAAGAGAAATATATGAGACTTAAGTTCATAAAAAGGTAGTGAATCCAATGGAGTACATTAATTGCAGGATGGAAATACACCAAGAAACTTTACCTTGAAATTAGAAGATATCATCCTTACTAGTCTAACAGAAGTACAAAAAGCAATAGCATAATTATATGTTTATCATTATTTTAATTTCAGCTCAGTATGTGTCTGTAGAAAGGGGAGAAATCAATTATACTCTGATGTTCCTTACATGTTAGCTCTCAGAAAAAACAAACTAAAACAATTTAGATCTGAATCATTTTCTAAAAGCAAATTGTAATGGGCTGTTATTCTGTTTTTATCTGATTTATAGTGACTTATTTTCAAGGACAATAGCTTTACCACAGTAGAAAAAGCATCATACAGTTCAAATATTTAGAAGCTGTTTTATTTTGAGTAAATTCCTTATTTTTTCATCTGTTAATTGGGAATTATTGTACCTTTCCTTTAGGGTTCTTACAAGAATTAAATGAAATAATGTCAAGTTGGGTGCACTGCTTTGAGAACCTTGTCATTCACATCTGTTCCTAGCTACCTGTACCTCAAAAGCTTCAAAAATTTGAAAGAAACATATATTCTTTACAAGATCTATACCTTTGTAATTTCTAACCCTTTTGTAACAGCTATAATTTACATGAACTTTAATTCCTCAGTTGTTTTAACTTTACCTAAAGAAATCTATTTTTGTACTGAGAATTATAAAAGAAAAATATTTAAATCAAAAATTATATAGGGAAATAGTAAAATTAAATTCTCACATACCTTTTCAACCACCTTGTAAGATGACTTTTTAAAAGTCATATTCCTAAATTGATATCATAAATAAGCCTTTTTTTTTTTCTTTTATTTTGGTACTGGGACTCAAACTCAGGACCTTGCACTTGCCAGGTAGGAGCTTGTGCCGCTGAGCTATATCCCTGGCTCAAAGAAGGCTTTTAAAAATAATTAAGTAGGGCCGGTGATATCGCTCAGCGGCATAAGCTCCTGCCTGGCAAGTGCAAGGTCCTGAGTTTGACTCCCGGTACCTGCATATAAAAAAAAAGATAAAAAAAATAATAATAATAATTAAGTAGATGTTAAATTTAGTGATCCGAATGGAGTTATATTTAAAATAAAAATTATTTTAATGATGCCACCTTGAAGTATATGTGTCATGTAAATAATCTCAATAAAATAATAAAATAGAATTTAAAAAACTGAGAAATTTAAACTTTATTTCTGAATTCCTCCAAATGCAGTTAGTGTTTATAGGTGATATGTAACAACATACATCCACAATGACCTCATCTTTTTACAGGTGTTTTATTATACCTGAAAACTGTTACCCAAATAACAGAACAGTTCAGAATTTTTTCTATTCATGTATATTTTTCTTCCCAAAGATCACCAAATATATATGCATTTAAACAAAAGTACTAACTGCTTATGTAAAAAGTAGATATTAATTAGAGTAAATCTTTAGCCACCTCTATCCTTTCCCAAGGAATGATTTTAGGAAGAAAGCTAATTCCTAGGTACCTAAAAGTTAACCCTTACACCTTGATATAGTTATTGTAAATACCATTGCTGGAAATCTTTTTAACTTTCTTTCCTGCCTTCTTAAACAAATAGTATGTTGAGCTTGATGCACATGTTTCTTATTTAATCAGTTACCTGGGGAGATGGTGCCTACTAAAAGTCAATTATTCTGCTAAGAATTCACTCTAGTACATTGTTACATGATCCATTTCTTTTTCTTCTAGAAGATTCCTATCATCTTCATTCATCTGTGAGTGAACTAAAGACTTACCTTTATCTATTTCTAAATTTCTGGGGCTTAATATAGTAACTGGCACATTGTGGTGTAATGTGTGTAGTAATCCCGTTGATGTATCATTTTTGTAAATCTGAGTCCTTCATGTCATGTACTTTTTTTAAGGGTTATTATTTGGGGGGGGGACCTTTTGAAATCTTTTGTGGGACAAGGTAGGAGTTCAAATAACATGAATATGAATAAGCACCCGGGATTTGTTAAATTTAAGTAGAGTACGTAAATTGGAAAAAAAAAATTAGCAAGTGCTTTTCCCCTTTTCTAGTGGAGTTTAAAAGCTAATTCTAGAGAAGTCTTCTTTTAACTCATAAAACTATTTTACAATATTATTAAGCTGTAATTAGACTCTTCTGTTAGAAATGGTGTAACTTGCATACAGTTACCATTATGTAACTCTGTGTTTGCTTCTCTGCATTGCACTGAAAATTTTAATTTAAAATATGAAAAGAAATTTAGGGTGTGCTTGTACTTGTTATTGAGATTATGCATAAAAATATACCACAGTACATAAAATGACAGGATATATTATTTTTGAAGATAAATTGTAGGTAACTATGCAAAATATCAAAAATAAAGGTGTAACAAAAAGAAACTGCAAATTTTATTTTATTTTTCTTTTTTTGTGGGTACCGGGGGTCGACCTCAGGACCTCGCACGCCAGCAGGCACCCGTGCTGCTGAGCGATATCACCGGCCCTTTTTTCATATGTGGGTACAGGGAGTTGAACTCAGGACCTCACGCTTGCCAGGCAGGTGCTTATGCTGCTGAGCCATCTCACCTGTCCTGCAAATTTGAAAGTAGCAAAGTTTAACTAAAACTGTGGTGTGAATAAATCATTAAAATTTGTGTCTGTTTTGTGAAAAGTTGAGATACAATATTGTAACCCATTTAATTTGTGAAGAAGAGAAAACATATATGTAAGTGGAAAGTTCTATACTTAATTTTTGGACATTACAATATAACATGGCAGAAGATTGAAGACATGTAAAATAGTCAGTTTGCAGTCCAAGTGTTTCTCTAGTGATTACTAATTTTCAGCTCTGTGTTCTAGAGTGCCTCACACCAGATATGTGCAGGTTTACTTTTTTAAAGACAGTACAAAGCCTACTGCTAGTGTAACATGTTGTAAAACCTGATTTTCTGGATATTTCAATGGAAAAAAATGTGAATCTGGAATACCATGTTTAAGATTACATTTAAATTTTTATTCTAAGAGTTATAATTTCAATTAATTACAAAAAGTATTTTTTTAAAGTTGACTAGTAAGTTAGATATTATTAGGCTTTCAGATATGTAATTTAAGATAATATTAATTTTTAAAACACAATTTTTATATACATATCTAGAAAATGCTATTCTTTATAATATGCTAGACATAATTAGATTGAAATAAATACTTCCAATATTATGAAGAATTGAGTCTTTCAAAAGCAAATATGTCATGCCTGCTATTATTTAATATTGCCATAGAATTTATTCATACTAAGAATAATGTCATTACTTTTTGCCGGTTATACATGCCATTGAATTTCATTATCTTCAAAGATAAGGAATAGAAGACAGTGAAATTCTCTCCAAGTCCCAAACAATTAAGTTCCCTAATTATCAATGGTAACATTGCAATAAGACAGTACTAGGTAATATTATATTAATTCAGTATACACAATTCATGAATGTAGTACTTTTCTAATTTTTTGTAACAGACCAAGATTTTAATTATATACAGGTGCAAATATGAGACAATATTACTCTGAAACGATTTAGTTAAATAAAATTTAAGCAAAAATTAAATGTATGTAATAGGATACAGTGTAAATAATTATATTCTAAGTCCGTAACTTTTATTTTGTTGCCATTCAGGGAGTTTTGAGGCATTTTGGGGATAACAGTTCCACATTATTAAATGTCTTTTACTTTCTTAGTAATCTGAAACTAAAATGGAACCAGCTAAAGAAGCCTATAAATTAATCTCATGGTTTACTTACTGACTGAAGATTATAGAGCTAAAGTTTAACTGCTTTAACACACACTCAGAAATAAAATTAGTATTTTCTTGATTTTCTTGCATATTGAGTGGTTTGCTTTTAGCTGAACCATGTGGTCATTAGGATGGAATGTCAACTTGATTTTGTTTGCTCTCGATTTTCTTTGCTATCCTCCCTGGGGATTGGTAGAGCACATTTCTACTGGCAAGTGTGAGTAGGCCCTGGGGGTGAGGCCTTGGGGGTGAATGTCTGCTCCCTCACCTCTCCCTTTCTGGCACTCTTCCTGTTTTGCTTTCCAACCACTATGCTCCGCTGTGCTCTTCTGCCATGATGTTTCTGCTGTGGACCGAGCTTACCATGGACTGACTTCTCTTATACTGTGAGCCGCATTAAACCTTTGGTCTTTAAGTTGTGTTGGGTACTGTGTCCAGCATTGGGAAAGTAGGATGATGCAAAATGTGATCTCAAATAGAAAATGTAAATAGTGTTTTATTGTTTAATTCTATTAGTGTAGTCTATTTCTGAGACTGTCTCCAAGAAATACTAATTTTGTTTATTTTGTGTTTTAAAGCAGTTAAACTTTAGCTCTATAATCTTCACCCAGTAAGTAAACCATGAGATTAATTCATAGGCTTCTATAGTTGTTTCCATTTTTGAGCATATTACCTTAAATTAGTGTCTGTAGCTGGGTCTGCCTCTCATCTCACCGTCATTCCTGTTTCCATTTCTGCACCTGGCATTGATGGTTCCTTTTCCAGGAAACCTATGTGAAAATTTCTGTTTCTACCTAGTTCACTTTTAATTTAGAGATTTTGCTGAAAAGGCTAACTGGTAAATAATTATCATTCAGCTACACTATGAGGGTGTTTTGTCAAAAATGTGTCGTATTAGTACATACTATGTTAGAATAAACATGGGTGCTGCTTTGAATATCTCAAATTTCCACACATGTTCCACAGAGTGCTCAGGCTCACAGATAAGGAAAACAAACAAACAAACAAAATCTTTGTCTCTAAATACTTGCAATGTCAGCAAGCATTGGCAGGGATTTCAAGGAAACCACTAATTCCAGCGGGCATTTCAAACCAGGATTCTTGTTCTAAACTTCTTGAGCCTGAAGAAGTGTGGCAATCTACAGAATAGCTTCAGTCCCTGCTGTTACCAGGCTGGTACTTATGATGTTTTTTCAGTGACAATTGTTAAGGTATCTAAAACTGATATTCCCCTGAGATCAGAATAAGTTATAAAATTAATGAAACTATCTATGTTTTCTTATTTTTGCCCAGAGAAAATTGTTATTTATGTTAGACCAGACTGTTCCTTGCTGGTGTTTGTGTGTAGAAAATTGACATATTTACTAAGATTTTTACTTGAACATCCAAGGATATACTCATTGGACAAATACCTGTCATGTTATCCATAGAAATAAATATTTTATATGGGCTTCCAATGCTAAGTTGAGCTCTTTTGTTATTTCCTACAGAACATAAACATATTGAGGCATATGACTATTTTTAAAAATGACATTCACATATTACTTTCCTGTGCAAATGAAGAGTACTGCTGAGATACAAGATACCTGAACACAAAGATTTTTGACTAATTGGCTTGTCTGTCTTTGAAATGTACATTTTTATCTGTTTTGTTATGGCAGCTACAAAGGTGTCATAAACAAGAGCCATATAAGAAAAAAAGACCCCTTGTGATACATAGATAAAGTCATATTCTATAAATATATAATGAACACATTGTATTTCTGTATCTGGCAAACTAATCAGCTTATTTTTAGAAGAAAATGATGGCGATTTCCACCTTGCTTAAGAAAAATGACACAATGCGTATTTTAATTGGATTTAATCATTCCATGTATGTATACTTCAAAACAGGATGCTGTAATTCATAAATTCATACAACTTTGTGAATTTAAATAAGTTAATGAAAATGTTTTTACTGATATGTGAACATTAGAAACTAGATGATTTAAAGCTATCATTAGATATCAAGTAATCATTTGCTTTCTTTGACAGCTGGATAACAGTTGATTTAATATGGGTACAAACAAAATCAACATCAGGTTAAATGTAAATTTGCATTTTGCAAAATGCGAATTGGCCATTTTGCATGATAAAGATTTTAATTAGTGTGATGTGTTTGGTTTTATAGGTCAGCAAAATGTCAGAAAAATGCATATAAATGGTGACAAGTAACATAATAATAGCATACTCTGTGTACTTCTAAATGTTGCCTGTAATTACATATTTTTATGAAAATAGTGTTCAAATCATAAAAATTAATCATTAAGCAAAGTAATGGACATGTTTTGGAAACCATAATTTTCCTTTTAAGTAAGAAAATAATTCTCAAGTGAACAACAATTTAGAACATGTATAGTAATTCAGTGAGCTTTTACGTGAACCCAAATATTAAAATTTAAACCAAAATATAAAAGCCAAGTATTTTGTTAAAATATTCAATAAAGGGCCGGTGAGATGGCTCAGCGGCTTAAGCGCCTGCCCGGCAAGCGCAAGGGCCCGAGTTCGACTCCCGGAACCCACATACGAAAAAGGGGCCGGTGATATCGCTCAGCGGCACGGGCGCCTGCTGGCGCGCGAGGTCCTGAGGTCGACGCCCCGGTACCCACCAAAAAAAAAAAAAATTCAATAAAATGTGCTCATTAGCTAGGGTATATACAGGGCGTATGTTTATCTTAAATAATAGTGTGAGCCAAAAACATTGGTCAATACAACAAACCAGAACGCATGATGCCTTAACTCTTTTCCATGATTTGATAAAGCAGGTAATAAAATACTACTTATATTATGGCGAGATCACAAGATTCACTCACAGGAAGACAAGATTCGAGAAACAAATGAATTCTTTAATTGATACCGGCCTCTGCTGTCCCCGAGCTTTTGTGTCCCCCTCCTTAAATACACTTTTTGGAGGCCTTGCAAAATCCTTGGTTGGCACGGAAATTGCGTTCTTCCTTATATCACCTCTCTGGAACTTCACAAGGTTTTTCTCAAACATCAGGTTAATTAACACAGGGAATGGGGCCAAGGGCACCAGTCTGTGCTAAAACCATTTGTCTCTCCTTTTATGGTTTTATGGCTAACTGGGAAGGAGTCTGAGGAGTGAGTTTATCTGTAGGTTAAGCAGAGACAAACTGAAGACAAACTGGTGCCTAAGAAGAAACAGAGTCACTTCAGCCATATCAGTCCCCCGTCAAGGACATATTTTCCTTTAAGGACATATATAGTCCTTTATATGGTGGTGGCTCATATTTAGTTGTTTTAGTTAACACTATTATTTGTATCTGGTTTATAGTACTTTGAATTTTATTTTTTATCCAACCAATCAGGCAGGGCACAAATAAGAATTACTATTGACCATGCAAGTCTAGTGTTAAAGGAAGTCAGCCAAGGATTCCCAGTTGAATAACTATATATATCATTTTAATTATTTTGACAAGCTTTAGCTCACTCATCTAATATGTTTTATCTTGTCTAGAGTACCTATTATAATCCCAGAGTTGTTTGCATAAAAATAGCATTTTTTTTTTAAGGCTGTGTATAACCTTCCTCATCCTGGGAGGAGGCTACACAGGGTGAGGGCGGTGACCAGAGTCATGCTGGTGTTTAGCTGTAGCAGCTTTTGCTGAAGTCTCTTGGTGCATTGAGGTCTGAAGGTCTCTGGGGCAGACAGTCGCACTTCTGCAAGCTCAGGTGTCCACCTCTTGACTCGGGGGCGATGGATCCATGGAGCACAGCCTGTAACTTTAAGAGCAGTGGGCGTGGTTAGGATTACCTCGTGGGGTCCCTCCCACTTTAGTTGGAGAGGCTCCTCTTTTAGGCTGTAATCAGGACTTGGTCTCCGGGATTTGAAGGAGTGGACTGGCGTGGGCATGGGGCTCAGATGTCTCCATAACAGTCTGCTGAAGTTTTTGAAGCATCTGGTGCAGCGCCTTTATCTGTTGGTGCAAGTTCAAAGTTCCCATCTCCTGTAATCTATTTAAAGCAGGTGTCAGTGGGGGAGGCTCCCAAACATTGTCTCGAATGGAGTGAGTCCACCTCGGTGCAGTGTGCACCGCAACTGCAAGAGGGCCGCTGGGAGCACAGTGACCCAGTTAGCCCCAGTCTCTTGGCATAACTTTGCCAGGGTGGTTTTCAAAGTACAGTTTTGTCTTTTTATTTGACTTAAGCTTTGTGGCCAATATATAGTATGGAGTTTTTATTTTAGCCCCAGCACTGCTGTAAGGCTTTTGACCATTTTACCCACAAAAGCAGATCCATTATCTGAACCTACTGTTATGGGGAGCCCATACCATAGAATGATCAGCTCCATCAAAGCTTTTATCACCTCTGTCAATGTTTCAGTCTTAGTGGGGAGGCCTCCACCCATCCTGAATAGGTACAAATCAAAACTACTTAGTATCTCTTATTTCCACTGGTGGGTTTAATTTTAGTAAAATCCACTTTAACATCTTTAAATGGCACAGTTCCTTGTCTCCAGACACCTAGTCGTTGTGTGGCCAGGAGACAGGGTTGTTGTGGGCTCAGTTAGTGCACCTCTCAGTCACCGAAGCACATAAGGTCCATAGTCTGGAAATAAAGAATTAACAGCCAAGCGACATTGCCATAGAGTCTTTCCCAAGCTGCTGTGGCTATGCGAGTCTTGTATTACAAAATGTCCTGGGAGGCAGAGCCTCTGACTGGATGGTTTGCTCTGAGGTGACAACTATTGCTCCCACCCTCCAAACCCCATCGATTACCATGCTGTTGTCATCCGAAAACAGGGTCAGGCCAGGGTTCTGGAGGGGAGTGTCCTGTAAATCCAGTTGGGCTGTTACCAATCTTTCTTTTAGGACTCCGAAGGCTGTCTGGTACTCAGGACTCCATTTGAGCGAAGGGATTGCTTCTTCCCTTTAAGGCCTCATAGAGGGGTTTTGCAATGGCTGCAAAACTTTAAACCCAAAGACAGTAGTAGCCAACCATTTCCCAGGAATTTCCTTAAGTTCTGTTTAGTTGCAGCCTCCTTTTAGGCCACAAAAGGCCTGGATATGTGAGACTGACAGCACATGTGTCCCATCTTGTAACACAAACCCTAAAAACTATACAGTCAGCGTACAGATTTGAGCCTTTTAGTCAATTATCTCTAGCACATAAGATGCTTTTATCTAATTTGTCTTTTAATAGGACATCACTGAAGAAATTTTATGACATTATCTGGACTGTTTAATATCTAGGCATCTCTAAGTACTGTGGCATGTATATAGCATATACATCACATAGGTTTTTGTTAAAATTATCATTTGACTGGTGACCTTATATTAGTATGAGCCCCTTATCATAAATATCTGGAGCATAAGCAAAGGCAGGTGTCTGAATCTGAAAGAAAGAAAATATCTTTATAAACAATCCCAGTTTTATATTTTAGAAGACCTGTACATCTGGAAGGTATGAATACACTTAATATACTATGAGATTAGCAACACTGAATTGTCATAGCCATATGAAAACTTTTGTTTCTTAATTTAGTTTTGTACCAGAGCATCTTTAAATCAGAAAACCTCATTGTCCTGTTTTATAAGATTTAACCTCTTGATGATGACCAATGTAAACATATCACAATAATATATTTTGTCTAACAATTTTCTATGACTTATGAAAACCAGATCACTTAACACATTATTTTGAACAAATAAGAAACTCTCAAATCATAATATAACAATACAATAAACAAAACATGCATTCCATTTATAAAACCAATTTTAACATCATTTTGGCCAGCTGGCAACTTTTGGTGGAAGCATACCAAACGTTTCAAAAATCCAAAAATGCAAAAAGAAAATTCGTTGAGCTCAAATAAAACAGCTGTTTACAGGTTGGGCACACAGAAAAACAAAACATACAGACAAATTTAAAAAATCAGAGTGCACTCATATATATTGGCCAAATTAAATTATAGTAACTCTTATAATTTTAGAAGTTTGTAATTACAAATAGACTAGTCAGAATTATTTGTAGGTCAATAGCAGAGATCTCTTATAAGAATTTGGAAGAAACTAAAAATAAATTCCTTCATAAAAATACTGACAACTTTCATGTTTTCCTTTTATGTAGCTTCCAGCTCAGTCATCTCCATACCCTCTGTCACATACTCAAACCTTTCTTTTACTCTCTTAGCATTCTCTCTGTAAGAATATCATTTATATAAATTTGCTTTGGTATATCTTTGTCAAAACTTATTTTGACCCCTTGTTCTTGGGTTGTTACAATTATGCCCAGTTTCCCGCTAGCTGCAAATGCTGCAGCCATTTGTGATCTAAGAGCAGAGACCCTCTTTGTGTGTGGAGAAACAGAAAAGCACGCTTCAGGATAAGGTTTTTGTCCCAGGTGTTTTGAGCCAGGGCACACAGCTTGTGTTTCCCACTGCGGCTTACTCAGCTTACTCGATGTTTTGACAAAGCAGGCATTTACATTTCTCCTTTTAGATAGTAATTTTGATTAATCGTCACTCAGGAGTTTGTAGTGCACAAGAAAAGTTTTATGCACATCAGTTTAAACTGAAAACCAAAAGTATAAGTGCCAATTAGTCAAAATTTGTAATTAGATTTCTCCTGTAAAACTTTCCTAGATGCTTGCAGGCAGCGCCAAGCTGGTGACGTCCAGGCTGGCCATTGGGGCAGCACTCGTACCGCATACAACCAGTTTATATATGGAAACTAATTTGGGTGCTCAGGCTTTCCGGTGACAATATTTCATACTCCATTGATTACCTGGGGGTCGAGCGACACTTTAGCTAATCATCCCACATTGAATGTGGACCACTCAAGCTCACAGAAGTTTTGGAGCTTCCCTTTTTTATCTTAACTCCATAATCCCCTTTGAACTTATCAAAATTGTTAAGCATACATTTCAAAACAGTTGACTTACTACCAGCAGAACTCATTATGTCAATGACTTGGACAATACAGTAACCCACAGTTACAATTTATCCAAGCAAGACCCGTCCCCTCCACTCAATCAGAGATGCAAACAAAAATCCAAAACTAGCAAATGGTCTCCCGCTGGCAGGTTGAATTCCTCTGGTCACAGTGACTTGGGAGCACAGGTGCAGGGGGGGGATGACATAGATGCAACACAGGGGAGAAACACACAAAGAACAGACAATCCCGGGAAAAATAACCACACCGCTCCCGACCTCAAATTTAGAACAGATTCAGAGGACGACCTCTGACAGATGGCAAAGCACTGCATCCAGTGGCCTCGCTCTCACAGGTTTAAACAGAACAGATGCTAGCACAGAACAGATACCTGGATGAGCCTTGGGCAAATTTCCAAAACAGAAACTGAATTACAAGCGCGCTTACATTGGTCGGAGGTGGGAATTCAGTTGTCTCTGTCTCGTAGCCTTGCATCTTGCCTTGCAGCTGATCTGGGGGGCACAGCTGAACATCAGCTTTTTGGCACCTTGGCCCCGCAAGGGTTAGCTGTCAGGCAAGGAGGCACTGAGGCCCCTTCAAATGACGATCTCCCTGTGAGGATCTCCCTGGGGCCTCCAAATGTTATGGCAAAATCACAAGATTCACTCACAGGAAGACAAGATTCAAGAAACAAATGAATTCTTTAATTGATGCCGGCCAGGGACAGCAGAAGCTGACCCCCAGCTTTTGTGTCCCCCTCCTTAAATACACTTTTTGGAGGCCTTGCAAAGTCTTTGGTTGCCACGGAAACTGCATTCTTCCTTATATCACCTCTCTGGAACTTCACAAGGTTTTTCTCAAACATCAGTTTAATTAACACAGGGAATGGGGGTAAGTGGTACCAGCCTGTGCTAAAACCATTTGTCTCTCCTTTTATGGTTTTATGGCTAACTGGGAAGGAGTCTGAGGAGTGAGTTTATCTATGGGTTAAGCAGAGACAAACTGAAGACAAACTGGTGCCTAAGAAGAAATAGAGTCACTTTAGCCATATCACTTAGATCTCTCATTACATTCACAGGTCTTAGTAAAAGATAAGTCAATGCAATGTATAATCATTTCCAGTATTCCTGGTGGCAGTAGAGGGATTGGGCAAATGTGGAAGGTGGGGTGAGGATAACTCTAAAAGTTTAGAATCCCAATCACAAATTTGGCTTATTTCATTCAGCCGGCTGCCCATCCACACAGTGTGAATGGGCGACACCTCAAAACTCAGCTCTTGGGCCGGTGAGATGGCTCAGTGGCTTAAGTGCCTGCCTTGCAAGCACGAGGGCCCGAGTTCAACTCCCGGATCCCACATACAAAAAAGGGGCCGGTGATATCGCTCAGTGGCACGGGCGCCTGCTGGCAAGCGAGGTCCTGAGGTCGACCCCCTGGTACCCACAAAAAAAAAAAAAAAACTCAGCTCTTCACCTCAGGTTCTCCCCAAGACTTGGACTTGTGAGTCTTGATCCTGAAGACTCCTGAATCAATACCCCATTGCATTTCACTAGGGCCATAGATGCATAGGTTTGTATGTTGACAGCACTAATTGCCTCCTTTCTGTTTTCTTAGCTAATATAAATTTGCCCAACAAGCTAAAGTACTAGGGAAAAATGAAATACGCCCTCAGTGTGTCATTGAAGGTATCCTAGGAACTACTCACTCTGTACAACCAGATTAAATCTGCACTGTGCCTATATATTTTCTATATTGTCGACTAAAATTGGAAGATCAGAATAGTGTTGGCAATGAACTGACATTTATTTTGTTTGAGTCAGAGCTCCACTTTATTACAGAATACCACAAGCTAGAAAGCAACCAGCCTAGAATGGTAGTGTGCTGGTGCCAAGAGAGCTAATCAGAGTCTAGCATATGGGGCATTTGAACAAGGAAATGGATGTTAACTACCTGGTTGTGCATTTGGACTGCTTCAGAATCATTTGGGTTTTGCTTGGTAACCTGAGAGGTAGCCCAGAGAGCACAGAACAACTGTGACCACTCTACCTGTAAGTGGCCTAAATTATACCCCTTGGCCTTCCCATCTCTTCCCCCTGAAAATTCTTCTTTGGCAGCATCGATGCTTTCATAAACTGCCAACAAACTATTTAGTGATGGCTTATTTCTAGATTTAGGAATGAAATTTTTTCTGATGTCCTATGCTAAAGTTGCAGACATTTATTGAATATCCACTGTGCATCAAGATACATACAAATCATATTCACTGAGAGACAAGATGAACTGTAGTTAAGAGCAAGTCTGAAGCCAGGTCGTACAGATTTGCATCATCTCCTGCTGTTTTCTAATGTGTGAGTGCAGGTATCTGAATTCCACATTCTTCCTCATCTGTGAAATGTGGATCCCAGTGGAACTCAGCATAGTGGTATTAAATGAATAAAGCAAATATGGGTGTGGACTTAGACCAGTACTAGGCATATTACAAGCACGTCCTACATATCTGACGTCACACATACGTACATCAACTATTAAACATTACAATATTTCCTGTTGTATAAATAGTATTATTGTCCTTTTATTGATAAGAAAACTGAAAGTTAGAGAGATTAACTGGATATCCTTGTGGTCATGAAGTTACAAAGGACCAGTTAAGATTTAAAACAAAAGTTTTATACTTCATCATTAGTTTTCTTTTTATACTACTGCAGTCATCTTAATGTATTTTCATCTTTAGTCAGGAAGATTGCTTCAAAAATGTCCTACCAATAGCGCCACTATTACCCGCCCCCCTTTTCCTGCAATGGCTATTTTTACTTAGTCCATTTTTCTAGACATTTACAAAATTTTGACACTGTTTATTTTCTAGAAACATTACCCTCTTTTGGATTCTGGGCCTCCACTCATTTATTTGTTTTTCCAAATTTGTTACTGCTCCTTCTCAGTCACCTTTAGGGTCTTCCTGCATTTCATTCATTTGTTTTGGAAAGCCTGAGAGCTTTCAAGTTTCCCAGTCCTTGGACTTTTTCACATCTTTTTCTGTGCTCTTTTCCTGTTTTTTTTTTTTATATAAATTTTATGACTTTCATCACATACTGTCTATAATCCAATAACTCTCAAATATATATTTCAATTCTGGCTCTCTCTTCTTATGACTCTTCCAACGGAACTCCTGATTTTATCCACCAATATTTTTTTCATTTTTTTCTTTTGTAATCATCCCTGATTTATTAAATTGCTATTGTATCCTCCTGTTTCAGTCTATGAATGAAACAAGCAAGATACCAGAAAAACAAATACCATATTTTCTCACTCATTAAAGTAAACCAATAAGCCAACATTGTAGGAGCTTAGACTGGAGTAATAACCACTAAAGAAGGGGAAGAGAAAGGATGGGAGACTGAAAAAAATTAAGAGGGATTAAAGCTGGACTAGAAAGGGTGCTGGTGGAAAAGGGGAAGGAAATTGGGTAGAAGGGTGAGTGGACATGGTTAATGAAGGATGTATACATACATGGAAATATCACAATGAACCCATCAGTTGGTGTAATTAATTGGTGTAATAATTATAAAACGACTCTGAAATAATTGGAATTCATTATTAAATTTTATCTTTCTCTTACACCATACATGTGATTTGACAGCCAAACTGTCAGCTTATATCCAGAATCTGACCATTTCTTGTCACATTTACCACTACTTTCCCAGCCCAAGTCACTGTCATCTCTCACCTCCATTATCACAGGAGCCTCCCACTACACCCGTGTATTTGTTTGTGCCTCCATTCATTTTCTTCTGAACAGAAGAATCACAATTCTTCTAAAGTCTGAGTAGAATC
The DNA here is from genome assembly GCA_028451465.1 of Erethizon dorsatum. Classification (NCBI taxonomy): domain Eukaryota; kingdom Metazoa; phylum Chordata; class Mammalia; order Rodentia; family Erethizontidae; genus Erethizon; species Erethizon dorsatum. The sequence continues at coordinate 98,392,649 of CM051823.1, read as the reverse complement.
ACATCACGCAGTTGGATAAAGCCAAATCTATGACAACTGTCTCTAAGACCGTAACCTGATCCACCTTCCCGCCCTGGCCTCTCTGCCTTGAGATTTTTACTGTCTCTCTCCCTCTCTCCCTGTCTCTGTATGGCCTCTTTCCTCTTTCTTGGATATACCAGGCATGCCTCTGGGAATTTGCACTTTGCTCTTTACCCTATCAGCAGGGCTCTTCCTTCAGATACCTGCATAGCTCCCTGCCAGTACCTCTCACCCAGGATGGCCACCTTCTCAGTGGAGACCTCCCTGACCACTTGATTAAAATTACTACCCGACTCCTAGCTCTGCTATTTTTCCTTTAATGTTTTATTTTTCTTCAGGCTGAGGACATATATATATATATATATATATATATATATATATTATTATCTTCCCTCCCATATATATCTATATATATAAATGTAGATACAGATATAGATGTAGATGTGATTGTTAATTAAGCAAATATTTGGTTAACAATATAGTGAATATTTACATTTTAAAAATTATTTCAGTAAAAGCACAGTGCAGTTAATCCCCCTCACTTTGAACATGCTTACTGTTTTTGTCACTTTCTGAAGTAGTTCTTGAAGTTGTCTTTCCTGAGTATCTTTAGTTTTGCTTTTGTAGCTGCCTCAATGTCCTGAATGGATTCATAATGTTTACCTTTCATGATCATTTTGACTTTGGGGAAGAGCCAGCAGTTGCATGGTGCAGATCTGCTAAATAATGTCGATGAGGTCACAGAAAAATATTTGTATGAGGCTGCCTTTCTGTTGGATGATAGCAGCATTCACTGAATTTTGATCACACCTCATAAAGGCATGAAAGAAGATTTCCTGAACTGCTTCATAAAGCAGCAAGAATGATGGAATAAGTTTGTTTGAAGCAACAAGGAGTATTGTGAGTAGGATTAATAAAAATTTATCTTTTACTGCAGTAATTTTTTAAAAATTTAAACATGCACTATATTTTTATAATATAAATATGATCAAATATTTTGATCATATAAATATATATATATATATACTTATTTTTCCATCTGATCAAATATAAGTTCCAAGTACTTAGGAATTTTTGCCCATTTTGTTCACTACTGTATCTACAGAACCTATAATAGTGTCTGGCAGATATAAGGCACTTAATAAATATTTGTGGAATGGGAAAATTAATGTACACAGGAAAAATTTACTGAGCAGTAAATTATAGGATCAGCCCAGGTGCTGCTTAGTATAGAGAGTGAATTAAGTACTTCATGTCCATAAGAAAATTAAAGTGTGGTTTATAAAATGAAACACAAATATTTGCAATGTAAGATAGAACATACATGGCATAAAATATTGAAATACTAAGAAGAAAGACTTTGAGATTCTTTGAAAATTGGCATTCAATAGTGTACCTTGAATGTGTGATAGGATTTCAATTAGGAGAGGTGAGAGGTGGATTGAGAGAGTTATAGGCAGAAGTAACAATTTATGCAAAGCTACATAGAAATGGGAACATACACGTTAGATACAGAGAGTAGTCTGCATTTCACTTTGCAAAGAGTATGCAATATACACATAAAGGGAACAGGAGATGTCAGTTGTGTATAATGGACACATCTTCATACATCGCTTCTGAAAAGTAGAAGTTCCTCTGTACCAGTTCCTTGAGCAGGGGAAACCACACTATTTCCATGTGGCTTGTCCACTTTTCTAACCTCATAAACTCAACAATGAGTAACCTGCTATGGGAAGCCCTGTACTCTCCAACAGTAATGATTACTCAGGTGAATCAGATTTTGCCTCTTCAGAAACTGAACAATGAAATAATCATTGGGGAATATAATGGGAATATAACAGGAAGGTCAGGATGCGGAGAGAAGACTGCAGGGAACAGGAGTAAGCTCAGGTTATAGGTATTTGCACTTATCAAGGAGCTCTAATTAAACAAATGTTTAGCGAATGTTTGTGAAGATATCTGATGCAAAAAAAAATATAGAGAATAACAGGGTAGTCTGCTTGTAGAATTGCTTAAAAACACACTAGTAGAAGCTAGAAATTGGTGTGTACATATCCCATTCTATTGAGGTGTCTTACAGTCAAAAAATGCACAAACTGACTCTTAACTGATGTCAGCAACAAGCTGAACACTGTGCAGGTCCTGAATCATGTAAAATTTTCTTCTTTAGTTCCTGTGACGTTTTTTCTGCCTTACTGAAATTTATCATTATATCGAATTTCCTCCACTGTTTAAGATAGTCCACGTTAGTTGCTGATTCTTGCAACTCAGAGATCCTCTTAATTATGATGTGCCAGATGAAATGGAGTTGCTAGATGTTATTCAAGTTCTATATAACAATGAAAATAATCTACAATTTTTCTATTGAAGGAATTCTTGCATGTTTTTCACAGAGAATGCTATTATCATAAAGTAGCCTATTATGTTTCAACAGATGCAGACGGAAAAAAAATATTTTACTGAGAACTTATGCAACTAGCTTTTCTTCTCCACTTATTTTGCTTGGTGCTTTTGTTTGATGCTGCATGTCTTGTTAATGAAAGATGTTACCATCCTGGAAAAATGGGAATTTAATTGTTCTCATCAAGCATGCTGCCTAATAAATTGCTTAGTCTGGCAGAGAAAATTAGAAGTAGCTACTATATGAGCAAAAGCCTTTCTAATATGGCAGATTTTAAATGATGTAGATGTATATAACTAGATTTTTTTGTATCGTATACCATCTGTCATTGAGTATTGGCATGATGGCTGCTGTTGATGTTATTATATGCATAAATAAAATGATAAATGGAGCTTGCTTTGCATGTGTGTAGTGTTTTCCCAGTTTTATTTTAAAATGTAATGGTAATGTTTTGGCACAATTTGTATTTATAACATAGAAAAATATTTGAATTCTACTTCATTTGTTATATATATATATATATATATATATATATATATATATTTAATTTTCTAAACCTACTGATGCAAATCACTTCTCTTAAAAACAATATCAAAAAGAATCAATTTTTTCCTTTCTGTTGTTATTCCTATCTGCTCAAAAATCATTTAAACTATTTTCTGCATTAGCAGAATTTTTTCTTTTCCTCTAGCGGATGCTTGTTCTGCAAGGCTACCCATACCTCATAAATTTTCAAGTGAAAATGGCTTAGTTCAGTGTCATTTCACAGAACTTATTTTTTTTTTTTCACAAAGAGACTAACAAAGGCTGTTGCTTTGTCCTACAGCTGGAAATATTTCCTTAACATCCAGAGACAATAGCAAACTCAGAATCTTAAAATGGCCATAGGGAATCTGATACAGGGAAAGTACTTAAGGAACAAAATCTAGAAGACCAAAATCAAAGGACAGAGGAATTATTTCCCTTCATTAAGTGAGTCAGCATCAAAGTTCCGCTATGTGCTTTTTAAACCACTCCATTGTTTCAGTATTTATATCTTTAAAGGATATAGCAGACAAAAATTATAAATCAGCATAATAACCCCAAGTTATAACTTTGTTAAGTAGAATTAGAATGTAGGGAAAGAGAAGGAACTGACATAGATGGGTGCAGGAAGGCATTCTCAACTGTCTGATGCAATATTTATTTACATATACACATGTATGTTCAACACTGAGAAATTGTGAGATTAGGGGACTTGATTATTAGTTGCATGATGAAATTCCAGTAGGCGGGAATGTTAGTACGTGACAGAGTATTCTGGTCAGTAAACTAGGGTTTCTTATTCCTAATATTTGAATAAGTAATTTATTCACTTGAAAAGTAAATGAGGGATTGCCACAATAAAACTACTATGTATCAGCTAAATAATTAAGCAAATTTGTACTAATGTCATGATCATCTTCACGCATGATTACAACCTACAAAAAATTGGTGTTTTTCAAAAATAGTCAATATAAATAGGTACGACAGAAATTTATCCAAAAATTGCTACTGCATCTTAAAAATTATTTGCTGATTCTGGGGCTATGTATTAATTTAAATACCCAAAAAGAATTTTTATAAAATTAATTTTAAAATACTCTGAAATTGATAGTTCTATTTTGGATTTTTTGAGAAAAAATATCTGTTTTGTTTTCCGTACTGGCCATACTATTTTACTTTCCCACCAGTAGTATGCAAGTGTTTCCTTTTCTCCACATCCTCACCAGACCTTCTTATCTTTAATCTTTTTGATAATAGCCATGTGCATGTAAATGTGAATGTATGTACATTGAGTTGGAAAAATATGGGTCTGCTGTTCATTATAATACAACCAATTCATGTTTCATTCAATCATTTAGTAATTTAACAGAGTGGTTACAATGACCCAGATATTAAGTAAACATATAATGATGAATAAATTGTATACCTTAATCTCAAGTAATTGATAGCAAAAGGTACAATGCAAGTTGTCTCATTTACTTTCTTGTTGCTGAGACAATATATCTGACACACAAAGTTAAAGGAGGAAAGATGTATTGTAGCTCACAGATTGTAGGAGTTTCAGTTTATAGTTGGCTGACTCCAAGGCATGGTGGCATAGCAGAGGGGCATCACAGAAGAGAAACAGTTCATGGCAGGCAGAAGGAAGCAAAGCAGCAAGCAGCTAAATAGTGAAGCAGTAGGGGACCACAATAGCCCTCTTTCTGTCCCTTATATTTTATCCAGACTACCCACACTCACACCCAGGATGGGGTACCCTTAATCCTAGCATCAAATCATGAATCAGACCCAGCATCACTTCCTTAATCTTAGCCTCACATACTCTAGATCAAGCCACTTCTTTTTTTTTTTTTTTTTTTTTTTTTTTTTTGGTGGGTACCTGGGGGGCGACCTCAGGACCTCGCGCGCCAGCAGGCGCCCGTGCCGCTGAGCGATATCACCGGACCCTTTTTTCGTATGTGGGCTCCGGGAGTCGAACTCGGGCCCTCGCGCTTGCAGGGCAGGCACTTACGCCGCTGAGCCATCTCACCGGCCCAAGATCAAGCCACTTCTGAAAAGTGCCACTTATGCCCATTTGAGGCTTTAGGGGGACATCTACATATAAAACATAACACAAGTGAAGAGATACATACAATATAATGAGATAACTGTAGAATAATTGTATGAGATTTTACCCACCTACAGTAAGAGCATATATAGATGTTTGATATCAAGAACAGTGTTAATGAGTTTTTTTATCCCTGTGACCAGATAGCTGTGAAAACCAACTTACAGGAGGAAAGATGTAAAGATGTATTTTGGCTCATGGTTTCAGGGGGCTCAGTCCATGGTCAGCTGCACTGTTGCTTTTAGGCCTGTGACAAGGCAGAAACATTATGGAAAAGTGTAGTGAGGGAAAGCTTCTCACCTCATGGCAGCCAGGAAAAAGAGAAACAAAGAGTCAGAGAAAGAGGAGGAAAGCCTGTGTTAATGGGCTTCCTCCAGGCTTCTGCCATATTGGATGATGTCACCCACATTCAAAGAGAATTGGCTCCATCAGTATGCTGCCCCAAATTTTATTTATTTCTGAAAACACCTTCCCAGGCACACCCAGAAAGGTGCTTCACAAGTTTTCTAGGTGTTTCTCAATCCAATCACATTGACAACCAAGATTAATCATCACAAGTGTAGAAAAAAATACATGATCAGAGAATCACACAAAAAAATTCTGACGGAAGGGCCTGAGTTTTCCACAATATAGAAACAGCTTGGCAAAAGGAGTATATGGTATGGGGGGGGTGCAGAACAATGGTCTACTGAATATGGTGTCCTATATTCTGAGTACAGAGTATATACAGCCAGATCTAATCATATGGTTGACCAAGTAAATGTAGAATTTTGCTTCTGGAAACAAAAAATATATATATTATGGAATAGAGAAGGGAAAGTCTATTTTAAAATTATTATTATTATTTTTTGTGTGGGTACCAGAGGTCGACCTCAGGACCTCACGCGCCAGCAGGCGCCCATGCTGCTGAGCGATATCATCGGCCCCTTTTTTTGTATGTGGGTTCCGAGAGTCGAACCCGAGCCCTTGCGCTTGCCAGGCAGGCGCTTATGCTGCTGAGCCACCTCACCGGCCCTAAAATTATTTTAATATGTGAAGTACAGTGAAACAAAGACAGGAAGTCTAAAGCCAACACTGTTACTCTGCAAGTTACTATCACTGCATTCTAGTGTAGGGACCTGTGTGATGAGTTCAGCACTAGGACCCTATAGCTAAGTACTTGGGCTTTCATTCCCTCTCAGGAATAGCAAACAATAGGTCAGAGTAGGGCAAGGACTTGAAACCAAGATTCATGCATATATCTAGACTCTGGAAGAGGTGAATCTTCTTAGGAACAGGAAATCTCTGCTTATGGGAAAAGAGAAAGAAGAAACTTTGACTCTGGCCAAGGAACCAAGTGGAAAAAATTATTTCTTTAACAACCACTGTGAAAATCAGTATGGAGATTCCTCAAAATACTAAAATTATGAATTCCATTTGACCTAGCTATTCCCCTTCTAGCTATCTTCCCAGAGAGTTACAGACATCGTATTACAGCGATAAATACATAGCTATGTTTAGAGTGGCACAACTCACAATAGCTAAATTTTGGAAGCAGCCTATATGTTCATCAGCAGATGAATGGGTGAAGAAAATGTGATATTTATATACAATGGCATACTACTCTGCCATGAAGGAGGATAAACTTGAGCCATCTGTAGGAAGATGGGTGCACCGCAAGACCATAATGTTAAATGAAATAAATCAGACACACGAGTTTAAATATTGCATGTTTTCTTTTATACAAAAAACCCAAAATATAAATAAAAAGGAAAATGAAAGCTATATAATAGGAAGTAGAGAGATGGATCTTTTTCAAATGGGAAGGGATCAAAAGAGGAAAGGAGTCGGAAGGGAGGGGAGCAAAAGGGAATGAAAAGAAAATTAAGGTGTGTTATGTGTACATACCAATTCCCCACAAGGAATGCAATCATTATGTAATGCAAACATATACTAATACAAAGCAAAAACTGAAAAAAAAAAAACAATTTACAAAGCTTGTTTCTACGCAGGGTATCATATACAAATTTAACTCTCTTCATGGCACAGGGATGTTTAAAAAAATATTGTAATGTAAACACTGATTTTAGGGCAATTAAATCCCTTGGACATCTGGTCAAATCAAATACAAATGCAAAGATAATGTAAAGGGATGGTTCCAGCCCAGCCACACACAGTCCCATGGGGAAAATGTCCCCACTCAAGATGAGAACAACTCTTCCTCCACCCTCCACCACTACCAAAGTTATGTACACTTAGGGAGAGTTAGAAAACACAAATAGAGGTGTCAACAACTATCTGTGAGAACTTGATCATAGATCAACTTTAGAAAGAGCGTAAAATATGGATATAAGTTTAATAGAGGCAAGGATATTTTAGTGTGTGTTATTCAGTGCTAAGTGTAATTCCAGAATTTGTTGAATGGGTTGATATACAAAAACAAGGAGTTTCAAAGAAAAATAGAAATTTTAAAACTTATAAAATAGAAAATGAACAGGCAAAGTTGAAAAAGAACTAAACAGAACTTATGGAAATGAAAATTGTAGATACTAAAATTTAGAAACATGAGAGATGGATTAGAGAGTTAATTAGAGAAAAAAATAAAAACAAACAAAAAAACTAATGCCAAGAAAGATCTGAGCATTGTGCCCCAAATTATGGGAGAATAATGAAGCTATATACAGAATAAAATGACAGTAACTATTCACCCATTATCTATCTATATCTATCTATCTATCTATCTATCTATCTATCTATCTATCTATCATCTATCTATCTTTCCAGCTACTATGCACTAATCCATCTGGAATAGGATTTCTAGAAGTAGAATAAGGCAAAGCTAGTATATACTTTGCTAATGACTGAGAACATTCCAGAAGGAATGAAGTTATGAATCTTCAGATTCACAAATGACAATGTGTTCTGAATAGCTAACATAAAAATAAATCCACTTACAAGCTTTATGAACATATAAATTGTAATTAGTTGGACAACAGAATTTTCATTAAGCAATATTAGAAGCTAGAAAACAGTAGAATTGTTAGCTTCAGAATGCTGAGATGAAGTAATTGTCAAAGTAGAATTCTAATTTAGAATTGCTAAATTGAGGATGAAAACTGAGGCTTAAATAAAGACAGTTTTAGGAAAAAAGCACAGAGGCTTTTATTCTTAGACACTTTTTGAACTTTTTTTTTTTTTTTTTGTGGGTACAGGGGTCGAACTCAGGACCTCACGCGCCAGCAGGCACCTGTGCCGCTGAGCGATATCACCAGCCCTTTTGTCATGTGTGGGTACCGGGAGTTGAACTCAGGACCTCACTCTTGCCAGGCAGGCGCTTATGCCGCTGAGCTATCTCACCAGCCCTGAACTATTAAAGTATGTCCTTCAGGGGGAAGAAATTCAAACCAGGTAGGAAAATTTGAGACATTATGAACAAGGGTGAACAAAGAATTGTTCCAATATAAATAATTGATGGCTCCAAAAATAATGTTGGGAAATAGAAGACAGAAAGAAAGCAGTATCATCAGAAGCAAGATCTGTACATAAAAATTCTAAAGTCTCCGTGTTAGTGAGAAAAGTAGAAATTTCCACTAATCTGTTTTTTAGGGTACAATATGGATGCAACCTAAAGTATAAGGCTTATCAGGATATAAATAGATATATCAATAGATATAAACAGACTAGCTGATCGGAAATGGTAAAATTAAAACTTTGATCAAGCCAGTGAAAAGAAAAGAAAACCAAAACCAAACCAAATCTGAGCAGACAACTACGTATATGTGAAGGGATAGATCTAGATATAGATATATATTGGCCACATTTAGAAGCTTCAGGAGGTTCAAAATGAGTGAAGAGGAGGCACGTTGAGCTGTTCAGAGGGAAATACATTAGGGGAACAATACAAGAAGATGTTAGAAAGATCTTCCTACTTCCTATCAAAAATTGCAAAAGTGTTAAAGATAAGTGACATGGCCTAGTTTTGATGCATTAAAAGATCATGCTAGCTTCAGTGGACAATATTTGGGAAAGATGAGTTGAAGACAAGGATAGCAGTTATTTAAGTGAAATACAAACATGGATTGACCTAAGGTAGTGGCAGTGGAAATAAAAGCAGGTGACAGAATAGGAAAAAAATAATACTGAAGAATGCATGCAATTTGAAGAATTATTTGTGATCTGAAGTGGAAGGAGAATAAAAGGTATAATATGGGTTTCTGGCTTAGATAATGGAGTGAAAGGGCTGGAATTCACTAAGACACTGGCCAGGTAATTAGGAAGATTTGTAATGGTTATTAAATGGTCAGAGCTTGGATGAGACCATGTTGAGAACATTTACACCACAGAAACTGGCCATAAAAACCTCAGTGTTTTTTTTTGTTGTTGTTGTTATTGTTTTTGTCTTTCAGTTTTGTTGTTTCTTTTTATAGCCAGTTTATCAGCACATGACTGGAATTTGGTTATTGGTCCAGGAAGGACAGAGTGAACATCCAAATAGAAATGCTTGTAGATAATAGTGTAAAGGCATGTAAAGCTGAGCAGAGAGGTAGTTGGATGCACAGATTTGACATGCAGGTACTATCAGTTACTTATTTATTTGCTTATTTATTTTTGTAGTGCTGAGAATCAAACTCAGGCAAGCACCCACTCACTTATGTACACTCCCAATTCCTTGAATTATTCACTTATTAATTTGAATTGTTTACAACTTTAAAGAGATATTCTTAATAACCTAGATAAAATAACTTTTTGGTATTCTTAAGTGCTTCTAAAGGGAGACTTTTTCTCTTTGCTTTATGCTATATAATATATATAGAAATAAATGTATTTTATGTCTATAGAATGTACTCAGGTTATATTTGGGCAAATTTTTTTTTAGTTTTAAAAAAGAATGTATTTAAACTCTGGCTCATTTTTCTCAGTGCATTTTTCTGTTGTTCATTATGTTACTGACCAATGTTGCTCTGTGATGGACCGCGTGTTACAGCTCATTGTCCCTCAGTGCCAATCCACCCTGCTTTCCTTCCACTTTGTGATACTAGACTCTACAACTAACTTCCTTTGTCAGATGACTCAGTGTTAGGGTTATGTCTATAAACCTGATCCTGATAAGAAAGGGACATACTTGTTAAAAATATTAGTGGATTAACAGTGTTATCTACTGTTAATTTAATGGTGAATTAGAGGAGCATGACTATAAATCAAAAATAAAATCTAATTTTACCTCAGCATTAAGTTTATCTTCGAGATTCTGGAAAGCAAGTGAAAAGGGGAAAGGCTATAGGCATTCTGTTATTTGTACTTATTTCATATTTTTAGCCAGAATTTGGGCATCTAGGGAAGCAAAATATCCTCATAAAATGGATATTAGTGTGCAGAAATTTTTGTAGGGAGAAGGAAAAAAACAGGATTGAGCAAAGGGAGAATTTGGCTACCGTGGAGTCCCAACATAGAATGTGCTAATCACTCGGAGACGCTGTGATGCTGAGAGAGCCTTTAGAGTTATCAGAGTGGGGCTGAGAAAGGTGGGCTTTGAGCCCTTTCATTGGATTAGTTATTGGCTGTGAGTTGCCCAAGGAAGGAGAGGTGCTTTGGACAAGGGCCTCTTCTGCTGAGGCAATTCCTGGGAACATCAGCTGAGAACATTTCCACCACCTGATGAAATATACCCTTCAATCCTGAAAGAAGATGTAAGAGGTGCAGGATAGAATAGCTAATATATATTTTTTATTTCCATAGACAGGAGCTGTTCATCATCTCTATTGGGAAGGGATGTACTTTGTAGTATTGTTCATCAATAAATAGAAGCAAAGTCATATGCATGACTCTAGGGGTGTGGATGTGGAGAGAAAACGATTAAACAGCATCAGTTTTTAATGGCCATTTACGTCTGACTGGGAGACAAAAAAAGGAAACGGTATTAGGTGGAGGAAAATATAAGTAACAGTTTGATGTAATGGTAGACGGATGCCACAAAGAATTGCATTTTACATTACACGATTAATTGCCAGCTGAGCCACAGTAAGTCTTTGCTGTAACAAATAAAAATAAATTGGCAAATTAATGATATAAACAGTTATTACTACGGGAGTTGAACTGGAGTGGGCAGTCAGGGAGACCAAGTAGTTCATAATAGGCTGAAATACCTCCAAATAAAGAATGCAGATTGCTTCTTCTGGGATCCTAAAAGTGTTGGAAGGTGTTAAACAAAAGTATTGTGAAGATAACAGGAAGAACTTGGTCTGGTGGTGTTGCAGTAGATTAAAGAGGAAGAGGTGGGGTCACTTTTCCATGACTAGATATGAGATGGTAGAAGTATCAGAGAAATAACTTCCTTCTTAAAGATTTCTCTATCTCTGCTCCAAATTGATTTCTCCCTCTCCAATCCCCCACAGACCTCGCTGTTTTTCACATTTTGATCTTTGATAATTTGCTATTGTGTAATAAGTATAATAATAATTCAGATTTATGTGGTTATTTATGTTAGAGAGTCCCTTCTTTGCTCATCAGACTCGCACACACCATGACCCAGGAACAACTGAAATTTTATCTCCATGTTTAGATGTGAAAGCTAAAACCCAGTTGTTTAATAATATTATTCCCCTCTCACAGTCTTATAAATTTCTTTAAGCTACAGAGTTCACTTCTATCCTTTGGAATCTAGAATAGAAAGACATTCAACAAATTTTAGTGGGATAAGTGGGAGCTTGCATTTGAGGCATTATAAACTCATAAAATTAGGTGTTATAGATTATGCTGACAGAAGGTGACTCTCAGTAATATTAAAGTTGACTGTCTCCATTTTTTGCTTCTGAATGAACAAGGTTTAGTTTTTGAACAGATGACAGCTTCATATGTTACTCTAGGTATAATGTCATGTCTGGGAGACCTTTATTCTCATGCTATTGGAAAACTCTAACACATTGTCAAATAGATTGTGTTGTAAGTACTTCTCTATAATGAGTATGACCCAGTGAAAAATGTATATGTACCTGAATATACTTCAATCACATGAATAAAATCTTAGAGAAAAGCATACATAAGAGTAAAAATATAAAGATAATATAATGAATAATATATTAACCAGTTCGTGATTCTTGACACACCACAAGTCATAATTGCTTTCCTTAATGTAGTATGGCATTAATTTTCTTAAGCTACCTTGAAAAAGAAGATTCAATGACAATGTAGTAAAGTAATAAAGGCAGTAAGTGAATGTTGAACTTGATATTGAAGTAAGCTCCAGTATGTGAGCTTTATCACTATTTTTTCTATGAATATGAGGAAGTCCAAAGAATGTTGGAACAGATGATCTCTGAAGTATCTTTCAGATAGAAAAACATTTATTCGATTGCTATTTACTATGTAATGTGTAACTATGCTGGAAACATAACAGTGAATACAAAAGGCATTTGCCTATCCTGGAGCTTGTACATTGGTACTGCGTATTTGATGGATTTGTCTTATCATAACTTGAAGTAGAGTTCGTGCCACACAAAAAGCACAGCTTATTTCATAAAAAGCACAATGGTAAAACGATTCTAAGGCAGGGGAGGATAGCATATGTTTGACGAAAAGTTATATTTCATTTGCATACTACTGGGAAATTTAGACTCTCAGAAAGCAAATGAGAATGAAGTTTCAGCACAGATACAACAAAATCTATTAGCAAGAAGATCTTAAAGATGAAAACAAAGAAGGTGTAGTGGATTGGTTCATGGTAATGTCTGAGTCAATGCAGTAGCGGAGCAAAATCAAATTTACAAGGTAAGTGGGTAGTAAGGAAGTGCAGGCAGTTGCATATGAACTATGTTTAAAGAAATATCTGTAGTTTAAAAAGCCTAGAGGAGAGGGGGTAATAGAGGTGAAAATAATCAAAATACATGCGTGTACCTATACACCAAAATGAAATTAATTATTCTGTATCACCAAAATGCACTAGTGAAAAACAGGCATAAGTAAAGGCAAATAGAAGAGAGAACTACAGGAAAGCTAAAATTGGAGAAATTTTTTATGGTACTGTTTTTCAGGGAAAGTAGAGAAAATTTGCAGCCAGTTAAGAAGGTGGAAAAGGATTTGGCCAAGAAAATGAAGTCTGGACCAGAGCCACGGTGGGTGGGTAAGCTTGGGGAACACAGATAGGAAAGAAAGGGAAGTAAAGATGCAAAGAAACTTCAAGTTACATATTCACAGAATTTTCAACTAATTTGAAAATCCAGAAAAGTCTGAAATAGTTTTTACAGTTTTAAATTTTATTGTAAATATATGTTTGTGATACATAATAATTACATTCATCTTGGGGAATGGGAACACATACCAATATCACATACTGATCATTTTTATACTCCCCCATTCCCCTTCCTGCCTTTCCACAGATGCCCTTCCTATCTCCTTAGTCTACCATCCTGTGTCCTACCATCTCTCTTTTACTTTGCTGTTTACATTATTTACATTGTGGGTTTCCTATGTAGGAGATACCATGTAATATTTATCCTCTGAAGTCTGATTTTATTTCACTTAACCTTGTGCTCTCAGATCCATCCATTTTCCTATGAGTGACTCAAATGTATCATTCTTCATGGCGCTATAGTACTCTGTTGTGTATATAGGTCACATTTTCTTCAATAATTTAGCTACTGTGAATTGTACTGCTATAAACATAGATATGTATATATCACTGAATATGATGACTTAGCTCTTTCGTGAAGATGCAGAGTAAATGTATAGCTTGTCAAATGAAATTTCTATTTTTAAATTTTTGAGGAATCTTACTACTGATTCCCATAGTGGTGTTCTATTTTACATTCCCAACACCAGCATAGGAGAGTTCATATTTATCCACATTTCACCTGCATTTGTTCGGGTTTTCTGTGGGGAGGAGTGTTGATGATAGCCATTCTTACTGGAGTAAGATGGATTTTCAGTGTTGTTTTGACTTCCTTTGTTAGGTTAATTTGTAGACATTACAAATTTTGAAAGCTACCATGAATGGGATTGTTTTCCTAGTTTCTTTCTTGGTGGGTTGATTATTGGTGTATAAAAATGCTATAGATTTTACAATGTTGATTTTGTTTCTTGCCACTTTTTTGAATTTATTCATTACATAGAGGGTCTTCTGTAGTAGTTTTTGGGGTGTTTTATGTGAAGGATCATGTCATCTCCAGATAAGGATAGTTTGACTTCCTCCTTTCCTATCCAAATTCCACTTACTTTGTTATTCAGCTTGATTGCTGTGGCTAATGTTTTGAGGCTAACTGTATTGAACAGGAAAGGTGAGAATGGACACTCTTGTCTTATTCCTGCTTTTAATGGAAAGCTTTAGTATGGGCTTGTCATAAATAACTTTCATCAGCTTGAGGTAAGATCCTTCTATACCTACTTTCATCAGCATTTTTATCATGAATGGATGCTGGAGTTTGTCAAAATATTTTCCTCCATCTACTGCGATGATATAATTTTTTTTAGCCTTAGTCCCTTATTGTGGTTTAGATATTTATTGACTTTTGTATATTGAACAATCCTTGAACACACTGGGATGAAACCAACTTGATTATGCTCCATGATCTTCTTAAAGATTTGTTTCATTATGTTTGTAAGTATTTTATTGAGAATATTAACATTTATGTCCATTAAGAAAATCAACCTATAGTTTTTTTTCTTTGACTCTTTTTCCAGTTTTCAGGGTAGTGCTGTCTTCGAAGAATGAGTTTGACATTTTCTTTCTCTTTCACTTTAATAGAAGAGTTTGAGGAGTATTGGCAGTTTGAGGAGTATTTCTTTCCTGAAGTTATGGTAAAATTCAGTGGTGAATCCATTGAGTCTTGAGCTTTTCTAAGTTGATTTTTTAAAAACTTTTCTTAATACATGTCTGCAGTACATAATGATTATATTCACTGTAGGGAATTGGTACATGTACAAAACCAGATTAATAGGCCAAAGAACAGGCCTATTGTAAGACAATTGCACTAAGTAAAGGTACACTTTTAGATACGTTGTCCACTGTCTTAGTTGCTTTTCTTGTTGCTGAAACAAAATCCCCAACAGCCAAAGTTAAAGGAGGAAAGGTTTATTTCATGTCACAGTTTGTAGAGGTGTCAGTCTGTAGTCCTCTGACCCCAACACAGGGTGGCATGGCAGAGGAGCTTCACACAGGAAAATAGTCCATGGCAGAGGGCAACAAGCAATGAGCAGCAGCAGCAGGTCTGCTTTCTTTCTCTCTTTATATGCCATCCAGACTACAAGTCTATTGAGTGGCGCCACCCTTACCCAGGTTGGGCCTTCCGTTATCCACACCCTTAGTCCCCGTATCACACCCTTACGCCACATTTACACACCCTAAATCAGCCAGCTCCAAACATTCACACCTATGACCGCATGAGGCTTTGTAGGGATATCTAGATACAGAACATAACATCCCTGTTGCTTCTACTTCATTGTTTATTGTTGATCTATTTAGGGTTTTTGTGTCTATTTGGTTCAATTTTCATAATTCATATGTGTCTAAGAATTTACTTTTCTGTATGATTCCCCAATTTATTGGAATATAAATTTTCAAAATAGTTTCTTATAATCTTCTGGACCCTGGCAGTATACATTGTGATTTCAACTTTTTAATTTCCAAATGCGTTGAAATATATTCTTTTCTTTCCTCCTTTTGGTAAGTTTGGCTAAATGTTTATGAAATTTTTTATGCTTTCAAAGTACCAACTCTTTGATTCATAGACTCTTTGTATTTTTTTTTTTATTTAGTCTCAATTTCATTAATTTTTAACCTGATATTTACAATTTCTTTCCTTCTCCAGGTTTTGGATTTGGATTGATCTTGTTTGTCTAGGACTTAGAGATGCATCCTTAGATTATTTAGTTGGGATCATTGTTTTAATGTGGACATTCACAGCTTCCCTCTTAGAACTGTTTTCATTGTGTCCCATAGGGTTCATATGTTGTTCTGCTGTTTTCATTGGATTCTAGGAACTTCTTAATTTGTTACCTGATTTCATCTGTGACTCATTGATTATTCAAAATGTATTTATTAATTTTCACTTGTTTTCATTGTTTCTGTTGTTTCTTTTGCTGTTGATTTCCAGTATGATATGATAGTATACAAGAGATTATTTCAATTATTTTGTATTTATTTAAGCATGCTTTGTGGCCTAGATATGGCCTATTTTGTTGAAAGTTCTGTATGCTGGTAAGAAAAATGTGTATTTTGTTGTTGTTGGATGAAACATTATAAATATTGGTTAAGTCCATTTGATCAAAGGTGTGTTTCACTTCTGATATTTCTTTGTTGATTCTTTGTCTGGTTAACGTACTTGTGAGAGAGGGGTACTGAAGCCCCCACTATGATTGTATTTGTTCCTAGCTATCCTTATATGTCCCATAGTTTTCATTTTTTGAAATTGTGCATTCCAATATCCAGTGAAGATATGTTTAAAATTGGTATCTCTTCCTGTTGAATTGTTTCCTGTACCAGTATATAGTGGGCCTCTTTGTCTCTTTTCATCAGTTTTGGTTTGAAATTCACTTTGTCATAGATTGGAATAGCTATTTCCCCTTGCTTTCAAGATCTGGATGCATGGAGTGTCATTTTTCATCCTTCGATTTTCAGTTTATATGTGTCTTTGTGAATAAAATATGTCTCTTGCAGGCCAAATATGGTTGAGTTTTGGTTTTTGGTCTAATCTGACAGTCTGTGTCTTTTGACTGGTGAGTTAAAGCCATTTCTATTGACTATTGTTACTGAAAGGTATTTACTGAATTTTACCATTGCATTGTTTTTCCATTGCTGATTGCTTTATTTTTTCCTTTTTTTTTTTTTTTTAAAAAAAAAGAAAGCTTCTATCCCAGTTACATGTGTTCTTCCCTTAGGCTCTTTGGTGATGTTAGCCTTGTGTGGCTTACCTAGGATTCTGCTGAGTACTTTCTACAATTCTGCCTTGCTGGCCATGAATTTCCTTGTATTTTCTTTGTTGTGAAAAGTTCTTCTCCTTCAGTTTTGATGGATCATTTTACAGGATATAGTAATTTGGGTTGGCAGTTGTTTTCTTTTAAGGCTTTAAAAGCTTTGCTCCAAGGTCTTCTAGCATTTAAGTTTTGTGTTGGAAAAATCTGCTGTTATTCGTATAGGCTTATCTTACTAAGCTCTGGATGTTTTGCTCTAAAATATTTTAGTGTTCTCTCTTTTTGCTGAATTTCTGGGATTTTGACTAGCATATGTTATGGAGAGGATTTTGTGGGAGGTTGGTTATTTAGGGTTTTATATGATTCATTTACTTTAATATTGAATTCTTTCCCTAGACTTGAACTTTCTTTGCTATAATTTTCAGTGAATAAATTATTTATACCTTCAGTATGTTCTAACCTTTCCCTAACTCCTATAATTCTTATTCATCTAGTAGCTGTCTGACCCAGCTTTTATGATATCTTGTTATTTTTATAGTATTACTTTGTACATGATCTACTGTATCAAACTTGTCTTCAAGTTCAATCTTTTCTCAGATTAATAGCTCCTTTTTGATTAATTAAATTCCTTATCTGTTTATTTAAGCCTCTTTAAGTTCACTGAACATCTTATTCATTTGTTTTTTCTTTGATCTCTTTGAATATTTTAACCATTTGTTTTTTGGGGTTTTTGCCTGTAACTTATTCCACTTCAGGGCTTGAGAGATAAGCTTTAGGCAGGTAAGAGTTTGTGGAGGCATCTTGTTGTCTTGTTTTCTCATGTGTCTATTGTTTTTGTGCCGGGGCCTGAGGATCATTTAGGTTAGAAAAACACTGTCATTTCTGTATAGATTTCCACAGTTATTTTATGATTGCTTGTGCTATGACCTTGGCTTTGGTTATGTTTTGGTGTTTATTCACCTCTTCAACCTTCTCAACCTGGTAGGATCAGTGTCAGTCAATGTGTTGGAAGGAAAGAATAATCAGTTACATCAGCATCTACAGAACCAACCATATATAAGTCATATAATTAAAAAGTTGTCTTAACAATTTTATACTTCTTTCAATAACCCAGGAAGGCAATGAAATAATAATGATGAGCAGGCTGGGATGTAGAAAATGGGGAAGGAGAAAGGCAAAAGAAATGGAAGAAATTAGTTCAGAAAGAAGGGAAGAAGAAAAAAGACACCAGTAAATAAAAGAAAGAAAATTGATAGGACTTTGGTGATATTAGTTTTGTGTTTGTAATGTAGGGTGGCAGTGGGGGGAGTTTGACAGGTTATCTGTGAAGGTGAGAAAAAGAAAGAAGAGGGAAGGAAGCATAAGTGGAAATATGAGGAAGCGACAACAAGGTCAGATACAGTTCATATCCTGATGGGAAGATGGTGTTTAATCTTCCATACACAATTTTTGGTGAGGTTCCACCTGACATGACCATGGAAGATACTATCTAAACTAAAACACTAATTGATTCTTTTTTTGGTAGTGGGACTTGAACTCAGGACCTTGTGCTTGCCAAGCAGGTGCTTGTGCCACTGAGCTATAGCCCTGACCCAGCACTAATTCTTATTGTCTATTTCACATATACAAATATTTCCATAATATGTACCAGATGAAAGGAGAAAAAGAAAAATACCACACAGAAACAAAAGCACAAGAATAGAGTCCACTTGGTTCTATTTATACTGCTGTCAGAATTCATCTAGTGTACTCTTCCCCCTTAGCTCAAAAGTGGATGGACATTTGTCTGGCAAGGGCCTGAGATCCAGCCTTCTGTGATTGTGACTGGGAGGTTGGATGGCTTGACTGGTGCTTCGTTTGGTTCCTGCCCATTGGTTCACTTGTCTACTAGAGAGTGAAGGGACTCAGTTGGGGTGCTGGTGTCCCCAGAATGACGTCTAACTCTGCTTTTCGTTCCTCCTGCATGCAGAGCTCTGCTGGGTTTCAACTCGGCTCTTATGGGTGTGACTAATTGGAGCTTTTTGCCTCTGTTTTATAATTGGACACCTTCAATTGTAACAGAGTGAGGAAGGGCCCAGTGGGACTGGTCAAACATCCAGTCTTTCACTGATCTCTGGTGAGGCTACCTCAGCCTGCATCCCCTTGCATCTACAATAATCCCTACAGCTGTTTATGTCTCTCTTTACACTTTCTGGGCAGCCATGCCTTGCCACACCTATTGGCTGTTCCTTTGGCTTTCCACCTGTGTAAAACTCTGTCCTTGCCTTTAAAGGGTTTCCGTTCAGCCTAGTATTCAGTGGCATTTAGGGTTGACAGAGGAAAGTCCTGTTGCTAGGAACTCAGCAGTGTTTGGGACCTATGGAAAGGAGCTTACCGGGGCTCAAAGTTCAGCCTCTTTGGGTGGGCAGTAGGATGGATAGTACACAGGCACCAAGATCTATGGCATCTGGAAAGTGGGTGGTGGGTGGGATACAACAAGGACACAGAGCTTGACAGTATTTGCGGAAGCACTGGGAGAGTCCTCTAGTGTCTTTTCTCAACCCCTTGATCACACCAGTCACAACTATTGCACACCCCTGTGACTCTCCATCCTATGAATCTCTTAACGCCTGGTTCTGCTTGCCTAACCAGGACCATGCTTGTTTCTTTCTGACTGTGAGGCTTTCCAATCCTAACTCAGTTGATACTCTGGCCTGTGCCTTCAGTAGTGACCTAATCTGAGGAGATCCTCTCATGCAAATATGTCACTCCTGGGTTCTGCCTCCTCATGGAAAGACAGTTGGGACAGTTGGGCACTGAGCAGTGGCCCCTAGGCTGGGCATCAGTCACAGCAGCCTGGCATCACTGCTGCACTCTGTTTCTCCTCTCAGCATTGAGATCCTTCCCAAGACGCTGTGTTTGCAGGACCTAGGCTGTAAGCACTGCCCGGATCAAGAGGCTGTCCTGCTTTTTTCTCTAAACATCTCTTACACTAGAATTCATCTTATGGGCTTCTCTTTTCAATGGCCTTTATTTGGGTTTTTGTTCACACCATTCCTAGTATTCGTGGATATCACTGTGCATCTTCCAAGTGTCTT
The DNA here is from genome assembly GCA_028451465.1 of Erethizon dorsatum. Classification (NCBI taxonomy): domain Eukaryota; kingdom Metazoa; phylum Chordata; class Mammalia; order Rodentia; family Erethizontidae; genus Erethizon; species Erethizon dorsatum. Next base: position 98,372,638 of record CM051823.1, on the reverse strand, counting down.
GTAATACGCACTCTGTTTCTAGTTCTCCATGATGATCTTCTAAGACCTGGAATAGCAACTTGAAAATGAGATAGGGAGTAGGAAACATGATAACAGAAAAGAAAAGGAAAATGGAAAAGAAGGAGGGAGAGAAGGAAGAGGAGGGGCAGAGAGCAGGAAAGGAGTGATGACCCAGAGCAGGGGCCAGTAAACTTTTCCTGTGATGTCCAGAAAGCATAGATGTTAGAACTTTAGTTGGTTGCAACTCTTCTATCTTGCTTTGCAGTGGAAACAGCATGAAAACTTAGATGATGTGAAAGCCAGTGGGGGTAGTTGTCTTCCAGTAAAACTTTTTTGGAAAATACAAGCGATCAGATTTGGCCTTAGTGTCATGTTTGGCTGACACCCAATCTCAATAATTCTAGACTCTATTTAGTTTCACACAAAACAAATTAGCATGGTGTTGCAATTTTCTTGAATGTAAGAAGAGGTATTACGTATACATACATATGTATTTATTTCTGTGCATGTTACTATATTTTCATACGCATACATAATCATACCCATAATGGAAATCACATGGCATCTACAGCTCCTTGAATTTAAGATCAAACTGTCACAGACCAAGTTTTAGTGGGCTTTATATTCCCTTGCTCACCTCTGCTTCTAATTTTCTGTCTCTACCATTTTTTCCCTGTGTGTTTTTCACCTGTTTCTTTACCTTTGTGCTGGTGTTGATCCAAATATAAATCACATTTTTTTAAAAATCCTTGTTTCCCTGAACCTCAACTGCAAATCCATGAAGGCAAGAAGGTTGTGTGGAATACTTTTTCTTTCACAAAAATTACCTGGGTCTCTGCAAGTCTTCGCACTATGAATCACATAGTAAATAACTGAAATTTTAAACTAATTTTACAAAATTATATTTTCACAAGACCTTTAAATTATCATGCACCTGAAAGATTCTCAGTGGTCAATTACCAACATATAATTGCTTGTAAAATTGTATTTAAAAAAAAAATTGTCTATGTCCTTTCTTTTCACTCTCAGGTAGAATAAATGAATGAATGAATTGTGCTACAGAGAATTAGCAAACATTTTCACTATTTTCATTTCTATGAAAAAACAATCCTTCCCTAGAACCTCACTTTTAATGTCAGAGGCTTGATTTGTTCTTAGTGATATCAGTTTTTTTTTAATTCGGGTCTAGTGTTGTTGGTCATCTAATTTATGTTATTTTGTGTGATCACAACACTATGGTATTATCATCTGCATTTAAATACAATGCAGGAAGAACTGATGAAAAAAAATTTTTTTTTTTTTTGTGGGTACGGGGGGTCGACCTCAGGACCTCGCGTGCCAGGAGGCGCCCGTGCCGCTGAGCGATATCACCGGCCCCTTTTTCGTATGTGGGTTCCGGGAGTCGAACTCGGGCCCTTGCGCTTGCCGGGCAGGCTCTTAAGCCGCTGAGCCATGTCACCGGCCCAAAAAATTTTTGAGAAAAGTAAAAGCGTTTTCTTTAAAAGTCAGTAGGATTTAGAATTTGTTGTGTTTGGGAAGTGGATTTGAGCATTAAGATGAGAGACAACACCACTGATGAAATTTCTTCTACCTTTCCTTGAAAGTGACTTCAGAAACCCTTAAGTAAAGGTAATATTCCAGATGGGAACAACAAGCATTGCTTGTCAATATCTAATCCTTGCAACAGTGTAGCCCAAGTAGATTATGTTAAAAAAGGTCTTTAGATAAACTCAAAGAAATTCTTGCCTGACTTTTTGTTTTATGTTGACTTTATATAAATAGTATATATAAAAAGACAAGGTTGGGAATCACCATTATTTAGAATTGTTAATGGTTAATACCGAAACAGAATGTAAGCCCATAGAACTGTTAACCTCATAAGCACAGGAATTTTTGTTTGTTTTGTTCAACGTCTATTCTCTGACACAGAGTAGATCCTGAATACTAATTTGTTGCATGAATTAATTTAGAAAATCCTCAGTTTTAAAGAAAAGTTAACATGTGTTTCCCTAAGCAAGTTTGGTTTCTTGCATGATTCGCATGTGTGCCCTTTGTCACTGGCTTTGTGACTGTAACTGTGGATAGAACACATCTACTAAACTTTTAAAATACATTGAATACTAAATGTCTCTACTTTTAACAATCATCTTCCTCTTTCCTTCTGTATTTCACTTGTATTCGCTCTGGTTTATGGTATCAGCTAGGCTTGCTGCTGGGTTTTTTAATTCCTCCATGACCCTGTTTTATTCTTCTAATTCACTTGGCCTTGTCTCCAACCCCATTTACTTCTTGGGCAGAACCCTGTGTCTTTCCTTTGTCCCAACTCATCCTGGAGGCGACGTAGTTCAGCGTTTAACTATGGAAGTTCTGGATGTGGAACTCGTTAGTGCTGGTCCTCTTGTGCCTTTTATAAGTTTTGTGACCCCCCAGGAAAGGTATTTAACATTTCTGTGCCACAGTTTCTTTTTTTAATATATTTTGCAAGAATGATATAAATTCATATAAAGTACTTAGACATGATATGGTAGAAATGCTCATTAGATGTTATATAGTATCATTCTTCTGCCTTAGTGCTCTCTTCCTGCAAATAGAAAACAAACAAACAGAAAGTACCCAATTAGCTTAATTTAGTAAACCGCGACAAAGACACCTCCCACAAGGAATTCAGTTATCAACAATTAAAGGAAAATTATTTCTTCAGCTAACGAGCAAATGGTGGTTCTTTAAACCGGAAGACATTATGCCCTCACTTTCTACAGCTGTTTTTCTCTTCCCTGTGAAAAGAGATCATGATAATTTCACTTTGGGGGGCAAATTTACTATTTAGGTATTACACTGTATAATTTTTATACCTTTTAGTGAAGCAGTGTTCTGTCTATATGTTAAGCACTGTTCTGTCTATATGTAGCCTATAGAATTTTAGTGACAACTAAATAGAATAAGATTTCATTTTATTTCAAAATGGTTTAGGACACAAGATAAAACCTCTTAAGCAGAAATTATTTCATTCTTTTATCTTTTATCTTAAAAATTTGAATTATATTTATTCTCAGTGAGAAAGAATCGATATTAGTTTTTTTATAGAGATTGAGAATAACTCAGATATTATGCAGTATATCTTCCTACATATTAATAAGTAGGACTTTGTTCCCATTTGTTTGATGAGTTGTAGAAAGTTTTGTCTCAATGCCAGGATTGCAGCCAAGACAACTTTAAGTATTTCTACACCTGCATCCTTCTTTGTATTCTGCGTAAATAAAATGGAAAACTGGTAGTAGTTACCTGGAATTGGTTTAGAAAGAGACAGTCCTTTTATACTACTTTCAAGAGTGTTCAGTACAATACTGTTTCCTCCTTTATTTAAGTTGGTCAGTAATTTGCATCACACTGGTCATCATCCTAATTCAAGAAAATTATCTTTCAGGATAAGTTTCCCATCTTGATATTTTCTTTTATTTACTTATACTAAGGTATTAAATGTTGAGTATGTTTAATGATACCATCATTTGCTTAACAGGGATACAAATTATTATTTAAGTATATTAACTTGCTCTGGATAGGCATAAATCTTATCAATGATAATGCCTGATCTTAAAGATCTTATTACTTAAGTGAAAATTCAAATGTGAAATAGAAAATAGCCAATCATTAGCATGCACACCAACAGTTTCAACTGAATAGAGTAGAACTTGACAAACTCCATTGTGTTCACATCAAACCAAAGTGGACGAATTGTTGACTTCACTAGCTTAATCACAGTGACCATTCTGTTACAGGTCTGTAGAAAGAAGTCAGAAGTATGGACTAGTGGATGAGATGGCGTCTTAAAAGTTATTGCAGGGGATAAGAAGAATATAACCACAATTTTGACAAGCAGGATTTGGGGTTGGGATACTGACATCAACATGATGAGAAAAAAATTGCTTAAAGTCAGAGGTGGAAAGACTGGAGCTGAAACTGTGGAGAAACTTAAAGTCTATGTTCAGCAAAGTCCAAACAGAATTTTGTGATTTAATGTGCTTTTGCTTTTACTCTCTATTGGCAAGACCTTCTTTCATAAGCCAAAAATAACTCATGAATGAATTATAACCAGTATCTCTTCATGTTTTAGAAGCTCCATGAATTTATAATGAATTCTATTCTTTGTATTCTCTGCCTGACTGATGAAAGGGTCAGAAGCCCAATTTATAGGTTAAATGATATTAGAGAACTGTGCATTGTATGACATATTTCATTAAAGCAGAGGCTATGAGCTTCGGCTTTAACAACCAGGAATTTCACACATCTGACCAGCAATCTTGTTCATAATTACTTTCATAATTGCTAAGAATAACAAAAAAATTATGGACATTCATTTTTTTAAAGTCTTGCAATTGTAGTTGTTATTCAAAATAGATTTCAGTTGAAAGAGAATACTATGCCATAAAAATGTAAATATAAAGTGTAATAATTCTTTCATAATACTTAAAAGTTTCTCTACAGTGTTCTGAAAAATATGGTAACATATTAGCATCTTACTAGAGTAGAAATTGAAATCTTTCTGAGGATTTTTTTTTAAAGAGAATAAACAATAAAAACAATGATATAAAATTTTAAAACAAGATAGTAAGAGAGTAAAAATGGTTAATACATTGTGTATTGTTAACTTCAAAGTAGTTGCTCATATTACAAGATATAGGCATGAAAAATGATCAGACAATATGGGAACAAACCTTTCTTTTCAATGAACTAATAGAAATTAGTAGTATAACTATCTTAACTAACTTGTATATATATATATATATATATATTTAATTATTTATTTTTCCTTTTCCCTTCCTTTTCTCCTTTCCCCTATCCTAGTTTCTCTTTCCTTTTGAACAGTTTCTTCCCATTTCACAATATCTATTGTACATTTTAGATCTTATTTACTCGTTCAGCTTCTTACACTAGGGAGACAATACGATGTTTATATATGCAAGCCTGATATATTTCACTTATGAGTATGGTCTCAAGTTGCATCCATTTACCTATAAAAGTCTCAAGTTTATCCTTATTTGTATCTGTGTAGTACTCCATTGTATAAAAATACCACATCTTTTTTTATCCATTCCTCGATTGATGGGCATTCGGGTGGTTTCCAAGATTTAGCTATTACAAATTGTGCTGCTATAAACATGAGTGCACATATGTCGCTGTGGTATGATGTTTTTAATTCTTCTGGGAAAATACCCAGAAGGGGAATAGCTGGGTCGAATGTGACTGCCAATCCTAGTTGCTTGAGGAATCTCCACACTGATTTCCACAGTGGTTGCCCAGTCTACACTCCCACCAACAGTGGAGAAGGGTCCTTTTCCCCCACAGCACCTCCGGTATTTGTTATTGGGTGATTTCTTGATGACAACTGTTCTTTCTGGGATGTGATGGAGTCTCAGTGTTGTTTTAATTTGCATTTCTTGAATGATCAGTGATATTGAACATTTTTTCATATATTTATTTGCTATTTGTATTTTTTCATCTGTGAAGTGTGTATTCATCTCAGATGCCCGTTTTTGGATTGGGTCTATGAATTTGGGAGGCCTAATTTTTTTCAGTTGTTTGTGTGTTCTAGATAGAAGTCCTTTGTCTGAGGGACAGTTGGCTAAAATTTTTTTCCACTCTGTGGGTTTTCTTTTCACTCTATTGGCGACTTCTTTTGATGTGCAAAAACTTTTTAAAAAGATGAGATCCTAGTTGTTGATTCTTCGAAGTATTTCCCATGCAGTTTGGGTTTTGTTCATGAAGTCTCTGCCTATAACTATGTCTTCTAGATTTCTATCTACTTTCTCTTCCAGTATATTTACTGTTTCTGTTTTAATGTTTAGATCTTTGATCCATTTTGACTTTAGTTTAGTGCATGGTGATAGACGTGGGTCTAGTTTTAGTCTTCGGCATGTAGAGAGCCAGTTTTTCTGGCACCATTTATTAAAGAGGGTATTTTTCATCCAGTGAACATGTTTGGCCTCTTTGTCAAAGATAAGGTGGCTGAGTGTGTTTGTAGTTGTGTCTGCATCTTCTAATCTGTTCCACTGGTCTTCAGGTCCGTCTTTTTTGCCAGTACCATGCTGATTTTATCACAGTAGCTTTGTAGTATAATTTCAAGTCAGGGATTGTGATGCCTCCTGCCTTGCCTTTGTTGCCCAGAATTTCTTTTGCTATTCTAGGTCTCTTCTGGTTCCAAATGTATTTTAGGAATGTTTTCTCTAGTTCTGTGAGGTATGCTAATGGTATTTTGAGCGTGATTGCATGAAATCTGTATAACAGTTTTGAGAGTATGGCCATTTTTACTATGTTGGTTCTTCCTATCCATGAGCAAGTGATATCTTTCCATTATCTAATATCCTCTTCAACCTCCTTTTTCAGATTACCATAATTTTCAAAGTATAGATCTTTTACTTCCTTTGTTAGATTGATTCCTAAGTATTTCATTTTTTTTGGATGCTATTGTGAAATGTGTGGTTTCTCTAATTTCTCTCTCAGTGAGTTTGTTGTTTGTGTACAGGAATGCTATTGATTTTTGAGTGTTGACTTTGTATCCAGCTATGCTACTGAATTTGGTTATTAAATCTAGAAGTCTTTTGGGGTCTTCTATGTATAGTATAATGTCATCTGTGAATAATGATAATTTAACTTCTTCCTTTCCTATCCTTATTCCTTTTATTTCTCTCTCTTGTCTAATTGCTCTGACTAGTGTTTCCAGAACTATACTGAATAGGAATGGTGATAGTGGACATCCTTGTCTTGTTCCTGATTTTAGAGTGAAAGCTTTCAGTTTTTGTCCATTTAGTATGATGTTGGCTGTTGGTTTGTCTTAGATGGCTTTTATCAGATTGAGGTAAAGACCATCTATTCCAATTTTCTGAAGGGTTTTAATCATGAATGAGTGTTGGACTTTGTCAAAAGCTTTCCTGCATCTGTTGAGATGATTATGTAATTTTTGTCTTTGGCTGTGTTGATATGGTGTATTACATTTATTGATTTGCATATGTTGAAACATCCCTGCATTCCTGGGATGAATCCCACTTGGTCATGGTGTATATAATCTTCTTGATGAATTACATCATTCTCTTTGCCAATATCTTATTAAAGAAAAGTTTTATAGGGTATATCAATCTGTGTTGGAAGTTGTTTTCTTTCAGGACTTGAAATACTTCACTCCAAGTTCTTCTTGACATGAGGGTTTGTGTTGAGAAGTCTGCTGTGATTCTGATGGGCTTCCCTTTATAGGCAATCTGTTTCTTTTCTCTAACAGCTTTTAATATTCTGTTCTTGTGCTGAATTTCTGGAATCTTTATTATTATATGTCTTCGTGTAGTTTTATTTTGGCCATGGCTGTTTGGAGTGCTACATGCTTCATTTATTTGTATGTCAAATTCTTTATCCAGCCCTGGGAAGTTATCTGCCATTATTTCTGTGAAGAGATTTTTTACGGCATTTGTGCTGTTTCCAGCTTTCTCGTTGACCCCAGTCAATCTTATGTTATTCTTCTTTGGGTTATCTTGTAGCTGTTGGATTGATTTTTCACGGTCTCTTGCTATTTTTAAGATATCTTTCATTTCATGATCACTACCTGCATTTCTGTCTCCAAGATCTGATATTCTATACTTTCCTTCACTCTATCTGTTGCATATACTTTCTTTTTTTTTTTTTTTTTTTGTGGGTACCGGGGGGTCGACCTCAGGACCTCGCGCGCCAGCAGGCGCCTGTGCCGCTGAGCGATATCACCGGCCCCTTTTTCGTATGTGGGTTCCGGGAGTCGAACTCGGGCCCTCGCGCTTGCCGGGCAGGCGCTTAAGCCGCTGAGCCATCTCACCGGCCCGCATATACTTTCAATGGAGGTTTTAATCTCTTGGATTTCTGTTTGGATCTGTTTCATGGGTTCCATTTCTTTCCTATGTTGGGCATTTTTTGTTTCCATCTTTTTTCTAAGCTCATCTATTCTTTTATCTGTGTCTTCTCTAATAGCTTTGATTTTAAGCATCATTTCTTTTTGTACCTGAGAGATTATTTTCTCTATAGACTTCTCCACTTGTTTTTTCACTTATGTTGCTATCATTTCAGAAAGTTCCAGTGTTCGACTTCCAATTTCCTCTATCTCATTGTGTTCTAGGCTTGTCTTGGGTAGGCTAGGGGTCTGGGGTTGCATTTTGCTTCTGCATTTTGTCAATTTATATTTTCTCTTTTTTATTTTATTTTGTTTTCTATGTTGATGCTTGCCAATTTCTTAGGATAGCTTTATCACTAGTATTGAGGCTTCCCTAGGAGATGTCTGTTCTTCAGGGGTGTCTTCTAGATGTAAGTGGTTCTTTATAGCTATCCCAAGAATCTACCTTCCCAATTTGTAAAGGATGCAAAGTTACTATTTGGCTCAGCACCCAATCCTTTAGTACTGGGTTGTGGTGATGATTATGACCCCATACAATCACAGCATTATCGTACAAGGGAGAAAAACTGATTATAACATGTATGACATCCTGGCTAAAGTAGTACAGTTAGTAATAATAATCATTTCAAGTACAGCTTAACTACTGACAAACTATGTAACCATTAACCTGCTACCTCCAACCACAGGAACAAACTCTAAAGTTTTATAACAAAATCAAACATATACCATGTACTTGTATGCAGTGATTTCCCCCTTCATGGAGTGATTTCACCCTCTGTGGAGGGTCGGGGGGGTTTCAGATGGGTAGGGCACATCATGGAGTGATGAATGAGGTCAAAAATGGTAGAGTCGAGGTTGGAGGTCAAAGGATGATCACCTGAGTTTTGGTAAACTGGAGGACACAGGAGGAAAGAACGAAATGGAATGTGAAGGAGTAATCAGAAAGGGAAGAGACAATGTTTACTCACTTGAAAGTTTAAATTTAAGAAGTAGTTGAGGAAAGAGAGAAAGAGGATCAATAGAAGAAAATGAAAAAGGTAAGAAACCTAAACAGTGAAAAAAAGAAGGAAGAAAGAGAAGGAGAATGAAAAAGAAAAGAAAGAAAATTAAGGAGACAAGAGAAAGACAGCAGAAAAAAAAAATAATAACCACAAAATACAATACAAAACAAGACAACATCCAACCAGACAGGAAAGGGATAGCCAACCTTGTTTAAGGGAGAATAAACGTAGTAAAATACCTCTGGTGTTTTCAGTTCTGTGAGAGTGTCCATGTTTAATCCCAGAAATGTGCTGGGTAGGGAGCTGGTCTTGGCCTCTGGATGTGGGGCTGGGACTGGTCTTCTGTTGGTGGAGTTCTCCAGAGCCCAATTGTTGGCTCCTCGCTGCTGCTTCAGACACTTCCAAGTTGCTGGTCTCGCTGATTACTCCACCCTCCAAAGGTGTGTGTGCCTGCGCTCCAGGGTCCCGGCTGTCCTGGGGTGGGGGGGTTGTTCTGGTGGGCCTGCCTGCCAAAGGTGTGTGTGTCTGGTTGCGGGTCCAGAGGATTTATTTTTGTTAAGAGTAGAAAAGTTAGCTGTTTGAAGAAAATTAAAGACCAGATTGAATTCCTTCTCATTTAAACGTTTATACTATTTAAAAACTCTGCTTAAAGTCTCTTTGTTCATAAAATTAAAGTATTTAAAAATAATTGTAATATGAAAACACCTGCAAGTATGTGAATATATCTGATGGAATTTATAGATAGATACCGATAGCTAATAATAAGTCAATTAAAAAAATTTAGACATTTTCCATTTGCTCTTCTGAAACTAAGATTTCCTGAGAGTCTATGAAACTATAACAGAAATAAAAAACAAAGCAAGACAATGCATAATTAAATGATAAATGGTATACCTCTAAATTCTATTGAAATTTAGTAGAAGTAAACACTGTCTTCAAGAAGAATAAACATTTTCCAAATTTTGTATCACTTTTAATTGGTGGCCAAAGGGAAATTTTAGAGCTCTGGATGATAAACTATCCTATTTGAAGGGCTGTTAGAAGATAAGAAGACTGGTTAATTGTCCATATAATTATAGTTTTAAAAGGCAATGATTATCTTAATATGTAATGGTCTATTTGATGATGAAATTTTTTTCTTCTTTTTCTTAAAATAATGATATCATAGTTTATTTATGATAATATATAACATTTTAAAATGATATCAGATAGCTCCCATTTTTAGGTACAATTGAATGTTCTGAGTCTGCAAACTAGCATAGAGGGCTTGAACTTTGAAATTTAAAGTAGACTGAAAAACTTAGAGAAATAACAAAAACAATATAGTAAAAAGGAAAGAACTCATAGTTGCTAGTGATTTTTGCAGTCTTGCATAATCACTAATGAAACAATTCCATACTGCTGTATTTTTGGCTGATTAACAGAATGGACATACTCTAGGAGATTCCATGAGGAGTAAATTGTCACCAAGTAAAAATCCATTCCCTTTTTTGACTACCTCTCAACAAAAATACATATTTTATGGCTAGAATAAAATGGACATGCTGGATGCTTATATGAAAAAGAGTTGGGATTTAAATCCTCACTCTTTTACTTCCTGACTTACTTCATTTCTTTGAATTGCAATCCGTTTATACTGAAAAATCAAGCACTGCTGCTTTCCTCTCCCAGGAGTGATTCTGTGTGTGCTCAGTTAGCATGTGAATTACCAAGTGCTTTGGGGTCCTTAGTTCTTCCTGTATTTCCTCTGTCTTTCCTTTCTGTCTCCCTCTCCCTTTTCCTTATTTTTTTCATTTCCTTTTCAACAACTATCCATAAAATGTATAAAGGAAAAAGCTTATAATTATATTTTAATTTCTAAAAGTAAGGTATGATTTTACAGCCCCCTTAGTTCCACTTTTCAGTCTTTATCAAGATATATAGTTGTGTATGGAGATGACCAGAAACCTGTGGTTACCTTGGAACCAGTGTCATTTCTTTCTAAAATTTTCTCCCAAGCTTGAATAAAAAGCATAGAGAATGACATTATAAAGAATAACTCATTAACATAATCATTTCATAGGGCAGAAATAGAATGATTGGATTATATTTCAAATATGCAACCTGTTCCTAGAAGGTAGAGTTCAATTCCTACTTTTGGATGAGATAGTAATGTTCTAGAGGATGTGGCATTAATACAAAAGACAGTAGGCACACGGAAATCTACAGCTATGATTTCTGGTGTTTAGTTAAAGGTTAATGAAACCACCAGCAGTAGAAAGTTGATCATGGATGAGGTCTCCAACTTTGCCTGTTAACACTGAGTATCATGAGATGACTTGGCTAAGTCACATTAACTCTGCCTCCTCCAGCAAGGTATGCGATTCAGACTGGACTGCAAGGATGAAGTAGCGCTACTGTAACATGACTTTCTGGATGTTATGTCACACTTCAGAAAATACGTATTTCCCTCAGAAACAAGATTCAACTTTAAAGTCTTTGCATGTCATAAAAGAAAGCCTCCCACATTGTTGGTGGGAATGTAAACAAGTACAACCTCTACAGAAATTGGTATGGAGATTCCTCAAAAACTATAAATAGAAATTGCATTTGACCCAGCTATTTACCATCTAGGTATCTTCCCCAAAGAGTGAAAGACACCATACCACAGTGATACTTGTACACCCATGTTTACAGCAGCGCAACTCACAATAGTTACATCATGGAAGTGGCCTCTATGCCCATAAACAGATGAGTGAATAAAGAAAATATTATATTTATATACAATAAACTACTATTCTGGCATTAAAATGATAAATCTGAGTCATTTGTAGGAACATAAATGCACCTTGAGATCACAATATTAAGTGAAATAAATCACATACGTGAACTTAAAAATCCCGTGGTTTCTCTTACATAAGAAACTTAAAATAGTGCTCGCTTCTGCAGCACATATGCTAAAATTGGAAAGGAATCTAAGATATAAATACAGAACAAAACAAAAGGTGGATAATAGCGAATAGGGAGAAAGATCTTTTACAAGAGGGAAGGGGACAAAGAGGTAGAGGGAATGGGGCAGGTGGAAGGAGAAGAGAAACCAAGATGTGTGATGTACATGAACCCTCTCCCCACAGTGAATGTAGCATGACATACTGCAAACACGTATGCACTAGTAAACATAAAAATTTTTAAAAAGGCTTTGCTTGTAATGAAAATCAGCTACATAATGTTGTAGACAGTTTAGACTGCTTGCTTTTCTTCATTACCTATTTAGTAATCCACTCCTTTCATTTTCACAAATGAAATTTGAGTATCTCTGATGCATAAGGCTTAATGTGCTTAGCCACCATTTTAAACTTAGCGCTTAAATTTATAAAATGTGACTATAGATACCATGGAAAACACAGGTGGGTGAGATGCATACTATTTTCGCAATATCCCTAAGAGAACCTTTTCCTGTTTTAGAAGAAAAGCAGCTTTGTTTACATTTGTGCCATTCCTTATCATCTTCCGTCTGTGAATCTGCCCATAAATAACCTTCTCTCAGCTTTTCTCTAACGCGTGCTTTGTGCCATGAGTTTTGTGTCACAAGTAGGTATATGAGAAGAAAAACAAATTGTGCCTCTACTCAAATTAGGAACATGGGATATATGGTATCCTCTGACAAAAACTAAGTACATATTCATGACATCCTACAAAAGTAGCAGAAATTCCGTCTATGCTTCTAGGCTGTCTTCAACTAGGTGACTCCAGGCAGATAAGAATATATGTTGATTCTGATATGTCTTTAGGGAGAAATCCATCTTTGAAGATTGGATTCTATCTCCTTTTGGGTCATGAAACAGTTTCTGTTGTGGCTTATGTATATTTATAGTGCTTACATTTATTCCCTTGCAGTTCCCCTGTGTAAAATGTTGTATTGGCTCATTTTGACAGTATTGGATGAGGCACAATGTTTTAACCTCTTTTGTCTTGTAATTATATAAACATGTACACTGTACATGGCGACCTGGGAGTGATGATCAGAACATCTGTTATGATAAATGAAACAGAGAATGGGAGTTGATTTTTGAATTGTAAAGAACTAAAAAGTCACTCTTTGGATCTGTGGCTTTATGCTAATGGAATGTTTGAAAATGTTGCTGAAACCTGTCACTCTTTAACTTAGCAGAGGCAGAAAGAGAGCGTGATTTTTATTGTTCTCACATGGGTGCTGCTTAGCTAGGGCGTTGTCTTTCTGGGAAGCAGGTGTTATCCTTCATAGCAATTTGTGTAACAGTTTAAGCATTCTAGAGACAACAGGAAAGTGCCAGTTTAAAGTACTATAGTGTCCAGACAACTTCTTAAGAGCAAAATATTTGAGCTGCTTTTTCAGTTTCAAGTCTTGCTGCCCTTGGTAAATTTTGGGCTAAACAGCCAAGAATCAAGGGGGAATTTAATAAAATAACTATTACTCTTATCATTCTTTTCCCATAATTAGGAATTAATAGAGGTCGGTGGCACCATGGGCAGGTAATTTGCAGAGGAATTTCTGCCCATTTTTCTAATTTCTTGCAAACCCTCTTCACAACATCAAGACAGACTATTTCAGGAGAATTATCAGTCAACTTTCCCCCTATCAGCTTGGTTGTCAGCTGAAGACTTCTTTAAGAGATTATTTTCAAATTACTCCCCGTTGTACTTGTTTTACATTGATTTCTAAGCATCTTTTAATTTATCATTTCCTCAATTAGTTTATAATTTAAACTCAATTTGACTGTGAATTTCTTAGCACACCTGAAGCTTGGGAAAAGACTTATACCAAAAGTCACTCACATACTTAGCAAACACTGGAAAGCGTTGTGGCAGAAGTGCAGGGAATGCAAAGGTGGCCTTGCATCTGCCTGGTCTGAATCTTTAAATCACCTCTCTAGAACCAAGTCTTCCTTTTGTTTAGCTTTCAAGGTAATTGTTTGGTAAAATAGTTCATTTCTACAGCGCTGGGCTAGGCCTGCTAAATCCATACTTAGATATGTTTTTTCTGAAAATATTCTCCTTTTTGGTTGGCTTCTGTCCAATCTCAATAATATATAATTATACAATATTCTGTCTCAAATTGCCCCATCATGAAGAAGTGTTTCTGTCCATAAATTCACCTCAGATATACAAAAATTAATTTTATTTTTCAAAGTTCATAAAATAGTAATTATCTGTAATCTTGTTAGAATGCGCAGTATGTATTTTCTTTGAGAAATTTTTCTATGTATGCATAGGTATTTTATTTTTATATCTATATGTTAACACATTAACATAAACAAAAGGTAATAGCTAATTTTTAATGAGATAGCATAGTTCTAAGAATTTTAAATTATTGTCTCATCTAGTCTCTGCAATAACCCTATGACACTGGTTCTTGGTAATATCTATAACCTAGCTTTTTCTTTCCCAATAAGAAACCAAAGTGTGGGTCACTGAGATAGCTCAGCAGCATAAGTGCCTGCCTGGCAAGCGCGAGGTCCTGAGTTCGACTTGTGGTACCCACATACGAAGAAAGGGCCAGTGATATCGCTCAGCGGCACGGGCGCCTGCTGGCGTGCAAAGTCCTGAGGTTGAGCCCCGGTACCCACAAAAAAAAAAAAAAAAAAGAAACCAAAGAGTAAGGAATTAACTGATTTGTCTCAGGCCACTCAGCAGAAAGACTGAACTGGCCTGTGAATCCAAGCCAACTAACTTCAAGACCTTTATTTCTTGATTTATTTTTGGCACCGGGAATCGACGTCAGGACCTCGCGCTTGCCAGGCAGGCACTGTGCTGCTGAGCTATATCCCCAGCAAGGCCTTTATTTTCAATCACTATGTGATACATCATGAATATTTTTCCATGTCAATAAATGTACATCTATCCAAATATTTTAATGATTGCACACTACTCCTTTGGTGGTTTATAATGTGTTGAACCAACCACCAGGTTATATATGTATAATATCGTATACATTATTTCATTATTAATAATGATTCTGATATGATCATCTTTGATCATTTCTAATTTATGTATTACATTGTAATACATTTATGTAATACATTTCTAATTTATGTATTATTTGTATAAACCTTCAGTATCTAGTACAGCTTCCCTTTCTTGCCAATCGAAATTTATTCCACATAGTTTCTTGCTCAGAGTTTATTCTTTGATTCTTCAGGTCATTACAACTAAATTGAGGTAAGAAATATTTATTGTGCACTTACTTTGTGACAGACACTAACTTAACCAATGTGTTTTTAACATGAAACAAATGGCTAAAAGTTAGCAGATTAGTAATTCTCATTAACAAATGAATTTTAGAATAAATTTTCATTGTTAATATAGAGTCCATGAAAAAAATGTATACACAGTTCAGCAAAAGAAAAACTTGTATAAAGGTTTTAATACTAAATTTGTTGAGGCATCATGAGATTAATACAAGTTACCTTTGGCCTCTACAATTACAAGAGATGCTCAAAGTGCTGGCCATTATCTTCCAGACATTTATTAGTACACAAACTGCTCTTGGGTGACCTTGGTCATTGAGATTAACCATTTTCAGTTTCTTCTCTAAGGGCCAGCAGTGTAGTGGGTTTTCTGCAATATATGACATCCTCTAGGGTCCCGCATATGAGGGTAACACCATCTGTTGAAAAAGCATCATATTATTTTTCTTTTCCTGAAGTGTGCATACATATTTTGGTAGACTCTATGTGTGTGACACATCATATTTACATTCATCTTGGGGAATTTGTACATATACATATTGCATTTTGGTCATTTTTAATCCTCTTTCCCCATCTACTCCTCCGCCCATTCCCAGACCCCCTTCCCATATCCATAGAGTGTACCTCCACATCTCCTAAAATCTGCACTTGATTAGATCCACCGTTCACTTTTCAGGGAATGGTTAGTAATATAGTTTTAAATGAAAATTTGTCGGTGGTTTGTGTATATGTATGTGTATGTGTGTGTATATGATGTGTCAACTCTGAACCTTGTACACACAAAGCTCCATCTATACCCTATAGCTGGGTAATCTATTTGACCATAAAACTCTCACTTATATCTTGTCTACCCAATTCCGTAGGGGACATTTTGATCAGTGATATAGCTTTGACAGTTTCAGACCTCTCTATTTTTTCCTTTCTTAACTAGATAGTTGTTTTAGTATTTTTCAGACTTTTCTTGTGTACAGAGTCCTTGTGAATATGGACATCTTCACATACATACACACATATTTGGGCATTGTTTCTATAAGTCTCTACAGGCTTAGCCACCTTGTCTGCAATTAAGATTTCTACAAATCTCTTCAGAATTACATGTTTAGAAAAGGAAAGTTACTGAACTTTAATACTTTATTTTTAGATTGACATTTTCCTTGACAATTTTCTGCAGTATTTCTTTCCACAGTTGCTTCGCATTCTTCAGTTTGTAAATTTCCCAAGGAAAAAAATATTTATTATTGGATGCTGAATGCTGAAACTAGTTCTGAAAGATACCATATTTTTAATGAATTTCAGTTAGCCTTAGAAATATAGATCTCTATTGGACAGACTGTCCTGATTATAAGAGTAACTCATGATAATTTGTAATTTACAAAAGGCTTTAACAAATAAATGAGGCTCTCTGGATTGCTTTATGGATTTCCAGAAGAGACAATCTAATTCACATGGTTCTCTTAGTTTCCTGTAAAAGGGAAAATAAATATTTGATCAACGTATGCAGTATTTCTGTTAACTTATATTGACATAAAATATGGCTTTAAATTACCTTCCATTTATTGTGTGTTGATACTTGTAACACTCTCTTATTCCCTCCCCATGTGGCTTATTCTTCAGCAATTTATTAAACACACACACACAATAAAGCAGGCATAAAGTTAAGCCCAAGAAGTCAAAGATGATTAAGTTTATCTTCCCCATCCTCAAAGAGTTTACAGAGAAGTCATATCATAAGAGAAGGTTATCTCCTCGTTTCTTTTAGAACTATTAGAAAAGGGACTAAAAGGGGTATTGCAAGAAGACTTGATATCTGTCTGGAGAATTGTGAGGTGGCATCCTGAAGGTGGTGATGGTATTATTAATGGTAGCATGAATGTTAATATTGTTAGCAATCTTACAGTACATTAGGTCTGAACTATACTATAGCTTTTAAAGAGGGAAACTATGACACTTTTAAGGCATTTTTCTGCTGTTATTACAGGAACCTCCATTCTGTATACCACTTGTCAAATGGCTTCTAGGCAGCCTTCACAAATAAGAACCAGTACTGATATCCAACTACTACTGCAATGTCCAGTGTGGAAATCACTAAACACACTTGGCTACTGAGTACTTGAAATGTAGCTTGAACTTGAGCTATGCTATAAATATAAAGAAAATATGAAATTACAAAGTTTCAATGAGGAGGAAAAAGTATAAAAATTCTCCTTAACAATTATATTTTGGATAGGTTAAGTCAAATATACTGTTAAATTTTTTAAATATTTCAAGAATGTTAACAACTTTGCAAAACAGGTAAAACAGTTGTTTTATTGTTCTTTATTGTTTCACTTAAAACAAAACAAAATAGCTGGGAGTGGTGGCACATGCCTGTAATTTCAGCACTTGGGAGGCTGAGGCAGAAGGATCGCCACAATTTTGAGGCCAGCCTGGCTACATAGATAGACATTATTTTTGCTGCCTTCTGCTTGTCAAAAACTGTTCTCCTCAGTAAAGCCACCCTGTCTTGGAGCCAGCCAATTATGGACTGAAACCTCTGCAAACTGTGAGCTAAATAAACCCTTTTTTTTGGTACCAGGAATTGAACCCACAACTTCACACTTGCCAGGCAGGCACTGTGCCGCTGAGCTATATCCCCAGCTCCATCTTTCCTCTTTTAACTTGTGGTTGTTGTGTATTTTGTCTCAGCAATGTGGAAAGTGACTAAGACATCACCTAAATGTCCTTTCCAACTCAGAACATATTTGTATTCACATTTTTGTTTATTGAGTTTAATAATAATTTGACAAATAGTTTCTCACATTTTGGGAGTGACTGAAAGAGTGTTATGGATTCTGCCAGATTTGCACCAGGGTAGTATTTGACCCAGTTTTCCTAGGTTTCTACAGAATCTATGTTCTACATTTTTCTGTGCTGTTCTTAAGCAACCTTAGAATCTTAAAAAGTTTTCTAACTCTGATCTCCAAGATAATTTCACCTGACCCCTTCATTTTGCAGAAGAGAAAATGGAGATATGATTAGCAAAGGATCTTGCTCATTTAATCATTTTTTCCATTCAATTTAATTGACCTATTTCTAAAAATCAGTATAATTAAAATGTGTGTTCTTGGTCTTCAAATGGTGTTATTTATACAGTGTACATGGTGATTACTCATGTGTCTGCCTTGCCTGTTATCTTTCTTTGATCAGTTCTGTTTACATCTTGATGCTATACAAGCATCTGCCACCCTGATCCAGATCTATTCCTTCAAGATTTTTTTTTTTATTTTAAAGAGAAGAAAAAACAAAACAAATCAAAAGAAGAACAAATTTTCAAACCAACATAATAGGAGGGTAACAATGGTTAATACATTACGTATTACTATCTTTAAGTTAGTTATTCAGGACACCAGACATTAGCATTCAATTGTCCAAACATTATTGGCACAAACCTTACTCTTCAATGAACTAAGTAAAAATGGTAGTGTATCTATCTTAACCATCTTATATATATATATATACAATTTTTTTTCCCTTTCCCTTCTTTCTTTTCCCTATTCCAGTCTCTCTTTCTTTTTGACCAGTTTCTTTTTGATTCACCATGTCTATTGTACATTTTGGATCTTATTTACTCTTTCAGTTTCTCATACTAGAGAGATAATACGATGCTTACACATGTGCTTCTGGTTTATTTCACTTATGAGTATTTTCTCGAGTTGCATCCATTTACCTATAAAAGTCTCCAGTTTATCCTTCTTTATGGCTGAATAGTACTCCATTGTATAAAAATACCACATCTTTCTTATCCATTCCTCAGTTGATGGGCATTTGGGTTGTTTCCAAGATCTGGCTATTACAAATTGTGCTGCTATAAACATGGCTGCACATATATCGCTGTGGTACGATGTTTCTAATTCTTCTGGGAAGATTCCCAGAAGGGGAACAGCTGGGTCAAATGGGACCTCCAACCCTAGTTTTCTGAGGAATCTCCACACTGACTTCCACAGTGGCTGTACCAGTCGACACTCCCACCAACAGTGAAGAAGGGTTCCTTTTTCCCCACAGCCCCTCCAGCATTTGTTATTAGTTGATTTCTTAATAGTAGCCATTCTTTCTGGGGTGAGATGGTATCTCAGTGTTGTTTTAATTTGCATCTCTCGAATGACTAGTGATGTTGCACATTTTTTTGTATATTTGTTTGCCATTAGTATTTCTTCATCTGAGAAATGTGTATTCATCTCAGATGCCCATTTTTGGAGTGGGTCTTTAAATTTGGGAGGTCTGATTTTTTTGAGTTCTTTATATGTTCTCGATAGTAATCCTTTGTCTGAGGAACAGCTGGCAAACATTTTTTCCCACATTGTGGGTTGTCTCTTCACTCTGTTGGTGGTTTCTCTTGCTGTGCAAAAGCTTTTTAATAAGATGAGATCCCAGTTATTGATTCTTTGGGATAGTTCCCGTGCGGTTGAGTTTTTATTCATAAAGTCTTTGGCTACACCAATGTCTCCAAGGGTTTTACCTATCCTACCTTCCAGCAGATTTAATGTTTCTGTTTTAATATTTAGATCTCTGATCCATTTTGAATTTAGTTTAGTGCATGGTGAAAGATATGGATCTAGTTTTAATCTTCGGCATGTGTAGAGCCAGTTTTTCCAGCACCATTTATTAAAGAGGCTATCTTTCTTCCAGCGAATGTGTTTGGCACCTTTGTCAAAGATAAGGTGGCTTAGTATGTCTGGGGTTGTTTCAGCATCTTCTAATCTGTTCCATTGATCTTCAGGTCTGTTTTTTTGCCAGTACCACACTGTTTTTATCACAGTAGCTTTATAGTATAATTTCAAGTCGGGGATTGTGATGCCCCCTGCCTTGCCTTTGTTGCCCAGAATTGCCTTTGCTATTCTAGGTCTCTTCTGATTCCAAATGAATTTTAGGATTGTTTTCTCTAATTCTGTGAGATATGCTGTTGGAATTTTGATTGGAATTGCATTAAATCTGTATAACAATTTTGGAAGTATGGCCATTTTCACTATATTGGTTCTTCCTATCCAGGAGCAAGGGATATCTTTCCATTTTCTGATATCCTCTTCAATCTCCTTTTTCAGAGTACTGTAGTTTTCAGTATAGAGGTCTTTTACATCCTTCGTGAGGTTGATTCCTAGGTATTTCATTTTTTTGGATGTTATTGTGAAAGGTATTGTTTCCCTAATTTCTCTTTCAGTAAGTTTGTTATTTGTGTACAGGAAGGCTATTGACTTTTGAGTATTGACTTTGTATCCAGCTACACTACTGAATTTGCTTATTAAATCTAGCAGTTTTTTAGTGGAGTTTTTGGGGTCTTCTGTATAGAGTATCATGTCATCTGCAAATAATGATAATTTAACTTCTTCCTTTCCAATCATTATTCCTTTTATTTCTTTCTCTTGTCTAATCGCTCTGGCTAAAGTTTCCAGAACTATGTTGAATAAGAGTGGGGACAGTGGACATCCTTGTCTTGTTCCTGATTTTAGAGGGAAGGCTTTCAGTTTTTGGCCATTTAGTATAATATTGGCTGTTGTTTGTCATAGATAGCTTTTACCAGATTGAGATAAAGACCCTCTATTCCAATTTTCTGTAGGGTTTTTATCATGAAAAGGTGCTGGACTTTGTCAAAAGCTTTTTCTGCATCTATTGAGATGATCATGTGATTTTTGTCTTTGGTTCTGTTAATATGCTGTATTACATTTATTGATTTACGTATGTTGAACCATCCCTGCATCCCTGGGATGAATCCAACTTGGTCATGGTGTATAATCTTCTTGATGATTTGTTGGATTCTGTTTGCCAGTATCTTATTAAGGATTTTTGCATCTATGTTCATTAGGGAGATTGGCCTATAGTTCTCTTTCTTAGTTGGGTCCTTCTCTGGTTTTGGTATCAGGGTAATGCTTGCTTCCAGGAATGAATTTGGGAGTATTGCTTCCCTTTCAATTTCATTGAAAAGTTTGAGAAGTAGGGGCGTTAGGTCTTCTCTAAATTTCTTGTAGAATTCGGCAGTGAATCCATCAGGGCCTGGGCTTTTCTTTGTTGGGAGGTTTTTAATTACATCTTCAATTTCATTGGCTGATATTGGTTTATTTAGGATTTTTAAATCTTCTTGATTCAGCTTTGGTAATTCATACGAATCTAGGAATCTGTCCATTTCTTCTGCATTTTCCATCTTAGTAGAATATAAATTTTCAAAATAGGTATAGATGATCTTCTGGATTTCTGCAGGGTCCGTCGTGATATCACCCTTTTCATTTTCAATTGCATGGATTTGAGTCTTTTCTTTTCTTTTTTTAATAAGGTTGGATAAGGGTTTGTCAATCTTATTTATTCTTTCAAAGAACCAACTTTTTGCTTCATTGATTCTTTGTATTGTTTTTTTATTCTCCAATACATTAATTTCTGCTCTGATCTTTATAATTTCCTCCCTTGTACGGACTTTTGGCTTAACCTGCTCTTCTTTTTCTAGAAGCTCGAGGTTCACCCTTAAGTTGTTTATTTGCGCTTGCTCTATTTTCCTGATATAAGTGTTTAATGCTATAAATTTCCCTCTTAGGACTGCTTTCATTGTATCCCATAAGTTCCGGTATGTTGTACTGTCATTATCATTCAGTTGTAGAAAGTGACTAATTTCTTCTTTAATTTCATCTGTGACCCATTGGTTGTTCAGGAGGATGCTGTTTAATTTCCATGTGTTTAGGGAGTTTTTGTGGGATCTTTTGCCATTGATTTCCAATTTCATTGCACTATGGTCTGATAATATGCATGGGATAATTTCAATTCCTTTGCATTTACTTAAGCAGATTTTATGAGCTAGTATGTGGTCTATTTTGGAGAACGTCCCATGTGCAGCTGAGAAAAATGTGTATTCTGATGTTGTGGGATGGAACACTCTGTAGACATCTACTAAGTCCATTTGTTCAAAAGTTTGGTTCAGTTCTACTATTTCATTATTGATTTTCTGTCCAGTTGATCTATCTTTTTGTGACAGTGGAGTATTGAGATCTCCCAATATAATTGTATTAGTGCTTATTTGATTTTTCATGTCCTTTAGTACTTGTTTTATATAGCTGGGTGCATTGGTATTTGACGCATATATATTTATGATCGTTATCTCTTCCTCTTGGATTGTTCCCTTTACAAGGATGTAATGACCATCTTTATCTCTCTGAATCCTTCTTGGCTTGAAGTTCACTTTGTCTGCAAAAAGAATAGCTACCCCTGCTTTTTTCTGGGTTCCTGTGGCATGGAGTATTGTTTTCCATCCTTTGACTTTCAGTCTATGAATTTCTTTCTGAATTAAATGTGTTTCTTGTATACAGCATATTGTTGGATCTTGCTTCTTGATCCATTTCGCCAGTCTGTGCCTTTTGATTGGTGAATTGAGACCGTTAACATTGATGGTTAAAACTGATATGTATTGACTTGTCATGATATTTTCCTGTTGTTGGTTCCCACTCTTTGTTTTTCCGCTTTCCGGCTATTTAATTATTTGCCCTGCCTGGTGGATTCCTTCTGTTGGGGTTCCTATCTCTTTCTAGAATGTCCTTCAGAACGTTTTGGAGTGCTGGTTTGGTGGTCATAAATTTTCTCAGATGTTCTTTGTCATGAAAGTATTTTATTTCTCCATCAATTTTGAAAGATAGTTTTGCAGGGTACATCAATCTGGTCTGAAAATTATTTTCCTTTAGAGCTTGCAATACATCATTCCAAGCTCTTCTTGAATTGAGGGTTTGTGCTGAAAAGTCAGCTGTGATTCTGATGGGTTTTCCTTCATAGGTGATTTGTCTCTTCTCCCTAACAGCTTTTAAGATTCTGCCCTTCTGTTGAATTTCTGGGATCTTGACTATAATATGTCTGGCTGAAGTTTTTTTTTGATCATGTCTAGTTGGTGTTCTAAAAGCTTCACTTATAGGGGTGTCAAATTCCTTTTCTCTTCCAGGAAAGTTCTCCCTGATTATGTCTTTGAACAAGGTTTTAATGTCGTTGATGCTATCTCCTGCTTTTTCATTTATTCCAATTATTCTTAAGTTGTTTATCTTTGAGTCATCTAGCAGCTGCTGAATTGATTTTTCATGGTCCCTTGCTATTTTTAAGAATTTTTCCATTTCATGATCACTAATTGCAAGCCTGTCTTCTATATCTGAGATCCTGTCCTCGCATTGGCTTATTCTCCTACAAATACTTTCAATGGAATTTTTTATCTCTTGGATATCTGCTTGAATCTGCCTTATGGATTCCATTTCTTTCCTATGCTGAGCATTCATGGTTTCTATAGTTTTCTTAAGTTCATCTATTTTTTTGTCTGTATCAGCTATAGTGTCCTTAAGCATGGTCTTCATTGTAGACATTATCTCTGCAGTTATCTGTGAGATTATTTCTGTTTTAATTTTTTCCAGAACCTCATTCAGTTGCTTTGTTGTTACCACTTCAGATAGGCCAGGTGGGTGGCTTTTGGATTGTCCCACCTCGTTGCTCCCTAGGTTTGCCTTTGGTGAATTGGATGTGTGTGGTTGCATCTTGTTTAAGTGTCGTCTCATTTTTTCTTTCTTTAATTCCTGGGGTG
Source organism: Erethizon dorsatum (assembly GCA_028451465.1). Taxonomy (NCBI): domain Eukaryota; kingdom Metazoa; phylum Chordata; class Mammalia; order Rodentia; family Erethizontidae; genus Erethizon; species Erethizon dorsatum. The sequence continues at coordinate 98,348,962 of CM051823.1, read as the reverse complement.
ATGTTTGCAAATTACCTATAGTAGGTTACTTTATTGCTAGTGTTTAAGATCTTTAGAAGATGACTACTTCTCTGCAGTATCTTCCAAGTGGAGCTTGCTTTTAGGTTTTGAGCTTTCTGCCAGATCCTATCTCTTCAATTCGTTGGGTATGCGAAGTTGCTACCTGTTTGGCCCAGTCCTTGATTCTTTGGTACTGTGCCACTGTATTTTCTGTGTCCCTTAGTCAATCTCAATCATGAAATATCAGGAAGGAAAGATGTTTAGAACAATTATTTCACATTTGGCTATAATGTTAACTAAAGCATCAAACACAGCCTAAAAAATGACAGACTGAGCTAACCAGTTATTTACCACTTTTAGCTGTATAGAGTTGCGGTTATATAACAAAATCTAAAACACACCAGAAAAATTATATGCAGTATACAAGTCCTATGTATGTGAATTTTTCCTTGAGGAGTTTAAATTTAAAATGAGTTAAGGAGGAAATAGAGTATTGGGAGAAGAGGAAGGAATTAGATGTAAGGTTAGAGGACCAAGAGGGATCCCACTAAAATTGGGACACTAGTGCAGAGGACAGGTGGTAAAAAGAGAAGGAAGGGATAAAAGGAAGAACAGATCACAACCACAATCACAAAGAAGTTAGAGGCGCTGTTTACACTCATATAAAAAACCAGAGAGAATAATGAAGGAAAGAGCAAATACACATACAGAAACAAAAACGAAGATAAAAACAATAAAACAGACAGATCAAAAATAAAACCCCACCAAAAAACAAAACAAAACAAAACAAAAACAAAAAAACCCTTCACCAGAACAAAAAACAAATCAGTGAAAAAAAATAAAAATAAAAATAAAAATAAAAAAAAATAAAAAGAATCAGTTCCAGGTGTTGACTCTGTTGTAGGCAGGTACCTTGTGACAGAGTCCTGTTCTGTGCAGGTCCGTCCCAGTAAGCCAGGAGCGCCCTCTGGCGGGCGGTGAGCAGAGGCGCGTACTTTCAGGCAGAGACCAGTCTAGCTCGCCTCCGCTCTTAGCGCCCTTTCACGATCCCTGGGCCTGAGAGGCTCAGCGTGCTGTCCGGAGCGCGGGTTCCCTGCACTGGTTCCCGCCGCTCTGGTTTTTCGCCACGCCCCCCACAATGGCGCCGGGCCAGTCGCTCTCTGGCGCGGGACAGGTGTGGCTGAGAGTCCAGTCTCGTTCGCCTGCTGACCTCAGCACACTTTCGTGGGCCTGAGAGGCCCCGTGCTGTCCTGTCCGGAGCACAAGTTCCCAGAGCGGTTTCTGAGCCGCTCTGAGTTTCGCCACACCCCCCACAATGGCGCCCGGCCGGTCGCTCTCTGGCGTGGGGCAGCTGTGGCTGAGAGACACTCACCGCCGGTCAGCGCCCTTCTCCGCCACTCCCCTGCCCCGCCGCTGTCTCAGGATCCTCCGTGGGGGCTCCCTGGGCGCCAGCTGCCACCGTGTGTCCGTAGAATTGAGCCTCCGCGGCGCTGCAACTCCCGGGATAGTAGAAGGTGCGCGCGTGCGGTCTGCTCCTTCTTTCCTTCTTCTTTGTTGGAAGTCACCCGTCACTGGTGCCAGGGGTCCCAGATTGCGCTTCAGAACTTTTCTGGGTTTCGGGGAGGCATCTCCCCCCCTCCTGCGCTTTCCGGGTCGCTATATTCCCGTGTTCCAATGGTAACTTTTAGAGAGAGTTTCGCTGCCTGCTTCTTACTCATCCGCCATCTTGAGGTCTTTTCTCCTTCAAGATTTTATATATATATATTTTGTTTGTTTGTTTGTTTGTTTGTTTTTTGGTAACAGGAGTTGAACTGAGGGCCTCGCACTTGCCAAGCAGGTGCCGTGCCACTGAGCTACATTCCCGGCCAGGGTTTTATATTGCTATTATTTAAGCAGCCATTTCTCAATTTTCCTCTCAGTATATTGCACATATACTTTAAAATTAATATTATTTTAGTGTTTAACTCTGATTTTTTTCCCTAGGATTTTAGCAATCCATTTGTAGAAAGAAAAACGAAACAGCTATTTTACATCTACTGCTGAAAATGATCTTGGAAATAGTAGCAAGTTTATAAAATTAAAAGCTTGTTTATGTCTAAAACAAGAAAGTGTATTTATTTGCCATTGAACAATCAATCTTTGTCTAGTGGCCCTAGTTCACTGTTTTCTGACAGTTGATTTCAGTTTATATACCACTTTTTGATTCATTATTCTAGACTGAGATGCTTCCCTGGTTTCAGTGTTAGAAATAATTAATAAAATCTGTAGTGAGAGCAAGTATGGTCTCTATGAAAAACCCAGTGGAAATGCTTTATAATGATATGGAGGATTTAATGTATTTGGACTTCAGTATATGAAAAGGTTTACAACGATGTTCCTGTAGAAATGATAGAGACTTATAAATCGCTAGCTAGTATGATGAAGCAGATTGACAACTAGTTTAAACAATAAGCAGATCTTCCAGTGGGAATTTCCATGAGGAAAGATCATAAGATCTAACTGTTTGTCTTTAACTGTCTCTTGCTCATCATTTTTATCAACGGTGTGGACATATAAATGAAGCTGAATAGGACCTAAAATCCAGGGGAAAGACAAATTTTCATACAGCTTTGTCATTTTAATAACTTGCTCTGGTAATTTAGAGGTTGAACAAATTAATATTAGCAATTGATGATAAAATCAGAATCTGAATAGTCTTAATTAGAAAATTAGACCAACTGTAAATAGATGACATTAATCAAGGGCACATGTGAAGATAAAAACATAAGAAAATAGTACATAATAATCATAAGTTTATTTTGTGTGTGTGGGTACCGGGGGTTGACCTCAGGACCTCGCGCACCAGCAGGCACCTGAGCCGCTGAGCAATATCACCTGCCCTTTTTCCGTATGTGGGTACCAGGAGTTGAACTCGGGCCCTCGCGCTTGCCAGGCAGGTGCTTATGCTGCTGAGCCATCTCACCGGCCCTCATAAGTTGTTTTGACAGTATGTTTAAGATGAATTGGTAGATTTTCTTCTCTTAAAAAGCATGTTATTCATTTTATTTGTGATAAAGGGTCTGGCAACACTATTATAATTTACTTTGCTTGGACCCACTTGGAATATAACATTGAATGGTGGGTACACAGAATGGTCAAAAGATTTAGAAGTTTTTACCTGAATAAAGGAAATATAATTGGAAGATGAAACCTGTTTTCAAATTCTGGTAGATAATTATGTGAAACTTAAATGTATCACAATCAGAACAAATCATTGGAAAATTCGGGAAAACAGATGTCAGATTAATATATGGAGAACTTAGTGTTAGAAGCTCTCTGGAGAAGTAGTGGACTGCTACGGAAGACATGAAGTTCACCATTCAGGGTGACTCATTTGTAAAAATGGAAGAAAGGCCTTTGGAGTATTCGAAGAATGGGCTGAACAGGTAATTTACTGATCATGTTAGATTCTTCTATCCTTGTAAGTAAACGAATAGTGCAATTTTAGTACATATAAATAGTGCAATTTATATTACATATAAATACTTGCAGAATAATTTTATAGTCTTTTTGAAAGATCTTCTAAAATTACAACATAAGAAAATAAGTTTAAGAGTTTTCTTTGTGGTCTTCATCTTCTCTGCCCCCAACTTTTATTATGAAATTACTTAATCATTTTAAAAAATTAAATAATAGTATGATAAATATTCACAATTTTGATTAGACAATTGTTAGTATTTTTCCATTTTTGTTTGACACTTTACATGTGAACACTTTAGAATATATCTCTTAAGACCAAATATACATTCTTACATAACCACAATCATCATTTTGCTGAAAGAGAAGAAACATTTCTCTGGATGCCACTTAATATCCAGGGTATTTAAAGAGTCATCTTTGGGATTACATGCTATCAAATTTAAGGAAGCATAATGATTTTATTGTCTGGATAACAACTTGTACAACACTAAAGATAAGAAAGATACCTATTCCAAAGTTTATAGATAGAAAATAGTATAATAGTTGATTGGGAAAACCACTATGTCTTCCAGGAGAATAATAAATGATCTGTCATTCAGAACTCAATTCCTGTATTAAATTAAAAGTCTATAAAACACTGATTGTATCCTCTTTATGATAGGATCTATTTAAACAGTTTCAGAGATTAGATGTGACATTGGTTTGTACATCCATCATAGATTTATGAGTCATACAGTCTAAGTAGTAGTTAAAATTGATCTGACAGAAAAAAAACTTTGCCTAGGTTTCAACAGTTGACTGATAAATCTTTTATTTCAAGTCTTGAGTAATGATGTTCTTTTCTGAGTCAGAGATTGTGCAGGCAAAATTTCAATGTTGGGTGTTCTACATAAACTAGGGATTCCTTACCATTCGGTCTTCCATTATCTACAAAATCAAGTTGGCAACTATGGTATTAGAAAGAAGGGTATTCTCCTGTGCTTCTCTCCTTTCTTTAGAACATATGATGCAATGATGAGGCTTATTAGCTTTTAATTTAAGCTTGGGAAAAGGACTGCAGGCATTTTATTCTTTGATACAGAGGTTGTGTGAGTGAGATGTGACAGCCCTACCTGAATTCAAATAAACTAAAAGAAAAAAAAACTTTGAGAAGATTTATCTTAGATGGCTTTTTGCTTGAAAATTCTAAAGGGATAAGAAAGCAGTAAATTTGGGCCGGTGAGATGGCTCAGCGGCATAAGCGCCTGCCTTGCAAGCGCGAGGGCCCGAGTTCGACTCCCGGATCCCACATACGAAAAAGGGCCGGTGATATCGCTCAGCGGCAAGGGTGCCTGTTGGCGCGCAAGGTCCTGAGGTCGACCCCCCGGTACCCACAAAAAAAAAAAGAAAGCAGTAAATTTTGCTTGAATCTTATAAAGAATATGACGTTTGAAAAATAAAAAGTGATCCCTAAATTCTCAAAAACGCGAAAATGGGTGAATGCACTAGAAGTCTAAGGAGGGCACATAGAGATTACTACGCTGTGGTTTAAAGATCATACAATTCTTGTATTCCTCTATAACTCTAGAATAATTATTTGTGAACTCCATATGGTAGCAGTGCTCTCGTCATGGTCTGTATGCTTATGAAATGCTATGTATAATTATGACATTTCATAATAAAGTGAATAAAGATGGAGGCAAGCCCCTTTTATAGGAGTGATATGGCACAAAACAAATACTAGTTTTCAAGTTATACTAAGACAGGGCGGTGAGATGGCTCAGCGGCTTAAGCGCCTGCCCGGCAAATGCGAGGGCCCGAGTTCGACTCCCGGAACCCACATATGAAAAAAGGGTCGGTGATATCGCTCAGCAGCACGGGCGCCTGCTGGTGCGCGAGGTCCTGAGGTCGACCCCCGGTACCCACAAAAAAAGAAAAAAAGTTATACTAAGACAAAGAGCCCTTGTAAAGTCATGTAAACAATTTTTCTTTTTTATTCTTTAGCAAGTTCAAATTGCTTTGTTATTTAATTCTTTTTTTTTTTTAATGTGGGTACCAGGAGTCGACCTCAGGACCTTGTGCTTGCCAGGCAGGCACTTATGCCGCTAAGCTGTCTCACCGGCCCTGTTATTTAATTCTTAATAGCAATTTTAAAACAAGTTACACTCTTATAAGCTGACTTCTTTCTCAGCATTATAGACCTCATTTTTTACTTCACAAAGAAAGCACATAAAATATATATTCTCTCAATTTCCTGCCCATCTCCACATCTGCAAATTGCAGGGAATTGCTCTTCCTTAAGTGCATAAGATGGCTTCCTGCCAAGGTTTAGGCTGTTTCCCATGCTTGAGGTTTCATCCTGTCGCGGTCCCGAGGCTCCCGACTCCATCCCTTGTTCCCTCTCTTTTCTGTTTCCTTCTTTCTGTTTGATTCTTTTTCTATGCGTGTGTCTTAGTTACTTTTCTTGTTGCTGAGACAAAATACCCGACACCCAAAGGTAAAGGAGGAAAATTTATTTAGCTCACACTTGGTAGAGGTTTCAGCCCATAATCAGCTGGCTCCAAGGCAGGGTGGATGGCAGACAGGCATGGCAGAGGAGAAACTGTTCATGATGGGCAGAAGGTAGCAGAGCAACAAGGGTCAATCACAGCTCTTTCTGTCCCTTATATTTTAAAAGGTGCAGGCTACTTAGGGCAGGTAGCACTCACAGCCTTAATTCTAATGCCCTTGACCCTAGCATTGCATCATGAATCGACCCCCACATCACACACTGAAACGTCTGAAAAAGCCACATCTGAAAAAGCCACGTCTGAAAAAGCCACATCTGAAAAAGCCCCACCTATGACCGCATGAGGCTTTGAGGGGACATCTAGACACAAGCCATAACACCATGTAAGGAAGTCTTGCCATAAAAGAACAAATGCCGAAACACCCTAAGATTTTATGGTCTCCTCTACTAACTCTCCTGTTTGTGGGTACTTCTTAATATTCTAGCTTCATTTTAAAATATATTGTATTCATTTTTAAAAATATAACAAGATTACCATAGGCTCATCGTCACCTATTTAAAATATACAACCCCCCCAAAAAAGAAAACTAAAATTAATCAAAAGCCTGTTGTTTTAAGCACAGTTAATATTTTCATGAGCAGAGTGCAAATTATAACTACTTGTAAAGTGTTTTTGTCATTAAAGATCATATAGTTCTTATATTCCTCTATTACTCTGGAATAAAAATTTGTGAACTCCATAGGATAGCAATTCTCTTTATGCTTATGAAACACTACACATAATTTTGACATTTCATAATAAAATGAATATGTATGGTAGCGAACACTTTCTGCTATTGTATCTTCTATACAATAAAGTTTTGAACAAGGAGATGCAGTTATCAATTACAGGTGGCATATTATGTGTAAACCATTTCCTACTATGGTATATTTATGCTATTTAATCATATTGTTCTTTAGAGCTCAGAAGTGAAGTTTTTGCAGTTTGTCAGTGTCAGTTTCTTTAAGGACATATCCTCTAAGTAAAATTGATGGATTCAAGTATACAATATTTCTTAAACTTTTTAGATCCAAAAATAGTTTTCTACAAAGTGTGTATCAAGTTGTTTCTCCCTAGAACTCTGTTTTTGCTCACACTTCAACATATTTCTCTGTAAAAATTGTCATTTCTTTTAATTAACCTTTCATTCCCCTACTTTATTATTTTTATTTTAAAGAAAAAAAAATAAAAACAGTGGTACAAAATTTCAAAACAATATTGTAGGAGAGTAACAATGGTTAGTACATTGTTTATTGTTATCTTCAAAGTAGTTGCTCATATTACAGGATACAGGCATGAAAAATTGATCAAACAATATAGTCACAAATCTTTCTTTTCAATGAACTAATAGCAATTAGTACTATGACTATCTTAACTATCTTGTGTGTATATATATACATATATATGTGTGTGTATATATACACATTTTTTTTCTTTTCCCTTCCTTATTTGGATGGTGCTTTTCTACAAAATTTTGCACTGTTTCTTTTATTTTACACATCTCCCTACTGTTGTTTAAAGTGAGGGATTCCTCTGCATTTTTCTCCTTCTCTGCAGATGAGATCTCCTCCGTAACCTCTTGCTGGTAGGATACGATCACTCAGAATCAGAGAGAGAGAGAGAGAGACAGACAGAGACAGAGACAGAGACAGAAAGAGAGAGAGAGAGGTTTTAGTGTACTTTCTCATTTGTATTCTTTTAATCCTGTTACATATTTGATGTATAGATTTTTTGAATACTCATTATGTTCAGTAATATTACCTTAATTTTTACTGCTTTTGGTATCAAACTTAGGTAGACCTTAGCTCTTGTATGCAATTATGTTTTTAAAACCAAATTTTTTTAATGGATGATCTATCCATGCCAAAGTGGACAAATAGTAAAAATTATATTCTAATAGCATGTAGCAAGGCACCCAGAGTAAGAAGCAGACCACAGCACCCTAAAAATATTTCATGCTCCTTTCTACTGCTCTACTAATTCCATCAAAACCTTTTTTTTTTTTTGTGGGTACCGGGGGTTGACCTCAGGACCTCGTGCACCAGCAGGCGCCCATGCCGCTGAGCTATATCACCAGCTCTTTTTTTCATATGTGGGTTCCGGGAGTCGAACTCGGGCCCTCACGCTTGCCAGGCAGGCGCTTACGCCGCTGAGCCATCTCACCGGCCCCATCAAAACCATTTAAAAAAAAATATTTTGAAAGTAAAATTGTACAGAACTCTTGTGTCTGGCTTCTTTCCTTCAATATTTTGTTTGTGGGATTTATCCCATGCCCCTGTGTATAGTTCTTCACTGATTCACGTACTTCATATTATTTTGAACTTTCTGGTGTGAGTTTTTTGATGAATTTAAGTACATATTTCTGTAGGATATATAGCCCAGGGTGAACCGCAGATTCACAGCACTCGTGTATTTTCAATGTTAGGAGATTTGATTTTTTTTTTTTTTTAGTTATTTTAGATAAATTGGTAGTTCTTTGATTTTCAGTTTTTCTATTTTTCTAGTATATTGATGGTACCACATTACTATTTTGAAATATGTTGTATATGTCTTTTTTTCTTTTTCCTTATCCTTTTTAGACAAGTAAAATATTTTGTCATTTTTCATATTAACTTTTGACTATATGCTATTTCATAATTTGTTTAGTCTTAGCTCTATATTACAATATACATTCTTGAATTATATTCAAAACAATTATTACTTTTACCTTAATTTCACTACTGCTAAAACATTACTATCTTTAACTGTATTTATGCATGTCTCACTTTTTCCACAGTTTTCATGCACTTTAACTCCACATACATGATAGTTTTCATAGGATATTACTACTGTTGTTTTTATAGTCAAAATTAATATTTATTAATTCACATGTTTACCCTCTCTTTAATACTTCATGTATGTAAGCATTGTATCAGTTCCTCTGTAATTATTCTTCTTCTGCCTAAAGAACTGGTTTATTTAATCTTAGTATTTGTTTCAGTGAAAGTATATCTGTAATAAATTATTTCAGTTTTGTTATTTTATTTGGTACATACGACACTGATGAAAAATGATTAGGTCTCTTCCCCATAGTGAAAAGGACATAAATATTATAGGAATTCTTATGTTTTCCCCTACTATTTATGGCAGCCATTATATTTGTGATTTTTATATTAATAAAACACCAATATTTCTCTATCTGTTTTCTAGAAGTCTTTTTAAGATAAACAATAATCAATGTTATCTCTTAAGTGCTTTATAACATCTAGTATGTTGATTATACTTTTTTCTTCTTTGACTAATTCGTGTGTTGGATGTTATTAGAATGTTCCAAAATTTTAAATAGAATTAAAAAAAAATTTTTACCCCAATAGGCTTCTGAAATCCACCCAACTTTTTAGAAAGCAGTTTTTACTAGACTTTTTTTTAATTCTCCCTACCTGTAATGGTAGCTTTGGGGTTGTTAGACAAAATACCTGGCACCCACAATTTAAAGGAGGCAAAGTTTATTTGGCTGTTGGTTTCAGGTGGTTCAGTCCATGGTTAGCTGGCACAAGGGCAGGAACATCATGGTAGAAGGGCATGCTGGAAGGAAGATTCTTAGATCATGGTAGCAAGGAAGCAGAGCAGGGCAAAAGTACCAAAGAAAAAAAGACCAGGGAACAGATATAATCTCAAAGGTTATAACTCTTCTGACCTACACAGACACACCCACAAATGTGGCTCCTAAGCTGATTAAGTTAATAATTAAGCTTAACCATCACTCTACCAAAACTTGCTTTGCATATGTCAAGGGTATTGAGCTATTCAAAATTTCTCTCTTTGCTTGAGTTATTAATGTTGTGTCATTATAGAAGATAATTTGCCTGTGAAGTTTCCATTATGTGGATGTTTTAAGGTTTTTCATAGATGAAATATTAGACTTTGGCTTTGAATCAATATGAATTAATTATTCATTTTAATTAAGGTGGAAAATTGGTTTATGCTAATGAATTTCAGAGATTTTTTTAAATATTAAAAGGGGTGATAAATATGTGATCTTAAAGTTTGCATTATTTATATTGGAAAGAAGTAAAGGTTAAGAAAATTTTAACCCATCAAATACTGACCTTTTCTGTACCTTATATCACATAGAAATTAAAACTCTGAATTGAGGAATGTAGAAGATTCACTTTTTTATTTTATTTTGCCGGGAAGAAGCTATTGTAGTTTTAAAATTTCTAGCATTGTATTTTTATCCCCAATTAACTTTATGACACTATAATTACATTTTTTTCTATTCTGCATATGAAATTTTATATTTCTAATTTCACCTCATTCCATGATGAAGTTATCCTATCTCACATTTGATGCAATTTTGTGTATTTTCCCTGAGTGAAATTTGGAGGAAAACTACTAGTTTCTAGTGGTTTAAGTAAGATTTTGAAGTGCAGCACGGACAGATGGCAACACTGGCTCCATCGCTTGTTAACTGTATGCTCTTTGGCCTAAGAGTTCTTTCTTGTAAAATAATATTACTTAGGATTGTTTTGGGGAGTCAGTGGAACATGCTATACATATCCAGTACTTACACTGTGGTAGTCACTCTTCCAAGTGGTTTTATGAGAAAACATTTCATCTTTACAACTCTATGTGGTAGCCATCCTTATCATCCCTTTTTCAAAAAGTAATGAATAAGCTCGGACTGAGGTTTTGGCAACTGCCCAAATTCACCCTGAAGGCAAGTGGAAGAGCCAAAATATGAATCTAGTCTGGCTCCATATAAAAACTGTACGGTTTGGCTCTGAACACCCATTGGATATGTAACTACTTGTTATCTTCAGTTTAACAGATGTCACTGATGACTTTAAATATTTTCATAGTACTACCTCATAGGAAGTTGATTGCTATAATAACTATACCATCAAATTGTTTAAACTCTGGAAAAATAAAAGGATTTCAAACTAAGATGGTATCAAACAGCAAATTTTCATGTGCCTTCTGAATATAAATATGCCTTATCCCTGTGGTCTTTTCTAAGATCTCGTTCCTCTTAGGTAGAGGAGTTGTTATAATGTCATGACTTATTAAATTTGAATGAGTAGTTTGCTAATTATCACCTGACCTTTATGCATCTTGGTAAGGTATGAATTGCTAGCTATAAAACTAGCTTATTCAAGGGAGTTTAATTTGTGAATGATTATGCTGAAAGTATATGATGTGAAATTTAAGGTGCAGAAAGATAAATGCTCTAATTTTTTTTCAAAATACAATTTCACAGTGACAGAGATTGGAGAGAGTTCAGTATCAGATGTTTCCCCTTTCATTCCATTCACCAAACCAACAATAAGAAAGAGATTCTGTTGGAGCCAAAAGTTTCCATATGCTTCCAGCTGAAAAGAGAACCATGATACCAGAGAGGAGAAAGGCAGGAACGTGATTGAGTGACATGGGCTGAGATACAGCTGGAGGAAGCCAGCAAATTGAAGGGACATATTTTTGAATTACATGGCACATTTTATAGCCAAAATGATATGCTACAATAGTATTTATTGATTAAGTGTTTTGCTTTTTTTTTTTTTTGAAGTGGTGTGGTTCATAAATGTCACATGTTCTCTAAAAAAGGACTTAGAGTAAAATAAATAGAGAAATGCTACTTTGTTTTCATTCTCATAGAAAGATGGTGGGATTTGCAAATATTTGGGACTATTAACACAATAAACATCACAAAACTTGTGCTAAAGAATTCTGACTTCTGGCTCAGTGGAGACAAATTTTATTCCCTTCAATTCTTAGCCATGTGGTTCATATAGATATAGATTATTGATAATTCTGAAATTCTGTGCCAAATTTGGGGGGACAATTTTCAGTACTTAAGGCAAAATCTATACATAATTAATCCCTAAGATAAGTGATTACTAAAGTCAGAGGGAGAAATTATATTTAAATAACATTTAATTTTGGCTACAAAACCAAGGCAATTTTGCCAGTATGGATTTACCAAAAAGAGATTAACTAAAGTTTAAAGAAAAATCAAGTATAAACTCTATGTACTTAAATCACACACAGGCACACACACAGACGACACACACACAAACACACACGTACAGGAAACTTCTGACATTTTCTCTGTATTCTAAGAACTGTGGGATTATTCTCTTTATTTTTCCAGGTGGTATTTTTGAGTATGTGGAATCTGGCCCAATGGGTGCTGAGGAACTTGCATTCAGATTTGCTGTGAACACCATCAACAGAAATAGAACTTTGTTGCCCAACACCACTCTGACCTATGACACTCAGAAGATAAACCTCTACGACAGTTTTGAAGCATCCAAGAAAGGTAATGGACAGATATTTGGCATTCAGATTTCAGGAATTCAAATTCCCGGGTATTCTTAAGAGTGTTGGAATTCTGTCACATAATTATTAAGTTGTTAAGAATATTTGCATGCTAAGGTCTCTTTTTGAGATGTGCATAAATTTTATCACAGAAGGTAAGGTGATATAATTATCTTTTACAAAAAATCTATAACATGAGAGCAGTTAATTCTGTGGTAGAGATGTTGCTTTTTGCTTGTTGATCCTCCCGCTTTGTAATTAAACTATAACTATTTTTTTAAAACTATAATAAAATAACAAGTATCAGAGAATTTTGCCAAGTTTTGCCATGCCTGCTTACATTTTAATTTGCATTATCTGTCAATCTTATGAAATTATTACTGTAGTTTCAATTGATTATCATGAGAGTTCTGTAGTTATAAGTGACTTCGAAAATTCAGTCCCTCCTTAAAATTTTACTGAAAAATTTTAATCAAGCATTAATTTATGTATACTCCATGATCATTTTAACTACTTCATGTGTCTTCTTGTAACTAAAAATAAATGATTAATGATATAAAAAATGGATTATATAAAGAAATAATTAGAATATCTGTGTATGTTTTATCATATTATAAAACTGCTTTAAGCAACATGAATGTAAAGCAATTTCATGGAATATGAGTTTAATATTTATATAGAAAGGAAGTAATAGGAAGAATTATTGCCAAAGCATCATTCTAACCAAATATTAATCTTAGTGATAAGTGTGTTCGAGAGGTATTTTAATAGTCTTTCATAGGTGATATTTTCTCTTAAATATAGGTGATCTTACAGTAATGTAATTTTTACATAGTTAATATGCATATAGTAGAACTAAACTCTCATTACATGCTTTCTCAAAGTAATGGGCTTACAAAACATATGTTGTCACTTCATATTTTTAAATAATATTTGCCTTTCTGTAATGCTAATATTGTTTTACTAGCTACATTACACTAATGGAAATGTGCATAATTATTTATAATTCTAAGTTGGTGCAAAGTTCTTCTAAGCTTATTAGTATTAATGGAAGCTGATAAGGTGCAATATTGCTCAAGATGAAAGTACCCTGCTTTTCCCCCAGCAGCTAACTTGTGTTTATCAAAGCCATATTCTGCTTGCCCTTTGAATTCATATCTTTGTGAATACAAATAAGCTTCCACATTTCATACACATTTCAAGGTGATGAAAGGTTTTGAAGGCTAAATAGAAAAGGTTAAAGTTTACTGCAAAATGCTACATTTGTCATCACAATTGCAAAATAAGTCATTAATAGCAAGACAAGTGCGTTTGATTAGTGGCATAGTTCACGATTATTTTCATTAGGAAGAAGAAGCTCTGCCTCTAATGAAAGCATTCAGGCCAAAGAATATGGAATGAGTGCAGTAGAGATAAAATATTAATAGATTTCTTAATGGTGACTTCACAAAAACACATGCTAGAATCTTCTGACAACAAACAGGGTATGCCCTTGCAAAATTATGGAGTGACAACATCATCTGATTTCCAAAATGTTTTAAAGAATTTACAAACTTTGTCACCCATTAAAAACCAATTGGGAATCATAGCCATCAATTGACTTTGGCCTGAAGCTAGGAAAAGCTCAAATAATTGTCTTAGTAATTTTCTTTGTGATGTAAGTATTAAAAGGGTCAATGCCATTGGTTTGGATCTTGTGAAGCTTTTGTTTGTTGAGCTGTGACTGCTTAGGGAACACAGAAATATGCAAAAGAATAACATTAGGGACAGAACCAGTATGGTTTTGAGTACTTGTAGGGCTTGAAAATGTATATATAGGTAATTATGTCAAGAATTAACTATATAATAATACACTTCAAACCTTTTTTAAAGTTTTCAATTATTTTTCTAAAGCAAGAAATAAGAAATTAGATGTTAGCTTCTGGCATTTTCTCTGATATTTTATCTCTCTGCTACTTTAGGTAATAATATTTTGCACAATTATTTTATAACTTGATATATTAGAACTTGAATTATCATTTGAATCATGCATTATTTTAAATGACTTCTTTGACAACTGACAACCATAAATACTATTGAAATACATAAAGATATTTTAAATAGCCAAATACAATATTTTTTGCTTGTCTTAGTTTAAAATTTCTCTAAACGTCTGGTGAAAGTTTGCTTGTTCTTAACATATGTGAATTAAAATCCCGTGTTGAGTGAGAAATTTTAGGCTCCAGGCTTTCTACTGATTCAGAATTTCTGTCATTACTTAGAAACTAAGGATTTATATACTCAAAATTAATTTATTTAGATCAAACTAGATTTCTGAAGAAAAGAGAGTAGTTTTTTCAACTAAAAGTTAATCACTGAACACCTCTGCTTAAGAATGCATTCATCACATTGTATTTTTCACAGGAAATGCTGAAGGAAGATATCAGGAATTTTCACACAGTGCAGTGGTACACTATTCATTTTGGTGAACGGAGTCTGAACACCCAGTTTATGCCCAAACCCTAATAGTAATCCTCCTTGGTCCCCCGAAAGTGTGAGCAGTGATGGTGAAACTTACACTGGCAGGGGTCCAAGGAGGTCTCCCGAATATGAGACAAGGGCTCCAGTTCACACCCTCCACAAAGCAGGTAGTAGGTTCTTAACTCATGGAAGAAGAATTTGAGAATGCATCAGTGTGAGGTGCAATGCAGATTTATGAGGTGGAGTTAGAAAATAAGAAAGAATAAGAAAAAGACTACAGTTTAAAGTAACTGGAGGGGGCATCCTGCCATGCAGAGGTTTAGACTGGCTGGCTCACAAAAGCAGCTTTTGTTTGGTAGATTAATTTCTCTGTTCTGGTTTCTGTAGCTCCAAAGGAACCCTTACGGCCTGAGGGGCACTTTGGTTCTTATGAGATAATTGTCCTTGGCTAGGACGGAGTCCGTCTCACTTCCTTCATTGGGGAATTGCTTTTTTTGGAGGAAGAAGTGTCATCATGGGATGGTCTGTCAGGCTCTGCTTTATGTGAACCTGAAGTGATCATAGCTTTGGAGGCTTCTAGATGTCACTCCAGGAGGGTTTGGAAGTGGACATGGTCAAAGCTGGCCATTGAGCGGCCCTGTAAACTCTGAAAATTACTTCAGTTACTCTTAGCTTGGTGACCTCTGTCTTGAAGGGGGAGGTGATAGATTAGGCAAATTTAGAGCAAATAGACATTGTAGTACAAATATCCAATCCCCGAGTGAAAAGCATGCCTCCTAAAGAGTTGGGCAGAAATCTGATCCAAATTAAGATAAAGGGAGACAAAAAAAATAAAATCCAGTTTCCCTGTTGCCTTTCTACCTTTATTTCTTCTACCCTACCTCAAAACCATTTCCTCTTGGGGCAAATTATTTCATTTTTGGACATTTTTTACTTTACTTTAGAATTTGTTAATTTAAATTGGGTGAATATTCATGAGAAGCTTCTAAACATTTGTCCTGATTCCTCCTTTGTCACTCAAATGAAACAAATCTGAGTGTATGTCACAGACCAGATCTTCAGATATTTAATTTTCATGTTTTCAATAGTTACTCATTTTCTAATCCAAACTTGACATTTGCTGCAGTGTTCCTTACAGAATTTCAAGTGTTGACACAAATCTATTTTAATCCGAATACCCTCTAGTTTGTTTATATCTCTCTCTTTTTTTTTTTTTTTGTGGGTACCAGGGGTTGAACTCAGGACCTCGCGCTTGCCAGGCAGGCACTTATGCCGCTGAGCCATCTCACCGGCCCCTATATCTCTCTTAATTGCTATAATTATTAGTCAGGAGAGTAAAATTTCCTGTGGGTACATACTAATTAAAAAAACAACTAGAAGACTGGGCGTGGTGGCACACACCTGTAATACCAGCACTTGAGCAGGTAAGTCAGGAGGATCACTGAGAGTTCCAGGCCAGCCTAGTGAGACCTCCTCTCAAAAAAAAAAAAAAAAAAAAAAGGGTAACATAAAAGATGTATAACATCCAAAAGTCAAATGTATAAAGATGACCGAATACTGATCTAATAATGTTAGAGTTCTTTCTCCTCAATATTAATGAATATGAAATCGCCCTCTAGTGCTAGAGCAAGTTTTGCGTGTGTTTGTGCATATAACTGAACTCACGTCATCAGCTGTGTGTAATCTTTAGCTTTGCTTGGCCGTAGCTAATTGCATGGGAAGGAGAGACAAAATGGCTTTTGGTTAAGATTTGAAATTGTGAGGATAACCGGTGAATTTAAGAAACCACTTTCTCCATCTCCCTGGTAAACATTTTCTTGAATGAACATTTCCTCCCTTCATTTAAAAAAATATTCCTTTTCTTTCGCCTTTCCTTTCTCTCTACCTTGACATTAATTACAGCATTATCTGACATTAAGATACAAGCAATTTGGTGAATTAATTCTGTAACAAATGAAAACGTACAGTGTGAGACAAAAGGCAAAATTAATAATATGTAGGTGTAGTAATGAAGAAAAAAATCTTTATTCGGGATGATGCCTTTGCGTTTTAATGATAATGTGGTGTCTGTTGGCACTCGGGCATGCCTCCCCTACTTGCTAACAGACTTCTCTCTCCTCTGCAGCCTGTGATCAGCTGTCTCTTGGGGTGGCTGCCATCTTTGGGCCTTCACACAGCTCTTCAGCAAACGCAGTGCAGTCCATCTGCAATGCTCTGGGCGTTCCCCACATACAGACCCGCTGGAAGCACCAGGTGTCGGACAACAAGGACTCCTTCTACGTCAGTCTCTATCCGGACTTCTCATCCCTCAGCCGTGCCATCTTAGACCTGGTGCAGTTTTTCAAGTGGAAAACTGTCACAGTTGTATACGATGACAGTACTGGTAAGAGTAATCAGCAGCCTTTGGTTTTAAATACACAAGATTTTCTGGATCCCATTCCAGATTGCCAGATGACTACTGTATTCTTTTATTTCTTTATGAATATTTTGTCTGTTTGATTGTTTTAAAATTAAAATAAGGAATAGGAAGAGGTTTGGAACCAAATACTGACCATAATTTCATGCATCCAAACAAATAGCAAAATCAGATACTTTTTCTCTGTATTTGTACGAGTACTTTTCTTTCTGTGAAGGATCAGCTAGTTTGACCTATGAGTTGGACAAACGGTAGCAACAGTGCAAACATAATACTGAAATATTTATTCAAATAATTTTTCTTCTGGGTAAAGGATAGTTTCCCACAGCAAAGCCTCATGACTGGTTATCAGTGAAACTAGTCAAGAAACTCACAATTTAGCCTTCACATTTTGTCTGTCTCTTTATATGACAATAATGCATATGAAGCATAATATGTTTCACATTTGTAAGGCATGGTGAGGTTTAAAAGGTTATTTTCCTCAAATGTGGAACAATATAAAACTCATTCATATCCTCAAGAGTTTTAGAAATGTTTTGTTTAGATACCACTTAGGGACTTAGAAAATATCATTTATTAAGTAGTGCTTATTTTAGTGTCTTAAAAGAATATTTTAAATATTTTGGTTTTCTGTGCTTTCTCATTTTAAGATATGCTGTTATTTTTTAATATGAATGGTACCTTTAATTATTACTCACAAACAACTCTCAGAGAAATAGAAGAAAGTAAACAGTAAAAATAAATTTAATGCTTGTTGACAGTCATATTGGTGGAGGAAATATTCTGCTTACTGTAGAATGATAATTGATTTCACTTCAAACTATTTTCTTTTTTTGTGTGTGTCTGGGTACCGAGTGTCAACCTCAGGACCTCATGCGCCAGCAGGCGCCCGTGTCGCTGAGCGACATCACCGGCCCTTTTTTTGTATGTGGGATCCGGGAGTCGAACTCAGGCCCTCGTGCTTGCCAGGCAGGCGCTTACACTGCTGAGCCGTCTCACCGGCCCCCAAACTATTTTCAATAGTCTAAGTAGTGCCCTTTAAATTAGAATGTAAGACATTTTATTTTAGGCACTTCACTATACCTTTATATTTACATTGAGGCCAAATTACATTTGAGTTTAAATTGTCCCTAAATATGCCAGGAACATACTTCATTGACATGTGCAGTATATAAGCCTCTATGCAGAAATGTATCCATTTATTAATAAAATTGATCACTGGAAATGGATAGATAAGAACTCTTCTAAGCAGCAACTTACATGGTTAGAAAAATAATGAAGATAATTATTTTAAATGTTTTAATTGAGATAAGAGTGAGTCCACATAGAAATTAGTAATTATGTTTTCGTTGTTGAAAAATTTGAAATACTTATGAATAAATTTAACTTAGACTTTTATCAGTAAAAGTTCTTGAAATAACCTCAGTATCTCTAATGGATCTTTTAGCTCAGTTTTGGCCAATTAAGTTTATTGTAGTATGCTTTAGTCCCGTGTCACTGCCTTTTGGTCATTGGTAAAGTTCTATATGCCAAGTTTTAAATGATAGTATATACATATATGAATGGTTTCTCTGGATTTGTATAATGTATAATGATCCAGACCATCCTAGTTACAAGCTGCTATATTTATGCTTGTGGATTGTCATACACAGAAACATAAAAATTAGATATACATACATTGTGAGGCCATAGGTTACTTCTCCATTCTCTCCTACTATAATTCAAATGTACACTGTCTAAATAACATGTATTCTCATATGTGCATGTGCATCCACATTTATATGTATAAACACACACATACACACATGTATATATTATATGTGTGGTATTTTGTAATTATTTGTTATTGAAAATCCTCATAGTAGGAAGAAAAGTGGCAAAAGTTTAAAATGTGTATGGATATAGGATAAATTGCCTTTTTAAACTATTCTGTGTGTTGTGTTTGCCATTTTTTTTTTTTTTTGCCATGCTAGGGATTGAGCCCAGGGCCTTCTCACTGAACTACATCCCTGCCCCCCTTCCCCTTTCTTCCTTCTTTTGTGAGCCTGTGTCTCCTTAGGTCACTAAATTGCCCAAGCCAGGCTCCAGCTGGTGACCCTTCTGCATCCGCCTCTCAGGCTGCTGAGATTATAGGAGCTGACCATTGCACCCAGCATGTGTGTCATTCTTCTCTCATATGTTGGACCTTGTGTGTTTGAATATACAATGGGATATGTAATCACTCGTATCATATTTTGATAAAGTAAATCTTCACCTGCAATTGATCTTTCCCTGCTCTAAATTATATTTAAACTTTTATGTTGTTGAAGGAAATGTAAATAGAGAAAATATATATAGTTAGTTAGCCTTATTATACTTCAATGGATTCCTGACCTCAGGATTAAATTTATTGAAATAATTTAAGTTACTATTTAAAAGAACTTCAGCACTTCAGTTGCTTTGAAGGTGACATAGATACTTGGAGATTTCAAAAGTTTTTGATTAGTTAATTTAATGTTAATCTAGAGTCATTACAGAATTATTTGTAATAATAAATGTGCTTTGAAAATTCTCTAGGGAAAAAATTTATTAATTATGCAACATTTATTATTATGCAACATTTAATTCAATAAATATTGATTAATCATTTGCTACATGCACTTGTTTAGCTTCTAGTCCACATTTGGGGACATGTGATTATTCATGTTCTTATAATTGCTCTTAATGCGTTAATTGCATTTGTAACTGGTCATTTGTTGTTTCTTTTAATTTAAAGCACTTTGAGAACTTGGGTGTTCTTGATTATTTTACACGATAGAATCAACAGAACAGGCAGAAGAGGCCCTTTGAAATGCATTCATAAATATATAAAAGCAGACTTTGTCTTTTTGTTTGTATTTAAAAATTCCAAAGAGAAATTTTAATGATAGAATTCAAAAAATGTGTAAATTCCACAAGTAAACAAGATTACTATTTGATGTGGAGGAAATCTAATTAGAGCTAGGACTGCACACTGGAATGGGTACTACCCCATACCCAGCAAGATAAACATTATCGACTCTGTTATGGACTTGTGTATCAACTTTTTACTGCAGGACACACATATGCCATTTTAATGTCTCATTTTTCCCTTTTCAGATTTATTTATTATGTACACTGTTCCTCCCATTTATATTCATTTCAGTATTGTTGTGTTGTCCAGTTTTTGATACCTGATAATTATACTTTCATCCAGTCTTTGTTCCCACACCCAAAATAGATGGGATGATAGATGAAATATAGTGCTGAAGCAGGAGAAATTCTTAAAATGATGTTAACAGGAGCTATTTATTTTTTTATGATAATTAGCATTTGTTGTTGTCATGGATGAATGCATTTAAACACCATAAAAATCTTTTATAGCTCGGAATGATGTCCAAAAATGATGGAGAAGAATTGGCTTCAGAAACAAAGCTGTGTTTCTGTCAGTCATTTTGGAACATATGATTCATTTTAAATATAAACTAAAAATAAATTGGATAGCTGTCAGGTTGTAAGCAATTCCAGAATAAATTGTGAATATTTGCTTTGAAATCCCTGTGTTTCATCTTTGTTTATAGATCAGCAGTCCATTAAAAAAGAACTTGGGCCGGTAAGCAGAAGCCTGGGATTCTATTCCCAGTTTTGCTACTAAATTACTGGAACAACTTTGAAAAAGAGAAGGAAATAGAAATGACTGCAAAAATGAGCTATAATGCATTAGGCATTGTGGCATTTGCTGTCACATAAATTATTCCACTTAATCTTCAAAGTGATTCTCTGAATTTCAAAGCAAACAGGTAATCATCCCATCATGCCTGCTTCCTCCTGTGACTGGTTCTCTGGCCCAACAGTAGCCTAAGTCAGGACAGCAACACGAACATCACCCTTGATTCCTTCCCTGCTTGGGCTCCACAGTCGTGCTCTAATCATTGTCAATTCTACACCCCTCCGATCTCTCAAATCTGTTTATTTCTTCTGTGCTGTACCAAAATCAGTATCACCTCTCGTATACCAACAGTGCCCTAACTGGACTCTTTTAATTCTGCATCTGGATAATTCAGTCTGTACACATCACTTAGTCATCATTTTAAAAATACAATTCTGATCTATTCCTCCTTTATTGGATCTCATTCCTCTAAAATTAAAGTCAAAACTTTTTAAGAAACCTGTTGAGTGATCTAGTCCTTGTACCTCACCAAAGATTTTTTTTTTTTTTTTTTTGTGGGTACTGGGGGTCGACCTCAGGACCTCGTGCGCCAGCAGGCACCTGTGCCGCTGAGCGATATCACCGGCCCTTTTTTCGTATGTGGGTTCCAGGAGTCGAACTCGGGCCCTCGCACTTGCCAGGCAGGCGCTGATGCCGCTGAGCCATCTCACCGGCCCATCACCAAAGATTTTTGAGACCAAACATCCCATTAATTCATTTTAACTTGAACCATTAAACTTCTTTCAATTGCTAAAATTACTATTCTGTTTACCTGGAAAGCTCTTATTTTTGCCTTGCTCCTCCTGTCCTCAAACTGTGTAAATATGTATGTGTGCATTTGCACATACCATTTGGCTTTCACGTCACCGAGAAATTCTGACTCTTGTTCCTAAGTTTGAAATAGGTCTCCTCAAACACTTCCCCTTAATGCCATACCAACTCCCACAAGTTTACCTCTGACCAGGAGAGACCCTCAGACTGTCCACTTTATCACCAGCACCTAAAGTATTGCCTGGCTTACTGAGTTACGTCAAATATTTGAGGAATAAAGACTAACAGAAGATTTTAGACAAAGAAAACTCCAGTGAGTTCAGTAATTTGCCCAAGGTAAAATTCTTTTAAATTCTTACTATTGAATAAATAGGTCAACAGTAATTTTTCATGTAAATACACATCATTTCTTTTATGATTTCAACAGTTTTATTAAAAAAACTGGAGTGAATTGCTTTTATATCCATTTTCAACTACAATTAAACATGTATTTCTTTATTTGAATAACTATTTACCAGCCTTCTTCTGTGTACCAGGGGCTACCTTAGGTGGAGGGGACAGGATTAGGGAAAAGAGAAACTGTCTGCATGAGCTCAGAGTAGAGCGATGTGATTGATCACAGCACTACTGCAACATAACAAGAGCAGAAAGAAAACTACATTTTGTCAGGGCGGAAGAGGAAGGGTTTGGCGCTACCTGGAAAGGACAGAGAAATTCTGGAGTGACATTACTGTGAAATTACCATAGAGGATGAGTAGAAAGTATTCACTGGAGCAGAGGCTGAAGGTAGCAGCATGAATCAGTGTTGCTGAAGAGTCAGTTTGTGAGGGAATCACAAGCTCTTCATCGTGAAAGATTATCAGTAACAGAGAAGATGAGCAATGAGGAGCGAGAATTTACAAAAAGTTAGCGTAGGAGAGATAGCCAAAATCTTTTAACTTGCTAACTCTGCTTTTTCCGGCTTCTCTCTCATGCTCTAGAATCTGCATAGTTATACCAGTATTAGCGATGTTTGTGTGATGTAACTTTGCTTTCCAAACCACCATCGAGTGACTCAAAGATAAACATATTCCAAGCTGTTATTTCCACAGGAACAAAAGAAGGGACACAGACAGGGGAATCTGCCAGTGTAGACTAGTGTGATAACTATGGTCTTTTGTGTCAGAACATTGCTAGATTTAAATTCAGGCCCATATTATAATTTTCAGCAAGTTGCTTGACCTCTAAAAGACTGAGGTGAAATATTTATAAGTTGAGAATAATATTTGCTTCACAGGATTTTTGACGTGATTCATGAAGTATGTGTAGTGCCTCACAGTTCACACATAGTAGAAGCTTAAAACTTGCCACAATATAAATGTTGTATGCTACTTGCCATTTATTCCTCTCTATAATCCATGAAAAGGGAAGTGCTAGTCCCCTTTTTATATGAGAAACTTTATATGTAGTGATTTATTTGGTCAAGGTTACAGAACAATAAGGCGGTAACTTGGGTTTTGTACCTAAGACAGTCAACTTCGGAACCACTCTGTTAATTACTCTGAGATGGTGCTATTTGTTAATGTTGTTCGGGGGTCATTTTTTGTCATTATTTTATCCAAGGGAATGGCACAGTCAGAACCAGTTATGGAAAAGACTTTCTGGTTGCAGTATGGACAGTGCATTGAGCTTATTGGGATTTGGAGGGAAATGGGGTAAGACCAGAAGAAGAAGAATTTCTAATTGGAAAAAAGCACTTTCAATTAAGGAGGTTTTTATGGAATGATGCTGAAGTAAAGAATTCTAAGATTTAGAAGACAGAGCTTGGAATTTAGTAAGTGGAAAAGGGGAGGGAATGATGAAGAAAGAAGAGAATGACTGGTATGTTTCTTATCTGGGCTTCTAATTGGGGACCTACTTTCCTAAAAAAAGGGAAAATAAGAGAAAGAGACTTGGGAGAGGAAATGATATGTTTGATTCTTAACACATTCAGTTGGAGATATCAGTGAAATACCTTTAATCATCTTGTGATATTGGAGGTATCATACATATATATTCCTCCTTGAAAAAGAGGAATTTAATATGATCATATAAGGCTTCCATTAGCATTTTACTCTACCCTTTCCAATTGGCATTTGCTTTTGTTTTGACTTTACTGTAGCATGAGGAAATGAAGAAAATGGGCAAAAAAAAAAAAAAAAAACTGCAGGGACTTGGTACAAGAGTTGAGTTATGCTAGTGAGTGAGTAGTCATGGAGATGAATATAGATATGAGAAGAATTTAGGGGAGAAAATGCAAATCTTCAATTAATAGTGGAAAATCAGGCATTGGTTTTAGAAACTGTAATAGTTAATGACTTGAGCTTTAACTCATTTCTGTACTCTGATCATAAGAAATAAATCAAGGACTTTATCGTAAGTAAAAGCAAAAACACTTTACTAACTTTATTAACTTGGATGAAGTATACTTATATATTATGTTCTAGATATATCTATATTTGCTTTTTTAGTTAATTTGATAAAATGAAAAGTTCAGTTAATATTAAAGAGTGAATTTTGTCTTCAATACACATTTAAATAGGACAAAATAAAATAATTCAATAGAATAAGTTAATTGGAGAGGGTATATTCCTGGAAGATACTAATTTTTAATAATATAACAATTTTTGTTTTGTAAATCATAGGACTAAATAATTTCAGTCGTATATCAGGAAGTGGTATAATATGGATCTAAGATGATTATATATTGCACTTTTTAAGTACAAAGTTTCAAGCGATGTTTCTTTAGTACCAAGGATGAATACAGTTAGCAATTACATAAACCTAATTATTTGGATATAGCTGATTACATAGCTTGGTGCAGTAGTATTTCCACAAAGTTGGCTATGTTTTAACTTGGTGTCTTTGCTCTTATTTAAGCAATAATAAAAATTATTTAAAATATTATTTCATGGGTTCTGATTACTTGACAGTGAATACTGTTCAATGTACTCACAATAGTAATTCTTTCTCTAAATTTTTCAATCTTTAAAATGTATGCCAGCACTAAAAAACAAAAGTAAAATTTCTAATCCACCACAATCACACAATTTATATTTCTGCAGATACTGAAATAAGTACCTATCATGATCTAAAGAAATGTAAGGAGCAGACTTCGTACCAAACCACAATGATCAGTATCATTTGTTTTTATAGGAAAAGAAGAGATAATGTGAAGTGAGATTAATTCTCATGTGGATGGTCAGAGACTGTCAGTTTTTGTAAATTTAAATTTTCCAAAATTTAAATGCATTGGCATGAGTATCATGGTAGGTACTTCCCCTTTTGACATTTTTTTGTTCTTTCCTTTCTCCCTGTTTCTGAAGTGTAAGCAGAAGGCAAGTGCTTAAATAATCTCTCTGACATACCTAGAAATTTGACCACTCCCTCTTTCCAGGTAAAAACAAAACTTTCCTGCTTTGTTTTTCTACCCATTTATTCCCATTCTCATACTCTTTTTTTATGTTTCTTTAAAAAAAAGGGGGGGGTCAGGGATATAGCTCAGTGGCACAAGTGACTGCCTGGCAAGGTCCTGAGTTTGATTCCTGGTACAAAAAAAAAATTATTGTTATTTTTTATAGTTTAGTTTATTAGTACATGTGTGCAGCACATCGTTTTGACATTCCTTGTATGCAGTTGGTACATGTACATAACACATCATCATTCCTTTTCTCATCCCAGTTCTCTTCCCTCCCTCCCCTTTATACCCATCCCTTGATCCTGTTCCTTATATTTTGTTTGTAAGTGTTTGTAATACATAATGTTTATGTTCCTTGTGTGGCATGAGAAAAGGAATTGGGATGTGTTATGTGTGTGCAAACCCCGTTCTCATACTCTCAAATTCCCTTTCCTTTTCCTGTTCTTTAGACGCTTGTGTTGTTCAAGGGCTAATCCCAAAATACTATTTTTTCACTTTTTTTTACTTTGCTCTTCATAAAACCTGGGCTTCCTTTATCTATATGACATGGACTCATCAATCTAATTCATGTTTTTATATACTTCTATACTCATATATCCAGCCTTTATTGATCATCTTTGTTTGTATTTCTCATAGATACATCCAACCCAGGAAACTGATTGTCTTTACCTCAAACTTGTTTTTTTCTCCTGAAATTCCATCTTTATTGGGTTGTTTCGGCCTGATTGCTAGTGAGCATTTAAGATTATTGTCTTTCTCTCATCTCCCATTTCCAAATGATCACTAATACTTCTCATTATTATCTCACATTTCTGAAGCTTACTCCTCTCCTCTATCCCCACTGCCTGTTTTAGTTAATACCCTTGTCCTTTACAGCCAGATTTATGTCCTGACTGCAGCCCTATTTAATCTCATCCATCTGATGCAGACAAAATGATCTTTTTTGAAATGACAGTCTGGTGAGGTCCTTCTCAGGCTCAAAGCCGTTTAGTTTTCCCTACTCCTCAGAAGAATTAGTTTCGCTTCATCCGCATGATATACGCACACTCTGTCTCATGTTTCTGACTTCAAATCTCTTGGATTCCCTCTCTCAGTATTTGTACTATAGCTTCACTTGAGTACTTGCGTTTCTCTCTTACCAATCATTCTCTCTGCTGTGTCAGTCTCTTCGCTGTACGCAGACTATTCTCTCTGCCTGATATGTCTTTCTCATTTAGTGACCTGTTTATCACCTTCTAGACGCACCACAAAGTAGTCTTGTGCGGTAACCTCCCCTGACTCCTACTCAAGGAGTTGATTATTTTTGGTGGGAATGATGCAGAATTACTTTAGTTGGTGAAATAATTCATTATCATTTCTGTCGAAAACATTATTTCAGCATAGTCAGATAGCCCATTCAGCAAGGGTGATGCAATTCTGGACATAAGAGCTCTGAATATATTATAATTTATTCATCCAATTATTTGTTTCTTCATTTATTTGTTTATTTAGTTATTTTAAAATAATCAAGGATCTACTATGTGTCAGCACTGTCCTTATTACTGCAGATACAAAAGTGAGTAAAAGGGACAAAAATTATTGCTTTGTGAAGTTTACCTTCTAATATAAAATGATAAAAAGCAAAATAATTACATATGTTCCATAGCAGGCAATGTCATAAATGTTATGGAGAAAAATCAAGCAAGAAAGGTGTACAGGGAGTTCAAAAGAAGAAATACTGTGATAGTAAGTAGAATTATCAGAAGAGACCTTACTTAGAAGTGATACTTGTGCTAAGATGAAAATAAAATGAGGACATGTGGAAAACCAGCCTAGACCATATCTCTCACCATGCATTAAACTAAAATCAAAATGGATCAAAGATCTAAATACAAAAATAGAAACACTTAATCTGCTGGAAGGTAGAAGAGTTACCTCTTGAAGACATAGGCAAAGGCAAAGTCTTTTTGAATAAAACCCCAATCACAGAGGAAATACTACAAAGAATCAACAACAGGGATCACATCAAATTAAAAAGCTTTTGCACAGCAAAAGAAACCACCAACAGAGTGAAGAGACAACATAGAGAATGAGAAAAAATTTTTACCAGCTACTCCTCAAAGAACGAACATCTACAATATATAAAGAACTTAAGAAAATCGTACCCCTCAAATATAAAGACCCCATTGAATAATGAGCATCTGAAATGAATAGACACCTCGCAGATGAAGAAATACAAACAACAAATAAATATATGAAAAAAATGTTCAACATCACTGGTCATTTGAGAAATGCAAATTAAATCAACACTGAGATTCCATCTCACTCCAGAAAGAATGGCTGGCATGAAGAAATCAACCAATAACAATTGCTGGCCAGGCTGTGGGGAAAAGGAACCCTTCTCCATCATTGGTGAGAGTGTAAATTGGTACAACCACTATGGAAATCAATATGGAGATTCCACAAAAACTAAAACTCAAGGTTCCATTTGACCCAGCTGTGCCCCTTCCAGGTGTCTTCCTGAAAGAGTTAAAAGCATCATACCATGGTGATATATGCAAACCTATGTTTATAGTAGCACAACTTATAATAGCTAAACCTTGGAAATAGCCCATATTCCATCAACGGATGAATAGATAAAGAAAATGTGGTATATATATATATGCAATGGAGTACTACTTTGCTATAAAGAAGGATAAACTTGAGACATTTCTAGCTAAATGGATGTACCTTGAGACCATAATTTTAAGTGAAATAAATCAGACACACAAGGTTAGATATCACCTTGTTTCTCTTGTGTGAGAAACCCAAAAGATAAATAAGGAGCAAAACAGAGGACAGATATCAGGAAGTAGGAAGAACATATTCAAATGGTAAGGGGAACAAAAGAGGGGGTAGAGGAAAGGGATGAAGAGAAAAGGGATTTTAAAAAGAATAGAAGAGAGAAAATGGAAACAAAGCTTCTGTAAATGGGGAGGAGAAGCGTTGAAGGGAGGGGAAGGGAATGGGAAAAAAAGAAGAATTAAAACATATTATGTACAGGTACAAATTCCCTGTGATGAATGTGGTCACATATGGCAAAAATGTACCAATAAAAGTTAAAAAAAAGTGGAGAAAAAAAATAAAATGAGGAAATATGCCATAGGGACATCTGAAGGAAGGGTAGGGAAAAGCTAGGAGGAAAAAATAACTAAGCAAGAAAGACATCACAGAAAGATCAGAGAAAGAGAAAGAAATGTCTCAAGTTTATCCTTCTTTATGGCAAAGTAGTACTCCATTGCATATATATATATATACCACATTTTCTTTATCCATGCATCTGTTGATGGAATATGGGCTATTTCCAAGGTTTAGCTATTATAAATGGTGCTACTATAAACACAGGTTTGCATATATCACTATGGTATGATGCTTTTAACTCTTTCAGGAAGACACCTGGAAGGGGCACAGCTGGGTCAAATGGAACCTTGAGTTTCAGTTTTTGTGGAATCTCCATATTGATTTCCATAGTGGTTGTACCAATTTATTTTCCCCACAGCCTGGCCAGCATTTGTTATTGGTCGATTTCTTCATGGTAGCCATTCTTTCTGGAGTGAGATGGAATCTCAGTGTTGTGTTAATTTCAAGGGAAATACGTCTTTTTTAATTTGGATGAGAATTTGGGAAAACTCCAAAAACTGAGGGAGATGTTTTGTGACATCTATTTTATATATAGTGTATGTATGTGGATGTGTAGCTACATATTATATGTTCCATTATGGTCCTGGAAACAGTAATATCATTTCTTTAAAAAATAGCTCAATGCATGAACTTGCACATAAAGTTTCTTTTTTATGTTAGTTACATAGAAATGATTGTGTTCCACAACACTAACTGCTAAAAACTAGTAAATACTCATTTTTAATTGCAGTAAGATTTAAGGTAAAGAAGAAAAGAAATAAGGCTGGCATATATACATTTTTATAAGATGTATAAGATATAATAGATTATTTATTGGGTCTTTGGCTAGAATAATTATGTATCAGAAACCAGTAATCTAAAAATCCAGATTAATTCAAATTTCATGGTAGATCAGGTTAACATAACTGTCCTGCAAAAATAGTTTTGTGTTTCCTGACACCTAATTTTTTTTTACTGAATTTTGTGTAAAATTTATCTCATTTTAAATGTAAGATATGTGAATGTGGGGAAAAATACCTAAGCATTAAACTTTTTGAGAAGGTAAGGAAGAAATAAAATCCAGATTCTACATAGGTGAATTGTCCATCATTATTTCAGTATTCTTCCAAATTTTTCTTTTTAATTTAACTGACATGATGATTGTATAAATTTATAGTGTGATATTTCTACACAGGTATATAAGTGGGCAATGATCAAATCAGTGTAATAGAATATCCATCACCTCAAATACGTATAATTTATTTGTGATGAGACATTCACAACACTTTCTTTTAGCTGTTTTGGAATATACAGTAAACCACTGCTAATTATATTTACTCTACTGTGTTTTACAGAACACTAGAACTTACCCTTCCTATCTTTAATTTTCATACGAGTTAATCAGCTTCTCCATATCCTCTCCACCCCTTACCCTTCCTATTCACTTGTAACTACTATTTTACTCTCTACCTCTATGAGATCAACTTTTTCAGATTCCACATAAAAGTGAGATCTTGTATTTATCTTTCTGCAACTGGCTTATTTCACTTAATATAATGTTTACCAGGCTTATCTACATCACAAATGACAGGATTTCATCCTTTTTTTGGCTGAATAATATTCCCGTGTGTTGTATTGTGTTGTGTTGTGTATGTGTGTCCAATTTTCTCAGTCTATTTTTCTATTGAAGAATATTTAGATTAAAAACCACTGATGAAAATTTAGATTAAAACCATACCCTGATTATTGTGAATACTGCTGCAATAAGTGTGGAAGTGCAGTTATCTCTTCACTAAGCTGATTTTCTTCCTTTGCTATATATTCAGCAGTGAGACTGCTGAATAATATTACAGTTCTAGTTTTGTTTTCTTAATAGTCTCCTTATTATGTTCCATAATGACTGTAAATTCCCACCAACAGTGCATAAATGCTTTCTTTTCCTCTGCATTCTTGCCCGCATTTATTACTTCTTGTCTTTGATAGTAGAACTCTAACTGGAGTGAGATGCTATCTCCTTGTGGTCTTGATTTGCATTTCTCTAATGACTAGTAATGATGAGCATTTGTTTATATATCTTTTGGCTATTTGTATGTCTTCTTTTGAGAAATATCTATTCAGCTCATTTACCCACTTTTAATTGGATTCTGAATTGTGGAGGTAACACAGTGTCCACTGGGATAGTAGTTCAGTAACTTAAAAAGGAACTCCTGAAATAATTTTTTGCATGAATGCATGAAAGTCATACTAAATCTGTCTTGTTATAAACAAAACCTGAACTAGTAAAAGCTGATAAAAATATGAAGGCTAACATGTACCTCTTCTTGCCCTCATATTGCAACTAAAGATATTATACTATTCATAAATACTTCACTTTCTGTTAACATAAGAATATTCCTTTTGATAAAATAAAATGCGTTATTTAACATAAGATATCATTAAAGTCCATCACACTCGATTTTTAATTTAATTGGTATCAAGGAATGGAATTATCTGGGCTGTGGTTAAGTCTGGGGGTTCCTACACCATTTCCTACGATTCAGCAACTCTAGGGTCATACACGGGGGATTGTATTTGTAACAGCAAACAGCTAACTGTGGTAGGTATTGCTAGGTTTAGCAATATCTGGTTCTTTGTACTTCTAAAGCTCAATGATGCTTTAATTTAAGTGTGGTCAAATGGATCGTTTTAGTCAAAGAGACGTGGTAAGTGATGCTGTTCATTTCCAGGTGAGAACATTTCCTGGCTGTCCTGTGTCCAGCTCACTCAGTCCTAGCCATGACAGTTGTGTTACACGTTCAAAGCACCCTAAAATGGTGAAAGAAAGCATGGAAGATAACTGTCCTGCAGAATTGTCTGGAACTACACCAGTCGTTGCCCTTTGAGACACAATCTTTTTCTCTTAAGTCACTGTTATTTGGGGTGGCACGTTACTATAGCATAAACAAGTCTCATGTTTCTCAAATTTCAGTGTGCATTAAAATTATTAGGAAGGCTTGCTAAACCACTGCTAGTTAGCCTTACTCTGCATCTGAATAAGTAGGTGTGGGGTGGCCTGGTGATTATTGTCTAACTAAATACAGTCTTGCAGCTACATCTGAAGTACCACTGATCTATTCAGTCCTAATATACGCAATTTTTATATTTCAAAAACTAATTGATGTTAGCAAACCTGGCAATACTATAAACAAAGACATCACTTGTAAAACTAATTGGGACACTTAAAACAAATTTAGAATGCTTTTGTAGCGATTTAATTTTGACTTAATAATCACTTTTTTAAAGCATTTATTTCAATTGTGTAAACTTCTACACTAAGTAGCATTAATTCTTCTAAAAACTCTTATCTTTACAGTATTTTAAACAGTTTTCTATTATGTTTAATATGGAGGAAGAATTCTCCACTGTAAATACAGCAAAATTGTCAAATTTAAAAGATTGAGAATAATTGTGCATTGATTTCATGTTTTATATCTATTTCACAAAATGTTATAGTTTTACTTTGCAAATTAACTGTTAATTAAGCATTTTTAAAATTCTCCTTTTCCACTTTCACACTGAACTTTTTATGCAATTAAAATAATTGTGTTGGCATTAAAAAAGAAAATTAAGTCATCCCTTGAAATCTAAACACAACTCGTTAATTACCCTATTAATTACACAATAAGAAATGACAAGCTATAATGTGCTTTCCTAAAATATGGCTGAAGGTCAGAGAGCTATTTACTGACGTACTAGAGACCACAAAGTACAAATGATGTAATTTAAAAAATCAGATTCCATTAGAAATTCAGACAAGGCCTGGATCACTCTTTTAAACAAAATCTTTAAAATAGTTTTAAAAATATATTCTTTATAACAGCACATTCTATGTATTAAGAAATAACATGGCAAAGATGTTTGTGGTACTTATGTGTTGAAAGAAGACAAATCTAAAGGGTTTTCAAGCACTGCCCAAGTCTTAGCCTTTGTGCTTTTGACAAGGACCTGAAGCCTACAACGAAGATCAAGCAGCACTGGCAAAGGCTGTTAGCAAGCCAGTCAGCCGCTGTCTCTGTCTCTCTCTTTCTCTCTCTGTCTCTCTCTCCCTCTCTCCCTCCTTGTCTCCCTTGCTCTAGTAAATTCAAATTACACTGGGCAAATTTTACATGCATAGTGACATTTTTTTGTGTCGTTTTCATATTTGAATATGCATTTCCTCAGTAGTATTTTTGTTACTGTAACTGCTTTACTATTTAGAATAGAATCAGCTGCAAAAGACTTAGTAAGACTTACAACATTATTTGTATCTCTGTTGTCATTAGTTTAGAGTAGTGATAAGCTTTAGCATTTGCACAAAATGTGGTTGTTTTCAAACACATATAGCAACACCATAGCATTGTACTTCGATTTTTAAAAATTTGTAGTTGTGGTAAAGTATACATAGCTAAATTTAGCATATTCACTGTTTTTACATGTATATTTAGATGGTATTAATATATTCACATTGTTATGCAAGCAATTTCCGGAAATTTTTCATCTTGAAAAACAAAACCTATTAAAAAGTGCTCCTTTCTCACTCTTTCTACCCCTAGAAACCATCATTTTATTTTTCTCTGAATTTGACTTCTCTTGATATCAGATAAATTGAATCACTCATTGTCTTTTTGTGCTGGCTTATTTCATTTAAAATAATATCCTTTAGGTTCATGTATTTGGTAGCATGTGCCAGAATTTCCTTCCTTTTAAGGTTAAATAGTATTCCTTTGTATTTATAATGCATTGTTTACCCATTCATCCGATCATGAACACTCGGGTTGCTTCTACCACTAGATACTGTGAATAATCCTGTTGCAGAGGATTATTCTTGTC
Source organism: Erethizon dorsatum (assembly GCA_028451465.1). NCBI lineage: Eukaryota > Metazoa > Chordata > Mammalia > Rodentia > Erethizontidae > Erethizon > Erethizon dorsatum. Next base: position 98,315,903 of record CM051823.1, on the reverse strand, counting down.
GTTCTCAGTTCTTGTTTGACATATACACAGAAATATAACTTCTGGATCATGTGCTCATTCTGTGTTTAATTTTTTGAGGAAGTAACATACTGTTTTCCATAGTGTAGCATTTTACATTCCATTCTCACCAAAAGTACACAAGAGTTCTACTTTATCCATATTCTTGGCAACATTTGTTATTTTATTTTTATTAGGGAGTATTTTTTTACAATGTTAGGTCTCGGTGTGGTATTTCATAGATGCATATAACATTTAAATCATATTTTATTTTATTTTTTGATAGTAGCCATCCTGAGGAAGCTGAGGTGGTTTTGATTTGGATTTCTCTAATGTAAACATCTGTCCATGTGCTTGTCGGCCATTTTTATATTTTCTTTAGATAAATATTTATTCTAGCCTTTGGTGAGTTTTTGCTCAGGTTCTTTGATTTCTTTGGCTGTTGTTAAATTGTAGGCGTTCTTTCTCTACTCTGTGTATTAATGATGAATCTATGTTGGTGATGATGATAACATGTCTCCAGATATAGGTCGTGAAGTAACTGCAAAGTGCAGAACCACCCTGCCCATGCATGGTAGATCGTCAGTAAGAAAGTCACATAAACCTGTATGTAGTTTGGACTTCGAGATTGTTTTTATGGAAATATCACTTATACTGACTGATAAAACAAGTAAGACATGATGGTTACAGAAAGCCTTAGTAATAGAAGAAGAAAGAAAAATAAAATCCACCATATATATTTTTTTTAGTACCAGGAATCAAACTCAGAACCTTCTGCTTGCCAGGTAGGCACTGTGCTGCTGAGCTAGATCCTCGGCCCCCACAACCATAATCTTAACAAGAAAGGCATTCAATATTTTGCTGTTTAACTTTTAAGCTATATTTTTATTACTATATAGAAGTTTAATTTGTGTCAATAATTAATCGAAATAAACGTTCACTTGGCTAAATAGATGGCTATTGCTCTCTCTCCTAGGAAATTATCTTTTCTGTCATTAGCTGTTGTGTTGTGAACCAGCTCGTAGTCATATGACTGTAGGTCAGGTTCCCAAATGTGTCAACTAGTTATTATCATTTTCTCCCTTAGATGGAAAGAAATAATATATACAAGAGATGTTTTGAGTCTTACATGAGACAAGGTATATAAAATAAATGCCACCTTGTAAAGATAAACAGTAAATGCTAAAGCTATTTTGTAGTTTTAAGGATTTGCTCATTGAACTTTTAAAATATTTGTTACCTTTAAGAAATTGTCTAAAAGGAAAAAGGAACTAGGATGAGGGAAAGGGGAAAGGAAGGAAGGGAAAAGGGAGAAAAATGCAAGTTAGCTGTACTATCTGAGTCTCTTAGTTCATTGAAAAGGAAGGTTTGTGCTGATATCGATTGGAGAACATTTTATGCCCATATCTTGTACTCTGAGTAACTACTTTGAAGATGAAAATGTGCAATGTATTAACTATTGTTATTCTCCTATTGTTTTATTATGAAATTCTTTTTACCTTTTTTCAATAAAAGAAAATAAAAAATTTTAAAAAGATATAAACCAAATTGTTCAACAAAATTGGAACATAATGTAAAAATTGTCTAATTCCCTTAAGCAAGTTAGTGTCATGTTGTTCTTTAAAAATATATGAATTTGTCCAATTAGTTGAAATTTTTCTTATACAAAACAGATTTTACAAGTTGATGACATTTTTATTGTGCTATTATCTATTGTACTATTAACATTTGTTGAATGAAGTAGTGAGCAAATACAATGCAATTCTGAATATAAGAACTGACACGACTGCATTTTAAAATCCTCACTTGGATTTTAGGAGATTTTGTTGTCTTTTAGGTGATTTTAATTATGTTTCACGTCTAGTTAGTACAGTATAAGATTTACTTGTCCTGCTTGAAACCCATTAAATTCGTGCTTCCTGGCACATTAGCATACGTGCTGCCAAAGCGAGCACATTGGCTTTCTAATAACATAAAAAGATAAGCACAATTATAAAGGAGAATGATGTAAATTTTTTTTTAATCTTAGCTGCGTTAAAGATTTCATGATGTGAAAACTAATTAAATTTTACACTTTAAATATATACATTTGAGTTTATTTCACTTGTGTCAGAAAAAAAATTTTTAATTAATTAAATGTATTGGTACATTTTATTTTATTTTGTCTTATTCTATTTATTTATTTATTTTTGGCACTGGGAATTGAACTCAGGGCCTCGCACTTGCCAGGCAGGTGCTGTGCTGCTGAGCTACATCCCCAGTTCAATGGTACATTTTAGGTATACATAATGATCATATTTTTCATAGGGAATTTGTGCCTGTACATGATTTTTCTTAATCGTTCTTTTATTTTCCCATTCCCTTCCCCTCCCTTTAACCCCTCTTCCCCTCCTTATCTACAAAAGCTTTATTTCCATTTTTTCCTCCTTTTTTTGTTTTTTTTTTCTTTTCCCTTCCTTCCTTTCCCTCTCCCCCTTCCTAGTTCACCGTCCAATTTGATCATTTTTTTCTTATTTCACAACATTTAGTATACATTTTGCTCCTTACACTTTCAGTTTCTTGTATCAGAAAAACGATTCGATTTTTATGTGTGTGTTCAATTTATTTCACTTAAGAGTATAGTCTCAAGGTGCATCCATTTACCTAGAAATGTCTCAAGCTTATCCATCTTTATGGCTGAGTAGCATTCCATTGTATATAAAAGACCACATCTTCTTTATTCATTTCTTGGTTGATGGGTATTTGGGCTGTTCCCAAGATTTATCTATTATAAATTGTGCTACTATAAGCATGCATGTGCATATAGCGCAGTGGTTTGATGTTTTATTCTTTCAGGAAGATACCAAGAAAGGGAACAGCTGGGTCAAATGGAACCTCTAGTTTTAGTATTTTGAGGAATCTCCACAGATTTCCACAGTGGTTGCACCCGTTTACACTCCCACCAACAGTGGAGAAGGTACATTTTCCCCACAGCGCCACCAACATTTGTTATTGGTTGATTTCTTGACAATTGCTATTCTTTCTAGAGTGAGATGGAATGTGAGCATTGTTTTAATTTGCATCTCTTGAATGACGAGAGGTGCTGAACATTTTTTCATATATTTATTTGTCATTTCTACTTCTTCATCTGAGAAGTGTCTATTCATTTCAGGTGCCCATTTTTGGATTGGGGCTTTAAATCTGGAGGGGTCTGATTTTTTGGAGTTCTTTATATATTCAAGATATTAGTCCTTTGTCTTAGGAACAGCATGCAAAGTTTTTTTCTCACACTGTGGGTTGTCTCTTCACTCTGTTGGTGTTTTTTTTTTTTTTCAGTACAAAAGCTTTTTAAATTAATGTGATATCAGTTGTTGATTCTTTGTAATATTTCCTGTGTGATCGGGGTTTTGTTCACCAAGTTTGTGCCTACACCTATGTGTTCAAGAGTTCTATTGTTTATTCCTCCAGGAAATTTAGTTTTTCTGTTTTAATATTTAGATCTTTGATCCATTTTGATTTTAGTGTAGTGCATGGTGAGAGACATGGGTCTACTTTTAGTCTTTGGCATGTGGAAAGCCAATTTTTCCAGCACCATTCATAAAACAGGTTATCTCTCCTCCCATGAAGATATTTAGCACTTTTATTGAAGACAAGGTGACTGAGTGTGTTTGGAGTTGTTTCTGCATCTTCTAATCTGTTCCACTGATCCTTGGGTCTGTTTTTTTTGTTGCTGTTGTTTGTTTGTTAGTTTGTTTGTTTTGTTTTATTTGTCAGTACCATGCTGTTATTATCACAGTAGGTTTGTAGTATGAAGTCTGGGATTGTGATGCCTCCTGCCTTGCCTTTGTTGCCAAGAATATTTTTGCTATGCTGTGTCTTTTCTTGTTCCAAATAAGTTTAGAATTGTTTTTTCTAATTCTGTGAGGTATGCTATTAGTATTTTGATTGGGATTTCATTATATCTGTATAACAGTTTTCAGAGTATGACCATTTTCACTCTTTTAGTTCTGCTTATCCAAGAACAAGGGATATCTTTCCATTTTCTGATATCCTCTTCAATTTCCTTTTTCAGAGTACTGCAGTTTTCAATGTAAAGATCTTTTACTTTCTTCATTACATCGATTCCTAAGTATTTCATTTTTCTTGATGCTATTGTGAAAGGTGTGGTTTTCCTAAATTCTCTTTCAGTGAGTTTGTTATTTGTTTACAGGAATACTATTGATTTTTGAGTATTGACTTTTTGTCTAACTGAATTTGGTTATTAAATATAGAAGTATTTAGATGGAGGTTTTGGGATCTTTTATGTAGAGTATCATGTCATCTGCAAATAATGATAATTCAATTTCTTCTTTCCCTATCTTTATTCCTTTTATTTCTCTCTCTGGCCTAATTACTGTGGCTAATATTTCCAGAACTATATTGAACAAGAGTGGTGATAGTGGACATCTTTGTCTTGTTACTGATTTTAGAGTGAAAGCTTTCACATTTTAGTATATGTGCTGCTGAAGTGAGCACAAAGTGTTCAGTTTTTGACCCTTTAGTATGATATTGCCTGATGGTTTGTCATAGATAGCTTTTATCAAATTGAGATAAAGATCATTTATTCTAATTTTCTGTAGAGTTTTTATCATGAATGGGTGTTGGATTTTGTCAAATACTTTTTCTGAAACTATTGAGATGATCATGTGAATTTTGTCCTTGATTTTGTTGATATGCTGTATTACATTTATTGATTTGCATATGTTAAACCATCCCTGCATCCCAGGGATGAATCCTACTTGGTTGTGGTATATAATCTTGATGATTTGCTGCATTCTGTTTGCCAGTATTTTATTGAGGATTTTTGCATCTATGTTCATTAAAGAGATTGCCTGTTCTCTTTTTTAATTGGATTCTTCTCTGATTTGGGTATTAGGGTAATACTTGCTTCCAGGACTGACTTTGGGAGTATTTCTTCTCTTTCAATTTCATTAAAGAATTTCAGCAGTAGTGGAATTAAATCTTTTCTAAATTTTTTATAGAATTCAGCAGTGAATCCATCAGGACCAAGGCTTTTCTTTGTTGATAAGTTTTTAATTACATCTTCAATTTCATTGACTGATGTTGGATTATTTAAAAGTTTTATATCTTCTTGATTCAGCTGTGGAAATTCGTATGTATCTAGGAATCTGTCCATTTCTTCTGTGTTTTCCATCTTATTAGAATATAGGTTCTTGAAGTAGGTATTGATGATCTTCTGGATTTCTGCAGGATCTGTTGTGATTACACCCTTTTCATTCCTAATTGCATGGAGTTGAGTCTTTTCTTTCCTTTTTTGATAAGTTTGGCTAAGGCTTTTTTCAATCTTATTTAATCTTTCAAAGAACCAACTCTTCAATTCATTGATTCTTTGTATTTTTTCTTAGTGTCATTTGCATTACTTTTTGCTCTAATCTTTATAATTTCTTCCCTCACATGAGCTTTGGGCTTGACTTGTTCTTCTTTTGCTAGAAGTTTGAGGTTCAAAACTAGGTTGTTTATTTGAGCTCACTCTGTTTTGCTGATGTGCGTGTTCACCACTAGAAATTTCCTTCATAGGACTACTTTCATTGAGTCTCATAAGTTCCGGTGTGTTTTATTGGCATTATCATTTAATTGTAGAAACTGTCTAATTTCTTCTTTAATCCATCTGTTACCATCTGTGACCATTTGTGACATCTGATTGTTCAGGAGGGTGTTATTTAAGTTCCATGAGTTTATGTAGTTTTTGTAGTTTCTTTTTCCATTGATTTCAAATTCATTGCACTATGGTCTGATAATATGCATTGGATGTTTTCAATTCTTTTGCATTTACTTAAGCATGTTTTATGAGATCGTATGTAGTCTCTTTTGGAGAACGTCCCATGCACAACTGAGAAGAATGTCTATTTTGATGTGTTATAGACATCTACTAAGTCTGTTTCTTCACAGGTTTGGTTCAGTTCTGATATTTCCTTTTTTTTTCCTGCTCTGCTGGGGAATTGAACCTAGGACCTCATACATGCTAGGCAAACACTCTGCTTTGGAGTTACAGCCCCAGCCAGAGTTCTGATATTTCTTTGTTGAATTTTTGTCTAGTTGATATATCTATTTGTGACATTGGGTTATAAATGTCCCCCATTACAATAATGTTAGTGCTTATTTGATTTTTTGTGTTCATTAATATTTGTTTTATATAGTTGGGTGCTTTGGTATTTGGTGCATCTATATTTATGACTGTTATCACTTCCTCATGGAGTTTTCCCTTTCCATCTATGTAGCAACATTCTTTAACTCTTTTTAACTTTTTGATTAGTCTTGGGTTGAAGTTCACTTTGTCTGCAAAAAGAATAGCTACCCCTGTTTTCTTGCTTTTTTTCTTTTTCTTTTTTCTGGGTTCCTGTTGCATGAAGTATTGTTTTCCATCCTTTGACTTTCCATTTATGAATTTCTTTTTGAGTTAAATGTGTTTATTGTATTCGGCATATTGTTGGACCTTGTTTCTTGATCCATTGTGCCAGTTTGTTTCTTTTGATTGATGAATTGAGACCATTAACATTGATGGTTAAAACTGATATATATTAACTTATCCTTGTCATATTGTTTTCCTGTTGTTGATTCCCTAACTTTCCTCTCTGTTTAATTGCTTGCCTTCCCTGGGGGCTACGTTCCATTGGCATTCTTGGAATTGTGGTCTTTGTTATCTTTTTCTTAAGTAACATTCAGGACATTTTGTAGAGCTGGTTTGGTGGTCATGAATTTCTTCAGTTGTTCTTTGTCATGGAAGTAACTTATGTCTCCATTGATTTTGATATTTTTGCAAGGTACATCACTTGGGTTGGGGGTTGTTTTCTTTCAGGATTGAAATACTTCACTCCAAGGTCTCCTTGACTTAAAGTTTTGTGTTGAGAAATCGTCTGTGATTCTGATAGGCTTTCCTTTATAGGTGATTTGTTTCTTTTCTTTAAGAGCTTTTAATATTCTGTTCTTGTGCTGAATTTCTGGAATCTTGATTATTATATGCCTTGGTATAGATTTATTTTGGACATGGCTAATTGGGGTTCTATATGCCTCACTTATCTGTATGTCAGATTCTTTTTTCATGCTTCAGGATTTTTCTGCCATTACTTCTGGGAAGAGTTTATTTATGTCATTTGTGCTGACTCCTGCTTTTTTCATTGACTCTGATCAAGCTTATGTTGTTCCTCTTTTCATCATCTTGCAGCTGTTGGTTTGATTTTTCAGGGTCCTTTGCTATTTTTAGAAATCTTTCTTTTTCTGATTGCTAACTGCAATTCTGTCTTCTATATCTGAAATTCTGTCCTCGCTTTGGTTCAATTGGCTGCATATATTTTCAGTGGAATTTTTAATCTCCTGGATAACTAATTGAATATGTTTCATGGATTCCATTTCTTTCCTATGTTGGGCATTCATGGTTTCCATCACTTTCCTAAGCTCCTCTATTTCTTTATCTGTGTCTAGAGTCACTGAGTAAGCCCTTCATTTTGATCGTCTTGTCTTTTTTTAACAGAGATCTTATCAGATTTTCTGATCTGATTTTCTTTATAGCCTCATTCATCTGTTTTTGTTTTTCTTTTTGTTTTTACTTCTGTTCCTACTATTTCAGAAAATTCAGGTGTGTGAGTTCTGCTTTCCTCTATCTTGTTGTCCCTTGGACTTGTCCTTGGTGGGCTGGTGGGTTGGGTTACATTTGCTTCTGAGTCTCATCATTTTGTGCTATTTTTTAATTGTAATTTGTTTTTGTGTTGATGCTTGTAAATTCCTTTGCAAGTAGGTAGCTTTATTACTACTATTGAGGCTTCCCTAGGAAATATCTATTCTTCAGAGTTATCTTCTAGGTATAGCTGGATCTTGGCCTTTGTGTCTGTCCCCAAATCCTACCTTCCCACTTTATTAGGTATGAGAGTTGCTATCTAGTTGGCTCAGCACCCAGTCCTTTGGTACTGGGTTATGGTGATGATTATGACCCCTAACAATCACAGTGTTGTTATACAAGGGAGAACAACTGATTACAGCAGTTACACCTGGCTAAAGTATTACAATTATCAGTAATAATAGCATGAAGCACAGGCTAAAAAACTGACAAACTGTGGTGACTATTATTTTGGTAACTTTATCCAGAGAAGCATGTTCTACAGTTATATAACATCCAACATAAACCAGGAACTTGTATGCTGTGAGTTTCCCCTTAGTAGAGTGATTTTATCCTCTGTGTGTGTGTGTGTGTGTGTGTGTGTGTGTGTGTGTGTGTGTGTTGGGGGGAATTTAAGAGGCATGGGGAAAAAATAGATATATGAACAGAAAAACAGTAGAAGCAAGGCTAAAGGAGAAAGGATGATTACCCAAGTTTTGGGAAACTGGAGAAGAGAACAGGAGAGAATGAATGAAGGCAAAAGCAAAAGACTATTTAAGTGAACCAGAAAGACTAGAGATAATGTTCACTCACATGAAAATATCAAAAAATCAAGAAAGAAAGTTGAGGAAAGAGAGAAAAAGATGAACAAAACAAAACAAAGCAAACAATATAAGTAAAACCTAAGCAACAATTAAAAAAGAAAAAACAAAAGGACAGAAAAAGGAAAAAAAATAAAATCAACAAAATTCCTCTGGTGCTCTCAGTTCTGTGGTAGTGTCCAAGTCAGAGCCCAAATCTGTGCTAGGTAACTCCACCAAGTATGTAGTAGGATTAGTACTGGGTGTGGGGCTGATCTTGGCCTCCAGATGTGGGGGCAGCTGCCAGGGTCTTCAGCCAAGAGTTTTCTGTAGGTCCCGTGGTGGCCCACCCATATTTCCTTGCCCTGTTTGTCTGCATGGCTCTCCCAGTTGCTGTGGTTCCTTCAGACAGACAGCACAAGGCTGCTCCCAGTCCCGTGTACAGTCAGCCCCTCTCGGCCCTTACACAGCCTCCTCTGTTCCACACCATTGGTGTCTCTCTCATCTCATGCTGCTGGGGGTGAGGTTGGTGGAGTGCTGTCAGCCTCCTCACAGTGTTGGGAGCCTGGTGGGGAAAGCACTGACTTCCCACTCATTGCCCCATCAGTTTAAGGCTGTTTAAATTCCATGTCCCTCTCTCACACTGCTGGGAGCGGGACAGGACGGGTGGTGCTATTTCACTCATTACCTTCCCTGTTGACTTCAGTCTCTAACCTTGTTGTTGCAAGAGGCTCAAGTTAGCCACTATGGCACACAACAAAAAATGAAAAAATCAAAAACTGTTGGCCCACGGGGAGGGAGCAGCCTCCTGGTCACTTGTCTCTGTGTGTGCTGGCAAAACTTGCTGCCAGGCTGTAATGTCCTCTGTTTTGAGGAAGGCAAAAGAGGCAAGGGGTCTTATACCCCAAATCTATCCTGTTTGGCTTGAATTTGCCATGCTGTTACAATCCATCAGCTTTTTGGGAACTTCCCTGAATGGGGTTCCTACTCCGTGCACAGGCAGATATCCCACAGGCTGCCCTGTGGGCTGCCTTGCTGTTTCATAAAGTCTGATTTGTTTGTTTTGTTTGCTCTACAAGTCTCTTATTTCAGACTGATTTTGGCATCAGGATGTATGTCCCTCCCTTTCTTCCAGTTACCTCTGTTTTTAGATGATTTTCTGTGAGTAACTCCAATGTGGTCCTCCTCTATTCAGCCATGTTGAATCTCCCAGAATATTTTAAACAAACAAACAAACAAACAAAAAACACAGAATAACATATGAAATTCCTTCATTTTACATATGCAACATTCTATAAAATGTCTAACTCTGACATTTCAAGCTTAGCAAAAGATATTGCCACAGAAATTTGAGAATGACTTAAAATTGTTTTATCAATGAAATACATTCATCTTCCTGCCAGATAAAGAAATTAAAACTGCCACATTTCTATCTATGTGAGAAGATAAAGAAAATTAAAATTAACTTAAAATTTCCAATTCTCAACTAGTTGCAGGTGGAAAGAAAAACAGATATTTGGAGAAGAAAATATTAAAAAAAAATGGGAAACAGATATAACGTATGAGAATATATATACATCAATAATGATCATTATAACGATAGCTATAGAAGACTTGCTGCTGATCAGTTTTAGTCTAAGCATCTAGCATGTGTTCTTCATTTTTCCTCTTTCATGGCAATTCTATTACATTATCCTAAGTACACAAATGTGAAATTTGTGGCCTCGAGACATTAAGAAACTTTCCAAAGAAAGAGTCTTAGCAAATGTCAAAATCAGGAATTGAGCCCAAAATGTTGAATCCAGCATTTTTCATTATTAGTCTGTATTTCCTTCCAACAGTTATTTGGATGACAAAAACAACTGAGAGGTAATATTAAAAAGAAACAAGTTTTGTATGTATAGGAAGACTAAAAGAGAACTAGAAACAGATGTTATGCTAGAGTTCAGGGTTGAAGATATTGATGCCCACCTCTACAAGATAGAGCTCTGATGTGGGTAGTAAACTAGAGGTAGCAAAATGTTAAAGAATTCAGAACACATTAAATGGAAGTAATAACTCAGTGGTTCTTTGGAAATTTGCACTGCATGCATTTTTGAAGGATCCAAAGTTTTTTCCAAGCTTATAAGAAATATACTTTAAGTAAAGTTTGTTTTATGAGACATAAGAAATCACAAGTAAACAAAAAGGAATATAAGGAAAGATGAGTAAACAGCATATAGTATCTCCAGTTTTACAGAAGATAAAGATTATATCTGAAGCAGCTTACTGTATTATAGAAAGGGTACACAATGTTCCTCATACAACTCATTCAGTCATCTTTTTTACTAAGAATGAATAGTCTCTGCCATATTGTAAAAGGCAGGCAAAGTAAAGTTCAGTCATGGAAAATGTACCCAAATGTCTGGAATACATATCTTAGGAAGTGGTACATAAAGCATTCAGCATGGGAAAGAGCATTAGCACTACAATGTGTTAAGTGCTGGTCTCAAATATCTGTGGCTTAGACCAGACTTTCTCAGCCTTGGAGTGTTTAAATTGGACCCAGATAATTATTTTTTAATAGTTTTTTAAAGTTTTCTTTTTATTAGTACATGCCTGCAGTACATAATTACATTCATTGTGGGGAGTTGCTACGGGTACATAAAACACCGTAATTCTTTTCTCATCCACTTCCCTTTGCCTTTGTCCCCATTTCCTCCATTTCTTGATACTCCTCCCTTTTGCAAAAGATCTATCTCCCTGTTTCCTATTATATCTTTTATTTTGCTCTTTAATTCATTTATAACTTGAGTTTCTCATTCTATTTTTGTGGGGGTTATTCTGTGTATCCTAAGATTTTACCAGCATTCTTGGCCTTTATCCTCTTGATGATTGTGGCATCCCCCGATTTTATTTATGACAATTAAAAATATCTTAAAATATTGTTGAATGATCCCCTACAGCAACAGCACCTCTGATGAAGAACCACTGGCTTTTTGGAATTTGTTCCTAATCATTGTTGATGATTAGTTTTTCATGCTTGCAATAAAGATAGACTAGTGTTTTAGATATACCAGGGCTGAGAAATCTTCCAATAGCTTGGGAGCTAGTGTAAATTGGTTTAGTGCAGTTGTGACTAGAATGAATGACGATATTCACTGTTCGGATAAACCTTCATTAGCCATCTATTAAATGCCTGTCACTATTCCAGGTTCTGGAGGCACAAAAATAGAGAACACATTTGAGATTTAAATTAGAACAAAGATCTCATAAACTATTTATTCATCCAGATTCTCCCAGGTCTACTCTTCTATTCTGTTAGATCATCAGAAACCACAAATAGTGAGCTCTATTACCACGTGACTATTTTGAAATATTTCCATCAAATTATATTTTCTTTAGGAAATAGATATGAAAATTGCCTTTCAAAGTTTTTTTTTAGCTTTTTAAGATATGAGCCAAAATATCATGTATTCATTGTTCTTGTTCCAAGCTATAAAGACTGCCTATCAGCCTATGATTTTATGTGTATATTGTTTGAAATAATAAATATATTTAAACATATTTCTATTATTAAATAATTATAAAAAGTCTAAAAGTAACCAACAATTTCTATACCCATTTTCCAGAAAAACCTTTGTGCTTTCTCCTCTCTTTTCCACAAAGGAAGAAGTTCAGGTCCTGGGATAAAAAAATCAAATAAGTAAACTCACAATTATATTTCCAGAAAATGTTATATATCTTATTTCTGTCATTTTATTTAATCCTTCCAAGAAGTACAGAGAAATCACAAAGACCATAGAAGAAGTTCTGTAATTTGCACAAAGTCACCTAGAACTTGGTATCCGTGTTTGGCTCAAACTAAAGCTCCTGCTTTAGCTACTCTACCACTTTGCCTCTGGGTCTACTACGGTAGGTTAGGGTTATAGTAAAAATGTTATATGACCATTTTCCTTACAGGCAATGAGCAAATGCTAGTATACCATACAGGTATTTACTAGCTGATAACCTGCCCAACTCTTATAGATGACCCCAGCCTATATACAAGTTCAGGCTACTCTCATGTTTTTTACCGTATTCTCAGAAATTCTTAAAATTGAGTCACCCTATCTTCTTCAGATGCCCTCACCATAATATATTTGAAGGTTTAAGACTTAACAGCCACAGAAAATTAAATTTACAAAATGCTCAAAGAACCAACTAGGTTACTGTATTTCAGAGAAGGCTCCGGGAAATCAGACCAAATATCAGACAAGAATGAAGGAAACCCAGAGTATGAGCCCTGCGTCACTGAGGAAGGAAAAGAGGAGAGGTTATTTTAAGAAAGAAGAGTGCACAAGGTGTAAATGGCCAGTCAAAGGGTCTTCGGTATCTGATCTGAGCACAGATGAGAGCTGCGAAGGCCAGAAGTCCCTTTGCCATTCGTAGATTGTCCAAGGCCGCCTCACAGTTTAAGCTGATTCATGCTTCTGTACCAGCTCTTTGAAACAAGGCTTCTCGGAAGAACCAGATAAATTGTTTCCTTTGATGAAGTCAACCTGACAGTAGGTTGGACCCAGCTGTAGGATGAATTAATTTACCCGAATTTGCCTTCCAGAGCAGATGACATTCTTTTCAGACTACAGCTGAAGAATAAAGGTTAACAATACTAGTAATACCAACAGAGCAAACATATTAGAAAGAAATCAGTGTGTTTGTGAGTCGAAGTGGCCAGACACGTTATCTTCTGCTGTTTGGACACACAGAAAGGGGAAGAGAAAAAACCTTGCTGTCCACTTATTTCCTGAAGCATCAAAGTGTCACCAATGAGACAGAAAGGATAAGAGAGGGGAGACTGAGTGCAAAGGTCAAGTTTATCCATTTCCTTTTCAGGTTAGCCCCGAACTGCCCCTGTCATAAAATACCCCAGTGAACACAGAGAAACTAAACAAAAAGCTGTTTCATCTCACAATCAATCAGCTGTGTTCAGAAATAGCTGATGGAAGGGGTGGGATGTATTAGCAGAAAATCAGTCCAAACCCCAAGATACAGTGACAGTCAGCAAGCCCAGGGTCTCTCTGAGGAGACTCCAGGCTGCACCTCACAGTGCCTGCCACCCCTCTGCTCCATTAGAAATAATCACTCCTAAGTGGCCCATCATCAGTGCCAGCGGGATTTTTTTCACATTTGCTAAAAGCTTTTCCCTTGGCCCACTTTTATTTTTCCTTTTGTTTCTAAGTAACTACTTTAATCCCCCCTCCCCTTTATTTTTGCAGTTAACTGTCTTGAAAAATCCTGACTCAAAATGGGCCTTGCAAATGAATTTCTTCTTTCCTCCTGTATGTCCTTCCCCCAGCACCTAGTGACAGCCCTCGCATATGCATTAACCAAAAGACCTATTAGTGGAGCATTGTTTTGCACTTCTGCAGACAAAGGAACAAGAGACCTCCAGTTAGAATAAACTCTTTTTATATTTTTTGGCAACAAATAGCTTCCTTTTAAATTCAGAAATGAAATGGCATTGAGGCTCTAAATTGCTGTCATCTAAAATGTTTTACTCCCATCTTTGCTTTCCTAGATTATGAGCAATTTTCTCCCAGAATGAATTATTTAAATGAACCGAGTCTTCTGAATCCTTAGAAAAAACAATGCTTTAGCACTTCGGGTCTTTGCTACTCGCTTATCACTTGGCATATTCTGTCGGGTACTGGCAGACATTCTTATTTTCAACATATAATTTATTTTTCCAAATGGACGCAAGCCTCTCAAGACTAAAATCATATGGTATCATGTTGTTCATTCATTCCACAAATGTATATGAACACTGACCCCATGCTAGACTTGTTCTGATCACTTGTGAGATGGTCAAATCCGAATCAGAAAATCCTTTCCTCCATGGAGTTTATATTCCAGTGGAGAGAGACAGAGGATAAAGTATCAGTGTTACACAGGTGTAAACTATAGACTATGCTAAAAGGCGATAAATACAACAGAAAGGAGTTTGAAGTATAAAAGGAGAGGGCTACAGTTTCAAATAGGGTGTGTGAGAGAATGCGGAAAAACAGAAAAAGAGCATTCACAGTCCAGGGTAAGAACTTAAAGAGTGGAGGTGCCATCAACTGACTGGGAAGTGTATGATAGGAGTAGAGACTTCAGCTTTGCTATGTTAAGTTTAAGGATCCTACTAATATCCTAGTGTAGATGTGGTGAGTAAGCAGCTGGATATAGCAGTCTAGAGATTCAATAGGGTCTGGGCTGGAATATTGATTTGAAAATAGCATTAAAGTCATGATATGGGATGAGATCATCACAGAAGTGAGTCTCAGAGAGAAGAAATTTTCTGTATAGGAAAAGGAAAGCCAAGAATGTGGGATAACTTGCAAATTGGGTAAAGAAGTCATATCAAAGAAGCAGAGAATTAAATCGCTTATCTATCAAGTAAAATGAAGGCCAAAACTTGACCATGGTGCTTAGCAACCTAGAAGGTCTTGGTAATCTTGACAAGGGTGTTTTCAGTGAAGTGATAGAGATATCAGTCTGATCAGAATGAAATGAAATGAGACTGTGAGGTAGGATGGACAGCATGTTTGTGTCTCCAAAAGTTGTATGCTGACACTGCATCCTAAAGCGATGGTGTTTAGAGGCAGGGTAATTGATATCTAAATAGGTCCTCAGAGTGCCCGCACAAATGGTATTGGTGTCCTTATAAAAGGAAGCCAGAGAGCTAGCTCACTGTCCTTTAGCCTTGTGATGATACAGGGAGAAATCTCTCAGCAGAACTCAACCCTACTGGCAAGCTTATCTCAGGCTTCCAGCCTCCAGAACTCTGAGAAATACATTTGTGTTGTTTATAAACCACCCAGTCTATGCTACTTTGTAATAGCAGCCTGAATCCAGACAAGAGGAGGAGTATCAGAGATTGTGAACATAGACCACTCATCCCAAAAACTCTCCTATGAAGGAAAGTAGAGAAATGAGGTACTAAGTGGCAGGGAATTAGTGTTGAGAGAAAATTTATTTAAAATTAAGTAACAATGTATTTGTATCCTTATGGAAATAACACAATAAGGAAAAAAGATGTGATGGTGCAGGATTGAAAAAATGTAGCCAACTCTAACATGATGAAATTATTCGTATGTCCTAGAGCAGGTAGTATGGCCATTTCCCCAAAGGAAAGACCCCAATTTTTGATGGCTGATAAGTCCACTTGGTGGATAGGCCTCTAAGGGTTTCTTTCTCAACTAGTCTTTCAGTTTGAAAAGTTGAGAAAATTTTACATTTGCTATAGGAAAGAGGGATGGAATTGTACATTACATGAGAGGAAGAGGTAGTATGTGTCACATTCCAAAAAGAGAAATCTTGAGATTTGTGGAGTACAGTGTGACTTGTGATATAAAATAAACTTTCTCCTGTCTCTTCCACTAACTTTTCTGTAAAATCTGCACTTGAAGGTTTTCCTCCAGAAACTGTCAAGATGTGCTGTAAGTTGCCTGCCCGTGGGAGACTCCACATAGGGTCGCACAGTTGATTCCCTCTGCCCTACCTCTGCCATCATTGTTTGCCCCAGGCAGCTCATTTATTTTATAGCAAATTACCTGCCGGGAACATTACACCTGCCTTATCCTTCAGTCTTACATGGCAGTTTGTCCTCCAGACTCCTAACTTATTTATGGGCCTGGTTCTGATTTTCTGAGGCATCACCCTTGCCTGTTCAGGAGGGCAGACTCTGCTCATTGCCCTCACCACCATTTTTCCTCCTTGTTCACGATCAGGAAAACTGAACTATTTGGAGTTCTTCAGACTCACCATACTATCTAGTCCATGAAGTTCCTTATAACTGAAATATTTTTCTTCTCTTGTAAGAACAAAACCCTCCTCTTTACCTTTTTCACTCAGGGTCCTTTAAAATTTTACCTATTTGCTCCCTGCCCTCATGGTCATACTTATTGAGATCCTCTACCATTGATGGTTTGTCTATCTCCCCATTAAACTGTGAGCTTTCTGCCATCCTGATTTCCATAGAGTTCTATGCTCCTAGAATATGTGTTAGTCAGATTTCCATCACCGTATCAAATACCAGAGATAAGCATTTAACAGGGAGACAAGATTTATTTTGGTTCACAGTTTTGGAGGTTCCGTTTCATGGTTGTTTGGGCCTTTGGTGAGGTAGAACATCCTGGCAGGAAGTGTGGCAAAGCAAAACTGCCCACTCCATGGCCAGGGTGCAGTTGGAAAGAGGGGAGGGGCTGGGATCCAACAATCCCTTTCCAGAGTATACCCTCAAATGGCCTAAAACTTCCCACCAGGTCCCACTTTTAAAAGGTTTCACTGCCTCCCAATATTGCCACTCTGGGAACCAACCCCCTCACATGGGATCCAAACTATAGCAGAAAGGGTTTGTTTGTAGCAGTTGCTTCATAAGTATTTTCAATAATTGAATAAACACTCAATGTAAATTCTGCAAGTACCAAGCTAAGTAGCTTAATATAAGTCCTGATCATGTATAAGTAAGGTTTAGAGTTCATCTGCTGCTCTAAAGTCTAGGACATTGTACCTTGTAATAACTCCCTCGTATCTACAACTATATACAGACGCCACTGGGATCCTGTTTTCTTAAACTTTTTTTTTTCAGTCTTCTATTGGAAGTGAGATTGACTGCACATGAATCACAACTAGTTTGACACGTGTCTTAACCTCCAGTTGAATACTTTCTGCTGCTGTCTGAGCCTTCTTCTATACTTCCATCCAGTACAGCCTTTCCACAAGTGGGGTAGCTGGTATAGGATCTCTAGAGCTCCGTGGGCTACAAGACTGAAAATGGATAGCATCAGCTGCTACTCTACTCTTTTGATGTTGTTTCTCTCCCTGCCTATTCAAAATCAATAAAAGACTGAATTAAAACAAACTTTGTGACTTAGATTTAGGCTTCTGTTTGGGAGGAAGGGCTGCCCTAATACTACATTACTTTTCTACGTCAGGTGTGCTCCTTTCACACTTCATTTCCTTTTTTGCCTATCCGATGTGTGAATACATCTCATGGCTAAGGCTTGGTCATGGATCTGCTAGGCCCTCTGTCCCGGGTGTCTCTTATTAGCACTCTCATCACCTCTTATTCATGAACTATTATGCATGTCCAGCTTACTCGCCTATCTACCTCTGCTCTGAAATATTTCTCAGTTTCCACTCTTTACCTTGTGTATACCACTCTTACAGTTTTTCCTTGTGGGGACAACTTTGTATTTTTTAACAATGGCTTAAATTTTATCAAGAAGTTAAAATACAGGTGACATATGTAAGCATGGGGACTCAGTGTCCTGCTATTACTAACTTTGACCTTTGAATACTATGAAAACTGTATATAACAGGGAACTTCGTATGGCAAATCAGTGATTCTCAATCCTAATTCTGCACTCCCATTTAGTAATTGGTGCTGATAAAAGTGGATATTCACATGCAGAAGGTTGAGTCTAGAACCATATCTCTTACCATGTACTAAACTAAAATCAAAATGGATCAAAGATGTACATATTAAAACAGAAACAATCTGCTGGATGATAAAATAGGTAAAAGTCTTGAAGACATAGACATAGGCAAGGACTTTCTGAATAAAAATCCCAATAACACAAGAAATAGTACCAAAAATCAACAAATGGGATTATATCAAATTAGAAACCTTTTGCACAGCAAAGGAAACAACCAACAAAGTGAAGTGAAACCTACATAATGGGGAAAAATTTTTGTTAGCTATTTCTTGGATAAAGGACTATCATCTAGAATATATAAAGACATCAAATAAATTAGAATCCCCAAAATAAAAGATCCAATAAATAATGGGCAATTGAAATGAATACATACTTCTCAGAAGAAGTATGCATGATCAATAAATACATGAAAAAATGTCCCACATCACAGGCCATTATAGAAATGAAAATTAAACACTGGGATTCTGTCTTACTCCAGAAAGAATGGGCATCATCAAGAAAGCAAACAATAGCAAATGCTGATGAGGCTGTAGGCAAAAGGGAACAATTCTACATTGTTGGTGGGAATGTAAACTATGGAAATCAGTTTAGAGATTCATCAAAACACTAAAACTAAAAATTTCATTTAATCCAGCTCTGCCCCTTCTAGGTGTCTTCCCAAAACAATTAAAGACATCATATTACAGGAATACATGCATACCCATGTTTATAGCAGCACAACTGATAATAGCTAAATCTCAGAAGTGGCCTATGCCCAATAATAGATGAATAGATACAAAAAATGTTGTATTTATACACAATGGAGTACTACTCTGTTATAAAAAAGTATAAACTTGAGTCAACTGTAAAAAAATGGATGTACCTTGAGACCATAATATTAAGTGAAATAAATAAGACACACAAACTTAGCTATTGCATGGTTTCACTTTCATGAGAAGCTCAAAATAGAAATAAAGAGCAAAGTAAAAGATAATAGGAAGTAAGGAGGTCTTTTTCAATTAGAAATGGGAACAAGAGATAGGGGTGTCTTAGCTACTTTTCTAGTTGCTGAGACAAAATACCTGGCACTCACAGTTAAAGGAGGAAAGGTTTATTTGGGTCACAGTTTGTAGATGTTTCAGTCCATAATCAGCTGGCTCCAAGGCACCATGGCATTGCAGAGGAGAAACAGTTCATGGCAGGCAGAAGGTAGCAAAGCAATAAGGGTTGACCACAGCTCTTTCTATCCCTTATATTTTAAAAGATGCAGGCTACTTAGGGCAGGTAGCACTCACAGCCTTAATCCTAATGCCCTTGAGCCTAGCATTGCACCATGAGTAGATCCCAGTGTGTCACACACTCTAGATCCAGCCACCTCTTAAAAATCCCCACCTATGGCTGCATGAGGCTTTGGGGGGACAGCTAGATGCAAGCCATAACAGGCAGAGAGGAGGGACGGGGGATAAAAAAGAATTGAAAAAAAAAATGGAGACAGAGCTTTTGCAAATGGGAACAGGAGTAATAGATGAAAGGAGCAGGGAGGGTGGGGAGGGGGAGGGGATGAAGAAAGAATTAAAATGTGTTAGGTATATGCACCAGTCCCCATGACAAATGTAATCATTGTGTACTACAAACAAGTACTAATAAAAATTTTAAAAATTTACATGGTTTTATTGATATATAAATAACCTACAAAATGGTTAACAATTTTCAGGGTACCTCCAATTTTAAAGTGCTCATTTAGCTCCCATTCCTTTCCCTAAATTTCCTCCAGCTGTCCAAGATAGTGCAAACATGTCTTCACAAAGCAAAACTACTAAGAGAATTTCAGGTCTGAGTACATGCCTTGCAGAGTCTGTGCTCTATCCAGAAAGTCTAATACATGAATTTCTGGTGGAGTAGTTGTTCTTTTCTTTTTTCCAAAAATTTATTCCATGTGTCATGTAAAAGCCTAAATATTCTTTTTAAGGTAATCTATTACCTAGATATTTTGACATTTTCCAAAAGTAACACACAACAGCCCATTCTAATTCAGTTCTTACTGCATATTCTTATGAATAATTGCTGATAAGAAAAATATAGCTAGACGAAAGAGTACAAATTCGACTTATTAGATTTACTCATGTTTCTCAAATCTCTGTGTCTCATTTTTGCATAAACAGATAAAATCACTTGCATATTGTACATAATCTTTTTTTTTTTTAATGTGGGTGCCGGGAGTCGAACTCAGGACCTTGCACTTGCCAGGCAGGCGCTTATGCCGCTGAGCTATCTCACCGGCCCCATAATCCTAACTATTATCAAATATCATTCTCCAATATGTTCCTGGTGTTACATCGAAGTAAAAATATGGACAACTCATTTTTTTTTACTTTCTTTTTAAAGTTTAAAAATCAATAAAAATGGACCGTGGACATACGGTTAAGGTACCAACAAGCAGAGATGGCGCAAGAAGGACTAGGAGCAAGGAACAATATCTAAACATCCAAATATGTGTGGAGTAGCGTTAACTAGCCTTTGGAATCCCATGAGGAATGATAGTTAAGGACCATTGTTTAACATCAGTTATGACAGAGGCTATGCTATATTTTGGCTTATTATTTGAGAGGATTTAGCAGAGAGGGTAGCCTCTTTCATCTTATTAAAATTGAAAATCAAAGGTAGTTGATTTATTGGAAAATACTAAGGATTTGAAAAGTGACATAAATGATAAATGACATTCAGATTAAGAAAAACATTCAAGACAATGAAAACGAAAGGAAATAGAAAAGTTTAAACACTAAAAATATTTTGAAATAGTTATTTTAAAATGATGTAAGATTTATGCTTAAATACAAGGCTAGGTTTTACATTTGCATGACAGATAGATAAGAAATAGAATAGTTACACTGCCCAAATCCATGGGTGAATAAAATTCAACCTGCAGCATCATTTCAGCACCACTATCATCGTCAGGGGCTACAGTATTTCAGAAATACTTGAAAATTAAATTGCCCTCTGAGAGTTAAAACTATGAAGACAACACATAATGAATAATAATGAAATGTAGAGCCACCTTAAAAGATACAGAATGCCTTCCAGATAAACAAGATTTGCTTATGTCTTCACTGAAGATACCAATATAACCAAAGAAAAAGGAATATGTCCATCAGAAAAAGGATAGATCAGACATTTAAATTTTTATAAAAAGGGAGACTTAAAAGGCTAAACCAAAGACAACACTTGTCCAAAACTAGTTAATGGGAAGTAGATTTTTAGCTATCAGTAACACCAACCATGTTGTACTATAGATACTAAATTAGTTGCTGGATTTGGAAAAATCTCCCAGGGTTTAAATCTGGCTTTGTTATTAAAAATCTTTGCTCTGAAAATGATATCCCACACTCAGTGTATTCAACGCTTTTGAAAACTGAGGATGATAGTATCACTTCTTCACAAAGTTCTTGTGGATAAAACACAAGCCTTCGATAAATGTTATCCATCATTATTATATTATTTTAGTAAATTCACTTTGTTGTGCTCCCAAACTACAATCAAGCAACCTTCCAATTATGATATGGCTTCTTATGTAGCATGCAAATTCAATGGCCATGCAATGTGAGTATTGCCACTCCTGTGACAGTTATATATCTCATTTTAAATTAATAGATTGTATTTCTAATGTTATAAGTCATTCTCATGATCTTGATTAATGTGAGTGTATTTTGTTGGCAACATGGCAAACATTTCAGAACATTTTAAAATGTTCTGAACTTACCAAAAGTTACCTCAGATAAGGATGTAGTTAAATTATTCTTTAAAGGAAATTCTATTTCCTGAGAAATAAATAATACATAATACATACAGATATAGGATAGAACATTAGTCAAATCTAGGGTGGGGGGAACATACAGATATTTTCCCTTGCTCTTCTGTCAGTTCTGCTAATAAAGGATAAAACTCAAAATGACTTCCTTTTTATTAACATCCTGTAGTATTTCAATATCCCCCAGTTTACTACCCAATCCATTATTAAAATATCATTCAGGTGATCTGTTAATAGAAAAATGTGTTCAAATCATTCTCCTTAATTTCTTCAGTGATTCCACATGAGTATGAGAAGTATCCTTAACTCTCAAATGCCTCCACTTACTCACCTTCAGAGTAATGTTCATGGCTTGAGCTAAGTCAGTGGCCCTGGCTATGGTAGCCTGCTGTTCTTTAATCTCTATATAAGTCCAAGTCATTGCAGTTACGATGTGACAAATGATCCTTCTTAGAACAAAAGTTAACATGATTTAGAGCAAAAGGTAACATTGCTGGGCCAATTAGACTCATTTTCCAGGAATTTGGAATTGGATCAAGTTGTTTTCTGTAAGCTGTTGGACATTTAACAAGTAAACTCAGGAGTGAAAGATGATCATGTTTTCTGCATGAACTACAAAGCAGAGAATGCTAGTCTAGTTAGAAAGAGAAGAATAAAACACACAAAAAGAATAGAAGTAAAAGATATGTTAATAGCTTTGTTCACACTTGTTTCTGTTTCCAAGAAAGGATTGAATTACCACAATTGGGTTTTATGAAACTATCTGTTTTTTCCTTTTTCCTCTTACTTGAGCCAAACTTGTTTTTAAGATACTTGCAAGTATGCAGCTCTTTTACTTGCAAAGTACAATCTAACATGATGCCTTCAAGTGTTTTTACCTACTTCTATTCCAGCCTCATCTCTCCCCATATCAGAATTAATAACTGAATCTCCATCAGTAACAACCAAGCAACTCAGAAGACCTTTTGAGCTTTCTGTTCTCATATAATGGTATTTTTCCTTTCTCTATAATATCCACCCATTGTGGCCCACCTACTAAATAGTTACCCTCCACAGGCATTCTGTCCTGACTATTTTCAAAGATGCCCACATTATTGCATATAATTCATTGTAAAAAATGATTTGTATTTTGGTCTCCCATTGCCATATTATCTCATAAATGGCAAATATCTACTGTTTATATTTCACTTCTGCATCCCAAATGCAAAGCACACAGTAATATTGCCATGTCTTCTTGACAAAGTCACATCATTCAATCATTTATAACATGGGATGTATGGTTAATAAACACAACTACTAAAAGCTTTGAGGTTAATTATTTATTTCTGGGGAAAATGATAAAATAAAATCTGAGTTTCTGAAGTTTCTTCTACTTAGTGATCTCAGCAGCACATCGTCGTTCTGATAATTATTGTTTGTCATGGGCACAAGCACATAAAGCTTCTTAAGCTGTTTTATCAACGTCAACTTTAAATCACTTTTGATGCAGTAAGTGGCAGGGTAAAACCAATAACAGCAGCATCCTGGAACAGAGCCAAAATGAGAGCTGTAAAGGATCATTTTCCACTTCACACCTGCAATGACCTGGACTCAAATAGGGATTAAAGGACAGCAGGCTACCTAATCAGCCACTGTCTGGAGAACTGAAGTTGGGTTATCACAAGCAGAGAGGGCAGGGAGAGTGACAGAAGGAAAGGTGTGCATGTGAGCTGATTGTCAGGAAACAAAGGAGCCTGCAATGTAGCCATCAGAATTGAAAAATGAGGTGTGTTGGTCCCACTGGGGGTGGGTCAGTAACATCGTCAGGATAGCAGGTGATGAAGAATGTCTGATGAAGTATAAAATGTGCTGAGAAAGAAAAGGAGGATACCCAAAACCCCTGTTTTACCCAGGATATTCATGGATTACAAGTGTTGTTCTAGTCTAACTACTAAGTACATGCATTTGTCCCTTTAGTTCATAAAAAAGAATCTGGTTTGATGAAAAATAATACAGTGACTTTGATTGCAAACAACTACTGAGTCAAAATACTACCAAACTCTGGTTACAAAGCAAAGTACAGTTATCCTGTTAGAGAACTTCTAAAACATTGTGGTGATGCCTTTTGGGGTTGTATTTATTTATTTTTGTCTGCTCAGGTTCCCTTTGACAGATTCTTCTCTGTCTAAATGGTTCAGAGGGGTTCATTTTCTTCTCCCACTCCCCACTGATGGCACAGAGGTAGGCGTCTAAATTCAACTCTTCCCTCCACCAAATAACCCTGATCTGGATCAGATGTAGTCCATCCTATGATTTTGACAGAATTGTTGTGGAAAATCTTTCATGCATATGAGATTCTACTGGTCATCCATGTCATCAAGTGGGAAAAGGTTAAGTGATAATAAGGAAAAAAGAAAACTGATACGCACATGCGCACGCAATCCTAGTTTCAATCTGGTATTTACTTTCGGTTGTAGGAAATAGTAAGTTGCTTTTTCTGCTCATTGCAGTATGAATTGGGTCTGTACGTATTACGGAGACTCCTGACAAATAATACCTGCCTATTCATTAAACTGTCTGACTTCTTACCTACCCTATCTTGTTATAAAAGGAATAAGCTCCCATGCAGCAGTTGTATCAGTAGGACAAGGAGAAGTTAGATGACAAGATGGATTCAGCAATGCATTAGTGTCCACCAAAGCAACTTACTGTGACAGTGGTGTCCCTGAAGAGCACAGCAGCTGGATAAAAAAACAAGAACAGTGTTGTTATTTCTTTCACAATTAAGATGCAAGCAAATTTTAATAGCAATAAGCAAAGAAAATGAATTAAAATGTTATGTTAATTTTATTGGCATCTTAAAACTAAAGACTTCTAAATTGAAAATAAACCTTAGCACAAACTGAAATTGGATCCTGATGCTTTGGAGAACAAAGAAGTTTAGCCTTGGCATGACCAAAAGCACTGTTTACTTTGTAATAGTGGCATAATTGCTTTTCTCATATCAGTAAAAAAAGAAACAGGGACAGAACATTTTGGAATTGACCTTAGAAGTAATACGCTGTGGCTTCTGTCTTCCTTAGCACTTCTCTGCTGGAATCACAGATATATTCCCCATAACAGCTCAGTTCAGCCTCCTGGATGTTATGGAACTTGTCTTGCATATTGAACCTAGCCCACGCATATGGCAGGAAATGGGCTCCCTCTTTCTACTTCATCTTTGATATTCTGAATGTAGATCTGGTATGGTATGCTAGAAAGCTAGATATAGTGTGTGAGAAATAAAGCAATCAAAGGTGAAATCAAAGGTTTTGATTTAACTGTAATGATTAATTCTGCATTATTTTATGTGGGAATGAATGAGGGGAGAACAGCTTTGGAGGGGACAGGGTTCCAGAGTCAGTTCAGTATACAGTGTTTTAATATCTACTAGTCATTAAAGTAGAGATGAAGCATTATTCTGGAGTCCTCTCCAGTCCCCAAGACCACCACCCTCCCTTTTAATACCAACTGCATAGTTCAGGGGTCTCTAAGATTACCCTCATTTTTGACAATAGTTGCAATTTCAAGGGTCATGAAGACCAATCCTGTTTGATAATTCCCTGGAATGACTCACAGAACTCACTGAAAGCTGTCACACCCAGTGTTAAAATTTATAAGAGCAAAAGGATACAGATTAAATTAGTTTAGGAGGGCCGGTGATATAGCTCAGTGGCATAAATGCCTGCCTGGCAACCACGAGGTCCTGAGTTCAACTCCCAGTACCCGCATAAAAAAAAAATCAGTTTAGGGTAAAAGAGCACAGGACAGAGTTGAGGACAGAGATCTCAGCTGTCCTCTCCCAGTAGGTTTGTGATCATTGCTAATCTTCTAGGTAAAGTGTGTGATAATGTACATGGAGTATTGCCAGCCAGGGAAGCTCACATGAGATGTGCTATTGGAGATTTTACTGGGGCTTGCTCACTGGCCATGGGTGACCACTCTCTTGGCTTACTTGTCGTCTTCTGCTGATGCCATGTGGCCCAAAGCCCTCACCACAAATTACATCATCATCCCATCCTGTGTGATCCAAGGTACATAAAGAAAGGCTCTTAGCAGGCAGGACATTCCAAAGACTTATGGATCAAGTCCCATGATCCAATGGCAAAAGCCAGACTTCTCTTTATGTAAGATTAATTTTTGCACAGATGTCAAATGAGAAAGTGAATTTAAGAACCCAGAGTTCAGGGAAGTAGTCTAGCAAAAGATACACATTTGGAAGTTAGCGGCATATAAAAGGCATACTATTTAAGGTCTTTCCTGTGTTATCTTTACTAAACGTATCTACTTCACTCCTAAGGAAAGAACAGCTGATAAAAATTTAGAGACAGAAATTTTTTCAGTGTCAACCTGCCACTACTTTCAAAACCATTTTGAATCTATTATAATTGGCTTCCTTCCCTATTTTTAGAGTATTGCCATACATTACAAAGTCCATGGCTGGTATACATGCACAGTTAATTTTCTTTAACACACTTCCTGCCGGAGTGGTTGCACATGTTTGTAATCCCAGCACTCTGGGAGGCTGAGGCAGGAGTGTCACATGCTTGAGCCCAGCCTAGGAAATACAGCAACTTAGTAAGACCCTGTCTCAAATAATAATAATAACAATAATAATAATGACAGCTGGAGATGTAGCTCTATCAGAGTCCCTGGGTTCAACACCCAGTACTGCTTTAAAAAAAATAATTGAAATACCAAATTTTGGCTTCTTAATGAATTAGTAACTTTTATCATCTGACCCAAAAATTGAGTGATGAGACACTGAACGCAAGAGTCATTTTTTGCATTGCTTATTTTGCAATGCAGTTTGGTGTGATTCTGACACTGCACAAAAACCACATTAACTAAAATGATAAATGGGCCAGGTGAGTAAGCCAGTTGGCAAAGCTGTAGTGTGTGTGGCTGCTGAAATAGATACCTGAATACGGGAGGAAACTCGGGAGTCCTTTCCTGGGGCTAGGGGAGGCTGGGCCTGCCGGAAAAGTGGTGTGATTTATCACTTTGGAAGAGAATGCCAGCTGGAGTGTGCATAAATGGCTCCTTCTGGATGCTCTTTAAAAGCTAAATTAATGGCAACTTCTGTAAATAACAGCTTAGACCTCTGTCCCTGTAAGATAAACTTTGATTTTAGCTACAGCTAAAATAAGTGAAAACAGAAAAAGTAAAAAAATTAAACAATACAAAACAATAATGTCATCTTGGTCAAGGAATTAGAGGTAATAGAATGTTATCCATCTACCAAAATACTGTAAGGAGATGATTATTGCAGGGTGGCGCTTTTTTTGTTGTTATTAGATGTTTTTTTGGAACCCATCTCTGCAGAATGTTTCTTTTTATTATCGTAACATAAACTAATTACAATAAGGGAAAGGGGGCATTTTAATGAAAAGGCTGTTTTAGAGAGTTATAATTTTACTCTGACATTAAATAATTGAACTGGGTGCCAAATTTGTTAAAGTAAATATTTCTGAAAATTATTATTTGGAAATTATTTGCATTAGCCTTTGTTTTGTTTTGTTTTGTTTTGTTTTGTTTAAGAGAGGGTCTCTCTATATAGTTCAGGCTGGCCTTGAACTCTTGGCAATCCTCATGCCTCAGCCTCCAGAGTGCTGGGATTATAGATGTGTGCTACCATGCCTGGTTTAGCCTTATTTTCAAGGAAATAGCTTTTGCCCTTTTATTTCACCTAATAGGTATGTCCTTGCATTTCTCTATTCTGAACAATGACTTGAGATAGAACTGTATGTAAACCATCTCAATTATTTTGAGAGATTTCTTTTTTCTTAAAAAAACCTTCATTTTACAAGGCATGCATTTTTGCTTAGATTTGATGGGTCTGATTAGGATAATCAGATTAGAAAAAGGCATTTTTAGAACATGATAAGTTACAGAGGGAAAATAGTGAGAGAGTTAGAAAGATGGCTGAAGAGACACAGAGGAAATACATAGCAAATATTGTAATTAAAACACATTGCTGCTGCTTAAAATCATTTTCCTTTTGATAGAAATTTCATCCACATAAATTATACTCTGGGATGTCATCAAATATACTGCATAAAATAGGTGAAAAAATGATCCTTTGGATGTTTCCCATGCATCTATCTTCCCATTCGTTAACCCTCTCACACGCATACAAGGTGTTATGACGGAATTCAGACAGGGGTTTCTATCTAAGTGTTAGGGGATGGGGAAAAATGACGTGTATCATGTGAGAAAGCCCAGCGAAGACCCTGAGCACTTGGAGCAGGAGGTGACGGAAACAAGAATTTAGAAATCATGATTCTATTTTAGTATTTAACTGCTTTCTAGTTTTCTTGTCTCTAATTGAAGCGTTGAACCATTTGTGTTTAAAAAATTGAATGTGAAAAGCATTATAGAAACTATTTGCATATAAAAAGTACATCTTGTGCAGTTAAAGATGGTACAAATACTGTTATTCCAATTATTATACTTATCCTTGAAGCAGTGTCTTGTGCGTAGTAGACATGCACGAAGTATATGTTGAATGAATGAGTGAAGGCACCTTTCCTTAAATTCTCAAGTCGGCAATGACAGCTCCCACAAGCAGCAGTTTTTATATATTTTTTTATTTCTTTACACTTCAATACCATTCCCCAGGGAGACTGGCAAGCTGAAACCTGTCCCAATAATGCCAGCAGGGATGTATATGTGTGAAGAGAATAAGTAAACATTTATTGTACCTGATGGCTCAATGAACTACATGAGCTCTTAAGAGACTTGAAAATACTTGGCGGTATTTATATTTAGGATGAACTCTACAAATACTATTTGTGAATATTTTCCTTCAGAAAATTTCTGATTTTAAATCAGTTGAGCTTTTTGAATCCCAACTGTTGAGCTAATCTAACTATATAGCTTCTTTTCCAGTAGTAACATGTTAACTTCTTAAAATGTTCTTTTAAATTTTGAACCTATCTGGGTGTAGTGGTGCATGGCTGTAAACCCAGCACTTGGGAGGCAGAGGCAGGAGGATCGCCGTGAGTTCAAGGCCAGCCTGGGCTATATAGTAAGGTCGAGCCCAGCCTGAACTACATAGCAAGACCCTGTCTCAAATAAATGAATAAATAAATAAATAAATATTGATTCTATTTAATTCAATGTCAAATATTTTCCCACTAACAGATTTAATAATCTAAAATTTTAAAAATTTGTACTCTTCCTGTGTTGGCCCATTTAACAATAATGATAAATTCCCACTTACTGAGGGTCCAATGCATGCCAGTTTCTTACTCATTGTTTTATTTGTTAAGTGTATAGTTTTATCCTATTACACAGAACAAGAAATTGTAGACCTGCATGAAATGACACAGATTGTAGATTTTGGGATTGAGATTCAAAACGCACACCCAGTCTATGATAATTTATCCCCCCACAAACATTTATATTTGATTCTTACAGTATCTTGTGAGACCAAGAGTGGCTCTCTCCTGCATGCAGCTAAGGCTGGCTTTGATCAGTCTGCATCTATAAGAAAATTTATGAGGCAAATAGAGATTTAGAATGGAAAAAATTTAAGGATAATCCAAATTAGCAATTTTTAGACATTTTGGCTTTAGTATTACTTTATATTCTTAATAATTATTGTGAATCATTATAATAATTTATAATATATATTTATTATTAATTTTAACTTATAATCATGTGTTTCATAATTGGAAAACTAGCCTAAAGAATTTTGCAAATGCTTTTTTTTTAACAAAACTAATATAAGATGGGGTATTTGACTGAAATAAAAATTTTAGTAGTTATACCGTGAAGTGCATCTCTACACGATCCAGAGACTCATGAACCGTAATGAGTGTGTTTTATGTTTCTGTGGCCCACTCTGTTTTATCTTTAATATTATTTTTTGTTTCTTTTAAATTGAAGGTCTCATTCGTTTGCAAGAGCTCATCAAAGCTCCATCAAGGTACAATCTTCGACTTAAAATTCGTCAGTTGCCTGCTGACACGAAAGATGCCAAACCTTTACTGAAAGAAATGAAACGAGGCAAGGAATTTCATGTCATCTTTGACTGTAGCCATGAAATGGCAGCGGGCATTTTAAAACAGGTAATTTTAAAATTATTTATATTTATAGTTTCTTTATAAACTTGTACTTAATGTATGTTTTCTTAATAATGCAGTTATTTTACACAATTAAAAAATCAGAGGAATCACTTAGATGAAATTTTACAATAGTCTGGCAATTGCTTTTGATTGTTTTAGAAGAAAAGTAATATAAATATTGATGCTTATCAAAGCAGATTGAAATTTTGAGATAATTTTCAAATGCCTTCAGTACTGTTAGAAGTTGATTAATGATAGAGCTTTCTGTTTTATACTGAAATGAAGAAAGATACTAAGATTCCATTATTAAATAACTGCTCATTTTAATCAAATAGTAGTAAAAAGATAAAAGAGATTTACTCTCTATCTGGTATCTGCTGGGTGATACCTAATATATTTTATCTTATTTCTTCATTACTACAACCATGAGAAACTGTCCCATCCTATATAATAATTGCATAACTTAACCAACACCCATAGCAAGGAAATGGCCAGGGATTAAGACAACACTTAATGATGTTACATGTATTCATCCCAGAATAAAATACATCTGTGTAAAAGGATCTTTGCAGATCAGTCAAGTGGAAACATTTGTAGCAGTAAAACAATATTAGAGGGAGGGTGAGGCAGGAGAATGGTAAATTCAAGGCAAGGCTGGGCAACTTAGTGGCTTAGTGAGACACTACCCTAAAAATAAAGCCAAAAAAGCAAGGGCAGGGGATGAGGTATGTAGCTCAGTGGGCAATGCCCTGGGTTCAATTTCCAGTTCTGCAAAACAAAACAAAACAAAAATCCCAAACAACAATGAAACAATGTTAGTTCAGAACTATTCAAAGAGACTTACTAGCAAGCTGAAACATAGGAATTTGTCTGTATCTTACAGGTAAGGGATCTGAAGTTGGGAGATAAATGATGTACAAGGCCATTTGATTTTTAGGTATCTCAGCCTGGATCTGAAAAAAAAAATTCTTTAGATTTTTCTTTTCATGCTTTTTAATATGCACATTGGGATGACACAGTGGCTTTGTACTAATCTACTGTTTCAAACCTCTGGAGAGTTATGCAGATTCTGATGTCAAATTATATCCCATTAATTATAACTACAAACAGAAAATGTTTGCTGTAACATAGTTTGTTTATTAAGCAGATGTTTGTCCAATATTCCAACATGAATGTCAGTTTTACTACAGTGAAATGCTTAATGGGATTTGGAAAATTACTCTAATTTTGTGTTTGGGTAATAAAACATGAGAGATTTTGTTTTTATGGTTTTTTAAAGTTTTTATTTTTATAGTAGTAAATAAAATGGTGCCATAAATAACCACTGAAATTTTGAGTTGTAATTTGTATTTCATGTAATTCCCTAGCAATTCTTGATCACATTTAGAAGACACAGGCTTGGAAAGGACACCTTCTTTTATTCTCAGAGCCGTCTGCTATTTCAGTGAGAGAGCTTTGACCTGCTTTCTCTAAAAATACGTAAAGGAGCAGTTGTCTTCTCTTTAAAGAACTGGCAGTTGCTTTGCTGTTGGAAAGTGACAGTATCTGTCACCTTTAATAATAGAATTTGGTATCTGAATTTTATTGGATGTATCCATTATTTTATACTGTACTTGTTTTCTTAGTATAATCTGCTCTGTTTGGAAAATGAAGATACAACTAAAATCACATTTTAAAATATTCAACACAATATGTAATTTCACTAGATGGAAAGTAAGAACAAAGGCAAAATGAGAATATGAATCATAAAGAGCAGCCGGTGTGACATTCTATAGAATATGTGCTCTGAGGACCCGTAACTCTAGATGACCGCATGTACGGGGATATGTTTTTATGCACCTGGCCCCAGGAAGCACTTATTTCACATTTGGGTGCCAGTTATTCTAGAAACCAATTCAAGGGAAAAGGCAAACAACTTCCTTTTGTAAATGCAACAGTGTATTGATGGGGATTTTTTTTTATGACTTACAGAATTTTGCTGAGATTCTTTGACATTATTTAATGTTGAGACACCAAAAACATAGTATAGGATTTGAGCAGAAATAGAACAGCTTTTACCTACTATGGCATGCATTCTAAAGTGAATCTAAATCTTTGAGAATATAAAATATCCTCTTTCATAAACTGTCACAGATTGTGAATGTTGAGGGAGAAGATAAAAATGGAGTAGCATTGATTTGGGACACTTAGAGTAGAGTCTGGAGACACTAATAATCCACTCTGAGATACTTCATCTGCTCTAACTTCAGAGTGGGCTGTGGATTTAAAATGACCTTGGGACTGAGCCACACTACTGTTTCCAAAACATGCTTTTAACTTTTGCTGGCCTTATACTCGCAAGATCCCCCTCCCAAACTACCCAGAGACTGGGAAGTCACCAGTCCTTTTCTTACAAGAAAGACAGCTTAACTTTTGCTGGCATCAATTGCAATTCCTGATGAACAACTGATGTAATTTCCAATTCCAGGTTGCAGTCCAAAGCTATAAGTACAACTGTCACTTTAAAAAAATCTCTAAGCAGTTACCGTAGGCAGTTAGCATACAGGTTTCCCAGGTGGCTCTTCTTACTTCAGCTCAAATAAACTCTGTGTTCTTCCTTTCAGTGTCCCCCAAATTAGTGCCTTTAGGTTGACATTTACAACCCAAATCCAAGAGTTAGACCTGGAGTCCAAGATCACCCATTATCTCACTCTCTGGGCAATGCATGCACCCACATGCATTGTGTCCCTGTCTCTTCACCCATAAAATGAATACAATCATAAACCTATTTCATGGGGTTTTTATGAAGCTTAAACACATAATATTCTTAGTAGCAGAGACATTTTAGTCGCTACGTGTTATTTATAGTATATATCTGAGTCACTATTTCTTTGAGTTATCTTTACTTCTACACCTACTGAGTTGATAAAGGGAGAAACATGGTAAATACTGAGGTGTCATCGAGGTGGTTTTGGAGATGAAAAGATTTCTGCACATATCCATCAGGAACAATGAATGCCCTCTACAAAAGTGACCATTTTTTACTTAATAAGGGAAATTTTCTCTTACTTTGATTAAGGTGATAATGAAAGTGTTACTCATTTACACAGTTATGATCCATTCAAGAAGTATTATTTGGTGATTTTTATTACTAAGTACCTCTTCTAATGCTCAAGTGTATGATGTTGCTTTCCATTAACTAATATTTCTCCCTTCTTTTGTATATGTTCCAAATTAAAAAAAAAATCTATCCTTGTTTAACTGAGTGCTTTGTATAAAATTATGAATTTTATTCTATTTGATTAGTTAAGACAGACCTAGGACTATGACCCTTTTATGTATAAAGAGCACACAAAATGTCTAGTAGCTGAAGCAGCTACTTAGTAATGGAGTGTGTGTAGTTAGTGGCTTGTAGAAGGCTGAGAATACTCATTTTCTGCCAAGATTCATCAGTAAGTTAAAAAAAATACACTGTTTTTCAATTAAAATTGTCAATTATTATTCACTGGTGAGCAGTCATTTCTAAAGCATCTTCTATTTTCAGAGCAGAAAATGACATGAATACTTCTTATCAGTGAAAGTTTGAATCTAGAAGAACTTGTTCTAAAATTGATGGACTAAAATTAATAAGGACCAAGGAAAAGTAAAATAAGACAGAGTAATTTTCAATTGGTCTATTAATACAAACAAATGTATTTCTTCAATTATTTATGCTTTTTGTACAATAGTGGTGATTCACATTTCTTTCATTAATGCTAAGGAAATGTCTCTAACATGCTGAAAAAAATGCCCGTTGGTGGTGTACTTTGCAGCACTTTCTTCGCCTGAGTAACACTGTTCTTCAAAATAAAATGATGTTCCTCATTAGGGTATTTGTTGTGAAAACATCACAAATATAACGAACTAGGAGATGTTAATTTCAGGTTAAATTTAATGCCTCCTTTAATATGTAATACTATAAGCTTGACAATTGCAAACATTCACCTAAAAGCTTTTCTATTAAGAGAGTTATTGAGAAATTCCTTCAGTTACCAACAATCCTTTTTACTGCTAAGAAAAGATTTAACTTAACCCAAATTTGATGCAACATGAATATTGTATGGATTCTTTAATCCCGTGCTGCTATTTTGTTACAACCTGTCTGAATGATTAATGTAGGTATACTATGTGTACTTTAATGTTAATTTTTTATTTCTTTATTTTTTATTTCTTAGGCGTTAGCTATGGGAATGATGACAGAATACTATCATTATATCTTTACCACTCTGGTAAGTAACTTATTAAAACAAAAATAATGCTCTAGTTCATTATTGTGACATTTTACAATGAAATAGATGTGGTTTTGATTGAGAAGAAGTAATATAAAGAGTGATACATTTGTAGTTGTACTTCATTTTATTTTGATAATACCCAGAAGGAATTATCAGAGAGAACTAATAACTCTTGGTGGGAAGCTGATGATTTTGAAGTAATACTTCAGATATCAATTCAAAATATTATATGTCTTATTTTTATATTGCTTCAGAGGACTTTCAAAACATAATGGGTTTTAAAATTGGTTTCTTTAAAAAAATTGATGATTAGACAAGCACAATTCTCTTGTTATCTCAGCTCTATTTGTCTTTTGAAAATTAAGTTTATTAAAGCTGCCCTTTGAGCAGACTACATTTTCTATTTTGTTTTAGTTGAATTTTCTAAAAGTCAATATGTTTTAATTTGCAATTAGTAAATTGAACATTACCTCTACAGTTTATCTTCACATACCCAGAAGATATTTTTCCTTATGGTACATGAAAATCTGACCCAAACTTTATATCAAACATATTTACTCCTAGCTTTTTCTCTTCATCAATACATTATCTTGGTTTTCCTTCCTCTGTAAAATAGTCTGTCTCTTTCATTATTTCTTTCCTTTCCAGTTATCTTTTTAAGAACTGATATATTTTTTGAGTTACAACTACGTTTTTGTTCAAAGGAAGTCAAATGAAGTTTAAATGTAATATTCCTAAATAATCCGTACTGTAGAGCAATTCTAACTGTTGTGGCATTAAAATAATTTGAAAACATTTAAACCTTAAACATTGTCCTCCAAATTTACCATTCTTTTGATTTTCTTAAAAAACTTTCATAATTTTTAACTATGTCACCCCGAAATTTTACCATTTCCTCCTCAGTGTCTAGCATCCATTTTTGCTATTCCTGGTGTGACCAGTCTAATTATTGCTCTTTCTGTTGACTCAGAATTCTTCCAATTAGTCTTATTTTGAGAGTTCTGAAGTTACCAGATCAAATTACTAAAATTCAATTGATTGCAATAGCTTTCTGTAATAATAGCTCTTTTCCGCAATGGGTATTTTTCATGTAGTAGTTGTATTTTACTTATAAATTCCAAACCTGGCTCATTCTTTTTGCATCAGTTCTTACTAGGTAACTTTTTTTGTAGTCAATACCTAATGGTATGTACATTTAAGAGGAGTGAGAGGCTTCCCTCATCAATTATATTTCAATGCTATTGTAACCCAACTCCACCATAATCATAAGATTTTGAAATTCTTTCTTTCTTTTTTTTTTTTTTTCTTGTACTAGGAATTGAACTCAGGGCATTGTGCTTGCCAGGCAGGCACTGTGCCACTGAGCTACATCCCTGGCCCAATCATAAGACTTTGAGAAAATAGAAAGTATCTCTTAGTTTAAAAAATGGAGCTACTAGTTTAAAATAGGTATAAATCCTTAGTTGATAACTGGAGGCATTTCATACTTTGATTCTAATCTAACTTTCCCACTTTCTTTGGCACTGATTATTCTTTATGAATTCTCCCTTACAACCAAACTGATATAGAGGTTTTCCCATTTTTGTGTCTCATACTTACATTTTGCATACTCATCATGTCTATCAAGAGTCTGGTCATTACTTTAAGGCAGGTGTAGTGGAGAAAAGATTTCTTCTCATCTATCATAAAGTTTATGGCTAAGACCACTATAGCAAAAGACAGTTCAACAAGACAATTGTACACAAATTTATTTAATATACATTGAATGTACTATTAGGTCCCTTAGAAAACAAGACCCAAAGAAACAGAAATATGTTTGTTTGATGGAGAGTGAACAGTTGTATAGAGATATAATTGGACAAAGGGGATATTATTTAGTAGTAATAAGATATGGAGAGGGGAAATTTAGTAAGACTTATTCAGATTCTTCTTGGTTTTCAAGTGTTGGGCAGGATCTCTCTAGTATGAGGATCTTATGACCAAAGGGCTCATTTCAGTGGAGAAAGGTGGCAGAAGGTGAGAGAATGACCTTCCTGCTTCTGCAGTTTTCTCAATTTCCTTCAGCTTCAAATACTCAGTGTAGCAAGGCTCCATATTTTGGGGTAAAATATTCTGAACCCCATCATGGCTCAGCACCTGTTTGCTCGGCCAAGTTTTTCCTGACCATGAAAATTCATAGTGATCTGTTTTGCTTTTGACTTCTACCACGCTTGTCATTTCTACTCTTTTATACCCTGGTATATACATTGCTATGCATTGTTTATTTACACCTTAAACCTATTTTATCTCCTTGGCTGGATTATAAGCCTTAAATAATGGAAATCTACAGATTTCTTTTATTTTGTAGAACAACTCAGGCCAATACAAGTTGTTTTCCACTGGATTTAATTTCTGCCATCTAGACTGCATAGCGGTGTGAGTCTGAAGCAAACTGCACAGGATCAATGGTATTAACCTTGCCTTGGTTTTCAATGTTATCTATAAGATCTGAGGGCTAGCTAATGGCAACTACAAAGTGGCAAAGGTCACCCTACAAAGAGGACAAAGGCTTTATGTTCTCAAGGTGACATTCAACTCCCTTGATAGCTTTAGCCTCTTATCTCCTCGGAAAACTAAGGGATAGAGCAAATTCATTCACTGTATACGGACTGGAGAGGGTGAAAAGAGACGGTGTTCCGATGGTGAAGTTACTGGTAGGACATAAGATAAAGGAAGCACAAGGTTTCTACAACCAACGAAACCAGTATTTTCCCCTTATCTTGCATGTAGTTATTATTAGTTAGAAGCAATATTTCATGGTATATTTCTAAAATCAAGCAAATAAACAGATAACAACAACAATAAAAACCTAGGCCAAACAAAACCAAACATGAGCAACAGCTCATCAAACAAGAAGGGCATAGAAAACACACCTTTGTTAGTTTAAAGTGAAATATTATTGCATAAAGAATAAGGACAAGCTATCCTTAGCATGAAGATGAAAGCTTATGTAAATGTTAAATGGAAGTTATAGAAGACCATGTTCAATTCCATGCATTAGAATATAATATATACACACAGATTTAGGTATACAGAATATACATTTGTATTGTCAAAGCATGAGGATGGTCTATTTGAACCTTGGTGATTGGTGATGTTGAACATCAATTGAGACACCATGGTGTTAAATATCCTAAGGGAAGGAAGAGTAAGTGACTATTTCAATAATATATGCTTGTGAATGAATTCTACTGATCCTGTCGCAAACAATTTTGTTTTTTAGGACCTCTTCGCTCTTGATGTAGAGCCCTACAGATACAGTGGTGTGAATATGACAGGGTTCAGAATATTAAACACAGAAAATACCCAAGTCTCCTCCATCATTGAAAAGTGGTCAATGGAACGATTGCAGGCACCCCCGAAACCCGATTCAGGTTTGCTGGATGGATTTATGACGGTATGAATAATGACTTAAAGATCAGTTTGTGTGTTTCTAAATTGTATTGGATACAGTGTTAAACCTTCTATGTTGAAGCTTCAGTTAGTTTTCCACAGTAAGGGCAGGGTATCAGAGCTCTATTGTAAATAATTTTGTTCATAATTTTCTAAATCAATTTATATGACAAATTTATACTTTTACACAAGTAACTCAAAAGAAATTACAACTAAAATTTGTATACTAAAATGTAGGGATTTCTCTAAGTTAATTAGTGCCACATATAGAACAAATTGGAAACTGAAAAGAGATTATTCTGATGGATAGCCTTCTCAACATACCTAACAATATTATTTCTCTTAATCATTATAGCTTTTGATACCTGACTTTTTTTTTTTTTTTAATTTTTGTGGGTACCGGGGGGTCGACCTCAGGACCTCGCGTGCCAACAGGCACCCGTGCCGCTGAGCGATATCACCGACCCCTTTTTCATATGTGGGATCCGGGAGTCGAACTCGGGCCCTCGCGCTTGCAAGGCAAGCGCTTATGCCGCTGAGCCATCTCACCGGCCCGATACCTGACTTTATATGAATGTCTTACATCACACAAAAATTTCCCCTGAGGTTATTCATTCTTTAAGGTGCAAGACGAACCAATGCTCGCATTAGTCATTTTCAAGAACTAGTTTAAACCTGGAAATGTATTAATGCATAAGGGTCTATTCTTATATAGATTTAGTTTATACCAGTGTGGCCAATAAAAATCTAATGCAAGGCATATAATTTTAAAATTTCCAACAGTTATGTTAAAAATACACTCCTTATAAAACAGGTGAAAATGTTAACTTGTGTTATTTAAAAGATTATATTAGAAACTATTCTTTAATTAGGTATTTTGTATAAAAATGGTGACTAATGTATTTTGCTTTCTTTTCTCTGGTAAGTTTTTGAAAATTGGTGTGTACTTGACACCATACATATTAATTCAGGTTAGTCAAATTTTAGTCACATTTTCTCAGTAGCTAGCAGATACTTTATAGAACCAGGTAAGTTTATATTTTAACCATTCAAAAAAATTTATGGCTGCCTGATGTATATCATTAAATCCATTTTTATAGACCAAATTATTACTAGAATTTAGAAAATAGCTCAACAATTGGCAGTGTTTACATTTCATAAGTCATTACCATCTACTTTTAAAGAGTATTATTCTAAGTGGTAAATTTGCAAACATTTTCCCTTACATCTGGTAAAATGTTTTTCTATTATGATTGTAATGTTTCCATAAATTGTTTCAAGGGGGCTTCAAAACATATTTGTAATATTATATCTTCATAAAAGAAAAAATGGATTTTTGTCCCTTAAAATAATTTAGTAAATTGAGTGCCTTCATAAGACTATGAAGAAAAAATAGTTACCCTTTAAAGTACCAAATTTCTTATGAAAAAAAGACATTTTTAATCAGGAGAATAATCATTTAGAATTTGAAAATGTCTTATGTCTACATTAATTTTTAAAGAAATAATATAAGGGGAATTTTATTCCTTTACACATAAATAAATATGTGACCAGTTCTAGTAGTTTGGTCATAATCTAAAATATATTTGAAGAATATTATAAGGAGGACACATTTAAAAACTTAAAATGAAAATATTTTTTCAAAGGTATTGCCAAATTTTTAAATGAATTACAATTTAGAAAAATTGTAAACATTGTATTTTGTTCTCTCAGTTGGAAGATGGTGAGTTAAACTTTTGAAACAAGACAATGTTATTTTAAATCTTAAAATGTAAATGATCATTTAAATAGTTTTTATAACCAGAAGTATATTATCCCATATATTTATTCTAGCTATCTTTATAACTCTTTAATTCAGAGTGGATATTTCATTACTTGTATTTAAAAACCATTATTAAATGGTTTTCCTAAATGGCTTTAGGAAAAGTAAGTTGGTAGATGTAATGACAATCTTAACGCTTTTTTTTTGGTGGGTAACGGGGGTCAAACTCAGGACCTCGCACACCAGCAGGTGCCTGTGCCACTGAGCGATATCACCAGCCCTTTTTTTATATGTGGGTACCGGAAGTCGAACTCAGGACCTCGCGCTTGCCAGGCAGGCGCTTATGCCGCTGAGCTATCTCACGGGCCCTTAACACTTTTGTAATCTAAGACTTCCACTGATAATGTCCAAGGATTAATGTGACACTTTATATATGAGAATCATAAAAATTGTTCAGCTTTACTTTGGTGCTCTCTGTCTCTACCTGAATCCTGTATGATTTTACATGTCATCTCCTGAAATGAAGTACCCCTTAATGCATAGTAACTTATACAGACTATTGGAAAACAGGTAAATACAAGGGAAGGTGAACTAATTTCTTGTCTAGGAAGGTAAAACTGCTTGAAGAAAATTAACCTTCAAAAGAAGAAAAAGAGCACAGGGTGTTAGGAAGAATACACATGTGATTTCTATCTTTTTAGCCATGAGTCCATTCCTCCTCTCCTCTGCCTTTTGAACTTGCAGATGGTTTTGTGGGAATGAATAAATTGTAGAATAAAAATGGACTGGTGGAAGATTAGCCTAGTTATTGAATAGTCTAGATATTGTACAAGGATCCTGAAAGTTTCAGAATTTTCAATGCAACACTTTTCCTTTCAGATAGACTTAAAATACATTTCAACATGGCATGGAAAAAAAAGAAAAAAATAGAAAAAAAATTTATGTAGAATAGATTATTACCCCTTCAGTTATATATTTTTATTTGCGTCACTGTAAAATGTAAATATTTCACTAGAAAACTTACATGAAAACATTTTTAAATGAGTAGGCTGAAGATAATTTATGAGTACTTTTTGAATAATTTTGCTTATCTAAAATATTTATAAATATGACATTGAACACAAATATTTTGAAAGTAGACATGAGGTTTATCATTAAGATAAAAGTTTCATCCAAAATAAATACATATATTGATTTTATAATTCCCTTTTGGAAAATCGATAATGTATTTTAAAAGCTTTGCATTATATAATATTACATAAGTAATATAAAGTTTATACATAAAAATCATTCATTATATGACTGTAATGCTTAATTATAAAATGCTATATGATTTTTATAAAAATAAAACCAGTATGAAATCTGTGTAAAGTACTGGTATATTTATGTCTCGCATGAATATTCTTTTTCTTTTCTATTTAGCATTAAATTGTAAGCATTTTCACAAGTCATTATATATTTAGGAAAATAAATTAATGGTTAATTTCCACCATGAGTGGTGTCAGGAAATTAAGATTATTTTAGTCAGAAAGAAAAACAATTATAGCCTGGCAATATGGCATTTGCAACGTTCCCTTTAATCAACTCATGAGATCTCAGTGTGTATATATTTCTCCTTCTTTTCTTCTTATGATTCCATAAAGAAATAGAATTATCAGCAAAGTCCCTAGTGATTGGAGCAAGGCCTATTATTATCAATATCATAGTCATTTGCTACTATGTAAGATCATAGTGCTTAGGTTTTCTCAGTCTTTCTTCATGATTGAGCTATAAAAGAAACAATGAATCAGATTCATAAAAG
Source organism: Erethizon dorsatum (assembly GCA_028451465.1). Lineage (NCBI taxonomy): Eukaryota > Metazoa > Chordata > Mammalia > Rodentia > Erethizontidae > Erethizon > Erethizon dorsatum. The sequence continues at coordinate 98,274,914 of CM051823.1, read as the reverse complement.
TTTTTCTGGTTGAGTTAGCATCTTAATTGATCCCTGGGATAATTGTTCATCAGCTAAATGACTATTGAATACAATACCACTTCTCTTGCAGTTGTAGCTTCTTCTTGTATGGTCTTTGGTCTTCACATTAAAGATTTTAATATTAGTTGCCTCAATACTATTTTTTTCTTTGCTTGGTATAAACTCAACCAAGGTATCAATTCCCACAGTACATCCAAGCCCTGTGTAGTTAAAGAAAAAGCCCACTTTCTTCCTTCACACATGGGGGTTGTTTTTACCCACGATAACACATTTTCCCACTTTCCTCCATGCCCACACACTGCTGTCCAGTTAGCCATGTAAACTTCCCAGACATGAGCCTTTATTGTGAAACTACCATTCGTTCTCTATTAAACGTGCACATCCTTTCATGCTCTGAGGTGTGAAGTCTTTCTGTGAACATTATCAGTGCCTTTTACTGTGTTATTAGATGTCATTTCCCCTAGTCTTCTACCCAGACTCTGTCCTCTCTTTGCAGTTACTATAGATTGAAATGCACTTTTTGAATCCATCAGCATTTTATCATGATTGTATTTATTATTGATTTATTGAGATTACAGTAATCTCAACTAAAGAGAACCAAATCAGGTAAAAACACCTCAAAGTAAATTTTAAACAACCTAGATCTATCATGTACATCCTTTCCAGTGATCCTAATAATTCAGTACATATTAATGCTAGTATCCTGGTAATCCATCCAGTGGTGTAATGACTATCAAAATTATCTTTTCTTCTGCTGATATATAATGCTATATATATTCTTCGAATGTAGATTTATTAAACAAATCAACAACTGTCATTTGTGTTGCTAGAGGGAAATTAATGTCTTAGTCATTTAAACTCTGGATATCAGCTTCTATCTCCATTTCCTGTCCTCTAAAGAGTCATCAGACACTGTTGATTTTACCATATCAGTATCATTTTTTTTTTTTTTTTTTTTTTTTTTTGTGGGTACCGGGGGGACGACCTCAGGACCTCGCGCGCCAGCAGGCGCCCGTGCCACTGAGCGATATCACCGGCCCCTTTTTCGTATGTGGGTTCCGGGAGTCGAACTCGGGCCTTCGCGCTTGCAAGGCAGGCGCTTAAGCCGCTGAGCCGTCTCACCGGCCCAAGTATCATTTTTAACTACATTCTTCTCTCTTTCCCTAGAGCTACACTTTACTTAAGAACCATGATCTTTCCCTTGGCTCTTGCCAATCTTCTTACTGAAGAAACCCACTCATAGGTTTCTCTCTCACATCCTTCTTCTTTGTAGTGTGATCTTTCCAGAACTTTGCCCATGGGTCATTGTCATTTACTAGGTACAATCAGAGCTCATTTGCCAACGCAGCAAGGACTTCCAGTTTCTGGCTCCTGCCTCCTTGTCCAGTCTGATATTTGCATACTTATTTTTGCAGAAAGCCACCATCACACTCTTGATCTGCTCTTCCCCATCACTCACCACCCCTTTCGACGGGACCCGAACAACCGACCACTATATGAATGCACAACACTGAGTATTCCTACTCATACACTAATTTCCACATTATCTATTACTGTTTCTGTGAATTTGCTGAGTCCTCCACTTTATATATATAGTCTTTCATTTATGCACTTTATGTATAAATAAATGTTGAAATTTAACTCTTTGCTTTTGTTTGTTGTCACATCCTTTTCCCAATAGATCGTAAGCTCTTTTAAGGCAAGAACTATGCCTTGTCCTCTTTGAAGCCCCCATACCTCATTCGGTGTCTGGGGCAGAGTAAGTGTTCATAATGAAAGAGTGACAGCCTGATGAGCAAATGTATTTGTTAACGATTTTAATCATATTGCATCTGTGTTCTAACTGGCAGGCCATCTCATTTCCCCAAATGTGTTTTGGAGTGCTTTTTAATTTACTTACTCACACTTTATTATCATGACGTGATAATTTCAAAAAGGCAAATAAGCTAGTCTCAATTATTTGTTAGAAAAATACCTTAAAAGGTGAAAATTTAGAAATAGGTATGATTACATAGTAAAAGTTAGTAAGCTAGAAGAGTTTTTACCCTTTTCCACATGGTAGGAAAAGTATTTGTAAGAGAGAGGAGTCTACATGTTTAAATTCTAATGCCCTCCTAACAATTACTTCTTTATAGTAACAGATAACAGCCCAGACATTTTAAATTACTTTTTTAATTAGTTAAATTTATGGGTACATTTCAGGTATACATAATGATCACATTCATTATAGGGAATTCGTACCTGTACATGATATAATTTGATTCTTTTTTTTTTCCCATTCCCTGACCCTCCCTTTAACCCATCTTCCTGTCCTTATTTACAAAAGCTTTGTTTCCACTTTTTCTTGTTTGATTATCTTAAAGATAAACATCTTCTATGTACAACTCACAGCGCTTAGCTCCTGTACTGTTAGGAGCACAAATGATTATTTTTACTGTATAAAGACTTACCTTAAAGAAAGTCAATGAAAACAGAATCACAGAACACTGTAATATGACCAGAAAGGCTTTCACTTACTACTAGAACTGCAAGGCTGATGCTCTTGCTGCTGCCCACTCGTCTTATTTAGTTGTAACTGTCTTTCTTCAATTCATTTAAATGAGAATAAATGTAAAGCTTTGGCAGACATTGGATTAAGTTAACTCACTATTTTTTAATCAATAAGGGCATTTTGAAAAAAGTTTATTTTATCTCATATTGAAGTACAACACCAGAAATATAAAAAGTAGTAAAATATTGAATTAATTTTCTTTTTTGGTCAATTTGAATTGTATATTATACATAGCAGCTAGAAATTGATACCAGGCACTCAAGATTTGGTGGCAAATTTAAAAATTACTGTTTCCTCCTCCTCCCTGTTTCCTAGAAAATTGACTATATCAGAAAATAGCAAGTGTCTTTCTAATCATATTTGACATCTTTGAGAGTACAAAAAATATAGTCAAATTTTGTTGATTTCCCAATTTAGTATTTCTTGATCTCAATCCCTGTCTTATTTCAAATTCTTATTTAAATTTCTTGTATTTCATAACACTTGTAATAACAAGGGATAGACATGTTAATAGACAAAATTACAAGTTTAGTTTTAGAACTAATTGGCTTTTATGTGGGATTTATGATTGGAAAAGCTTCCATTCTACTTAACAGAATAAGAGATCTCACTGGACCGTGGGAGAGGAGTAGGTTTTGTGAGTTAGTAACAAGGAGACAAAACACTAGGAAAAAAATTTGATTAGTTAATATTAAGTTATTTCTGGTTACCATTTTTTCTATAAGACTAAAGCAGAAGATATTTCCTTATTATGCTGACTCAGGTTAACTGGAATATCTTCTTTTCAGGAAAAACTACTCTATTTGGGATTCTGTCTACTTTCTTAAAGTTTGATATGTGGCGTGTGGCAGGAATGTCTCCATTTAGGTTTAGTCTGGACTATTGGGACATATTGCAGGCACATAGTTCAAATCAGTGCCCTCCTATTGATTTTAAAAACGTGCAATATGTTTACCAGGGATTTTGGCTAATATCTCAGTATATCTTGGAAAATGTGTAAAATTTCAAACATTTATTAACATAAAGTTTATAATTGCTGATTTTATATTTTGGAGTCCATGAAAGAGTCAAACTACACTGAAGTATTTCTGTAAGATATTTTAGAATATGTAATGAACTCATAAGTATATCATTCCTTACATTTGTATATGATTGATTTAATGAATGATAAAGGGACATGGACTATATAGCGGGAATAACAGAATAGTACTATATTTCTTTACTTTATATGCCTTTTAATTTTCTGTGATTCACAGAAAAGTGAATCAGTTGTTATTTAACTGAAAGTTAAATCTGAACATAAATAATTGAGATGACCTAAAAATCTCCATTGTTTTGTTAGCATAGAACACTCTGTTTAATTTCTTTGCTCATTGGTTAATAAAGTAATCAGCACTTAATCTAAAGTTCATAAATAGAATTTATATTTTAAGTAATTAAAATATTTAAAATTAAATTACTTAAAATATAAATTACATGAAAAATGCCAGTTGCAATGGAGCATTATTCTCATTGTCTTGCTGTTTTTTAAGACAATTTTTAAACATCTCACTTGAAAAAAATAAAAAAGCTGAAGCAAGAAACTTTTTTCTCATAGACCCTGAAGAGCAAAATTTTCTGTGGCTCAATGGTACAGCACTTGCTGATCATGCACAGTGCCCTAGGTTAGAATCAGAGCACAGAAAAAAAATCTTCAAACACATATATATATATATATATATATATATATATATATATATATATATATAATTTCATACAGAGGATAAATACAAACTTGCTTATAATTTTCCTCATTTTTTTTTAAATTTTATGTTTAAAGGTATAGAGCATGAAAAAGAGCTTTTCCTCTACCCATATTATCTTGACTGGAGCCCCATAAATGAGACTAACAAAAAGCAGATTAACAAGAGATGAACAACAGAATTTTAATGGGCGTAGTGAACATGTACACCAGAGAACTCAAGAGAGAGATGCGTGATTCAAAGGAGTCGTTAGAACTTGGGCTCCAATAGCATCTCAACAAAGAACAATAATCTGTAGAAAAGCGATAAGGCAAAGGAAAAGGGATTTAGGTTTTTAGAGATTAGAATGGCCAATTGTGAGAAGATAAATACATTGGGAAATTAATAGAGGAGAAGGGAAAGTTAGTAAGGTTTGTTATGTAGGTTCCTCTGGTGGTAGGTATTTGGTTTACTGAACCCTCCTTTTTAATTTGCATCTAGTTTAAACTCATGAATAGAGGTTAGAAGCCAGGGTCTAAATCCTATTTTTAAATGTTACTAGTGCTGTTACTTTAGGAAAGTTAGTTCACTTCTTTGAGCCTCACTTATCCAATGGAAATAATAAATTTCAGGAGGTTGTCCTAGAAAGTCTAGAGGAAATAATAAATTTCAGGAGGTTGTCCTAGAAAGTCTAGAGAAATAATGAGTTAACACATAAAAAATGTTTGAAACTATCTGGATTTTTATAATTATATTGTATTATTGCCCCTTTTTAAATCACCAGTGCCTCACAAATATAGCATGGATATTGATATAGCCTTGTAGTTCAATTAATCCATTTATTATTTCATCATCATTTTTATATTTTATGCAATAATACTGTAGTAGATATGTGTGTGTGTGTGTGTTGTTGTTGTTGTTATTGTTGGGTGGCTAATTAGCACAAAAAACATAAGAAGCATGCATACAGAATCTAGGAATTTGAATTTACTAGTCTTTTTAAAACATGAGCACAATTACCATGATTTAAAGTATTTTATTAGAATGATATATCTCTATTTAACAAATATTTAAATCCAGGTAAAAGTTTATTAAAAAGGGTATCTGCCACTTATTTCCTTCTGCTGTCAGGTCTTTTTTTATTAGGCTAAAAATTATGGCTTATTGGGCACAGAATTAAAGGAAGGATTTTTGCTTAGTTTGTATCTATTATGGAAGAGTATAAAATATATTTTATTATCTTTGAACAAAACTGTGGTAATCAGTGTCTGACTATTAAAACCAAGGTCTGCTTTTTAATTTCACTGTAAACATCTCTTAACTATATAATATTTCTGAGCCTCAGCTACATCAGCTACTCAATGGAAATACTATTGCTTATGTCATAGTATCAATGTGAAGGTCAAATATATAACATATATACTGCTCAAAGACAGTACCTGGCACTTGGTGGACCCTGCATGAATGATACCTATTTACTTCAAGGCAAATGTCATATAAATACTTTAGTGCAAGTGCTATTTATATTCAGAGTGAAATTATTATTCTCAAAGAATCTTTTGATGCTCTATTTGTACAAGTACGGCAATTGAATATAAATACAACTGCACAAATATTACCTTTAAAAAAAATCTAAACACAGGTGGTTACAATGTAATGTGCTGGTTGAGACAGAGAAAAGGAATGAACATGAATCATAGCCAGTTATGGTATCAAATTATTTTGTTCATTTCATGATACTATTATCTAGGTAATTATATTTACATTAGAAATATAACTTAAAAAGTTAACTTAAAAACTTAACTTAAAAAGTATAAGCTTATGTAGTTTGTGATATAAAGGCTCAAAAAATGGTCAAGTATCTACTTAGATGCATTAATTTCCAAGATATTCTTGGCCAATATCTTTAAGTCCGCATTAATAAATCAAAAGAATATTTCAGACAAAATGAAATGAAGAGTTTTAGGGTCAATTTGCCTAAGGGATATTAGGAATTCTCTTGCTTTATTATGCAGAGAGGAAATATTATGTTGATCTTTCATTTGCCTTTCTAAAAGAACTCATAAATATTTTATTCATTAATTTTCAGAATACCCTGTGACCAAATTGAACCAGAAGGGTAAAGTAAAATTATTAAACTGACACAGATATTGAAAGGGTGCCAAATCAATCCTTCATGAAAGATTCCTTTGTACTGTTATTCATTCATCCATTCTCTAAATATTTATTAAATACCTACTGTATATAATGTTATTAGACCATATGCAGAAGAAGAATAAATATGTATTTATATTACATATCTGCACCCAAAGAATTGTCAACATAGTAAAGAAAGTAAAACATAAACTTCAATAATTCAAAAGAATATTAGTGTATAATAAGGAGCTCATGTAGCAAATATAGTGTGAGAAAATCTGTATGCGAGTTGCTTCACTTTTTGTTCAGTATATAATTACAACTTCACATAAAGACACAGTGTGAGAACATTCCATGTCAAAGAAATAAGGAGAATATTTCTCTTTCTTCATAGTTCCCTTACTTGACATGCTTAAAAATCCACCTTCTTGTGGTTAAGTCCAAGAAACTGAGAAACTTGTCCAGATGAATCAAGCTGGTTGAAGGGTCCACAAGTCCCAGGGTAGGAGGCGCAACTCAGATGTGCCTGATTAAAACTGATGAATTTCACAGTGCTGTCAGGTTGGAAGAAGCTCCCTTTGTGGAGCTGATGCCACAGCCCTGGAACTACTGCAAGTTCTGCTAAAAATGAGTCAATCAAATTGTCATCTCCATCCATCCACACTCCTATTGCCCTGGGACTTAGAGAATGTTTTGCCAATTATCTGTGTACTTTCTGTCTGGAATTCACTCACTTCTGGAATTAACTCTTAACTGAACTCTGGAATTCACACTTAAATTCCCTCTCTAATTGGCCCACTGTTCTAGCTTTTAGTTAAGGTGGTATAGTTCAAAAAAAAACAACAGGTACTGTGAGCCTTCCCTATAGTGCCACCATGGTGGAGTCAGAAGCCCCACATAGTCATAGGCTATTTGCAGAACCATCTTTTGCCAAGATTCTCCACCTGTCTAGACTGTGACCCCTCCCAGCTAGGGGTCATGTTGTCCACCTGGGCCACCTTGGTCTCTCAGAGGTATCCTGGATTGGGGTCTTCATTTTTTTTCTCCTAGGAGTTTCCTAGATCCTTTTGTGAATTTATCTACTTCCTCCCTACCAACTCTGAAGGTCCTGGTACTAAGGAGTGTAGGAGAAAGTGGTCCCTCTAAAATCAAATGTACAGTTGCAGTGACCACCACAAACACAGGGCAGAGTTGGCTTTTGTCTACTTAAATCTGTTTTTAAAATTTACTTGATTGATCTATTCATGAAAAGAAAAACTACCCACCAAGAGAATTTGATATTTTTCTCTTTCAACATACAGCCAGATGGATATTATTAATATTATTATTATTGCTGTGACGCCACTAAGTAGTGGATATACCTACTGTAAATGTTATAAAAATTCTCCAATTTGGTATAACTGGGAAAGGAATCTGGTGGAGTTAATGTTTGCTCTCCATCTCGAATATAAATTTAAATATTAAGATTATTGATAAAAATAATAAGTAGAAGGCCACTATAAAAAGATAATAGAAAGCTATTAAAATTTTTAGAATAGGATAGTGCAATAAAAGTAATAATTATCATTTGCTACTCTTTGCTCAACATTCTTTTGAGGTAATTTTATGATAATGTGCTTACTTTACACTAACACTGATTCTAAAAGTTCTGTATAATGCATTATTCATGACTTCACAGATAATGGAACTGAGGTTCAAAAATCTTAATATGTTGTCCCAGGGCACTCAGTTAGGGTGGTAGAGGATGAGCGTTAAATCCAGGCCTTTCTAACTTGACAACTGTGATCTTCCTGCCCCGCCCTGCTCCCAGGAAGCCTCCAGACAGCTCTACATAAACGTATCAGACATGCTTTGGTGGGGGACAGGAAGCAGTAATTCAAGTCTGAAGTGAGAAAGACTGATAGAAAGCAGAAGGGCTCAGAGGTGCAATTGAATGGGAATAATTTTTTGAAGTAAAGGAGAACAAGGAGACAAAGTAAACTTTTGAGTTCTTCAGCTTAGGTGACTGGAAGGACTCCAGCATTTTTAATAGAAACAGGGCCATGTAGGGTAACAAATGGCTTGAAAAGGAAATGTCATTGATTGCAGATATGAAGAAACTGAGACGATTGTGATACCCAAAGGAAGAGGGTCCCACAAAGAGTTAGAAGCTGGCCTGCTGTTTCTTATTGCCGTGATGCCCCAAGTTTGTTGCTGTTGTTGCTGTTTTTTCTCATTTTTAAGAATCAGTGCATGTTTACAGTACATTTGTTTCACATTGGCTTTGTTAGTTTGTTTCATGGAGGGAAATAACCCAATCCCTATGGGTGAATCTTTACAACTCTTCATAGAAAGAGACTTGGCTAACCTACTGGGCCAACTTGTCTAAGTCTCTGAAAGAGAAAGAATTTTAAGTCATGTTGGATGTCAGTTAAATAATGGATGTCAGTTACTGCACATTTTAGTGCCTTTGTTTCCGGTCACGACAGCCTGAGGCTCTCATGGGTCTTGGAAATGGCAATACCCAGGAAGAGATGTTAATTTGAATTCTGAATTTCAAGCAAAATAATACTTTTCTAACTATTGGCTTTAAAATCAGTTTCTCAAACTCTGTTCTCAGCCTTTAAATATTCATTCATCTTTTCAAATCCTTTATCAAATGGGAAAAAAAATGTGATAAAAGACGATGAAATACCTTTAAAATATGAACTTTTCTAGCTCCTAAGGTAAGTTCATATAATTCCAACTGACAAAATTTATACATACTTTTCTAGATTTAATAGTCTGGTAGACAGAAGTTTCATTTTAAGTGAAATTTGAAAAAAATCAAACGAAGGTAAATAAAAGTGTTATACAGTCACTTTTCAAAGCATCTCACTTTTATGCTGTGATTTTTAAATATTTAATATTATTTAAGTTTTATTTTAAGGATGATGTATATCACAGATAAACTATAAAAATATGAGGAAAAACTTATATTCTCTATTCTCTAAATCATCAAGCAAAGAGAATGACAGTCATCATTTTTTTTTTTTTTTTTGTGGGTACCGGGGGGTCGACCTCAGGACCTCGCACGCCAACAGGCACCCGTGCCGCTGAGCGATATCACTGGCCCCTTTTCCGTATGTGGGATCCGGGAGTTGAACTCGGGCCCTCGCGCTTGCAAGGCAGGCGCTTACGCCGCTGAGCCATCTCACCGGCCCGACAGTCATCATTTTAAGGAGCAGCAGAAACTCTCTTAATCTAACTTTCCCGTGTTGATTTATGGTGAAAGTAACTAAAGCTGTAAATCCATTATTTAAAATATATTGAATGAGATCTACAAAATCTTGAAAAATCACCTCCAGTATGCTATTTAGTCAGTCATACTCCTGGGTCTTGGCCCACTGTTAGGTGTTGTTAAAAGAGGCAATAGTGTTCTTTTCACAACAACTTCACACTTGTTGTACTTATTTATTAAATAATTTAATTAAACATTAGGGAAAACAGTGAAATAGAAGAGAAAAATATAAAGTTGTTTTTATGTAGATGAAAATATTTATGTCGGTAAACTTGATAAAGGCAAGACATCTAAAATATTTCTATTTAAGTGTGAGCAAGACAATCCTGAAAGGCGGATTTTACACATACATTGCTTCGCAAGTCTCTTTTTTCTTGTTTCATTTAAAGGAAATTGAAACTGGAACTCCTAGGTTATCCAGTATGCTTGATGCTTATGCAACATAGGAGAGGAATTTTAACCAGAAAACTTATGAAAACGTCTTGGTTCTATATTAATATATTTAGGAATAAACATACAGTTAGATATTTTACATTAAAATAAACTTTTAAGGTATATATGCTTTAACAAACCATCCTATTTAATGGATCAATATTAGCTCTGATTGCTTTAGAAAAGAAGTCATACATACATTTATCTCTACAAAACTTTCTGAGCTTTTGTACATATTTTATTAAAAATAAAATCTTATGATTATATATGCCTTGTGTAGTATTTAGGTAAGTGAATATTTTTTAAAATTTGCTGCTAGGCACTTTTCTTGGAGTAGGAATATAGCAGTGATTGAAATAAAGATAGAGTTTTTCTCCCATTTGGTAAATAAAAGAAATAAAAAGAAAGAAAGACAGAGTCCACCAACAGTGCAGTGTATTGATAGGAGTGGAGAGGGTGCATAGATCAGGGTTCTGGGAGCAGATGGGATGTAGGGTTCATCCTAACTGATGAGAAACTAGTAACCATACATATACTTATCAATACTTATCAGAAGACCATCCCAGGCAGTAAAAAATAAATGAATAAATAAATGCAAATTCCTTGGCATGAGACAAGCAAGGTGTGCCTGAGAAAAAGAAATAACCCAGGACATTGATGGGCTATATTTCTTTCATGATTTGGAGGTGAGAAAAATTGCACCGCCTTTTTGATGCTTTATATTTGAATTGCCTATTAATTATTCAAGTGGAAATATTTTGGGTTTTTTAATTATTTTACTCCTGTGCATTTACAGTATCCGCACATAATAGGCACTCAGTCAATATTTGTTAAATGAAGGAATAGATTAGTTTGAGAAGGAAACTCAGATGAATGGTCAGGATCAGAGTATACGTTTGTGAGTCATTGGCACACAGCGGTATGTATTTAAAGCCAAAGGAGTGTCCTAAGATCACATAGTGAAAATGTGGATAGAGGAGTGCCGAGGAGAGGCCTTAAAAATGATTAAGAAGCCAGATGAGGTGGAACAAACTTGTAATCCTAGCATTCTGGGAAGCTGAGGCAGAAGGGTTACAAATTAGAGCCCAATTTGGGCATCTTGTTGACTTAGCAATGCCCTGTTACAAACATTTTAAAAATAATGAATAAATAAAAAGGCTGAGAAACTAGCTTAGTGCAAAGTTCCTGACTTTAATTCTCAGTAGTTCAAAGAAAAAAAGCAAAAGAGAGAGAAAGAGAGGAGGGAAGTAGGAGAAGGAAGGTGAGAAGAAAGGAAGGAAGGGAGGGAGGAAGAAGTAAGGAAGGAAGACAGGCAAGCAAGCTGGGTATGGTGGTGGTGCATGCCTGTAATTCCAGCACTCTGGGAAGCTGAGGCAGAAGAATCATAAGTTTGAGCCAAGCCCAAGCAATTTAGCAATTTAATAAGACACTATCTCCAAATAAAAATAAATAAATAAATAAAAAAGGGCTGGAGATACAGCTCAGTGTGAAGACCCTGCAATTAGTCCGCAGCCCCTTCCCTCCAAAAATGGAGAGGAAAAGAACCAAAGCTGATTGAACAAAGGTGTGCAGTAAGGGAAAAGGAAATGAAAGAATCTGATTTCAGGGAAGTCACAAGAAGACTGTTTTTAGAAGGCCACATTGGTTGCTTTTGTAAACTCATGCTAGTATCACTGCTGAGGTACAGTAATAATGGGGAATTCATCATTTTGGGTTGACAGGAAGTTGCTAGTGACCTCGACAGAATTATCTTGTTGGAATGGGATGAGGGTGGTGAGCTGGGCCCTACTGAGGGAATATAAAGTGAGGACATGAAGGCATCAAGCCTAATCACCTATTTTGAGGGCTTTCTATTTAGGATATTAGAGGAATGAACTTAATAGGGCACACTGAATCAAAGGAAGGGAATTTCTCTTAAATTTTGGGTTATTAAGTCATGTTTGTATACTGGTATGGGTTTTCAAATAGTGAGGGAAAAATTAATGATGTGGGAAAGACTGGAGAAATTTGCAAAGCTTAAATCCAGGGAGGAGACGCTAGTCAAGAGTTACTCTTGGGTTGGGCATATAGCTCAGTGGCACAGCACCTGCCTGGCAAGCGTGAGATCATGAGTTTAATTCCTGGTACCCGAAAAAAAGTTATTCTTAAACTAAAGCATGGTTTTGTTTTGTTTTGTTGTTTTTGTTTTTCATTTTAAAAGAGGAGAAAGCAGAGTGTGGAAAGGTGATTTATTTGGGCTGGTCAGATGAGTAGTTATATCAGTGAACCAAAGGATAAAGTGAGTATCTATATCATCAGGAAAGGAATTGGGTTGTGAGAAAAACTTAAAAGTCTTAAGAAGAGAAAATGAGTGAAATTGTCTTCTTGGAAAGTAGGAAAGTGAGTGTTCTAGGGAAGTACAGGACATAGTGTAGATTGATGTCCCACTTGAGCTTTTTTTTTTTTGTGGGTACCGGGAGTTGACCTCAGGACCTCGCACGCCAGCAGGTGCCCGTGTCACTCAGCGATATCACCTGCCCTTTTTCGTACGTGGGTTCTGGGAGTCGAACTCGGGCCCTCGCGCTTGCCAGGCAGGCGCTCATGCCGCTGAGCCATCTCACCGGCCCCCACTTGAGCTTTTAAGCAGTAAATGTTCAAGTGAGTCTAGCTATCAGTATTCGGCTACAGAGAGAAGGGTAATGAGCCAGCAAATTGTGGAGTTTTACCAGTGTAGTTTCTTTAAATGACTGTGGCAGAGAAGAGGGAAAAGAGTTGTGGGCATTTATGGGCATACAAGTTAGGTTGGAAGTCAGGGAATGTGTGAGGAGGTGTTGAATAGTGAAGATCTGTACCGAAGGTCCCTAGAGACTAAAAGTAAGTAAAGTAAGGTCTTTGGATAGGGGACTCTAATCAAAGTGAAACACATGAAAAAAGATTGTTGGCTGAAAAAGTCCTCTTTTTTTTTTTTCCAGTACTGGGGGTTGAACCCAGGTGCACTCTAGCCCAGAGCTTCATTCCTACCCTTGTTTGTGTTGTTTTTGTTGTCTTTCATTTTTCATTTTGAGCTGGGCCGGATAGTTGCCCTCAGGGACTTGGACTTGAAATTGCCCTGCCTTAGCCTCCCTCAGTGCTGGGATTACAGGAGTTGCCATCGCACCCGGCTACATTTTTTAAAAATGTTTACTTTTATTAGGACGTGTTTGCAGTACACAATGATGACATACATCACAGAGAGTTGGTAAGTGGATGTAACACATCTTACCTCTTTTTATGTCCCTCCCTCTCCCTGTACTAGTTTGTATTCTCTCCAGAAGTGTGCCATGCTACTTTTTGCTATGTTTTTAAATCAGTAATAATTTTTAGAACATTATTCTTACTTCTTTATTAATTTATATAGAATTAACTTTTTATGTTGTTTGGTGTGGTATTTTTATTCAGAGCAGTTTGTCCCCCCCTAAAAAAAAGTTTAAAAAAAATTCATGCATTGAGAAGTAGTTGTAAAGGAGGTTCTATAAGTAAAATAAATGTTTTGAATTTTTAAAAATAAATCTCTGGGGCCAGGGATATAGCTCAGAGGCACAGCGTCTGCCTGGTAAGTGTGAGGTTGTAAGTTCGATTCCTGGTACAAAAAAAACAAAAACAAAAACAAAAAACTCTGATATTTTACCATACATAGCTTTTCTATACTTCAAAGATATCAAGGGTCTTATCATAACTAAGCAATGAAATATTCAATTCTTTCATTTTATTTATTTTTTTTTTTGTGGGTACCGGGGGGTCGACCTCAGGACCTCACGCGCCAGCAGGCGCCCGTGCCACTGAGCGATATCACCGGCCCCTTTTTTGTATGTGGGTTCCGGGAGTCGAACTTGGGCCCTCGCGCTTGCAAGGCAGGCGCTTAAACCGCTGAGCCATCTCACCGGCCCTCTTTCATCTTTATTTATAAACTGCTAAGATTCCATCAACAGGTAAAATTGGTAGTAATTACAAACTTTTATTTTTGTATATGCTTAAAGGTTAGAATATACATTTACCTAGAATTCTGTACTCTTCTGAGTACCCATGTTATAATTTTTAAAAAAATTTTTAGTGGTACTTGAGATGCAGCCAGAGCTGTGACACTGAGCTACATCTCAGACCCCCCCCCCTTTTTTTTTTAAGACAGCATCTCACTAAGTCAACTGGGGTGGGCTGGTACTTACAGTCTTCCTGCTTCAGCCTCCCTGAGTGCTGGAAAAACAGGCATGTGATACCACTCCATGCATCAATTTTTTAACTGAGATTACTTTTAACTTATTACTTGGTTTTTAATTTGGAATCAGGACCTTATCCTTAAAGGATATAACATAAATTATTTTTATTATTTTAAGAAGCATAGCCTTGAGTTGCTTAATAAAACAATATACTTCGATTCAGCTTTGAATCTTTTTTCTCACTATTGCCTATGCAGTCATTCTTTTTTATTGTGAATCATATGGGAAGTTCTTTAACTCACCTTTGTCATGTCCTTACTTGGTCATTAATCGTTAGGAAATTTTCTTTAAATGTCTCTCTTTTTATAAGCTAGCAGTGCTACTTTAAATGAAGTTGAAATATCTTAGTGTACATGTTTCAAATGAAAAAGTGTAATGTTTGCTGCAGGGAACACAACTGACAGAGGGTTTTCAGACTGAAATCTGTGAAAGGAGACAAGGGTAGGTAGGGTTATAGAAGGAGGCTTCAGACCACACTGCAAAAATTCTTAGCCAAATACTCGTAGATGGGGATTCCTAGAACCAGAACTTCCGCTAGGAAGAATTGTGCCTTAGATAGGAATGGTTTGGTGCTAGTAAGCCAGCCAAGGTCAAGTGCTGTCTGGGCGTAGCCCAGCAGAAATCAGGTGTCCTGAATGTAGTGGCGTATGCAAGGGTGCAGAAGCTGGAGGGCGACAGTTCCTTTCCCGATGCAGTTTGTCTGGAAGTAAAGGTGAGCGAGGCATCTCTGTATCCTCCACCCACACATACTGGTCCTTCCTAGAGGAGTGATTGTTAAGAGGATCTAGCCTTGGACTCGCCACGTAGCCTAGGATAGACTGGAACTCACAGAGATCCTCCTTCCTCAGCCTCAGGAGGGCTGGGATTAAAGGCATGCGCCATCATGCCCTGCTAACATCAATTTAGTTTAACGACGGTTATTACTTTTATGGATCCTATATTTTGAATTTACTGTATAGTGTCCAGTGTTATCTATATGACAATTTACTGATAAATATTTAATTTTTTAATAATTTAATAAGCAAGTTAAGGGCATATTTTTGTAGTTATAAATCTCCGTAAACATATTTATTATTATTTTCTCTTTACAAATTCTTAACCGGGGCACAATGGACTAAAATGTGCATAAATTTTGAGATATATTTCCAGATGACTCTTAAAATCTCATATAAGTTTTACCTCTTTTGTGAATTGAATTATGTCTCCCAAAAAGACATGGGAGCCTTAACCTCAAATTGCTGTGAATGTGACCTTATAAGGCCTTTGCAGATGTAATCTAGCTGCAGTAAGGTCATTACTGTGGGTCCTAACGCAATGCTGTCGATGTCCTTGTGTAAATCATAGCATCACGTTGTACTCCATGAATGAGTACGATTACAATTTGTCATTTTAAATTAAATATAAACACAAAAATAAATGTAAATAATTTTTTAAAAAGAGAATTATAAACATAGAAACATACAAATGGAGAGTACCACATAAAAACACAAATGGAAAGAGTACCAAGTGAAAACAGAGGCAGAAATTGGAATTATGCAGTTACAAGCCAAGAAGGAGTGGGCAAACACCAGAAAGTAAGAAAGTCATGGAACTCATTCTTTTCTACATTCTTCACATAATTCACAGCTCTGCAGACAGACACTTTGAATTTGAACTTCTGGCCTCCTTACCATGTTGCTCTATGTCATTTTAGTTCGCATTAACTTGTTAAGGCCACCCCCAAAATGAAACACAACCTCTGACAATACTTGAGATTGGTTCTGTTCATACAGTCACGAGATTGAGCATCCTCACTATTATAATCAGGCAAGTAAATTAAAGAAAAAGACATAAAGCTCACTATGTAGAAGGTACGGAATTATTTCATTATTCATATTAAATACATGCACATATTTATATATTTATCTACCAGTTGGTCTGCCTATATATTTATCTACCAATTATCTGTTTTCTCCATTTAGTATAGGATAAAATACTTTAAAATACTTTTAAAATCAAAATGGTAATTTCCATTAAATAAATAGGGAGCTAAGCTCAGCTGAATAACTGAGCCTGTTTAATCTTACGGCTACAGTGGCGACTGGGTTGCAGGGTTCAGACTTATGTTTCTGATCCTTGGCAAGCCTCTTATCACTTAGCTTCAGGCTCTGGCACCTGTTCAGGATGGCACAGAACCATCTGCTATTTCTAGGGTTAGAGCTCAGAGAATTCTCACTACTGATGCTCAGCCCTGCTCTCCCAGGAGTTTGACCACGATGCTGAAATAAGCAGGGTTTGTTCTGGATGGGAAAGGGCTTCCTGACAGTGTCTAATCAGGGAAGTTCTGGATTTATCCCTAGCCTCTTTGGATGATGTCATGAGAGCCAAAAACACACAGAACACTCAACTATAAAACTACTGTCACATATGGTTGTTCTTAGGTTATTTGACCAGGATGACATTTATTGTGTTTTACACAGGAAAAGCCCACTGATGATTCCTCACTGTTACAACTTTTCAAGTAAAATTCATGGTAATGTCATCTTCTGGGGTGACGAGCTAGCTGCCGAGTGTGAGAGAGTAAAGGCGAGATGGGAGAGCAGAGGATTTGTGAGACCTGCATTCTAATCCCGGCTTTCCTGCTTGCTAGCTGTGGGCCCTGGAACAGTGGCCGAGCCTCTGCTTTTTTTTTTAATCAGTCAAATGATCTTATAAAGTATACCTCCTAAGTCAATTGTGAAGATGAAATGTGACTACATTTAGGCTAACGTTTTGGAAATGCCTCATGCTAAGTATGTGTAAACGGTTTCAGATGCAACTTCAGTTTGAAACAAGACTTTCCGACTTATTATTTCTCTTATAAATCTCTGGGTTATATTTAATCTAGAGATAAAAAAAACACAAACTATATAATAACTAAAATTTTCTTTGATTTGAGCTGCTCCGAGATGAAGAATATTCTCCCTAAAGGATACTATAACTCACACATTCTTTCAATTCTAGAATATTCTTACTTTATATGTGAGTTCACTCTTAACTTGGGGTCACAAGATTTCCCTGCTGTGCTTAGGCATTTTGCTGGGTTGGACCCTACCCAGTACTTGCTAGATTCTGTGCTTTTCAAAAGAGTAATCTGTTAACTAATAATCTTGATAAAACCCTCTTCACAGATTTTATAATTGGAAAAATAATATTTAAAGAACATATCTGCCTTGATCCACTTCTTTTTAACCAGAGCCCTGCCTGAACATTGATAAGCATTTTGATGTGACACTTCAAAACAGTTCTCATGATACTTGGCTTTCTAATCCTACTAGTAAATCAGAAAGAAAAGAAAAGTGTCAGTCCTTTGAAAGGGAGAGACTTCAAAGTGGAGGCCCAGCCCTGTTTATGAAAAACAGGAGTTCTAGTTGGTTGTAAAGAAACACAAAAGATAAAGAAATTTGGGGAAGGTGATTTTAGAAAGTTCTTGATATATGCCACTTACTACTCCAACAGAAGTCTCTGAATCAGGTCACTTTCTAAATGAAAGTCATAGAGACTTTCTATTTTCCTGACCTAGAAACAAGAGTAAAACATTGGAAAACTACAAATATTTTAGGAGACCTGTTGCTTTCTTATATGGGCTGTATACATTTTTATTACAAAGGACTTCTTCTATTTTTTTCTCTTTGGTTTTCATTTGTTTGTTATATAAGAAGTTACCTACCTTGGCATTTGACTCAAAGTATTTTGAAAGGATATTTTTTCATTCAGAAGATGGTTTACTGTGGTGGAATTTTGAATGCTCCTCTTCCTTCGCTTCCACTTCTGTGCTAGGTGCACCGTTTCTCCTCATTCTGGTCTCCTTCATCTTGAGTGTCATCCTTCCTCAGACTTTCCCTGACGCTCCACCTTGTTGTAGACACACTTCATCTCTCACTATCCTCATAGCCTGTTGTTTTGTTTGTTGCCCTAATGGCCCTATTTCCAAGGAAAACTTTGTAAGAGCAAGAATATCCATGCTTGCTTATCACTGTTGCTTCTGCACTAGAACAAATTCATTTGATTAATTAACTGATTAATTAACTTCAGTTTTCTCATCTAAAAAACAACAAAGATTATATCTACATCATAGGGTTCTTGAGATAATTGTACGAAGTAATGAATGTAAATGTGCATAAAGTACTTATCACCATGCCTAATTTTTCCCAGTACCTAAGACTGAGGGAAATGTGTACTTATGTGATGTTTTACAAATATTATTCAGAAGAAGAAAGCTGAAGCACCAAGGTGAAGGTATTAATTTATTTTCTGTAAGAGAGGTGAAGAAAACTGAGCTAAAAAGGGCAAAAATGATTTAAATAAATATATTCATTTCTGGTGTTTTAGCTTTAGAATGATTGTTGTAAAGAGCTATTTTATTTTACTCTACTTCTATCACAGTTTACTATGGAACACACTTAGAGTATTGGTAACATGGAAGTTTCTATTTATTGCATGGAACCTTGTTTGTATAACTTGGTGGATACCACAGTGACCTCTTATCCCTTTGTGTGAGGTTCATAAGAATTCTCTGGAATGAAGGAATCTCTAGGGCATGCATAGGAGTTCATGGGGGACAAGTACACCTTTTCTATGTTGGCTTTTATAATTGCATCCATATATCCCAACTAGGATTTACAATTTTTTTTTTCTTGCAGTGGTAGTTTTATTGGATGCTAAATTTTGGGAGATAAATTATGAATGCTTATGACTAAAATTAGAGTAACTTAAAAAATTTTTCAAAACAAATGCAATGTGGTGATAAAATTCACTGACTGTATAGTAAATACATTGCCAAAAACTTAGAAATTCCCAGGAAAAGAATATTTAAAAAGCATCCTCAGCTTATGTTTTGTCCATATGTGTCCTAAATTTGATTCCATGATTTGAGATACAAAAAATCCATAATTTTGATATAAAAATCTAGGAAGTAATATTCATGGCCATATGTTTATACATGTTTCTCTCCAAATATGTCATAGTAATATTAGTAAACTATATAAATAAAATAATTTACATTAAAGGACATGAAAGAGTTTAAATAGCTTTGTCCTTACTTTTAGTTTGCATTTTTTAGGAAACCATGACTAATATTCACACCTTCTCAAGCACAGAACCATAGGAGATTTCTTTAATGCTATGATGAGAATTTTCAAAGGGCAGTGGTCACTTAATGTAAGATCAAAAGGAGAAGTGTGGGCCGGTGAGATGGCTCAGCAGCATAAGTGCCTGCCTGGCAAACTCGAGGGCCCGAGTTCGACTCCCGGAACCCACATACAAAAAAAAGGGCCAGTGATATCGCTCAGGGGCAAGGGCGCCTGCTGGTGCATGAGGTCCTGAGATTGACCCCCGGTACCCACAAAAAAAAAAAAAAAAGAAGTGTAAATCAGTAGAGTCCTCACCTTCTGAACACAAAGAATCACAACTAAAACATGTAGTGCCATTTTCATGTACAGTGTACACACAAATCAGTAACAATTGACCAAAATATCACATGATGAAAGCCTAATATTTACTAAAGTAAATATGATTTTTACCCTCAAAAGTATCAGCATCTGATATTCTACATGACATTCAAAAATTCTTATTATAATTATTTTTACCAATATTTCTACAGCAATTAATGCTAAGGTTGTATTTATTTTATCTTTCAAATTTTCTTCAAGTGGTAAAATATGAAGTGCAATTCGTTCCCTAGATTTACTCCAGATGAGGGAGCAAATTCACAACCAAGCTGAAATTAGAATTTTTAATAACAATTGGAAACATAATTGCAGTTGAATGAGGTCATAGAGTAAATGCATTTAGTTCCTCAACATAGTAAACTTCCTTGTTGGGCTTTAGGATTACACTGACTGCTAACTTTTAGGAGCTCACAATTGCACATGTGGTCCACTGACCAGCCCCTTCAACATCAGTGCAGAAGTAGATAATCCCAGGCCCTAACAGGGATCGACTAAATCAATCTGCCTTTCAAGAAGATCCTCAGTGATTTACATGCCCATTCAAACTGAAGAAGCAGTGGTTTAAAAACTATATGCTTTCTCATTTTTATAATAGATACAAACTACTTACCAAGGTGGACTGCAATAAAAGTATTATTTTTTTCATAAAATTCAGTTATTCATTAGGTTTTCTATACATATGTGAGACTGAAAGGCCAAAGAGTAAGTTATATAATATGCATTTTATTTTCTAATCCCTAGGTGTTGATTTTCTTAATACTAGTTGTCTTAGTTACTTTTCTCTTGTCGCTGGGACAACATACCCAACACCCAAAGCTAAAGGAAGAAAGGTTTATTTAGCTCACGGTTTGTAGAGGTTTCAGTCCATAATCAGCTGGCTCCAAGACAGGGTGGCACATGGCAGAAGGGCAACAGTTCAAGGAGGCAGAAGACAGCAAAAGCAACAAGGACAAAAGGGAAAAGCACACCACTTTTCCTCCCTTATATTGTATGCAGGCTACCTGCCCTAGGGCAGGTGTAGCACTCACACCCCCAAACCCAGCACTAGACAGTGAACCAATCACAAACTCTAGATTTAGCTACCTCTGAAAAGCCCACACCCATAACCACATGAGGCTTTGGGGGGACATCCAGACACAAACCATAACACTAGTCAAGATTTAAAGTATACTAATACTTCATTAAGTTAGCAAAGTTTTTTTGAGCAATAAGGCCATCAAAGCTGAATTTTCACTTTTACTACCATGGAGGGACACAACTTTCTCAAATTCATCCACTATTATTACTAAAAATTCTTGCTCAAAGCAGTGTTGAACAGTGCACTATTTAGAATTTATTTACAGTCTCCAATAGGACTTTAGGCACAGGATTGTCTTATGATTTGAAACCCAAACAAAGGGCTGGACATGGTGGTGCAAGCCTGTATTATCAGCACTCTGGGAGGAGGAGGCAGGAGGAGCCTCTCCTGGGCAATTTAGCAATTTAGTGAGACACTGTTGCAATTAAAAAAAAAAAAAAAAAGCGCAAGGAATACAGTTCAGCATGAAGGTCCTGAATTCAATGCCCAGTACTGCAAAAAGACATAAATAAATTTCGCACAAAGTCACAGTTATATAATCAGGACTGTTTCTCCTCAAACATTTTATATGCTTCCTTATATGAAATAAAGTTCTTCAAAAGACCTGGGAAATCTCTGTACTAATATCAATACACATGTAAACAAAATATATCACTAAGATGTTTGATAAAGATCAAATAAAAAGAAAAAATCTTCAATTTTCCTTTCTTTTTTTTTTTTTTTTTTTTTTTGTGGATACCGGGGGTCTAACTCAGGACCTCATGTGCCAGCAGGCACCCATGCCGCTGAGCGATATCACCGGCCCTTTTTTCGTTTGTGGGTACCGGCAGTTGAACTCAGGACCTCATGCTTGCCAGGCAGGCGCTTATGACACTGAGCCATCTCACCGGCCCAACAATTTTCCTTTCTATACTGGAAACCTGTCACAAATGGTACAAAGGGAAGAACTGGATGCATTCCATCTGAGTGCAGGAGAGGAACATCTTTTTCTTATCAGGAAAAGATGGGATGATGAGTAAGGGCCAAGGCCTACTGTCTTTTAAGTTGGGAGAACTGTTCATTTTTTTTCTTTTTTTTTTTTTTTTTTGTGGGTACCGGGGGTCGACCTCAGGACCTCGCATGCCAGTAGGCGCCCGTTTCACTGAGCGATATCACCGGCCCCTTTTTTCGTATGTGGGTTCTGGGAGTCGAACTCGGGCCCTTGCGCCTGCCAGGCAGGCGCGTATGCCACTGAGCCATCTCACCGGCCCGAGAACTGTTCATTTTAAGAAGAAGAATGACACCATTAATCCATGTAGAGGCACAGTGTCTATCATCATTACTGATTTGTATGCATGAAAAAATCCTCCTGACCTTTTCTTCTTTTAGTTTTATAACTCGTGCAAATGCAGTTTCTTTAAAGCCTTATTAAATGATGCTATTGCTTTCTTGGTAGCTCTGCATTCTAACTTCCTGCAGGCAACTGGGTTAGTGGAGACCCAAATCAATAGACTATTTTTCTTACAAACATATAATGTCTTATGTTCTGTTTAATTAGAAAAAGTGATACTACTCAAGACATATGGTTATCAAAGGAGTCAAAGTGGGCTTTCTCATCTTCTGGCGTGAAGTCTATTAAAATATGTAAGATATTCACTTAGTAAAAGATGATGAATAAATTAGTTTCTTTTTATTTTTATTATTAGTAAATGTGTGCAATATATAATAATTATATACATCTTAGGGAATTGGCACTTTGGCATCTCTATCCCTACTACTTTTCAGTCTATGTCTGCAGGACAACCATGTTTCATGCTATCTTCTACCTTGTACTTCAAATCTGTCTCTCATAATCAGGATATTTTATGTTTTTTTTTTTTTTTTAGTGACTATGGTTAGAAATAAACAAACCTATGACTACACCTATGAAAGAGAAAGTTAAACTTTCTAACCCTTGTCTTTTTAAATATCTTTCTATACTGAAGAAAACAGAACAACTTAGCCGTCTCCTTGTTTTTTATTCTCTAAAATGTGAAAATGGTAAAAGGCTGAAGTGTACAATACCCTAAAATCCTTAAGCCTGAGTTAAAGACTACTTTTTTTCCTTTGTATTAAATTAAGTTAAATTAGGAAACTTTAATTTAGCTAACAGATGTAGCTTATTATTTTCAAAATAAGATTTTTTTTTCTTAGAGAAATATTCCTCCCTTCTTTCTTATATTGAAACATGAAAAAAATATAAAGAATTTTCAGGTAGCACATTCAGTCATTATTTACAGTGGTTATATAGGATGGTGGTAGGTTGCAAGGGTATTTCTCCAAAGCTGATAAAATGTTTCGGCAGTATCCACTTACAGATGTTTTTCAACTAATGGAACATTCTTAATATGAGTAGAATCTAAAAGATCATATTTCCAAAATCAAAATGGGAATCATACCTTTACAATTACAATGAAAATGAATTAAGAGACTAACTTTCACAGTAACATTTGGACATACTGTGGTACCTTGGTTCACAAACTTAATTCTTTTCACGATTCTGGCCACAAACTGAATTGGATAAGAATGGAATCAAATTTCCCCATAAGGTCAACATTGAACCTAACCATTCAATTTGATTCAGTTCTCTTCCAATTTGGTTTGTGACCAGAAAGAATTAAGTTTATGAACCGAGGCACCAATGTACTTTCCACCAGACTTTTTTGATTTTTATCTGATGAGTCACTAATAACCAGAAATGAATACGCTTTTTGATCCTTGACTCCTGTGGTTTAAGCAAATTGGTATCTCTCTCTCTTTTTTTATCTCTTTCTCTCTTCGTGTCTCTCTCTCTCTCTCTCTCTGTGTTGTATTAACACTTTTAAGCTTAAAATAAGAAACAATAGACTTCAATATTTTATTCTAGAGGAATTCTATAAAAGTACTATCTGAGATCAATGTTTAAAATGTTACTTCCTGAATTATCTATTGCATTTTCACCCAGAAACTCACTTAGAGAAATTCACAAACATGTGTTACTTTGCTTTTGATACAGTATTTACCCTCATGTGTTTTTTTCCACATTCAATGTCTAACACTTCTGACGTATCACATCTTAATTCCTTTTGCTTTGTCACAAGTCTTGTGTTTGCTTGGTATATATATATATATATATATATATGTGTGTGTGTGTATATATATGTGTGTATATCTATATGTATATATATGTTCATATATTAAGTTCTGGCTTACTCCTGCATTTAAATTTACTAGAAATGTTTATAGTTGTCATTAATTTCAAATCAGAGAAATTGATTTGAAAATAATTTTTGACATAAAGCAAGTTATTGTTATTAAATACATAAAAGCAATCTGAAGTATTTGACACGTTTGAATGACACTCGTAAGATAAGCAAATACTATAATATAATAGTATATAAAACATGTGACTAAAAATCAATATTTGGAACTAACTTGGATGGATATAATATTGACACTAATATAATTTTTTTAAAAAACTTTTAAATAAAGGCTAAATGAAGATGAAATAATATAATGTTTTCCAGGTGCCATAGACCTGATTAAACAGTCTTGTAAACAAATAAATGTCATTCAGGGTGCTGCTTATCCAGGTAAAACATGTGACAGGGACAGGGCAAGGATGTCTAGAGCCTGTGGTCCAGTGGGAAATCTTCACAGGAGGCTGGGGGCAGGACTGATACTTGCAGGAAGTTTCACTGGTGAAGAGGGGAGAGAAAATATGCATGGGGAGTGATGGAAGCAGAGAAATTGGCTTATCCAATTTGGTGGAGTACACAGTAGTTAGGAAACTGCTAATAGCTTTGTTACTGTGGGTGATGAGGTCCTGGATGGGTTCCTAGGTTCTTGTGTGGATGAGCAAAGAATTGGGTATGACCCGACACCGTGAGCAAAAAGCAACAAAATTTAATCAAGCGACGGTACTCTTGCAGTGAGCAGGGCTCACACCAGTGAAAGGAAAATGGCACAAGCACTGAGAGCATTGGGTTTAAGAATTTATAATGTTGTGCCTGATCTTGGGCAGCTCCCACTGGATCTTCCAGAGTGTGATTGACAATGTGATTGACAGGGGGCTGAGTCATGTCAGCTGTGTCTACTGCGCATGTACATTCCCATAATTCACTCTGGTATAATTGGACATACGAGCTGTAGTCCCTATTCATGTACCTGCAATGAGCTCCAGGTGAAGAAAATTAATATAGGTTGTGCCAGAGAGTCTGGCATACAAACATCCTGGTTTGAGATTTTGCAATTTTCCAGAACAGGCTCAGGGGTCTTTGTTTTGTTTTTGTTTTTGTTTGTTTGTTTTGGGGGGTTTGTTTGTTCTGTTAGTTTTTTTGTTTTGTTTTGTTTTTATCTCAACCTCTAGGTATTAAGTCTTAGGACAAAGATTGGGGGTTGGCGCTGGGGAATTTCCCAGGTTCAGGTGAGTGGAAGGGAGTGGTCCCTTAGCAAGCGCAGGGGAGTGGTCCCATAGCCAGGATTGTACTGTTCATATTAGTTTAATCTGACTTACCTCTATGGATTTAAATATCAAACCAACAGCTTTAAGTGCAAGAAAAAAAGTACAAACAGCTCCACAAAAGCCTAAGATATGTCAGAGTTTTTATGTGATCTTCCTTAATCCTTTGTTATGTAAAAGATGTAGGTCTAGTGTAACCAGTACATTTTGCAAGTCAAGGAAATAAGATGGAAAAGAGCAGAAATAAACTACCAATATTTAATAACCAATGTGGTAGAACCCCAGCAAATGAATGCTAATACTTTGTTTCAAATTCCAGTTCATTTATAAACCTACTTAAAGAAATCATCCTAAACCTTAAGATTTCTTAAATAGTGATTATTGTTTGTCCTAAAATAATCTGTGTATATGTTTTAATAAAACTATGTTATTCAAGAGATTTAAATATATATATATTGTTGGGCACACTGAAAGAAGTCTTGAAATGAAAAACTTGTGATTTAGTCCTTTATTCTATGGCTTCTACCTTACTATCCCTCTACCTTACTATCTCTCTACCTCTCTTTCCTATCTTTCCACTTTCTCTAACTTCCTATGTCAACTCTTAGCATCTATGGATAAACCTAAGGCTTCATACAATACACCAGAAAGATTATTTGCTCGCATAATCTCTTATGTTTTTTTAGACCATGTTTTTTCGTATTTGCACAATATTTAATAAGAATTAGTAAAAGAGAAAAGAGGAACATAGAAAAAATGTAAATTTGGGGGCTGTTGGTAATAAATACCATTGGATTCAATTAAACAGCACAGGCAGGATTTAATGAAGAGGAATGGTGCGTGATAAAGGTCTAAAATAAAGGTGTGGAGGAGGGCAAGACTCAGGGAAGGTCTTAGAAGTGACCAGGAAAATCACTAAGATACAAAGAAGTTGGATACTGAAACAATAATTGTAGGTACTGGTTATTAATTTTTTATTGTTTTTCAAATATTTTAAAGATTTTGATCTTGTTTAAATTTTCAGCAACCTTGGGGGTACAATACTTCTGTTTGTAGAAAAATTAAGTAAAAATGGTTAAAGAAAGATTTCTTATTGATTTCACTGACAACCAATGGAGACAGAATATTTTTATTGGACCCTAATGCACATTGAATTTAATACTTACAACCTATGAAAGATTTAAAGTAAGCACAATTATCGCCATTTTATGGTTAAAACATTGAGATTTGAAAAGGCTAAATTAATTGCACAACCTGAGGACATCTGGCTTCTTTTCTTGTGCCCTTTCCTTTACATCCTTCTTTGCCTCCTTCATCTCTGCAGGAATCATTCTCCCCTTTCTATCAGCCTTCAGAAGCTTGTTGATTGCTCTCTAATTATAAATACTTGGAGAAAAGTGTGTAAATTGATATGCAAATGATCTTTTCCCCTTAGCAAATTAGCACTTTACTTCCATCTAATTAAGTAGCTTTGTGGAGGAAATGGATTTTTGAAAGAAGAATGCAAAGTGTTTGGATTTGTTCTTAGGGGTGTTTCTGGTTTAGCAGCCCTTGTGAATGAGATATAGAAAAGGGAGTCAGAAGTGGGAGCAGACAATGAAAGGAGGGAGGGAGAGGGGTTGGATAAGACAACATTTAGGTAATGACTAAGAAACTTTAGTGCAGAAGAGAACTATCTTTTAGCTTTTATTTTTCCCTAATGGTAACACGTTTTTTAAAACAGTAAAATAAGACTTTCATAAGGAAAGTTCTGTTTCCTTTCATATTTGAGTGTAACACTGACCATATATCTATCAGAATTGGTTATATTCAAGTCCAAACTGATTTTTTTTTTTTTAAGACAGGGACTCACTTTGTGGTTCAGGCTGACTTTGAACTCACTATGTATCCCAGGCTGGCCTCAAACTCCTGATGATTCTCCTGGCTCAGCCTCCTGGTTGCTGGGATTACACGTGTGTAACACAACACCCAGCTAAATTACTATATTTAAAAATGTTCAGAATTTACACGATATGCTTTTAATTGGGAAGAAATTGATCCTTTAATTATTAGAAACTTACTTAGGAAAGCATCTCCTGTTGGAATGAAAAGGGGCAAACTTGCATATACATATATATATATATATATATTTATTTATTTATTTATTTACTATTATTAAAAGCAAGAATTTCTACATTAGCTTCTTTTCATGATAGGTCTAAAGCAGTTGCCTAAATATTATTTTCAATACTTGATACTAAAGAGAAATTTAGCACATTTTCGATGAACTTGTGAAAATTGACATAAATAGTGTCAATTTAAATTTGTCATAGAAACTAAAGTAACCAGGACTCAATAATGTATTAATGTAAAATTAAATTTTACATATTTAACAAACTATTTATAAATATGTAGTTTTATTCTATGTATTTGGGGAAAGCCATTTTGTCACCCCTAAATATTGCTACTTAGTTCTGAAATAGCTGGTTCCTATAAATCATATAATGCCATATTAAATTATATTAGTTACTTTTGAAAAAGTTAACCTTGTACAAACCAAGCTCTCGTGATCTTGCAACACTAGAGAATGAAGCTGTAAACCAAATGGAGGAG
Source organism: Erethizon dorsatum (assembly GCA_028451465.1). NCBI lineage: Eukaryota > Metazoa > Chordata > Mammalia > Rodentia > Erethizontidae > Erethizon > Erethizon dorsatum. Next base: position 98,246,965 of record CM051823.1, on the reverse strand, counting down.
GTTAGAAGTGTCTTATTGGAAATAATAATAATAAGAATAGCTCCTGGATTTCCAGAAGGAGTCCCAAGTAAGTGGCCAAGTGGCCCCTGGATCCAGAGCTACTTATAGGTAAGCAGAGCACAAGAATTGCTCAATTGTTTAGCAGCCATCTATCACAGGTGGTTCTGTGGATTTAAAATGTCCAGTTGGAACTCAAGCTCTCTAACCCACTTCCCCAGCGTGCAGGGTTTAGAGGAAACTGGAATTTTAGAGAAAAAGCTGGTTGTTTTGCATTTTAAGTTTCTCAAAACTCCCTTTAATAGAGAGACTGCAATTCCCTTTAATAGGCAGAGGGTTTTCCTCCCTGTTACCTGAGGAAGTTCATCCTTGGTTCAAAGCCTTACTGATATAGGGGAAATAAAGATAACTCCTAACCTACTAGATGTCAGATACACAGAGTTCGTGTTCCCCAAAATCGAAGAATAAATTCTAAGGAACAACGGAGATTAAGAGTAGGAAATGTTTATTGAGAGAGAGATGGCTCCTGAGAGAGATAAGAGGGAACTCAAAAGTGGGTTGCCAATGAGCCCACTTCTCAAAGGAAGTTTTATAAAGCAAAATCATGAAGTGGGTACAAAATCACAAAGTGAGTACAACATGGGTCAAAACTTTGATCATTTTGATCAACCAATAAGATTACAAGTATAGCCATGTAGGTAATATTGATCCAATGGGGAAACAGGCCATGCAGTGAGTGTACATGGAAAGAGCAAGGACCTTTTTAGGAAGAGATGAATCAAGAGGTCCTGGTCACCCACCTGGGTAACTGATGTCTATCTAGATTTTTTTGGACCAGGTAATATCAATTATAGTATATGGCTTATCCCTTGTGGAGGCATGTTGGCCTGGTCATTCCATCTTAATCTTGAGACCTGGCTTCTAACAGATGTGCCACCAGTCACAGTTGTAATGTGTTCTCATCCTCTGCACTGACTCTCTCAAGGGCCTAGCCCTGTCTGACTGCCTGTAATATTTCTACCTAACTTAGCTGTCTACGATACTAGTTCACTGTCTTATTTTGATTCTTATCCATATTGGTGATTACCCAACTCTATCTCAGGCCCTTTGCCTAGTTAGCTGCCTTATTCATAAGCTAACTAAAAAGAACTATTTTTAAACTATTTTCAATGATACTGTGTTTATTAATAAAATATTTACCCCTTCACCCATGTTGTTTTATTGGGTATTGTTATATTTGTCTGTGCTTCCAAATTAATTTTGACTTATAATATTTGTTTTTTGCATTTTATTCATTAAGATGAAATAAAAATAGCTACAAAGTGATAGTAATTGAGTATTCTAGCAAAGATCAAGTGTGGTATTGGTAAATTCACTTATCTCACTCTAGTTGCCCTTTAAGAAAAATGAAGATAATTTATATTTGCTATTTTCTAGGAGACTGTAATATATTGGGGAACTATTTATACCATAAAATAAGAAAACAACTGTCAGTTACACAATTATGATAAAATTACAATAACCATTTTATCACAAACATTTCTATGGAAAATAGTGACAAATATCACATATCAGAGAAAAGGCCATTTGGGTCTTAATTTAGATGCAAAAAGCCTTTTACTGTTACTGAATACTGATATTCCAAGATTCCAAGAGCAATTGAATATATACAAGTACTGCCAACGACCTTCAAGCCACAAAATTGTTTTCAGAGAAGAAGAAAAATTATGAATTTTTCATTCCCAAATATGGTCATCCTCTCTTATCCTGGCCATGCCTTTTGATCGGACTATAAAATCCTTATATGATCATGATGTCAGTATGTTCTGGATTCTACTCTTTTAAAACGGGAAGGGGCCTTTAAGATTATCCAGTTCAGTACCTTTACTTTTAGTGGAAGACACTGAGGCGTAAAGTAATTTGAATTTGTCCTGTTCTCATTTTTCGTAGAAGATTTGGTATGAAGTCTGACATGTGATCTTTGAACAAAAGAGGGTTTCCATAGTGTACTAGTTCACTGAGGCGCCTGATGTGGGGTACTTTGAAGTAGAGAAGTTTATTTGGCTTGTGATTCTGCTGGTTGGGTGAACAAAACTACATGCGTCAGCAAGATGGTCCGTCCCAGCATCACAACACAGAAAGAGGGACAGTTTTGTACAGCAAGGAGAGGTTACATGGCAAGACGGGAAGATGGATTTAAGGGTTAGACCTCTTCTTCTTTATGAACATCTCTCACAGGAACTAATCCAGGGCTCCTGAGAACTCTGTCCCAATGGTGGCAGCTCCGAGTACCCAACCACCTTCACTAAAGCTCCACCTCTTAAAGTTCCCAGCACCTCAACACTGACACCCTGGAGACCAAGCTTACAGCAAAGAACCTTCAGGAAACACACTCAGCCATACACAAACCGTGCCTTATGGTGTCTTCATGTCTAAAGAAAGTCATTATGTCTTCACATAATTTGTCTAATAAGATAATCATATCTCGAAAGAGAACAAAAATGGCAAAAGTTTCTACAATTACCGAGCATGCATGTTATAAATCCAATATGGATATAAAGTATATATTTCCCTCCATAGTTTAATCATTTCTCTCTCATATCTGAGTTTTTTAATTGTATTTCCCAAGAACAATATGAATTTGTATTTTATTATTTTTTTTTTTGTGGGTACCGGGGGGTCGACCTCAGGACCTCGCGCACCAGCAGGCGCCCGTGCCTCTGAGCGATATCACCGGCCCCTTTTTCGTATGTGAGATCCGGGAGTCGAACTCGGGCCCTTGCGCTTGCCGGGCAGGCGCTTAAGCCGCTGAGCCATCTCACCGGCCCGGATTTGTATTTTAAATTTGAATATATTCTAGAGAAGCCATGCAAATGTATTTTCGGAAATATGCAGCGTACCACAAGGGCTTTCTTTCCGTGACTGCATAATTGTCCTCAGCATTTTTAATTTGTTGCATTTCAAATTATTTTCTGAATCAAATAGCAGCAGTTTTGGGAACGTATCAAGCTCATTTTCCCCGGGCCCACTGGTTGCTGTTTTGATTTCATATTCTCTCATCATTAACTTTATAGCAGCTAGAGCAGAGAAGTTGTTAACAAAATAGACTTTCACTGCTAGCCAAACAGTGTACATGACCTAGCGTTAATGTTGACTTTATGGCATTTACTGATGTTCGTGTATGTCTTACACCAAGGGATTAACACTCAATAGGAGAAAAGAAAAGGGGATTAAGTAACTGTGAACCACCAAAGAGGTCCACATCAAGTAATGAGCTCTATAGGCCAGAATATAATAACATTAAGTCTTTGGAGTTCAGTGGGCAGTTAGATGCATTAATGGCATTGCTGTGCTGGGAAAGCATATATTCTGGTTGGAATTCTTGTGTGGAGGTAATCGCACATTACGGTATGAATAGCTGTTCTAAATATGTGGAGGTTTTCTGCCAGCACTGGAAGTGACTAAGGCCTCCTCTACTACATAATGGCTCACTGGAGGGATGAGATGATGGGAAAGTAAAATCTGAAAACAAATAATTTCCCATTTAATAGATCATTGATTCTCCTACTTGAGCCACTGTGGTGATGGAACTCTTCATTTTCATTTCACAAAGAAGCACAAGTTGTTTCCCTGTTGTTTTGATATTTCTGAGCTCTTACAGTTATTTTTCAGAAAGAAAAATACAGAGGAAGAACAGAGGGAGAGAGAAAGAATGCTAAACTTTGAACTAATCATAAATGGAACTGATTTAATTTCATTCATTTTAAGAAAGATTTTTCTTGTTTTATTTACTGAATGTTTGTTGTACAAGTTTGACGGAAAAATACAGTGAATGTTTAAAATTTTAAAAAATTACAGTAAAAACGCAGCCATCAGTCCCCTCCAAATTACTCTCCCTTGTTTCAAACATGCTTGTTCCATCATTCTTGCCACTTTCTGAAGCCATTCTGTATTTAGTTGAGCTGGTGTGGCTATCTCAATGCCTTGAATCGATTAGAAATGTTTCCCTTCCATGGTCATTTTGACTTGGGAAAACCCAGAACTCTTATCATGCCAGATCCAGTGACTAACATGGATGAAGAGGCTGCCTTTCCATTGGATGGCACTCAGCAGCAGCATTCGCTGTATTTTTTTTATCACAACCCACAAAGACATTCATGAAAGAGGACCTCCAGAACCACTTTAGAAAGTTGCAAGAATGATAAGTGCATTTGAAGAGTGTAAGAGTATCTTGAGCAGAATAATGAGTATATTTTAATTGCCTAAGAGAGATTACTTTTGAATTCCTATGAGATGTATTATTTTCAGGGTAGTCAATATTTTCCCTCATATTTTTCCTTCAGATTTTTTTTCACAAAGTTATATCTACCAGTATGTAAATTCTAGAAATATTGTTTGAATTCATCTATGTGTTTTTAACTTATTTATGGGAATAATGGGTAATGTATATACTTTATTAAATATATTTAACTTAAGTGTGATGTATTTAAATGGATTAAAAATAGTCATAGTTATTGATATTTATATCCATAACTTGGTTCCTTCCAAAAGATTGGGAGGGAGTGGTATTGGGTACTGAAACCAGGGCTTTGCCCTTGATAGGCAAATGCCTGGCCACTGAGCTACATCCCCAGTTTAAAAAAAAATGATTTTGAGGTTGGCCTCAAACTCATGGTCTTCTTGCCACAGCCTTCGGTGTAGATGGGACTGCTGGGGTGCCTCCATTCATGGGTAAGATACTCTTCTCCTCGAAAAAATATTATAATATGAAGAGATCAGTGGGTATCTGAAGACTTTACTATTTTTCTATGGCAGAAGAAAACCAGAACCTAAATTTATCAAATTTATTAGTCCATATAAATATAAACTTTATTTGATGTTATACTGTTACATTGAAAAATACTGATTAATGCTATTTTTTTCTGTCTTTTGGTTTCAGATCCAAGTATCCTTTGACACTGTACATGACCTGACAGCATTTCAAACTTTCACAAATTTTATTCCCCATTAGGCTGTTCATATAAGTAGGTAAATAGATCTAATAAACAACTCATACCTCTGCAACTTATAAATGTTGTAAGTAAGCAGAAGGCCAGTTATTCAAACTCTATTTTTAATCCATCTTGTAGGACATTACCTCTTCTTTAGCTAGAGTTCTCCTGTACTATATGCGAAGAGAGATGGATGCCAACTTCAAAAGCTGGCATTGAAGTTGGTGCTTGCTCATTAAGATGAGAACCAAAGGCATGAAATGGTGTTATGGTGAAGAGGAAGGAGGCCCTGTCTCAGGAAATAAGTAAGATGGTGTTACCAGTCATATACTACATGTTTGATGTCAAAGTTGGCAGGAGAGAACAAATAAACACGATGCAAGGGCCAGTTATCAGCATAGACTCATGTGAGGTGAAGCAGTCATTTTTATCCAGAGCTCACTTGAGGTACCAGTCCTTAATAGGGATACATCTGCCCATTTTAAGGGAATCATATTTAGAAACCATATCTTATAGAAATTTGCATGTGGCTATGCCCGGAAATAGGTTTAAAAAAAGACAGGATGGGTAGGTAGTTTAAATTCATAATCACTTTGAAAAAAGTTACTCAAAGCTTATGCACTACTACATTGGGTCAGTATAGTCATCTTCAAATGCAAAGCATAGCAAGCAACCTCTCCACGGCCACGAGGAAATGATTCATATTAAACACTTGTCTTTTTCCTTCCAGGCAAGTCTATTCTTCCACAGAAAGTAAATCTATGTAAATTGCAGAAGTAAAATTTTTGTATATAGACAAATATAAAAGACAGTGTTTATCATTCTCTGTTAGAGACACCATTGAATTCAACTATGAGTCATATTGGCAAAATGAAAAGTTTTCCACTGTAGCACTGAAGATAAATAATCATTTTAGAAATATAAAAATAAGAGTAGATTACAAAAATACCCAGCAATATTTTTGAATAAGTCAGTTACTAAAAACTTGCAAATATATTTATCTTAGAAATATCTTACAACTGCCTCCCTCTATGGATACAAACACAATTTATATTACACTATAGTAACCTACAATTACAGGATTGAAAGGAATCTTAGTATTCAATTGATATAGTCCCATCTACTCACTGCTGATGAATCTAAAAGTTAAACTAAGTGAATAAACTATAAGTGGAATCTAACAAAGCATGTGAGGGCCGGTGAGATAACTCAGCGGCACGGGTGCCTGCTGGTACATGAGGTCCTGAGTTCAACCCCTGGTACCCACAAAAACACATAAATAAATGAAAAATAAAGCATGTGAGAAACTCAACAGCCCCTATATAGTAGGTTCATAAATTCAAACTATAACTACACTACTGGGCAATTTAAAAGAGGTAAGTGAACTTAGGTTTCTCGCTTTCTAAATGATGCAATATTAAGGGGAAAATTCTCACAGACAATTTTAATGTATACTGAGTTACAAAATGTGTCTATAGGAGTGTGGTGGCTCCCGTCTGTAATCCCAGCAATCAGGATGTTGAGGCAGAAAGATCACAAGTTCCAGGCCAGTTTGGGCTACAAAAAATAATACACTGGAAAAAAAGAAAACAAGAAATGGAGAGAGAGAGAGAGAGAGAGAGAGAGAAAGGGAGAGAGAGAGGAAGGAAGGAAGGAAGGAGGAGAGAGTGTAAGAAAGAAAAAAAGGAAAAGGGAGGGAGGGAGAGAAGGGGGAAGAAGGAAGGAGAAGGAAAGAAAAAAGTAACTATACAACCATTGATCAACCTTAAATACTTTTTAAAATTACTATCTCTCCTTTCTCAACATTATTCCTTTAAAAATAATTCTTTGCTCAAATTGTGGTATGCATTGTGAGAATTGATATGATGTGTCATGTTTAAATAAATTATTGACTTCATAACCAAAATCAAAACTCTGAATACACCGTAGAAAATTGGTATGATTTGAAAACAGATACTAATAGTGAAATTAAAGGGGAAAACCAACTTGGTTAAACAGCAGGGAAATGAATTATCAATGAGCGTTCACTTTAAAAATAATAACTATAAATTATCCTCCAAAAATACTTTCTGAATTACATTTCAAAACTGTATCATTTATTTGTAATTGCCAAAAGATGTGGTCATTATTAACTGAAAACAATTCATAATTTAGCCTTTTCTTTTTAAAGGTAAAAATATGTGCATTAGTTTCTGTTAACATTTTAGTTCCACCAGATGTTTCAGATTCACATGCTTGGGAGGAACCCACAGCAGTTTGTGGACCACGGCCATGTCTGTTACAAGAGCACGTGCACAATATTTTTATCCGTTTTGGAGACACCAGGGCTGAGCCAGTGTCAATCCTAGGAAAACTGGGAAAGCTTAACTGGTTTTCTAGCATTATTTAGTGTTTAGAAAACTTGAGGTGTAAGAAAATCAGTGTGATGATTTAATATATTCATAGATGGAATTCAGTAGGGAAAACCTTCCTACTATTGGAAGATTGTATTCTCACTGAGGTTGACGATGATGTGGAAAATTTCCTTGTAAAGAACAAAACATTACAGCATCTGTATCCTGCAAGCAAGTCAATAGCTATTGTTCTATTTACATTGTCTTTACATTGACCCTGGATAAAATTGTAGAACGGCCACATTTTTCTTAGTGTGAAAGTCAAACATTCTGTTTTGCCCCAGGCACTCTTGGTTGTCATAAAGTAATAGCTAATACCTTCATCCAGTCTCAAAAATGCCTCTGTTTTAATGACAGTTTCTATGGTCACCATTGCCTTAGGTATTGTTTTATCCATAATTCAGAATGGATTTATAGGATACATAAAATGTGAATGGGAGTATAGGGCTAGTTGAGGAGACATTAATGAGAGATGATCAAGGCACAGTTACTGTATTTAGAAATTTGTTCCTAATTGGGGAGAGGATAAATATTTTAAATGGTTCAGAAGATATCTAATTAAATAAGAGGATAAATGATAAGGGCAATTAATAAAAGAGCTCAGGGCCGATGAGATGGCTCAGCGGCGTAAGCGCCTGCCTGGCAAGCATGAGGTCCTGAGTTCGATTCCCGGTACCCACATAAAGGAAAAAAAGGGGGCCGGTGATATCGCTCAGCGGCACAAGCACCTGTTGGCAAGCGTGAGGTCCTGAGGTCAACTCCTGGTACCCACATAAAAATCAATAAATAAATAAATAAAAGAGCTCAGAACAGTGGGAGGTTTGTGGGTTGAGGTAATGAGCAATTCTCCCTTCTCTCCCTCTTTAAAATTTGCTTATCCTATCAATATCCCACTAAGGTATTTCTGAAGACTCGACAAGCGTTTGTGTGTCTGCTTCATTTTATTGCTGATAGACTGTTCGTATCTCTGCTATGTTCCCACTTTGTGCTGCATTAACTTCTGTAAGTTATTTTTCCCTCTACTCTGTGAAATCAATCTGGCAGGTACTCTGAGACAGTGACCCAGGCTTGTGGCTTTCCACAGGTAACAGTCACTCATATATTAAGTAGCTGCTCTTCCACACAACAATGTTTGGTCCTTCGAAGGGAATTTCCACAGTTCTTGATTGCATTGCTTAGTTGTCAGACCTTTTTTCAAAAATAGGTTTTGCAAAAGCAATACCATTAGGAAGAAGATTTCAGTAGTCGAATGTGCCGTATTTTGAAGGTTGTGTGATTTTAGTTCTGTGGAATTCTACAAATGTTAAATCTAGAATCATCACTCTTTTAATTTCTGAAATATTTTCTCTAAACTGCCTTTACTGAATCTGAACTGTTATTGCCTTATAATAGGAGAAGATATTGTATAATTATTGAAGAAATTTCTTAGGGAATGATAACTGTCTGTATTTGCCATGTACATCCTGGAACAATAGACACTTTCAGTATTTTTCACTTATTTCTGTGAAAGAGACATTTTTATTTTATATTCATCAGTAAATCATCTAAGAAAAGAGGTAACATTTTTATATTTCTGTACAGGTAGCATAACCATAAGAATGACTTGGTGACTAATACATGTTTGCTTAGCTGAGCCGTTATTTCTTAAATATACAGTTTTAATCTTCAGTGTTTGTAGGCTCATAGACTTTTGGACATAATTTGAGAGAGCATCATTTTGCTCTGGTAGTTGACAGTCTAAAGACAGATTTGACTCTGATATTTTTCACATGATATATTTTGCCTGCCTGCATGACTACTCAACCTAAGAAAAATGAGTATTAGTTCTATTTATTCTTAAAGTATTTCTGCTTTTACCTTTCATAATGTAAATTCCATGATGATTGATTTTAAAACCAGTTTTCTCAGAGGTAAATTTGTAACAGTGCATTAGCATAAATTCAACTAATAAACTTTTCAACCTCACCCAGTTAATTTTAAATAGAACCATTAGATTTTTCAGGGCTTTTTCAACCTCATAAAGAAGGAAAAATAGTCTTACAAACATAGCAACATGAGAATATAGGCATTGAATACTTCTTGCAATTTTCTTCTCATAGGAGGAATTGAAGAATATTGCTCATGTATTAAATAACTCTTTATGCAAATAGTGTCCAGAGAAAATATGTAATCTTGGGCCGGTGAGATGGCTCAGCGGCTTAAGCGCCTGCCCGGCAAGCGCGAGGGCCCGAGTTCGACTCCCGGGACCCACATACGAAAAAGGGGCCGGTGATATCGCTCAGCGGCACGGGCGCCTGCTGGCGCGTGAGGTCCTGAGGTCGACCCCCGGTACCCACAAAAAAAAAAAAAAAAAATATGTAATCCTCATTAAAACGGGCTATGCTTGGTTAGTCTCTAAGTTTAATAGAAAAATCAAGACTCGCTAGTGCAAAGATAGTGTCTGTTGATTCAGAAGATTATAGCTGTGATTTTCCAGAAGTTAATGAAACATCCTAAAATGAATCAATAATCTAACTTTAAGCATTTTAATGCTTAAAGAAAATTTGAATATACTATGCCCTCATGAATCGCATATAGTTCTGTTTTGATAACAAACTTGTAATTCAGATATGCATACAAATAAGAATCAAGTGCTGTGGCAAGGAGCTCAAACATTTATAATCGCTTGATTTGATATGAACTAATCTGTGACAGCTTCATTAATGATTGGAATACATACAAAGAAAGACATGGATTTATACAGGTTGAAATTAAATGATATATTCAAAGTGTTTAATTGTCAGTAATACTAAGCAATAATTGCATATATGAATAATGTACATAAAAAGTATAAAACTTTGTGAGTGGTTTGTGGGTTTTTTTTGTATTTTATATACATAACCGGCTTCTGGTTAGATTTCATGTTTTTATATATGTTACAACCTGAAAAATATAGATAAAAATAATGTTTGTTTTGATAACTTAGATTTCTAATAATTTCAGTTTTTTCATTACTTATGTATTTTTACAGTATTAGTTGTTCAGAACCATAGCTTTACACATTTTGGGTAAGTGCCTTACTGCTGCCCACATCCCCAGACCAAAAATTAATTAACGAATTCATTAATTTTTTAATGGTAGCAAAGTCTTATTAAAAGTAGGAAAAGAAATAGGCTCTCATTCATTATATACAATTCAGGCTGGCCTTGAACTCACTGTGTATTGGAGCCTAACCTAAAACTTCCAGCAATCCTCCTGCCTCAGCTTCCCAAAGGCTGGGATTACCCATATGCACCTCTGAACCTGGGAATTTTATTTCTTATAATTCCTTCAAAACATGTGAAGTAAGTCACAAAGCAAAGCAATATTACATTTTTAATGTTATATATTAAAGTTATTATGGATTTTATCCACTTAACTTGGACATAAGCTTATATCTGCTTGAAAGTATCCTAGATATCTTTAACAATATTTGACCTAAACTGTATTTTTCTCTTTGTTTTTTGTACCTAATATTTTGTATTTCTCAGATTAAATATCTGTGTGGGGTAATATTTAGACATTATTTTTATCATTTCCTTGTGTTATATATACAATTATTTAAATATTAAACGTCTGGAACTAAGCTATATTTAAAAAGTGAATTTACGAATTCCCCCAACTATGCATATTTAACAATATGAGACAGTTACATTTGATTTATAAGCTCTTCATTTTGATACAAAGAAAACGGGCACCCCTCTAGGGGAAAATTCTGAGGAAAATCAATAATAATTCTTGTTTCAAGTAATACTATCCTGACTAAGCAGAGCTACTAGAAAATACAAGATATTTGATGGGCATGTTTTTTAAAGAATAAAGCCCTACCACAGGCATATATGACAGTCTTGTTTTGGAGTGTGTAAACTCTTATGAAGCAGACAGTGTGTCTGCAAAGATTCTGTGAGTATAGCCAGGCCTGACCCTCCTGTGCTACTAACCAGGTTTCCCATCGTTTGGCTGGTTCTGCTCACTGGGCAGGCACATGATAGGCACATCACTTGTTGCATGCTCTTTTTCAGCTCCTTTTATCTTTTAATGATTTTTCTGTCTGATTTCTGCTTTTCCTGGAAGGGAAGTAGAGTCATTTGAAATTTTGGTTTCAGATGTTTTCCTTGTGGCTCTGCTATAATGAGGGCCCGGTCTACCTTCCATCAAGCTGTGCACAGAATAAAAAGTACACAATAATAGAGAAGAAGAGAGAACATGCAGCAAGAAGTAAAAGGGGTGGGGGTGGAGAGCATGAGGCTTGGAGGTAATGAAGGCTTAAACATACAAAGTGGAGTTACGGAGGTACGTGTACATGAGGCATATATGTGTATGTATAAAAGTGTGTGTGTCACAGGGATGGTACGTTTAAAAATTAAATAATTTGAGTGAGTAACTGTCATCAAGTAAGTAACAGTTACAGGTGAGACCACTGAGTGTGTACTATGTGCTAGACACAGGAGGTATCTTCATTTAATGATAAAAAACAACACAGCATGGTAATTATTTTCATTTCCAATTGATGCATGAGGTAAAAAATGCTCAGAAAGGTAAAATAACTCACCCAAGTCACACAGTGGAATCATAGCCAAAATGTACATCCACGCCTCTGACACCGTATTATTTTTAAGAAGAGCAAGCGATCCTGAGTTAATTAATTACTAGAGTGAGTGCGAGCATAGACTTCAGCGAAAATCTGACTTGGGTTTAAGTTTGACCACCACTGATACGTAGCAGCTGTCTGGATTTGGGTGAGTTACTTAGTTCGCTGGGCCTAATGTTCCTCACTGACAACTTCAGGATAACAATATGTACAGTAATTACTCAGTGCTATGGACATATTGGCCTAATTGAGTTGTGTTTGACAAACTTAACTCTGTTGAAATTCATCCCAATATTTTAAAGGAGGTTTAATTTGCTGTCAAATCATGGAGCATTGCAAGAATAACCTCCTTAGTTTGTTACCCCAGTCAAAAAGCTGGTGCCTATAAAAAGTAAGTCATTTACCACTTCTTTCTATGCAAGTTCCTGGGTTGAAATAGGTATCTTGTGACTTGTGGTTGGTTATACTATTAATGGAATATGGTTGCATTAAAAGCAACTCTTTTTGACAACCCTTTATTAGCAGTGAGCAATTAAATATATTAAGAAGCCTTGTTTTACATACTCTTCCAACGACAGAGCACTAAAGATGTATATGTTATAATTACAATTATCCTTTCTCTTTATTGTCCTGCTGAGGAAAGCACTGTAATTCTGGCAGCCAGACTACGGAGTTGGCTTGCTTTCCTTGTATTGCAGATGTCTAATTGCAGGCAACCATTTCATTTAAAATGGCTCATTAAAGTAGAAACCATTTAGCATCAGTAACATGGATCAGCATCCATGATTATGCATTTAGTTAGAGAAGTATGTTTGTTCCATTTTAAAAATTTTTCTATGGGTCTGTATGTATCTATGCATCTACCTTCATATATACATGAAAACATATACTCTTTCAGACTTATCAGCCTTTTTAGACCTTGATTTTATTACTTTGAAATAGTTGAAATTCCTTAGCTAATTTTTCCATAGAGTATTATGGAAAATACTAATTATGAAATTGTAGGATATGTGTTTACTTAATATAAGTAGATTGTATATTGCATATAATAATAAATTTTCTGTTTTGTAAACTTTTCTAGACATAATACATTTTACTGTAATAAGAGTCTTTATTCACTAACTGGAGTATTACTTGACTATTATTCAAAAGAATTAGCAGATTCTGAACTATTGGTTTGTGAGGTTAAAAAGAAAAAAAAGATGCAGCTTTTTCCTCCTATGGGCCATGGCCAATACTCCTTTAATGAAAGATAAGTTCAAAACAAGAAAAGTATAGCAAACTTATTCAATCAAAGTTTTATGTGACATGGGAGCCTTCTAAAAGAAATACCCATAGATGTAGGGGAAATGTCTATTTTTAGCCTCGGGTTTGATAAGGAACAGACAACCTTGCAGAAAAGTTATTGAACCAGAGCGTGTGATCTTCAGGTAATATACCAAGGGGAAACCATCAAGTTCTGTCTGCCAGGATGCTTCATGTGTCTGTAGCAATCCTTCCTTCTGGGCATAGGGAAGACCCCTCTGGATTGAGGGCTTTCAAGGGAGAAAGGTGAAAGTAACCCTTCCAGGTTTCATGGCTTGCTTTGGGGCAAAGATTCTAAGACTTGCCTTAGGAAGAGAAAGTCTGGTTTCTATGACTCATTTAGGGTGGAGGAAAGAGGGGCAAGAGACAGTAGGGCAAGAGGGACTTTGCTTCAGCTTGAGGGCTTTCTGTATCCTTCAGTTCAAAGTATTTATCATGGCAAAGTGCTATACTTGGGAGTATCATTTTCTGAGCTTCAGTAGAATTGCCAATCACTGAAATAGACTGAGGAGAAACACACACACACACACACACACACACACACACACACACGGGTGGTGGAATACTGATATTTCTCATTCTCATTGGAACATGGTTTTTGATGTGACGGTTTGTCCTGGTTTCATATTGTGAAAATGGGTTTATCTAACAATATTTGTACAGAAATAGAACATTTGAACATTTTAGCCCCTTTAGTTTTAATAATAATGATATTTAAAAAACAGTTGAAGAGAACAGGCATTATCTACATCATACTTCTACTAAACAGCACTGCTAAATTATATGAACTGTAATTACTTGACTATTGAGTCAATGTTTATGTATTTATGTTATTTGTAAATGGCCGTAGATTGCTTAGACCTATAAATTTCAATAAATGAAATGTTATTTAGGGGTTTTCATAGTATTATCTAAGGGTAAACTAAGCAGTCTTTTATTAGCTAATTTTTTATTTTATTAGCGAAAACCACAATTTACTTCTGCAGAATCCAGATTTGCTGATCCACCATACCCTGTCGAAATCCATGGCAATCAAGAAGCTCAGCTGAGAGCCTGTGATACCTAAAGTGCAGAATAAAGCAACAATGGACCACACAAAATTAAAAGTCATGTGTTAAAGCATAGCTGTACATGTGTGTGTCTATGAGGGTGCTACTGAGATTGATATACAAATTAAGAATGCATAAATCCTGTCCCATTCCTATGCTATAAGGCAACCAGAGAGAGTGGCCTTATGAGTTTACTGTGTGTGTGTGTGTGTGTGTGTGTGTGTGTGTGTGTGTGTGAGATTATAGTTTTTGAACCCAGGCTCTTGTGCATGCTACACTAAGCTAAATTCCAAGGCTTTTCTTTTTCTTTTTATGTTGATACAGTGTCTCAATAAGTTGCCAAGCTGGCCTTGAACTTGTTTGGTTTGTTTGTTTGTTTGTTTGTTTTTGTTTTGCATTGAATTTGTACTTGATCCTCCTGAATAGCTGGGATTACAGACATGTGCCACCAAGCCTGATTTTTGTTTTTTTTTTTTTTTTTAAATTATTGATATATGTTTGCAATCCATGATATTTACATCAGTTTGATGAACTGGTATATTTATATAGCATATATTCATCATTTTTGATCCCTTTTCCCTGACTCCCACTTTCCTCCTTCCTCTGGGTCTTTAGATCATGTTCTCTTTTCCTGCAAGGTCAACTAAAGTTAAAAATAATAGTGCTTACAGGTATACTTTATTGTTGGCCAACAAGTTATAAAATAATTGTTCTTAATGTATGTTAAAGTCTTGATGTATATGATTTTTATACTAGTCATCTTTCACCTCATTCCTTTTTTTTTTTTAACACCTTCTTTATATGGTCAGAAGTGATAAAGGAAACAAGGGAGAGTAGGGAGAGAAACAGGGAAAAAGGGATAAAAGGAGAAGAAGGAAAAAGCAGATCTGGAGAAAGAACAGCTATCCCACAGCTAGGCAAGAGTCACATAAAAAGAAGCAAATGAAAGAGGATCAACTAGGATTTAGGGGAATAGAGTGGGAAATTAACATTAGAGAGGGTGAAGGAAAGAGAAAAGGAAAAGTTTTTCGGGTCTGAAGTGTTAGTAAACTATGCTTCTCACATACTGCAATTTACTTGAATGTTCATCTTCAAAGTGTTATCAAATCTTACCACTGCTTTGAAATGTAAAATAGATGATTGCTTGCTATTCATATTTCTTCAGCTTTCTGTACAAGCAGATCCAAAATGTGTCTCTATAGAGTGTTAGTCCCAGTAGCTAACATATCTTGGAAATTAACCAAGCAGTGAAGAGTTACTCATCTTTAGGAAGGAATGTATTTAACCTAAAAGCGAAACTGTGACTTTTTGATCAGTGGACAATTCCCATCCTAACAGGGTTGTCAAGGAACTGTTTTGATTCTTCCGTTTATTTTACACTCCTGTCCTCAGTTATTCTCTGCTTTTCTGGTGGCTGCTACAGAAGGGACTGTAAGAGCTTTAGGAAGGAGTAAAAATAAAGTGTACACAGTCTCTGCCCAAGTTCATTTTAATTGTGAAAACAAAGCAGACAGAATCATACAACTCATGAGCAATTTCAAGGACTGTATACTGAAATAGAGTATAAGTTTTAGAATGAAAAATCTCAACAAATGAGAAAAAATTACCTTGTAGGGTTTCCTTTAAAGTGTTTGGCAAAAATCCCCAACTCGGGCCGGTGAGATGGCTCAGCGGCATAAGCGCCTGCCTTGCAAGCGCGAGGGCCCGAGTTCAACTCCCGGATCCCACATACGAAAAAGGGGCCGGTGATATTGCTCAGAGGCACGGGTGCCTGTTGGCGCGCGAGGTCCTGAGGTCGACCCCCCAGTACCCACAAAAAAAAAAAAATCCCCAACTCTCCCATTAATATAAGCTCCCAAATAAGTAATAGTGCACAAATGAAAAGGTGAAACTCAGATAGATTAAAAAAATACAAATATGTTATTTAAGTCACAAGGGAATCAGGTGAACATTATAATCAGTTCAAAAAAGAATCCCAAAACAGACATATTTATAGACTAGCAATATGTAAATGAGGCAAAACTGTTTTTGCACAAGGAAAAGTGTAGAATGCAGTTGAAACATCTACCACACGAGCCAGAATTTGTGTATCTGCCAGTTGTCTAAAATTTACAGGATTTTTAATGATCTTCCACAGAATCACTGTGTCAGCCTGCCATGGCCAATAGTGGCAAAAACAATACATAATTTTCCTTTGAATTATAAATGTTTCTTCTAAGACAGAAAATCAAGAACATAGAGAACTATAATACTCATTGCATCACCTTCAAATAAATAGAGAAAGCATATCTTGAACATTGGGAGAGATAGAAATCCTGATACATGGCGTATTAACTATTGTTATTCTCTTACTATTTTGTTATGAAATTTTGTTTTACTTTTCATAAAATAAAAAATAACACATTTTGCTATTCTTTTTGTCTGAATTATGCACATATTTTATTCCTAATATGATAATTGCTTTATATTTTGATTATTCTTATTACATTCAATTTAACATTTCATATGGTCTAATGAATTGATCTATTCATTTGCGCTGGTGTATTTTCTTTGTCCTATGGATGAGATATATTAACGTCTGTTTAGATTTTCAAAGAAATATGTAAAGATTTGATTAATCTTTGATTAATCCACAGTTTGTATTAAAGTAAAGGAAATGGTATATTTCTGTAATTTACTTTCAGGAGTTCTCATTTTATGGAGATTGTGTTAAGTGATTACTTACATTTTTATTTCTTTACTGTTCAGTAGAGAAGGTAGTTGTTTTCCACTAATATTTTAAAGATACTACAAAGGTTGTTTTGTGAATTAAAGCAGCATCTACGTATATACCTTCATAACATGGTTCATTTTCTTTGAACTTCAATAAAAGTAATACTCTGTGGGATTTCTTCCACAGCCAAAATTTTACTCCTATATGTAATTTGCAATATAATTGCCAATTATATACATATATGTATAATTTATAATTGCAGATACATTCTCATTCCATGTTTTCATTTTCTTTTCAATGGCATCCTATTAGAATATAATACTTGTTTGTTAACTTTTGTATTTTGGAACGAATTATGTCTAAATCCAAATATTCATCTTATATCATTGTTTTAAAAGTTAAGCAAATCATAACATCGAATGCTGTTCATCCTTTAGATATTTCCTTTACCAGGGTGAACCAGACTTTGCTTGAACTGACCTTTGCAGGTTCTCCCTCATCTCCTCACCTCGCATCCTGTTTTTGTTTTTTTGTTTTTTTTCTTTTTTTCCATTCTTGACGTACAGATAGTTGTGTTCTGGAAAATGCAAGCAAGGTCTCTAGGATCTCTTCTTATAAAGCCAATAATTGCATCACAAAGGGCTTCCAAAACCCTCATAAATCTAAATCGAAATCCCACATCAATCTAATTACCTTCCAGAGGTTCAATCTTGTGCTCGCTTCGACAGCACATATACCAGAGGCTCAATCTTTACACAACATCACATTGAATATTGGGGCTTCAACATACAAATTTTGAGGGGATACATTTCAGTCTATGATATTCTGCCCATCATACCCCAAAATTCATATCCTTCCATGTAAAATACATTCATTCCACAAAAGTATCGCTGAATTATTAACTCGTTCTGGAGTCAACTCTAAAGTGTAAAATCCAGAGTCTCACCTAAAAATTATCTAAATTTGATAATTGGTGAGAATCAAGGAATGATTCTTCCTGAACAAAATCCTCTCTGGTTATAAACTGGTAAAGCCAGACAATTACATGCTTGCAAAACTCAGTGATGAAATGGGTAAAGGATAGAAATTTTTCATGGGGGAAATAGAAACAAGGGAAGGAGTGATGGGTCCTAAGCAAGTCTAAAACTTTATCAAGACAAATTCTATTGGACCTTAGGCTCAAAAATCATATTTTTTGGCTGGTATCCTGTCTTCAGGATTCATTGCACTGATAGTCCTGCTTCTGTGGCTCTGCCATGGGCAACAAGAGAGCCCTAGCATGAAAGCTCCAAATGGAAGCCTTCCAGCCTTTTGAAACCAAGGATATGGCCCCACCTTCAGAAGTCAGGAGGCATCCCTGATATCTACATCATTTTTTAGTTCAACCTTTGCTTGTGTTAAAGAATAACATAGTTTGTAGTTAATAGTCCTGTGGTCTGATCCTGTAGAACCCAGAAAGCCTGAAAGTCTTTTCTTTTACTTCAAACTTGCAGCATCATTGCTGGCATAATCCTATCTTCACTCTTACTTTGTGCGAGAATGGCTTAGTATGCCCAGGAGTGTTAACCATGATCTCTTAATTAAATGGTGTTCAGTCACATCTTTAATGTTCTCCTCACAACAGGCTTCCTTCCTTCCCTCCCTTCCTTCCTTATTCCTTCCCTCCTTTTTTCTTCCCTTTCTTTTGTTTCTTTCTTTTCTTTCTTTCTTTCTTTCTTTCTTTCTTTCTTTCTTTCTTTCTTTCTTTCTTTCTTTTCTTTCTTCTTTCTTTTTGCTATGTGAAGACAAAGAATTTTATAAATCTTTAAATTATGATTCCTTTTTGCTTAACAATTTCTTTCTTTAATTTATATATCTCCTTTTCCATTTTATAGTTAGCCTTATAGTTAGTTACCTGTTCTTTCAATACTTCGCTTAAAAACTCCTCATCTAAATATATAGTTTCATCTTTCATGAAATCTGCCCTCCACAAAACTCCAAAACACAATTCAGCCAAGTTCTTTGCTATTCTATAATAATAATCCTAATTCTTCCAGTTTCCAGTAATGTCCTTATTTCTGAAACTTTAGCAGAATTGTCCTTGACATCTATATTACTTGTGTTATGGGATGCCAGGGACAAAGAATGAAACCTCAGACAGAGGAGGTAGGATACAAGCAAATTTATTTAAAAGATATAAAGCAAAGGAAGTAAAATATATAAAGACAAGGAAATAAAGCTCCCACTAGCCTGGAGGAGGTTCTGAGTAGGATAACTCCAAGAGTTCTTTGTCTAAGGGTTTTTAAAGGATTTAGAAGGAAACTCAGGCCATTGTGTAAGCAATATTACCTCTACTCTGTAGGAAACTAGAGATTTTCCAGAGTGTAATCTGTGCAGTTTTCATCTAGTGTCCACACAGGGGCCATGTACTCTTGAGTCAAAAAACTACCTGGACATGGCCTGAGGAGGTCCCACACAGGGGAAGGACACCCGACAGATGTTTCCTAAGCTCCCTGGAGGGTCTTGACTCAGTAGACTCCATTTTGGACTTCCAGACTCCATTTTATGGCTGCCATCTTTACAGTTTAATAGAATCCAAATCCTGTCTCACTAATTCCTGTTATACTACTATGCACCACAAAATCTCCCACTCTCCACCCATTACTGAATTTCAAAGCATTTTCCACATGTTATACCAACATTGCGCTTGTGGTACAAAACTTCGTATTAATCAGAATTCACCAGAGAAATTTTACTGAGAGGTAACATGAAGGACTGACTTCCAGATTATAGAGTTTGAGAAATCCCAAGATCTGAAGTTAGCAAACTAAAGACTGAAGAGAACTGATGTTGTAATTCCAGTGCAAAGCTTGGAAAAGCCAGTATTTCTAGCTGAGTCATTAAGCAGGAAAGACCAATGTCTCAGCTCAAGGCAGTCAGGCAGGATGTGTTTCTTCTTACAAGGATCAGCTTTTTGCTCTATTTAGGTCTTCAACAGATTGGATAAAACCTTCCCTGAATATTAATGAAGGAAGTCTTCTTTTCTTAGTCTGCCAATTCAAATGTTAATATAATCTAGAAACATCCACACAGGCACCCAGAATAATTTTTACCAAATATCTGGGTACCTTGTAACTAGTCAACCTCACACAAAAATTATGCATCATAGGAACCCCAGAGGTAAAGATACTTGGAAAGAATAAGAGAAAGAAGCTGTACAATTCTATAGGATGTTGAAGGATACATGAAAGAATTTGGACCTTGCTCTAAATTTAATGGCAAAATCACTGATGGAAATAAGGACCAGAATAAAGAAATTTGATCAAAATAGGAAAGGATCAGGAGGTGGGACAGATGTGAGGAAAAGCAAAGAGGAAGGCAGGTACTGTAGTTAGAAATTGTGGTTTGGTTTCTGTGGAAAACAGAGTGCAGGGTTCTGAAATATCGTGAGAGACTGACCTAATAAGAAAAGAAATAGGGATGAGTCAACAATAATTGCTAAATTTATAGTTTGATCAGATATGTCATAGTGCATTATTTGCCAAGAGAGAAAATTAAGAAAGGTGGAAATTTTAAAGAAAGATGACTTCAGTTTTAGATACATAATAGTTTAAGTGGCAGAGGACCACTAAGTAGTGCGGGGTAGACTTATTTACTGTGAGTGGTCAGTATCTTCTAGGTAGGAGAATATAAAAATAAGTAATCTGAACAGATGATCTGATGGGATGGCACTCAGTTTTTTTTTTTTTTTGTGGGTACCGGGGGGTCGACCTCAGGACCTTGCGCACCAACAGGCACCTGTGCCACTGAGCGATATCACCGGCCCCTTTTTCGTATGTGGGATCCGGGAGTCGAACTCTGGCCCTCGTGCTTGCAAGGCAGGCGCTTATGCCGCTGAGCCGTCTCACCGGCCCTGGCACTCAGTTTTTAATGGATAGAGGAAAGGAGGCGCTGCAGGTAGCCACAGTTGTACTTTGTTCCTATCGTAACCAATGTGGAAGCATTTATTCACTATCTCAGAAATATCAGGGTCTAGGGAAAAAAAGCAATATCATAGTGAAAAACAAACTGAAATTATGACTGCATTAGATCTCTAGATATGGGTTATGTTTTAATGAGAATCACAGCTTTGGTACTTCTGTGTTGATTTCTGCGTCTGTCAGCAAAACCCTTTCTCACAGGCTTCAGCTCTGCTTTGGCTGTACTTGTAAAGGTTGATAGATGCTGCAGTGTAAAAGAAAAGGTTGAGGAAAAATCAATCCACATCAGAATTGATTAAAATTAGGAAAATTTTCTAAAGTTAACAGAATATTTAGGATGGAATAATTAAGTGAGCTCTTGAGCCAAATTAATTATTGATTACTCACAAATATCAGGTCTAAGAAGATAGAGATTGAGATTTACATCTTGCATTTTTTTAATGCATAACTTTTTTCTTTTTTTTTTTTTTGTGGGTACCAGGAGTTGACCTCAGGACCTCGCGTGCCAGCAGGCGCCCGTGCTGCTGAGCGATATCACCGGCCCTTTTTTCATATGTGGGTTCTGGGAGTCGAACTTGGGCCCTCGCGCTTGCCAGGCAGGCGCTTATGCCGTTGAGCCATCTCACCGGCCCTGCATAACTTTTCTTATGTGTAACTTGGAATTAAACTCTTATGAGGAAGAATTGGAACATCACTATAGATTTATAGACAATAAACAATACCATGTATACTTTATGTATGTGTGTATATATATATATATATAGTCCATTAAAATCATCTCCCTTTTAAATTATTTTTAGGACTAATTTAAAATTATGTCAAATAAATTCTCAGTTTAATAGCACAATGCCAAATTTTAACTATTTTCTGTAATTCTGATTAGAGGCAATAGTGAAAATTTCAATGTTGTTTTTTTCCTGAGAGTTGTTCTAGTCTTCCCATCTGCCCTTTCTTCATAGCTTTTGACCCTTTGCCTTCTTTGTCCTCTGACACTGGCACCATTCATTCGTTTGTTCATTCATTCATTCCTACTTCTGTTCATTCATGTGGTAAATACTTATTCAGCAAAAGTGATGTAGTATCTGTTTTCACAAAACTTACATTGTAAAGCAGGATTTCTCAAGCTTGGCATTATTGACAACTGGAGCCAGATAATTCTTTGTTGAATGGCCTGTCCTGTGCAATGTAGGATGTTTAACAAACTCCCTGGTCTCTGCCCAACATACTGCCAGCACTGGAAAAACTGCCCCCAAGCAGTGCCAAATGTCCTTGAGTGGCAGATTTGCCCCCTACAGAGAACTATAGTTCAGCGGGAGGAAAGACAATAAACAAATGTAATGTAGTGTTAGTGGGGATAAGTGCTGTGAAGGAAAGTAGAAACTGGGGCTGTGATAAGAGAGGTAGCAGGGTAGGAGTTCTAAAGTTTCTCACCAAGAACAGCGGGGTACATAATGCAAAGATGCAAGGAGCTCTGTTTTTCTTTTTACAGATGCTCATCATTCACTGAGAGCCTGTCTATGAAATTGCTAATTAAGGCAAGAACCTGATATATTATTTACACAATTAAATTTTTTCTGGCTCTTGACTATTTACAAAATGCCACAGTCACAGTAAGATGTTTTTGAATATGTCAAGTATCTCAACTGAATAGAGTATTTATAACCTCAAATGGACTATTGCATGTTATTGATTTCACTCTCTTGTTTCTGTCACTGGAAAACACGAAGATGGATAAGTCACATAGGCCTTCAGTGGGTGAAGAGTATATTTATTTGAAATCATCTGTTAATTTTTGTTTATGACATTATTTAATCTATGTTAAAGCTCATCTGCCATCTTCATGGATTTCAGAACTGTCCAGACTCTGAACGGAAGACACTGTGACACTGATAAATGAAAGAGCAATGGACTGTGAGTGACATTCTGGGCCACTCACTCAGGCTGTGTTATTAACTTCCTCAGAGGAACCTGGGCAAATCACTTCACCCCTGAGTATCTTCTTACACCTTCTTGATTTATTTCCTGCTATTCTGTAGAGAAAAAATGTACTAAATGTAAGATCATCTTTAAAAATGTTATGAGAACATTTTTCTCTTAAAAATCAGATAAATACACCAGTGATGATTTGTATTTCTCAGATACTCTTGGAGCCAAGGAAGAACGATGTCACTATTTCCATTACTTAGTGTTTCTTTTCATCTAATCCATTTAAAAATTTCAGGTTGCTGAGCTATCCTGATAAATCGCTCTAGTTCACCGGTATGCATCACATTGCACCGAAAACAAAATTTTCTGTAGGATGTGCCCTAACCACTAAAAGTGTAATGAAGCTATTAAGTCTTTTGTTCTAGAGCACTGATTCTCATTTTTATCATTTCCTAACCCCTGAGGACTGAGGACCATGTGAGAAATTGTTTTCCTAAATGCCTACCCATGAAATGTTAAGGCCATAGGTTTGCACACCCTCCTATCCCCCTCCTACACAGCTTTGCTTTCTGAGGATGATATGATATGGTGCGTGGATAGGGGATGGAAA
The DNA here is from genome assembly GCA_028451465.1 of Erethizon dorsatum. NCBI lineage: Eukaryota > Metazoa > Chordata > Mammalia > Rodentia > Erethizontidae > Erethizon > Erethizon dorsatum. The sequence goes on along the minus strand of CM051823.1, from coordinate 98,223,413 downwards.
CAAGTACCACGCCCCTACCAGGTATCATCCTGCATGAGTGAGAATGCGGGTCTTAGCTGCTCTAAACTCCATCCAGTTTAAGCCTGCTGCATACATGTGGTGTGGGAAGTGACCCAGCTAACAGGGTCTGCTATCAAACCTCAACTCTCCAGGCCCGGGCAGTTTTCCCAAGACACTTAATGTCTCTGAGGAGCTCTTTGGCTATAAAGTAGTACTTTATTGGTTGTTTCTGATGTTGGCTTTACTGATGTAACACATAGAAAGCTCTTAGTATTGTGAGTGGGAAATGATAAACACAAATGTTCATTACAATTGATGTTAATAACAAGACAAAGAAAAAGGGAGAGAGAAAGGGTAGAAGGGCAAACAAAAAAGCCTAAGTCTTAAGTGTCTTACTACTCACTGTGCTCTATATCTGTACGGTCATTATAGTCATTTTATTTTTAAACTATGTTCAGAATTTGACCTTCACTTGCTCCTGTTTTTCTTTTATCATGTTAGTTTGACCCTATGTTTAGACTGTCGTCTATAATTTTAATTGATTTTTGGTGGTTCTTACACAGGATAAAACACAGAAAAAATAAGAGTAAAAGTGAAAAAGATATAACCCCAACTTTGAGGAAGAGAAGGTTAGGGAAAGCCACAAAGAACCAAGGATTCAGTTAGAAATTTCTTTTTGGGACAGTGAGTTTTAATCTTGATTGTGTAATTTGGACTACAGTACCACCTAGGTGTTGGAATTTTAAAAAAATCTTCAGGTAACTGTAGTAGGATGCAGAATTAAAAAGCATTGCCTATTCAAGTGATAAAGAATCCATTCAACAGATAGGCTCTAATAGCACATCTATTATCAGACTTTTCACATAATTACCTATTAAAATCCAGTGTATTTGTCTGCAGAATCAATCTGATAGGAAAACTTTCCTCTACCATCTTAGCTTCAAATGATTGGTGACCTTGAGTTAATGGACAATAGACGGATTAGCAAAAGAAAAGACAATTTTTATTTACACATGCGTGTGAATACATGGGATATTTGATAGTGAGCAATTGGCTGAATATTTAGAAATAAAGTTTCATATGATATTAAAAGTGGGCGTGGAGGTTTTGATTCAGTTTTGTTTTGTTTGATTTTTTAGGAATTCAGTGAGAAGTTATGAAAGGTTTATCAGGTTTTTTGATGCTAAGGAGGATAGGGAGTCTGTGTCAGGCAGTTGAATTCACAGGAAACTCCTGTGGAGGGGTTAATGGCAGCTAGATTTTGAGAACACTGTGCTTTAGTCAGATAAGAAAATTTCACATATAACTCCTTTTCATTCTCTGTAGTGCAAATGTTTTCACTTTAAAATAATCTTTATGCCAAACTGTGATCCCTTTACATTTGATAACTCGGAAAACCCAGAGATGTGTGGAATGAACCATAACTGTATCAAAAAAGCAAATAATATCAGTGTGGTGCAACTGATGGCTTACCATGGCCCGACTTTTCCAGCCGGGACAAATGATTTCCCCAGCGCCAGCTGCTAGTAAACGACAGAGCCAAGATTGAACCAAGGTTTACCTGACTCCAAGGTCAATGCTATTGTTTCATACTGTTTTTAATAGGCCCTCCTGCTCATCGAGTCTCTTTAAAAATTCGACTGAGGTGAATAACTAAAAAATAAATGTTGTGCTTGGGATGATTATCAGACTATGTCCTCTATGTTAGGGAAAAGCAGATTTATGTCCCTTTGTAGTTTTTAGCATCTTAGCGGGGCTTGTAATCTTTTATTGAAAAATTTCCACAACACTGGGAAGCATTTCACTTGAACACAGAAACTTGTTTAGAGTACTTAATAAGTATGGTATTTTCCATCCTCTCTTAACTGCATTTTGTTTGCTTTGCCCCAAGGGGGAAAAAAACAAAGGTGAAATTTCATGGTTTCCTAGTCTCCTCTGGGGCCTAATATCAACCCTGACTTTAATTCATGATAACAAGTGTTCTAGGCAATAGGACCTGTCATTTCCCTATTTAGTTCTTACTGTAAGAATAATTAATTAAAATGTAAAAAAGCTTCTTAAAGCATCTTATAGATGCTTATTCGGAACACTATTTTCAATTCTGAACCTCAATATATAAAGCAAAAGAGAAGTGAAAAATTTTATGAAATTATCTTGGTAATTAAAGGGCAATATACTAGTTTATTTTAAAAAGATATTTTTTATGTGCTAGAAAACAATGTATTAAGTGAATGGTTATGAAGACAATGTTTTTTCCTTTAAGATGGGTTCTTTCTGTGTTGCCCAGGCTTGCCTCTAATTGTTATTCTCCTGTCTCAACCACCTTCATTGCTGGGATTACAACGTAGTGAATGTGTGAGTGAAGAGCTATCGTATCACATTGAGTGAGCTCTCGAGAATCCATTATATAAGCAGGGATTTCACGGTGTCCTCCTAGCAAATGGCAGAGAAAGGTGGGCCTGCCAGTCTACTGCTGAACCCACAGAGTCAGTGCTCAAAAAATATCTGCAAGAGTTACGCGATGACAGAGGCTGGTTGCTCTTCTTGAGGGCATGGATAGAGGGACATTTTACATATAAATAGATGGGCACTATAAAGTTACATTCTAAAATTATTTTCAAGGCTTTTAGTTCATTACATTAGTCTCAAGGCTTCATGCCAATGATAAAATCTGAAAGTAAGGGAAGAAACATTTCTTAGCACTATATTTTCTTTTCTGTTTTTTTTTTTTTTTAATTTTTTAAAGAGAAGAAAAAAAACAAAACAAATCAAAAGAAGAACAAATTTTCAAAACAACATAATAGGAGGGTAACAATGGTTAATACATTATCTTTTCTGTTTTTGATAATGTCTTTTTCAAATCTTTTTTCTTCTGAGAGCTCCACATGCAGCTATATTTATAAGATGTTTTTCAGGATTTTTTTCCTTATCCGGAACATTTACGGTTGTAACATTTCAATTTTGATTTTCAAAGGACCCCATTTCAATAGGTTCTGATTGAGCTATCTCACTGTGTAAGAATTTTAGCTTTTTCTGTTTTCTGAAAGCACGAACTAAATCGTTAATTGAATCCCATAACCCTCTCGCCTTCTAACCACCTTTTCCCAAAGTGATTATGAACATCAGGATGGCAAGTTTTACTCATGGCTTCCATCATTTCAACTTGACCACTAGTTTCTTCTTATGGATCCAAAGTGACAATACTACCTCCTCTGGCATCTGAGACATTAAATTGCCAATCAGGAAAGCAGGCGAAAAATACACTTCTTCTGTTGAATAACAGTTTTAGGAGAGTTGAATGCTCTGTTTCCTTTCATCTCGTATTGCATGTAGAAGTAATATTTCTAGAATTTTTAGGAGTGAATATGGAATAACCATCCATTTTAATCTTTAGCTAAGTAGTCTATATCATCTTCACAAATGATGCCAGTTTCCTTTTACTGTCAACATCTTGAGACCTTCAAATTTTTAACTTGGCAAAGATAGACTTCATTTTTCTATCCTTCCAAGTAAATCGTTTCTTTCATTAAGATATACACTCACACTGTTGAATTCTATTATTTAATAACTAAGTTTTTCTTGCTAATTACACACAAATACTGCAATTATATACTTACATTTTATTTTAATCCTCTGGCTACTGATACACTAAGATAATTGTGCCAATTATGTTAGGACACAGGTATTTTCTATAGAACAGTTGTATTTTCCTATGAATGCCTTGGGAAATCCGTATTGTTTTTCTTTCCAGGTCATATCTAGTATCATGTCATAATCCTTGTTAATATTTTCATATTGTCTTTCTTTCCCAGTAAATTTGGCTTTACAATTCTCTGAATTAGATCTGAAGTTTATCTGAGAAATGGTAATTTTCCTTGTCTCTATGAATGAAGTTTATACTTAAACAATGCCCACCAATTTGAGTATCTAAACTTATGATTCTACTACAATCTACATAGCCACGTACTTAGCATTTTTTCCTAAACCACACACTGAATAGAGGAAAAGCTTTAAACAGTGGCTTGCATGTGTATTAGCATGTGTATCATTCATTCCCACATGAATCAGCAGGCGCGAGTATTTCTCAGAGGGTATCATAAGTCTCGACAGATTTTCCATCATGCACTGGACACATGTTTCAGAAGAACAATGCACTTTCTGTTTGCCCATGTCAAGTCACATAAAATTCACTCTTCCCTCTCGGTGAATGACAGCAGTGATTCAGTTAGATGGCTTCATTCTCAGTCCTCATTCTTTTATTTTATTTTTTGAAACAATTTCCCCCTAAATGATTAACATCTGATTTCTTGAATCTTTTGGAATTTCTGTGCTTCACATCCGTGATGAATAAAATTAAGACATACACACTGTCTGAATTTCTTGAGTCAGTATTAATACATTTTAAAATTAATCCAACTATTTAGAACACTATAAATACAATGTAGACATTAATATTGGTAGACACAGCATTCACTTTTATTTGGATGGTTTATACCATTTTTGAGACCATAAATCATGAAAAACAGGGAACTACAATACAGAATATATTTTTAACTATTATAAACAACAATTACATTTTACCTTGTTCTGTGGCTGGCAGGCCTGTGTTAGAGAGCCTGGCAGCCAGAGGACTCTGCAGGAGGATTTCAAATAGTGCCAAGGCAGAAAGAGACAGCAGCCAAGGAACTTGGCGTTTCAATTGAGAGAATTTTTGCTGAAATCGTTCATGTTTTGGGGCAGATAAACAAATTGATGTTATTATAGCACCTACCATATAGAACAGAAGGCAAATCTTAGTTGGAGTAACCAGTTATAGGATGAAGTGAAAATGGAAAGCGCATATCTGAAAAATACTCATGTGGGCAAAATAAATGAAAACTTCGGAGCTAACCAGCTCTTATTCTAGAGGTTATTAGAAATAAAAATATATTAATTTGTATTCTCTGTGAGAGGAAGTTATAAAATGCAATCATAATTTCATTCTATAATTCCCTTGATCAATTTAGCATAATTAAAATAAAAAGTATTTACAAGTGATGAAATTTGTATTCTGAATGTAGACCATTTTTGTTCAATTAAAGGAGGAATTAATGTTAGGGAACTCTGGAACAGCTAAATGATACTCAGAAGGACATTAAATACGTTAATTGAACCATATGAAGTTGTCATTTTTATAAATTTTAAAAGGTTGATATCTACAATTTCATATGGTACAGCCTAAGTAATATTTAATACATTATTTACAACATAAATATTTACATGAATTTTTCTCTTTGTAGCAGATTATGGGTTTCACTAGGGCAAGCTTATTAACATTTATATCTCTGAACTATTGAGCAGTAATTGACGCCTAGCAGGTGTTAAAAATGTTGAATTAAAGGAATTAGTTGGATAAGAACCTGAGACTACTCTCTAGGGTATTTAAGTCCAATATTTTGATTGATTGACTCAAAATATATGCTTGTGTACTTTTTTCTCTTTTTGAGAAAGGTTTTCATGATGTAGCTCAGGCTGGGCTCAAACTAGCCATGTAGCTCAGAGTGGCCTCACATTCATGATCTACCGGCCTCAGCCTCCAGAGTGCTGGGATTATAAGAGTGAGTGCTCTACCGCATCCAGCAAATGACCGAAAATAAATGTACATTTACTTACATACAAATTATGTTCTAATTTATGACAAAAGTTGAGCACATCATAAAACTAATGTAAAATATAAATACATTTAAATGATGATTTTTTGGTGTAGAGGAGGATATAGGCTTAGAAAACCTCCAAAACTATAGTTTAAAAATAATTTTAAAAGTATAACTGGTGACCTAACTTGAATATGGCTTATATTTTTACTATTAAAAAAAACTGAGTGAGGGGAAAGAAAAGGAACAAGTCCTCATTAAATTCCTGGAATAAGAAAGATAAATTCATACATAATATTACATTTATAGGTGACAACGAAAGAATCATTTCTGCTAAACAGATTTCAGTGCCCAGGCTCTGAGAAATTAGGTTAATTGTCCAAAACCATCATTGCACTGCTAATTCCAGATTGTGGTTTATAATCTGGTCTGATGTCTGACAATGAAGCCTCACATGTGAACTTCCCTTCAATTAAAGATGATGACAGGATTTCTTCATCGTAGTTTGTTAATGAGGGTAAAAGACTGGACTTGTTTCATGTATTTAAGTATTTTCTTTCAACATGAGCTATATGAATAAAAGTGGCTTTCCCTTCATGGTGAACAAGCAAGACTCTTATAAAGGCAACTATTCAATGTTTCTTAACTTCTTGGCTTCTTCCAAAAGTAACAATATTAGGAACACAAAACAATTACAGTTTGTTGGACACTTGTTTGTGCCAGTTTCTGTAATAAATAGTGTTACACACTGCCCTGTGTGATCCTCATAATTATCCCATTGATGTATTATTTTATTATTTTTTTGACTTTATTATTTTTATCATTTCACCATTTTGTATACTACAGCTTAGAGAGACCAAGTTGGCCAACCTTACACAAGTGACAAATGGCAGGGCTAAGATCGGAATACGAATTTCTCAGAATCCAAAGCCCAGACTCTCAAATCATAATAAATACTGCTGCCCCCTCATGTGAACCCTTTCACGTGAGCTTTCGTGATATGTCCATGCTCACAGAGGCCTAGATAAATGTGTTTCTAAATCAGTCAATCATATTTATTGGATATTGTATGGATAATAAAAGTATCAAACCTTGTAGAGAAAGTCTTTCTCCTCCCAGTGGCATAGCCGGTATTTCTTTTGCGGGCAGCTGATAAATGACACACAAAGCTGCGTGGCTATTGTATATATCAGTAGCACAAGCTATAGTAACAAGATTCATCAACGTCTCAACTCTATAGCAAGAAAAAGCTTTCAGGGAAAATGTTGCAATGATTTTTCTGTAGTTCAGCACTTCTTGCTTTTGGAAAGTTAGATGAATGCAGAGAAAGAGAGAGAGAGGTGGAAGCAGAGAAAGAAGAGTACGAGGGAGAGAGTGAGCGGGAAGGAGCAAGGGAAGGAGGCAGGGAGGGAAGGGGAGGGAGAGAGAGATTGTAACTTGGTCAAGTCTTAGGAATCAGCCACCTTGCACAGAAGCTTAGTAGAGGAATGGCAGACTTCCCTTACTTTCTTCCATATGGTCACACTGGCTACTTTGTTTATCATTTTTTCATTTACTTCTCATACTTTTCTAGGCTTAACAGAGCAAATAATTTTTAAAAATTTCTCTAAAAAGACATTGCCATTCATTTCAAATTCTCTCATCGTTGTATGATATTGTGGTGAAAAATACATTCTGTGTTCAGAAGCAAAACACTGAGATTCTCTTACCTGATACCAAATATAAATTTGTAAGGTAACTTTTATTTTCTAAACTTCTTTTGCTCTCTTCTATTTTTCACTTTTTATTGTGGGAAAATGTAAATATGTACAAAAGTAGACAGAATAGTAACAGCAAACCCTCATGTACTGTAGCTTGCTTCCAAAATTATTAGCTCACTGTGCCCACTTATTTCGTCTCTACCTACTCCTAATTTCCTTTCCCATTCTGTATCATACTAAACTCTAGACATTTCATCATTTTGTTGAGACACATTGCATTATGTATCACTAAAAAATAAACACTTTAAAAATGCATGTAACCAAAATACCGGTACAATACCTACAATTAACTATTAATTCTTAACATCAGAAATATATACTGCCATAATTTCAAATTGTGTCATAAATTTCATACATTGTTTTTTCTGTTACATTAGAATTTTTAGAATTGGAATCTGGATTAGGCCCACTGATTATGATAGGTTGACCTTATTCCACCAACTGGATTTTATTGATTGGTTCCACATGATAACCTTAAACATGTTTACCTATCCTCTATGCTTAAATTGGTGGCTTGTTCTTAATATTCATCACATAGACACTGGATCCTTTCTGCTTTTGTTTTGGAGCAGAAGTATTTCATAGATAATACTGTGTCCTTCCATCAGAAGGTACTTACTATTGGTTTACTCTTTTGATGTTACGAATTAATGATAATCTTATGTTCAGATCCACTAAGTTATAATTTTTGTATAATTTTAATTTTTGTATTGTTATAGACTATTCTTTTTTTTTTTTTTTAATTTTATTTTAAAGAGAAGAAAAAACAAAACAAATCAAAAGAAGAACAAATTTTCAAAACAACATAATAGGAGGGTAACAATGGTTAATACATTGCGTATTACTATCTTTAAGTTAGTTATTCAGGACACCAGACATTAGCATTCAATTATGCAAACATTATTGGCACAAACCTTACTCTTCAATGAACTAAGTGAAAATCGTAGTGTATCTATCTTAACCATCTTATATATATATATACAATTTTTTTTCCCTTTCCCTTCTTTCTTTTCCTTATTCCAGTCTCTCTTTCCTTTTGACCAGTTTCTTTTTGATTCACCATGTCTATTGTACATTTTGGATCTTATTTACTCTTTCAGTTTCTCATACTAGAGAGACAATACGATGCTTACACATGTACTTCTGGTTTATTTCACTTAGACTATTCTTAAATATATTTTTTATGCTTCAATATATTTCAGTGAGTATTCTTGATTTTCAAGTTAAAAAATTTCATTTTGGTCATTGTGGATCTTTTAAAGACAGCTTCTAAATAATTTTGACTCAGTAGAATCCTTTAGTGAGCACTAAGAAGCTCTTCTAATCATACATAGTACATTATTTTGTACTAGCTGTAAGTCAGCAATTTATCAAAAGAGACTGTTTTTATTTTATTTTTTATTTCTGGTGGGAAATGCTATCCTACAATTATTATATAGGCACCAGGGTGCACCTTGCTATTGAATTTGTCACTATTTCTAGGCCTTTCAGTGGACAGAGTAGGAAAATTTTTATTTTATTTCATTTTAAATCATAATATAAAACAATATGGAATTTATTTTGATTATTTTCAATTCAAATTTATACCTATTGGCTTCTTATTTTGCCTTTTTAATGCTATGTCTATATCTTATTCCCAAATGTTGAGAATCTAATTTTTTTTTTTTTGTGGGTATTGGGGGTCGACCTCAGGACCTCTCGTGCCAGCAGGCGCCTGTGCTGCTGAGCGATCTCTGGCCCTTTTTTCGTATGTGGGTTCCAGGAGTCTAACTCAGGACCTCGCACTTGCCAGGCAGGTGCATACGCCACTGAGCCATCTCACCGGCTCCAAGAGAATTTAATTTTTCACTGATGCCATCTGTGACAAAATTCACGTAACAATAACATATGACAATATCATATAACAAGTCGTTTGATTTATCATACATACACACATAGGAACATCTATCCTAACACTAACATGTTGCAATGGTAATAAATATGAGGAAGAATAATATAGATGGAAAGCTACACTGTAAATGCAATGTTCTGTGCAAGGTTAAATTGTTTGTAGATATATGCATGATTATACTTTGCAAGTATTTTTGCATATCTCCAAAGGGAAAAAATGGAAAGCTTTGAGTTCTTGATCTGAAACACTTCACAGCTGAACATTTAAAACCAAGATAGAAAATACTAAGGCTACTCGTATTATCCAGCTTCCAAAACAGTATTTTTGTAATATTCCTATGAATATAATAAGATTTTCCAATGTATGAGGCCATTTTAATGAAATAAATTATTTTATTCTTCTTTCCTAAAATCTAGAATTTATACTCACAATATAATTTGATGTAACCTTTATATGAAGTTACTAATGTTCTAAAGTCTTCATGACTAGATGGTGGGGAACGTGGGTGAATGATCCTATACCAAAAACATGGAGAAGGCTCACAGATGAGAAAAGACAGCTACTGTGTGTAAGACATTATTCATTGTGGCTGGGTTATGGAAATCAAAGGCTTCAGGGGTAGTAGGGCATAAAAAGAAACCTACGAAAAGAGGCTAGAGCACTAAGGGCCTCATACACCACATGGAGGAATATGGACTTAATCCTGTCAGCCAGGAGGCACTGTTGGAGAATTTTAAAATATACTGAGGCTGCACTGTATGGAAAGGATTCCAATAGGAACAAGAAATAAAAGAAAAGACAGGAAACCCAGCCATTGAAGGCCACTGTCTCTTACAATGGTTAGAATAAAGAATCTCTAAAACCACTCATAAAATTAAATTGTTCTAATAGCCTTTTTTTAGTTCACTTCTTGATTTTATTATTTTTATTTTAAATCAACAAATATAACTGTGTATATTTATAGTGTATAATATGTTTTGACAGATTTATACATTGTGGAATGGCTAAAATTAGTTTATTAATATATGTGTTACTTCACAGTTACTCTTGTGGTAACTCTTAGAATCCACTCTCTTACCCACTTTCAATAACACAATATTATTATTATTAGCTATAGTCACTATAGTGTACAACAAATCTCTTAAATGTTGTCCTTATATCTGTGATTATGTATCCTCTAATGATCTCCCCAATCCCCTCCTGCTAAACCAACTCTGCCCCTTATACCCACTGTTTCACTCTCTACTACTATTAAATCAACTGGTTTAAATTACACATCTGAATGAGATCATGCAGTATTTGTCTTTCTTTGCCTGGCTTATTTCACTTAATACAATGTCCTCCAACATCATCATTCTGCCGTAAATGGGCAAATTTCCTTCTATTTATGGCTGAATAGTATTTTCCTCAAATCTTTTCCACCTAGCCTTGACTCTGAGAGTTTTCAAGAAAGTCTTTCTTCATGGGGACATAACGGGCAGAAACGAATTCTATCTTTCCAGTAGATTCATGCGTTGTCTTCCCTAGCTTGTTAAATATATGAGAAATCAGGAATCATTCATTTTGTTCAGAATCAGATGTAGTACTTTAAAAACAATAATAAAACCAATAATCACTTAATACTATGAAATACGTTATTACCTTATAGATATGCCTCACCTATTGGCAAAAGTGATTTATATAGTACATTTCATCCTAGGAAAGTAATTTATAAAACATTGTTATGATAGAAATTGTGTTTTTACAATTAGTTTTTGAACACTAAGATTTTAGCCCTGGAGGGGAAATGTTTATAAAGAATGCTATCTGTTAAGAGAGCACATGTAGGCACTTCATTTGCTGGGTTTTCTACTAAAGGACTTTTATAGGAGATGTAAATCTCCTTCCTCCAGGTTTTGTGTTCCTTAATGACCTCTGAGGCCCACGTGGTGCTGTTTCTTGTTAGTGGGACTGCTGCAGTTTGAGACAAGACTAGGGAAAGAAGTAAGTTTCCCTAAGGGAGTAGTTACAAAATTAATTAAACTGAGGGAGGCAATGGGATATTTAGAAAACAAATTACAGTGAAGACCAAACACAAAAACAAGTACAAAAGAGACCAATAAGGGCCCAGGGAGAACAGAGTTTACTATGTGGCCTCTCACTCTATTATTTTTAAAAATTGGGGTAATTTTTTATGCAAATGAGTTCCCTGGTCCCACAATAGTCTGTGCTTACACAGGCTACATTTATAAAATGTGAATATTCTATTCCCATACTATTTAAAAGATCTGTTTTTCTCTGTAGCAAAGGCTGCATGCAGAGCATGAATCTTGGAGGTTACTAAATGTCATTTTATTTAATTTATTTTTTTATATTTTAAAACTTTTTCTAGTCACTGTAAATTATTACTTGGGTCATGAATACAACACTGATGAAACTGTAAGGAACAAATTTTACTTTGCTGAAAAATCTAGATATTTATGGGCAATCATGATAGACCATTAACAATATTAAGTGTTATATGGTCTATTAAATGATACCATCAGTAGTTAAGGTGATTGAATTAAAACTGAGCAATGAAGTCTTTATCTATATGTCTATATCTTAGCCTCCCAGTTTATCAGATGTACATTATTTTTCAAATTATCTTTTATTATTTCAGCTCATTAGTAAATATGTGTAGTACATAATGTTTACTTTCCTTGTGTGGAGTTGGTACATGTACATAACACAACCCAATTTTTTTCATCCCCTATTTCTTCTCTCCCTTTCTCTCTTGATTCCTTTCCCTGGTGAGAATGATCTATCTCTCTACTTTCTATTATTTGTCTTTTATTTTGCTCTTTACTTTTACTCTGGGTGTCTCATATAAGAAAAACAATGAGATATTTCAGCTTGTGCATCTGATTTATTCACTTAACATTATCGTCTCAAGGTGCATGCATTTTCCTACAAATTACTCAAGATTGTCCTTTACTATGGCAGAGTAGTATTCCATGGTGTGTAAATACCACATTTTCTTCATCCATTCATCTGTTGAGGGACGTATCGGCCACAGACTCCTAACAAAAGACAAATTTATGAGGTCTTGGTTTTAAAACAGGTATTGAGCCCTCTATGAAAATAATTTCTTCAAATGCTCAACATTTGAATTTAAAAATTACTGTTTTTTTAAAAAAACCTTTAGTTAACTGCAAGTACAACTACAAACACAGCTTGTTAGATAAGCAAGTTTCATCAGTATATTAGTACTGTACATTATAGGTGAAGAGCTGAATTGTGTAATAGTCAATGCTCATGACTCTATCCAATTTTCATAAGATTTTGTCAAAAGTTGACTTTTCTTGCCATTGTACAAAGAATTTATTTCTCATTACTTTAAATGGATATTCTTAAAGGCAAAGATATATTTAGTATACACACATTTAATCGTTAAAAGTGATATCCTTAAAACTTGTCAATGATCAATGGTCAAAACTTGGGTGACTGAGGTAACATTTCTGGAAAAAATGTTGCTTTAAATAGCTGATGGGGGGGCCGGTGAGATGGCTCAGCGGCATAAGCGCCTGCCTTGCAAGCACGAGGGCCCGAGTTCGACTCCCGGATCCCACATACGAAAAAGGGGCCGGTGATATCGCTCAGAGGCATGGGCGACTGCTGGCGCGTGAGGTCCTGAGGTCGACCCCCCGGTACCCACAAAAAAAAATAATAAATAAATAAATAAATAGCTGATGGGACAAATAGGATTGGCATGGAGGAGATAATAAAACATTTGCTCAGTCTTTGACAACATGATTTTGGGTTATAATGCTTTTGTGACCTTTAAATTGATGTTAGAGTTCTTTGACATATTGTTTACCAAAATAAGTATATTTTTAAACACAGAAACTAGAGTTGAGACCACCATTTTTCAGTTAGATCAATAAATATTTACATGGTGTGCAATATGTATTAGGTGGAAATTAAGATTAGTTTAATAAAGTTTATTTATTCAAGATATATATAGTATAGTAAGGAAGGAACATTTTTTATAAATTAGCTTATCTATTGCTAGGACAAAATACCTGACATATACAATTTAAAGGAGAAAAGGTTTATTCTGGCTTATGGTTTCAGAAGTTTCAGTCCATAGTCAGCTGGCTCTGGAGCAGAAAGATCATGGCCGAAGGGCATGATGGAGGGCATGGCAGAGGAAAGCTGCTCAATCCATGGCATCCAAAAAACAAGGAAAAAAGCCAGAGAGAAGACAACACCCTTCATAGGCCTATTGCCAATGACCTACTTCTTCCAATCAGGCCCCATTTCTTAATAGCACCTTCGGTTATGAACTCATCAATGCATCACTCCATTGATGAGGTTCAGGCCCCATAATCTAATCAACTTCCATAAACCTCATCTCTGAACACATAGGCCTTTTGTGGGACAGTTTTGATCCAAAACATAGTATCTCTTCTTAACATATTAATAAATACATAGCTATTTTCTTGAGTGTTCAGTAAAGCAAACAACATCATGTCCAGTATTTCACTTAAATTTTCAAAGTGAGATTAAATTTAACTTATTTTCTTAACATAAAGTTGAGGTAAATAGAATTATTATTATAATTCATGGATTAATACTATGAAGTTCAGAGGGGATGAATAACTTGATAAGTACTCATAGCCTGGAGTTAATGAAGTTTGTCTTCCTACCTGTCTCATAGCGTGAGTCCCTGTAGTCTTGTACAATCCAGGCATATGTTCCAGGGACACTGAATTAATACAGCTGAGATTCTTTCAAGTACAGTTTGAAAAATCTGCTTTAGTGGTCTGTAAATAGGAAGTAATATTTCTTTATCAAATGTTTCTCTAAGTTTTGCCCTTTAGTTAGTTTATATACTTTAATAGAATTTACTGTTTACAATTTCCAACTGCATTTATTTCCGGCATTAAGACATAGACACATTTTCTGCATTCCCAGTTATTCGGGAGGCTGAGGCAGGAAGATTACAAGCATCAGGCCAGCCTGGTCATGAGGCCATATCTCAAAATAAACTAAGAAGGGCTGAGGATGTAGTGTAGTGATAGAGTGTTTTCCAACATGGATGAGGCCCTAGTACCGCAAAATAAATAAATGAAAAAAATATATAGAGAGAGCAGCAAGTTGCCTATAAATGATGAGTATTGTAAAGTGTATTATTATATTACTTACAGTATATTTCTTCACCTGTAATATAATTAAATCAGAACTTCTGATGTGCAGTTTATTATTCATTTGATGCCTTCTCCTCTTTACAGTATGTTTATGCAGTTGCATGTGAAGCTTACTAAGTGCACATTGTTTATAGTTAACTGACTTGTTGATGTTCATCTATTAGTCCCTGTTGGAAGATATTCCAATGGCGAAAACAAAACCTCTGCTGTTGTTATTTTGCCCCAAGGTAGAGATGAGATGTGTCTAGGCATGAGAGAACACCGGCTTTAATATGCATATGATGCAATTTAACAGTTCATAAAACAGTAAAATTTAATCCTGGACTGAGAGATTTATTAAATTTCACTCAGCAAAATGGAGGATGGGGTATGGGAGCAAGTGAGAATTAAGTGAGATGATTTCAGGGGCAATAGATTTTATTACCTGATAAAGTGGGGAAAGTCAGTTTTTTTAGGCAATAGATTTTATTACCTGATAAAGTGGAGAAAGTCATTTTTTTTAAAGCTATTTCTTCTTAGTTCATTCTTTGGAAATAATTGTCTAATTTAGTAAAGCTTTTGAAAACAAAGTAAATAACATAGGAACTACTAAATGGTTTTAAGTTTATTTGTTTAATTTCAAGAACAAAGTTATCTCAATAAAATCTTATTGAGATTATGACTGAAATATTTTAAACTGTTAAGTCAAAGTATTTTGTATTCAGGGAGACTTTATTCTTCTTCTTAATATCCAGTAAAAATGCTCTCTAACTAAATGATGCTTGACAACAATGCAGTTTCAGATATTTTAATTTTTGCATATCAAACAGCATATTAAAAATTTTTAGGCATGTTCTCTACGTTTTTAGTAATTGATTCCCTTAAACATTTGTTTTAAATGGACAATACTTTATTTTCTACACTCATTTTCATTTACCTTTTATATTACTTAATGTGTTAGGATTTGATGTTGCTATTGAAGATTATGCTACATCTATAATATTTCTCACATGTAAGACTTTAAATTGCTACTTTTTGGGGGGGCTTGGAAACAAATTGTGAAAAAGAAGGTAGATTCTCCAAAGCTAAAAGTCTCTTGATTTGTATAATCAAACAATAGTAATTTAATAGTGATAGCTACATGCATGATATCATTTGAACCCATTACATCGTGGTTCAGTAAGGAAGGCAGGTGTCATTATGACTCAGGAAAGTGGGTGTGAGCAAGGCTTTAATTTACCAGAGGACACTGCTCTGTTAAATACAGAAAAGATTTGGCACTAGATATTTGAGTTCAAGTCATGAAAACACAATTAAGGCCTTTTCTCATTGCTGAGACAAAAAAACCTGGCACCCAAAGTTAAAGGAGGAAAGGTTTATTTAGTTCACATTTTGTCGAGGTTTCATTTCATAATTGGCTGGCTCCAAGGCAGGTTGGCACATGGCAGATAGGCATCTCAGAAGAAACAGTTCATGGTGGGTAAAAGGTCGCAAAGCAAGCAAGCCTCTTTTTGTATCTAGGCTACTCAGATTAGTGCAGTGCCAAACCAATGAGTGGTCTGATTTAGTAATCACCCACCCTTAATCCTAGCACCCTTAATCCTTGCATTGTACCATGAATTAATCATGCATTCTACATTCAGCCACCTCTAAAAAAACCCCACCTGTGACCTCATGAGGCTTCAGGGGGACATCCAGACACAAGTCATAACAGGGCCTTTGCTGTAAATTAACCAGCCAACATTTAATATTAGTTTTTAAGCATCTGAAACTTTAATTTGAGTCATAACTGTATTTGTAATTATTTAACATCCATGCACAATAATAATAATAATTTTTGTATTAAAATAATGATTGTTTTAGTAATAATGACCTCAATAACTAAAACACTTTATTATTTTTTTTTAAGCCTGTATTTTAAAATGCTCAACATTAGGGGCTGGGGATGTGGCTCAGTGGTAGAGTTCTTGCCTTGCACACAGAAGACCGTGGGTTCAATTCCCAGCACCCAAAAAGTAAATAAAATGAAAAAAGAATTTCCACTTAAAATGTTCAACATAGGTAATGATATATCTGTGAAAGGTTTTAATAAACTATCTCAATTTTGACTCAGTAATAGTGAATTAAATGAATGTGAAATTTTATCATTAAAATACATGACAAGATTAACCAACTCTATGCCATTTGTACTGTGTCAAATTTTATTTTGATATTTTTGTTTAGAAAGTACAATTGATGGAAAGTTAGCATTGTCATAAAAATCAATTTTTCATCTTTTGTCTTTGACAGCCATGTGTTTTACATCATCTACACAGTATCTGTCTCACATGATGTAATGTATGTTGTTAAATAATGAGTATCAAATGCCAGCTGTTAGTTGATGGATAACGTAAAGTCTTAGCGATACTTTCGTAATGAATTTGAACAAAACTGTAAAGACGGTCAAATGCCTGCAAGAACTCCTATATTGGGTGTCCTTTTTTGACTCCATTTAGAAAGATCGTAGCACTTGGGGACGAAAGGACAGCTGGTGGCACATTAGTCTTTTCAAGCACATCTGCACACAGCAGTAGTCTCCAAGGCTATCAATATTACAGCCCATGGCTACACACAGAAATAGTGTGAATATCGTGGGTGGCCTTTTTGGTTATGTCTGACACTAAGTACTGATAAAAGAAAATGAAAGGAAGCAGGAACATTTATGGCTGTGGGCCTCCAGTAATTTCATCTGGCATTCCTTTTTGTTGTTGTTGAAGCAGTTATTTAAATTAAAACAGCTTCTTTTGAAGCATATATAACTGACTGGCCCTTATGGAAATGAACAAAAACAATTGCAACTGTGCTCTCTTCCTTTATCCAGAGCGTTCATGGGAAAACACATTTTCTCATTGTCTCTCTGTCTCTCTGTCTCTCTCTGTCTCTTTCTGCTTCCTTCTCTCTCTCCCAGTGTTAGCTCTGCTTTTAGATTTTCCACATCAGCTTGCAATACCCATTTCCTAACGGTAAAATCTGGAAAGCTTCACAGTGCAACAGTGCACTTATAGCTCATTCAGTTATTCACTGGAATAGGACCTTAGAAACCTTCACCTTTCTTCAAACTCACAGTGAAAGGTTTTCTGGGCGGGATAGATCAGGGTCATATTTTTAACAAAACAAAACACAGAAGTTTTTAACCAAGCAGATCTTACAGTAATGTTCCCTTTAAAAAACTGGTTCTTCCTAATCTATCTCGGGATGGAGGCATGACTTGGGCTTTGTTTGCTTCTGAACTAAATGTTCAGGATGAAAAGCCTAGCATTTCCCTGGCCTCCTTAGATAAATGTCTTAGTCTGAAAGAGTTGCATTAGGTACACACCCTTCATGGGGTTTCAAGTTTGTCCAAATCCAAGCTGCTAATTCCAGCTTTCTCGTTGAGTTGATATTCAGCTAAAAAAAGTACATATGTCAGGTGGATCAGTTTCAGATATCTATGAACTTAATCTAAAAGAAAGTGTGTTTTATGTGCCTTTTATTTTATTTTATTGGCCATGTAATTATTTGGTGAGAAACTTTTTATGATTGAATCCTAGAGCTGGCTTTTAAGTGTATGTCTCTTACAGAGAGCCTGGGCAGTTCTTGGTAGCAGGTGGAAATCAGGGCTGTCTATGAGAGGCTGCAGTGCCAGGACAAATCATGCTGGGTGTTCCTTGGAGACACACATGTACAAATGAAATCATGTTTCAAAGAACATCAAGGCCATCCTCTAGAGGAATAAGAAATGACAAAAGGACAATGTACTGATTGAGGGTCTTGGCAGAAAATCAAAAGGGCTGTCCCTACCGCTTTGATTCAGTGACAGTATGGTGAGAACATTGCAGTCTGAGGATTTGTTTTTAACAATTCAGTGATTCCTTGGACACCAAAGCTCTGGACTGGTGTAATTATCCTAATTCACTCAATCCTAAAAGCAGTTCTGAATCTCAGGTTTCTAGAAATGGAATATTAGTCTTACTTAGTCACTGTTATTTATTGGTATCTTTTAAACAGCACAAAACAACCTGCTGTTTGAATGTGTTATAAATGCTTATATACCATAAATGACACACATTTCTTTTCTAACTTTTTAATATAATGAAGCAGCATTATAAATATATTCAATGCATTGAATCAAAATCATCTGTACTTTCTACTCAGATCAACTCTGTTTTGAGGGTGCTATATTCATCTGTTGCTATTAAATCTGTGTAACTAGAGGAATTTTTTTCTTTTGATCACTCAAGGTTTAAGAAATTTAAATAGATGAAATGGTATAAATCTTCTATGGAAAATAAGATATTCTTATCTAATTCATCTAAACCTAATTGAAACTAAAGGATTAAGGTTGTTTCTGGGCTAATTTCATGGGCATGTGTCCTAAACAGTTGCTCACAAACTTATTTACTATTCTTTGAATAAAGAGCCACAGATTTTTGGTTTTCACGAGCCCTGCAAATTATACAGCCACTTCTGTTTGCCCTCAGGGTTTAAATTGAGTCAGCATTTGCACAATTTACTAAGTTTAAGAGCTAAAGCAGTTTAAGAATTTGTTGCCCGATTTTGCAGAGAGAGATAAACATTTGCCTTTCAGAAAGGGCAACCTGCATTCTGAGATTACCAAAGGTTTTACTTCCTGTATTATGACTTTTCTGAAAGCACTATCTCCCAGTCTATGTATTCACTATTTTCCTTTCATTCTTCTCTTTCTTCTTCAGGTCTGTGTCAGTGACTCATAGGGCTTTTTTCCTCTCAATCTACATTTATTCCAGAGTGTTATTCGCTTCAGTAGCTGGAATTCTCCTCCATAAACTTGTAATTTCGAAAGTTCAATCCAGGGCCCAGCCTTTCTTCTGAACCACAAATTCATACACCAAATCCATTTGTCAGACACCTCCACTTGCAAGGTTTGGAAACAAACAACATTATCTTCCCACTTGTAACCTTTTGTCTATTGATGGGGATACAGTAGTAAGTCAGGTCCCTGTACCCATGGAAATCCTGTGCTAGAGGTGGAGAAAGATAAACACACTGTGTGTATATGCTCAGAAAATAATAAACCCTTTGAAGACAAATAAGAAAAGTGAGGGGATAGAGAGCAATGACAAGCACGTATTTCCACGAAGAGACGTTTATGTGCTTTATTCAATCTCAGGGACTATAATGACCTCTTTCCATTGACTCAAACGATAAAAAACCTGGAAATTGTTGTAGCCCCCTCTCAACCATCACCCCCTTCAGCAGAATGCTAATAATCAATCTGTGATCAAGCTTCCTTCTAAATATTTCTTGAATTCATTATTATCCTTGTTTTTATATGCAGGTCTAAATTACTGTCACTAGTTACTGGAATGATTTATATGAATCTTCTCAAGATTCCTCTGCCTGTAGTTTTGAAAGTATATTTGATCATGCCTCTTACCTGAAGATACCTTAATAGTTGGTTTTCTCTTATTGTACAAGTGACGAACTCCTGGGCCTGCTGAGGAAACCTTCATTTTTCTGTGTTTTTTTTTTTTTTTTTTTTTTTTTCTTGTTAGCTTCTCTAGCCTTATCCGTTGTCACACGTGCAAAGCCTAGTCTTTTCCACAATGGGCAACTTCCCTCAGTTCCTCAACAATGTCTTGCTGTCTCTTACTGCTGAGTAGTCACACAGCCTTCTCCTTGTCCATGTGACGAACTTTTGCTTTAGTGTCAACATCGCTTTCTTCTGAAAGCTTTCTGTGAGTTCATCAGATTAAGCTACATATTTAGTATATATCTGCTGTAGCACCCTGTTCTGTATTTCAATTTTATCACTTATCGCACTTCATTTTTACTACGTCTTGAGTTTCCTGCATTTTAATGGGCATGAACTCCATAAAGCCAGGCCCCAGATTCTTGCTTGTGTTTATGTCTCTCCTATTCGCAGTGCTTAGTGCAGAACACCTGAGTACTGAGTGCACGTATACTATTTCCATTTTGCTATTTCTCTACATTTTGCTTTGATTTCTATTTGAATCTAAATCATACTATTACTATATTAATGTAGTACTATCTAAATGCATATGTTGATGGCAGTATGACAAATTGTACAGTTTTTAATTGTTGACATTTTTCTACAAAGAATAGTAGAATGATTCAATTATTTCAGATTGCATTTCAGTTTAGAGACTTTACTTCCTCATTTGCCAAAGGTTAAATCTTAAAGTTAACCTGCCAATCTGGGGCTATGTACCTGATATGCTCCTTGGAGAAGTCACATGAAGCAGAGTTGAGATTTTTCTTCCTTTGAGATATATTGTCTTAAAAAATCAGCTCCTTGCTCTACCTCTCCATGAAGTACAAATTATCTTAGTAGCCTATATTTGTGGAAGTCTACATTATCTTTAAATAGACTTAATCTAGGTGCATGTGATTATGATGACCCTTTATTTAGAAATTAGAATCAAGGGGGAGATTGGAGTTTCCCATATATTTACTGAAAATGAGTTTACAGAAAATTCTCAATAAATTCTTACTTATATGGAATCTTTTTTATGAATTACAAATAAAGTCAAAATTTCAAAAATGTTATATGAGTTTCATCTCATAGGAATGAGAACACACTGCAGCAATTCTGGTACAGGGTACACATTCAAAGGAAGCGGAGTCAGAATTATGTCAAACAGACATCTCGCTGCCATATATACTGTGGCCCTGTTCACTATAACCAAGACTTAGGATCAACCTAAATGTCCATTAATGGATGAATTAATATAGAATTGAAGTATATATACACAACGGAATTAATTATGGCTATTCTTCCATAATAAAGAAGGAAATCTTGTCATTTGTGAAACTGGAAGATATTACATTGAATGAAATAAGTCAGGTCAGAAAATACTATATGATGTCATCCCACATGTAGAATCTAAAAAAGAAGTTGATCTCATAGATAGAATGGTGCTTACTAAAGGCTGGAATAGCTAAGAGTTAAGGAGAAGATGAGAAGATGTTGTCATAGGATGTATAATCACAGTTAGATAGGAAGAGTAAGTCCAAGAGTCTGTGATACAGTATGGTGACTGTAGTTAATGATGACATAGTGTGTTCTTGAAAAATGCAAAGAGGTGAGGGTTAAATGTTCTTACCATGAAATAACTATGTGAATGAAGAGTTAATTTTGTATAAATCTGAGCTTTTTTTCCTCATGATTTCATTCTTCAACTTTATGAGACAAAGAGCTGAGATTTATACAAAATTATCTACTTTTGACCTTTTCACAATATGTGTCTACTTCAAAATATATTGTGTGTGGTAAACACATAACATTTTGTCATTAAAAATAAAAATGTAAACATTATTGATTAAATCAATGTTTGAGCTATCTTTATTTTGCATGGTGCGTTGATTAGAATGAGGAGCCAACCGTCAGCTTAAGATGTTTTAATATGAAAAGTATTGAACTTAAACAGTTCCTGAAATATTTTAATCCTCAAAGTCAAGGGCTGGGGATATAGCTCAGTGACACAAGAGCCTTTCTGGCAAGCGCAAGGTACTGAATTCAATACCTCGTACCAAAAAAAAAAAAAAAAAAAAAAAAAAAAAAATCAAAGTCATGTTGGACAAAAATGAACTCATGTTGAAGTTCTATAGCAAAAAGTTATGAGCATAGTATCAGTTATGCTTACCTCAAATTCTTTTTATAATATAGAATATAAATAAATAAACACATAAAACAACTACATTTATTTAAAAACATCTGTACACGACATGCAATTGTCAAACTTTATTTAAGGCAACGATAGCAAGTCTTCATGATCAACTGCCTTCTGGGAGTGCTGTCCTCTATGGCCAAGCTGCCTGTTAATAACTCTGTTCAGAACACAGAGAAAGCATGTTAGCGTCTTTTCCAAATGAGCCCCATTCTTGCTGAGCAATCCGGTAATTTTATTTAATAGCTTGAGGCTTCATTTGCAGGACAGACACCTTGTTAATTAACAGAATGATGCTTGTGGAGAAGCTTTAAGATACTATTTGATTAATCACTTTTTCCTTTTGATGTTCATATTAAGAAAACAATTCTTTGTGTCTCCTGACACAGTAAATGATTGTTTATGGCTGTCCACAAGGGCTGTCTTTAGATGATGTGACATCTGTACAGCTCTTTTTACACAAATTGATGATCTTACTGTTTACCTCTTCTGATGAGCTTTCATGTAAGAACACCAAAAATTTGTAGTTTAACTTCTAAAACATTGAATGTGATTTAACTAAACATTGACTGTTTACTAGAATCCAGAAGAAACAACTGATATTTTTAATTAGAAATTTGTTGGATATCAGTTCATTAATTCTGCAGTTTACTGGCATAACACTTTTATATTTATTAAATACCAGGGACAAGCAAATTGTGTTTCATTTGTTAATTTTCTGCAACCATTTATCACCTAGCATTTTTTCTACTTCAGAGAGTATTGTTCTCACACAATAAAGTGATATAAAAAAGAAAGGTAAATTTTTCTATAATCCCAGTACCATTCAAAACATTTTAGATTTATTATAACCTCTCCTCAGGTACTTAGGAAGATAGGTAGATACAAATATATTTAAATTAATGGGGGTCATAAACTATGTTTTATTTCACACCTAAGGTGCATCCTAAGAATATTTATGATCAAAAATCGAAATAGTTATTAAGAACAAAGAGATAAACCTATTAAAACTAACATGGAAGGGTATATTCTTTTTTTTTTTTTTTTTTTTTGTGGATACCAGGGATCAAACTCAGGACCTCGCATGCCAGCAGGCGCCCGTGCCGCTGAGCGATATCACCGGCCCTTTTGTCATATGTGGGTACCGGGAGTCTAACTCAGGACCTTGCGCTTGCCAGGCAGGCGCTTATGCCGCTGAGCTATCTCACCAGCCCAGGGTATATTCTTAAGCTGTTTTAAAAATCAAATTATAGTAAATCCTGCTTTTGATGAAAGCAAATAAAAATAAACAATATCTCTGTGTATATATTTATGCAGATAATACTTTTGAGAACAATTATCTTTGAAAAGTGGGAAGCATGGATGATGGCTCTAAAAATTTTATTGGTTGTAATTCTGTACAATTATAATGTGTTAACTAGTAATATATTATTCTGTAATATAAACATGTAAAGTTTAACATCCATCTTTACATGTCAATAAATATTGCTCCAGACAGTCATTTTCATAGTGTTAAAATAGTTATATAAATATAATGTAAATTTTTCAGTCTTGCTCAGGAACATTAAGAAAGGTATGTTTTTAAAACTACAGATCGCATTGTGATGCAGATACTTGTTTATGTATCTATTTAAACATTTTCCTTTGTTTGCATAAAGTAAGTTTCCCAAGTAATATTATAGTGTCCCTGTTGATGCTTGACATATATTTCCAGATTTTTCTCCAGTATAATATTACAAATTTTTTCCAGTACCCAACCATGGCTACAACTAGCATAATCACTATTCATCTGTGTCTAGTGAGTATTATGGTTCCTATTACCTAGAAATGTTACTGATTCTCATCTATGGACCAGGAAAGTGAGTTCATGTCACCTAGAGATGACCTAGGATGAGAGCTGTATTAAATAATCTTTATTTTATAAAGCATACTGTATTACCTTGATATGTGTGGAGCTAGTCTCTAAAATAGATGCCTAATTCAGATTGTTCAGGGACACTGCTACATGTACTAGCCCATTTATCTCCCATCCAAGCACTAACCAGGTCCAACCCTGCTTAGCTTCTGAGATCAGATGAGATCAGATGCATTCAGGGTGGTATGGCCATAGACACTAGCCCATTTGTATTATATAAACTATGATGCTTTAGGAGAAACAAAAATAGGATCTTTGGAATTCAATAGGCCTGTGTTCAAACATGTGGTATTCATCTTACTGGATCATTTGAGTCTTGACTCAAGTTTGGATGTATTTTTTATATTATTAGATTATTAAAGAAAATTAAATTAAATAATATCTTTAAGTGCCTATCACAGTGCTATGAGGCAGGTATTATAGAAAGTAACTTTTGCCCAAAACATTTTTTTGTCAAATGTTCACTTTCTTCTGATTAAAAACAAACAAGTTATCTTCCAGGGGACGTAGTTAAAAATTGACCTAAAATTAGGCTAAAATTATCACTGATATGCTTACTACTTTCATTTTTTTAAATCTGTAGTACACCTCATTTATATCCTTTAGACATGGCTAGACCTTGTGTTTCAACAAATTTCAAAAGTATAAAGCAATAAAGGTAAACTTTATTTTTCTACTTTGAATGATTGGTGTACCACCTTAGTACCAGCTTCATAAAATTGGGTGAAATGCCTGAGTATAAAAGGTATTGAATTTAGCTCAGCATTTAACACAGAATAGCAGTTATATTAGCAGTATTGTTTCCAAAATATAAAGCAGTGTGGGCATTTATCAGGTAAACTACGTTTAAGAGGTGAGAAAAGAAAAAGAAGACATTAAAAGGTATAAAACTGTGGAAAAGAGAAACGGAGGGGTTCAGGATTAGAAATGCAGAGTAGAAGGAATAAAATCTGGTGCCCTGAACCCTGGAGACGAGGACACTCAGCGCTTGCCCCAGGTTCATGGGACGCACTCAGCCCCTATGTCGCAGTTTGCGTTGGTGCCTGCTGTGTGGGACTCACTGTAGTGGGATTCCCAAATCCAGCGCATGAACTCAGCTCAAGGACAAAGTTAAACAAATTCTGAATAGCTTTCAGTTTGAACTTATCTTTAAAATAAAATCACCACAATTCTTTGTTTCTCATAACAAGAATATTTTATATTATAGTCTTTTCTTACTATCGATCTTTTTTTAAGCTGTGTTTCTTCTGGTGGGGATTTTTATTATGCTTTTTAAGACATTTTTTTTGTGTGTGTGTGGGTACCGGAGGTCGAACTCAGGACCTCATGCGCCAGCAGGTGCCCGTGCCACTGAGCGATATCACAGGCCCTTTTTTCGTATGTGGGTACCAGGAGTCAAACTCACGACCTCGCCCTTACCACGCAGGCAAGCTTATGCTGCTGAGCTGTCTCACCGGCCCTTTAAGACATTTCTCACATTGCAAGTTGCTAAATTCTCTGTGGGTTTGTTGTTCCTTCTGGCTCTACATTGAGTCCTTGTCCACATTTCACCCTCGTTCTCTCTTTGGCTGCAACTGTTCTGTTGTCAAAACATGCAGGTGAAGTTTATAGTGCTGCTATTTTTTGTCTCCCAAGTAAAGTGGCATCACCCTTATCTCCTACTCTTTTTTTACTTGAATTAATTTTCTGAATGGCAAAAGATTCAGCACAAAAAATGTTGTAATGAAAGTCTTTTATGTCTTGGTTTGTGATATATAATTTGTTTCATCAAGTATAAAATTCAGAAGTATGAATGTCAAGAATTAAATAATACTACTTAATTGTTTATTTCCAATTTTGATGTCAGTCTATTAACCCCTGGCTAAAAGGGCATTGTAGAGTGTTGGTCTGCATTTGGATTTGGAGTCCTGTATTTCTTTCTTCATAGTCGTCATAGCAGTGTGCCATGAAAGTTTTTGCTTCAATTCACATTCTTATTGTCCCTAAACTTACAGAGTTTGTCATAAAACAGATAATATTGATTCAGGAAAAAAAAAACCCTCTGATCCATATTTTGAGAGCTTGTTGGGAGGTACCAGTATGTAGCTACTTACATACTCTTTACAGAAGAGTCCTCCTCTATTGGGGAAGGTAGTCCTTTTCTATTGAGTGCACAGCTTAAGCCAATCACAGCTTCCAAATCAGCCCCCCAAATCAGTGAGGTCACAGCCAAGTCATTCTCACATCCAATCCCTATATTTTGTCAGGTATGGTTTGCTCCTGTACTATGTCCCATTTGCCCCGTTTTTTGTTTTTATTCTACTATAGGTAGATGTTAGCAATTACCTAAGTTTTCCTACTGTACTGAATATTTTCTGCTAATTGGAAGATTATACTTTACATATTTTATTTTATTTTTATTTTTTTTTTGTGGGTACCGGGGGGTCGACCTCAGGACCTCGCGCGCCAGCAGGCACCTGTGCCGCTGAGCAATATCACCAGCCCCTTTTTCGTATGTGGGTTCCGGGAGTCGAACTCGGGCCCTCGCGCTTGCCGGGCAGGCGCTTAAGCCGCTGAGCCATCTCACCGGCCCCCATATTTTATAACTTTATTTAATATAACTATTATATTTTATATTTCCATACGTACAATTATTTATAACCTGCTTTTACATGTCTCCTTTTTCCTTAAACATACGAATTATTGGGATATTTCCTTGAGAACATAGAAGTAAAAAATCTCATTGTCCTTGAAGAAACTGAAGTCTAAGACTATATTGTTTAAAGTTTTTCAGTCTCAGTTGTAGAAATTTCCACTAGAGTTATTTTATAGTACAAATAAAGCATATTGGTCTTTAATTTGTAAAGCACAAGAAAATGTGTCTTCAAATACAGTTGGATCCAGGTACCCAAAATAAGTCCTTATCAATAGGTTTCTTTCCTCTCACATCTTCTCTCTTCTCTATAGGCCTTCTTCTCAGACAGAGTCCAGAGGTGACAACACGGTTTGCAATTCACTGCAATAGAGCTACAGAAGGGAAGTCCCTCCCTCCCTATGTCTTCCCAAAAGGTTTGGATTCAACACATGACACAGGCTTGTGGCCACGCCTGATGCAATGGCTGTGACCAGACCTGAAAAGTGTACTTATACCTGGAGCTAGGAGATTAGGGCGGAGAATGGATGGGAAGGAAGTGTTTTGATGCAGTGAGAAGAGGTGCTGAAGAGACAAAATCCCACCACAGATGAATCATACTCTTGGTCTTTTGAGTTCCATGTGCTACTTTCTTATTCTTCACCTAAGATGGAATGACATTTGAAGACCTGCCTAAGCAAATACTCTAATTGTCTGAAAGGAGATGTTAGTGATCTCAGAAAATGATTAGAGTATAATCCTAAAAAAAAAAAAAAAACCCCAAAACCCAAAAAATCTAATGAAAATTCTAGTTTGACCTTTATCACATCCCCATCATTCTTTCCAACTTTTGCTTTCTTTTTTCCCACTCCTTCTCTTTTTGAAGCTACTTGTCTTGGTTACTTTTCTTGTTGCTGAGACAAAATACCAGACACCCAAAGTTATAGGGGAAAAGATTTATTTAGCTCACAGCTTTTAAAGGTTTCTGTCCATAATTGGCGGGCTCCAAGGCAGTCAACAGTTCATGACAATTGAAGAGAGTAAAAGCAATGAGAGAGAGAGAGAGAGAGAGAGAGAGAGAAACAAGCCTCTTGCTGTTCCTTGTATTGTATACAGTCTACTGGGATGAGGGAGGTGCCAGTCCAATCAATGGACTGATCCAGCAATCACCACTCTTAATCCCAGCACCCTTAATCCCAGCATTGCACTACGAATCAGTCACACTCTCTAGATTCAGCCACCTCCAAAGAAAAACCCTATGACTGCATGAGGCTTTGGGGGGACATCTAGACACAAACACTACTGATGATGATGGAAGAATCTTTCAAGCAATGACTACTCTCAAACAATAGACAGATATAACTAGATGAAATTAGAATCTCCTACTTCACAAGAAGTTGGTATAAGTCACTTTTTTTATTTCCCAATTTTACTGCCTAAATGCATAATTATATTTGTGTAGATAACACAATAATAACATATGGTTGAATAAGTGAATCAAATTTCAGAGCTCTTCGAATGGAGCGAAGACAATGGAGAAAGTAAATGTCCATCTGGGGAGAGAGTTATTCAGGAAACCTAAGAAAACAGAAAATAGCGTTTTTCACAGCAATAAAACAATTAAATCTGTTAAACCAACAGATTTTCAAAGTAGGAAGTAACCTACCATGTAATAAATATTAGTAAGAGTTAAAGTAGCAAAGACATGGGAGGTTTTCAAGTTAGAATTCAAGTTAGAGGTTTCAGGTACATAATAACATACAGGATTGTAAATTAATTTTTTTTTCCTGCTTTGGGGACTGAACCCAGGGCCACCCACATGCTAGGCAAACACACTACAACCGAACTGCACACTAGCACAAATTTTATTTTTTTTTCTTAAAGACCACTGCCCCACCTAAATTTGTATTATGAGTTGTTAACCTATTTGGCATTCTTAATCTGTTACATGATTATGACCTATTTATTGAAAGACATTTGTACTTAAGAATTTTATATAACTTTCTAAATTTATACTTACAACTACTTTTTGAAGTAGATTACAATTTTTATTGAAACTCAGGAAAATGATGCTAAGAAAGATGAGTATTACCACAACTATTAAGAAATAAAAATTTAAAACTCCAGGTACCATACATTTCTATAAATAATTTGCTTTTCCATATCTTTCTGGGAAGTTATAATTTCTGTGGAGTAATAAGTCCAATCTACTCAGAAAAAAAAACTCTTAAGGAACACATGTTAATATAATGTTTGTACATATGTTGTTTTATTTTTTTTTCATAAATGTCTAAATTGTTATTTTCTTAATTTTGGTTTGCGTAAACTGTATATTAACTGTGGGTTATCAACTTTTACAGACATTTGGAATTAGTATTTACACAACTATTCAAACATAGAAGTCCCAATTTCTGATGTGTTTTTGGTGGCATACTTTCAGATTTCAAATTAGAATCACAGTCTGTTAACCCTATAAAAACCAATTTTAATTCATCATATTGAAAAGAATAAATATAAGAATATTGACAAATACAAATTTTAAATGCAAGGAACCAATTTGAGCTCAAATATCGGGATACTTGTATGTATTGGAGACTAACTGGTAATGTAAAGACTACTTCCCCTTGATATTGACCATTCTCTAGATCGATAGCAGTTCCAAATGTAGTAAAGAGCAGAAAACATTTAACAGTATCTAAATTATTAAGCTTAGTGCATTGTTACCAGAGAGTTCATTAACAATCTCATCAATACAGCATGGTTCATGGACATTAGCAAGAGCTTCATGGAACATTTTTAAAGAGAAAGAGATATCTCAATGGACTGAACTTAGGAAAAAATTTAATTAGGCAAGAATAATTACATTAGCTAAATGGAACTTTTAATTGAAAATCTGTTGGTATTTTCTAACCTGTGTCACAGCTATCCCTTAGTCATTTATACCTAAAAAGTGAAGAGTTAATCTACATATTTGATAAAAATCTTGGAATTGGTGTATAAATGTGTAAAGGAGTTTACAAATGGTGGCAATAAAAAGTAAATAGGATTCTGCTTGAGAAACAGTGCATTTTAAAGATGTAAGTAAGGAAAAAAAGATTTAAGTCAGAAAAAATATATAGAAAATATTCATGATAAATAGAATGCAAAATAATAATCCCCTAAAACTTTAACAGCTATAAATTTGAAACCCGGGTACTGAATTTCATTCCTCATAATAGTCTAAAAGCTTACAGGAAAATAATACTATTTGCAAAACTTATCCTTGAGTATTATTAAGGAAAGCAACCTCCAGCAAAAATTGAAAAACCTAAAGATCAAAGTTGTATACAGAATAAGAGCCAAAGAAAATTCTTATGGTCATAATTAGCATCAGACACATGATAGGACATATTTTACTGATTATTCAAAATAAACTAACTAGCAGTCACTATGATTTTGTAATTTTGGCTCTTGCCAAAAGCATTGGTTTAGAGAGATACAGATATAAGGTACAATAGAAAACTACAGTGAAAGTTTATATTAAAACTTATGACAGGGCCGGTGAGATGGCTCAGCGGTGTACGCGCCTGCCTGGCAAGCGCAAGGGCCCGATTTCGGCTCCCAGAACCCACATGCGAAAAAAGGGCTGGTGATATTGCTCAGCGGCACAAGCGCCTGCTGGTGCACGAGGTCCTGAGTTCGACCCCCGGTACCCACAAAAAAAATAAATAAATTATGACAATAAGAGACACATTGCCATTAACCCTCCTCAGAACACTCCCCATTGCTTCAAACACACGTGTCCCATTGTTCTTGTCACTTTCTGAAGCAGTTCTGTAAGTCCTATTTCATGTCGTATTTTCCTGTCATGGCTGCCTTGGTGTCCCAAATCTATTCAAAACATTTAACTTTCATGGCCTTTTTGACTTTAGGTAGAGCCAGAATTTTCATGGTGCCATATCTGATGAATAAGGTGGATGAGGACACACTGCAATGTTTCTATAATCCTGCCTTTCCATAGCATGGCACTTGACAACAGCATTCACCATATTTTTTACAACACTTTTTACGTACAAAAGAGGATTTCCAGAATAGCTTCAGAAAATAGCAAGAGTGATGGAGTGTGTTTGAAGTGAGAGGGAGTATTTGGAAAGCAATTAATGACAATGTGTCTTTTACTGCAATACATCTTTAAAAATTCAGACATTCACCACATATTTCAATCATTCCTTGTATTTATTCACATTTATAGGAGCACCTACTTAATAAACATGATTTTTACTCACAGCATTAATTTTGGCTCAGGTCATTTCTTACCTGAATTCCAGCAACCACTATCCTCCAATACTGTCTTCTTCATTCAATCTTTAGAGCACAGCTAAATTTGAATTTTCTTCATAACTCACCAATTTGGATGTGAGGCTGAACTTCCTCTCTCT
The DNA here is from genome assembly GCA_028451465.1 of Erethizon dorsatum. Taxonomy (NCBI): domain Eukaryota; kingdom Metazoa; phylum Chordata; class Mammalia; order Rodentia; family Erethizontidae; genus Erethizon; species Erethizon dorsatum. The sequence continues at coordinate 98,192,347 of CM051823.1, read as the reverse complement.
CTCTCTTTCACTGTTTTCTTTCTTTCTTTTTTTTTTTAATGGGGTACTGGGAGTTAAACTCAGGACCTCGTGCTTGCCAGCAGGCACTTGTGCCGCTGAATGATATCACCGGCCCCCTTTTTTTCCTTTATGTGGGTACCGGGAGTTGAACTCAGGACCTTACGCTTGCCAGGCAGGCGCTTACACCGCTGAGCCATCTCACCAGCCCCTCACTGTTTTCTTTTAAAACTCTTGTTTTACCTACCACAGATACCAGATGCCACATCAATTTAGACAAAAATTCATCTTGTTTTTAAAGATATCTTAGGACATAGTTTCTGGAATCTCCTTCAATTCAATTAATCTTTATTACAGGAACCTCTGTGGTTAGTTCAAAAGCATGAAATACAGGCAGATTCACCTTCTCACTGTTTAAGAGAAAGCAAAAAAAAAAAAAAAAAAGTAAAATACTGAGATATTAGCAAATGGGATTGGGTAAAAAAGAAAAGATTTTATAGTTTTCCTTTTCAGAGTATCAGGAGGCCAGGCGAAGGTTTTAATTTGAATGAAAAGTTTAACAGTGGTGAAGTCACACCCAAAAGGGACTGTTACTACAAATAGCAGCAGGTTTTGTTAGTCTAGGCAAGAACTGGTATGAACACAGACAGTGACAGAAAAAAAGTGAACTTTGATTTCCTTTATTTATTAATTTGCATAAAATGTCAATACAAAAGTTTGCTAAGTAAGCAAACGAAGCATAAGAATTATATGAAGAAGTCAGATAAGGATTATGGTTATATTACAAAGCCAATATAAAATCGGAATAAAATCTGTATTTCCTGGCAATATAAATGTAAATCATAGGACACCTAACAGTCAATCTGATTCAGTCCCTTCCTTTTATAGATGAAGAAACTGAAGACTAGAAAACAATGTCTGGTTTGTCCAGCGTCACATTCTTGGTATGAAATTAACTAACAATAATTCTTTATTTAGCAATAAATACAAGATGGTATAATGTTTTACTACTTTTATTTTTCTAAATTCCAAATTTTTCAATAACTCATCCATCATTTTTAGCTCTGACTTCAACTGAATCGTGGCATCACGCGTGTACCAAGTTTTACGGCGAGCAAGTTGTGTTGTGTGATCATTTCCTCCTACTCCTTCTTTCAGAGCCTGATCTGTTTTCTTGAACAGTGTGCGTCCTGTTCCATTTAGGCTAACAGCGGGTGCACAAGGGTCGAAATATTATACTTTCTAAATCAGTTCCTTGTTTTGGATATTATCCCTCTCGAAGAGATTACCGGTCTTCTGGTGATCATCTCCATCATCTAACACCTGCCTGTGCACCATGTGCCAGGAACTGTGCAAACTGCTTTAATGTATTGTCTCATGCAGTCTGTTCAGTCCACGCAGCTGCTAGTAAAGAACTCTGTTTCTGAGTGCTACAAAGAGCTGGCAACACAGTACGCATAATGGCAGCTGCAGTGTAACTAGGAGAGTTGTTTTCTGACAATTGACTCTGATTGGTTCTGAGTGCATTTCTTCATTACTCCCAGTTCAGTTAGCATCCACCACGTACTCGCTTTGTGCCAGGCAAAGTGTGGCTGCAGTGTGCCAGCCCAGTGAGGGAACACCAGCGGGCCCTTCTTGTGTGACCCCTTCTTTTTTGTTCAGATAGGTGCAAGATTCTGTGTCCCATTTAGGCTCGTGCTGACTGTGCAAGGGAGCTCCCAAGGCTAGTATCCACCTCTTTGCCCATTATCCTTAATACCTGTATTTTCTCATTGAAGACTCGATATTCGCAATTATTTCTCTCCTCCAACTATCTGGCTTTTAAAAATGATTTTCCCCACAAGAAGACCAAAGATAGATCATCATCTAAAAATATTCAATTATAAAATGAGAAAACAAGGCAAAAGCATATAAAGAAAACTTTGGTTATTTGTTTTAATTAAAAGACAAAGTCCATGTAAGATCCAGAATTCATAAACTTATGTTCCATTTATTTGACCCTGCAGCTCTTTGTGCTATGCACTGTATCTCAGATGGGAATTCAGAAATGAGCAAAATCTGAGATGTAGGAGTTCCAGAATGGATCTGCCACCTGCCAGCTAGCATTCAGATCTCGAAGGGGACCTGCTTGCACTTATTTAATGGAAAGATAAATGTGCTCACAGAACTGTTACTATAAATTCATTTAGAAACGGGACAGAGGCTGCACTCACATTTCTCCCTGGTCGGAGCTGCTGGCAGATTTGGTTCACTGTACCTCTGGGAGGTAATACATTCTAGCTAGACTGCAAAGTGTGACTGCTATTCAGAGCTCTCTGATCCTTATTTTCTTTCCTGCTTAAATGAACTTTTTGGTTGAATTCGTGTATTTATTTGAAAAATGTTTCTAAGTACTTACTATAGACAATGCAATATCTGGAATGTTATACAGGATATTACAAAGTAGGTACTGTTATCACTCAATAAATGCTCGTGGTCTAGAAAGGAAGATAAAAAGGTGAGAAAGATATAAGCAGTTTTATTAAAAGTGGAATGTGCAAGAAAGAAGATGTAGATCAGGGATGCTTATCTAGGAAGTTTCTAGGTACACCTAGAATAAAATTAAATCTAAGAACCATCTTCACAGAAAAATGCTTAATTACTCTTTTAATCTTAGTAGCTGAACTGGAGCTAAACTTATATTCTATAAATGATCCATATCAAAATTTTAAAATATAATTTTACATATGTGTATGCTCATGAAACCATCTAACTATAATCATGCTATGGACATATGTAACAATCACTCTTAAGACTGATTACTTTAAAGGTAACATAAACACTGGGCGACTTTGTAGCCCAGACCAAGATTTGTAATATGCGAGATTTCTACCATAAACAAAGAGTGATATTTTATTATAACTATAACCCCATATGGCAAAATAGAAAAAATAAATTGGAAATAAGCTAGTTTCTAAATTCTTCCAACTAAAAATTTAATGAGGATACCCAAAATCCATGCTACCTGTGTGACAGACATTCCAAAAGAATGTCTCTCTATCAGAAAAGAAATATATTTTTCATGGACTGATATTTGGAAAGAGGAATCTTGAGTATATTTGAGAAATTTTATATACCAGTGTTCTCTTTTTTGTTTGTATATAGGTTGGAATTTTTCAATTTCTATTTTTCATGCTTTATGCAAATAAAGGCCATGTTTTGTTTTGAAACTCCTATAGCATCTATCCCTGAACTTTGCAAAGATGTTTATTATGAGAGCAATCAAAACCAGAAATAATATAATACACTTAACATAGATATGCTTGGTAATTACAGCTTAGTTACGTATTCTTTTATAAATGAACTCTAAGTACATACATATAAATATTTTAAACATTTAAAACATCTGTTATTATTATTTTTTATATGTTGGGAAATGTTTTAACTATGCATACAAAATAAAAATATCAAATCATGCTAATTATTTGGAAAATTTGAGAACATCTATAGTTTCTTAGTTTCAATTATATGAAGTATATGGTACACATTTTCAGAGCATGAGTAAAATGTAAGCATGCACACATTTTATTTATCTTTCAATACATTAAAGGCTCATCTGTTAGGAGCCTACTTGAGATAAATGAAATTGAACTGGATGACAAACCAATTTCAGTGGCAATAGTTTAGCCTTATAAATTACATTTGTCATTCTTCCACCTGCATCTGTTACATACTCCATTCCTGAGAGTAATTAGATTAGGAAGAAGAACAGCCCAGTAATAAGTTATTAAGATTCATTCATATTTAAATGTATTTGCAGGCACCCCTCATGATTTTTTCAAGCTGCCCATTTAGAAAGATCGCTATAGTTCTACTGAAATATGGAGTTAGATTGCACAATTTTAAAGGTTTACAAAACAAGTTTTTGGCTGACAGACATTCTTTGTAGTTTAAAAAACTTATTTTGGAAAGAAAAACAAAGCTCCAGCTCTAATCTTGTCTGAGGAAACCTCCCAAGGTGTATCCCATTCCTTTTAGAAGATGCATGAGCAAGCAATGAACCATGCAGGTCGGCCCTTACCTCTGTCTTAGTTAACACTGTCTCACCTAACTCATGTGTACTTCCTTGGGGGATACAACTCCAGGGTGAGTAAGGTATTGTAGCTTCCAAATATGTGATAGCTTCACAAATACACATATATAAATACACATCCATATATATATATATATATATATATATATATATATATATATATGAGTGATTATACTTGAAAGAGAGAGAAAATTGAGCAAATTGTCATGTCTTCATTACTGATATCTCCCACCCCAATTTACGTTTTGTTTTTGTAATTTAAGATGTAAATGACTATAGATTTATCTATCTAACCAGGTCACATAGATTTTAGTATCAAATTGTTTGCATATTCAGCATTTATGTAATTTGTTAAATTACTATTGTATTTAATCCTGAAGCATTCTTTAAAGTAGCTATGATGTGTAAAGAAAATATTTTTTAAAACTGTTTTGGGAACTAAAATTTTACTTTGAAGCCTAGCTTAGAGGCAAACTGGGTGGGAGCCATAGTTGTTTTGTATTCATCAAAGTGCTTCACAATAGAAGACTCTTTCTTAGTTTCCCTTCCTTCACTAAATTCTTAGATTTGGTGGGAATATGGCCTATGAGAGGTAGTGGTTTTGATAATTTGGATGGTGGTTTTAAGAGTTAGGCTCTCCGTGAGCCTTGTTTCTGCCAATTTTTCCTGATAATTTATGAGAATTACTCTAATGTTTCTAAGATTTAGTTTGTGAGTCCCTAAAATGAAACAGTAATATTTAAAATATGTGGTCTTTGTAAGAATTAAATAAAAGGAGAAATCAACACAGTTGTGAGGCAAAGAATGAGCATTCAGTATAATTTAATGGTAATAATAATATAAAAATAATGGTGATGATTTTTACCTGTGTCTCCTCCTGTGTTTCATCTTTCCTTTCTTTCCTTCTATTTTCATCAAGAGTCAAAGCATTTTACTCAGTACGAGAGAGTGAAGACCTAGCAAAAGCAGCAAGATCTCTAGATTTGAAAGGAATAGTAAAATCGTTAGATTTTAAGCTTGAATTTGAAAGATGCTGCAGGCCCTTTGCCCTTTGAAAATCTCCCGATAAGCAATTGGATAGAAGACTAGACTGAAGAAGAGAGAGGCTTTGGGAAGTGTTGAACTGTGGGGAGTTAAAGATTAGACTTCCTCATTTTAGAATTTTATATGTCTTAAGTAGTCTTTGTGCCCTACCTGAATCAGGATTCCTTAGGATTACTTTCTGCTTTAATTTCTTCTTGCATTCTAATTTGTGTATTTTATTTTCTGTCGTATATTATTTTATTTTTTTAAAATGATCTTTCTGTGGGCCTTGTAGGGCCTTTATTCAGTTCAGTTCCTAGATTTTATATAATCATTTTTGGTCACTTTTCTATACTTATGGTGCTCAGATTTTATTAATAATTGGTCACAGTCAGTGACAGTAGGAACCTCTGAAGGTGGTTTGGTGGCTCCGGCAGAGTCAGTGGCTGGGAATATAGGTCCATGATTTGAGCATTCCTAACTCTACTTGGTAATTTAAGCTGTTTGTTTTACCTCAACTTACTTTGAACCAAATACTTTCATTTAATAATCTTTGATATACAAAGATATGTTTTGGAGGTGTACTATCAATGTGGTGTCGCTTAGAAGAAGCTTTAATATTTACAGGAAATCTTACTAATCAGTCACCATTAATGTAATCCATTTCCTGAGGTATGAGTTATTTTTTGTTTCTAAATTTCTTTAAGTGTTGTTCCTTGTACTACAGTTCATAAATCTACTTCTTTAGTGAAATTGTTCCTGGTTAACATTACTGACTTTGTAGCTGACCTAGAATTCAGCCTAATTGTATACATTGATGTATTTCTTTTTTATAAAATTTGTATATGACAATTCTGCAGAACTCTACCACTTCTTACTTTGAAGTACATTTTATTATGTGAATATTTACTGCTTATCAAAAATCATGTAGATTAATGCATTCAAATACTTACTGATATTTCTCATAACTTCTATCTTCAAAGTCACTATTTTTGTTCATTAAATGTAGACTGGTGAGCAAGAAACTTAAACAGAAAGGTATTGACTCTGGACAAGTTGTCTGCATTCAAATCCAGTTCTATCTCTACATGATACTATCTTGAGCTAGCTGTGTGGCTGGTCTCTGCTTTACTTTCCTATCTGACACAATATGATGGATTTCCAACTGTATGATTGTGGAATTAAAGGAAATAATTTAAGGAGAGTGCTACACACACATTAAAAACAGAATGAGTGTTAGCTATTCATACTAATAGTAGAAAATTTCCAACTACATGCATTCATATGAAAATAAGGAAACATTGTGAAATACTGAAGTTTCCTGATAAATTTTTAAAGTAGGAAGAATAATACATATACAGCTTTGCAGAGAAGATGCAAAAGGTAAGTCTGGAATGATATGAAGAGTAAATGGGAAACAACTACATAATATCAAATAAACAACTAGTCTAAAAGTAGAACAAAAAATCACCTCAGACTGAAAAAAAATCTCTGAGTGGCTTCAGAAGTCCTATTCATCATTTTATCACAAATCAACAGACTTTAAAGTGTAAATTTAAGTAATTTGTTCACAAACTAAGTATTCATTTTAAAAAAAAATTAAATTCAATTTAAACCAATAGATGTAAACATAACAATTGTCCATGTTTAAGGAACACTGTGTTCTCTTTGAATACATGGCACATTGTGCAATGTCTAACCCAGGTTAGACATATTTCTCTCCTCAAAGATTTACAGTTTCTTTACAGTGAAAAACACAAAATTATTTCTAGCTTTTTGAATCACACAATAGATTACTGTTATATACAGTCACCCTCTTGTACAACAGCAACAGAACTTCTAATTATACGTTAGTACCCATTGGTCAGCCTTTCTTTTTTGCTCCCTTCTCCTGTAGCCAGCCTCTAGTAAAATAACTCCACACTTAACTTCTGTGAGATCAAATTTTTTATATTTCATGTAGGAGTGAGATTATATAGGACTTATCTTTCTGTGTCTGCTTAATCTCACTTAACAAAACGATCTATAGTTTCATCCATGTTGTTGCGAATGACAGTATTTCATTCTTTTTATAGCTGAGTAGTATTTCATTGTGTTTATGTACCACGATTGTTTAGTCCATTCATCAATTAATGGACACTTATGTGGTTTCCACTTCTTGAGTACTGTGAACGATGCTGCAAAAAACACAAGAGTTCAGCTATCTCTCTGACATACCGATTTCATTTCCTTTGGATGAATAATCAAGAGTGACTTTGCGGGCCGGTAAGATGGCTCAGCAGTGTAAGCGCCTGCCTGGCAAGCGCGAGGGCCCGAGTTGGACTCCCGGAACCCACATATGAAAAAAGAGCCGGTGATATCGCTCAGCTTGATTTTTTTTTCAGATAATTTAACTATTGCTGTATAGTAAAAATATTATTTGTATGTTGATTTACGTCCTGCACTTTGCTGAATTTTTTCATTGATTCTAAAACTTCTTTTGGCTGGTGTTTTTGGAGTTTTCTATATGTAAGATTATGTAGACACTTTCAATTTCTCCCTTCCAATTTGGGTTCTCTTTATTTCTATCTCTAATGTGACTGCTGTGGCTAGGAATTCCACAAAATTGAACAAAAGTGGTGACTGGGCACCCTTGTCTTGTTGCAGATCATAGAGTCAAATATTCAGCTTTCCCCCATTGACTGTGCTGTGAGATGCTGGCTTGTTATAAATGGCCTTCATTATTTGGTAGTATGTTGCCCCCTACCTAAATCATTCAGCATTTTTTTGCCACGTAAGGATGGTGAATTTTCCCGGATGCCTTTTCTACATCTATTGAGATGATTATGTGAGTTTTGCCCCTCATTCTGTGAATGTGTTGAATTAGGTTTATTGATTTGCATATGTTCAACCATCCTTACATCCCTAAGCTGAATTCCAATTTATCATGTTTAATAACCTTTTTAATGTGTTATTGAATTCTTTTTGCTAGCATTTTGTTGAAGATTTTTACATCTATGTTCATCAAGTATATTGGCCTATAGCTCGTTTTTTTTTGTTGTTTTATCCTTGTCTGGTTTTGGTATCAGGTTAATACTGGCCTCCTAGAATGAGTTAGGAAGAGTATATTTTCCTCCTTTAAATGTTTGGTAGAATTCAGCAGTGAAGACATCTGATTTCTTTGATGTGAGACTATGTTATTACTGGTTCAATATTGTTATTCATTATTGGTCTTCTCAGTATCTACTTCATCATAATTCAATATAATTAAGGTGTATGTGTCCAGAAAATTAGGTATTTTTTCTAGGTTATCAAATTTGTTGGAATATTGTTTTTTGTAATAATCTCTGATGATTTGTATTTCCGTGGTATCAATTGTAGTGTAGTCTCCTTTTCATATCTGATTATATTTGAGTCTTCTCCCTTTTTTCATAGTCTAGTTAAAAGTTTAAATAGCAATTTTGTTTTTCTTTTCAAGAAAATAGCTCTTGATTTTACTGATCTTTTGCACCATTTTATGTATTTATTTAGTTTTGCTCTAATCTTATTATTACGTTCCTCCTGCTAGTTTTGGGTTTGGTTTATTCTCACTTTTTTACTTTCTTGAGGTATAACAGTATGTTGTTTGAAATGTTTCTGTCTTTTGATATAGGTATTGGTTGCTATAAACTTTCCCCTTAGTACTACTTTGCTGTATTCCACAGGTGTGTATGTTGCATCTCTATTTTCCATTTGTTTTAATCACATTTATCCATCTTAATTTCTTCTTTGATCCATTAGTTGTTCAAGTGTAAGTTGTTCAATACCCAAAGTTTTTGTTAATAATTTCTAGTTTATTGCATTGTTGTCCATGATGTGATTTCAATTTCTTAAATGAGAATTTTAAAAATAACTGATATATATATAGTCTTCATTTTTGTATGTTTTTCGCAGGGTAATTCCAGAAAGAGGAATATTGGATTAGACAGAACACGTGTAATTTTAAGACTTTTATAGTGATATTTTGAAACTTCCCTTTCTCTTCCCTTCAGTAGTGTCTGAAAGAATTCACTTATCTGTATGCATGTTAACTGTAATCAACTTTGAAAATCACTTTATTTTGGAAACAATATTCAATCTTTCATATTTTGGTAACTTATTTGTGAGTAACTGTGTGGTATATTAAATATGTTCTTTAAACATTAACTCAAACCACAGACAAGCATTAGTGCAATCCTCAGGCTTAAGATATATGTCTATATCCATTTCACTACATTAGTTTTCACTATGCAGTCAACCAGGTTTGTGAAATTAATCAGTTGATATTTATAAAATAAAGGTTATGAGTGTGAGTTATGTTCCTCAAAGATTTATGAACTATGAAATAGTATCATTATTATGTTCTATCAGCGTTGTGCTTTCGAGTTGAATTCCATTTCATGTGCTAAAACTCCTTAAGATCCATTTGTGTAAAAGCTACTATGTGTACACATTTTGTATCGTGTTGTGGCAAGCACTACAATCTACAGGGTTCCTATTCATTTTGGAATTCATTTCACAGCCCACTAATTGTGTGAATGAGAAGAGGAAACACACGCTTTTATTCTAAAGCATGCCAAGCAGATGGCATCTGGTTCATCACTACCAGCCCTGTCAGTGTGGCCCTCTTCTGTAGGTGGTGAACCTGGCATTGATCCGTCAAACACAATGTGAGGGTCCATTTAACACAGCACTTGTAGTCCCTGAGCCTCTGGTTTGTTGTGACTTATAAACATTTTATTTTTTATCATCAGCCTCTAAAGTGGTTGGTCACTTGAGCAGGTGCAACAGAGTAGAATTCATATTCATTTTACTTGAAAAAGCAAATGAACTTTTATTCATATGGAAATTTTAGGGAAAGAAAATAGCACAAGGGATTAATGCATGTATTGAGATTCAAAACAGCAGCATCATTTCTGAGATTGAAGTTTTTGAAAAATAGAGATAAGATCAGGGTTTATATCTTAAGCATTCTGAATGAATCTCTTTTAAAGTCTCTTTTCTTCCTGCTATACAAGGAAACTGCTTACTTATTTTCTTCTACATACTATATGTGACTTATACAAGCATACAAAACATTAGTAAGTGCATTCACTCTATGAGAGAGAGAGAGAGAGAGAGAGAGAGAGAGAGAGAGAGAGAGAGAGACGACATGCTTGTATCAAGACAAGGTAAGATACATACAGAGAAAGTGAAAAAGGGAAATAAAGAATGTCTTATATATTTCCAACACCAGCAGGGACTCTGGCACCATGTGTAATTGGCTTATTACTGTGCAAAGAAAGGATAGGTGGTACAAATATTCTAATGGAGTTCATGTACTAATTTAATTACCACATCTTCATTAAGAAAGCGAATCATAGCATGTTGGAGAAATGTTGTTTTCATTGAAATAAAAACTGGATAACAATTTTTCTCACCCCGTCTGTCTGTCCACTTCAAATACCCTAGCCCAGGCTCCACCTGTGTACTGAACATCTGCTTCCTTCCCCTCTCCTTCAGACGGACGCTGCTCTAATGTACGATGCTGTGCACGTCGTGTCTGTGGCCGTCCAGCAGTTTCCCCAGATGACAGTCAGTTCCTTGCAGTGCAATCGACACAAGCCCTGGCGCTTTGGTACTCGTTTCATGAGCCTAATTAAGGAGGTGAGTCAGAGCAAACACAGCCCTGCTGCTTTTGTCTTGAACTGAATAAGATTATTGCAATTTCTAGCAGGTGACCTTTTACTTTTATATTTTAAATTAAGCTTTCCTTTTTCCTCCCAAGCCAACACAATTAATATTTTTACTAAATTATATAAAATAAGTTTGTAAGTTTCATTATAAGTAAACGGAAAAATTATAAAAATATCTATACTGTTGTAAAAATCTGAGTGCCTGTGACCTATGATACCTTGATTTATGATATTGTTACTTTTTATCTTTCTGAATCTTACTCTGTGTTTATTTTCACTTATTTATCCATACAGATGTTTAAAGATTCTTATATTTTAGCCAACAAAATGTAAAATACATTTTAACATGTATGTTATCTGTATTAACTTAAATTATACCCAATATTTGAGGATTAATGTATAGTTGTTTATATCTGTGCTTCTGAAGTACAATGTCTAGTTATATAAGTGTAAAATGTACTTCATGTTTTGTGATGCAGCCATTCTTATGGTCATATATAATTTCTTATATATCTACTGTAGTTATAGGCCAAGCACACCTAAAGTAAGAAAAAAAGTGGAAAACCCCTCAAAATTATACATATGCACAAATATATGTATTTTCTTTCTATTCATATTATGAATGTAGGTCCTTTTTAGCTTAGCATACTTTTCAAGAAAAGTTTAACTGAGCCTCAATTTTTGTTATGAAACTCACACATATGATTACCATATAAGATTTTTCATTAATGGCTTAGAATAACTCATCTGTTCATATGATATTATTCATCATGAAAATAAAAAGGAAAATAACTGGGTCATGAATAGACTCCCTAGATCCTTGTCAAAGAATAGCTATGAATTTCACTTGTCTAATTTTTCTCAAACTCTTAGGTAAATTTATACGCCTTGAAGAATATGAATTTTATGGTCGCTGCACACTCTACATTTACTTCTAGTTTAAAATTGAGCACCAGGGAGTTATAGACATATTCTAAAGATTGATTAGTTGAAGAATGGGTTTTTCTGGACTGAGCACTTGAACACTGAGACCATGGCATTAGTCAAACAGATTTAAAAAAAAAGGTGGTATGACATTCTGTATTATAGTTATTGTAGGGGGTAGTTAAGAACCTCACACAGTGTTCCCCTTATGAGAACCAACAAGAGAAATTTCTCTTAAGTCTCAGTAGCAGGAAAAGCTGTTTCTCCTGAGCAGCTGGTACGTTAAACAAGGGCCCCTGACTATTATTTTCTTCTCTGCTTGAGTAGCTAGGAGGTTCAACATGGAACTTGTGATAGAATTTTATTAGCTTTATCTGGTGAACATTTTTTGCGGTCTTTCTAGCCCAGATTTGTGTTACTATTCCACTCTTCTATTGCTGTACTTCTTGATCCCCTTTTCTACTTTCACACTATTATACAATTTTGTTAACCACCTTAAATTTTTCTTATGAGGAAATTATATAGAACGGTTTTTTCTCTCTAAACCAGTTGACATATGTTAAACTTTAGTGAAGACATTATAATATATAGTTTTCTATTTCATCTATAATTAATTAAAACTATTGTGGAATTCCAGCAGATGAGTACTTATGAACCACATTGAGACTAAGAAATGTTGTGATAATGATATTCAATTTTAATCATTACTGAAATATTACCCTTTATGTTTTGGGATTCATTTCTTTTGAGTCTTGGTGTATTTTACTTCAAACACTAGATTTGTGAGTTTTCATTCCATCATTTAAAATTTTTGTCCTAGTTATTTCCAAGTAAAAAATAATAGAAAATATCTAACTTGGATTAATTTTGGATGCTTTTTCTATTTAAAAATTCCAGGTATTTTACTGAACTTGTAGGCTGAAAATGAACTGTATAACATGAAAAACTTCTAATAAATTCAATACTGAAACTAGGATTGTTTAGAAAATAGTCCTTCAAATTTCAGAGACAAGTTAAAATCTTTTTAAAAAATCTATAGCAATTCAAATTCATGAAGAGTAATGAAAACACTTTTTCTAGTGATGGTAGGAAAGCATTTTATATTCTGTGTTTACTTACTGATCATGTGGATTTTTTTGTTTTGTTTTGTTTTTTGTTTGGTTTTTCCATAGGCTCACTGGGAAGGCCTCACAGGCAGAATAACTTTCAATAAAACAAATGGCTTAAGAACAGATTTTGATTTGGATGTGATCAGTCTTAAAGAAGAAGGTCTGGAAAAGGTACTTGAGTCATTCTTTTTTTTTTTTCTTTAATTATTAAATGAAACATTTCCTAATGAGAAAGAAGTAATCTATACTGTAGTCACATTTCACTATTAACTTTATTGAGGAGCTTTAAACTATAAATCCTTAAGTTATTATATCACAGATAATAATTGACAGTTAAGATTGAAGGACACAGATATCTTAAGACATATTAAATATTTTATTTTCTCATTATTTTTTAAATGCATACAATTCTAAGTAAACTTATATGCCTGCAAATGCGTATAATCTTATTATTTGATGTAATAATTAGAAAGTATTTGGTTTAATAGAGGTCTTTGTATATTTAGCTTATAATCACTTTTGTTTGCATATAATTTCCTATTAGGAGCTGGCCACCAAAAGAATTAAATATGCAAGTATGTTTTTATTTTTGTTTCACAGTGAAGTGAAATATCTAAATTAATGCACATGAAGTAAATTAGGTATGAACATGAATGTCAAATGTCACACTGAATTATTTTACTTGATCCTGTTTTAAAGGATTGGAATAAAATATAGGCAAGGAATGTACGTATGCACATACCTTAAGAACGTTTTATTATAGGTTTGCCTATATTTGTATTGGTTGCATATATATACTTTTAGCTAGATTAATTGAAAATTACAGATAAACCAATGTTTTAATAAGAATTTAAGAAAATCTCTATTTGACTGTGATAAATGCCTTAAAGATCATAAAATATGTTCTGCCTAGCAACTGAACATAGAGCATTAATCACAGGTGAGAATCAAATAAGGAAGTTGAGTCGGAAGAATGGCTCTTTTAGCTGTGTATTTGAGTGATGACTCAAATGACCAGGAAAGAGAAACACATATTTTCTTATAGTGTCACCAAAACTGGAGTAAATACATCAGAACCAATTAATGACTCAAGATGATAGAGTTATTACTTCCTTCCTATGAGAGTTCAGCTTGTACCTTTTGTCAAGAACATCCTGAATAACCTTGCTTCTGAGAAGACAACACTTGTTTGTATACAAAACTAGATTTGATGATAGAGGTTAGTCAGCTTCTAAGGCCATTATCCCACTGTTTACTCTGGATATCATTACCTTATTTTGAAATAGCCAATTCGCTAAGATGAGCTTTGACCATTGCTCAAATTTCAACACAACAGCATAAAAGTAGTAATTTCCTCATATTATCATGGACCCAGTCTTATCTTGGAATCAAAACGAAAAACACTGAAATTTTATTTTGGGATCAAAACAGAAAATAGTGAAGACATTTTCTGTATGCTCAAATTTCTCTTACGGTATATATAATGGATATATTGGTTTCCAGGTACGTATGATCATCTATCATACTGAAAGCAAGGTAGAATAGTATGAGCTATGTGTGTTACTCTGACATTTCCTGATTTTTTTAATCACTTCTGAAATCCTAAAATTTGCTTTGTTAAATTAATTACACATAGTACTATTACTCAAAAGATAGAGAAATAACACATAGCAATGAAAACCTGTCTTTTTCAAGAATTCAAGTGAACAGTGAATGAATATTTCTGACAAATGTATAGAGTCACCGTAAATGGGGTACTCAAAATCAGAATTTGAATAATTCAAAATTATTGATTAGTACATAATGAGTCATTCCAGAAGGAGTTAATAATGTGAGGAAAGCTATTCCATATGATTTGACTAAATCATTTCATGTATATCCACACACAAACACACACATATGGGTGATGTAAGTGGGATACAGAGCTAAAGTGTTAGATTTCAGTTATAACATGAATGCCAGGTCAAGCTTTTGCAATGTATTAATATATTATGTGAGTCCAAGAAGAGAATAGCCTGGGGCACTCCAGACTGCTTGGGAAGACACTATAACTGGGAATGACTTCTGTATGAGGCCAAGAATTTATAACTATTATAAATATAAGTAGGATATTGATAATTAGTGACAGAAAATAGTAAATCATCGACAAAACCTTCAGAAAAGCTGTTAGTTCAAGGACTAGTGAAGCACTGGTAGTATCTTGTTTAAGGTGAATTAAAGTAGTTAGAAGGCAAAGTAGTTAGAAAGAAAGACACTCATGATAAATCAAAGGTTGGGAAAGAAAGTACCAAATGGGAAGAGTAATAGTAAAAAGAAATTGGCATGTGTTTTGAGGAGAAGAAAGATAAGCTACTGCTGCTGGGTGATGGTAAGTCAGAAAGAAAAGTAAACTAAATCTTTACAGCAAATATTTTCAATATCCCCATAAACTAGTACTTGCAAGCATCAGCTAAAATACAGAGGTTGGTTCAAAGTTTTGTAAGGTTTTAGGAATAATTGGAACTGCCATTTTGTCAGACTGGATTCTGAGTTTGTAGGAATAAAGTGCTGCTCAGTAGCAAACGGTTCTCATTTCTTAAATTAGAATGGTTAAGAGTTCACAGTCTAGATTCAGTTAGAATTGGACTCACACACTCTCTCTGGTATTTGCTATTTGTAAGCAAGTTTCTCAATCTCTCTAAAACACCATGTCTTCAACTGATCAGATCAATAGCAGGATCTACCTCATAAAGACTAATGTGTCTTCTTGACTTTAAGTTTTTCCTGAAAAGTATAGTTATTAATCCAGAGATGAAAATGACAACATTCCTACCTTGATAGAGCCCATAGACTAGGAGAATCAATAGAGGGTGAACCAGAAGACTTGGAATATAACTGTGATTTTATCACAGTGAAGTGTGTGAAATTCACCTTCTACCCAAATTCTCTTTTCCAAATTTCATACCTCAAAAATTTTTGGGACCATTGTTCCTTTTGAACAATTTAAAGTAACAGTGTTATAGTGTCTCCAAGAACCTGGAAGCATAATCTTTACAAAGACTGAGATTAGAAATTTTAATTGTTTTCAATTTTGTCTTGTCATGCCTAGATGGAAAAAAGGAAACAAGTATAGTGCTAACTTCATTATTTTTTCTCATGCCTAGTTGCCTTTTCCTTATTTTGGATGCATTGCCTTTGATGTGCATTCATTAAATCATCTAACAAATATGTGCTGAACATCTGTTTTGTGTTCACAAGTAAGTGATACAGTAGCAGAGGAAATCTGCCAATAATGAATAGAATTATAAATTATTATATGGGATTGGACACACAGCTGAAATTCCAGCATTTGGGAGGCTGAGGCAGGAGGATTACCATGAGTTCAAGGCCAGTTTGAACTGCATAGTGAGACCCTGTCTCATCAAATTGTATAAATTAAAAACAAAAAATGGGATTTGGCATTATAAGTGATAAAAATGAAAGGTATGTATTTGTTTTTATGCCATTAAAATTACAGACTTTGAATCATTTTCTGAAATGTGAACCTAAAGATTAAAATAGTTAATAGGAAAGAAAATCCAATGCAGGCTTCTGGTAGAACACACAATCAGAAAAAAACAAATATGTTTCTGGTGACCAGAAAGGGGAGGTACATGTTCAGAGAACTGAGCTCTAAGTTGAGATGGACATTCTTGCCATTTAGATATTGGCCGTAGATCGTAATGAGTGATTTAATTCTGTCTTGCCATGGGCATTGGTTGAAACCCATCCCAGTTAACTGTGCTTCAAGAGTGATCAGCAGTACCACACACACAGCTAGTCACATCTGTCCAAACGAGGTCTGTAGGCATTGGCAGTGCCCTGTCCGGAGAAGAGGAGGGCAACAAAGGCAGAAAGTACAGTAGATGCCATTTCAGACCCTGCCCACCTCAGTCATTAATAGCTTAGTTTTTTCCTGTTTAAGATTCTTATGTTGAGTGCTCACGAAAAGGAAAAGTCGGAGTAAATGGATTTTTGGTCAGTTTGAAGACCACATAATCTATTCTATTTTCTAAATAAGTTTATAATCTCTCACCATATCCACTGCCACGATCAAAACCACAGCATACTTTAACTTGTGCCCCTATAGTGGAGTTCCCACAAGCCTTTCTGTTCTATTTCCCTTATAATCTACTCCCCAAACTACAGCAGCCAGAGTGACGTTTTTCAAAGCAAATCTGTCCATGTTGTTCCTCTGTTTAAACACTTCCACGAATTCCAATTGAATTTTGAGTAAAATACAAATATGATTCCAAAGCATTGCCAGCCTTCTATCACCTTCTTGGATACTTTCTATATTTCAGCTACACTAGCCATTTCTCATTTCTTCACAGGAACACACTTTTCCAATAATTCGACAAAAGTGTTTTCTTAGCCTAGAATGCACATTCTTATCCTCTTTGCCTGGAGAAATCACCCAAGGGGTTTCACTTTAAATGACTGTAGTAGACAGGCTTTCTTTAAGTATATAATCAAATTTAATTTTTTTACAGTACACTGTAATTATTTCTTCTTGGTTCATATCAAAATGTGTAATTATATATATTCAAGTATACTTTAAAAAAGGGACTATCTCCTTAGCCAGAATACAAGTCTTTAGATGGAAAAAAATATTCCCTCTTTCCACTACTATATGCTTAAGGCCTAGCAAAGTGCCTAGCACAAAGTATGTCCTCAAGAACTATTTATTGACTGTTGAATGAATGAAGGATCATTACGAGACTCACAAAAGATACTTCACATAGGATGCTTGTTCAAGTGTCTGATACTGAGCTATTTTCCATACTGTAGCAGAGATATTTTACTCTTCCAAGCTTTAATTCACACCTCTGATGTTGGAACAGAGGAAGTTATTAGTCAAGGAAATAGTGGGCAGGGGCTGGGGGTCAAAGCTTTAAGGAAACACAGTATTTTAGAGTGCAGGGGAAGGCCACACAGCGAAGTCAGAAGTTATGAAGATGCGCAAAGCATCTGGCCCCCTGAACAGTGCAGTGTAAAACGTCTGAGTCTACACTGTTATGTCAAAGAGCAAAAGTCATCATTACTCTATTTATAGACTTTCTCTTTTTTCCTCTTATAAGTTTGTGGTATGCAAATAAATAAAGTTTACCCCCATGAGAACAAGTAGAAGTTGAGGGGGGTGAGGGCGGTGAGATGGCTCCGCGCATAAACGCCTGCCTGGTAAGCTCAAGGTCCTCAGTTCGACTCCCGTAACCCACATATGAAAAAAGGGCCGGTGATATCGCTCCGCGGCAGGGGCACCTGCTGGCGTGCGAGGTCCTGAGTTTGACCTCTGGTACCCACAAAAAAAGAAGTTGAGATTCAAGGCTTACTGCAGGAAGGGAGCCAAACACTGTGAACCACACTGGAGAGATTCAAAAGCAGGCAGGGAAGTAAAGAAATTTTATAGTGGAAAAAGGAAATGCCACACCTAAAGGACTTGCTTGCACTGGAGACTGTTGACATGAGGAAACCAGAGCTGAGTCAGTTAGGACTGCAGCACTTTGGGTGATGGATTTGGAGGCCACGTTTGATTTTCTCTGGTTGATCCTGAGTTGGAAGGACATTAAAATATAGGACAGCAGCAGTTATAGGAAAGATCTGATTATTTTGTGCGGATTAATGCAAAGGCTATGGTTTGGCTTCTACAATAGCTGATCCATAGGCTGTGGGTAAAAATTTTATTGTCATACCTGGTCAGGCCATTTTTCATTTGTATATTGTCTGCCAGTGGAAATGTTGAAGTTCTTTAGAGGGAGAAAAGGAAATGGTAAAAATAATAAAGATAAATAAAATTGATCTCTGAAGAAATATAAAAGTGTTTTCTACACTGACAATAAAATGAGAGGAATTTTTGTAGAATATGTAATCAGGATGTGATTCATCTTTGGAAATGCTTTAGCTTTACTTGCATAATTCTCTGAAGCTTAGCTATGGGCTTAGGAAATATCAATTTCAGATGAAACAAAACATATGTCCAAGGGCATAATATGTTACCGAAACTTTCAAAAAAGCTTGAAATATAACTTCAGAAGGGTTCAGTTTACATCAAAAATAGCTGGAAGTGTTTTTACACAAAAGAGATTTGTACTGAGTCAGTGACATGACATGAGAATGGTGCATTTCCCTTGCAAGATGAGTTACTTAGGGGTCTTTTTTAGGAAAATGATGATTTGCACTTAAAAGATTATTATAAAGAACTATAATGCAGTAATTAAATAAAATAACTTAGTCCTACCACATGATTAAATTGTCCGATAGAGTGTCCTGTGCTATCACGATGACTTCATGTGTTCTCCCCCACAAAAAAACACATTATCTTACTACTACACTCGATTCATAATTCAAGTGAGTTTGTAAAGACAAAAAAGATTTGCTTCTAAATTAAGGTATAAATGTAAACTTTCTCCTGTACCTTTCTATATTTTCTCTAGCTGTTCTGATTATTTTGTGTATATTCTCATGAATTTGATATTTGTATTAAAATAGACAGTGGAGGGGCCGGTGAGATGGCTCAGCGGCTTAAGCGCCTGCCCTGCAAGCGCGAGGGCCCGAGTTCGACTCCCGGAACCCACATACGGAAAAAGGGCCGGTGATATCGCTCAGCGGCACGGGCGCCTTCTGGCGCGCGAGGTCCTGAGGTCGACCCCCCGGTACCCACAAAAAAAAAAAAAAAATAGACAGTGGAGGGGGCCGGTGAGATAACTCAGCGGCATAAGCGCCTGCCTGGCAAGTGCAAGGTCCTGAGTTCGACTCCTGGAACCCACATACGAAAAAAGGGCCGGTGATATCGCTCAGCGGCACGGCACCTGCTGGCGCATGAGGTCCTGAGTTCAACCCCCGGTACCCACACAAAAAAATAAATAAATAAATAAATAAAATAGACAGTGGACAATAAAATTCTCTATCTTTTAAATAGAAAGTGTCTAATAATCCTTATCTCAACTGTAATTCTGTAATATTAAAATAATTGTTGAAAAATATAAGGTTAACAGCAATAAATTTCTATGGCCAGTAGTAGTACTAAGGGGACTGGAAGTGTTTGCTTCAGCATAATTTCATAATAAAACTTCAGCCTTTAATTTGTGTATCCTTAGGGAAAACCTTTAAAATAAAAAGTGTCCAAAATTAGACATGTAATATGGATTAGTTGATTTCTATACAGTATAGACTTTATAAATTATTTAATATATAAATACATGTAAAATCCATAAATATGTTATAAATAGTATTCTATGATAAGAATACATAAATAACACTTGTACATAATATAAAGCACTATTGTCCATCAGTGCAAATCTTAAGAATATTTAAATTTGTCTTGCTGGGTGTGGTGAAGCACGAGTATAATTCCAGCATTCCAGAGGCTAAGGCAAGTAGCCTGGCATGAGTTCCAGGAGAGCCTGGGCCACATAGTTAGTTCAAGGTCAGCCTGAGCTAAATGTGCCACCCTATCTCAAAAAATCCAAATAAACAGGCAAATAAATAAATAAATAAAACGTTTTAATTTGTCATAAATTTCAAGGGAAGTTTCATTTCAACTTTGAATTACTTTCTAAATATTCACTCCTTATATTTGTATCTACCAGTATATAAACAAATCTTAGTAATGCACAGACTTTTTTTTGGAACTAAAATATTTTGATAAGATATGAAGAGGATAACAATTAGTAGTGAAGCCCTGCCTGCCTGAATTTATAAGCACATATGTTCGAGAATAAAGAACATTTTCAAAGTGCTTTTTGAAGAATTTTATAGAGATATTTTTAATGAAAAAAGTGGTAATTTCTATAGAAATCTTTATTATTGAACTTTTTCTTGCCTGTAGAATCCTGTACTCATTAACTCTGTATCAGAAAGGTGTCTGAATACAATTTACAGTTTTCAAAATTTATCTAAATCTGAAAATCTACTCGAGATAGGTGAGAGATATTTCTTTCATAAATTTCTAGATACCTGTTGCACAGCAGTTTCTATCTTTCTCTCTTGATGGCATTTGATATATATACCCCAGTCCCCATGGCAACAACAACCAACTTTCCCAGGAACTGAGATTTCTTTTCCTTGCTTGCAGGAAAGCAGCATTAGTGGTGATGTTAACCAGTAATTGCTAAGCCAGTCAGAAACGTATTGCTTGCTTTTTAAAAAGCAAAAAGTATATCCTAGGCTGTAATATATTTTTTGATGATGTTAACCATTTATCTAACTAACTCTTACATAAAATTCATCATACCCTCTTTTCAGAACTACACTCACATTTTTGTTTGACCGTGGTTTTAGAGCTCTTATTGTGCTTGATAATTTTAAACCTTCAAGATGTAAAATCTTTAAGGAGACTATTTTGAATGATGTTTGTTTTCAGGATTGTGTGAAGACACACAATTTTTTGTTTTCATTCACAAGATTCCTTGTTTTGGTCCATCAGAGAATACCAAATATTGACTTCATTCTTTTAATTACTGATTTTGAATTAAAATATGTGTATTAAATACAAAGATAAAGCACTGAGTTAATTTCAAATCTAAACAAATGAGGAGTATGTTTTTGTCCTGAAAAATGGTCTTCAGTTGAATGTTACCATTTTGTCTCATTCAAGATCTTCTAATTTATTGATCCAAATTTTATTTAAGGGCCGGTGAGATGGCTCAGCGGCATAAGCGCCTGCCTGGCAAGTGCGAGGGCCCAAGTTTGACTCCCGGTACCCACATATGAAAAAAGCGCCGGTGATATCACTCAGTGGCACAGGCACCTGCTGGCACGTGAGGTCCTGAGGTCGACCCCCAGTACCCACCAAACCAAACCAAACAAAACAAAAAAAAGTTTTATTTAAAAAACAAAACCACAAAGTCTCTTATTTTTTTAATTAATTTTATGGTTGAATTTGCCCTATAAAAATAAGAATCATAAATGTGAAAAACATGTATTTGCATGAGTCATTCCATTTCATGATTATATACTTACTTATTGTCCTTATATTAGCACTGTAACTGTCAAATGATGAAATCCAGACCCTGAGGAAACTGGTGGCTGATCACTGAAGTCCTCTTTATTCTGTCCATATAAGCACACTAGCTAGTGTACAAAGACAGTCCAGTTCCCAGTCAATTGCACTGTACTGTGAATTTTCACTGGCAAGCAGCATATAGGCCTAGCTAAGAAATATTTACTCTTGGTGTCTGAGTTATTAGGTTCTAATACTTAAATGCTCTCATTTTAACACATAGCTCAATGGAAGTACAAAATTATTAAAATTTGATGTCAATGATTACTGGACAGTAATGAAATTAACTATCTCTGTTATTTAAATATTCAACATTGGAAGCAATGGAGAGAGGAATAATGAAGCCTCAAAATTCCCACCAACACAGAGGAAGGAAACGTCTGTGTTGGCAAAAACATTTCTGTACCCATTATTCATGTCCCACCCTGGCTAGAGAAACCTGCTTTGGAAATTATCCAGAAAGAATGGGTATACTAATTACTGGAGAAATAAACAGTTCACAAGTGTGTATTCAATCAATAAGAAAGAATATACAATTTTAGGATTGTTTCTCTAGTTCTGTGAAGTACGTTATTGATATTTTGATCAGGATTGTGTTAAATCTGTATTACATTTTTCGAAGTATGACCATTTTCACTATATTGGTTCTGCCTATCCAAGAACAGGGGATATCTTTCTGTTTTCTGATAGCCAATTTGAACTCTTTTTTCAGAGTACTGTAGTTTTCAATGTAAAGATCTTTTACTTGCTTCATTACATTGATTCCTAAGTATTTTGTTTTTCTTGAAAAGAAATAGCAAAGAACAAATAAAGAAATAGCAAAGAACAAATAATGTGAAAGGAGCAAGGTTAAATATAGGATTAATGGGAGAAAACAACACATTAAAATATTCACTGATGAGCTGTTATAAGGAAACCTACAAAATGGCCGGGCATGGTGGAGCACACCTTGAATCCTAGCATTTGGGAGGCTGAGGCAGGAGGATTGCCATGAGTTTGAGGCCAGCCTGGACTACGTAGTTAGTTCAAGGCCAGCCTGCACTACATAGCGAGATCCACTCTCAAAAATAAAAAACAAACAAAAACAAAAATAAAAAAAGAGAGAACCCATAAAATGAAGTAATATGCTGAAAGTGAAAATTTAGATAGTTATTTACCAACAAATGCAAATTCACAAATAATGAAGCAATGTGAGCATGATTAATAATAGATACTAAAAATTTAGATAAAATGATTTTATTGGAGTTGAAATGGTTATTTTATATCAATAAAAACACTATTTAGAAATAAAGACATAGCTGTCATAAACACTTAAATATCCAGTTATGCAAATCAATTGTTATAAATAAAACATGAATTGTTAGAGACAGTTGTCTTATGGGAACTACCATGAACTATAAGGGAGACAATAACAAGTAGAACAATAACACTAGAAAGTTATTTGGCAATGTATACTAATGATTTTAACAACTCTATTGTTTGTGCTCAGTAGTTCTAACTCTAGACATCTGTTTTAAAATAATAAAATGCAAGACCAAATATTTATAAATAAATGTGTACAGTAAAGCCTTTGTTCATATGATGTTCACTTCATGTAGCCAATAAAAGTATGAATTTGACTAATATTTTAATACCAGGAGGAAATTCTCAAAATAGGTGTTCAAATAAGATTAATTTATTAATTTGATGATTGTCATAATGATTGCAACACAGGGTAAAAGGCAACATTAAAACACCAATAGCTTTTCATACACCAAAAATGAACTAACCAAGAAAGACATTAGGGAAAAATTTCTATTCAAAATAGCTTCAAAAAACAAAATACCTATGGATCATCCTAACCAAGGAGGTAAAAGACCTCTACAATAAAAATTACACAAGTTTGAAGAAAGAAATTGAAGAAGACACTAGAAGATAGAAATACCTCCCGTGTTCACAAATTGTTAGAATTCATATTGTTAAAATGACCTTATTGGGCTGGTGATATAGCTCAGTGGCATAAGTGCCTGCCTGGCAAGCATGAGGTCCTGAGTTCGACTCCCAGTACCTGCATTTAAAAAAAAAAGACCTTACTATACACAGCGACCTACAGATTAATTTGCAATCTTCAACAAAATTCCAATGACATTCTTCACAGAACTAAAACAAAACAAAACAAAACAAAATCCTAATATTCATATGGAAACAAAATGACCTAGAAGAGCCAAAGTAACCCTAAACAAAAAGAAGAGTGGAGGCATCACAATACCCAATCTCATTTATACTACAAAGCCATGCTAACAAAAGCAGTATGGTACTCACACAGAAAATAGACCAATGGAATAGAAGAAAGGACACAGAAACAAAGCCACACAACTATAGCTTTCTGATTTTTGATAAAAGAGCCAAAATATATATTGTTTTAGTCATTTTTTCATTGCTGGGACAAAATACCCAACACCCAAAACTTAAAGGAGGAGGGGTTTATTGTAACTCACAGTTTAATCCATAGTCCATCAGCTCTGAGGCAGAAATGGGATGACAGAAGGGTCTGGTGGAGGGAAGCTGCTCACGTCATGGTGGTCAGGAAGTGGGGAGAGAAAGGGGAGCTGGGAATAGAGATGCACACTTCCAGGACGTGTCCCCATCGACCCACGTCTAACCAAGCATCCTCTCCTGACAGGAAAGCAGCTGTAGTGCCCATAATCAAGCTGCCTTCCATGAGCCCCATCTCGGAGCTCATGAGGCTTTTGAGGACTTTCCTGATCCAAATTACAACACAAAAGTTGGAGAAAATATCGTCTTTTTAAGAAACAGTGCTGAAAATAGAGGATACCCATATGTACAATATAGAAACTAGTGTTTGATTAGCTATGCAACTGTTTGGTGTATACCAAAGGAATTAAAAAGTCAGCATACCCCACGACCATGCATACTCATATTTATTTCAGCCAAATTCATGATAGCCATGGTGTTGAACCAGTGTAGGTGCCCATTACAAGATGAATAAACACTGCATATTTGTTTTTTTTCAAATTTTGAGTTACACAAAAGATACAAAAATATATCAATCTCAGTTTAGAATCTTTGCATATATCCAGGATTAACCATAGCTTGTGCTTTAATGGGATTCCTTCCAATGTATTTTATCTTTCTATATCGTGCCTTGCACAGTTCTCATCATAACCATGTAGTCAGTGGCCTGGTTTCTGACAAGCGTTTCACACTGGCTGGGTCCTATTACAGGCCTACCACTTGCTCTCAGGTAACAGGCATGTTGTTTTCCTATTCTTCAATTTCCTCATTGCAAAGGGGAAATAATATCATCCACTCATAAAACTATTATGATAACTAAGTTAAAAAGTCAAACTAGGGCCGGAAATATAGCTCTGTAGTGCAGTGCCTGCCTGGCAAGTGCGAGGCCCTGAGTTTAATTCCTGGTACCAGAAAAAAAAAAAGTGAAAATAATATACTTATAAATATGCTATAATCATTTAATAAATGTTATTTGTGCCTATTAGTGTCTACTAATTAAAAAAACTGGGTTTTAATGTTCATAATATATTTTGATTATATTCATCCCCCTGTTATCCTGTTATATCCCTCTCAACCTCCTCTTTATTCCTTCCTTGTGTGATTACAGTTTTTTTTTCTACTTTCATCTCTTCTTTATTAAATTCCACATATCAAGGAGCATATGCAATATTGCCTTTCTGAGTCTAGCATATTTTGTTTAACAACATGATATCCAGTTCCACCCATTTTCCTACAAATGACATAATTTCATTCTTCTTTATGGCTGGATTATACTCCATTGATAACAGTAAATACACGCGTTTTTACAATAAGAACAAATGTAAGAGCCAACCAAAACACAAAATAAAAATGAATAAATTCATAATTTTTCTACAATTCTTTGTGCTATTGGAGCACTTCCATATTTTATATCTAATCTAAACCTTATAATTAGGGTGACTTTATAATTTATTATCCAAACCATGTTATATTTTTGTACAAGAGAGTGTTACCAATATTTACACTAGGATGACACTTGTAAACTTTAAGTGTTCCAATAAAAGAAACGTGGAGTTTCCATACATAAAACAATTCTGTATTTCTACAGTACTTTGATATCAGAATCCCAATTTTGAAGTAAGAAAACAAAATACTAAAAGGAACTAATCAGGGACCGGGGTGTAGCTCAGCGGTAGAGGGCTTGTCCACCATGTAGAAGGCTCTAGGTTCTATCCCCAGCCCTCCCAGCCCTTCATGCATCGTTCTTGTCATTATAACAAACAAAATAAAAATAAAACTTTTTCTCAACTTGAAACATATTCTCTAGAAATCCTACAATTTAGGAATCTATAAAATGTTCCTTAATTTCACATTTTAAAGCCACTGAAAATACTAAAATGTGATAATATTAAGTCAGAAAAGCTGAGATTTACAAATGTCAATAACTAATGCTGTAATTTTAGGAAATTATGGATCGTTGTGATAGGCTTTTGAGCCAGAACTCTGCCATCAAATTAGATAAGGATTTGATGACAGAGAGTGGAATTAAATGACGATGTTTATATGCTAAGTGAACTAAATTATTTGGTGAGCCAAGTTTTTTGCTTTTTTAAAATTTGTTTGTTTTTGTTTTGTTTTATAAAACCAGTCATGTAGGGTGACATTAAGTGAAACAGGAGGTACTTTGTATTAGAAAGAGTTTTAGAAAGTTGACAGACTTTTGATTATGCCTGAGGGTGCCGTTAGGTAGACAACAGTAGTCAAATTGTGTTTGCCATTGCAGTGGCTGTTAGAATAATATGACAGAAAAAGGTAGCTATTAAATTAATGTTAAAAAAGAAAGGAAATAAAATCAAAGAAAACAAATGAGTAATAGGTATTAATTAAAGACCAGGGATAGAAAAGTGGCAGTCACTACAAAATACCATCTGCAGATGTGTCTTGTTTAGCCACCAGAGTGCTTTTCAATGATTTTTGAATTTGAAACACTTCAATAGGTCAGCAGGTATTCTAATTTTACACCTCTCCTTCCATCCCCACACAGCTCCCCAAAAGGTTCTATAGTAGCCCTGATGTTGCCTGGCTGGTTATATATAGAAATAGGAGGAATTAGTCCTAATATTTTCCAGGGTGGCTATTTATTCTATATTGTTCAAACAGTTAGGGGAGAGGAGTTTGATAACCCAAAATACTGACAAATGTTTAAAATATGGAAATGCTAGTTACCCAGATTTGATCATTTCACATTTGACATATGGATCAAATTACCACACTATACCCCATAAATGTGTACGGTTATCATGCATCAGTTAAAAAAAAATAGTACCTACTCAAACCCCAGACACCTGTAGCCATCTGATATTTGACAAAGGGCTCAAAAATGTACCCTGGAGAAAAGATAGCTTCGTTAATAAATGGTGCTGAGAAAACCACACGCAGAAGAATGAATCCAGATCAGTAACTTTCAACATGTACTGAATGAAATTAAAATGGCTCAAAGATCTAGGTATCAAAACAGAAACACTGGATGTGCTGGGAGATAAGATGGGTAAAAGTATTGAAGACGTAAGCATAGGCAAAGGCTTTCTGAAGAGAACCCTGATTGCACAAGAAATAGCACTAATAATCAACAAATGGGATCACATCGCATAAAAAAGCTTCTGCACAGCAAAGGAAACAACTAACTGAGTGAACTGACCACCTACAGAATGGGAAAAAAATTTGCTAGCTATTCCTTGGAGAAAGGACTAATATCTAGAGTACATAAAGAAGTAAAAATATTAGACCCCACCAATAAAAGACCAATCAAAAAATTGACAATTGAAATAAACACTTCCCAAAAGAAGTAGTACAAATAACCAATAGGTACATTAAAAATGTTCAGCATCTTAGCCATTAAAGAAATGCAAATCAAAACAACATTGTGACTTCATTTTGCTTCAGAAAAAATGACTGTTACAAAGAAAGCAAAAGAAAAAAAGGCTGTGTGGGGAGCAGTCTATGCTTTTGTTGAGAATATAAATTAGTACAACTATTGAAATCAGTATGGAGATTCCACAAAAATGAAAACTAGAAATTCCTTTTGACCCAGCTATTCCTTTTCTGAGTGTCTTCCTGAAAGAGTTAAACACATGATGTTACAGTGATCCATGCATACCCATGTTTACAGCAGCACAATCCATAGTAGCTAAATCTTGGAAGCAGCCTATATGCACATCAACAGATGAATGGAGAGAGAAAAGATAATATATATTAATTATAGATAGCATGTAAATTATATATGTATAATATATACTGTATATTACTCAATCAGAAAGGATAGATTTGAATTGTTTGTAGGAAAATGAATATACCTTGAGACAATAATGCTAAATAAAATAAATCAGACACAAAAGGTTTAATATCACATGGTTTCCCTTACATGAGAAACCCAAAGAGGGAGATAGGCCTTGTGCAGATTGGTAGGGGATATAAGGATGGGTAAAATGGATAGAGTGGAGAGGAAGAGGAAGTAAATATTATCAAAATGTGATATATCAATTCATGGCAAATGAACTTATTGTGTATTGCAAACATATACTAGTGAAAAACAAAGATAAAGATGTACCTGGGCCAGTGAGATAGCTCAGCAGCGTAAGAGCCTGCCTGGTAAGCACGAGGGCCCGAGTTCGACTCCCGGAACCCACATATGGAAAAAGGGCCGGTGATACCGCTCAGCGGCATGGGTGCCTGCTGGCGCGTGAGGTCCTGTGTTTGACCCCCGGTACCCATTAAAAAAAAAAAAAAAGTACCTGCTCTAGCAACATGTAGCCTCAAGTCTCATAGTTACATGAAGAAAATTAGGTCAGGACTGTGGCCACCATTTTATAGTCAAAAAAAGGTGGAAAAAAGAAAAGATTCACCTTGAGATTTTATGGGATTTATAAACTGCCCCCCTTTGTATGAACAAATCTTACTTCTGCCCAACCATTTGGTACACTGAATAGGCTTTCTTATCTCTAAGATTAGATATAAGAAAAATAAAAGGATCTTAGTATTTGTAAGGATAAGATTACACTAATAAGGTCTTTGTTAGCATATTAGGGTACCCAGCTTAAATCAGTTTTACTGTTAAGATTATATGCTGCAGACACAACTACAAACACACTCAGCCACCTTCTTTGACAAAGGGACCAAACATGTTCACTGGAAGAAAGATAGACTCTTTAATAAATGGTGCTGGAAAAACTGGCTTTCTGCATGCCAAAGACTAAAACTAGACCCATGTTTATCACCATGCACTAAACTAAAGTCAAAACAGATCAAAGATCTAAATATTAAATCAGAAGCACTAAATCTACTGGAAGAGAAAGTAGGTAGAAATCTTGAAGACATAGGGGTAGGCAGAGAGTTCACGAACAAAACCGAACTGCACGGGAAGTACTTCAAAGAATCAACAATTGGGATCTCATCTTATTAAAATGTTTTTGCCTATCAAAAGAAATCACCAACAGAGTGAAAAGACCACCCACAGAGTGGGAAAATTTTTAGCCAATTTCCCCTCAGACAAAAGACTTTTATCTAGAACATACAAAGAATTGAAAAAAATCAGGCCCCCCAAATTCAAAGACCCAATCCAAAAATGGGCATCAGAGATGAATACGCACTTCTCAGATGAAGAAATACAAATGGCAAATAAATATATGAAAAAATATTCACCATCATTGGTCATTTGAGAAATGCAAATTAAAACAACACTGAGATTCCATCTCACTTCAGAAAGAATGGCTACCATCAAGAAATCAACCAATAATAATGCTGGTGGGGCTGTGGGGAAAAAGGAATGCTTCTCCACTGTTGGTGGGAGTTCAGATGTGTGCAACCACTGCAGAAATCAGTATGGAGATTCCTCAGAAAGCTAGGATTAGAGGTCCCATTGGACCCAGCTATTCCCCTTCTGGATATTTTCCCAGAAGAATTAAAAACATTATACCACAGCGATATATGTGCATCCATGTTTATAGCAGCACAATTTGTAACAGCTAAATCTTGGAAACAACCCAAATGCCCATCAACCGAGGAATGGATAAAAAGATGTGGTATTTTTATACAACGGAGTACTACTCAGCCGCAAAGAAGGATAAACTTGAAACTTTTATAGTTAAATGGATGCAGCTTTAGACCACACTCATAAGTGAAATATATCAGACTCACATGTGTAAACATGTCTCCTTGGTGTGAGAAACTGAAAGAGTAAATAAAGTCTAAAATGTACAATAGATATTGTGAAATGGGAAGAAATTTTTCAAAAGGAAAAAGGATTTAGGATCGGGGAAAGGACGGAAGGGAAAAGGGAAAAAAATGCAAGTCAGTTATACTATTAATGTCTCTTAGCTCATTGAAAAGGAAGGTTTGTGCTAATATCGATTAGAAAAATTTTAATGCCCATATCTTGTGCTCTGAATAACTACTTTAAAGATAAGAACATGCAACGTATTAACTATTGTTATTCTTCTATTATTTTGTTATGAAATTTTGTTTTACCTTTTTTCCATAAAAAAAGAAAAACATTTTACCATTAAACAATTTAATTTTTATAGGCAGATTTACTTTAGTGATAAAATGATAATTATCTTTTTCTTAAGAAAAATAAGTTTTATTATGTCTAAGGGAGTGTAGGAGACACATTGCAATATTAATGACTCCCTGATTTGAGGAGTAGAACAAGATCTACTGACCCCATGCCTTCTTTCCCTGTTCTCCTCCAGTGATGATCATTTATAGGATAATGCAATAGTGTAGGTGTCAACAAATCACTTAATCTATCCATCCTGTGACAGTGTCTTCCCAGAGCCTTATATGTGTCATCCCATACACTATGTTCTGAGTACAAAGAGTGTATGGTTTAATTAAAATTCATATAAATAGCACACAGGAAGGAATAGTGGAAAGATTATCTAGGTGGGATTATGCTGTAATCTTTCCTGGGAGTATTTTAAAAGCTACACAGGTATCCTTTAAAAAGCCCCAAAGATAATTCTGGGCATGATTTTGCCCTGCTGGGGATTATGTAGAATACTAGTAAATTCTTCCCGTCAGCCTGCCTTTACCTATTAATTTATCTTGGATCCCCAGATTTTGTTGTGTCTTTTTTAGCTTTGTCTGAATAATGCGGCATGTTAGCTTTATAACAAGATGAAATGGATCCTTTACACTAAAAGATATACCCTACTCATGAGTTTCTAGCCAGCTATTAAGGTATCATCAAATGTTGTTTATCTTGGGGAATGAAAGTTTGAATGGAAAATTAAACTCCCATACTGGCTATAGCCATGCAGTGGATCATTTTGTTCTTTAATGTCACACTTCACTGGCCGCACTTCACAGAGCAGTGAATCACGCTTAAAACAAACAGCCTTTAATGGCAGCAGGTAACACAGCAGCAGTGAATGATAAGTGTTGGCGAGCTTAACTTTCTCTTGCAGTGCTCTTTCTCTGGTGCCCGATGGACAATTTACAAAGTACATATACTGTTTTATAGATTGGAACTTGGGATCCTGCCAGCGGCCTGAATATGACAGAAAGTCAAAAGGGAAAGCCAGCTAATATCACAGATTCGTTATCTAATCGGTCTCTGATTGTTACCACCATTTTGGTAAGTATATATTTTTCCAATATTTTGAGATAAATGTATATATACATAGAAGTGGATATAAAAAAATTTTAATTACTACAGTAATAAACAAAGTTATACATTTTACTGTTATTTAGCAGTTACTGTAAAATAGACAAGTCAGTGTTAATTTAGACAGTTTTAATTTTTAAATATTCAATGATGTAAATTATATTGTCTGGATTGATTAATATTACAGCTTCATGTATTACTGGAAATCTTTAATTTCTACAAATACAGTTGACACTGAATAATTGTCATTATTAAAATTTAAAAAGCACATAGACATGCCAAGGAGATTTTATATAGAGATATAGATAGATATAGATATAGATATAGATACATAGATACATAGACAGGTACCTATAGATACATAGATATATAGATAGGTATGTAGCTATATCTTTGTATATACGTTTAAATGAGAAGGCAAATATGAACTTGATTTCTGCTCTTCTTCTTAAAATATCTTTTAGGGGATATAGCATTCATTTTTCAGTATTTTTCCATTATAATTATATTCTAACCTTGATTTCTAGTTCATTGTTTCAGTTTGGAGAATCACTTTCATTTTGCTAATCTCACATATGAAATCAAATAGCCAGTGTATTTGTAAGCCAGAAATATTTTCACTATTAGCAGAATTAAATTAACACAGTTAAGCTATATATTATTACCTCTGTTATAATTATGTATTATAGTTAGATTGCAAAGTAATGGTCACTTATGCCATTCACAGAAGAGAATTTTAATTTCAGAGTAAGGTAGGAACTCTTATGTTATTTAGTCAGTACTTTCTAGCCACAGAATAAGCTTATCGGCACCCATTCTTATGGCTCCCCAAGTAGGCAGAAGAACGGAAGATTAGTGTCCAGAAGAAAGCATGAGAAATATTTAGCATTTATATGATTTCTAAATGCGATTTACAGTGAAAAATCCAGTCAGGAAGGATTCATATTCCTGCCCTTTTAGTAACAAAAGTGGATATCAAAATTATAGACATGTCAGAATAAAATAAATTGAGTTAAAGGCTTTAATAATGAAACAAAGCTGGTAATCATGTGATGGCAGTAATGGAAGTTATGAATTTTTTGAAATCATTCCCATGCTAAGGACCTCAGAATATCAATCCAAGCTCTCAAAATCCTCTTAAACTTAATTTTAGATCGTCTTTCTTTTCAAAGACAGCTCCTATGCCCACCAACCCAGCCCTGTTCTTCAGTCAAAATGTCCTCAGCCAGGTGTGGTGGCATAGGCCTGTAAACCTAGTACTGGGGAAGCTGACGCAGGAGAATTGCTGTGAGTTCAAGGCCACCCTGAACTAGGTAGTGAGAAACTGTCTCAAAAAAAATAAAAGAAAATGTCCTCACAAGACAATAACACATCTTCTTTCTTGTCCATTGACCACTGTGTCCTTAATATCATTACAACTTTTTTTTTTTTTCTTTTTGTGGATACCGGGGGTCAACCTCAGGACCTCACGCGCCAGCAGGCGCCCGTGCTGCTGAGCGATATCACCGGCCCTTTTTTCGTATGTGGGTACCGGGAGTCGAACTCGGGCCCTTGCGCTTGCCAGGCAGGCGCTTATGCCGCTGAGCCATCTCACCGGACTGTTAAAGTAATCATGTAGCAATCCCTCCTGCCTTACCCTTTTCGAAGCCATCTAAGTCCTATTTATAAAAAATTAATTCTGGCAGTTTTCTGGTTCCCTGCTTTTAGGAATTCTTAGATAATCCATTACTGACCGTTAAAAAGTACACATTTTCCTGCCTTGACCTTCTTAGTCTTAAGTTCTCCCAACGTTTATTCTCATTTGCCTTACAGAAAGCCCATGTTCTAATTGAACTGGAACGGCTTACTACTGTGATTGTGTAAGCCTTTTTCTCCTTCTTTGCAAGGTGCTCTCCATGTCTGAGATATGACAGTATCTGTCAGTACCATATATGATTCAGATTTAATATTGTGCTAACCTTTAATTATTTCTTCGGTGCATTGTTTTTGCAAACATCACTGAACATTCCTTGGAGGAGCAGAATTTGACTGCATCTTCTGCTTTTACTCTACATATACCTTCCCAGTGCTTGCAGAGTAAGGATCACCAGATTTTATTAATTTTTTTTTTTTAATTTTGAAAAGGTGTGCTTGTCTGTGTCTCCATTCGACGTGAAGCTATGCAAGGCCAATAATCAAATTTTATACTAACTTTCTAACTTGCCTTGGCTGGGTTTGAACTTGTGATTCTCCTGCTTTAGCCTCTTAGAATGCTGTAACTAAAAGTATGTAGCACTATGCTTGGTTTAGAAATTGTGTTTGATGAACAAAATAGATATAGGTTTTGGCTGTACTGAACTTCAGAAAATCTCACACATGCAGGTGCATGTTTATACACACACATATACACTATGTGATTAGGAAAAGGAGAATGGCAAATACTGTATGTTACACAGTGATGTTTTGTTACACTGGTGGTGAAGTGTGTATGTCATAGGTTAGGACTCCAGGCAGAAGAATAGATAGTTGTTATCCAAAGTCTGAGAAGGAGTTAGCTAAGACAAGAAAGGGGAAAGAGTATACTAGACAGACAAAATACCATATGCAAGGGCACTAAAGCAGGAAAGATCATGGGAAGTTTAGAAAATTGAAAGATAAGCGTGATGACTGTGGCGAGTACACTGGTCTGCTTTTCAGCTTGATCCATGCGTCCATGTGGTTGCTCAGAAATAGTAATGGTGGACATCGATCATGTGTCTTTTATGTGATA
Organism: Erethizon dorsatum; assembly: GCA_028451465.1. Lineage (NCBI taxonomy): Eukaryota > Metazoa > Chordata > Mammalia > Rodentia > Erethizontidae > Erethizon > Erethizon dorsatum. The sequence goes on along the minus strand of CM051823.1, from coordinate 98,158,124 downwards.
GACATAAAAAGGCACTTTCCATGCATGTATTTAATATTTATTTGATTACCTTTTGAGGTAGATACTGGTGTTAATATCATTTCATCAATGAGAAATCTGATGTGTAGATTGTCTAAGTAACCTACTCATGCTCACACAGCTGACAGCAGAGAAGCAGGTTTTCTCCAATCTGTTGGGCCAACTTAAGTTACTCATGCTGTAACATGAAACTTCTAGTGCCCCACTAGGGAAGAGCCTAACAAATGCAGTTTAGGAACAAAATAGCATCGATTTTGTACCGTTTCCCTCTTTGACCTCCAGAAGTCCCACATGTACTAGTGTACTGAGATGTGCTTGCTTCCCTCAATCTCTAGACATTCTCCTCTACGGAGGCCAGTATGTAGCTGCACGTGCTTGGAGGTGTTGGGCTTCTTATTTCTGTGTTCTCTTAACTTTGCACTCAGTTTTGTATCGGCTTCATTAAGTTGTAATCTCAGATTCTCCTGAGCAAATAAAAGAGGATTGGAGCCTATCTCACTTTTTCTATTTAGAATTGCAATTAAGAATTGAGTTGTTCATAAATGTTTTTACTCTGTTTTAACAGCATACTTTAGAGCCAATATGTTGTGTGGATGTGTATAACAGGGTTGTGTCAGGGAGAGGATGCACTTTAGAAAACAGTAAACAGTTTAACTAACTTTTTGTTTTTAAGCAAGACTTAAGATATCATAAGTCTGGAGATATATGTGTCCTCTTTTATAATTCTGCAAGTGAAGCTCTGGTCTCTTGGTGTCCCACTTCACATTGTGTTTCTACATACTGCCTTGCCGAGCTTTGAATTTCAAATTCAATTGTTAAAATTCCCTTGACATTTTTTTTTATGTTTACTCTTCTTAATGGAGATAAAATTAGCAACATTAGAATCATGTTTTTATTTCTGACAATTTTGTTTATTTAGAGAAGTTGTTAAAAATACAGGTTTCGGATTGCCAAAAATAATGACAAAAACACTAATTCTGATCAAGCTAGAGAGATCTCTAAAAGAATATGCGATAGCTTTTGTTTATAACGTGATCCTGCTGTCATTCTTGCTGTGTATCCACTAGCTAAGGAAGTATTAGAAAAATGAATACTTCTTTAAGTTCATATAGGGAATGCTTTTTTCCTTCTGAGTTTTTGGTTTTAAATAGATTTTTTCACTCCTATCCAAATATGTTGAGTGCTTTCCACTGTGGTACTTTGGTATAATAATTGATTTTCGTCCATCAAAAGATTACTAGCATTTAAATGCCACTGTACATGTTCTTTCTCTCCCAGACTAGGAGCACTTTAGTATGCAAATACCTATACCTTGGAACGATGCATTTACTTTTTCAGGAAAGCATTTGCTCTCAAGGAAGGTCTTTGGTCCCAGTTGTTCAATGAATTTAATAAACATATCTGCACCTGCAACTTTGTGTTATTTTTTATTTTCCAGCACACTTTAGAAGGTTGTGCACTATAGTATCCAGTTTACTTGCTTAGGCTTGTAAAACTTTTTTCTTTCTTTATTTTTTCTTTTCTTTTCTCTTTTCTTTTTTTGTCACAGTCAGACACAGAGCCTTATTTTGGAGGAAACTCCCAAGGACAGTAGAGGGTTCATAGTATAAAAGAGAGAAAGTGACAAAGTCATCCTCTAAATGGTTCTGCAGTTCTTCCATAATATCAACAAAAGCAGATTTCTAGGGTTTTAAATCTGCTATTTCACTAAGTTTTCTCTCTGATTTTTCTCTTCCCATTGTTGCAGAAGTGCTGTCAAACATGTAGTTCTGCTCAGAGAGTTGCACAGCATTTGAACTTGGAAACCCATATGCTACGGCTTCACAAATAACCAGATTTTCATTCTTAGCCATGTGTACACCTATTATAAGCACTTCTAAACACGTATTGTGGAAATAATAAGATCAAAATAATTCACAGATTTAATAGATAGGCAAATGTGAATACTGCTTACGTGTGAGGTGAGAGGGACTCATTCGCACAAGTCTCCATGTACACCATTCTGCAGCCAGTTGGTTCAAAGGCAACCATGCTTTCCTCACCATACGTTTCTTCTATTTTACCGACTATGCTTGTATTATGTTTCTCCCTTGTATTCTTGTCCTTATAGCCCAATGTGTTCTATTTATAATGTATTTTATTTCTCATTTTCTTAGCTAGGTAAGTGTAAAATTGTAGGTGTTGGTACAGAAAGATGGAAAGGGTAGAGAAAAAGGTATGAGTTTTGACTTGACAATATGTATAATTTTTTAAATCCTATAGTCTTAATTTTTAAAGGCTCTTATGTGGCCAGCCGCTCATTCTTTACTGAACACATGCACACGTATATATAAACATAAAAATACACTCTTACTTCTTTGACCCATCTTTATTAAACTTACTCTAAATTTGCCACTATGATAAACATTTTTAATTATTTTCAATTTGTTGTTATATTGTTTTGTATTGCCAACATTGTCAATTGTATATTTTCATTAAAGACTATTATGAACAATAGATTGTTGTATGTAGAAGAAACAATGGAGAAATCTGAATGGTGTGTTCAGCTTAACCACTAGCAAACTGCTTTGGGAATATGATACATTTTTCCCTTAGCCTTTTCATTTGTAAAGATGTTATCATAACAGGACCATATACAATTTGCACCCGTTCTTTGAACATAGTTACCCTTGATGTCCAGTTTCAAATTCAACATGCATCAAAACTCTTTCTTCAATTCAGGCTTCACTGTACCTGTTTTTTGTTTGTTTGTTTGTTTAGTTGTTTTTTGTTTGTTTGTTTGTTTGTTTTTAGTTTTTTGAGACAAGGTCTTGCTCTGTAGTTCAGGTTGGCCTTGAACTTGCTTATGTAGCCCAAGCTGGCCTCGAACTCACTTCAATCCTCCTGCCTCAGCCTTCTGAGTGCTGGGATTACAGGCATGCACCACCACGCCTGGCTTTTTTGTTTTTTGTTTTTTGTACCTGTATTTTCTGTATTTTGGATCTGTTTATGATTTCAGTACTTTCCCACTCAAGTAGGCCAGAGGTTGTTTTCTTAGATACTTAAGTCTTTTTGAAACCCAGACATGTAAAAGAAAAATATGCCAGATTATGCCAAGAAGAGTCAATAAAGATGTGGGTCAAAAACTGTTCTAAGCAAATGAGATATGGTTTGTTTATGGGCACTACTGCATGGGGGATTGTTGGTAAAGTCTGGTTTGAAAGGCGTTGTACCTAGAGAAAAGAAAGAGATGGCAAGATTAAAAAATTAGGTATTGGATTTCTCGGAGTTCATTAGGTGAGGTAGAAATGTATTGAGAAATGTGCAAAAATTTAAAGGTTAAAAACTGAGAGGTGGGGGTTTTGGTGTTGCCACTGAGTGTGTTGGGAATGCTGGGAAAGGAAATAATGAGCTCTATTTAGTCATGTGTGAATGGAGATATTAGCAATAACTTTTATGCAGTCAAATCGTGATTATTCATGTAAAAAGATGATAAATTACACTCAGAGATGAAATGCAGTTTAGAGATTAGCTAATAGGTGCAGTCTCCTTTCCCATGAAACCTTTTACAGGAACAGCAGTGAATGGTACATTTGATTGATCTGAGCTTTGCTTTTTTTCCCCCTCTTTGTTCTTCAGTTGTGAATTAAGCTAATGAAAAATTTAATGGCCAAAATACTAATATCAGCAGAAAGATTATAAACATCCAAGATCTCCTATCTAAAATGATAATTCAATCAAGTGAGGGGGTTTAATATCATAACATGTTTTACTAAAATATGACAATATTTTCTCTATACAGGCATTAATATAATGACTAAGCTAAATCCTCCTTTAAATCCTTTGACATCAGTAAGAACCTTCCTGAAATATTGATGAATAGCACAACTAGAAAAGCTCTTATCCTTTTCTTTTTGAAGATGAAGATCAACTTTATTATATTCATGGAATTAAGTACAATTTTAGGTGACTACATATTACATTTTAGGGACAAAGTCTTTCTTCCCATCGTCACAAATCAGAGCAGATTTTCTCTAGGAATAGAACAAAAAATAGAAACTTCCTAGAATGATGATTCTAGCTAACAAAAGCTTAGTACTTTTTTCTTTTGTACGTTATACAAATTCCCGGAAGTTATTCTGAAAGGAGGCAAACACATTTTGTAGCAACTAATAATATGATGATCCCTGCATAATTTACTAAAGGACTGATGTGTATGAAAATCATAAAAAGGATGCTACTGCTTAATAGGATTGCAAAAAATAAAAAAAGAAGGAAAAAGAAAAACAAAAAGAAAGAAAAATGTTTTCAAAATTCCCTCAGAATGTACTTGAATTTTGTAAAACAAACAAACAAACAAACAAGAAAATGTAAATAATAAACCTGGTTTGTAAAAACTTATTAAAATAAAATACTGCTCTATATAGGCTTGCTGCACTATTATGTTAACGTCTAAGCCCTGTTTACAACAGTTACTCATTTTCTGTCTAGAAAGTCCATGTGAATATTCACCCATAGTAATGTCTCACGATACTGCCATGAGTTTTGTTTTCCAGGCAGACGCACAGTACACAAGCCCATGCAAAGACTCTCTTCGTCAGTGGTTTTGATCCTCACAAATCAGTCTTTAGCATTGCCTTTTCTTGAAAACATTAAGCTGTCCTGATGGCAGCTGCTAGGCTTTTCACTTGTTCCTCCTGCCACTCTCACTCCCATTGTGATAACCTGTAGTGCACTGTGGGTTTCTGATGTGAATGCTAATTAAGGATGGCAGAATGCAGATTTTAAAAGCCACCACGAATACAAGGAAATTGAAAGACCAGAAGCCAGACAATGGCAAGATAGTCCTTAGCTATACAGTAGTTAAATCTCAACATGTGTTGGAATGACAGAGGCTGAAAAAAAGGGTAGTGTCTTCTCAATGGAGTAATGACATCAATTGTTATTATTTGTACTTATTTATTGCTTTTTTTTTTCTTGTTGGTCTTTTCTTATGTTTGTGCATTGAACATTTATTCTGAGTATATGCAATTTAGTTTGTGTATATTTTTTTCCCGCAGGATTTAGTTATTGTAACTCACTGAAATATGCTGAAAATACTAGTAAACTTATTGTTAATTAATTCCCTTAAATATATGATTTTTTTCTCTTTTTGAGATCAAAGCTTTGCTACAAACATTTATGAGACTTCTTTAATTTACCTTGGAGAAAAGTAACTGAGGACTATTTCAGAATGGCTAAAATGTGATTTAGACTCTGTTGATATTTATTAAAAGAGATAAGTTGAAATTAAAATATTGGAGTTGTCTATAGGCCCTGGATAGTATAATAATAAAAACAAATAGTGATTGATCCTTACAAGTCCTAATCACACTAGACTTAGTACCATTTTCAAATAATGCAAATAAATGCCTTATAAATGAATCATTTATGTATAATGTTACAATTTTTACACTGCATTTCTTTGGAGTTTATAAAACATGTTTGATTAAACTAACACTTAAATATACTTTATTTTCTAATATTGATGAATATGAAATTATTTTCTAATTATGAGATTCAATATTTCAGTCATGTTTGTTAATAAAAGAATGACCAAGAATAAAGCCCTAAAAGCCCTATTATTTCTAACCATCATAATAATTTGTTTTTACAAAATTTCCTTAAGTAACAAAAGAGAAAACATTTTCAGAGATAACGAATGCAGTTTTTTAAAAGTTAAGACATGAGAATATTGGCTCTTCATTCTGCTTGGAGGTGTCTGACCGTGGCTCGACTTCTTGCTTGACAGATGGGCTGGTACCCTTATGTCAGCTGGCAAGTTGAAGCCAAAGGCTGGAAAGTTACTTTAGAAAAGCTGCTTACGACGTCCCTAAGTCAGTTGCAAAGAAAAACAGAAGCTGAAGAAATAAAGCATAGAATTCTCTTCATTAAAGAGCCTGGTTTTCTGTTTTAACGTGCACTGTTTTTCATCTTTAACCTGCTCTTTCAGTATTAATACACCTTTTCAAATAAAGTTTAGTATTGATTCTATAGTGTTAACGCTTAGGATAATTTACAGTTCTATAGGTAGCCTCAATGCTGTGAAAGATTTGTTTCCTCTTTACTTTCCAATGTTTCATGAAGTTTTATGAAAACAACAAAAAATTTTAAAATAAAGTGATGACATAAATTAAGGTTAAAATTAACTTATGTGCTACAGTGTTGGCGAATATACACTAAATAGAGTTTATGGAAACTGATTGTTGTGATTTTATGCCATGAATACAGAAAAGTATCTTAGAATGCCTCCCTTACCATGAGTCACTTAATATAAATATTCCTATGTTTAAGAGATCTACAATTCATTATTAATAGCCATACTTTCATCTCTTTAATAATTTTAATTGCTTTTACCTATTTATTCTTTTAATTTGATGAGAATTTCACTCTTTGAGCCTGCTTTACTTGTTTAATAGTATTTTCCTTTAGTATTAACTATGGCACTAGAATTCTGCTCCAAAACACTTTAATCCTAGTTTTCCAATAAATTTTTTTTGTGTGTGTGGGTACTGGGGGTTGACCTCAGGACCTTGTGCGCCAGCAGGCGCCCGTGCCACTGAGCGATATCACTGGCCCTTTTTTCGTATGTGGGTTCCGGGAGTTGAACTCGGGTCCTCACGCTTGCCAGGCAGGCACTTATGCCGCTGAGCCATCTCACTGTCCCGTAATAAATTATTTTTAAGAAATGGGCACTAAATGAATATTTCGGTCTTTTTTATTTTTTATTATCAGTAATTTTTGGAACATCATTAAATTCACCTAGTTGCACTTACATATTTATGTTAATAAATATATAAAAATAATATGTTTATATTCAAGAGTTACACTAGTCTTGGTTATAATTGAAAAATATTTCAATGAATTGCTATATTTTGTTATAGCAATATACAATATATATTATATTTTGCTATATCTAGTAGTGAATACTTCAAAGTTATGCTACTTTATGATTTTTTATATCAGGGTTATGTAAACTTCATTTAAAAGAGAGGAACAGGTTTTAAAAAATTTTGCTGTACATGACACAATCTACGGTATCATGAGATCATTTTTTTGTTTTTTTGTTTGTTTGGTACCAGGAATCAAACTTAGGACCTTGAGCTTGCCAGACAGGAGCTGTGCCACTGAGCTGTATCCCCAGCCCTGAGGTTGCTTTTTATTCGAGTTAAAAGTATGAATGGCACAGTGTTTCACTTTTTTTTTTTCTTTCTGAAAAGAGTCCCTTAAAACATTTTGTAATTGGTTTTGTGGTTACTGATCTATTTATTTTATTGTATTTTAGTTTCATATTGTGCTTTGATGTGTATGCAACAAGAAATTCATGAATTTTCACATATGGTATAAATTTTATAATTTATATCTACTCACTCCTTTATATATTATTTATGTACATTTAAAAATAATTATTTTTTTTTAAATTGATTCATTAAGAAGTTTTACTACATTAGCTTTACTGGAAACCTTATTCTCACTCATATGTGGAAGCTAAAATGTGGATTTGATAGTTGCCGAGGAGTCAAGGGAAGATAAGGACAAGGGAGGACGGAGGAGTCCAACGAAGGGTAACCAAACACGGTTAGACGGGAGGAAAGATTTTTAGTGTTCTATAGCACTGCAGAGTGCCTACCGTTTACAATGTATTACATCTTTCATAAAGACCCAGAAAAGAGGAATTCTAAGTGATTTTAATTGCTCCGCTTATTTATTCACGTTCTATTCCTTAATAATAAATTCACGTAAAGCTGAATTTTCTTGATAAGTGCTGTGCAGGCGTTTTTAAAAAACTAAATGAAAAGTATTATAGCTAATATGTAGAAGAGTGCTTTACTTGACTGGTTCCAATCTTTCTTTGGTCTTCTTAATTTCCTTCTTGTAGTTAAAGGTACATACTTGCTTATTTTCTTTCATTGATAAATTACATGGTACCCTGACTCAATACAAAATTCTTAATGATTTTAATATTTTCCCTCAAAAACTATTTTCCCATGAAAATATTTTAAATATCTTTTTATTGGTATAATTTTTGTTATATTCTGGCTAGCCATTTTAATTTTCTCTCACTAAAGCTTGCAAGACTATTTCTCCCTTTATCTTCATACTTTATTTTTATATTCATTTGCAGACATTTATCTATGTAAAGTATTGGATTTTTTGTTTACATTAAACCATTTGCCAGTTTTCTGTGAAAATATCATGAATTCATCTTTAAATGCTCTTACATGGTTTTACAGAAACTCCTTTCAGTATAGGTAGAGATATCAGATTGCTTTTTTTTTATATTAATTCATGCTTGTGATACAGAATGATCACATTCATTTTGTGTAGTTGGTACATGTACATGACACATCTTAATTCTTTTCATGTCCCATTCCCTTCCTCCCCATCTCTTAGTCCCCTTCCCATTTGCAAAGGATCTGTCTCCCTGTTTCCTTTTCTCTTTTATTTTGCTCTTTATTTGTATTTGGGGTTTCTCATATAATAGAAACCACATGATATTTAAGCTTGTATATCTGATTTATTTTACTCAACATTATGGTTTCAAGGTGCACCCATTTTCCTACAAATGACTCAAATTTACCTTTGAGTTCATTTTATGTCTTTGGAAGCCTGCTGCAAGCTGGGTTTGTTTTCCCCAAACCTTTACTTAGCTGCCCTCTTGGGACTTTCCTTCACCACAGCCCTGGGGATTCTCTTGCCTGTCACCTGTTCTGCAGCTCAGTTTCCTGGATCTTATGTTTGCCTTTTTCTTGAATTGTGCTTTCTTTTTGTTGACAGCACAAATTCCAATAACATCCTAAGATTATATGAGAGTAAATTTTTTTTATTTCTAAAAACCTGGTCTTTTGTGTACATAATTATGAGTAATATTCTTTGAAAAGTGTTGTTCGCTTGTGCACTCTTAGCTATTGTATTTGTTCCGACATTATTCTGATTTCTGATCCTTCGTGCATCTTGTATTTTTTTTTTTTTTTCTTATGGACTATTTCAAGATTGTTTCTTGTTTCCTGAGGCTTGGAGTTTTCACTGATATTTCTGTTGGGCAGAACTTTATGATTTAATTATATTGAACATTTTCTAGAGTCTAGATCCGTACTACATAGTATGGCAGCTAGTGGCCACAGGTAGCTACTGAACCCTTGAAATTTGTTTAAATTGAACGTAGATGTCTGCTAAGGCAAAACAAATTCTGACTTTCGAAGAATTAATATAAAAAATGCAAAATATTTCAATTTTACATTGATTATATGTTGAAATGATTTTGAATAAATTAAATTAAACAAAACACACTGTTAAGCTTCACTTGTTACTGTTTTTTAAATATGGCTACTAGAAAGCGTTAAACTCTGTATGTGGTTCCCATTAGTGCACCCTATGTTTCTGTTCCATGGCACAGGTTCAGACTCTTTAAAGGGCAAATGCAGTTTGGAAATTTATGTCTTTTTGTTCTGAGATTTTTTTTAATAGTTTTCCACCATTTCTCATTGTTCCTCACAGTGCATTGTTACTGACTGATAGACTACCCAGACCCTGTAAGCATTAGATAATTTTTATTCATTTGTTATAAACATCGATACTCATGTAGCACACTGAGACATTCTAATTTTTTTTGACAAATGCCTCACATAATTATGTGTGAAGTCTCTACATGATCCCAATGATCCTGCAGTTGTAGCATGAGTTTTCAAATACCTTGTTGCCTTTTTATTCTATGTTATAAAAAAGTTCCTCAATTTTATCTTCCAGCCCACCAATGGCCATATGTATTTTTAATTCTGTTTTTTCTTTTTTTTTTTTAATGTGGGTACCGGGAGTAGAACTCAGGACCTTGCGCTTGCCAGGCAGGTGCTTATGCCGCTATCTCAGCAGCCCCTATTCTGTTATATTTTTAATTTCTATGTATTTTCAAGATTTTAATAGCATTGATAAGTGTTTTTACAGGTTTCATCTATGCTTTGTTTTATTATTTCTTATTTAAGTTTTATTTTTTCCGTTTTGTTTGTGTCTTGATGATAGGAGCTTCACTCAAATTTTCTTAAAAATGCATTCACACTTTATAGTCAGATGCTTTTAAAGGAATTAGTGTTGCACAATTTCTGAAAGGAATCCTATGGCTCATTGTCTGGGTGATGCAAATGTGTTTACATTCTCAGTCAGGAGCAGAAAGCATGGGTGAATCTAAAGGACACTGTGCTACTTAAAATAAACCAGACACATTGAGAAGGACAAATAGTGCGTGGTCTCACTTGTAAGAGTAATCTAAAAAATTTGAACTCATAGAAACAGAGAAGAGGAAAGTAGTTACCAAGGGTTGGAACATAGGAGAATTTGGTAGTTGTTGTCAAAATGCACAAACTTTTGGTTATGTAATGAAAAAGTTCTGGAGACCTAATGTACAGCTGATGACTATAGTTAGTAACAATGTTTTGCATATTGAAATTTGCTAAGATATTAGATTTTTTTTTTGTGGGTACCGGGGGTCAACCTCAGGACCTTGCATGCCAGCAGGCGCCCTAGACGCTGAGCGATATCACCGGCCCCTTTTTCGTATGTGGGTTCCGGGAGTCGAACTCGGGCCCTCGTGCTTGCTGGGCAGGCGCTTAAGCTGCTGAGCCATCTCACCGGCCCAATGTTCCCAACTTTTAAGAAAGATGTTTGTCTTACTTTTACTATTGTGAGGTTTTTGTCTTTGCCCAGAGCCTCAAACTACTTTAATAGGGACTTAGGGGTACCAAATCTGTGCCTGCATTTTTGAGCAATATTTGATTGAGGCATAGGAGTCCATTGGGTGAAGAAGGAATGTAAGGTGTATCAGCCAGTGGGGTAGGTATGATTGACGGAACAGATGAGTGAAAGAGTTCTAAGTACATGAATAACAGTGAGTGAGTGCAGAGTATGGGGAGAGAAGTGGTGAGTGGACATGAGCAGGCAGGCAACAAAAAAGCAGGAGGCATTGTAAGCCTCATGAAGGAATTGGCTTATGATATGCATAATAAGGCAATTTTGAAGGGTTTTAAATATATGAGCATGATCAAGTTAGGATTTTTAAAAATCCTTTTTAGTATTACAGATGGAATTTTATTTCATGAGAAAGGATTTGGTTGGAACAGACGAGAATATCCCAAGAGTGAGAGCTGATGAGGTCTGAACTCTGGTGAGATCTAAGGAGATGGGAAAAGGGAATCGGATTTGTAAGATGGGGAGAAAAGGAATACGTAGTTTATAAACTGAAGGTTAAGAACTCAGAGGTTAGGAAGACTTATTTTCTGGTAAACATGGTTGGAAATGGAGATAAGGTAATGAAAACAGAATTCCGGCAGTGCAACAAAAATTGAACTTTGAAGACAATGTATTTAATTTTCTTGTGTTTTTTATCTAAGTGGCAGTTAGACATTTAGTTTCAGAGCTCAGTGTGCTGAATATGAGATTTAGAAATATCAAAACAATAGTGTTTGACATCATACATATTGGTGCAATTGTTTATTCAGAGAACATGTGTGTGTTTTCAGTGTACTTACATCGTTGCATATTTCTTTCTTTCCCTTTGTTGTTCTGTCTAATACTATATTCCATTTTGCTTTATGAGAAAATATAAATTCAAGGTGTCTAAGGAAGACAAAGGGTCTGAGATAGAAAAAAATATACAGATTCTCCGTGATTTATGAGATTATGTCCTGAAAAATTCTTTTGTAAGCTGAAAATATCGTAAATGCATTTAAGACCCCTGAACTACAAAACATCATAACTTAGCAACATAGTACACTGTAGAGTATGTGTTCTTCCCTGTTATGATTGTGTGGCTGATTGGGAGCTGTGGTTGACTACTACTTTCCAGCATCACTAGAGTGTATCACTAGTAAGTGCAGAGTATACATTGCGAACTGTACATTGCTCTGGCAGGAAAAGATCAAAAGTCAAAACGTGAAGGTCAATTTCTACTGAATGCATATTGCTTTCACATGTTTATATTTTTAAAAATCGTAAGTCAGACCACCCTTAAGTCAAGGACTATCTGCATTGTCCTTTGAGTCAGGTGCAAAAGTCCTTTAGAGTGAGGAGTGGTACTTTATAATATGACAGCCAAGAGACACTGAAGACCAAGCTCGTCCTGAATTATGTGAGGTGTTTCCAACCTAACTTCTTTCTCTGATAGACTTCTTAGTCTCAGGTGCTGAACTCTGTGTCTTCAACTACTGGCTGATTACTTGACATTGATTCCTAATTGCTTCTCTTTATTTGAGGTTTATCAGGTACTCAATGACAGACTATACCCTGACTCCAATTAACCCTACCATGGTGATTTAAAAAGAAAGGTACAGACCTCTTACTGCAGCAGACGACTGATATATTTTGCTTTTCTGGACTCACCAGAATAAGTAACTTTTGCTTATGAATCCAGAATATTGCCTCTTTTTTATTTTTTAAATTTTGAGACAGGGTCTCACTAAGTTGCCAAGTTATCCAGACTCTCTATGTTTTTACCTACACATCAGTCAATTATTTATTAAATTTGCTTCTTGTAATGTTCATGCAGTTTCATTAATTAGATGGTTAAACAAGAATAAATATGCTCAATTTAAATCCTATAAATTTTATGTTCTCAGGTATTTGAGCTTCAGTTCTATATATAATTAATACGAAACAAAGTAAACAAAAAAATCTCATAAATTTATTTCTACTACCTCATTCGAGTAAATCCACACTGGGCAAACAAATAATTTTTTTTTGCCACTTCATCTCACAATGAAAAAAAAAGTATATTTACCAAACAGCTGCTTGGAAAACATTTCATATTATATAAAAAATATGTTTCAATCAAATGTAATTAGAATTAAAGTCCATAAAATATTTATTTTCATAAATGTTTTATGTTACCAAAAATTCTAAATTTGGATTTGCTGTCTTGAATTTATAGTTTTTAGCAAATAAAATATTCTGTCACCTTTCTCAGAAACAAAACAGTACTTTCATAACATCATGTATTATCCATGGCCAGAGCAGTAGCTGTCCATGTTTATTATTGGCTGCATCAGAATTTCAGAGTTCACACTACAGTTCTGATAAATGTGTCATAAAGGCACACCTTTTGTGGTTAAATTCACTAGATTTCTTGATCAGTGAATATTTAATAATGAATATGAAGACTACCTCAAATATATATAGAATATATAGAATATATAGAATTTCCAAAAATTTTAAAATGCAGAATATTTTCTCCAAAATAAAATTTTCCACATATTTTCCCAGAATAATACACCATGAAAAACAGTAGGTTGTACTATAGAAACTCTGAGGTCATTATTAGCATTTATGATGGAATTTATCCAAATTCATGAACTACCTACCCCACCAATGAATAACTAAGGAGCTGATCCTTTCTTCAATTAGACGATGCTTGATATATGAATTTAATATGTAGCTCAGAAAAGAAATCAGAAAATCTAGACTTGAGTTCTGAGCTTGTCAATAGTAGTCGATTTACTTTGAGCAGATTGCCATAACTTTAAAAGGGGGATAAAAATAACGTGTACCTTGAAATAACTTTGTATTGAAGATAAAATTTTATAAAATATATAAGTTTTCTGCACAAAATTATCAGTAAATCATAGTATTTAATGGATATAAGGTAATATAAAATTTTAAATATAATAAATTATTTTTTGTGTTATCTCCCAGGGTTTTCTAATGTACTCATTAACAAATGCGTTTTTTAAGCCATCATTCCTCTTCTTTAGGCCGTGTACTGGCGAATATTTTTCTATACCCTTTGTCAATTTCTGTTGCTTGAAAACTCTTGCGTCTCTCCATTTATCTAATTTGCAATCATCCTTCAATCCTTTTCTCTGGTGCATTTACTCTGAGATAGTTTATCTGACACTCTTGGGAGCTTTTACTTTTCCTTCTTTGGCACATAATGCTTTTTAATCTATATATTTTATTTCCTGGAAACATATGAAAACTTCTATTATTAGTTTACTTTTGGTTTTCTGTGTGAAATTACTATTCTCAACTAGCCAAGAAGGCATTTGAGAGAAGAAAAGCTGTCATAGAGTACTTTCTTTCAGATGATAGGAACTCAATAAACTTTTTAAAAAATGTATTCATTACCAAGGGCAGTAGCTGTCAGTTAATTCAAAATTAATTATGGAAAAAGAACTTTCAGGGATACATGCTAATTACTGTTGATTATTGGTGAGTAATTTTTATTGCACTTGATTTTGTTTAATATGCATATTGAAGGATTTTGACAGTGTTGGATAACTTTTGAGTGGGATGGGGTTAGGAGGCCACTTAGTATTCAGTTTGTTTGTTTCTTAACCTATCTTCCCATCAGTGCATTCCTACGCTTTCTGCGGATATATAATAGAACCAGAAGATGGCCAACACTGTGTTTTCTTCTCTAAGACCAGAAATCCTTCAAACTCAAACTGTTGAAATGCATTTAAAAACAGAACAAAATAAAATTTCAGTGATGGAAAATACCACTTTCCAATCATTTGGCAAACCACATCTTCCTTTTTGGGTTTCCTGTGTCTCTTTGCAACATACGTTTACATTTATCCAATCCCCTTATCTGGGGATAAGGCTGAGTGGCAGAATATTTGCCCAGCAAGTGCTAAGCACTGGGGTTCAATCTTCAGCACTGCAAACACATTTGTCCCATGTCTGTTTAAATATTAAGAAAATAGCTCATTACATCTAGCTAGATTTTTTCAGAATTTGCAGGAATAAAACGTTATCTACTTTAGACCCTAAGATCTTGTGTCCCTTGCCTTTTTATACTCCACACTCTTTTTCTTTTCACTAGACATACAGAGGCATGTAAACTTTTCAGTATCCATATGAATCATTATCTCTCTGTGAAATATTTCCATATACTTCATATCTTTGTTAAGCTCAGTAATTCTCTTCCCTGATGGCACATGGGACCAGATACATTTTTTCTGCCTTCACTGCAAAGTGAAATTCAGTCTACTGAATAAAAACAATTTTAAGACTTTTAAAGGGGACCAGCAGAGCATAAAGTTAAGCTGTGGGCCCTTTGAAGTGCTGGGTTCTCTGCAGCTTCTCAGGTGACATGTCTATAAAGATAGACCAGCTGCATTTTAAAATCATCTAGGAAGATTTTAAAATACTGATGCTAGAATAACCTCCTTGATGCATTTGATCAGACTCTCTGAGGGTGGATTCCAAGCTTTAGTATTATAATCGTATTTGTGAAACAAATAGTCATTTTAATCATTTTAGTGTTTAGCCAGGACTGAGAGCCAAATTCAGAAGCTATTTCCTTATGACTGCATTATTCTTACCTATCTATTTCTGTCTCTCAGAAGACTATTCTGCTCCTTAAGTACAGATATCATGTTTTATTATTATTAGTCTTTTCATCTTCCTGACGTAGAACAATACCAGGAACATTCTGGATATCTATTACGTGGTTTTTAATAAATGAACAATTTTATTAGATAGATACTAATATGACTTCATGTTTTATTCTACAGGGAAGAATCAAGGGGAAAGGAAAGACAAGCTTATTTGATGATAATTTGAAAATTAAAAAGACAACACATGTTCTTAGAAGAATATGAAATAAATTAAGAGATTTGAGAAATTATATCTAAATTTATTAATTTACTTATTGAAGATTATTAAGCCACACAATAGTTCCCACAATGCTGTGCCTAGAGGGACAATTATTGTATATATATTATCACTCATTTAACTTTCAGTGCTGAGATAAAGCAATGTGAGGAACAGAGATGAGACAATTGTTTTAAGATTTTATTAGATTCTAGTTACTTAAAAAATGCTTCTGGGCCAGTGAGATGGCTCAGCGGCGTACGCGCCTGCCTGGCAAGCGCGAGGGCCCGAGTTCGACTCCCGGAACCCACATATGAGAAAAGGGCCAGTGATATTGCTCAGCGGCACAGGCGCCTGCTGGCGCGCGAGGTCCTGAGGTCGACGCCCAGTACCCACAAAAAAAAAAAAAAAAAAATGCTTCTGACCCTTTTTGCCAGGGTATTCTTTGTTTCTATGGTTGTTTTCACTGTATAATGACAGGATTGAGTAGATGTGACTGTATTGCCCATAAAGCCAAAAATATGTAGTTGTCTTTAAGGGAAAATTTTTTGTCTTCTGTCTTATAAATCTCTATAGAGAATTTACATAAAAATATTTGATTTTTTAATACATGGGCGGAGGGATATTTGGATTAATAGATGAACACATTAAAAGTATTTTAGGGCCGGTGAGACGGCTCAGCGGCTTAAGCGCCTGCCTTGCAAGCGCGAAGGCCCGAGTTCGACTCCCGGATCCCACATACGAAAAAGGGGCCGGTGATATCGCTCAGCGGCACGGGTGCCTGTTGGTGCGCGAGGTCCTGAGGTCGTCCCCCCGGTACCCACAAAAAAAAAAAAAAAAAAAAAAGTATTTTACACTTACATTTTAGTATAAGGTTATAAAATGTAGATATCTACATGCATCTTGTTAAACTTCAAATGAAAAACTTGAATTGTAAAAATCTAGAAGGAGATGGTAATTTATTGATCATCTTTAGAATTTCCATTTTTATTTATATGTCACTATTCCAATATGGACTAAATGGTTAAAGTCTATAAACATGCCAACTGATGATATATTAATATCATGGATCATTCTTATAATCATAAGCTGTTTTCCTCCTCCTAATCACATCATACATTATGGGTTCTAAATCCACCCAGAAGTGTGGCTTATTACTATGTGTGTGGGATAAGCCAGGGTCAGATAGTTTCAGTGAGTTGGTAATTTATTTGTCGAAGTAAAATTATCTTTGCTGAAAATCTTCATGTATTCTGCTTGCATTTCTTCATCAACAGTATTGAGATTTCTTGAATTATTTTTATGATTCAAGAACATCTTTTACATACAATCAAATTAAACTAACCCAAAATTTTGGTGCAGGGCCGGTGAGATGGCTCAATGCATAAGTGCCTGCCTAGCAAGCACGAGGTCCTGAGTTCGACTCCCAGTGCCCACATACAAAAAAGGGCCTGTGATATCGCTCAGCGGCACGGGCGCCTACTGGTGCGTGAGATCCTAAGGTCGACCACTGGTACCCACAAAAAAAAGAAATTGGTGAAGTAAGGTTATTAGTTGCCTCAAATGAAATAATTACATTAATTAGGGCTAAAAAGAATGCTAAGAAAGGTAACTCATCATTTCTGATTTAACTCTATCTAGTAAAGGAGTTTTCAACATTTAGGCTTAGTGCTCAAATGGAGGAAGTCTAACAAAAAAGGAACTGGAAAAATTCAGGTAAAGCATGAGAGGGGGGAGGTCCAGCAGAGCAGGTTTTGTTCCGCCTCCTTAGTGCCGCTGTCTATGGTAACGTCTTTTCATCTTCCATCTCCTGTGCCTTCAGCAACTTTGTCACTCTACCTCCATGCTGCCCATTCGTCACTCTTCTACTTCAAACAACTTTCCACTCTCATATGCCTACTTTGATTTCTACACTCTTTCAAAATGAGGTTTCCCTGTTATTCTTTGTGATTTATTGTTTTCAGTGTAAGGCCGATGATTAGACACAGAGACTGTGGACATAATGCTCAGAAGATAGAAGGAAATAAATGATTCTTGGAAAAGCAAAACTGCTGTTTTAATCCCTATAACTTTATTTTGTTATTATTGTAACTATTATATATTTTTCATTTGGCCAATAGGAATACTATTTCTCTAAAAAAAAGTTTATTTCATTGTGTTTTGTTGGCCAGCCTAGTCCTTAAGAAAAAATTAAGGACATGTAATAATACTTTGTTAATACTTTGATATTCATATGCAAATCAATCTTCATTGGTGGACACAGATTTTAAAAGATATTTATTTGGTCAAAAGAATAAATTCAGAACCAGAGTAGGACTACCTGAATGTCTCCTTCTATTTTCCCAAATAAATGATTTGAGGATTGCAGCATCTTATGTTCTGTGATTCTTCAGAATTCTCTAAGATGGGACATGAATTGTCCCGTTTCAAAAATGTGCTGTATGGAAATATTCCACTTCTAATGATTAATGAAGCAATGTGGACAAACAAGTAATACTTGATAATACATAATGTATAAGAATTTCAGATTCATCTCTAGACTGAGAATTTTTATGTTATTGTTTCTCACAGATGACCTGTCCTCTAGAGGACTGCTGGAACAGAGCGGTAGTTCAATATATGTTGGAATCAATACATTAATTAGTTTAGTCATATCAGATATTATATCTATCACATTAAAATTAATTTGCATTTTTGTGTCCCTATGCTTTGAATAGTATATGAAAGACTTACAAATAAAACAGGTAATTGAGCTCCAGATAAGTGCTGAGGGATACGTGAATTATATTCTCTAAAAATATTAAAAGTTTTATCATATTTAAATAAAACATTTTATTCCTCTCAACCTCAAAGCATATTTCACTTTTTCAGAACTTCATTTTAGATTTTTCTGTGCCAACTCAAGTCTAATGCAGATAAAAATACATGAGTTATTGGTGGGTTCCCTAAAACTGGGGTTGACGGTGGAAATGCTGAAAAATTCTTATTACAGATGCTGGTAGAATGATGTGCCTTTACCTCTAGCAAATGCTGATCTACAGATTTAAGACAGATGAGAAATCCGGAAAGTTGCCCAGGAGAGTTTTATCACATTATTCATTGAACTCGGTCGGTGATACAGTAATTGCTTCTGGTACCATTTTTCTTTTTCTTACACGAGGTTATTATTTATCCTTGTGCCATGTGAAACAGAGAAAGAGAGTTTAAAGAAGAGTCATAACTTGATATAAAACTGTCTTGTGACACAGTGTAGCTGAAGATAGGAATCACAGTTGGAAGACTGTCTTATCAGCATTAAATATGAGAAAAGTAATACTTGACTTTGTGGAGATACATAAATACTAAAAAGAGGTACTCAGACAACATATATTTTTTCTCTGATTTTCAAAGCTATTTAAAACATATATCTAAGTATGTGCTTTTAATCTTATAGAATCAGCAAATTTATTTGCCTATAATAGAAGTTTTCTTATTAGCCTTTAGATAAAGCAAATTAAGTTAATAGGTAGCATGGCTAATTGGCCAAGTTGGATTAATAAGATTTAAATAACAATGGCATTTAAAAATATGTTGCTGTATTTTCATTTCTGGCAACACATACCCTTAAAATAACTCCTCACATACTCTTAAGTAATCGTTAAATTTTATCATATATTTTTTCTCAGTGTGAAGTTTATTTGTGTAAAATATGTCATAAATATTTTTATGCAATAAATACTTTAGAGACAATGATATTTTGATAATTTGAATAGAAACTGGAATAATTTAATAATTTGAATAGAAAAAAAGGTTTATTCATATATTGCTCCCTGAATCTGATGGGCTTAGCATACGCTATTTTTACAAGTTCTTAAAGTACTTTTATGTTTAAAAGCTGTGTTCTTATTTAGGGAGCAGATAGTGTGTCATGCAGGAAATAAATTTTCTGGATGATATAATTACTTTTATTCTCTTGTATGGTGTCTTGATTAGTAAATAATCTAGTAAATTAGTAAATTAGTAAATAATTTAGGTGTTTAGTGGCTAATCCCAGGTGACTAAAAATTATAAAGCCATAAAACATATATGCAATTATATAATGATGATATGCGATTGTATGTGATCACATAAAGTTTGGAAATGATCACTCAAAATCATTTAATTGGAGAAGCATGTTGTGATAGTAAGTGGTCCAGCAGATTGAGTACCTGGGTTTATACTGGCTGTTGATCTGAGGTGAAGAATACTTAACACTTTTTCTTTCAGTTTCTTCATTGTAAAACGAAAATAATAGTGTTGATTTCACATGGTTGTTAGGAGGAATAAATAAACTAATTGAAGTAAAACATTCAGAACAGGGCCTGCCAAAATTTAAGTGCTTGGGAATTATTAATAGTATTTCTTGCATAGCATATGAAAGTTAATAATTGGTCAGTTTTTGTGCCTTTTAAATAAAAAGGCATTCGTTCATGTTTAACAATAAATTATTTATAATAAAACAACTAAAGCCAAAGTATGAAGTTGGTAGAGTTAACACAACAGATATGGTGTGATTGAAATATGTTCAATGTTTAAATTAACAAAATTAATCTCAGTAAAAGGCACATTGCCATTAATCACCTTCATAATGCTCTGGCTTCCTTGAACACACTTATACCGTCATTCCTGGCACTTTCTGAGGCAGTTCTGGAAGTCCTCTTTATGAGATATGAGCAAACATATTATGAATGCTACTGCTGAGTGTCAGCCAACAGAAAGGCAGGCACATTATGGTGTGTCCTACATCCACCTTACTCTCCAGATCTGGCACTGTGCAATTGCTGGCTTTTCTCCAAGGGCAAAATGACCATGAAAGGTAAATGTTTTGAATTGATTCAGGACATTGGGGCAGCCACAGCACAACCAAAGACGTTCCCAAAAAGCACTTCCCAAACTGCTTCAGAAGGAGACTGTTACTTGCAGTGCCTTTGATGTGATGAGTTCTCTTCTCAGATTTCCAAATGGCTAAATACTTCTCACTTTTAGGGTCTACCTTATCTTTTGCCTGCTCAGAAAAGATTTCCAGGTACACAGGATTACCCTATTTTCTCCTGTCTTCTCTTATCAATACCTTGAAATTTTTCTGTACCTTGTTGAACTAGTCTATGTTTTTATGTCATTTAACATCTATGTTATATGTGCTATTTTTTTAGGCATTTATTATGGTTCCTTTTCTCTATCATGAACTTCATGGCTCCAGGGTTTCTCTTTTATAGAGAGGAGGGGCTGGCTCACAGTAAATGCTGTATAAAACAATGGTGTATAAATGCATAAGCATTTGATAAATGTTAGTATCTTTGTATTTTGAAGAAGCTACTTTTTTTTCTCTTATGCTATATAATAGTTGCAGTTTTTATGGGTTGTAGGACAAAATATGATAATGTATATAAAAAGTTCCCACATCAATTCTTAGCACATAGTACACAATTAGGCAATGATTTTTTTTGGTTCAGTTCAACCATAGATCCCACTGAAAGAGTTCCCCAAATATTGACTAAATTGCTGACTCAGATGAGAATCTTTTAATCATGGTGAAATTATGTATTATATAGCATGTTATATCATATTATTTATTATATATTATATTTATTATATTTCATAGAAGCTATATGATATTAGATAATATATATTTTACATTATATATTTTATATTTTATTATGTACTAATGGCATATTTTATTATTATGAAGAATAAATATTCATGTGAATATTTGTCTGAATATCTCTTCTTAATCTAAATTAATACAAAATTTTCCCTAAAAAGCTGTCATTTTATGATGTTTCATATTTAATTAATGTTTCTTCCTTCATCTTTGATGTTTCCAGGAAGAACCTTATGTCCTGTTTAAGAAGTCTGACAAACCACTCTACGGGAATGATCGATTTGAGGGCTATTGTATTGATCTCCTCAGAGAGTTATCTACAATCCTTGGCTTTACATATGAAATTAGACTTGTGGAGGATGGGAAATATGGAGCCCAGGATGATGCCAATGGACAATGGAATGGAATGGTTCGTGAACTAATTGATCATGTAAGTTACTTTCCTTATTTCTTAGATTTGGTAGATTATTAAAATTTTACTTCTTTTTAATGCTTATGGGTTATGACAAAGCAGAAAGGTATATATATTTTATCAATACTATTATTTAAATTAGATATTACTTTTGTCACTAAATATAAAGTGTATAATCCTATTAGAGAAAGATGTCTGTATTAAATTCACTTGTATTTAACAGTTTAGTACCTTAGATAATTAGTATTAATTTGCAAATTGTTATGTAATTTCCCTCCCAAAATATCTCCTTCATGTTTCTAATATTTACTTCCGAATCAATAGAGAAAATGAGTAATGCAAACTCTATTTTCATGATAAAAGTTTCCTATGCTGGGCCAGTGATATAGCTCAGCGGCATAAGCGCCTGCCTGGCAAGCACGAGGTCCTGAGTTTGACTCCCAGTACTCGCATATTTAAAAAAAATAAATTTTCCTATGCTAAGATAGGATATTTATTTTTATTATTTATTATTATTATTATTTTTAGGATATTTATTTTTAGAATAGAAACAAGACAATTATATGTGTATGAAAAAGCACAGAATAAGATATTGCACAAAAAAGAATAGTAAGCATATTGAACCAACACAGACTTTTCTTTTTTTAATTGAGCAAACAAAAACTACTTAACTGGTCATAAAAGCATTATTTCAGAATTTCTCAGAAGATGATGTCAATTAATTCATGTTTTAACTTTATTTATTGATTGATTTTTTTTGTGTGTGGGTACCGGGGGTTGACATCAGGACCTCGCCCACCAGCAGGTGCCCGTGCCACTGAGCGATGTCACCGGCCCCTTTTTTCGTATCTGGGTTCCGGGAGTTGAACTCGGGCCCTCATGCTTGCCAAGCAGGCGTGTACGCCGCTGAGCCATCTCATGGCCCTAATTTATGTTTTTAAAATAAATTATCGGGCCGGTGAGATGGCTCAGCGGCATAAGCGCCTGCCCGGCAAGCGTGAGGTCCTGAGTTCGACTCCTGGAACCCACATAAAGTAATAAAAAGGCCGGTGATATCACTCTGCGGCACAAGCGCTTGCCCAGCAAGTCTGAGGTCCTGAGGTCAACTCCCAGTACCCACATAAAAAAAAAAATTAAAAAGAATAAACTAAATTACCATCTGTTAAACATCACTTTGTATTTGATTTTACGTCTTGTCAGTTTGTTTATTTTAGCAATTTTCATTATATTAGGCATATATTGATTACTAATATATGAATGTAGAAACTTAATAATTATCCTGTGAAAAGCATTGTGAAATAAAATTTCTTATCAATGGAAGTAGCAACTACAGGCAATTTGCACAATTTGAAATTATTTTTTGATATTAGTTCATTCCAGTGATTGAAGCAATGAGTTGTTTGAGTCTCAGAAAGACAGACTGAGAAGGTTTGCATATATACATGTATATATGGAGACATAGGGAGAAATTAGGCTTTGCGTAGAAACAGAAGAGCAATACCAAAAACTATTACTTTTTAAAATATTAAGCATATTTCTTTTATTTGCATATTGTCAAATGAAATCCTGATCTTGGTCATTTACTTCTCAGAAGTTCTGCCTAAATTGGGCATTTATATTTCATCTTTGTCAAATCCATTAGAAGATGAGGAAATACTGCATTTCATATATATATATATATATATATATATATATATATATATATCATATGATATATATATATGATTTAGGACCACATGTATAACTTTAAATTTGAGGAGATTGGCACGATGGTTGCATAAAGTGATCCAGAATTCAATCCTCCTCAGAGAAGAACTAAAGCAACAGGTATATAGCTGTATACTGAAGTGAGTGAGGGCAGGAGAACACTGGAATTCAATAGTAGAAAATGGAAATCTTTTCAAATTGAGACACCTGGGTAAATAGCACGAGAAGAGAAACACAGTATCTCATCGCCTGCTACCCTCATTCCAAAACCTGGAGAGAAAGAACCTCCCAACCATAGGAGTAAAGGTGGAAGAAAGAGTCCCAGCCAACCATCAGCACTGGTACTGGCGATCCTAGCCATTGGAAAGTTTTGTGGCCACTGTAGATTTACTACTTAAATAGATTAAAGACCTAAAATTTGCATACCTGGTAGCCTGGCTTTGGAAACTCACTTCATCTCCTAGCAAAACCACACGGTATTGTAGCCTGGAATCATGGTGAAAAGTGGGCTCTTGTCTGAATTTGGACTAGTCTGGGGGTTCAGAAACCCCTGTATATTCCCATTTCTGGGACCCACAAAGACATTTCACTGCACTGACTCAGAAGGTACCTGTCTCATAAACCAGATGTTGCTCAACAGATTCTTACATAAGCCCACTGAAAATGCTATCTTGTGAGGAACAGATGTTGCAGTTCAGAGGGGAGTGAAGGGCACTTTCCATAAGAACAGGGGATGACAAACCTGCCCTCTGAGACCTGGGACGCGGCCACTCACCTGTGGTTTCCTACAGGCGCCAGAATGGAGGGTGATTGCCCACAATTCCTACTACACCTGGACACTTGCAGCTGGTGAGTCAGAGAGTAAGCTGAGGTTCCACTGCTGCCCCACCCACAAAGCGTGGCAGTCTCCAGTAACACCACTGTGGCTTAGGCTGTGGCCCCGCCTACAGGTCACAGAGCTGAAGAAGGTCAAGTGAGATATTTTGACCAACGCTGACTGCATTCTGTCTTGCTCACTTTTACAGTCACGTCAGCTGAGGGGAGTGTCGCCTACAGGAAACTCACCTCACCATTACAGTCACACACAAACCGCACATGAAAGAATAGAAAGTGATATTCCAACCAAATGGAATCCCCAAACAAGCAAGAATATAAACTACATTTATACCTGACAGAACAGACTTTGGGACAAAAAACAGTAACAGGAGAAAATGAAAGTCACTGTATAGTGATCAAAGAATCAATTCACCAAGAAGACACAATAATTATAAATCAGTATGCACTTAATGTTGGAGTCCCCAATTTTATAAAGAAACACTACTAGATGTAAAGGGAGAAATAGGCTCCAATACAGTAGCAGTAGGGAAATTCAGACCTTCGCTCACCGGTGGATCGATCATCCAGACCAGGAATTGACAAAGAAAGATCAGAGTTAGAACTACACTGCAGATCAACAGGAGTTAACTGGTATTTACAGAACATTTCATCCATAGCTGCAGAATACACACTTTTTCTGTCAGTGTGTGGAGCCTTTTCTACAATAGGCCATATTGTAAGCTCCAAAAATCTTAACAAATTCAAGAAGATTGAAATTACATCCTATAATTTTTCTGATAACAATGGAATGAAACTAGAAGTCAACAGCAGGAAAAACTTTAGAAAGTATATAAATACGTTGAGATTAACAACACACTTTTAAACAGTGAGTCATTGAGGAAGACAGAGGAAAATTTAAAATTTCCTTGAAACAAATGAAAATGGAACAGAATATACCAAAGTCTGTGGGATAGAGCAAAGGCAATTCTAAGAGTAAGTTTATAATAATGTGTTTATTTCAGGTTTATTTTTTGAAATGTAGCCTATGGATGCATTTCAGGGTCTGAGGAAAGTAAGAAAAAATCATACCCAAAATTAGATGAATAAGGAGATAGTGCAACTAATAGCACAGAAGTTCAAAGAATTATTAGGTATTATTTGAAAATTTTAAAATCTAGAAAAAATAACAAATGTATGGGCACATAAGACCTGCTAAAATAAAACCAAGAGGATATATATATATATAAAATACCTGAGTAGACCAGTAACAAGGAATGAAATTTAATCAGTATTAAAAGTCTTTCTTCAAAGAAAAGTCCAGAACTGGATGCATTCACTGCTGAATTTTAATAAACTTTTAAAAAAGAACCAACAGCAATGCTTCTCAAACTTTTCCTAAGAATTTTTAAAAAGCACCCAAACTCCGAGAGAACAGAATTGCCCTGTTACCAAACCTTGACAAGGACACAGTGAAAAAACAGGCCAATATCCCTGATGAACATAGGTTTAAAAACCCCCAATAAAATACTTGCAAATCAAAGACACACCAAAAATATACAACAGAATCAAGTTAATTCAAGGAATACAAGGATAATTAAACATACACATGTAGATAAATGTATCAGACAAATAGAATCAGTGATATAAGTGAATAAAAATTATGTAACCATATAATTATCTCAATAGTTGCAGAAAATGATTTGATAAAATTCACATATCTCCATTTTGTATACTCCATTTTTATTAAAAATGAAGTGTACAAAGGTCATGCCTCATCATAAGTAAGGCTATATAGAACAAAACCATAGCCAACTTCATATTGAATGAGGAAAAACTGAAAACATTTTTTCTAAATTCAGGAACAAGACCAGGGTGTCCACTCTCTCTGTTCTTATTTAATGTAGTACTAGAAATTTTATTCAGAGAATTTAGGCAAGACAAAGGATAAAATTCATAAAAATAGAAAAAGAGGATATCCTATTATCCCTGCTTGCAGAAGTTATGATTCTATACGTAGGAAAATGTAAAAAAATCCACCAAGAGGATTAATAATAAAATTTAGTAAAGTGACAGGATGCAAACTCAGCATACAATTTCAGTATCTATTCCATGCAATAATAACAAATTTACTGAGAAAGAAATCATGAAAGCAACCCCTTCATAATAGCCACAGAAACCCAAAGCAAACAATAGAACCTATGAATAAACTTAAGTAAGGAAGTAAAGACATCAACAATGAAATTATAAAACAATGAAGAAAGCAATTAAGGAAGAGACCAAAAGTTTGAAAGGCTTTCCTTGTTCATGGACTGGAAGAATTAATGTCGTTAAGAAATCCGTACTACCCGAAGTAATATACAAATTCAATGCAATTTCCATCAAAATACTGATGACATTCCTTATAGAACTAGGGAAAATCATAAAACTCATACAGAAAAACAAAAGACTCAAAAAAGAATAAGCAATGCTGAGCAAAAAGAATTCTGTAGGTGTCACAAAACTTGATTTCAAAATATACATAGTTACGAAAACAGCATATTAGTGATGTAAAAGCAGATGCATAGACCAATGGAGTAGAGTAAAAGGCACAAAAATAATTTCATTAAACTACAACCAACTCATTCTTAACAAAGGTGTCAAAACAATACATTAAATAAAGGACAAATCTATTTTAAAAAAACAAATGGTAATGCAAAAGCTGGATGTCCACATGTATAAGATTGAAATTTAACCTCTATCTTTCATCTTGTAGAAAAATTCACCCAAAATCAGAGATCTTAATGTAAGACTGGAAACTCTGAAACTGCTAGCGGACAACATAAGATTTTAATACAATGATTTTCTGGGTAAGACTCCAAATGCACAGCAAACAAAAACAACAATTGATAAGTGGGTTTACATCAAATTAAAAATCATCTATGTAGCAAAGGAAATAATCAACAGAGGAAAGAGACAACCTAGAAAATAGGAGAAAATATTGGCCAGCTATTTACCTGATAAAAGTTTAATAAGAAGAATATAAAGAACTCAAAAAATTTAACAAAACCAAGTGATCTAATGATTTGAATACACTTGTCATGAAAGAAAAATGACCAATAAATATATCAAAGATTATCAATATCAAAACCACAATGCAAAATCAAATCTATAATGAGATCACATCTTACCCTGGTTAGAATAGATATAGTCAAAACAAAATAATGAATGCTATAGAGGATATGGAGATAAAAGAATCTTTAAACATAATTGGTGGTAATGTACATTAGTACAGCCACTATAGAAAATGGTAAGGAGTTTCCTTAAAAAACTAAGAGTAGAAATACTATGTGACCCAGCTATTCCATGCCCAGGTATATATCCAAAGGAAATATTATTCAGCCACAAAGAAAAATGAAGTCTTGTCATTTGCAGAAAAATTGATGACATTGGAACATATTATGTTAAATGAAATAATCAAGAAGCTAGATAAAAGTAATATTTATATTCTCATATATAGGAAAACTTAAAAGAAAAAAATACACCTTAATAGAAGAGGGTTTACCAGGCAACAAAACAGTGTCAGGAGATGGAGGAAGGAGTAGAAGATAATGGTAGAAGAAGGGTGGGAAGGATATGGTCAATGTGTGATATATGATGTATGATTGAAAAACAACTTGAATGATTTAATTAAAGGTATATTACTGTAAACACACATTGCCATTAATCCCTCCTCACTTTCAGCTCACCTCACCCATCATTCTTCTGAAGCAGTTCTCAATGTCCTGAGTGTTCTTAGTTGTGCCATTGTGGCTCCTTTGATGTCATGAATTGATTCAAAATGTTTACTTTTCACGGTCATTTTGAATTTGAGGAAGAGCCAGAAGTCACATGATGGCAGATATGGTGACTAAGATGGATGAGCACGCACTGTGATGTTTCGTGACCCTGCCTTTCTGTTGGATGGCACTGGGAAACAGCATTCAGATATTTGCTTCCACCTTGTAAAGACACTCACAAAAGAGGACTACCAGAACTGGTTCCGAAAATTACAAGAATGATGCAATAAGTGTTTTTGAAGTAAATATTGTGATTGGGGCTAATGGCAATGTGGATTTTACTGTATTTTTTAAAAATGTAAATACTCACTGTGTGTTTTTATCATATCTCATATGCATGGGAAATACCACAGTTGATCCGAATAATTTATACAACTATTAAGTGTTAATAGTAATAAAACTGTGGGCTTTATGTTAGCTGCTGTTGACACAGTAGTAACAGAATCCTATCTTAAGCTGATTACCAAAGATGCTAATGTATTTGTTTATTTGCACGTTTATAAAGTTGAGAGATAGCAAAATGGTCATGGGCGGGCTCAGCCTAGGGTATCAGGATTAGGTCTCTGATCTTTCATCACAATTTGGTCTTTGCTTCCTTTCATTTGTTTTACTGGTAGGCATATGTCTCCCTCCATGTGGTAACAATTGCCTCCAGCAGTTCTAGATTAATTTTCCAGGCAGAAATAAAGCACCTTTGTGCTAACAACTCGTACGAGATCCCACAGTTTCACTGGCCTGACCTGGTTTATGAATTGAATCCTGAACTAATATTGAACTCAGGGAGGGGTCTCATCAGATACTCCGGAGCATATATACTCACTCTAGCAAGAGCCTAGGATAGAGTGTCAGTTCCAGTAAAACCACGTAGATTTTGAGTTAGGTAACTGTGGGGTTCCAAGGGAAAATCGAGGTGTCTACGCACGAGTAAACTGGGAAGAAACCTGCACAGATTAATATAATGTATATTCACCATAAAACTCTGAATAAGTAGATTATGGGATACTTTTGCATTTAGTCAGAACATAGGAATTTTAGATCACACTTACCATTATGTGTATATTTGTCACACGTAATCAATATTCTTTTAATTGGGCTTTTGTTCTTCAAACGCGATTACAACTTTCATTTTCTAGAATCACTTCCTTTTTCTAAATCTCCCATCTATGTGTATTTCTCAAGAAAAATATAGAGCTGAAATGATGGTTCAAAAATAAAAATTTAGAAACGTGGCATAAAGGATGAAGGTACACCAAATGTGGAGAGTGAATGAACACTATTTGAGATTTATTTCTCTAAAATAATTTTTGGTATTGAGTTGAGACTACTATTATGATCTTCCAGTTATTTATTTATTGTATTCTTCTTAATGCCAAACTTGTTAGCTTACCTTCTATTTTTCCGTTATGAGAGTATGGTCTTTTTCAAGCATACCCTTTTTTTGTTGTTTTCCTTATGTCTTAATTGGTTTTTAATGTTTAGTGTGTGTCATATTAAACTAGAATGATGATTATAATCAATATAATTTTCTTCCTATAACCTTTTCATATTTTGCATATT
The DNA here is from genome assembly GCA_028451465.1 of Erethizon dorsatum. Taxonomy (NCBI): domain Eukaryota; kingdom Metazoa; phylum Chordata; class Mammalia; order Rodentia; family Erethizontidae; genus Erethizon; species Erethizon dorsatum. The sequence continues at coordinate 98,128,579 of CM051823.1, read as the reverse complement.
CATAAATATGCTAATTTCATTGTAACATAGTAACTCATGGTGATAACTCACTAACTCAGATCACCACCCTAAACTTTTCCTTCCTTACATTCCCTGAACAAGGTCCTCTCATGACTTTATTACCATTCTCATAGGGAAATTTCACCTTTCTAAATCTTTAGTTTAGGAGCTTCACACCAATATGTATCTAACTGTGTCTGTTATATTTTCTTCTTAAATATCTCCCAAGCACATCAGAGACATAATGTCCAAGTTGAATTAATCATTTATATTTTCTGAATCCCTTTCTTCTGAGGAGTTTCCTCTATCATACATGGCAGAACAATTCAGTAGGTTGTCCCTTCACATTGTTGGTTGTTTCCTTTGCTGTGCAGAAACTTTTTAATTTGATGTAATTTCATTTGTTTATTCTTGGTATTATTTCTTGTGCAGTTGGGTGGGATTCTGTTCAGAAAGTCTTTGCCTATGCCTATGTTTTCAAGAGTTTCAGCAGATTAAGGGTTTCTGATTTAACATTTAGATCTTTGCTCCATTTTGATTTTAGTTTAGTACCTGGTGAGAGATATGGGTCTAGATTCAGTCTTCTACATGTGGGTTATTAGTTTTCCAAGCACCATTTATTAAAGAAGCTCTCTTCCTCCCAGTGTATGTTTTCAGCTGCATTGTCAAAGATCAGATAGCTGAATGTGCCTGCAATTCTTTCTGCATCCTCTATTCTGCTCCACTGATACACACAGCTGTTTTCTGCCAACACCATGCTTTTTTCTTTTTTCTTTTTTTTTTTATCACTTCAACTTTGTAGTATGACTTGCAGTCCAGGATTTTGATGTCTCATGTTTTGTCTTGTTGCCCAGGATTGCTTTTACTATCCTAGGTCTCTTCCTGTTCCATATGAATTTTATGATTATTTTCTCTGGTTTTGTGACGAGTGCTGTTGGTATTGTAATTTCATTGGAATTGTATTAAATCTGTATATCAGTTTTGGAAGTATGGATACTTTGACTATCTTGGTTTTGCCTATCCAGGAACTGGGGACATCTTTCCATTTTCTGATTCCTTTTCATTCTCCTTTTTCAGAGAACTGTAGTTTTTGTTGTAGAGATCACTCATGTCCATGTTTAGATTAGTTCCTAAGCATTTAATTTTTCTTGGTGCTATTATTAATGCTGTTATTTTCCTAATTTCTTTCTTGGTGAGTTCATTATTGGTGTACAGGAACACTTGATTTTTGTGTGTTGATTTTGTATCCTGCTATGCTACTGAATTTGGTTAATTTTTGGTGTCTTTTGGTGGAATTATTTGGGTCTTCTATATAGAAGAACATGGCATCTGCAAATAATGATAATTTGAACTCTTTCTTTACTACACATGTTCCTTTTATTTCTTTGTCTTGCCTCATTGCTCTGGTTAATGTTTTGAGCACTATATTGAATTGGAGTGGTGATAGAGGGCATCCTTGTCTTGTTCCTGAATGTTGAGGGAGAGCTTTGCTTTTCCTCATTTAATATGATGTTGGCTATTTGTTTGTCATAAATGGCTTTTCACATTGAAATAAGGTCCTTCTTTACCTATTTTATTTAGGGTTTTTTTTTTTAATCACGAATGGATGTTAGATTTGGTCAAAAGCTTTTTCTACATCAATTGAGATGATCATGTTTTTTTTTTTTGTCCTTGATACTATGTGATGCATATTTCTTAATTGTGCATTCCTGGAGTGAATCCTACTTTGTTATGATATGATATATGATCCTTTTTGATAATCTGTTGCATTCTGTTTGCCAGTACCTTACTGAGAGTTCATTAAACAGATTGACCGGTGTAGTTCTTTATTTTTGGTGTGGGGGGGGGGTTGGTTCCTTTTCCGGTTTTGGTTGTCACAAATCATAGAGGTGGGGGAAATGCTGCTCTTCCCTTTTAACATGCTACTAAACCTCTAATACTGTAAAAGCCAGCCTCTTACAACCAGTAATTATCTACCTAATGGCCCTGACTCTGGAGTGGAGAAATTGCTCCAGGCTTTCCTGTTTTTTTTTTTTTTTTTGTCTTCACAGAAAAAGACAGATATCCTTTTCCCCATTGTTTCAGCATAATCCATGCTTGTGGTGTGGATGGGGTATTGGGGTGGTTAAACGATTTCAGAACACAAGCCTAACTCAGAACTGGTCCATAGGACTGGAACTGGGAAGCGATATTAGGGATGGCTGATCCGGGGACATGTGCACTGTGGGACAGTCACACACATCTGAATCTTACTTGTAATTTTTCTGTTGAGTGCAGATACAAGTAGTATTTATTTCACACCAGCTATCAGCCAGATAATTTTTTATATTCCTTACCTATGTGGTGACATTTAATGGGTAAAATTTAGTTTAAATGAACCTATAGAAAGACTAAAGGGAAATAGAATGTAGAGGAAGCCACAAAAGTACCATGTGGAAAATATCTAAGTAGAACGAAGATAACCATCAACAGATTCATCTAGGCCAGTCTTGTGTTAAAGAAATATAATTAAATATAAAATATTTTCCTACTCTGGAAGAACTCTAAACAAAGATAGAAGAAAAAAAATGAAGGCATTTTATTATTGAGTAAGTATTAAAGAGAATGTGATGGTCATTCTAAGCAATTCTCTTTCAAAGAGGTGCTTACCAAGTCTTGGAAAAAGGCATTCCTCCTTTTAGAGCAGCTTTTAGAAGATTACATGAAGACTCACTATTATAGGTTTCCTGACTAGATGCTCTAAGAAAAAGGTGGGTGGTGTGTATCTTCCCTTCATTTCAACTGGGACAATTTGCTTTTATTTTTTATTTTATTTTAATTAGTATTTGCATTAGTATTTGCATTTAGAGTTGCAAGCCTCTTGTATTTTAGAATCAGCTTGTTTACCACCTTCTCCTTTTTGATCCTTCTTGAGAAGACTCTAAATGACAGAACGGAATATGCTTCTTCAAATTCGTTACGATAAAAGCGGAGGTAGCTCTTGGGAGTGCAGTACGAAGATCAAACCTCAGTAGGTTATTAGGAGAGTGGATCCCTGAGGCAGTTAGTCTTTGAGAAAAGATCTTCCCTTAAAAACACCTTCATTCTCTGTCCCTCCTTCCAACCTACACAATAGGAATCCACATATGGTGTGTGATGTACTTGAAGGCACTGGTTAAGGCTGAAGTGAGGTCAAATCCTAATTCTCCTAGTATACATATATATGCTTTAAGCATATTGCCTTAAACTCTTTAAGCTTTAATTTCCTCATATATAAAACAGAAATGATAAATTATATTAGTAATTAGGAACAATTTTGAATACAAATGTACATTCAAATCATGTACATGATTTGCTTATTAAAAATACCTAGTATATGGTAATCAGTAGAGACATAATAAGTCCAAACTTCATGTTTTCCTGTCTACTACAATACTCACACGTTTTCTTGTTGTGCACTAAAATGTAAAACTTTAGACATTATTACAATGAAAAAGATGTGAGTGTTACGGAGCTATTGTTATTAATTTGAAATTAATCATAGTTAAATCAGTGTTAAATTTTTATGGTAAAGTTTTTTTTTGTGTGTGTGTGGGTACTGGGGGTCGACCTCAGGACCTCGCGCGCCAGCAGGTGCCCGTGCCGCTGAGCGATATCACTGGCCCTTTCTTCGTATGTGGGTTCCGGGAGTCGAACTCCGGCCCTTGCGCTTGCCAGGCAGGCGCTTATGCTGCTGAGCCATCTCATCGGCCCCCTGTTTTTTTTTTTTTTTTTTTTTTTATGTGGGTACCGGGAGTCGAACTCAGGACCTCACGCTTGCCAGCAGGCGCTTATGCTACTGAGTGATATCACCAGCCCTTTTTTCCTTTTTATGTGGGCACCAGGAGTCAAACTCAGGACCTTGTGCTTGCCAGGCAGGTGCTTATGACGCTGAGCTATCTCACCGGCCCCTATGACAAAGTTTATCAAGTGGGTACTTCAGTGTTACTAGTCCCCCCTTACACACAGTTTTACTTTTTGTGTTTTCACTTACCTGCAGCAGACTGTGGTCCCAAAATATTAAATAAAAATTCTAGAAATAAGAAATTCATAGGTATTAAATTGCATGCCATTCTGAGTAGTGTGATGAAATCTTGCATTATCCCGCTGGGGGCAGAAATCACCCTTTGGTCTAATGGAATTTATACTGGAGAGGCTACCTGCCCATTAGGAACCATCTGAGTTACCAAATAGATGTCAGTGGTGGTGCAAGGCTTGTGTTCAAGTGACCATTATTTTACTTTAGAATGACCCTTAAGGCCAAAAGTAGTGATACTGGCAAGTCGGCAGCACAAATATGCTGGAAAGAAGCTGTAAAGTTAGTTTGCTAATTGAAAAGTTTAAAGATCTTGAGGTAACTTAAATTAAAGAAAATATTATTTTTCTTGAGCTTGTTAAGATCTATGGCAAGGACAAATTTTCTGCTGTGCACAGTGGTGCATGTGTTCAGTTCCTGCCACATGGGAGACTGAAGTGGGAGGATTTCTTGATTACAGAAGTTTAAAGCCAGCACCATCAATACAGATTCATTTAAAAAACATTTTTTGGCTATATTAAACAATCCAACAAACAAACAAAAGAAACAAATCTTCTATCAGTTAAATTGTGAAGGAAAAAGAAATTTGTGCTTTTGGTATCACATCTCAAACTGCAAGGTTATAGACACTGTGCACAAATGCTTACATTAAATAGATTAGACACTAAATTTATATATATATAAATTGTATATATATGTATACATATGTATATACATATGGAAAAAAACACGGGGTTTGCTATTATTCATGATTTCAGGTATGTATTGGGGGGGTGTTGGAATGTATGCCTCACAGATGAGGGGTAGCTACTGTATCTTAGAATTTTCCTATCTAGGTGATTTATATTTTAGAAATAGCCATGTTATATTGTAACTAATTAAACATAGGCAGACATTAATGGAGAGTCATAGTCACCATTAGATTAGCAGTAGGCAAGATAAAAAGAAATTAAAACAGGTGTTTAGGGTACCAGCAAAGTACAAAGTTCCTTTTTTTGGGAAAATTACGATTTAATATTTTTAAAGACTCAAAGTAGTCATTATAAAAAACAGAATTTCACACATACTTATACTTACCTTACAGTTTGATTTACATGAAAGACTGAAATTGTAGAGTTATACTTGTTTGAATTTCATACATACTTACAGTTTGATTTACACAAAAGACTGAAATTGTAGAGATGTACTTATTTAAATTCTTAAAAATCCTAATCCAGCTTTTTCTCAAGAATGGTTGCTAAGAAAACAAAAATTTCCTGTCAACTTATTATTGGGTATATTTCAAAACGTCAATAATATATGTTCAATTATGGAGAAAGTAAGGGAGTAAACAATTTATGTCATTGTTTTGTCCATGGATGACCTTTACAAAATATTTTAACTTTGGCACATTTATTATGCTGACCATCTTCTGAATTTTTGTGATGACTAGAGAACTCACCTATTCTATTGGTAATTTGCTCATCAGCTAGAAAAAGTCAATAACTTTTGTGAAGCATTAGGATAATTAGAGTCTAAATTAGGACTCTCTCATGGAGGGTTCATTGCATTTATGGTATTCTGTATTGCAGCATATTTGGTAGCGTCCATCTGCTTCAACTATACTGAAAATAATGGGGATAAATAAACAACACAAGCACAGAAAATGTTCAGCATTCAACAATATTTATGGAAAAAATAATAAGAATGTTCCACAATATTCCACAGCAAATGTTAAAGTCAAGCACCATGCTTCTTAGAGAAAATGCTACATATTTTCTGAATGGTTTTATTCTTATGTTGCCTTCCAAGGGCTCCAATGAAAGTGTCTGTTCAAGGACCATGCAAAGAAATAAACAGAGCTATTTCTTCCTTTTGAAAGTAAAGCATCATAACTTTTGTATAATGCTTTTGAAGTTATTTATCAAGTTTCTTACTCCTAAAAGCAAGCTTAGGTTTTGGATCTAGTATAGTAGAGATGAGAATACAGAAAACTCCTAATACAACCACTGAATTAAATTGGGCATGAATTTAAGTTGCAGCTTTGGGTTGTATTTTTTATAGCTAATAATTCATTTATAGGCTTGTGAGACAACTATTGTGATTAGTTAATTTATAAAGTCAACTAGAATTGTTTATTAGCATAAAGGAAAACACCTAAACTGAAGTAAGCTAGCACATACAGTATTATTATGCAGCTTTGTGAAAACAATAAGGGTAGTTAAATTGTTTTTAAAAACTGTTGTAATGTTTGCTTTGACATTGGAAAACCTCAGGAAGATTAATGCATATAAATATCCATACATAAGCTTATAAGAACTACTTCCACCTTCTCTTTTTTCACTTATCAATCTAGTTCAAATTTTTGCCACATGATTATCTATTATGCATTTCCTGCCTCCGATATTGACTTTTAGGAATCTACATCTACATCATGTTCACATTTTTATTTAATTACCAACGTTTTCTCAAAGTTTTCCCCATGAAAGCAGTGGAGAGGTACTGAAAGATTACGTTATACAATTTCAGGAACTGGAGACTGAGTTTGGGGAGCTTTCGATAACTGAACCCTTTAGGGGTCTGGAGGGTGGGTCCCCCAGAGAGAGCATGAGAACCCCTGTTCCTTTCAGTGTAATTCTCCCTATGTACCTCTTCATTTGTATCCTTTAAAATGCACTGTACAATAAGTGAGTAAATGGTTGGCAGCAGCAGGCAGTATCTGGAGTACTGATGAAGACACTCATTCAGCCAAGGCCCTCCAGCTCTATTAGAGAAGATATGAGAGCTTTGTCCTTTAGTGGATACAGAGTCTCAAACTAGAGTAGAAGAAATGGTTTCAAAAGGCAGTTAGGCAGTCAGGGAGGTGCAAAACACGTGTGTGTGTGTGTGTGTGTGTGTGTAAAATAACTTTTCCAAGGCTACACAGAGAGAAACTGTTGTCCTGGGAAAGTCATTTATTCTATTCTGCCTTGAAGTCATTTCTATCACATTTGCAATTAAATATACCATATAGAATAATGCAATACCATATAGAATAATGGTGTGGAATAAATGTTAGCATGTGAGAAGGGAGCTGCTCTGAAGCCTTTTTTAAATTAGTGAAATGTATCAGTGGGACAGCAGACATGGAGGAGGAGTTAGATGGAGGATACATAGGGAGGGAGAAAGGGCAATAACAGTAAGAAGGCACAACTGAAATGTAGGACCTGTAAGTCTTGGGTCCCGCTTGCCTCCCTGTGTGAAGAGCTCCTGGCGCTGATGGGTATTCGGTTTGCAAATACTGAATTTTTAAAAGCCTACCCTCTAGTCAGAAAGCTGTGGTGAATAGGAAGGAGAGGTGAGGAGAGGCTGGTCAGAGGGTACAATGATACATGGAGGAGAAATCAGTTTGGGTATTCTGCGACACAGTAGGATGAGTACAGTTAACTATAATACATTGTATGTCGTGTATCTCAAAATAGCTAAAAGAGAGGGTTTTGAATGCACTTAATGTAAGAACTGCATTCAGTTTAAATTTATATACATGCTTACTACCAGGATTTTATCATTACCTATGCATACATGAATTAAAATATCTCATTGTATCTCATGAATTGCACAAATATTATATGTCTACCAAAAAGTAAAATTAATATAAAGATCTGTTAATTAACCTAGCGTGCAACTAAAGAAGCAATTCATTGACCATACATGTAATACAATGTTAGAGAAAAAAGACATTTTAATTAATTACAGTTGAAAATGGAGATTTTAAGGCCATATTATCAGCCCCTATTACCTCATTAGATGTGTGACAGTTAAAGTATAATTTTTTGTAAAGTATGATTTTTAAACTAATATTTAAATATAAAGCTTAGCTGTTTGGGAGGTATCAAAATTTTTAACATTTTTGTGTTTATAGACATTTCTGTTGCAACATTATTAACCATTTGAGATTGGTAAAAGAGTTCATTGGGCAATAAATGTTCTTTAAAGAATCTTTTATTATAATATAAAGTACTGTGGAAGTTTTAAAAGCAAATGACCACAAGCATTTGACAGGGTTTCTTTTTTTTTTGTGGGTACCAGGGGGTCGACCTCAGGACCTCGCACGCCAGTAGGCGCCCGTGCCGCTGAGCGATATCACCGGCCCCTTTTTCGTATGTGGGTTCCGGGAGTCGAACTCGGGCCCTCGTGCTTGCCGGGCAGGCGCTTAAGCCGCTGAGCCATCTCACCGGCCCCTTGACAGGGTTTCTTAAACAGATTGAGAAAGAAAAATTCAGTTTCAGTTCAATTACGGTAAAGCGAGAAATCTGTTGGGATCTAATTCACTCGTATTTTTACATTATGTTCAGAAAGACCCACAGTACGATGCTTTCCAGCTGTCTGAATGGGTCTCAGCCTGTGGCCTTGGCACTGGTGTTGGTATTTAACACTATCAAGCTTTTCAAGATGCATAAATGAGCTTTAGGGGCCCTTGCTACACTTTGCTCTTGCCTCCTGATTGCTCTTTTATTACATACTAGGAAGCAAATTTAATTTTTTTTCTTGAAAGTAAAAAAGACTCCAGGTGGTATCACAAAAATGAAAACACTAAATAAGTACAATATAAGTAGATATCGAGTTGTGAGGCCACTGTTTGAATTTTGATAGCATGTTGTTGATTTTACCAAAAGTACTAAAGTACCTATTTTAAAAGTTCTAGTAAAAACAAATAAAAAATTAAACAACAATCAGTATCATCAAAAACAAAAAGAAAGCTTTTGGATAGTAGTAATAGTCCTATTTATTTATTTATTTATTTTTTTATTTTATTTTATTTTTTTTTTATTGTGGTACTGGGGATTGAGCCCAGGATCTTTGCTCTGAGCTGCACCCCAGCCCTTTTTTCCTTATTTCTTTTTTATTTTAAATTTTTAAATTTTAACACAGGATCTCACAAAGTTACCCAGGCTGGGCTTAAACTTTCGATCCTTCTTCCTCAATGTCTCAGAGTGCTGGGATCACAGCATGCACTGCCTTGCTTAGCTTGTTATTTTTTAATTTTAAGAAAAATAACAAAAAACAGGCCTGGAAATTTCTTATGATCCCAAAATGGCACCTGTTACCATGTTCATTACCTTTACTTCAAGTGTCTTTTTGAATGTAAAAGTTATAAGATATAATGTTGAAGTCACTTGCTGTTTATAAATTATTCAATTTAGTAATTTTTTACTTCAACCATAAAAGATTGTTTTATTTACTACATCACTATATAGATATAAGTACTATCTTACATTTGATACTATCTTGGTATCTTTTGTATACTTTGCTCAGTGATAACTTTTTTATTTTTTTGAGACAGGGTCTTGCTATGTAGTGCTGGCTGGCCTTGAACTTGCTTATGTAACTCAGGCTGGCCTCAAACTCATGGCGATCCTCCTGCCTCGGCCTCCAGAGTGCTGGGATTACAGGTGTATGCCACCACGCCCAGCTGCTCAGTGATACTCTGTGATTGGTATAAATCACATTTTCTTCTTTCTTTAATAGTATATATTTGTGTTACAAAATAAACACATTCATCTTGGGGACTTGATATATGTTATATGGCATCTGGATCCTTTTCATGTCCCCTTCTTCGCTCCCAGCCCCCACCTCCTCCCTACCCCCATCCGCAGAGGGATTCAAGTTATTTGCAACGTTATGCTATGGCAGATAATGCAGTCATGAAGTTCTTTGTCTTATCTCCTAGAGAAACTGTGTCAGAGCTTCTGTAAGTGACACACTGAAAAAGGAATTGTTGGTCATTTCATGTATACTTTGTTGAAATAATGTTTTCCAGATTATTTTCCAATTTGCTTTGCACAAGTAGTTTATAAGTCTTTGCTTTTCCACAATATCACAGATACTTGAGATTTTCACTACGTAACAAGGGCTTGGAGGCCAAAAACACCCTTCACTTAAGCAAGTAAATGTCTGATGGATAACTCAAAACAGTATAAAAACCTGACGTCTCTGCCTTAGGTTTGCATCTGTCTCCCATTGTCTGAGTCATTCTCTCTGGCAGTCACCTTGGATTTCATGAACAAGAAGTGTGGTCCATAAACATCTTGAGATGACTTAAAACTATTTCAGTCAGTAGCAATTTACCTGAAGTAATGATCAAACAGGCCACTACTGAGCAAGACTCGCTGGTTTTGCAAACTTCTGGTTCCCTTGTGTACATAACCTGAGACTCGTGTCTGTATCTCAAAGGCAGGGCTGAGGATGCAGTGCCCTCGTCTTCCCGGTGGAACTATATATACATCCTTCGTATCATTTTGCCCTAACTAATTAGTCCTATACCACAAGATATTTAAGTTTTTCCTCAACATAGTCAGGAAATGCTTCCTTAAAGAAGAAAGCTTTCAGAAGTTTCTTACATGAGCAAAGGAAAACAGACCTGACTGGAAAAAGCTTAAAGTTGAGAATGTGAAAACTCAGGCAAAAAAAGTCTTATGTAAAAATAAAATTAGAAATATAGATTAATGGCCAAGGTATTCTTGGAAGAAACTGTCCACATGAGCCTATTCAAAAATCTCAAATTATCTGAAGTAGATAATGTGTGTATTCGATTCAGAGGATGAATTTATAGTGAGACTGAGCAGTGGGCTACAAAATTTGTTTATCTGTGGTGTATGGAACATCTGTGTGTTATTAAATAATAACATTAATTTGTATATATTATTACCAGAGCAGTGGAACAAAAGTAACTGAAAACATGCAAACAAATGTGGCACTTTAAAGGTGACATTTTCTTTAGAACACGGAGAAGATCTGAACAGAAATAAAACAAAGCAAATCTCTGAACAAAAGCTAAAAAAATTTTTTTAAATAAAAGGAAAATCATAGCGTGGAATTTCTAAATGCAAAGGTATAATTTCTTTATTAACTGTGAATTGGTTGTCATTTCACAAGAAATTGTTAAGTTCCTTTTTGCTTTTGTTTTATTTATTTATTTATTTTTTTGTGGGTACCGGGGGTCGACCTCAGAACCATGCGCCAGCAGGCGCTCCTGCCTCTGAGAGATATCACCTTTTTGTATGTGCGTTCCTGGAGTCGAACTCAGGACCTCGTGCTTGCCAGGCAGGCGCTTATGCCGCTGAGCCAACTCACCGGCCCCAAGTTCCTTTTTAAAGTAAATTTGGTTAATGGAAATAATATAATTGTTATAAGATATTCTTCATGGTATCACTACAAGTGTAATTCAGTACTATTAATTCAGTGTTTCAGGTCAATAGCAGTTTTAGGCATTGAAGATATAAAAATAAGTCTTAGGTGAGATGGACATTAGGTATTTTTATATGCTCTAGGTAGTGATAAAATAGAGATATCCCAAAGATATTTTGGGAAACCCAAGTTCTGGTATGGAGGGAAAGAGCCAGAGAAGTCTTTAAGCTTCACTTATAAAAAGAGATGCTTTTTTTGAAATCACTATTTTTAGGGTTGTAGTTAATTTCAGTACATAATTATACCTGAAGTTGTTATTTTACAGAAAACCACACATGACTGAAACAATGAACTACAACTTAGGTTCATTTGAAGTTAATAAAATTTTAAGTTAAAATCTGATCTGATTCATAAAAAGAAGATTAAAATAAAGATTTGATTCTTTATGCACACTGTCAAAATATAGCTTCCATATGCACACTGTCAAAATATAGCTTGTCCTCAGGGTTGAGGTGTAACATAAATAGTGAGCTCAATAATCTAATGATCAATAATATGAAAGTGAGAGTTTTAGCATCAAAATACTAAAGGATAAGTCTTCTTGGTCAACTGAGAGTTTATCTTTTAAGTACCTTAATACAATTTTTTAGATGGACTATTTCTAGATTGTTTATATGTATTTCACTCTTTGAAAATGCTATGTAGTTAGTGCGCATAATCTAAACTCCTTTGAAAACTTCATAACTGTATTGATGCTGTCATGATAATTTTATAATTTGCATTACAACCATTCAACAGTATGAAATTCATGCCTCCCAAACTACTTATTCATGTTCTGTGTGTGAAATGCTGCAAAAACTTCCTCGCTAGTAAAATACTTTTGCCCTCTCTTACCGTTTTCGTAGGTTGAAATTGGCACTCAGCCTTTGCTTTGACTCAATCCTACTTCTTTATCCCCTCCAAAGCACCATGTGTGCCTTGTGTTGTCTTTTACCATATTTTTACCATTTTTTGTCTCATTTCCTGCCTTTTCTCTCTTCCAAAATTCCTCACATACATTTTACTTGCTTTCCTACACAAAACGTTATACAGCTTAGGTAATTTTATGTCTACTGAAAAGTAGCATTCAAATAATTTGAAAAGTCAGTGTTTTTTAAGATATGTTGATAATAACCCGATTTATGAGCTTTTTATGAACTGAAGAAAATTTGAGCTTAGCATGTTTAACACAGGTACCCATTGCTTAGCAAGGCCACCTGTGGCAGAGATTCTGTAGTGGAGCTTCTTGATTCTGCATCTGGACCATAGTCATTCAGTTCCCCAGTGTTTATTATGCATTTATTTAGGACTTATTGAACTAGTTAAATACAGGACTTTATTTTAAAAAGGAATATTAATTTTCAGTGTAAGTGCAACAGGGACAGGTGCAATTAGAAGCAGACTTAGAAATTTGTGAACAAGAGAAAAATAAAACCTCAATAAAACCTCCTGTTACATGTGATGGTGCTGTTGCTTTGTTAAGTACTAATGCAGGGCACCGAGGATCAGGACATCCTTTCATCTGTAGAAATATCCACATATACTGATTTTCACCTCCAGTTTTTCTAGATACACCTTTACCTGTCTGCCCAGACAAAACAGATACATCACAAAAGCATTACATTACATATGAGGGCGCTGTCATTAAAAAAACCCAAACAACTATTTCTCTTGATTTCGTTGGTAAGGGATTATTAGTAACATCAATAAATTCTCTTTTATGAAAATTTCATTTCTACTGCCTAAATTTGCTTCCCTTTTCTTTTGCTTGAATTTTTGGATTGAAGTTTTCTTTTTGCTCATTTTTATTTTCCACCATTAGTGTGAAGTTACAAGCTTTATATATTTAAATTATTTTAACGGCTTTTATGGAAATTTGAACAAGCAATCAATAAGTCAGTATTTTATCTTTCTGCAAAACAATGCAAGTTTTTTAGAAAGCTTAAACTGGTCAGACCCTGCTGACATCTGTTATTATTTTAGTTCAAGTAACCTATTTTTATTATTTTATATGATCGTTACTGGTTTACATTGAACATAGTTAAAGTATCCATTGGCTTTAACCTTCATTTACTGTTATGCCTTGTTATATGAAAGACCTTGTTTTGTAAGACTATATATATTTTTAGAATCATATAATGTACAGAGTGTACGGATCTCTTACTTTGCTATCAATATTGCGATTATAATTTCAAATATACAGAAAAGCTGAAGTCCATATCTGGTAAGTCAAAAATTAAAAAAATAATTAGGAGAATATTTTTGTTTTAATAGTAATATTACTTGAAAAATGAAATTGTCTTTTTGTAGTTTAAAATATCAATAATTTAATGTGATCCAGTGTGTACATTCTCATGTACATGTAACATACATGATGTCCTTATAAATTTTCCAAAAGTTTTTTTGTTTTTGTTTTTGTTTTTTACTCTGGGGCTAAAATGCTTAACATTAAAGATTAATTTGAGAGCCACTCTAGATTCTTTTCTTGCGATGATAATTGTGGTAAAGATTCTGACCTGATACTTCACAAGCTTCCTGAAGTCCTCAGATCTAATTAAAAATAACAACTAAAAAAAATAACTATTCTAAACGATTAAAATGTGGTTTCCTACAAAAGCAAAAAACAAATAAACTAAAAACAACAAATAAATGCACGAAAACGTCATCTCTGAAGCATCGTTCAGGACCCACACATTCTGAAAGCGCCACAGAGCTGTCACCATTGTTTAAACACTGGCGAAGTTTAAAGAGAGCTCATCAATGCACAGTGAGAATTAATGCGCACTTCCCATTACCCTGCTGAGACCCTTTTTAAAAATACTCAATTTCTATGCTGCTTGTAAGGTTGTGCAGTTGTAATCCCTGGACATCTGCTAGAAATAACCATAATAACAAAACACCCCATGTACTTCTGTTTTCAAATCAATCTGTCATTGTGTAAAGAATTTTTGGAATTATAATGAATCTTGTTTGCAGTCAATGTTTTCAGGTCATTCAACCACACAGTGTTAACAGTGTTTTACTTCTATGTTATTAGAGATGGATTCATTTCCATACATTACTTTACATAAATTATTTATCTTAAGATCAGCCATAACAGCTGAGGTTAAATCAGCTAATTAAAATGGAATATGTACTATGCTTAAAAAAATTATACTAGTGTTCTGGGATGCTTTCATATTGTCTCTATACAAATCATAGAATACCAAAGAAACTTGACTTTAGTTTCTTGACTATTACAGCTATACACACATATATAATTTTATATATTTATATATGTACAAAGTTTATTTGTATACATACATATAAATGTCTATGTATACAGAAATGTAACATACATGTTTGTATATGTACATTAAAGTCACTTTTAAAAGAATAAAAATATCTGAGTACAGAACAGGTACTTCAAAAGACAAAGGTTCAGGATTGTCAAGGATAATGTGTTGTGCTTAAATGTCAATCTAAACTTGGATAATTTAGTAAAGATTTGCTTACTATTTGCTTACTTTGTTGTTATCTATTCTTCAGCTCATTATTCTTAAATACATTTTCATTCTATGCTGAAAGATAACCACTCCAAAACCATGTGTTCTTTCTACTTTGTCCAGCACAAATGAGATCAATGTAAAGGAAAGTGTATTGGTAAGTTTTCCTGCTACTGCACACAATACCAGACACCCACAGTTTAAAGGAGGAAAGGTTTAACTTGGATCATGGCTCAGGGGGTCCTTTCCATGGTAGGCTGGCTTTAAGTTAGAAAGAGCATAGGGGAAGAGTATGGCGAGGAGGAAAGCTGCTCACCTTATGGTGACCAGAAAGCATATCGATGTGGGAGGAGCAGGGCAGGGATTTATATCTATGGAAGGCACCTCCCCTACCATAAAAAACCTCTTCCAAGGAGGTTTCACCTCCTAACAGCACATTTAACTGTGAAAGCATCAATGGATCTATCCACCAATGAGTACAGCACCTCATTATCCAATCACTGCTCAAAGTGCCACTTCGCAGTCAGGAGGCTTTTGTGGGACATTCGAGATCTAAGCCGTAAGAGTAAAGTAGAGGCTTGATACCCAATCCCACTCATAATACCTCAGTATGTCTGAGAATTTACTGAAAGCTGTGAGAAATTTCAAAACATATTTCAAAAATTTATTAATAGATTTTGTAAAAATTCTAAATCTCTACAATTTTACATTCTAAATTCTTCCTGTATATTTTTAAAATTCCAGGATGCACTGAACTGTGTTGATTTTGCTTAGAGACATCTTACCACTCATTTTCTTTCTTCCAGTTCAGTCATTATCTTCCTTGGACTTCCATACTACTTCATCATTAATTATCTCCTTTCTTTTTTTTTTTTTTTTTTTTTTGTGGGTACCGGGGGGACGACCTCAGGACCTCGCGCGCCAACAGGCACCCGTGCCACTGAGCGATATCACCGGCCCCTTTTTCGTATGTGGGTTCCGGGAGTCGAACTCCGGCCTTCGCGCTTGCAAGGCAGGCGCTTACGCCACTGAGCCATCTCACCGGCCCAATTATCTCCTTTCAATTACAACTTGTTCCTTGATTATTTCCTATTTTGTTTGTCCTCTCTCCAAGTAAAACTACTTATTCTGCAGCCCTGTCAACACTGGCATTCTGTCTTTCAAACTATACTTACTCTGTGAGTTTGGTTCAAATCTTTAGGGCTGGCAGCATGGCTAACTTATTCTGCCATCCTAAGATCAGAACTCTTAGTAACTTATACCTACAGTGATTTTCTAATTCCCACTGCACATAGATCACAGGTTAGCAGAGGACTCCACGCTTTCTCATTCAGGGTCCACACTGTGAAGCCACTATAACATGAAGCGCTTTCGCTTCTGGGAAGTGAAAGGGGGGCACATGGAGAGTTATACATTGTCTCTGAAAAGGTTCTTTCCAGAAGTGAAAGGATAGGATTTCTGCTGATGTTCTTTTGACCAAACTTAATCATATTCTCTTACTCCACATCAAGGGAGGTATGAAATGCAGTCTTCTTTTCACTCACAAACAAAAAAACTGGAATGTAGCTGAATGTCTCTAGTGCCAACCATAATCTCCATTATAGTCCGTAATCCACTACTTCTCAAAGACTCAGGAAAAAAACATACTTCTTTGAGCCTAATTTCTTGCATATACTATTCCTTCCCTTCTGGGGTTACTACTTATTCACTTCCTGATCGCAATTACTTATCAATTGTGTATTTTACCAACTAGCATGGCCTTTCATTTGAAAACATTCAATTTCATTATTCTTGGTGAGCTCAGTTGTTGGGGATCATGAATTATAAATAGAGTCTAGGGGATGTCTAAGCTTGTCCTTGTCCTGCCCTTTTGGGTCAGATTGGAACTCAGAAACTCACTGCTTTTTCTGGTCACAGCTGGAGCCCTAGGGCTGATGACTGCTGTGGCACTTACAGGGCAAGATAAAGACCTGCTAAAGAGGATAAGGCACCTGAGGAAACTACAGTTTCTTATTGCTCCTCTGTCTCACCCTTGTCCTTCAAGAATGTTTTGATCTTCCTAGCCCACTGCAGTTGCCATTACTGTTCCTGGAAACACCCACTGCCCTTCACCCATTGTCCTTGATTTAGATGTCATGAATAAATACCAAGAGTCTGGGTGCCTTGTGGCCTTTTGTTTCCCGAGAGCAACTGGTCATCCCAGAGCCTTCCTGCACTCCTCTATTTTCTCTCTTGCTCTTTTTTTCTTTCCCGCTGTATAACCTGGGCAAGAGATTGGGGATTCACTGCAGGGGTCCCTGATTAACGGTGGGGAGCAAAGGATTGCTAATACTCAGTGTCCTTATGAAAGAAACATCCATCCTCATGGACACAACCTTCTTAGATTCTTCACTTCTAAGAACCTCTCAGCCATACAGTCCTATAATTATATCAGAATTATTACCATAACCCAAAGCACACTGACTTTTTGACCAATAATTTAGAAATTTGGTTTATGTCTTTCTGGCTTATAAATTCAGTTGACTTCACTACATTTTATTTTGACCTCATCAACCCACGAGATGACCAATCATTTGTTTTTCTCTTCATATTTCTCCCTATCTACCTTACTTTTTTCTATGCTTATTATATCTGTTCTCTTCCAGTGTTATTTTTCTTCTGTTGTCTCACAGCACTTACCCCTTCAAAACTTTACCTCATACAAATCCCATTGTCTTCTGCATTGTACCTGACTAGACTAGTACACTAGAATGTATAAAACACAACCAACTGCGAAGAATGGAACCACTATAAATTGCAGTTAACAAACTCAAATGAACTGTCTACAGTCCCAGGCTCTTCTGAGTCTCTCTAGCCACCACACTACATTCTGCAACAAACTTTAATCTTTCCTTTCTAATTCTCAAGTCTGCCAGTACCTCTTTACTCTGTGTATCAGCCACTTTCTTTGCTGAGGCACAATAACTGACACCCACAAATTATAGGAGGAGAGATTTATTTTAGTTCATTTCTGTTCTCAGTCAGGTGGCTTTAAAGCAGGATAGCATGGCGGAGGGACATGGCTGAGCAAAGCCGCTCACCTCATGGCATCCAGGGAGGAGGAAGATCAAGGGAGGAGCTAATCAGGGAGATACACAGGTCACCTCCCCAGTGATCTTCCTTTTCTGACCAGACCCTACCTCCTTAACAGCAAGTCAGCTATAACATCCTTCTAAAGTGTCGTCTTTCAAAAGCACCCCCATGAGTGCATGAAACTTGGTTGTGGGGGAGGCTTCTAGATATAAAGCATAACACCTTATAGTGTAGAAGTTGGTTTTATAGTTATAAGAGAGGTAGAAACAACTAGATGAGAATAATACCCTCAACCTTCACAAATCAAGTTGTCAAACACACATTCTTTCCCTCCTTCTATATTTAATGGAAAAATTGACGGTCATACTTAAGATTATTCTTTTTCATCTTCCTACTCCATTCCAACTCACCTATACACAAAGTTTTGGACATGATTCCTCTTCATTTTTCTTTCTAGACATCAGCCTTTTCTGTCTTGGTACATTTTTATTTTTAAATAATGACTTGATACAACAGTTAAACTATGAAAGCAGCCTAGGTGCCCATCAACAGAGGAATGAATGAAGAAAATGTGGTATATACACATCCATAAAGCATATCAAAATCCTGTCAGTTGCAAAAAAGTGGATGGAACTTGAGATTGTTATGTTAAGTGAAACAAGCCAGACTCAGAGAGACAAATATAAAAGCATAGCGTATTTTCTCTCATATGTGGAATATGACTGGTGGGGTGGGGAGTAGGGTGAGAGAGCGGGAGAGGGAGAGGGAGAACATAAAAGTAGAGAAGGCTGACTATTAGAGAAGAAGGAAATCAGGGAGAGGATGAAGAGGGGAGTGGGGGTGGATATGATAAAAATATTTTCCATGCCTGTACGAATACTACAAAACAAACCTACTGTTCTGTATAATACATATGTACTAATAAAATAAATATAAATTCAAAAACGAATTTTCTTTGCCTCCCAGGGTTTAGGTTTCCTCTCTTTGGCAGTCTTCTTTATCCAGTTGGCTTCGTTAGCATTCCTGTTACATCAGACTTCAGCCATGGTTAATTTTCAACTAACAGCATCAAAAACTTGCTCATTTCTTTCCTTCCCTCTCTCCTTCCCTCCCTTCTTCCTTTCTTCTGCTTCCACTCCTATTCTCCTTTTGAAGTACTATTTGCTAGGCTTACCTCTACTAACTGTAATCACCAATAGAGATACTACATATTATAGTGAATTTAGTAAAACATAATGCTTTATTTCTTGTCAATATGGTATAGTAAAACAAACTTGGACAGGTATTCCTTTGATAATACCCCAAACAAATCTATGCAAGATAAGCAAATTACATAACCTTAAATAAAGCTATAAGCCTCTAAAAGTAATGCATGCTAGTCTAGAATTATGCAGGATTTAAACATGCTCCATATAGATCCGTATGGAGGGAGGCACATTGCTAGAAACCAGATTGTGGAGTGTAGTTTTCTTGCTTGTAAAAACACAGGAGGTTAGACTTTGGCTTATTTGAAAGCTATGTAACAGTAAAAAATACAAAATACAGTAATCTGTATTTTTCCATGTGAATAGGACTTTTGTTAAGGTAGCTAATTATTTGGTAGTGATTAAGAAATTCTGCGAATACAGTGATGGAATATGAACTACAATTCACTCTTATAAAATATAGTTATGGCTTGGAATACTAGGAAGAGGGTACTGAAAAGAAGGAATATCAGAATCACCACAGGCATACTGTTACATGAAAGAGAGATGGAGAATGAAAGAGAAAAATACCAAAAGTAAGCAAAATCATACTGTAAAAACACATTAACTTGTATTGTGATATCACATATTGTCATTAAAATTAACAATCCAAATATAAATTTAATCCTTATGAAATAAATTTTGTAAAACTATCTGACAAATATTTTAAAGAAGAAAGTAAAAGGCAAAATATCTCTAAAATCGGGCCGGTGATATTGCTCAGCGGCACAAGCGCTTGCCCAGCAAGCGCAAGGTCCTGAGGTCGACTCCCAGTACCCACATAAAAAATAAATGAATAAAATAAAATAAAATAAAATAAAATAAAATAAAATAAAATCTATGTAATGTAAATAAGAAAAGCTTCTAGTAAAATAAATATGAAAATAATAGGTCAATATGTTGAGATAAAAATGAAAGTTGAAAAGGTATTGTTGAAAATTAAAAGGAATGCAATAGACAGGATATACTGAACACAAAGACAGAGTTAGTTGATTGCAAAAAATACTTATGTTCCTCTTTGTAGCCAGCATAAAAGGGCAAAAAGACAAGTTTTGAAAGAACCGGAACACATGGAGGATGTCAATAAACTCCACCTTCTGTATATCACAGGTTCAAGAATAAGAAAATAGAAGGATTTGCAGTGAAAGATTTTAAAAGATAATAGCTGAGGATGATTTTTAGGAAAAAAAATGTTTTTTTTTTAAAGTGCTAGGGAAAATATGTAGCATTTAAATCTAGTGTAGGGCTGGTGAGTTGGCTCAGCAGCATAAGCGCCTGCCTGGCAAGCGCGAAGGCCCAAGTTTGACTCCCGGAATCCACATAAAGGAAAAAGGGCCGGTGATATCGCTCAGCGGCACAGGCGCCTGCTGGTGTGCGAGGTCCTGAGGTCGACCCCCGGTACCCACACAAAATAAATAAATAAATAATTCTAGTGTATTCTGGATAAGTGACAGGGTAGGTCAGAAAAAAATTTATGTCACTCTGAAAAACAGACACGCAGAGAATTATGAAGTCAGAATAATTTAGAGGTATCTAAGGACAAATAATTTTAATTTCTTAGACTGTAAATCTAAAAATTTTCAATAGCAATGGGATGAGGACAGAAATATGGTTGCAGGAAGATGAAGGACAAGAGTTCCATGGGCTATGTTTGGTGAGTAAGAGTACTTTTTTTGGGTATAATAAACAGTGCTCTTACCTAAGTATTGAGCAAGGGGTAAGATTAAAGGTATTTTCCCACGTTACTTCTAAGGAATGAGTAACAGTCAAGCAATAAGAAGTAGGAAGGAGGTTTACTGTCTGAGTGGTAACTACGGCAGTGGGAGGAAGGTGTGTGATCATGAGAATGATGCTGCTGATTTCATAGCTCCAGAAATTGTGTCTCCGTAGTCTGACATTCTTATTTTGGGGTAAATTATCTTGGACTCCAGAAGTTTCACTTCCATATGGAAAGTGAAGTTTTGAAAAGTGAGTGAAACTATTTCAAACAGAAGTATTACATGAAAGAGTCATGTCACAGTACATTAAAGAGTCATGATATATCTTGACTTTAGAGAAAAAAGTGATAGATTATGACCTTGAAGAAAATGTCACGTCTTCCACCCCAGTTTAAAATAAAATTGATGACTCAAAAAGGTTCTAGATTCGTAAGGGTTCTTTTAAATATCTAAGCTGGTTTCACTGACAAATGAAAACATCATGGTGTGTCCCTTGGGTTATTACCACCATCTAGTGCAGCACAAGCAAAAAAGAATCAGGACTGGACAGATGCATTCTCGTAAGTGAGCAGAATTCAAGGCCATTCTCATCATTTTAGCTACAACTCAAGCTAATGCCAATGGCCTGTATATTCAGCATGGCCTTGGAAAGCTATAGGTTGGCAGCTTGAATCTGCCTTTCTCTGGGATGACCAAATTCAGAAACAAACTATGGCTGCTGAATGGGCAGTTTAGGTCACTAAGGATTTCAGATTCTGTTTATTAATGGTTGTATTAGATCTTCTCCCTCATAGTTTGTATCAAATCTTCTTCTAACAGCTCCACTGATCTCTTTCTTATATAATTTATTGTGGTTTTATCATTTCTCTGGGTATTTCTTGCTTCAAGGAGTCGTCTGTGAGCTCTGGGAGAGATCATGTTTAAATGTCTTTGCATCTCCACTCTGCCCAGTCTACCAGTAAATACTGATTGATAGATTCTGTCATATTATTCACAATTGAGAAAAGAGAAATTTATTTTACTTTACTATGAGATATATTTATGTGAATTCTTTAAATAAGTATAAAAAATGGTAATTACCTTCTGAAATCATGGATACTTGATAGGTTTTATAATTTTGTATTTGTTTCCAGTCTCATTTTTATATCTAAATAGAATGATAATCTGGTTGATTATTGCTCTCCCTTATTCCTGGAAAAACTCCATTCACATAGAGAGAGATAAGAATTGGTAGCCTTTAAATATAGTAGCAAACATTTTCCCTAACAAAGAACTTAATATTTGATATCAGAGATGCCATATGAGATGTTCAGGTTAAAATATATTTATGGTAAGGAAGCTTATTTATCTTTGTCCTCAAAAAATGAAATATGTTGGCTTCATTTCAGAAACTAAAAACAAAACAAAATAACCTTTTAACTATTTACTCATTTCATGTTTCAGTAGTTTATTTTCAGAAAAGGGTTGTTTTTGTATTGAAGCTCAGGTCAACTATAATTTTTTGTATGAGTACCTCAGTATTATATCCTTAAATATAATGACCATGAATTCTATAGATTACCTTCATGATTATAATAAATAGCATATGCATTTAAATGACATTTTGTATACTGTGTTTCTTTATTAAAATAGGTAATATATTTTCATTGTAAAAATCATAAAATACGGAAATACTATTAAAATTATTGTAAGTCTCCTGGAGATAAATACTACTGACATTTTGTTTGTTTTTTCTCTTATTGATTTTATACTTCTAAACTTTATATTATAGAACTTTTCAAACATCTATAAATAGAAAAATAATATGTAGTTCCATGTATGTTACCAAGCTTTAAGAAATATAAATTTATGCCTAATCTCATTTCTTTTCTACTTTGCCTATTTCTTTCCCAGTTTCACAATTTTGAAAGAGATCTCAGACTTCATTACATATCACATGTATATATATTTCATACTAAAAGAAATGGACTAAGGAAAAAACCCATACTGCCATTTTCACATTAAAAGAATTTTAAGTAGTATCCAGTCTATACTATTTATGTATGTTCTCCTAATTGTCTTGTATTCTTTATTTATTCATTATAATTTACTTGTTTAAATCTGACATTTTAAATATGTGATTTTGTTATAAAGATCCATTTAATTTACAGGTTCCCCTTCTTAGAATATTTTTATTTAGTTAAATTGATTTTTAATATTTTATATTTCATTATGCATTAAAAATTATGGTACCCACTTCCCATTTCATAAAAAACATCAAAAAATTAAGCTTTGTCATACATGCATAGTAACTCTTTTTTGTTATACACTGACTTACTTAACTATCTCTTTTTGGGAGCACATAAGCTATTTACAATTACAAGTTATAGATCTTGGCAAGATCATTTGGTGTAATGATTTGTTTCTGAACTTAAAATTCCTTCAAAAAATTCTAAATGTGACATTCTGCTGTCAAGTAATATGAATCTTAATTAAATAGCGACCTATTCTCATTCAAAAATCTTTTGCATATTATTTGCCTTGCATTCTTCCATACCTGCTATTAGATGTTTAATTTTATAAGAGTTTTAAGATAAAGTCATCTCTGGTGTTGGGAGAGAAGAAAGGAAGGAAAGAAAAGAGAAAGGAAAAGAGAAGTAAAGAATGAAGAATGTATAGAGGCAAGGAATGGAGGGGAAAAATGGAGAAATGCAGAATACTTTGGATTAAATGATTCATAAAAATTCTAATCCTTTTCTTGCAGACCTTTTCTGGTTATTTGCAATCAGTTTTCTAATATGAAAAATTATTGCAATTGTAGTGTTTAGTATTAGAAAGAATTTTGCTTTTCAGTTTTGCTAGGGCTTTGTTTCCTAATCCTTATGCTCAAAATTACCTGTGATTTCTCCATCATTCATATATATGTTGATATGAAAAAAATCTAATAAACAAATATGAAAAAGGTGTTAATTTTTGATAACATAAAAATAGTGGCTCCATTTCAGTAATTATACCTGAATAGTTACAAAACTAAACATGATAAAAAGAAAGTGTTGTTACTCAATAATGTTTGCTGAAAACATTGTTCTTATTAATCAAGTAAAGTTTTTTGAAAAGCTATAGGTGAGGTAAGAAAACAGTCTATGTCACAGGTTCAGAAATACTGTGCACATTGTGGGTAATCTTTTTCCCATAAATTGTAGAGTGATGTTACCATATCTTGGATATGACATTTTTCTCAAACATACAGTAGTATGGTATTTTAACCAATTCTAAGGCACACATTACTTTACAGTTGAAATTTGGACAAAATAACTTATAGAGATCACACTGTAAGGCAGAGATAAGAGAATAAATGTAGAGTATTACTACATATTAGTGGGAAAAACATTAAAAAATTGAAATGTTAGGTGCAGTGTCACAAATTTTCTCTTCTCATATCTCACATATCTTGGCTACTCTTATCATTTTCTTGTTATTTTATTATTTTGTATTAGTACATGTTTGTAGTACAGGAAATTTACATCCATCTTAGTGAGTAGGTGCATATACATCACACAGCTCAATTCTTTTCAAATCCCTGTCCCTTCCCACCCACCTCCCTCCTTCCATCTCTAAATCTCCTTTCCCTATTTTCACTCTTATTGGTCTTATTTTCAGTTCATGATTATGACATATAATGTTAACATCCATTGTGGGTATTTGGTAGCTGTACATGACACATTTTATCTCTGTTTTCTTCCCCTTCTTCCCTCTCTCCCCTGCCTTCAGTATCCTGGAGCCTTTCCCATTTGCAAATAATCTGTCTCCATGTTTTTGTCTATCCATCCTTTATTTTGCTCTTCATTTGTACTTGTACTCAAATGAGAGATGATAGGTGGTATTTAACCTTAGGTGTCTGATTCACTTCACTCAACATTATATTTTCCAGGTGCATCCATTTTCCTCATATGTATCATTCTTTATAGCTTAGCAATACTCCTTCATGTATAGATACTGAATTTTCTTTATCCATTCATCTGTGATGGACACATAGGCTACTTCTAGCTGTTAGTTATTATGAATCATCTTGCTATAAACATTGGTGTGCATATATCTCTGTAATACAGTGTCTTTAGCTCTATTGCGAAGGTACCTAGAATGTGAATAGCTGGCTCAAATGCAATTTCCAGTTTTAGTTATTTGAGAAAACTTCATACTGATTTCTATAATGGTTGCATTAGTCTACATTCTCACCAACAAGTAGGAGGTTTCTTTTTTACCACAGCCATGCCAGCATTTGTTTTTCTTTCGCTTCTTTTTGATTGTGATTTTTCTGGTGAAAGATGAAATCTAAGGATTGTTTTAATTTGCATTTCTCTAATGGCCAGAGATATTGAACATTTTTTCATATGTTTGTTGGCCATTTTAATTCTTCTGTGAAGTGTCTATTCATTTCACTTGCCCATTTCTTGACTGGGGCCTTTATTTTGCATGATCTAATTCTTTTGAGTTCTTTATATATTCTTATTAGACCTCTGTCTGAGCAGTAAAAGTTGTTACCAGTTCTGTAAATTGACTCCTCACTCTACGAATCATTTCCAAGGACTTCTAAATTTTCTGTGGTTTCTTTTGTGCTTGATTTATTTTTCATTGCACAGTGATCTGATATTAAACACAGGTGATTTTGATTCTTTTGTATTTATTTAAGAAGGATTTCTAGAGCGTGATTTGGTATTCACAAATCTCTTGAGTAATTCTTCTTCATGGAATGTCCTAATTTCTCCATCTATTTTGAAATAAAGTTTTGTGAGATATGTTAATCTGGATTGGAGGTTGGTTGTTTCTAGTGCTTGAAAATACTTCACTCCAAGATCTTTTGGGCTTTAAAGTTTGTGTTGAGAAGTCTGCTGTACTTCTAATGGGCTTACCTTTATATGTGATCTTTTTTGTTTTTCTCTGACTGCTTTTAAAATTTTGTATTTTTTTGGACATTTAATTATTTGGTATTTTAATTATGGTGTGTCTTGTGAAATCTCTCTTTTTTTCATCTTGGTTGGTTTCTGGAAGCCTCGCTTAGTTTGTATGCTCTTTTTTCATATTTGGGAAATTTTCTATTATGATTTCTGTAAACAAATTACTCCAAAAAAAGAAAAAAACATAAATTAATCCATGCGTATTATCTTCTAGTTTCTTCTCGCCTCCAAATAGTCTTAGTTTGTTCTTCTTAGTGACATCTAGTAGCTTTTGGGTGGGCTTTTTTGGTTCTTTTGTCTTTTTTAGGCTTCTTTGAGTACTTCATCATAATTTACTATTTGTCCTCCATTTCAGACACTCTGTCTTCACATTAGTGATTTCTACAACTTATGAATTCCAAACATGTTTTCATATCTATTAATTCTGCCTGATACCTTTCTGTAGTTGTTGTATCTTTGGTGAATGTGTCCTTCATGTTTTGAAACAAATCAGCCAGGTCTGTCAATTATGTATTTGTTTCCCCCAAAATCCACATTGGTCATCCTGTGTGATAATTCCGTTAACTTTTGGCTCGTGTCCTCTTAGAACTTGCCAAGCTTCTTCATCTCTTCTTTATACAATTGGTGCAGCTCTGCTACTTGTTATCTGCTTTTTTTTTTTTCCATTTGTGCCCCTTGGATCTGCCTTGGGAGAGTTGGGGGAACTTCAGGGACTTTTGCTGCCTTGTTTTCCCATGATCCTGTGTGTATTTCTGTCTGTTTAATATTCTTGTTTTTGATCTTTTCCTCTTTTTTGGTGCCGAGGGCTGAGGTCTAGTAAGATGAGCAGAGCTTGTAATTGATATGAAGATAATTTTAGTAAGGTACTGCTTTCTTGTGACGTGCTTTCAGTTTCATTTGTCCAGCGATAGTATTTACACACTTAGTTAAATAAATTACGTGACTTAGGCTCCGTCGCTGTGTTTTGAGGGAAGAATTAGTTCTGGCTATAGCAGCCTTCACAGATCTAATCATACATCACTTCTATGTGATAGATTTGGAATTTACACTTTAACTCTTTATCAATACTTTTGGCAGCCTACACTCAATTGTTATTAGCAGTTGTTCAATAATATGTCAGAAGTGGAGGGAAGAGATTGAGGAATGGGTGAAAGTGGAGTTTCAAGTCACTGAGCTGGGAGGTTGACAGCAGGAATAGTAAGAAAAAAGAAAATTACCTATGGGGTCAGATTCTGTTGGAGGACTTTTAGTTGCACTGAAGGGCTGTGTGGAGAGTTTTATGAAAGTGTTTGTGGAGGCAAGGATGCGATATAGGAGGAGAGAGGTGTACTTTGGGATTAAGGAAAGTTATGAGGCTGCAGAAATCTTGATGTTTGTGCACTTTAATGTGGAAAGAGGCAAGTGAAGACAAGTGACTAAGTAAGAAAGAAGAGCAAAGGAATAGAAGGGAGAGGATAGAGGGTTAGTGGAAGAGAAGATAAGAGTGACAGAGAGAGCAGAATACGGTGAACTAAAAACTTGAGAGGAGGAAATTAACAAGTGGGAGACACAAGTAAGAAATAAGATAATAGTATTGCTATGATAGTTCGAGTTAAAGAAATTAGAAAATGAGGTGAGAAGAGGGACAGAATATAGACACCCACTAAATTGAAGCGAAGGGAAAGAAAACCTAGAACACAGAAAATATCATCAGGAACTCAGTTCACATACTCCAACAAGAGGACACACATACCGCTCACAGTGACCACTTTACCACAAACCCTGGGTGTTTACACTATTCTGCCCTTGCCTTGACTGCGGACTGATTCTATACAGCCACACTAAAATCACCTCTTTCCTATCTACTGCAACACCCAACCCAACCCAGCTGGCTTTATTCCACTGGCTTGCAGACAGACTCTGATGCTGTCCCTGTTCTTAGCTTAGGAACTCTTCCCCTAGCACTCCCATCTCCGGAGTGGTGGCGGGGACTCATGGGAAGGTTCCCTAACAAGGGAGGGACCACAGAGTGGCAAGCACACTCGTGCTTTGCAGGGATCCTCACGGATCCACAAACACTGATCACACAATGGGAGTTTAAAGGAGCAGGAAATGGCTGGTGTGGAATTGCAAGAATCGGTGATTCAGTCTCAGGTAGGAGTCCACAGATTTTAGAGGATGCGAGTGTGCACGTGTGGGCATCTGCAGATCCTGTTTTCAGTCCCTGTTTGCGCATTTTTCCTCTCCCAGTCCAGAGTGTATGTGTGTAGTTCCCCTGCCCTCAGTGAGCCTTGGTGGGGAATCTGCAGGAGACCATAATGGCTGGCATGGAATCAGGAATTGGTGATTCACTCTCAGGTAGCAATCTGCAGATTCCTCCAGGTTTGAGTGTGTGCCTGGGGACTTGGTGGTCCCTGTTTGCCCATTTATCCTCTCTCTGCTCTGAAGGGAGGGGGATTCACATGTCCTCAGTGAATACTTGAGGTGATGCTGCCGGGCTGAGGCTTTTCCTGTGTTCAGATAGAGCTGATGTTATGAAGGGGCTGGTATATACAGAGTCTGACCCAGGAGTTCACTATCTGAGGCGCCTGTTGGTTCGTTTTCTCCCTCAGGTTAACTGCAGTGCTCTGCTAGTGGCTCCTCCCAGGAAGGGCACAGGCTGGAGAGGTGCGGACCAGCTGAACTGGCTCTTTTTCCCCCAATGATGACCTAGTTAGTAGGTTTCATCTACGAGTTTTGTTACTCCAGGGTACGTGTGGCTTCAGTCCTCTCTGAGCACCTCTTACATCAATTCCTCCTTGGGTCTGTGTGGCATTGCCTGTACTTTGCTTCTGTGTAATAGTTCTGAGTTTTCTGAGGGGGATCAACAGGACGGTTGAAGTAGGAGGAAATAGGAGATATAAAAATATGTTTGTTGTTCCTCTAGCATGACCAGGTTTGAGCCTGTGTAATTCTCTTCTTTCCCCACTGTGGCTGCCAGGAAAATTCTTCCCTTAGACTTGCTCAGGGCTTTTCTTTTGTTCTTTCAGCGGAGTTGGAATGGAAAGGTTTCCTCTGTCCATGTTAAAAGAAACGTCTGTGTTTATTCCCTTAGTCATTCTGTTCCTCTGTGTTAATTTTTCTTCATTATATTCTTCTTTCCTTGAAATTACACTTTCTGATTATTTCATAATTAGGGTCTGTTCACTTTGTTTGGCTTTTGCCATATTATAAATATCTAGAACATGTTCTATTACAGAGCAGTCACTCAATAATAAATATTTGTTGAATAAACTAGTGAATTAATTTGTTCAATACTAACTTGATGAATTAATTAATATTTGACTAATTAATTATTATTAATTATTATTAATTTATTGATTTATTATTATTTATTATTCAACACATGCCAATGCTTTAAGTTCTGTTACAGTTCAGATTTTCTAACATATATTTAATATTTATAATTAAAACCTTAAGCTCTTAAATTGTACAATTTCAGGGAATTTCACTGAACACTGGAACAAGATAAATCATGTTACAAATATTTTGTTATTAAATTAATTATAAAAATGTCTACTTGTGACACATGTCTATCACCATGCACTAAACTAAAGTCAAAATGGATCAAAGATCTAAATATTAAAACAGAGACACTATATATACTAGAAGAGAAAGTATTTAGAAATCTTGAAGACATGGGGTAGGCAAAGATTTCATAAACAAAACACAAACTGCACGGGAGGTACTTCAAAGAATCAAGAAATCAACCAATAACAAATGCTGGAGGGGCTGTGGGGAAAAAGGAACCCCTCTCCACTGTTGGTGGGAGTGTAGACTGGTGCAGCCACTGTGGAAATCAGCATGGAGTTTCCTCAAACAACTAGGATTAGAGGTCCCATTCGACCCAGCTTTTCCCCTTCTCGGTATTTTCCCAGAACAATTGAAAACATCATATCACTGAGATATATGTGCACCCATGTTTATAGCAGCACAAATTGTAATAGCTAAATATTGGAAACAACCCAAATGCGCGTCAACCAAGGAATGGATAAAAAAGATGCGGTCTTTTTATACAATGGATTACCACTCAGCTATAAAGAAGGA
This sequence comes from Erethizon dorsatum, assembly GCA_028451465.1. Lineage (NCBI taxonomy): Eukaryota > Metazoa > Chordata > Mammalia > Rodentia > Erethizontidae > Erethizon > Erethizon dorsatum. The sequence goes on along the minus strand of CM051823.1, from coordinate 98,098,822 downwards.
TAAACTCAAGGCTTTTATAGGTAAATGGATGCAACTTGAGACCATACTCATAAGTGAAATAAATCAGACTCACATGTGTAAACATCATATTGTCTCCCTAGTATAAAAAACTGAAAGAGTAAATAAGATCCAAAATGTACAATAGATATCGTGAAAGTTAAAGGGGTAAGAAACCGCTCAAAAGGAAACAACAACTAGGATGGGGGAAAGGAGAAAAAAAAGGGAAAAGAATATATATATATAATACAAGATAGGTGAGATAATTATACTACTAATCTATTTTAGTTCATTGAAAAGAATGGTTTGTGCTTACATTGTTTGATCAATTTTTCATGTCTGTCTCATAATCTCAGCAACTACTTTGAAGATAACAATATGCAATATATTAACCATTGTTCATCTCCTATTACCTTGTTTTGAAATTCTATACCATCATCTTTATTGTTTTTTTAATAAAAAAATAAAATAAAAGTAAAAATATCCACTTGTATTTCAAGCAGTGACCAACTGCTTAGAAATGTGTTTGAAGGCCGGTGAGATGGCTCAGCACCATAAGCGCCTGCCTGGCAAGCACGAGGTCCGACTCCCGGAACCCACATACGATAAAAGGGCCGGTGATATCGCTCAGCGGCACAGGTGCCTGCTGGCGCGGGAGGTCCTGAGTTCGACCCCCGGTACCCACAAAAAAAAAAAAGAAATGTGTTTGAATAAATTTATTACAGAGTATTTTAATACAGTGTATATTAAGTTCACCTGCTTAACAAACATTAATACAGTATGTACTCTGTTATGATTAGGAACATATAATAGATTTCAAAGCATATAAAAAGGAAATTTACATTTTACATTGCACTCATTATAAGATACTTTGGTTTAGTAATTAGTTACATGAAAGTTCAAGCAAAGGTTTATTCTATGGAGCAAAAAGTTATCCTGTTCTGTTAGAAGGTGTACTGAAGATCTTGTTATGATTTGTTCTCCACGGTACTTGGTAAGCCTAACACATGCTTTCAGGTAAGGATAAGCTTGAGTCATTTGTAGGAAAATGGATGCACTTTAAGACCATAATGTTAAATAAATCAGACATACAAGCTTAAATATTGGATGGTTTCTCTTATATGAGTGACAAAAAATGTAAATAAAGAGCAAAACAAAGGATAGAAGTAATTAGGGAGATAGATGTTTCTCAGATAGAAAAGGGATCAAGAGATGGGGAGGGATGAAACAAGGAATTCAGACATGTGTGCATGTATCAACTCCACACAAGGAATGTAAACGTTATGTACCACACATGTACTAATAAAAAAAATAAAATAAAAGGAATAACCAGTAAAAACCATCTAATATTTATTTACATTTTGGATGGAAAATGTTATAGAGGTATGATCTAGGAGTTCTTTCCAGTTTATTTATATAGTTTATAAGTACTAACCACATTTTAACTCATTTTATTCCTTCTATATTGAAGAGTAAACTTCTCAGCCATTTTAAAATCCAGAACTTATGAGTAGAACATCAAGAGGTATAATGTGTATTATCTAAAAATAGTGTTATCAAAATCTATGGTGTATATGTATATACACATACATAATAATATATATATATATATATTATAGTTAGAGATTACAGAATGCTCCTTCTCACTTCAAACATACTTATCCCATTTTTTTTACCAATTTCTGAAACAGTTCTGGAAGTCTTCTGCTGTGAGTTTCTTTAATTTTGGTATTGTGCCTGCCTCTATATCCTAAAACAACTCAAAACATTTATGTTTCATGGTCATTTTGACTTTGGGGGGGGAACCAGAAGTCCCTCAGTGACAGGTCAGGTGAATAAGGTGAATAGTAGTATTTTTACAAGCTGTCCTTTCACTTGAATGGCAATTGCCAATAGCATTCACCATATATATATGTGTGTGACATTTCTAATTATTTGTTTTCATGTTAATGCTGCTGTAAACACCTGACAAATGAGTTTGTTATAAACACTTCTGTATCCTGTACATTCTCCCAGGCTTGGTGCATAGTTGAATTTTGATAATACACTCTCAAGGAGTGTTTTTTTAGTGTAACCAATACTCGAAATCAATGTACAAACAAACTAAAGTCAAATTTGAGAGTAATCTGAGATTGTGCAAAATTTTCATAGCAATTGTTTGCAACCTTTATCATTTTTTACTTTAAATAGTCACCAAGAACTCAATGTGCTTAATCTATTATATATTAAAGAAAAGTTCACGAGCAGAATCGTAAGTTTGATATTCCATTAAAAATGTTTCCTGTAGCTCATAGTCATCTGTCTTAGTACTAGTAGTTGCTTCTTGGTCTACTGGTTGAGGTCCCATATCATTTAAACTGGGAAGTTAAAAAGGCATTAGCAGAAAATATAGAGACTGCCAAAAAAAAAAAAAAATATATATATATATAAACACTTCAGGAAAAGAAAAACTTGTATAAAGTGAATGTTCTCCTGATTTATCTATGGGTGACTCTAATGGATATCTTATATGGCCAAAAAACTGACTACACTGCTGTCACTTAGAGAAGAAATTGAAAATGCATGTGCAGTAATCTCAACGGACACTTTCACCAAAGTCACCCATGCAACAGTTCGCAGTACTAATAAATGTCTGGAAGCTAATGGACACCACTTTGAGCACCTCTTGTAACTGTAGAGGCCAAAAGTAACTTCTATTGACCTCATGATGTCTCAGTAAATTTAGTATTAAAATATTTATAGAAGTTTCCTTTCCCTGAAGAGTGTATACATGTTTTTGACAGACTCTGTATACAGATGATATACTAGCTTAAAATCAGTAACAAAAATTTGCGGAATGACTTAGGAGTTCAAATAATAGCTTGGTATTTTAAATAACATGGTGCATTATTTATAATTTTCATTTTGAATGTTTGATACACATTTGTTTCAAAAAATCATCTCTTTAAAGTTTATATTTGAATAACATTGTGTTTCTTTGTTTTGTTTTATGTATATTTTTATACATAATTCTAAGAATTACAGAAAGTAATAATATCTTTCATACCAGGTGATTATCTTTGGCAGAATTTTTTTCATTAAAATTATTTTTATAAAGTGGTAATTATTTTAATCAGTAAGTCATTAATACCCATAATCAAGAACAGAAAATGTCAGATACTATTGTTTCTTTTATTGCTAGTCTCATGAATAGTAGATATATTAAATTGTATCTTGGAATCCTGACATACACGAGATCAAATTATTTTTAAGTAAAAGTTTAGGTTCTTTTTTAAAAAACTATCAATGTATAAAAAATACTGTAATTCTTTCCACCTAGCTTAGAAAGCTAAACTAACTCAATTAGCATTAAAATTAGTAAGTTCCATGGAAATACGGAAGTCAGAAATGATAATATTGTGATAATTATGATGTTGTAATATTAATCATTTGAACTATAGAACTGAGTGTAAAACAAAATCAGATTTTGTTGAATAAAACAAAAGAAAATTAACCCTTGTCTTCATCTAAAAAATCCCACTTAACTTTTAGACCCATGGCTCTTCTGAAGGTTTACCTGTTGAGAAGTTCATCTCCATTCTGTCATCAATGGCAAGTTTGTTAGATTTACTCAGTATCATTTGACATTAACAGAAGGCTTACTTAAGCATTAAAAAAGTAGCAGCTGCTGAAGCAGCAGCTGAAAGTATTACTGTTTGTGTTTGATGACTTTCTAATTGCTCCTATTTTAGGCTCTACAAGTGGGAGAGAAATCTCCACATTTGATACCTCATTTATTTACTTTCCACTGTATTAGTGTGGAGAATCTTTGGTTTGGTGAAAAGGAACCATTCTAAAATATAAGTTTACAAAAGTTAAATACACATTAGGTTTTGTATAATATGCGTTAAATCTAACTCATAAAAGTTTGATTTTCTTATACTTGGAACATCTGTATCTCTAATATCATCAAAATTTTTCTTGGACATCTACCTTGTATTAACATAGTGCTATATTGTAGTTTCTTGTTAATTGCAATAAGTAAAATCTAATTTACCAAAGAGATATTAATTATGAAATATGTTCACAGTTATGTACTATTATCTGTTATATCAGCAATAGAAAGCATGCACATGGAAAACCTCATGTAGTTTATTCTTTTTCCTCTTATTATACAATCCCAATATTAACCGAGTGATCCAGGATCTCTTTCCTGCTGCCATAGAGACTTGAAAAGAAGCAGTGGGCTGAGTTTGTAGGGGTGAAGGGAGGGGTGAAGTACAAGATTGTTTTTCCTAAATGTCCCTGCCTTTGTTCCTATGTGGTCCTTACAATAAAATTAGACAATAACCTATCTAAATGAAGTATCTGGTAAAAAGTCAATTAAAAGAAAAACTTTCAGGGCCGGTGAGATGGCTCAGCGGCTTAGGCGCCTGCCCGGCAAGCGCGAGGGCCCGAGTTCGACTCCCGGAACCCACATACGAAAAAGGGGCCGGTGATATCGCTCAGTGGCACGGGCGCCTGCTGGCGCGCGAGGTCCTGAGGTCGACCCCCCGGTACCCACAAAAAAAAAAAAAAAAGAAAAACTTTCAGAGTACTCTCTTCAACAAAGAAGTTCAGTTCAGTTCTAAGTTTAAAATTAGCAATAGAGACAGTTTTATTCATTCATTCATTTATTCATTTAAAATATTTAATACTTATTCTCTGCCATGCACTACACTGAGCACTGGAGATGGAATACAACAAAAAGGGGCGGGGGGAGAGAAATAATGAAAGAAAAAGAAATCCTTACTCAAAAGGGACTTAAAGTCTAGTGAAAAGAAGCTGAAAATTAACATGATTTTAGTTAAAGTTATATTTTATAAGGAAAATGAAAACTTGGAGATAAGGAGATAAATGGTGATAGAATGAGTGGTCATGCAGAACTCTTTAAGCAAAATCAAAACAGACATTTGAATAAAGCAAAAGAATAAGCCACGTGAACATGTGAGGAATAGGCTTTTCTCCAGGTGGTGGAAACATTGTGAAGGAAGGAAGGGGGTCTGTGAACATGTTTGAAGATTGGCAAGGCAGCCAAAATGGTCAGAACAAGAGTAGGACTGGAAGAGTGATGGAGTTAATGGTATAAAATAGCCAGAGGCCTTGTCTCTTTTAGTGCTTTTTAGGTCAAGAAGAACAGTGTGAATTCTGGATTTTATTCTGTGTGTATTGTAGAAGTAACTGGAGGTTCTCAGCAGGAAGTGATAACCTAATAGGAGTTTACAAAGGGTTTTGGATAAAGAACAAATTCTAGTTGGGCAGGAAAGAATGTACAAGACTATTTTGGCACTTGATCTTAGCCAAAAGGCTGAGAAGCGATTGTACAGGACTATTTGGAGGCAAACTGGTTTGGCAGTGTTGGAGGTGCTTGTCCATGTGTACAGAAAGTGGATTGAGTTTACCTGCAGGTGCAAGAGCAGAGTATTTGTTCAGATTATATACTGGAGTGTTCAGGAATATGTGGTGCTACTGTAAAATTAATACTGTAGGTAAAACTAGCTATCTTAAATGTCTTATCAAAGATTAAAATGTCACCTGTTTATTCACTTGCATTTACTGTTTTATTTTGCCCATTTTATTAAGCATATCAGAACATTATGGACAAGAAAACAATGTTCAGATCTGTGTTTTCAGAGTTAAATTTGGAGAACTTTCAAATGTACGCATAAGATGTTTCACTGACCAGAGCATGTAGTATGAAATAAGATCATTAGGTTCTTTGATTCTTGATACTTGATAAAGGTTTTCATATCATAACCAAATTGAGTCATGGTGCCATTTGTGAGTATATGCTTTGTCATCTAATTTTTGCCATTGTTCTATGAGACTTTAATCAATGGATTGCTCAGCTATATAACTCTAAATATAACTATTCTGTTTTGTCTGGGTGTTAGTTAATTTACAATTATATTATTATAGTAATAAATCTTAATGAATATGGCCAGAAAAGAAATTTAATTGTAGATTTCTCTTTGAGTTTTCTTTGAAAATTTTCATAGGTTGAATTGAAACTGTATTCAGCAAACATTTACTAGGCAGTGCCTTCGTGTCAGATTTTTTTCAGTGCCTTAGAGATGTTAGGTTCATTATGATCATAAAGATGAATAAGACAATTTGGCAGGCTTTTACAATGAAGATTAGGGTATTAAATTTATACTCATTACTTTAGTGAAATAGTTGCTGCCTATGTAACTTCGTGAGCTTTCTAAGGAGGGATACATTACCATTCCTTCAGTTCAGAGTTCTGTGCTTTGAAATAAGGAAATATATGCAGGTTGCAAAGTGTTTCTATTCTTGTAGGAATAGGGGAAATACAACTACAATAATATGTACATTTGCATTACTCATATTGTATTGGCTGACTTACATATGAAATAATTAGAAGTGATATAACAGAATGTTGTTACATGTTTTGTTCTATGATTGAGTTTATATAGATTTCTCTGAAGATAAACATTGTAGATAGAGTATTAAGGGAAGGCTATCATGGAGGGAAAACACCACAGACATCTATAGAATTTGAAAAGTGGAAGAAAAGGGGGATCATTTGGGGCAGGGAAATAGAGAATGAATATAACAGACAAATAGTCAAGGTGTATTGAATAGTTATACAGAAACCTTATGGGAGATGAATGGCAAAGTCATTTTGGGGGCCATATTTTCTTAAAATCATGTTTCATGTTAACTGTTCTTTTTTTATTTATAAAAAAGCAGTCACATTACAGATTTGGTAGAGCTCTCATGAGGTTTAGTGGAAGTGATAAGAACAAAGAATATAGCACACTGTTGTTCTATAAAACACACATTTAATACTGGCTTTTCCTATGATATTCCTATTTCTTTCTGCTGCAGTGCTCCCAGTTCAGGGCTTGGCCAATTCAGACTCATTCTTTTTTTTTTTTTTTTTTTTTTTTTTGTGGGTACCGGGGGTCGACCTCAGGACCTCGCGCACCAGCAGGCGCCCATGTCGCTGAGCGATATCACCGGCCCTTTTTTCGTATGTGGGTTCCGGGAGTCGAACTCGGGCCCTTGCGCTTGCCAGGTAGGCGCTTACGCCGCTGAGCCATCTCACCAGCCCTCAGACTCATTCTTTAACCTACAAACACGAGTATTTTTGTTTGGTAAAGGCTTCTTGTCCTCTGGTATTGTCTAGTGCAAGACTATTATCCTTTAAAATCAGAAATCAGTTGTTAAGTCTATTTTCATTAAGTCAGATTAACATTTATCTACAGAGATAATATGTTCATAGATTATTAAATTCTGCCATTAAACTTTTTTTCTCAAACTGCTCAGTCTTTAATAATACAACATTTAATAGGGAAATACCACAACTGTCATTATGAACACCTTTAATCTAATAATATTTTGATTAGCTTCCAAAATTATATGATTAATAGACATGGAATGAAGCTGGATTTTATTCGTAGAAAATGCTACTGGGTATAAATAATGTTCACTTTTACTGCTCATGGTTTTCTGAGGTTCGTTTGTTAAGTGGATTTTAAAATACATTTAGAATGTAATTAAAAACTGTTTTTAGGGCTGGTGAGATAGCTCAGCGGCATAAGTGCCTGCCTGGCAAGCGTGAGGTCCTGAGTTCGACTCCCAGTACCTGCATATAAAAAAAAAAACAAAACAAACAAACAAAAAAACCTGTTTTTAATAATTGGTGTTTGGTTAATTTTGTGTGTTTGACTATCAATCATAACAGCTAAATTCTAACCAATTGATCAACATACATTAAATCACACTAAGTAAAAATTGTTATAAAATTCTACTTGTAAAAATTAATAGCATCTAATTTCTAGGGAAATTTGAGACTTATAGAAAAATTATATAGAAAGTAGAGCTTCTACATTGCCTCTCTTCTCCAATCCCCCACACAGGTTCCCTGATTATTAACATCTTCCATGAGGTAGTGTGTCTGTTACCTTAGATGAACATTTATTAAAGTCCGTCATTTACATTATAGTTTCTTGTTTGTGTTGCACAGCTGTGTGACTTTTCATTGCCATGTATTCACCATTACAAAATCCTGCAGAATATTTCCAGTGTCCTAAACATGTGTTGTATCCCACATTTCCATCATTTCTTCTGTCTCCCCCTGAACTCTAGGCAGCCACTGGTTATTTTTACTGTCTTTTTAATTTTACCTTTTCCAGAGTGCCATATAGTTAGACTTATGATACTTAGCCCTTTCAGACTGATGTCCTGCACTGAGCAATAATATACATTTAAGGCTCTTTTTTTTTTCTTGGCTTGCTAGCTCATTTCTTTTTTACAATTGAATAATTATTCTATTATATGGATGTCTAAATTGTTTATCAGTTTATTTTTGTATTCATTATATCCAGTGGTCTACTTGAATATTTTGTTTTTAATGACTTTTATAACTGATACTATTTTACTGCATAATTTTTGTCTTTTTCATTTTCTACTTGTAATAGAACTTTTATTTTGGGCAATACTAAGTAACCTTGAAATCTTACATATGTGATGTAGTCAGTTATGATAGAAAAACTTTTGGGAATAATTTAGTGGTTTTCTTCAATGTTATTTGGATTGTCTTATAAGTTTGTGGATACATGTAATAAATTGAAAATGTTATCGTTTAAAAAAATATTGTGTTATTAACCAGTGTCACTATATTTCCTGAACTTATTCTCCTATATAACTGAAAGTGTTTATCCTTTAATGTACATCTTCCCACACCCCCCTTTCACCGTACCCCAGTACCACCAACAAACAACTCCTGGTAACTACTGTTGTAGTTTCTACCTCTATATCGACTTTTTAGATCCCGCATATAAAGAGAGTATTAATTAAGAGAAAATTAAGTATTCTCACCACAAACATAATTACTATGTATGCAACATAATATATACATTAGATTAACTAGATAGATTTAATTATCCCATAATGAGTATATGTATATGTCAAACAAATATATGTATATGATGATGTTGTACACAAAAATATATACTTTTGCCAATTAAAAAACTTACTATTTTAAAGCATCATCATTTCTATGCTTTATCTGTGATGAAATTTTCTTTTTTGTGTGCCCAAGAGGAGAGAAGTGCCAGAGCGAAGTGGCACATAGTTGAATAGTGCTGTATCCTCAACCTCCAAAACAGGACCAAACCGCTATATCTTGTTGTCTATATTCTTACCTGAAGTTTGTATTTCTTGAATTATCACATTCTTTCTCTAACAAAATTACCTACTTTTTCAAGCTGTTTTTACTTCCTTCTGTCTTACTCCTTTCTGTGGAAAACTTCCCTGTCTGACCTTTGTATTGACCTTCTAAATTTCCTATCATTTACTAGCCTCACTTATGTATATTTTCTTTTCCCTCTAAAAACTCTTTCATGAGTAAATGAATGAATGCATGCATGAATGAGTGAATGAGTACTTTTTCCATGATTCCTTCACTGGTTTCTACAACTCGTGGCATGTTCAAGTTCTAAGTCAGAGACTCTGACAGTTTCTGTTTATACTCTGGGTCCAGTGCTCAATTAGCTTTCTGACAGGAAACACATTTTCTAACTTCTGAAGATTTCAGTTTCCTTTTCTGAAAAAGGAAATAGTAGTAACATTGTGTGAAGATTAAATATGACACTTCATGTGATGTTCCTAACACAGTACCTGTTTCACAGCAAGTCCTTAAGAAATTTTAGCAAGTATTATTCCTGATGTTTCCCTTGACTTATGAATATGAAATATAATGTCCTCTTCCTCGGGACCTTAAAAACGTGTTTTAGTTTTCAGAAATGCGGCTTTATCTATAACTACTCCCAACATCTGAGTGCTTTCCCACAAATTACCAACACACGAGTGCACATACAGGGTAATATTGCCAACAAATTTAATGTCTTAGAAGTTTTCTTTCCTAAGTCCTTCAACAATGCTGAAGACAAGAGGAAAGATGAGATAGTCAATTTAATTCTTTTATAATTTTTCTGTTGCTCTTTAAAGTTAGAATTTATCTATTCTGAAACTTATATGTTTATCAAAAATAAAAGGAATGTAGCAATATAGCCTCTGATCACAGATGCCTTTGTTATTTTAAAATATAATTACTTCTTGCAATATATTAAAGCATAAATTCATCCCTGACAGATGGTTATAACGTGGTAACTAAAAAGCATTAGTAATTTAACATATTTAAGCTACCGTGAAAAATTAGCAACTTTGTGAAAATTGAAAAACTCATTTCCTAATGCGATTTGGTCAAAGCTGCAAGGATTTTCATTAAGTCATATAAAACAAATTAGAGGAATAGGAACAAAGCTCAGTAAACAATCATATTAAAATCATTTTAAGAATGTTTTAACTATTTAAAGACCAAGACTTTTTAACCACAGGTTTTTAGGCTTTCAAAATCAGGAAAATGTTTCTTGATTCCCTGATAGTCTGACGCAGTTACTATTGCAACTATAATTTGACCAATATATTTAGAAAAATTTTAGTTGATATTAAATGAATGTTTAAAGCTTAAAAGTAAATATAAAGGGCTCAGTTACGTAATAATTTATGTATTGAGTATAAACCATAAATTTTTCATTTTTTCTTGTTTTGTAGTTTTCTTCTGTTATCAAGTTAAAATAAGTGTTGATTTGTTAAAACTGAAGGAAACAGAAATAAGTAGCAGAGTAAATCAGATGCTACACTTCAGAGTGGAAGAGTATTTTAAATTTTGAAACGATTCTCGGTGTAAATATTTTATTTAGTTACTTCCTTTTTTCTTTTGACTTAGCAGCAATTTTTCTTTTTTGTGTCTCTCTCTACAGAAAGCTGACCTTGCAGTTGCTCCACTGGCTATTACCTATGTTCGAGAGAAGGTCATCGACTTTTCCAAGCCCTTTATGACACTTGGAATAAGTATTTTGTACCGCAAGCCCAATGGTACAAACCCAGGCGTCTTCTCCTTCCTGAATCCTCTCTCCCCTGATATCTGGATGTATATTCTGCTGGCTTACTTGGGTGTCAGTTGTGTGCTCTTTGTCATAGCCAGGTAACATGCTCACTTTTGTGATTTTTTTGGCAATTGTTACCTCCTTTTTCTAACTAATAATTGTCAAAAGTCACAATCAATTTTACTTTTGTTCTTTATTTCCCATGGGGTACTGAAGAATGATAAGCTTTTAAGAGCCTTATCCACATATCCACTTACAAATGAAATCTGCTGCCTCTTATGGGCAGAAAGCATGCTGGTTTTGTCAATAAGCTATAAATGTGGTAAACTTTATTATTAATTAGAATCTAAAGGCAGCGCAAATTACTATGGTAAAGAGTAATTTCTTAATTTTGAAGAGTACTTTTGAACCAAAGAAGCATGTTTTGATACGTTAAATTAATAATTAATAAGACAAAAACAAAATAGCAATATTTAAAAGGAGTCCTTTTTAAAGGAACTAAGACTAATTTAATATTAGGATTGTACATATTAAAATATTACAATGATTTCTTCATAAAATTTTTCACTTTTCTTTTTTTTTTTGTGGGTACTGGAAATAGAACTCAGGACCTTGTGCTTGCCAGGCAAGCGCTTATGCCACTGAGCTATATCACTGGCCCTCACTTTTCACAGAATAAATATATCATTACAAAAATTACTCATTGTCATTGGCATTTATATGTTTCAAGTCATAGGAACAGAAAACCAATGCCTACTTGAAAAATACAGTTTTATATTTTTATAATGGCCTTTATGATCTATGACACATCTCAGTTTATGTTGACTTTCCTCCTTTATTGCTTGTGGAGGTGGAAATTTATAATCATTTTCAGTTATGCTTACCTCATTATCAAACTTTCAATTCCTAGATCCTATCAATATGGCCACTTTCTTTTGCCTTAATATTAGAATCAGTTCTCAGGCCTCAGATCTCTATTGTTGATCTAAGACTATTGAAGGCTATAAACTCATTATGTTCAATGCATTTTTATATTCTATTAAATATCAAAAATATGCATGACTCACATATAAATTGTTATCTCATATAATTATTCATGTTCATAAAAATTCTTATAATGTACATTTCCATGTTTTGGTGCTCTATAATAAAAATAAAATAAGCAATTACTTTTTAATGACATATACAGATTCTTTTGATAAATTAATCAGTTGAGGATATTTGTCTGTCCTTGAATTTATTCTCTTTCTAATGAAGTTAAATATTTTTCCCAGCCATAAGCTGGGCGTCTAGTGCATGCCTGTAATCCCAGCACTCGGGAGGCTGAGGCAGGAGGATCACCACAAGTTCAAGGCAGCCTGGGCTCCATAATGAGTTCAAGTCCAGCCTGAACTACACAGCAAGACCTTATCTAAAAATATATTTATGTATTTTTTCCTAGCCATAAAAACTAATTTTATTTCATTCACTGAAAAAGAATATGAAATCAATTATACATAGCATATTTTTTACATTTTTATATTTTTGATGTATTTATATACAATTATTACATAAATTTATCATTTTTATGTAGTAGGTTCAATATTGTTTCAAGTACTTCAGATAATAAAATTTATATTCATCTGAAAATATGTATTGAAACCATGTAGTCATATAGCATTTTTAAACTCCATGGTAGTGCCTGTTAAAGTTTATTGAAAATTTAGGGTTCTTCATCTAAAAATGAGAATTTAGAGTATGAAGTTCAGAGATTTTTAGCTCATTTTTTTCATATCTTTAAAAAATTAAAAAGTCTCTGCATTTTTGGGCTAATTACATCTTTTTATAATGAATAACTCAAGCCACATATTTTATATGTAGTCAACAAAATGAGTTCAAGAGTTCAGCTTAAGCATTCCAGTGGTTTATAGAACTCTTCAGCTGACATATAGACCAAACAGAAAAATTAATTCTCCACATTATAGAAAAATTAATTCTCCACCTTTCCTGATGTCTGAATGTTTACGTATTCTTCTTAATTAAATTCACCAAAATTCCCAGGTAGTATATCTATATTGATATCTATTTCTATATCCTAGAACAAAGGGTCCTCAGACAATTTTGAATTAAGTCCATGTCATTCAATTTGAAAACATAAATTCACAGGTCTATCATTTATAGTGCTTTTAAACCTTAGAATGCTATTATAATTTGACATTCGTTATTAAACGAATGGACTTGAAAATGATCATCTTATAGCTTCTTATTTAACAATGTAAAAACGAGCTCTCACAATAATTTAAAAAAAATGTAAAATCCATACTTTTTGTCAAATTAACGAATAGCCTATTAATAATAATGTTAGAAAACATATGCTAGATTAAAAATGATATTTTTGTTAAAGTAATGCATAGTATAGGAACAAGTATATTACATATACCCCATATTCTATCAGAATATTTTGTCCAACTATTAATATTAAAATAACCAAAATAGGGCCGGTGAGATGGCTCAGCGGCTTAAGCACCTGCCCGGCAAGCGCGAGGGCCCGAGTTCGACTCCCGGAACCCACATACAAAAAAGGGGCAGGTGATATTGCTCAGCGGCACGGGCGCCTGCTGGCACGCGAGGTCCTGAGGTCGACCCCCCGGTACCCACAAAAAAAAAAAATAACCAAAATAAAAACTTCCAAATTTGAAAAAAATTAAAAATTCAGATTAAAGGAAAAGTCTTTGAATATATTGAATTTAAATCCTAAACTAAACCTCCAAACTTGAATGAATCTGTGTAAAGTCCATTTCAACATGCTATTAAATTCTTGTTAATATGAAAGAAATTTATAAGATGCAAATGTACATAAAACGTCCACGTATTGATCGTGGAAACTAATTGCCCTTAAAATGGAATCATAATATTTTTTAGAATTTAAAATAAATGTAGGATTTTAGTTTTATATATTCATAAAAGTTATTTTTTGCATCATATGGAGTTCTACAACAAAATCACTGACACAATTGTTTGTTTTATGATTTTGGGGTTGTTTTGTTTTGTTTTTGAGACAGGGTCTCACTTGAACTCACTATGTAGCCCAGGCTGGGCTCAAACTCATTGTGATCCTCCTGCCTCTGCCTTCTGAGTGCTAGAATTACAGGCGTGTGCAATCACGCTCAGCTATTTATGTCAAAATAATTATCACCTTTTCTTTATTTTCTTTGTCTTTACATAAACAGTGTTTTTTGTCTCTATGATGGTGACAAAGAAAGATAAATTATGTTTTATAAAAGCTTAACTATGTGCCTCATTTTTCTTTTTTTAAAATTTTTTTTCCTACACATACCACTTTTATTTATTTTTCTTTTTATTAATTTTTTTATTTTAAAGAGGAAAAACATAACAATAAAACAGAGTTTCAGAACAGGCTAGTAGGAGAGTAACAATAATTAATACATTGCATATTGTTTTCTTCGTAGTAGTTTTTTAGAGTACAAGTTTTAGGCATGAACTCTTGTCCAAACAATATAAGCACAAAACTTTCTTTTCAATGAACTAAGAGCAACTAGCTGTATAATTATCTTAACTATCTTGTATATACATATATTTTTATTCCTTTTCCCTTCCTTCCTTTCCCCTTTAATAATTATAGAAAAAAGATTTAAAATACTACAACCCCAATTACAAAATTCATTTTTATAAATTATTGGATTATGTAATATTGAATTTGAGGAAATTTTGTAACACCTATTTAGGAATGAGAACAATTTATTTCAAAACTGAATATAACAAATAATTTAAAAGTTGCTAAAATTCTTAACTGCTGTTAGTTTTAGTTTTGAACATTATCTGATATTGTTCTTATTGTTATAGTCAATCTATATCTTTCTAGCTACCAAGCTCTACCTTCAGATTGTTTTCAGTTTTCACTTTAATTATTCCATCACTTATTCACTCAAATATTTGCTATGTCTCTAGTAAGCACTAATTTTGTAGTACCCTACAAAATCTTCGAAATTTGGCCATCACTTACTCATTAACTTATTAAATAAATATTTGTTAACTACCTATATTCTGGTAAGAATTGTATTAGATGCTTAAATGCAAGAATATGATTGGACATGCAATTTTCATTAAAAACTCACAATTACTCATATAGTAGATATCCATTGGCCGTGAATAAAATTATGAAAATATTTGCTAGTTAGTCTATATTTTTATTAATACTATATGTTTTAAACACATTTTCCCCCAAATTATTTGAAATATATATCTCATTGGAGAGAAACAAAAATATAAAGGAAATAAATATTAAGCAGATTGTTACTATTATAATACTAAATTTGAAACATAGTTCTCTTATGACAAATTAACTAATACCAATTGCTAGAATTCATGTTTTTACAGATCTTTTTAATGGAAAAGAGTTTTGGTGATTCTCTTTAAAGAATCCCCTCACCCTTATTTTGTAAGAAACGTGAGAATAGTTCAAAATGATCTCAATTGTCCTCATACGGTTTTATATGATGTGGTCTCTCACATGCAGTCACATTTTATTTATAGCATAATGACATAATCGGCATGCTTATCTGAATTAGCTGAGAAGTCATTTATCAATAAAAATGAGCCTGGGATAGTGCATTCTAGATATAAAATGACCTTATCCCAAATAGCCTAACAGTGGCTTTTGACTGACCAACAGTTAGAAAGAAGTTTTGTTCGTGACAGGCATACGCTTACATTTTCCCCTAAATCCCTTTCCCTTTCTTTTTCTTTGACCCAGGAGTATTATTATGAAGAAGACAGGTAGTCATATAAAAGGTCGATTAGGGCGCCCACCCCTTATACTGATAAGATGCATTTTCACCTTGCTTCAAATATTTCCTATACTACAGAAAAAATAAATTGCTACCCATTTATAAATGAGTCCATTTAAATTCCCATAAATATTAGAGGTTTCTTTTTTTCTTTTAACCATAGATGTCTTCAAGATAACCAGAGCTGGATTGAAATTCAGCGTCTAAATTTTGGTCTAGGGTTCTTAATAGTATACAGAGATGAAACCACTTTGGTATAGCTGAGGATGAAGGGAATAATAGTACACACATTTCCCTCCAACAGGATTGATATAACATTAACAATTATTTACTAAGCTTATAAGAATACTGCATATCTTATCCCTATATTGATATTTTAAAATGATATACAAATAAACTCATAAGAAGAATTATACTATGCCAAATTTTATAAGAATATAATACAAAAATTTTCAAGCTGCTTAAATGAATAAATGAATATGGTCAAATAGAGGAAAGAATAAAAGAAACTAAACAATATTAAGGTTCCTATTCTTCACTAGAATGAAAAAATATCTAATGAGTTAAACATATAACATTAGTTTTTATATATTAAAATACATGACTATCTTGGTTTTTTTGCATGAAATTTTGGAATGATTTTTAGAATATTTGACTATTGCCTATCATGTCATTGGATTAGGCATCAGGGGATGGTCTTTGTAGAATCAGAACTTCATTATTACAATGACCATCAGGGCTGTCTTATGTTTTGGCTCAAGCATGACCTGTGGTCCTCAGATGATACGGTTATTCCCTTATTTAGAGTCCTTGGATATTTAAAAAACAACATCCTGCATTTCACTTTGAGCTCAGAGGTAGAGATGTTCTAAACATAGTGTTGTTGATAGTTTAAGTGACTTTGGAAAACCGTGTCCAAAGTGCTTGCATTAACAGCTATGATCTTGACCCAGACTAATCCGCAATAGCTTTTATATTCCTGTCACAGTGATGGGTGACATTTAATGTACAGTGAAGGGCAACAATGAATTATTATGTGCTTAGAAATGGATAACTGTTTTGGCGAGATGTTCAATGTTAAACTAGTCTGCCGTCAAAAAGACCATTGTCACATTAAAGTGAAGTGCCAATTTTGTTGTGTGCCTATTCCACCAACTTGCCCACTTTATTCAGAAAAGCATTTTAGTTTTACCTTTCTATAACTTTAGATGTATTTTACTTTTATTTTTAATATCACCTTTTTGTTGAAGTAAATTGCAGGGAAGTCCATTTGTTACTTCTGTTCCCATTTAGCAATTTTCTTAGAATTTGCCGAAAATTTGGTTTTAAGTAAGTGGTGCTGTGCTAATATGACTTTAAAATTGATTATGGATTAAAAAAACTTGTCCAAATAATGAACCTAAAAGTCAAAATGGATGAAAACTGAATGCACTTTCAAACTATGCACTTTGAAACTAGCAATTATGCACTTTCAAACTAAAATGTTTCCAGAGGCATCCAGACTACTTCTACATTAAATATTTTTTCCTCAATTTTTATTTGTTAAATCAATTATAAAATAATGTATCTCCTTACTTTTAGTGTTTCAGTAATGTTCACGGTAGTAAAGTAGACAGGCACAAAGTCACTAACCCGGGGTGGGGCTGGGGGGACCTTAGTTTGTCACAGTAGAACCAACAATTTAAACTTAACTGAATCTGTGAGATTTTTTCACCTATAATGATGATATTTAGATAAATCAGGCACTAGAGATCATGATTGAAATTATCTGACTAGAGGAAGAAAATCCCCATAATCAAAAAGGAAAGTAAGCATATTTTCCACCACTCAATGTTACAATTATGCTAGACATTTATAAGAATAAAATATTTGAGAAAAATGGAGTAAGATAAGATTAAAGTGTTTTTCTGTCATCTTCTATAATCAAACACTGTTGGCATTTCTTCTTCAGGATAATTACATTTGAGTATCTTTAACACATATTTATATCCCTCTCTTTCTCCCTCCCTCTTTCCCTGCTCTTCCTGTGCCCCTCCCCAGCGACGTCACCCATGCTAGGAAAGCTCCACACCACTGAGCTACATCCCCATACACCAAATTATTATATTTGATTATTAGGCAAAAATTAAGTATAAATGCAAGAGCAGAAGTTTAATAGTCCATTTTTGCTGTTCAAATTCTATGGGTAAATTGTTTCTATGTCTTTCCTTGTCCCCTTCCTAGAATTGAATTTCTTCCCAAAGAAAACAAAAAGATTGCTTCTGTCTTTAGTCGTTGTTAAATGTGTCCACTCAATAAAATCTTGCCAATGAGCAGCTAATAATTTATAGTCATCCTATGATGATATGTTTCCATTTAGAGTTTACACAATGTCTAGCTCAGTAAATCACAGAAACTAATTATAATAATTTGCAGTTTGTATAGGGTGACTTTAAGAAATTTGAAAATACTAAACACTTGAACTTTAATGCTATTGCAATTTTATATTTGCTACCAAAAATGACACTTCTGTTCTTAATGATTTTTTTTTTTTGGTACTGGGTATTGAAGCTAGAACTTTCCACTGATTATATCCACAACACTTTCTATTTTTTATTTACAGACAGGATGTCACTAAATGTCATTCTTTTGCCTCAGCCTCCCAAAGTGTAGGGATTACATACATGCCACCATGCCAAGTTTATGGTTATGTTTTCACAGACAAGTACATGAAAACACACACACACACACACACACACACACACACAATCTAATGAAATGCAGCACCCGTCTAAGAAATTTCTTTTTCTCTTTGAAAGGTTCAGAAAATGATGTGTGGTGGTTTCTTTGGCAATTGCAACCATCGTTTCTCTATACCTTTTATTACTGAAAGACTGAGAAGCTACTAAGTGAAAGGCACTATTGACTATGACTTGGTTCTATCCATTTTATATTTTTTCTGTCCTTCCCTTAATTTTATTTTATTATATTATTTTGACTACAGGAAATTCTTTGATGAGTCTTTTAAGATCTAATGAGATAAGGAAAATCAATTTTTTTTCAAAGTGATACACTTATTCTCCCAGTTTTGCAGGTTTTGGTAGCAGTTTTGGTGGCCTGAAGCTGTAGAGTACTGAGGAATGCCTACAGCAAGCCCCTTCCCCAGTTTGTTTTTTCTTTCTTACTCCTGAAAATAAAGATGAGCTTCTGCTTTCCCACCACCCCTGGAAACGTGGTCCTCTCTTTGACTTTCAGGGAGGTTTCTCAGTCTACCTAAAAAAGATCTTTGTAATTTAAACTTCCCAAGAAGGTCTATTTTTTTTTTTTAAATGGTGTCTTTATGAAATGTTTTAATTTTCATGACTAGTCAATTGCAGCCAAAGCTATCATGTGACCCTAAACCTTGAAACAATGGAGTCTGTACAAGAGGCCAGTAAAACAAAGATAAGGAGAAAATCAATATTCACTAAGGTATTTTTCTTTCTGAATGTTTTGGTATAATCAGAGTACTGTTCTATTAAAAAGACAATCATCTTGAGAAATGTAGAGAACGAGAGCAATATTTATTTTCTTTAATGATAAACATGATACCTAAATTAGTATTAGGGTTTAAAGCTGTCATTTGGCCAGAGATTGTTTGGTGTACGTGTTACGGCAGAGGGATGTTTCTCTGTATAGTCTTCTACTGGAGTTGTAGATAATGTGGAGAAAGCTATTGTAAGAGAAAAAGAAGAAAGCTAGAGCATATAGCCTGTTAACAACAGCCAGGTTATATGAAAATCACAGAGAGATTTATTCATTACTTTCTCTTTTATAAGCATCTAGGTGTTTTTATGATTCGATATCTGTAACAAGTATATGTGCATGGGCTCCTGTTTCCCACCACCAGCACAAATGAAATTAGAGGTATTCTCTATTTAATGCATTATTGTTACATTTTAAAATTCCATAGGAAGGGAGGTAGTTTTAAAGGAAAGAACATGTATTTAGAAAAAGAATGTGTCACTTGGTTTGCTTCCACTACATTGTTAATTTCACCTTCTACTTCCTCCTTTTTCAATTTTAGAAAAAAGAACTTTGGTTATCATTTTTCTGAGTGTTCTACTTTGAATCATATATTAGCAATATATTGTTTTGTAATAACAGCTAATCCTTTGAAAAATTATCTTAATTAGCTACACATAAGAGGTGTGTCTTTCTCACTAGTCTGCAAACAAGAAACTTCTAAAAACATTTTCAGTCAGTTGGGAATCCAGACAGGAGATATCAGCAAGCCACAGTTGTTATTTATAAAGCAATTCTCTAGAAATTCTAACTTTCTTTTCCTCAAAATTGCTAGCTGCATGCAGTAAAGGAATAGAATTATATTTTGAGATTATCTGGAGACCAAATGCTAGCTTGTTGGGTTTGGTTTGGTTTTCCCCATAAATCATGGATATGAAAGAGACATCATCAATACTAAATGAAAAAGTACAAACAAAATATTTAGTGGTAATTTATGACTGTATTTCTTCAAACTAAGTAAAATATAATGCACTCTGTCCAAATAATTAATGAGTAGGAGATATAGTATCATCAACCAGTGCAGCTTCATTCATTAGAGCATGTCACAACACCTTACTTGCTATAATTTTTTTACATTCCATTACATAATTACATCATTCAAGTTAAATTATTTTCATATCAATCCTGTTGACTATGTATATGTACATGGAAAGAGAGACAGAGAGAGAGATTTTCTTTTAATGATAATTATAATGGATTTCCCAAATAGATGAATTTCAATATATTTTGGCAGAAAAAGCTTGATAGTCTATATTTTGTATATAAACAGAATTGATAAAACAAATGAAAGCATGAGCTATTTCATTAATTTTTTAATACTAATAATTTTAAATATTTCAAGTTAACCTTTGTCTAATAAGAGACATAATGAAAACATAGTTATTTCTATTAGAAATTTGTTGCCATTACATTCCTTTTCCCAGGCTGTATATAACATAGTTTCCTATTATTCTTTATGAAAGATGTATAACCCAAAATTATTTGTAAACATTAGTCATTTTCATGTCTTTCTTACTAAACCTGGGAAGATAAAATGAAGTGAATGAATTTACAGTAGTTATTCCTATTAAATTGGGGGACTTAATATTTGAAGCAAAGGTGAAATTATAGGCTTTCAATGTTACTGGCATGATAAACATTATTAACAGAATAGGGCTACAACTGTCATCTAAGTTGGTTCAGAATATGCACCTGAATATTATTTTAACTTAATAAAATTAGGTAAGTGTTTCCCTGCTTCCCTTACTTTTTTTGGTACTGATAATGGGGCGGGGGGTGCTTGGAGATATATTTCAATATGAGTTTAGCATTTGGCCAAACTGAAGATATGTTTTGGAAACAGATATGACTAAAATGATTTTACAGAAAAAAAAAGAAAAGAATGAAAATTTTGTTTATAGATGGAGATGTAATAATGAGATTCTCACTCATAGAAATACATATTTATTTACAGTGCTTATATTATTTAAATTTTCAATTAAAGTTTTATTTTGTAAATTATATAGCGATCACATATACTATTTTAAATCTACTTGACAAGAATTTTAAAAATATTTATTTTGATACTTTTTAATTTGGATTTTTTAGTTGAAAATTAAATTCATGAATGATTTCCAAACGTACTTCAGTTGTTTTATGTACTAAACAGAATATAAAGTGCATACACAGATTTTTCAAAACATATTATTAATTTTTGAATACAATAGAATGTCTGTATTTTCAAAAGACATTTTACAGTTTTATTTGGAAAAACAGAAGCCCATAAATTATTAAACTTTGTGAAAGCTCTTATGAAACAAATGTCTTAGTTAAAATTTATAGTTAATAAAAAACAAAACTTATGTGCCTTGCATGTTTATGGTTGCTCAAATTCACTATTTGAGTATAATCCTGACAACCAAATATAGTTAAGTCAATTTAAAGTCCAAATGATGCTAAAATTGAAATGTTATCTTTTCAGTGCTAACTTCAAGATCTTACTTGTAACATCCTTTTCTCTTCAAGTGTTCAGTTTTTAAAGGAATAGTTTGCTTCACTTTTCAGTCTTAGACACTGCATGACCACCTGACTGATCCTCACAGTCAGCCTGGCACTTTTCATTCTGGACTTACTGCTTTTAAAATCCTTAGCAAGTGTATTGCAAGCTAACCACTTGCTTCTTATACGTAAGTCTAAGACACAACTTTTTTCAAATGAAAATTATGCTCATATTTATTTAAAAGAAGCTTTCTCTTTAATGTTCGGTGCTTCACTTGCAAACAAATAGCTAATTTTGCATGTAATAAATTCATAGGGCAAACCTATTTCTTATGCAACATAGACATGTGAACCATTTTCCTTATTATTCTCAATTTAAAGCCACTCTTAATTTATTTTGATTGGGAAATTGAGTGTTTTAGAAAAACTAGTATTGGTAGCCATCCAATGGGATTACATAAATGATACATTTTTCTCTCATTTCAAAAATGTATTCTAGGTTTGAGAGTAGTATAAAATTTTTATCTTTTACTTTGATGTTTGTAAAATTACCTGAGTTTATGACAACCAATATTGTTACTTTCCTCAAAGATCTTAAAATGGTCAACAGATGATTATACTGAGGAATTTTAAATTTCATACCAATAAAAATCTATATCATATATATTAAATAATTTAAACAAGTTACAATAAACCATTATATCTTAATTTAATTTGAAAAATATTTCCTGGGATATGAATCAGCTTATTCATGGAGTTAATTTTCTACTTCAAATGAAAATTTTTAAAATGAGTTAGTAGGAATTCCAAAATTTTGAAGATGCTCATTGTCTTATTGTTTTTAGTTATTTATTCACAATTTCGATTTGCTGTCATTAATATAATATAGATCAGTGAAAATGATCATTGTCATTTCATTAAGCTCTTCCAATCCATCCAAACTACTAAATAATATGTTCAATGTCATATTATTATTGTTATTTCTTTTTTGTGGGTACCGGGGGTCAACCTCATGACCTCGTGCACCAGCAGGTGCCCGTGCTGCTGAGCGATATCACTGGCCCTTTTTTCGTATGTGGGTTCCGGGAGTTGAACTCAGGACCTCGCGCTTGCCAAGCAGGTGCTTACACCACTGAGCTATCTCACTGGCCCTCAATGCCATATTATTATAACGTTCTTGTGTAATAATCCTTGTACTTCGCTAGGTAGACCTGCTTTTTTTCTGGTGCTAAAATTACCAGTTAAGCAATAGCATAGTTTTTTAATGAATCTTGGATAAAGTTGGCTTTAAAGCTGACATAAATATTGTGTATTGTTGACTGATGTGAACATAATTGGTTAATAATTGTCTCTGGTGGTGAAAGAAGATTTTGTTTGTAAATTTTGCCACTGTTTATGGTTTAAACATTCCCACTATGGCCAATATCAACCTACCAATGGAGTGTCAGTAAATACAGAAATGGAAGAATAGGTGCAAAAGTGACTCTCTGAAAGCATGGTAGAGAAGAAATTCAAATGAAGGGAAAAGCAGTAAGTCATAAAAGTGAATAAGCATTAGTCCTATTAAACTTGTTTATTTACAGACATACAGAACGTAGGAGAAGGATATTTAATACACAATAGCAAGTTGCAGACCCTTAAAAGTGAGGAGAGAAAAGTTAGTTGTTTTTTTTTTAACATTTATATATTGAAACTGAATAATTCTTAATTTAAAGTAAATGTCTCTTTATCCTCTTTCTCATGATAATAATTTGATACCACTGAATGAACTGCATATGAAAATATCTGTGTAATAAAGAGGATACATTGAGAACATCTTAGCCTGTATGATGATCTTATGGAATGAATTACTGTATATATTGATATTTTCTCAATTATTGAGCTCTTGTCATTACAATAGAAAACTTAGATCCCTTACATAGAAGATTTAAATCATGATGTAAACTTTCTTG
Organism: Erethizon dorsatum; assembly: GCA_028451465.1. Classification (NCBI taxonomy): domain Eukaryota; kingdom Metazoa; phylum Chordata; class Mammalia; order Rodentia; family Erethizontidae; genus Erethizon; species Erethizon dorsatum. Next base: position 98,075,128 of record CM051823.1, on the reverse strand, counting down.
CTTGTAATTTTTAATCAAAAATTCTAAAAGAAGTAACGTTTTCTACAATCTTTCTGGAACAATACTATTAATATTGATTATTGTCCCCTGAAAATTTAATAAGAGGTTCAGAGCCTGGTTTAGTAAAGATACATTCATTTGTGGGTAATAGGAAACTAGACCAAAGGTTTACTTAGATAAATAGAGGATGATGCTTCTCATTGACTTAAATTAGGAAGACAAGATTGAAACAGTGCTGAAGTACATTATCAAGGAATTTGACACCTTCCCTCTACCCTCTACACTATTCTTCTGGTGAGACTTTCATCCTTACGGTTGCAAGAAGCCCACTGTGAAGTGGCAGCCACTGTGTCTTGTCCCAGGCCAGGAAAATGGGAGGGAGGATAAGAACAAAAGACAATAGCTGTTACCTCTTTATTTGAAAAAGAAATAGTTCCTCTATCTATACATTATTTTGCTTAGATATTTCTAGCTGCAAAAGATGCAGTAAAAGTAATTTTCTTTTATTGGGGTATATGGCCACCTCAGTTGTTTTGGAAGTCAGAGAAATGATATTATTTGCAGTAGCTGCCATAGGGACTTACTGAATTTTGAAGAATTTTCATCACACATGCAGTACTCTCACATTTTCAATTTCAAATGTCCATTTCTGAAGTTTTCTGTTTCCTTCTTTGTCATCTGTTGTCAGAATGACCGTCTCTCACTTACTTTCTTCATGTGTGTTATCGTAAACATCTTTCTTCAGTGTTTGAAACTTGTTAAAATGTAGGAAAAGAAAGTTCAAATATTTTGCATTTTAGGGGTATTTGTACTTTATTATCCTGTATTATGAATTTCATTAACACATCAGATAACAAATGATAATTGTTGATGTTCTACTTCTATTGTAATATATGTATCATAAGTGCAAAAAGCCAGAAGATAAATATTAAATTCAGCATACACGTGAGCCTAGAATGTCTAAACCTGACAATAGTGATATTAAAATGGCTGTCTAGGGACAACCAGCAATTTTTATCAAAATACAAGTTTACTAATCTCATGTAGATTGGACGGGTAGCAATGTTAAATGGCTCATCTTAAAATGAATGAATTATCAAAGGATTCTATCTTTGTAAGTGGTAGCTACTCCTCAAATCTAGAATAAGTGTCATTTATTTGTTTTTTAAATTAAGGGTGGCACATTAGTTATTTAGTTTCTGATCATAAAATCCAATCTCTAAAGTATATTAAGACTATTATCATAATTTATAATCTAGATTGAGATTGTCCTCAACATTAATACACCATGTTTTATATTTAATGACTTTTTCTATCAATTGAAAATTATCATTTATCAACCATCTCTTTATTTCTATACATCTATTGAGCAATTTACAAGTAACTATTAACATATCAATCACATTGTGTAGAATTTATTCCTTTATCTCTCCCACTCATTTTTTTGAGGAACTGAAGATTGAGATCAAAGCCTCAAAAATATGTAGCTGCATGGCTGAGCTACATCCTCAACCACAGAATTTTATTTTATTTTATTTATTTATTTTTTTGTGGGTACCGGGGGTCGACCTCAGGACCTCGCGCACCAGCAGGCACCCCTGCTGCTGAGCAATATCACCGGCCCTTTTTTCGTATGTGGGTTCAGGGAGTCGAACTCGGGCCCTCACTCTTGCCAGGCAGGCGCTTACACCACTGAGCCATCTCACCCGCCCCCCCGAATTTTAAATATGCACTCATTTAAACTTACTTGCGAGTGAAAATTTAAGCTATTTCAGAATTAAAGAGGTACAAATTTTATTTTCTATATTGGACTACAAGTATTATGTAAGCTTTGAGTATGATAGCTTTCAGTATGAATACTCTGGGTTATAAAAATGATTTTTATTACAAAATACAGCAAGTAAAGATGATAGCTTGATTTCTTGACGTCAAATACTAAGACATACAGAAATTTCATTGTGCAATAAAATCTAGACAAACTTTTTTTTCAAAAATCCGGTTTGTTGAAGCAAGTTGCAATTTTTCTCTTCATGTTTTCCAGAATTTTTAAAGGATTTTCATGTAAAACAGTTTCTTACGAATTATGCAAATCTTTTGAATTTTAATCATAAAGCAATATCTTGTGCATAAAAATGTAATTGTGTGTCTTTTTTAACCTCAGAGTAAGGTTTAAAACTCCAGAGACATAAAACCATTTCTTTCTGAATTCCTAGTATAAGAAATGTAGGGAAATGTAAATCTAATGTGTGTGCAGTCTGGAGAATTTTAAAATTAATATAGAGAAGTGTACATGGGAAGATACCAGATGCTAATAAATTACTCCACCTACCGATAGCACTCTAAAAGGCATGAGGATGCAGCAGCTGTCCAACAAGACACAAAGTCTTCACAGTAGACTCAAGATATCAGGAAATGGCTGGTATTCCAATATTAAGCCATGCCTACAAACCATGTCATTCTGTTGATATTTATAAAACATCTAGGCTACATAACTCACTAATAAATAGCAATTTTATTTGTAGATTCTATATCTATTAATTATATTACCAACTTGAGATTTGATCTATCAGCTGAGTGAACATTAGTCCACACTAAGAAGTAGTAGCCTAGCAAACAACAAATAACTTTTGATAGCTATTTTTCTTCATTTACTATTTTATAAACAAAGCACCTGTTGCTTAGATATCCAGTTATGAATAAATACACAAAGCATTATCAGCAAAGTGATACAATGGTTAAAGTCTTACAGAGATTGCAAACAAAATGCAGAGATTTGCAATATAAAAGGATCAAGATTGGTGAAGAAAATTCAGAAATTTATCTTGATAATTTGAAAGCAGAAGTACAAGTAATTAGCAACAATATAAACATGTTAAGGAATATAATCGGATATCTAGTGTCTAAATAAAACATTGAGATATAGCTATTCCATTTAATAAAACAAAGTCTTAAATTCTTGCAAAAGTTTGAAGTAGACAGATTAGTGGAATGACAGGTCTGTAAATAATTAAATGCATTATAACATTTAGGAAACATGAATCATATCGTATATTTGAAAAATAAAAGTGCATATAACATTTCAAAAACAATTTTCCGTGCTGTTTTAGGTTCCTGTCTGACTAAAAAATAGTTTAACATATAATCAATGGAGGGTCATGCCTTAAATGAAGAAATAAACCAAGTTTAAATAAAGCAACGTGACCCAGGTCTATTATTAACCACATGCACTATACCACATTCAGCATGAAGGCAAAATGTAGCCACTCATTAAAAAAACTTCACTTTCACAATTGTAAAGATCATTCAGAGTTTTGAACATGAAGGACTTTAACATAATAGCTAAGGATATATTTCACAACTTTTAAAAAGATACTATGTAATTCTTGATATTTATTTTAGGTATTGAGTTATCGGTATTTTAAATTGTTTTTCTTTTCTTTCTCTTCCCTGAGAAATTCTTGAAGTGTGTTTAAATTTTAAGATATGATTGTGGCGTAAACTTAGATTTCTCTCAGCTATGCTTTTATTAGGCTATATGCTACCGTCTTTGGTTTTTCACTAAGTCCTGCATTTATTCTTTCGAATTCATTAAATTGATTCTAACATACTGTTCATTCTTTCATTGTTCTCAAGGTCATTAAATTTCCTTACTCCCTCTTATCCTTCTTCTTTCTTCTTTGTCTTCTGGTTAGTAAGGAATGCATGTTTCTGAATGTCTCCTTTCTCTGTCTTTTTTTCTGAATTTTAGTCATTGGTCTGGGCTTTTCAGCAAGACTCACTGCATTTTTTTAGTTCACTGTTTTGGCCAAAAGTACCGTTTGGTATAGATCTAATTAGACATGCTCTGGCAGAGCCATTTATTATAAAATTTGCTTTTCACATATTATGAAATTTATTGTTCTTAATTATTTAAAATATAAGTAAAAATATGAAGGTAGGCTACATTCAAATAAATATGTTATTATGTTCAAGTTCTTTACATACAAATATTTATTAAATTTTCTTTATTATCCTTCATATAGATATGTAGACATGTATATGCCCTTAAGATTAATTTTAATGAAGATTTTGTTTCAGTCAATTTACTTACTTCCCGATTATCATCATTTTTTTTAGAGCCATTGAGTATGGCTAATGTAAATATGCTAACTGAAAACATTATACATATGTGAAAATTTCAGAAACTGTAAGGCAGTGATTTTATAGGAGTTGTCAGAGGAAGAAAAACACAGAATATAGAAAATAAGATTTAGGAGGGAAATATAATTGTATAAAATAGTGTACATTAATTCATTAAATTTATCATTTTTCAATTAATAAATTTAAAAAGCGGAATGTGTTTAAAAATTTAGAAAGTGGAATGAATATATACATTCAAGGAAAAGCATTCTATGTAGAGGAGGGTAAGAGATGAAGAATAGAATGGACACTGTTCACACAAAGTAGCAAACACACACAAATTAAGGCAAATTAAATAAAACAAACATTGAGAGCAACAAAAATTTCTTCAAAATAACAAGATAAATTTATGCTAATGATTTCTTTTATAAATAAAAAATTGAGGGACAAAGAATTTGAAAGACTTAGTGGAGGACAGTGAGTCAAAGGTATGATTGCTTAGACATAATTCTCTCCAATTGAGTATAAAATGGGAGTGTTTCCTCCAAAAAGAATATTATGAAGAATTCTGAAATTATTAATAAAAAAAAGCTTCAAAGGAAAAAGCTTCCTAAGTAAGTTTTATTTAATAACTGCCAGTTATTCATGGAATAAAGCATTTTTATTTGGAATCTGACTAAATTGTTTGCCCCATAAACCATGTAGGAAAGATTTTGATGTTAAATATTCTGATAAATTCTAAGGAAGTACCATAAAATATAAAACAATATTTTAATGATATAATTTTTTGGTAATATCTTAGAAATTTCTATAAAGAATTACCAGGAAGACACAATTCAAATACCTAAAACATGTAAAAAATGGATTTAAGGTAAGAGAAAAAGTTTTGGATGTTGAAGGAAAATAGTTTTTGTACAAAATATAAGATAATTACGAATTTAGAAAAATATTACTGGAAAAAGAAGTTGCAACAGTCTGTTCATTTATACAAGCAAGTAGTCAAGCTTGAGATGGAAAAATATTTTGAGAAATTAAAGAACTAATAGGTCATAGAAATGAGCAGACACAGACAGACTTCCTGGCCTTCTTTCCTGAGCGCATTTCGCATCTTATTGGCTGGAGATAAGAAAAGCTATTTTTTAAAATGAACCTAAAATGCAGAAGGAAAAGACATCTTTTAGAAATGTAAAAGGAAGTCCACTGCCTTTTAAAACATGATATGTGTGCATGCATATGTATATATATATAATATAAACACTCACAACCAAAAAACATATAAAGACATATAGATAGATAAGCATACTAATTGGCTGAGTCAAAAATAATTCCTATTCTTTAAGAAGTTAAAAATAAAAAGTTTCATTTATATGAACATAATATAAAGTAGCATTGATAAAAAAATTACAATGTAATTTGAGATGTTAATAGTTGGAGAACATATAAACTGATATAAGTGATATAAAGTATAAAATTTGTAATTATTACTTATTTATACACATTCTAAAAACTTACATGCAGTTGTAGAATTTGGTCAATGAACAGAATATTGTTAATTATTTTTAATATTTTATACAGAATAAGAGAAACAGTGAATAATACCAGTGGTATGTTTTTCTACATTGATGAATGAAAGAACGTACACATATGCTGTATATGCTAAATAGTTTAAAGTCATTTGTTTACTCAAAACTATTACTTGCCAGTTTAAATATAAATATATGATGCTTTTATAAGAGTAGACCAATATAATCCTATGCTGTTTTCAAAGTACATATGATTAGGGAATTTTGTTTGTTAAAAATCATAGTAATGTTTAGAAAATGATAAACTTTTATTAAAATTATTAGCTTTCTTCCAAAATTATATCTGATATAGAAAGAAGTCACAATAAAGTTGTAGTTTATGATTCATAGATGACTTATTTCTCCACTTGTTGAGTCAGTGGTTTTTAATCTACTGTTACTACCAGCTAATTTACTTTTGTTTTATAAAACTGCAACTCTTTAGGTTGTCTGTATTTCTACGTATTATATTACTCTAAATAACATTAGGTAATTTTTAAAACCTACTTTATAATTTCTCTATAATGTTATCTGCCATGATTTTCATTGATTATCTAAAATGACAATATAGGGAGTATTTGTGTACCTTTAAAAGTATAAGATATCCTTGTAAATACAGACTTTCTAGGTTAAAAGTAACTGCTCCACCATGCCTTCCTGAGCTTAGCATTCCTCTCTGCCTATCAAATTGGGAAATTTAAGTTTTTTCCTTTTCCCACAAAATAAACCAAATATCACATCCAGCATAGATGTCCAGAGGGTCAATTTTTACTTTCTGCAAGAGACCTCTTGTTATATATGTTTTATTTTCTATATTTTCGAGAAGAAACTGAATTGAAAAATGCAAAGAGAGAAGAAATACATGCTAGAACTGAAACACTGAAGTGTAGAAATAAGCATCAAAAGTGATTTTTTCAACTTACAGTTGCTTTTTGTTGTTGTTTTGTCTTGATTTTTTGAGACAAGTTCTCACTATGTAGTCTGGGGTGGGCTTGAGCTCGGTTTGTAGCCAAGGGTGACCTCCAACTCAGCGATCCTCCTCCTGCCTCAGCCTCCTGAGTGCTGGGATTATAGGCATGTGCCACCATGCCCAGCGAATTTATACTCGTAAAAAAAGAGGTTTCTAAGTATAAGGACTGCCAATCCTCATTTGTAATTTTAAGAAAATGTTTTAGATATGGTTTTGGATAAAGAAAACATATCTTTACCTGAGTTTGACCCCCTTGTTCACAAACTGGCAAATCATAAGAATTCACTAAAATAATTCCAAGTCCATACTTTGCATAGACTATAAAAATAGTTTGAGTGCACAAGTGACCTACGAAATCAGCTTACTATAAATTCTAAAATGTAAAGCAAGTTTGAGGGCTCCATAGGTTGTCTGATGAGAGGGATTCAGGGCAAATATTTAAAAGTTTGTACAAAGCCACTTATTTATAATGAGATTCATGGTATATTATGTATATATTAAAATAATTGGGATGATCACCTACCTTCCAAATATATGTTAAGCTTATAAAATACCTGCATCCCAACAGCAGACTATTATCATACTCTAGAGCTTGTTCCAACACTAATAAAATAATTTAAGGCAGTAATTCTTTTTCTGGTGTTTAGGAAATATACCAAGTGCTGTATTAATTCTTGATAATCAAACTACATAACAAGTCAAAGCATTAATAAGTTTTCTAAATCACATTTTCATTCATATCTGTTACTATTTTTATCCCCATTTTATAGTATTCAGTTAGTCTTAAGCTTTTATACAGCTTTAGTAGCTGTGAGTCAATGTTATATATTTAAATGTGTTTACATATAAAAATCTTTTACTCATATTTGTAAAAATAAATTTTAATTAAATCACGGCCAGTTTGTTTTGCACTGAAGTAAAAGCTATCAACGTAAACTGATGGTACATTAGAGTATAATATAATTTAAGTAGATCCAAAATCCAAACCAATCTCAAATTTGTTTTGGCCATAATTGAAAACATAATAAATAAAATATGTTCTTCCATTCTTAAATTGGTAAGAGATAGAAGCTAAATAGATACGAATGAATGTTGGGTACTCAAACCAAATTTGAGTAGCTTGTAATTTTGTGAGATTTTTGGTAAATATATAGTATACCTTTATGAATAAAACACAGCTCCAATCATATTGCATATTTACACATTGAATCATGGTTTTCAGATGTACATCTTATTATTTTCATTTTTTGCAAATTACAGTAACTAGATAAGCCTGCTTTTAAATAATAGATCTTACTCTTTATCTTGAAAATCAAACAAATAAGATAAGAGTTAAGAGAATGTTGTAGACATTCCAACAAAAACCTGGATGACCGTATCAGAAGTGACTCAGAACACAGGCAGATGTGGACGTACACAGACACACACACTATCTGCCCAACAATTGCTCAATTATCTGTGTGCATTACCAGAGATAATTTTAGTTTTACCCTTCAGTGAACTCACTTCACATACATGCGTGTCAGTCCCTTAAAGAGAGGCAGCCAATCACTAGCTTTCTTATCAATACACTATAAATATGAGAGGTATTTTATCTCTAAACAGTGCTACAGCAAGTAAGGAAGAAAAACGCTGTAACAGAGAGGAGAAAGTACACCTGGAATAATCTGCCATTTTGTGAAAGTTGAGCATACAAAGAAGATGAAGAGGAGAGTAGAAGGAACAATAAATGCCCACTGGCATGTGGGGCTCCAGCAAAGCACTTTGATTGCAGCCTTTAAGCAAACAAGCGTTGCTTGCCACAACCACAAAACTCTTTACCTCTTTACATGGATGAGTCAAATATATATATTTTTTAATTTCATCAGTACACTTACAATCATTTATTTGATTACAACTGTTTTTCAGTGAGAAGAAAAGATTTTGAATGCTTTCACCATAAAGAAACAATAATTGTTTGAAGACATAGATATATTCCCTGATTTAAACATTGCAAAATGTATACTGAGTAACTTGAAGGAAACCACTACACTTTGATTTCAATAAAAAGATGTGTAAGCAAAAAAAGTTTTCCATCCCTTTCAGATACAATAATAAGTGATAAATGACAAACTTGTAGTAAATCATGCCCACAAAGTAATAAAGTTTTCAAAGCTCTATCCAAGGGCTGATTTATGCAACTATCTTCATTTTTATCAAAATTCAAATATGTACATTGACTATAATCAGTCTTAATTGAATTACTTTTAAAAGTTTCACAAGAATCCACTTGTTTTTATCTTTGTAATATCCAGCCTTGTGAATAGATGATAAATAAGAATATATTTTTGAAAGAAAAATTAAATCTTATATTGTTAACATCAGAAGGAAACTAAAGTGACAACCAGAGGTAACTTCTCACTCTGACGATGCCAGAAAGGAAAAAGAAACTGAGAACGAGAGAATGGAAAGCAGATAATGATAGATGACACTACAAATCGCAATGGAAAATATCTCTCATCATCTCTGCATATTCAACATCAATTTGTGTAACTTACTAAAAATTGAAAATGATAAAATTGAATGCAAAGTGATAAATTAATTTTTAAGTTTTTCTTAAATTTTTCTTAAATAAGTCCATAGCATACTATTAAAGTTGCTGAGGATGATGCTGAATAATAATTTCAGATTCTTTGAGGGGTTAATAGACCTAAAATTTTAAATCAGGATCTTATAAATATTTTGGTAAATAAGGTAATATAAAGAAGTGTGTGCTATGTTGAATGAAGGAAATATTTATAAAATTACACAAAAAAATTCTTCGACTTTTAAAGAGTTCAGGTGAAAAAATGTGTATTCCTGTAAATGTAATAATTATCTGAGTAGCATTAGTGTATCTGTCACTGTTTCAGAATGTTTAATTTTAGGAGCTATCAAATTAAAGATTTACCTAGCCATCATTTAAACTTAAAGAAAAGTTTTATTTGAAACAATTGTTTATTTAAACATTAAATACTAAAATATTTGTACATAATTAAATATTTTACATTGCCCTTGCTCTGTCTTACCTGATTTTAGCCCAGTAGAAGAACTTTTTTCATGAGAAACTGACATTAAAGATGTCAAACAATGCTCTCATCAAGTTCTACACAAAGCATTCTTTGTTCTCATCATAGAAACCACAACCTTAAAACAGGAAAGGAAAATTGAGAGCACTTAGCTTAAAATGATCATTTTAGAAGGTAGGAAAGAGAGGTGAAGTAATTTGTCTTGTTAAGAGAGAGTGAGAGAGAGAGAGAGAATATACAGCGCACTGAGAATAATACATAATGTTACAACAATCGATTATATTTTTCTCTGGGCATCTAACTATATTCTATACACACCCAAAGCATTTCAGGTAATATCAGGAAATATAGCAAAAAGATAAAAAAGAAAACAAAACAAACAAAAACAAAAAAATTAGCCTTATGTTAGATAATCAGAACAAAAGTAGGACTTTGTTGTTTTTTTCTTTTCCTTCTTTTTTTGTATCATTTTCAGGTGAGAAGAAAACAATAGGCTCTCTAAAAGAATGTTCCAGATCCCGATGCTTAGCATTACTAAGTGTGGAAAGGATTCCCAGTCTCCAGTCCTGTATCACTGTTGGTTCTTAGTATTTATGCACACCTCTTTAATTCATGCTCCAGGATTATGTTATCAACAATGATTACCATGGTGTGAAAGCTGACTTGATAGGGCTGACTAATGCTTAAGACTTGCTTGTCTTCATGCGTATTTAAAAGCAGTGCTTTCATTCATAACCAAGATCCTGCTAACAGGCGTGGGTGTATTATTCCTACTCCTCAGTTTCATGGTGAGATTTGTTGTTTCTTCGAATTTCTGGCCATCTCATCTAGTTTCATGTTTTTTCCTACTCAACTAAAAATATCTTTGCTCACTGGTGTTTTTTTTTGTTTGTTGTTGTTGTTTTGTTTTGTTTTCGTGTTTTGTATTTGCTCTTTCCATTGGGGCTAGTCATCCAACAGTTCCCTGAGGTTCTTAATATTATCCTTTACTTTTAAAGCTAGTACAACTTATAAGGAAGGGTTTACAGGCCAGCCAAGTCTTAGTTCTCATCGATCTGTTGAGGAAACTTGAAACATATCTTTTACTTCTGCATATTTATAGGTTGATAGTCATTTTGGTAATTATTATTTTTCAGAGAGAGATTTAATTGGATAAAATATAGAAAAGATTTGATTCCAAATACATTTTATTATCTTTGTATTTAAAGTAGTAGGACTTATTCTATCAGTATTATAGGAAATAATCCTGCTCAGGAAGATCACAAAAAGACAGGAAGCCATCATTAACATGGAATTAGGACAATACTATTTATCTAATGTATCACATATAAACACGTTACACTTTCTTGATAACATGCATAGTGAAAAATAGATAAATCTTAGTGATAGTTTTATACACTCCGGAACATTTCTATTTGGTACCTAAAAATCTCTGTGTACTATTTATTGAAAAGCACTGTTATGATAATTATTCACTAAGAAAGCTCTGAATCTTCTACATTCAGTGGTACCATATATTCCAAGCAACACAGAAGAAAGTGTTAAAGGGTTTTATTTTGCTATATGTACATGCTAATAAAATACTATTTTTGAGTAGTTTTTTGAGTACTCTGTTTCCAATATTATTCTAATTCTGTAGAAGATAAAATTGAAATGACAACTCCCATCCTTTACAGAGTCTATTATCCCAATAAGTGGACTTTAAGAGATAAAGAAAATGATACTAAATGGAGGATAATGAAGAGAGCATTTCAAATGGAGGAGGTTAAAATAAATATAGCATAGCCTCTCCTTTTAACGGGCCTATTATCTAATAGGCAAATTAGGCTTTAAAGTGTAAGTATGAGGTTAATTAATGGACTACAATGGTACAATATTTCAGTTGCTATGAATATCATCAGCAAAAAAGTGGAGGTGTTGGGCCGGTGAGATGGCTCAGTGACGTAAGCGCCTGCCTGGCAAGCGTGAGGGCCCGAGTTCGACTCCCAGAACCCACATATGAAAAAAGGGCCAGTGATATCGCTCAGCGGCACGGGCGCCTGCTGGCGCGGGAGGTCCTGAGGTTGACCCCTGGTACCCACAAAAAAAAAAAAAAGAGTGGAGGTGTTAATATGAATACCACTGAAGATGTTAATATGAATGCCATGTAGAAATCATTTATTTATTTAATAAATTATAAGAATTTATTAAGGGAATAATAGGAGTTATGATGAATGAAGTTTTCTAAAGCCTTGACATTTAGCAGAAGATGGAGTTGATTGAAGATTAATATTGATTTCTTACAGTTATTTTAATCAAATACTGAGTTTTGGAGGTATTCGCTTAATAGTTAATGTAAGATAGACAAATTCAAGAAACATTAAAAGGCAGGGAAAGTTTAGGTATTAGAGTTAACCAAGCCCTGACCTAAAGTTCTAATAATGATATGGGAAAATGGGAATGGAAAGTCATGTTCGAGAATTTTTTTAGAAGGAAAAACTGCAAGAAACTTTGATGATATGCTGAATATGAAACATTGAAGGCAAAAGACAAATGACATAAGGAATTTCTATTTGAATGATTAGAAAATTCCTGGATTACCTGTCAAAATGGTTGTAGTAGACAGGATGTCAGTTTGCTATTGCAAGCTGCTCAGTTTGGTATTGGCCATTCTGGGTTGGAGGTGTAGCAGCACGTGCAGCAGGAGAAGTCATGTAGGCTGCTGGAAATACACAGTTGGCACACTGGTGATGTGCACATGAGAGTCAGCTAGACATTCTAGTTAATCCCAAATCAGCTTTATAGAGATATAGGCGATAATGAGCGTATGAAGACTATTGATATTACACTCCTTGCAATGTGAGAATTACTTTGGTTTGGAGTTACTTATTCCAGCAATGTGTTTTTTCCCCCCAAATGTCACACATTCTATTTGGACAGCTTTTAGTATAGTACTAACTAGTTAATATGTTTTCATAGTGTTTCTTTATGAATGACAGGTAGTCCTGAAGCCTCGAGCTATATTTAATTGAACAGCATGTGTTTACAGTCAATGGTGTTTATTTTATACAAAATTACCTTTCTAAATTTTAAACTTGTAAAATGCATTGTTTTCTAATTTATGCAATGTTGTTTTCCAATTGTCTTATTCCTTTCATTTTTTTTTCCTTAACCATAGTTTAACTGCATGCAACTCCGAAACCTCACCATATCATTTTACATTATGAAACCTTTTACATCTGAGCATAGAAAACACAGTACAGCCTTAACTAATATCCTGCTCATTAATAATTTGGAAGGTAACTAAAATTAACTATAGATGGGGGAATTTTTTCCTTAAAAACTAATTTTAAGCATATTTAATGCTTAGAATATGCATAATGTAAAAATTCCATATGAGCTCTTGTGGCTAATACTGTAATGTATGCACAATTCCATTTTAAGATTTAAAATTATAACATTAAGCAATAGAAATTAGATTTGGGATACATGTATTTATCATTGGTATCTAACAACATAAGATGTATAATATCAGCTGATACAGAATACAAGACATCCTTATTTCTGAATAGAGTTCATTAGTTGAGTTTTATAAACTGTTTTTTGAAATGAATCACAGTACGAATTTGGCTAATGCAAGTGTTTAGAATTAATGAAGAAAAGAACAAGCAAAAAAAGCAATAAAACCTAAAAGTGAAAAAGTAATTGTCAATTATAAGTAATCATGCCTGCAAAACAGTTTCTCATCACTTTGGTATGTTGGTGGAACAGGCTACTGAAAAGAAACAATTGTTTTATTTAGTATGGAATAAAACAGCACTTTTTTTTTGTGGGTACCGGGGGTCGACCTCAGGACCTCGCGCGCCAGCAGGCGCCCGTGCCGCTGAGCGATATCACCGGCCCCTTTTTCGTATGTGGGATCCGGGAGTCGAACTCGGACCCTCGCGCTTGCTGGGCAGGTGCTTAAGCCGCTGAGCCATCTCACCGGCCCAATAAAACAGCCTTTGAGAATAGAACTTCTATATTTTAGACCTCTACCAATGTTAAAAAAGAGAGCTGCACTGACTAAACTTTGGGGAGGAAGAATATTTTTGCAGAAAGTTCTTGTGGTAAACTCCTGTGTTTCATATGAGTTTTAGTAAGAGAACCTAGTAACAGTGTGTTGATATGGCACATTTTTCAAAATGACATAACTTTTACCTTTGATAATTGTTCATAGTAGCCACATAAACTAGGTCAGGATTACCTCTTGATATTTTCTTTCCTGGGGTCCAGGTTAATTGAAAATGAAAAGTTTTGGAACACAAGGCATTTTAACCTAGAAGGTTTTTTTTTTTTTTTTTTTTTTTTTTCCCCAATAATTCAACTTCATTGATTTTTTACAAGATACTTTCAATATAGACAAAAATTACTCAAGTTCAGGCTTTTAGCATATCTACACAAATACTAAGGGATAACTCTTTCCGACACTGTGAAAAAAGAAGTATTTTATTCCATGTGCAAAATAGAATTCAGGTCTCCAGACTTAGCAAAAGTAATACTTTAAAAATAGTTTAGACTTCAGATGAGTTTGAATATCCCTTAACGATTTCGTATTTATACATATAAGGCTTAATTTTAACATTTGAACTTTTTCTTTTATTTTGTGGGTACCGGGGGTCGACCTCTGGACCTCGCATGCCAGCAGGCGCCCGTGCGCCTGAGCGATGTCACCGGCCCTTTTTTCATATGTGGGTACCAGGAGTCGAACTCAGGACCTCGCACTTGCCAGGCAGGCGCTTATGCCGCTGAGCCATCTCACCGGCCCTGAACTTTCTTTATTAGACTTCACATGACGGTAGATGAAAATATTAGCATGTATTTTGTAATGTTTTAATAGAAATCAGATGTAGCTAATGTACTTATTAATTTGAATATGATCTTATCTTAAACATTTGTGTTTTTTTCATTCCAATGATATGCAAGCAGTATGACCAAATCTTAATTTTTAAATGATCTCAGTATAGACAATTTGGCTGTACCAAGTGCAGGATATAACTGCTAAAAAAGTGATGAAATAAGGAGTGTTCTATTCTGAATATTCTAAATTCCTATTTATTGGTCAGCAGCAAAACTGAATGTTTTAATTCCTCATATATTTGGTGGGTAGACTGGTATAACTGGGAAATTAATTAGAGCATAAGAATTTCCTTTCTTTCAATGGGAGATGATAAAGATAGAAATGCTAAGTGGGGTAGATCACATCCGAAAATGTAGAGTAGCTCACAGGAGACCCCCTTACAGATATGCCCCAGCCTTCTGTGCACTGTTGGGCAGATTCTTGATCTAGCTGCAGCTCATTCTTTACACTAATGATCTTCTTAAGTCATTCATTTAAGTTCAAAATGTTTTATAATTAGCATGTATGAGAAATATAAGGTGATAATTATATGTCTCATTTTCAATAGTTTATTATTTAAACTTGCCTTATCTGTACTATCTTCATTGGTTCTTTCATGCCTTGTTTAAACTCTTAGTAGAAGGCATACCTGTTTTTCAGAGGGTTGAGAGCTCTCATTCTGTCTGTTTCCCCCAGAGATGTAACCAAAATGAGTTAATTTCGACAGGACCCACATGCCTTTTCAGAGAGTTGGTCTGTATTGTCTATCACCTGAAAAACCTGTAGAAAACCCACCCCTTTTATTTTTGGCTTTTAATCTGCCTTCTGCCAAGTATGACAGCTCTTATAGTTCACCATTTTTATGGCATTCCTGAGTAAAATTAAGAGAAACTTCCTCACTAAATGCAAAGTATTTATGACTATTTGCGTTCATGATTGAGAAAGCTATGGAATCCACTCCCATGTTCTGCTTCTAAATTAAATGCTAAATACACCACCTATTCCATGCTCACCTGGTTAGCATCAAACTAGCCTGATAATGTTGAAGAAGTAGAGAGTTCATTTAAGTAAATTGTGAAAGTGTTGGCGTGGCTGAAGTGCAGGGTGATTTTAAAAATCCAGCATTGTTACTGAAAATATGTCTTATAGTCAGTGTCTGAAGTGTTTTAATGTATATAAATTTTATACACAACAATTACCTGCTTTTCATTTATCCCTCAATCAAGTCATCATCACCTTTTCACCTGATTTATTTTTTTAAAAAGAAGATGATATGACTTCTTTCAATAAGAAGGGTAATTTTATTTTCTTTTGAGAATGAGAATTCAATGAAGTTTTATTCAAGCAAATGCATTAATCTTTAGCAACCTCTTAGTAATCACAATTCAAAAAAATACTATTTTTACAAGTCAAAGAAGTAGCAATTGAAAATTTGAATGCCATTTCAAATTTTTTAATTACTTGGAATTTAAACTGAAAAGTAGTAAGACATCGCTTGTCTTTTAACTGTCACATGACCACAAATGGACCACAATCTATAGTAAGTAGTGAAAAGCTTTATATTTCTCATATTGGAATATTTATTTTTACTTGTTTGGAGAAAGAGTTGTATCTATTTTATTTAAGACAAATTCAATTGGAAAAATATGTATAGTCCTATTCCAACCCACTTAACCAGTGTATAAAATGAGGTGGGAAACTGTTCTATCAATTAACTCATTAAGGAGAGTAAGGCTAAGGGGAAAAAAGAATATCACAGTTATTATTGGTAAATTTTCAAACAAGATTTGCCTTGCATTTTTTATAATTCAGGTCAAAGTTGAGGATGATTGTGTAATAAAAACAATGTGAAGGAGTCAACACATGATGAATTTAAATCTTAACATACACATAGGACACATTGCGGGAAAGTATTCAATTTCAAGGAAGGAGCAATGAAAAAAATATATATATAAATGTGTGGAAGCACGTAGTTTAATGGCTCAAAGTAATATATAATGTTACAAAAACATTTTGTAATATCCATTAATCGTAGTATAGTTTTCCTCTTACATGATTAAAGTGTCCAAATTAATATTGAATTAACATTTGCAGAATATGGTAAAAAAATCCCCTCAGTGAGCAATAGATTATTTCATACATTCCCTAAATTATTTCTTTAATATAATGTATGGAGTAAGAAATCTTTAAACAAGGATTTCGTACTTTTAGCTAATATTTATGTAGTAATATATAGCACACTAAATGCTTTGCATATATTCTCTCTCACATTTAGGCTTCTTTATTCTTCTTGGGAGATACTCAGCTCAGAGAGATTTAGTCATCTGTTACCAAACACAAAGTATGCAAGTCTTCTAGTCTCAACTTCTGCACTCATTCTGTCACGACCAGAGTGACTGATGTAACACAAGTGGTAACAATAGTGGTAATGATGAGGATAATGATTAAAAAAAAAACTCATCTCTCAAGGGTCCTATACAAATTAGGGATAAAAAAATTGATATAAAAAACTCCAATGGCAGAACACAAAGCAATAGGTAATAAATAGAGGTTTGAAACAATTTAGCTTTGGAGTAAATTAGACATTATGTCATTTCAGAAAAGAGTAGTTTAGAAGCTGGTTAGCTGAATCAAGTGAAGGGGAGAGCGCTTTTCACTTAGTAGAAACAGCATAGAGGCATAATGAGACATTTGGCTACTATATAATAGTTTAAATAAAGTTAAAAATATTGACTCATATGAAATAAAATCTTGAAATTCAGAGGCAGAAAATTTTAAACTTGACTCAGTTGATGACCAGTTTGGTTTATTCTAGAGAATGAGGGTAGGTTCATGAGAAAAATGAAGAAAGGAAGAACTAAGAAGTACTTTTCTGGAAGTAAATGATTCAGAACAGAGATGAAAGACAATAGAAGTTAATGAGAGACCTGGTATGGTAGAAGTTCTTGGGTTCAGCTAAATTTTATTTTTTTTTTATGTTTTGGATACTGAACACAAGGCCTTCCTACTGAGCCTCCTTCATGCTTTTATATATCATAAATATTTTTAAAATTATTTTTTTGTGGGTACCGGGAGTCGAACTCAGGACCTCGCACTTGCCAGCAAGCGCTTGTGCTGCTGAGCGATATCACTAGCCCTTTTTTTCTTTTATGTGGGTTCCGGGAGTCGAACTCAGGACCTCACGCTTGCCAGGCAGGTGCTTATGCCGCTGAGCTATCTCACCGACCCAAGTTAATTTTTTTATTAGCACATGTTTGCAGTACACAATGTTTACATTTCTTGTGGGGAATTGATACAGAGTCATGCTAATTCACTAAGTTGCACAGCCTGGACTTGAATTTATGATCCTTCTGATTCGGCCTCCCAGAGTGCTGGGATTACAGGTGTATGCCACCACTCAGTTAAAACAATTAAAGCATTAAATGTAAGGCACCAATGAACTGTCTAGGAAGCAGTTTATAGAGCTGGCTAGAAATACATTGAGGAAGACTTTATGGAGGTAAGTCTAGAATTTTGTAATCAACCACCTGCAGGTTAAATGTGTGGCTTGTTAATGACTAACAAGGAAGGATTCACCTAAGAGCTGAGATGGAGCCATGAGGGGTGCCATGTGAGAAAGGAGGAAAGTAGAGAAGAGGAAGTGGGTGCCTCTTAAGTTGAAAGAGAAGATATAGTTCAATAACGGTGTCTTTAGAAGTTAAAAAAAAAAATGGTTACAAACTGACTTAAGGAAAAAATAGATGCAAAACCAAGATTTTAGAAACAGAAGTTTAGAGTTGAGACATTAGATGTAGAGCAGCAGGAGCGTAATCATTTCAGACGTTGGACCAGTTGTTAAAAAAGAAAGAGGAGTGAAGCAGAAGTGTGCCAGTAACTGAAATATGTGTTCAAATGTCTACTAGGTTTCAAAACTTTTGGGGGAAATTGGAAAAGTCAAAAAGATAAATCACGAACTGTATTTGTATGTATTAGTTATAATCTATTAGAAACTGATGTGTAGCCGGTGAGATGGCTCAGCGGCGTAAGCGCCTGCCTGGCAAGCGCGAGGGCCCGAGTTCGACTCCCGGAACCCACATACGAAAAAAGGGCCGGTGATATTGCTCAGTGGCATAAGCGCCTGCTGGTGCGCGAGGTCCTGAGGTCGACTCCCTGTACCCACAAAAAAAATAAAAATAGAAACTGATGTGGATTATTTTATAGTGAAGAAATTATGTTATGATAAGACTTGAAGCACTTAATGTTGCACATACAAGAAAAGAGAAAGATACCTGTATTATTCTGAATAAGCCTCTAACAGAAGCAATCCATAATTTGATACTTTGAATCAGAACTCACTTATTTCTGTCTTCTTCACAGTTTAGAGAACATTCCTAATCAGGTTGACATAGCTCTATTAATCTCAGCATCATGCTTCTAACACTTTCCATTTCTTAAAAGAAGTAGAAGGAAATAAAGAGTCTAGGGAGAATCTCCTTAAGGAGAATTCTTGGAATGTTGCACATATAGGTCCTGCCTATAGTATTCCCAAACCGAAATTGAGTTGCTGAAAAAGAAACGTGAAACGTATAGTTTTAGCTCATCAGTAATGTTCCCAATAAAACTCTGTGAGGGAATGGAATGATGAGTGCTAGCCATCTTTTACAGATATCCTCCAAGAAAGAAAGAATCAGCAGTTCTTGCAAAACTCTTAAGAGTTAACTCTTACTACTGTTTTCATTTTTTAGGTTGAGGAATTAAGGTCATATAGTTCTGAGGAATGGAGATGTACAGTCTGACTAGAGTCCATAATCTAATCACACATATGGCATTGTCTTTTGTGAGCAATGAATTTTTAGATAACTTAAAATGGTAATATTTTAAAAGAAAATAATTTTGTATAATGACTGATGGCCATAATTCTGATGCTTGCAAATACTTTACAAAATCCATATAAGCTGTTCTCACTAGTGTAAAGTAATAAAATAATTTAAATAAAAACGTCTAGGGCCAGAGTTAGCCATGCGCAACAAATCAGTTCAGAATGTTTAATTACTGTTCAATCAACCCTTTTGTTCAGCGTGTCAGTTTAACTTAGAGAACCAACAAAAAATCCCCTTCTTTGTTTTGCCAAAGATAGCCTATTAAAACAAGGGTGTTC